>OX291546.1:15553018-18053018 GCA_946406115.1 Apoda limacodes
GTTTTGATTTTTATTTTACTACATAAATTTTAAGGCTTTTGTTATAGCAGCACATGCGTAAACGCAATATTTAAAGAGATAATTGCAATGTTTTTAAAAGAATTTAAGTAAAAAAAAAATCTCCTAGTACCAGTGTTGGTGACGTCACTTACCTTATACAGTTTAGTATGAACCGTTTGTCGCTCGGTTTAACAAGAGAGTAAGCAAATTCCTTTAAATATTATAATATAGTGTTAGTAGTTATCAAAGATAAATATTATTTTCACTTATATTTCTTATTAACTTTCATAACTACGCATAAAAAAAATGAGGTAACTAGTCTATTGGCGGAAAGAGATTTGAGATCTTTAATCTTATTTATCATTGTAGCAAAACCTCTCCTTAGATAAGCTTTTCCATCACTCAAATATTCATATTTACTTATTATAACTGGCTTTAATTGTAGTATAGTTTTTCAAGAATATTTTTTAGTTGTATTACTCCAAAAAGAAATGCCTAAAAATACAACAACTAAAAAAAAATTGAGAGAGTGAAAAAGGTTACACTAATTCATATAAATAGAAATTTTGATTTATCGATAAAATTACTTACACAATCTGAAAAAATAGCTTCCCTGTCTCTGCCAGAAATAGTGACAGTGTAGCAGAACTCGTGAGCCACCCAGGGAGCTGCAGCCATGGACAGCCACGCGTACAGGGCGTCATCTGGCAACAAGATGTTAGGACTTAACACAAAGAAGTTGTAAACAATCCTACTAATATCATAGATCTGTAACTAAGAAACTGCTTAGTATTTTAATGCATTTTATTAGGATTTCAATTGTGTAAAAACGAAAAAATACCAGTAAAAGTTCATATAGTCTTAAACAAGTTAAAAGTTGATATTGAGTATATTAATGGTGAGGTTTAGCTTGTTTTGAATCCGTATAGATTCTACTTACTATTTATTTCAATGACCAAGAAGAAGACGCCCATATCGGACACTCTGACTGCCGTCACGATTCTACCTGGGGCAGTAGAGAATTGCCAAGCTTGAAGGTACTCTCCATTTTCGGATTTACCCTGAAAAAAATATATTTTGATTTAAGGTTTGATATTTGTTAGTATACTTTCAATTAAAAAAAAATACTCTATTTGCTTTCTCTTCTTGAAAGAGTGTCTTTTGATTATTTACAAGTCTGATTTAGACTTTCGGTTTGGGATAATCGCCAGAATACGGGACCATTTATTAAAACATACTTTTTGAAAGCTAAAGCTCCGGATCTTATGTTTCATTATGAAAGGTGTCGGCGTAGTGCCAATAAATAATTAAATAAAATCTATACTAACAGTATAAATGCGAAAGTTGCTGCTAAACTACGACATTCACGCCAGAACGGCTGAACGGCTGTGGGTGAAATTTAGCACAAAGATATAGTATGGAATTGCACATAGGCTACCGTTTAATCCCAGAAAATGCAAAAGTTCCCATGGTAATTTATAACATTTGTTACTCAATTCTGCCGCAACGGAGCAACCAATGAGCTGAAATTTTGCACACATATAGCTGAAGACATGGAGAAGAACCTAGAATCAAGGAGTTGGCGTAGGGATCCCACGCTAATAACCACACTTAGGGCGGGCGGAGCCGCTGGGAAAGGCTAGTAATACACATATAAAACAATATTGTATAATAAATGTAAGACATAAAAACAATTACCTCAATGAGCTCAGGCGAGTGAAAATAGCGCAAATGATTTAGTAGGCGAGCAGATGGCAATCGTTCTCCACCATTCTTACAGCAAAGACAACGAAACAGTCCTTTACACGCCTGTGGAGGGCGTATTGTTGATTGCTAAAATAATTTTAATAATTAAAAAAAATAAGTTCCTAGAAAGAGCTCTTACAGAACAAAAATGGAGACAATACGACTGTAATAATATAAATGTATTTAATTCAATTTGTGTTTAAATATATATAATATGATCCATCATATCTAGAATATACCTGTGAGTTGTAAAGGGTTTCTATTAAAAGTGGACGATTTTGGTATAAACCTTATCTACAACTAACAAAAATATTCCAGATTAAATACATTACCAAAGTTTTTAAAATAGCTTATAACAAGTACTAAATAATTGGTTTGAAACAATTTTGAAATGCGTTTTGTAGAAAAAGGAAATCCCACCAAAAATATTTTAATGTAAAATGTTGCCAAGATGAGACCATATGGCTCGCACTCTCAATAAGTTTCAGATCTTATGTAGAGCCAAGCTTCTAACTCTACAAGCCCTGACTTAATAAACTCTACACCTTAGTCAAAATATGTGGCTTGGCCGTTTCGTTACTACAAGATCTATTGTAAAACCAAAAAAGTAATAAACAGTGAATACATTTTTACCTTACACTCGTGTGACGGTAGCGAAACGGCCAGGTCACGTATTTTGAATATAAGGTGTAGAGTTTGTGTGTTAGGGCGTTTAGAGTTAGAAGCATGGCTCTACATGAGATTTGATAACTGTTTGACAGTGCGAGCCATATAGTCTCGTCTTCTCAAATTTTACATGAAAATATTTTTAGTGGGATTACACTTCTTTTTGTAAGTTGCTTATTACAATATTTTTATATTTTAATAAACTTTCATCCCCTAATTTAAAGGGTGGGGGGTAATTTACTAAAAATCCTGAACTATGTCTTTTATTATTTATAACAAGGATTCCCTATATCAATTTTCAGACCTAGCATCAACATTAGTGGAAGTTTCAAAAAAAGGGCTGGGGGGTAAAAGTTTCAAGTTTTAGAATATTTTTTTTTTGTTTTTTTGTGTACTAATATTAGCTTACATACCAAAATTCAGCTTTCTAGGACTTCAAGAAGTACCCTAAGAATTTTGATGATTATTAGGAAGTGAGTGACGAAATCGGGTTTTTTTAGATATCAATAAAATCTAAACGACGAAATGCTTCTTAAATGGTAGGTAGTGCCCTCGCGCTTCGATTGGCTCGTCTAGATAAAGATTATCTTTTGGCGCTAGTTAGGTAGCCACTGCACCTTAAATAGCTGTGTTTCAAATTGTCATGTACAGTGGGCGGTGCACTAAGCTTCTTATTTACCATCATTTATGAGTGATAACATTACCAACATAAAATAATGTGCAACACGTGACGCTCAACATGTAACGCAAAGTTGCAAAACAGCGCGCGACGTTTCCCGATGACGCACATTATGTTGCATCAACAATGATTCTAAAAAAAGTTGTGCAACGTCGCTAAACATTACCTTGAGCCATATGTTGCCCGTCAACTGTTGAAAAAGCCATGTGCTTTAGAGGAAATAGGCTGTTTTCCCCCCATACAAACATATTCCCCTGTTTCCTTACCTGGATTTTAAGCTATGGGATAAGCAAGGATTTAAAGCTGTTATTTTTACCGTAGAAAATGTATGAAAGCATTGATGCATATAGATGAGGCAAGAGAGGTATGCCAGGATCGTAGCAAGTGGCAGATTTTGGTCTCTGCCTACCCCTCTGGGAAACAGGGGTGATGTTATGTATGTATGTATGAATGTATTTTTTTATGTATGATAGATATATACAATCACTTTTTCCTATGAAAAACTGGGGCCTTACAAAAGTATAATCCATCCGAGGTACAGCTGTTCCTATTGCACATTAGCCTGATTGGGGTATTTTCTCTTAAGGCTTCATTAGTTAATTGTGCCTTTTCATGTATACTTACACTTGAAACTTCAAGATTATCATCACTCTCAGAAACATTTATTTCTGGTTCTGCTGTAGTAACTTCTGTTGCTGATGTATTACTTTCTACAGAACTTGACCCTACAGTAACTTTTCCGCCCAATTTCTGAAAAAAAAAATGTTTTATAATATTAAAGTTTTTATTAGCCTTTATTAAATGTGAGGTTCAAAAAAATTATAATTAGAAAACCGGTCAAATTTCAAAGGCTAATGTAACAAAATGTAGTTTTAAGTTTGTTAGACTAGGTACATGACTTGGGTCAGAATAAGGACAAGATACAGAGGTCGCCAAAAGATGTCTAGACATGACAATTGTGTGGTTAGTGTGAAAGTAGTGACCCTTAGTAGCCCAAGTATAATTGAGACGTCTCCATAATACTGAGGCTGTGCTTAGGTGACCTAATATAATTTACACATATTGATGAAAATGAAAATAATTATATAATAATAATTATATTTGAAAATATTTAAATATAGTTTTAGAAGTTTATGAACATAACTTACGAATGCCTGCAGTCTCTTAACATTGGCAATAAGTTCTTCCATAGCATAATTGCGAGTTCCAAAGAAAAGGGCTCTGCAAACTGGACATTCATGTAGACGGGCCTTGCACTGGCCGCACACGTGGTGTCCTTGGTCACATTGGAAGATATGTCCCGATGGGATTTCGTAACACACAGGGCATTGTAACAAATCGTCAAGGTCTGGTAATGATTCCTATAACAAATAACAAGATTTAAGTAACATAAAAAAGGTCATTCTAAATGTTAAAGCTGCAAGTACTGCTAATAAGTATTACAGGCGTCTGTCACTTAAGGGCATATTCATTTTTTGATTCCTCTGTCTGTCTTTAAAGGTGAGAAAACCGCTGGTCAGTGGCACATGGTTATTGCTAGTATGGTGTAGTTCAACAGAATTTTAATATGGTGACTGTAGCTATGATGCTTGCCACCTAGCAGGAAAAGTTATAATAACTAGGTAAACAAAATTTTTCCTGTTTGCATGAATATTCTGTACTAGTACTATTCTTTATTTTGTGATATTACTTTTGTCAACTGTTAGGGTTTTGTATCGGTAAAGTGATATAGCAACTGTTACAAGTATGACAAGTTGAACAACAACTGCATCATCGGTGGACAAATCCTTTATAATTTTTTAATTAATTTATAATTTTGGTTAAAGATTTAGGTATATTTAGATTTACTATGTTGTTTGAAGAATTTATAAATAAAGAACTATATTCTGTTTTTTTTTTTTTTTTATTTTAGGCTCAGTAGTTTTGAAGAAAAGAGCAGAGGGAACGGTCATTAATTCATATATTTTCTTAACCCGGGGCGAATGTGGACTGGTATCTCATACTTGCCAATTGGTAATACACTAAATATTTCTCAACTGTGCGATTCCTGGAACTTGGCTGGCTCGGTAGCTGAGAGTGGTGCGGGGAGTGATTTGAAGCAGTGGTGTTATGCATATCATAATTATGTTACAAATATCATAATTCAGGCATGTGTATAATGTATAATAAATAGCAATTCCATTATTATATGTTAAAGTATCATAAGTTTCCCATTTACCATTACAAGCAATTTTAGCAAAAAAAATTACTGATGTATGTAATGCGTTTTTGTTTGGTGCATAACAATAGTGCAAAATACCAAACCCACCCCCTATCATGGATATTTGGTAGCAATATTTTGTAGCCAAATGCTAAATATCAACATCAGATTTTGCTACCATAAGCTTATGAAACCCGAACCGCTAACAATTTTGCTACGAAGTATTTATGTGGAACGCTGTTACAGAGACAATTTATTTTTCCACAGGAATAAATAAGATCAACTTTAAACTTTATAATAAACTAACAAAATTAAGAATAATACAACCCGTATCATAATTTTTTCTAAAGTGTCATAATTTTCACAAGCCGATGACATAGTTTTTGAGTTGGCATCTAACATACCTGATTTGAAGTGAAAATAACAATGTTGTGCCAGTGGCGGAGTAAACTACGTGTGCGCAATCATAGAGTGGGTATGTAAGACCCAACCTCATAGTTGGTGTAACTATTTTTTGTTTTAGTAATATTTTGATTAAATGCATATAATAATTAAATTTCCTTGTTTTTAGGTGTGTCAAAATATCTTATGAGGCAAATCAGAGATGGCTTGCTCAGCTTTAGACAGCCCCCTCAAAAGACACTGAACTCACAAAATGAGCCTGCTCCATACTTGTAAAATATAGTGTTTTGTGAGAAAGGAATGTTTAAAGTATAAAAACTTTCTATAGCATCACTAGCACATTTAAATACAGTACATAATATTCAAAAAGTCCAAATTCTCTAAAACTACATAGTAATTTCTTTTTTGAGATAGACCAAGTAGCAAAATTGGTAACAAAAAAGACACGAAATGTGTTATCTACTCAGTAAATCTTAGACACTTAAAATCCAAAGAATGACATTTTTAAGCTCAATTTGGCTAATGTATTTAAAGATTTAATTATTTAACAAAAATAAATCATTTACTAGATTAACTAGAAAATTTACATGGAATTAAAGAAATAGCCTTTAATTTTTTTCCCATGTCCCTATTAAAAAAGAAAGTAGCCATTTTGTATGAAAACATCCAGTTTCACTGCCTTTACCAAACACATTTATGCATAGATATGTAAAACCTAAGATCATCCATTGAGGTGTGTTGTACTTACTTGATATTCTAACATTTTTTATATATAAGTCATAACTTCACTTGCTAGAGTATTGACTAAGGCAACATATGTTAAGTGGGTATTTTATATTTCCAGTCAGACTTAACAAATGTTTGATTAGTGGCAGATGTGGCATTGACGCCTAAAAATTAATGACGGTAGGTACTTAAAACAATTATGCTACAGTACCAGTAGAGTTACAACAGTTCTGCAAAAAGATGTTTTATGTCTAAATATGAGGATTTGACAAGATAAAAATTGAGCCTGATCAAAATATTCTCTGTATATTATTTTACCCACTTGATCTTGAGAACCTGTCAATGCATGCGTAATATTTTTTGTCAGCAAATTTCAAGAATTTGTGAACCTTATTAAATAAAAATCAACAATAATTATTAAAATGAATCGAAGCGTATTACAATTAATAAATAAACACAATTATCACACATCAACGGAATCCAGAAGGCAAAAATTGAACAATGGCAGTTGTAAGTTACAAACCTTGACCCCAGTTTTTTCCGCCATAGCTGTTCACAGTCGTAAAATTATGCAGCAAAACTTTCTAGTTACACAGTCTTGTTTAACGTTAAAGAATATCTTAAAATGTGGTAAAATAAAATTGTTAAATAAAAAGCATTTCATCAAGCACCTGCCAAACAAACCAGCTGACGCTGATAAAAATGGCCGTTTTAATGGTGTTGCCAAAAAATAAGGTAAATATAAGAAAAAGGTAAATTACTGTGAAAATGTCTGGATCGCGGTTAGAGTTTCATGCTGTCTCTTTCCGTATTGTAGGGACATGAATTCGTTATCCTGCTGTCAGTGCTATCTAGGTTAACCTGAGTTAGGTTGATGAGCGCGCCTCTGCATATCAATCTGTATATGAAAACCCTATGGTTATTGTCAAAGAGAATAGGTGTACCTATAAATAATAAATTAATATTTTTGAAGATTACACACAGCTCCGTCTGGCTCCAAAGTAAGCAAAGCTTGTGTAATGGATACCAGACAACGGATACAAATCCATTGAAGAGCACAGGGAAAGCACGATCAAAGTCACCCTAAAACTGCTTTGAGGTTAATAACGCCATCTAGTTAATTAGAAAGTTATTAGTGATCATAGTCTAAGCGGTAAAAGTTAAAAACGATCAGATTCCGAGGACATTGATCGCTCTTATTAGTTTTTGAACGAATAGTCAAACGTCAGTTGACGCTCTCTTGCTCTGTGACATTTCTAGGAGTAACTTTCGTTTTTCTTTGATTTTGCTGTTGTTTTCGTCGGTAAATTAGTTGATTGATTTAGTCATGAGCTAATTCCAATCAAAAAGGCTCTGTACAGTGATTTACAACATTTGAATCAATTTTGCTCCCAAAAAGCTCAAGATTATTTTACTTATTTGCCACAATTACAGTGACTGATCATTTATATGATTAAGGTTTGAACTGAACTTGAAAAATATTAAATAATTCTCATTTAAAATATAAAATATTTATAGTTTTTAGTAAATAATGAAACCAAAGTATTAGCAGTGATTTCCCAATACTTCAAAGACCTGGCAGTCCAGTTTTTCGAGTGAATTGATTAATTGTGCAATCCACAAACTATCATCCCCCCCCACCGACCACGGCATGGTCGAAAAACCATTGTTAGGCGACCTCAGCACGTACTAATAGCCCCTGACGACGATCTCGCTATCCAAATAGCGAGACTAGTCTCGTCGAACTCCCCTAGTAGTCCCCCTCTCACACGAAGCCAAAGTCCCCGTGTTCGTCGGCATATACGAGATATCAAAGAGTACCGGGGCTTCTCGCCCCCACTCACTCGCAACTGCGTAACGGGGAACTCCCCTCCTGGCGCAAACTAACCTTCGGGTTCAAGGCTCACGCCGGGCGAAGAGACAACCCCAAGAGCGACAACCAAAGCCGAGGCTCCCCCAGCGAGCCCTTGAGCGTTGGGCGCTTTATGGGCTGAGACTCCTTCAGAGTCTCAAACCGAAAGCCTGGTGCAGCAGTAATGGCTGCATTAGTCAAACTGCAGTGGTCATTCAGAAAAATAAAGCATGCAAAGAATGCGAACGAGACTACGATGGCGCGCGACGTGCGAACGAAAGAAACCTGCCTGTGAATTTCAAATAATTGTAATAAAGTCTAACATAGTTTGCGAGTATTCATCACGTAGTTTCGCTAATCGTTTGTTTACTCCACTCTTGGACCGGTCAAAAATAATCGAATGTTTTAGAAACTCACCACTCGATCGATCGCGCGCAGATATTGATTGCAAATTGAATCGATTAATCGTGATTGACACAGGTCTATTATTTATTCCTTGTATATATAATACTTTATAATTTATAATTTATTCTGAAAATAACCTTTTGGACTAGTTACATCAAAATTGACGCGATGCTGGCTTAATGTACTGAATGTACAAAAGCCATTAAATAAGAAAATTAAGATTAAGATTAATTTGATTGTTCGGCAACACTGGAAATGTTGTGAAAATGGAGATATTTTAAAATTTTCTTTGCTTCTGAAATACTATTATGGAGCTAATTAAGTTTTATGTGTTGTGTTTTATAGGTTTTAAATGTAAGTTTGTAATTTTCGGATCAATATTTTAAAAATCTTACTACTTTGGCCATTACTCATAACATGTTCAAATCAGTTCCAACTCACTTTTACTCTCTGTTGAGTGACTATCAGGACCCTTAAGTCTTTGGAGAGAGTTTCCCTTCCTGTGTGTATTCTTCCGCTTGTATAATGAGCTGTGTTTTGAGGAGTTGTTCGCAATGATGTCCACGGTTACTTTTCGCCATCGCACTGTTTATCATCGGCCGAGAATTAAGCACACACTTAAAGCCTGAATGGTCATCCTTGCGCCCCTTTTTAGTTACTCTGACCCTCAGTGCAGTTTCGGAGTAACTTCTTTCAACGAGTGCTTAGTTGTGGAACGTGCTTCCTGTCAAGGTTTTCATTTAGGACTACAGTATGACTTCTTTCTTGAAGAACCTTTCTTGAAAAGATAGGTAGTTAAATGTCCAGGTAAAAATTAAATAGGTAATTCCAAATGTTTCATGTTGTTAAATTGTATTTTATCTTTGGACAGTTATTTGTGGGGAGAGGCTTCACGAACAGATTTATTCATCTATAGAAGGTGGTGCAGCCTGCTTTAGAAGATTGAATGGCACACATCAAGCGGGATGTTCCTGTAAGTATATTGTAATATTAATTTTAGCTCTTTGAATTATAACAGGTAAGAAAGCTGAAATATGTACATAGGTATTATCATTATTACCTAATACCGAATAATTTAATAAAAACATAAAGATTTAAGGAAGAACTGTGTTTAGAAATAATTTATGTTATAAAAAGATGATATGTTTAGTAAGAACCTATACAAGAAATATGTTTTTGCTCTATCGTATAAGCAGTAATACATACTGGCTTCAAACTTGCAGAGAATATAGTGCAAATGTATGAGAAAGTATAACAACAATGAAAAACCAGCCAAGTGTGATAGAACTAGATGGACTATGGACTGGTAAGAAATATACTCATGGCCCAGCATCCTTTGAATATTGGAAAGTACATGCCAAGTTAAGCAACATTAGGCATGGTTAGTCATTGGATGGATGGCCACCTAAAGGCACTTTTTTTTGTTGCTTGAGTTTGTGAATTATATGGTGGTACAGAACCCATGGTGCATGAGTCTTCAACTTTCTTAATTTTTTTTTTTATATATGAGTATATAAATAAGTTATAATTTTGTAGTGACAAGTCTGTACACAAAATAAGTGTATCATTTTGAGGTAAACTTAATGCAATTTCACGTAACATCATCATTTTCAACATCTTCTCAGCTAAAAAGCTTAACAGACTGCTGTACGACGGCTTCTCCTGTATGCCATACTATACATATGTACCATAAATATGTAATAATGTTATTAATTGAAACACTTCTGATACAAAATGGAGAATAGGTACTTAGATGGAGAAAGAAAAAAGTTTACTATGCCATATACAATGCTGCATAGAGCCATCTCACCCACTTTCATTTTGCTTGCACATTTCACAGCAGTTAGCATATATTTTCTGATAACAGTAATTAATGAGTCTTATCATAGTAGTACATAGAATTTGGAATTTCTTAAATGAGGAAAAATTTAACACATAGAACATGAAACAAGCTAATACATATTATGTGGATTAGATACTACAATAGAGTGTGATTTTCGTTATGTGAAAATGTTTCATCCAATGATATCACAAAATATACACCAGATCATAGTTTTTACTACAATAATGCTGTTACATAACTAATTTGGCTAAAATATGAACAATGCTATGCAAATTGTGTAAGTTGAGATCCTAGTATGCCACCTATTTACTGAAACATGACATTTACTCGCAATGCAGTCACGCAGTGCGAGTGGCTGCACTGCAATAGCCTGCATGGCTAACTCATGTGCTGACATGTTGTATCAGTCACATTATAACACTAGGGGTACATAGAATATGTACAGTGACAAAATATTACAAATAGTAACTGGTGACTTAATATTTACATTCACATAGTGAAACCTAGTCTCTTGTTTGTATGTCATTGGAAATGATTTTAGTTGAAAACCAGCATTTCAGTTTACGGTGGCATTTGTACTAAGCTGTGACCATTCTGCGATGTACTGATAACACTGAATGGAAGCCAATTAAATAATTTATCGCCCCAGATATGTAGTAATCACCCACGCTTATGAGGGTAGGCCCTGCTCCAACAGTGGGGACGTATGAAGGCTAGCAAGAAATAATGTATATATTAAGCAATTTCTGTATAAGTATTTCTTTTGTCAATAAAATTGAGAACTAGGTAAATATTAATAAATCACTACATTTAGTTATGTTAAAATAGTATAATGTTAGGTTTTTATCAGTGTTGCTGTGAATCACCAAATGTAGGTTCTATTTGTTTGCTGTTACCATGCCATAAAAATTAAAATTTGTTTCAGCCTCAGAAAAAGGAACTGTAGGTGTAGTACATATTATTAAAAATATAAATGATGCTCAGTGGTTAGTATTTAACTCTACTGCTGGTCCATATATTGGTGTTGTAAACACCTTACTCTTTAACAATGTTATGGAGATATTCATGAAACAATCAGATAATGTAGCAGGTATTCTACTATATGAGGATTCATCAAACAAGTAAGCTATACATTATCTTTTTATAATCATTGGTGCGTCTGTGTACCAATAGAGGTAAAGTCACACAATATTTTTGTTTTGTTGCGACAATGGTCCCTACCTATTCTAAGATTGTTTATTGCATTGCTTAGTTACAGAAATTAAGGTGGAGGTGCATTTTTATATATTTTTATTTATGACAAAATTAGGTCTTACAAAATGTTTTAAAAAATAGTTTTGAATGGAATTAGATATAAACCTATAATATTTTATTGACTTTTGTGTGAAATAAAAGAAAAGGAATGCAAGTCTTTTTGTTTATTTTGTTATTCTTTGATGGAGCACGAAGTTGATCTGATGTTTTGCACAAAAATAGTTGTAAAAACAGGGAACATTTTATCACATTCAAGGTTTACCTGATATGGGGAATGTGATATTCTTTCACATTGCAAAGTTGGATAGTTGGGGATGAGCAGAACAACATAGGGTATCTTTTCATTCCAAGCAAGCAAGAATTACTAAGTAAAATATTTTATTAATAGCTTTGCTTAAAAAGTGATATATTACGTAGATGTTTAGCGTGCCGAAAATTGACAATTACACACTAGTGCTTCTTACTTTACCAAATAAGAAAAAATCATCATCATCATATCAGCTCATATTGGTCCACTGCTGGACATAAGCCTCTTCTATAGCGCGCTATTTCTCCCGGTACTCTGCCTTTCGCATCTAGCCACCTTTTTAAAGTCGTTGGCTGTCCCATATGCGGTCTCATCCATCGGCTAGCAGCCCTCCGACAGACGTGGCCAGCCCACTGCCAATTCAGCTTGTTAATTCTCTAAAATTTCATAACAGAACTACACAGTTGCTCAAAAAGTGATATATTACATAAATGTTTCATTTGCGGTAAATTGACGATAACACACTATTGCAATAGTGTTATAACTACTAATAGTGATGTAACTCGTCTGTATAGACAGGGCAACGATGAGGTGCATTGTGGTCCAGTGCGGGGACTCCCTACCCCTATTTCGCAGGCTACCGCTTCGGCCGACCGACAGTATGCGCGGATACCGTCTAAGTAGCGTGTCGCGTATCGTTATCGCTTATTTAATTTTATCGTTGTTGCGACACAGGATTTATACACATTGTAAAGAAAAACGCGGCGTACATGTGCAGTATACGATTTTTGTCGTACAACAGTAATGATGAAAAATTGCGATTTTATCTATTTCCATAAGATGGGAATCGATGCGTACCGAGTACCTACTACCTACCTTAATTAAATCGCCACAAACATAATATGTAAAATAAAGTACCCCGATCTGTCCGTTTATTGTATGTTTGTACGCAATTACTATTATACATATTTATTCCCGAAGAAAGTTTAGACAAAGAGAATATAATATTACTACGTAGTTTAGAGGTATGCAATACCAGCCTAACTGATTGGTGATTATTTTGTGTTTCTATGTGCTCTTTGTTTTTAAATCTGATAATTTACATATATGTCAATTCATAATAATAACATAATGCTTAGTAAATTTTATAATATTGTTATATGAGTAGTTACCATGGTACATTACATAATTTTACTGTTGAGTAATTTAGAGATTTTACTTAAACTGACAAAACACACAGTAAAATATAGCAGGTACGTACATACACCTACTGGAGGTCAACAAAGAACCTAAAACATGATTGCATATACCTACTTCCTCTATAGAATTTACTCTTGAAAAGTAATCTATAAAGTTTTCAGCAGAATTTTTATAGAATTTGAGAAAAGCAGGTTTTCTCAAATTCTATAAAAGTTTATAAGGTTCCAATTATTAAAAAAACAAAGTTTAGACATCATTTGTGGGCAAAATAGAGAGATATTAGATGTAACTTTTGCTATTAAAATTACTAAACAATTATTTTTCGATATTTTGGCATTAGCTTGGCAATAGAAAATATACTTGTCCCTGAGTTTCTACAAGAGTGTGTCTGAGTGATCCCGGATGGTTAAGATTTGCAATTGGACCTGGTAGGTAGCGCTGCAATTAGGATGTTCATTTCATGTAGGTATGTGCTATCAATGGATCGAAATTGGGTACTTATAGGCAATGCTAGTAGGTCTAAATGTCTACAACGTTGATATTTGGCAGGATTATAGGTAAATAGGCTGTAATGATCTAGAAAAGATCTAGAAAAGTAAATTAATAACTAATTAAGAGAGGTAGGGCACTGCAAGTACTCGCTCGAATAAGCTGCCCCAACAAATAAAGCGGGGCATAGCGAGTACTTGCTCGAATGAGCGGCCCGAACTGGGGAAGTACCTCCACCTTACAGAAAACCGCGGCCACAATAACACTAACATTGAGTAGTGCTGTGTTCCTGGCGGTAAGTAAGGTTGCCGGAGCTCTCTTTGAGGATTCGCTGCGCGGACAGCGGAGGACCGGCGGTGCTTATCGCTGTCATTGCTCGGCGTAGACGCGGCGTGCTGGTTCGGCGGTCAGGGAGACCTGATGAAACGGCTGACCGCTGGCCGCCCGCAGGTTGAACGGGTTCCCGAACCCAGGGATCACTTAATCTCCGCCCTGAAGTGGTAGTCGTGCCGGAGAAGGAGACCGGAGAGGACCCGGCTACTACAACAGAAGGGGATCAGGGGCCCTTCCGCCCGCCGTGCTAGCAACCGGATCATCTGTGTTGAGCTTCGGCAGTCTTAGTACCGCACCTTTTTGTCTTCTAAGCTGTCTGTGCAGTGAATCCTCATCCCTAGTCTAAGTAACTTTATATACAATGGCCAGAAAAAGGAAAAGAGTATTTACAGCGGCTACTCCATCCACATACAATGTGGATTTTTGCAAAATCAGGGGTATTCACGCAAATCTTAATGCAGTCCACCATCACCTCGAGACTGCGCAGCCGACCATCCTCTTTCTAACGGAGACGCAGATATCCTGCCCGGCTGACACATCATACCTTCATTATCCCGGCTACAAACTCGAACACAATTTTATGAGTCGTGCCGGTGTATGTATGTTCGTCCGGGAGAATATCTGCTGTCGCCGACTTCATAGCCTTGAAGACAGGGACCTGTCGATATTGTGGGTGCGTGTAGATCACGGCGGCCACACTCGTATCTATGCGTGCCTATACAGGTCTCATAGCGGTAACACGGACGTAACTCGACTCTTCATGCACCTGAGTTTGACGACTGACAAAGTTCTAGACCAATATCCCACAGCAGAACTAGTTATTTTGGGAGACTTTAACGCCCACCATCGTGAGTGGCTCAGTTCTCGAACCAATAACTATGCAGGGATTTCTGCTAATGAATTTGCTCTGACCTATGAATTCTCTCAGCTGGTACTTTCTCCAACGATAACACCAGATATAGAGGACCATACGAGCTCCTTATTGGACCTTCTGCTGACTACACGTCCGGACGGATACTCCGTATCAGTGGATGCGCCTCTTGACTCCTCGGACCACTGTCTCGTTCGGACTCAAATGTCATGCACACAACCCGATCCTTCTGGGCCAACTAATTGGCGTCGTGTGTGGCACTATAAGTCGGCAGACTGGGAAGGATTGCGAGAATTTTATGCATCGTACCCGTGGAGGCAGCTCTGCTTTAGCTCAGATGATCCTGACGTCTGCGCAGCCGCAGTCACTGAGACTATCCTCGCTGGTATGGAATGTTTCATTCAAAAAACGACCGTGGTTTAATAGATCTTGCAGAGAAGCTAAAATTCTTAAGCAAACTGCGTATGAGGCTTGAACCACGGCTCGTAATAATAAGGATCCGAATATTTCTGAGTTAAAACGCAAATTAAATGCTGCCTCGAGTTTCAGTAAGAAAGCAACTGCTAGAGCAAAATTCCAATTCATCGGCAAAATAGGTGGGCGACTTGCGAGCTATCCTTCTGGGAGTCGTGCTTTCTGGTAGCTTGCTAAAGCTGCCGAGGGGAACTTCTGCCAGTCGTCGTTACCACCACTGCGAAAGACCGATGGTGACTTGGCCCATAGTGCGAAAGAGAAAGCCGATCTATTGGGCAGTCTCTTTGCCTCCAACTCGAATATGAACGACGAAGGCGCTGTACCACCTACTTTACCGTGGTGCGGTAAGACCATGCCGGAAATCTCTATAACACAGCGAAAGGTCCGGCGGGCTTTGTTTCCCCTAGACGTTCATAAGTCGAGTGGGCCAGACGGTATACCAGCAGTGGTGCTTAAGCAGTGTGCTCCTGAGTTATGTCCTGTACTCACGCGCCTCTTCGCGCTTTCCTACCATACTAGGCAATTTCCGTCTTCATGGAAGACTGCGACTGTGCACCCGGTGCCCAAAAAGGGCGATAGATCAGATCCATCGAATTACAGGCCTATCGCTATTACCTCTCTCCTCTCCAAGGTGATGAAGCGTGTGATCAACACACAGCTTTTGAGATACCTAGAAAAACATGACCTGATCAGCGACCGTCAATATGGCTTTCGCCACGGTCGCTCCACTGGTGACCTTCTAGTGTATCTCACACACCGATGGGCACTAGCCATTGAGAGTCAGGGGAGGCATTGGCATGTAGCCTAAACATAGCGAAGGCGTTCGATCGGGTCTGGCACCGGGGTCTTCTATCGAAGTTGCCATCTTACGGAGTGCCCGAGGGTTTGTGCAAATGGGTGATCCCAAACTCACTTGCGGTATCGAGCCCCTAAGTCTGAGGAGAGACTTTGCCTCCCTGTGTGTGTTCTACCGCTTGTACAATGGGTTGTGTTCTGAGGAATTGTTCGAAGTGATGCCCGCGGCTACTTTCTTTGGGTCTGGCACCGTGATCTTCTATCGAAGTTGCCATCTTACGGAGTGCCCGAAGGTTTGTGCAAATGGGTGGCTAGCTTTTTGTCTGGCAGACGCATACCAGCCGTAGTTGACGGTAGTTGCTCTGATAGCATGGACATTAATGCTGGTGTCCCGCAAGGCTCTGTGCTGTCTCCTACGCTGTTTCTACTGCACATCAATGATTTGGAGATCAACAACATACATTGCTATGCAGATGACAGTACTGGAGACGCTTATTACACGGGCCGTGCAAGCATCCCTCGTTCTGTTGTGGAGGAAAAACGTGAAGAACTTGTGTCTCAAATCGAGATCGGTCTGTCCAAGGTCTCTGACTGGGGATGGGAAAACTTGGTCCGATTTAACCCTTCAAAGATATAAGTGTGCGCGTTCACCGCTAAGAAAACCCCATTCACTGTAGTCCCACAATTCCAGAACACTACCCTCTCCATCTCCAAGAGCATTGGGATCCTTGGTGTTCACATCTCCAGCGATGTTCAGTTCCGAGATCACTTGCTAGACAAAGTAAAGCTGGCGTCCAAAAAACTTGGTGTACTCAACAGACCGAAGCAGTACTTCACGTCGGGGCAAAGGTTGCTGCTTTACAAGTCGCAAGTCCGGCCCCATATGGAGTACTGCTGCCATCTCTGGACGGGTGCACCCGGATACCAGCTTGGCCCTTTTGACTCAGTTCAACGACGGGCTGTGAGAATTGTCGACGATCCCAAACTCACTTGCGGTATCGAGCCCCTAAGTCTGAGGAGAGACTTTGCCTCCCTGTGTGTGTTCTACCGCTTGTACAATGGGTTGTGTTCTGAGGAATTGTTCGAAATGATGCCCACGGCTACTTTCTATCATCGCACCGCTCGCCATCGGCAGGGAATTCATTCTCACACTTTAGAACCGAAATGGTCGCGTACAGTGCGGTTTCACAGAAACTTCCTCCCGCAAACGCTTAGGTTGTGGAATGAGCTTCCTGCCAAGGTTTACTCTAAGGACTACAGTATGGGGTACTTCAAAAAAGAAGTTATTAGATTTCTGAAGGGTCGGCAACGCGCGAGTGATGCCCTTGGTGTTGCAAGCGTCCATAGGCTACGGTGACCGCTTACCATCAGGCGGACTGTAGGCTTGTTTGCCACCTTAGTGGTATAAAAAATAAAAAAATAGGTATGTTTAGAATAATATGTTTTGCGCTGATTCAACGTTGTCTATTTATTTACTGCTTACACCTTGATGAAATCCCACAAAAAATATGTTAAAAAAGAGGTCAAAAAAACCGGCCAAGTGCGTGTATTATGTATATATATCGCAGGCAAATCGTATAATCCGCCGTTTCATAATAAGCCTATGCAGATCGTAAAGTATGGAATAGGAATTATCATATAACGGAACAGATTATTATATGAAGCTTGACTGGAACGCTGCGCATCTTCTTCTTCTCAGTCGGACACTCTTGGCAGAGTGGTCGTGGTTACGGTAGGTCTTCACTCTTGAGTCGCGGCTCTAGCAATGCATCTCCATTTGTTTCTATTGCAAGCATTGCATTAGCATTCAGTCATGGTGGATTGTGTGGTGGACTTTATGAGGTCTGACAACCTGGTCGGGGACCGACCACGTGGTCTCTTGCCATCCATTCTACCTTGTACTACCAGACGCTCCATTGAGCGTGTCCGAAGAATTTAAAGATTCGTATCTGGACAGTCGACGATAGTCTTTCCTTTATCTTAAGTTCTTTTAAAATCGATACGTTGGTCCGGTGTGCTGTCCACGGGATCCTTAACAGCCGCCTCCAGCACCACATTTCTAGTGCATAAATTTTCCTCCGCTCCTTCAGCCTCAACTTCCACGTCTCAGCTTTGTATAGAAAGATCGGGAAGACGAGACTTTTCATAAGCCGGGTTTTAGTGGCTTTGGTTATCCTACGGTCTTTCCAGATCTTTGTGAGCTTCTCAACAGCCGAACGAGTCACAGCACAGCGTTTTCGAATCTCATCTTCACAGCCTCCGGTATTCGTGATGTTGGAGCCCAAGTAGATATAGCTCTGAACAACTTCACAGCTCGCTATGTATTTGTCATCCGGTTGGTTATTCTGCGACCGGTCTACTATCATCATTTTAGTCTTTTCACGATTAATAGCCAGACCCAACCTTAAACTGTTCGATTCTAGCCGCTGTAGGATATTTTCCATATCTTCTCTAGATGATGTAAGAAGAGTGGTGTCATCAGCATATCTTAAATTAGTCACCTTCCGACCTCCAATTGAAACCCCTTTGTCCCAGTCCTCGAGCACTATCCTCATGATATATTCGGTGTAAATATTGAAGAGAAAGTATACATCCCTGCCTAACACCAGCCTCTGTTTTGAACTCCTTAGAGTCTATGCCATCTACCCGGATCGCCGCAGTGCCATCTTCGTACAGCCTTCGTATGAGGAATGTTAAATTATGTGGTACTCCCATTTCTGTTTGTACCTTCCACATCTCCCTCCACTGGACAGTGTCAAAAGCTTTTCTGAAGTCTACGAAACATATGAAGAGAGGGTTGTTAAATTCTCTGGCTTTTCCTACAATTTGTCGTAGGATAAGAATTTGTTCTCTCGTTCCCCTCTCCTTTACAAAGCCTGCCTGCTCGGGTACGGTCTCGCGAGACAGAAATGAACGTAATCTGTTGTTGATGATATGTAGAAGGATCTTACTAGCATGTGATATGAGAGAAATCAGTCTGTAGTTATTGCACTTTTTAGTGGAGCCTTTTTTGTGCAGAGGTATAAAAAGGGAGCAAGAGCAGTCCTTGGGCCATTGTCCAGTCTCCCAAATTTTACAACAGATTTTATGAAGTATATCTACTCCCATTTCCCCCACATCCTTTATGATCTCAATTGGAATCTCATCTACACCGACGGCTTTATTGCATTTTAGATGTTTTATTGCTCCCCATATTTCGTCCTTTAATATATCAGGTTCTAGTTCAGATGGTGGAGACAGCGCTGCTGTGTTTGAAATGAGGCTAGGGGCAGTAAATAGGGAACTGCAGTAATCCTTCCATGTTTCCACAATTGCTTTGATTTCTGTTACTGTTGTTCCAGCAGAATTTTCTAAAGCCCAGGTCTTCGGTTTGAATTGGCGGGTTATGTATCGTATTTTCATGTGAAGATCTTTTGTTTTGAACTTTTGAGAATGTCGTTCTATCTCTTCACAGACGTTATTAAGGGCCTTATTCCTGTCTCTCCTACAAGCAGCCTGTATCTTGGAACTAAGGGAATTGAGTTCTTGAACTGTAGCGCCGCTCGCTTTCTGCTTTCTGCAATCTTCAACCATACGCCACGTGTCTACACCACACGTGTATCCAGTGCTGACGCTTTTGCGGACGCGGTTTGGGCTGTGATTTATGTACGACAGCTTCAATGTAATCTTGGGCATCCTGCCATAGTGTATCTGGATGATTATGATCATGATGCCAACTGTCTTTAGTCGCCCGTAAGGTTTTGGTAAAGTTCTCTCTGTCCAGTATTTCCATTCGCTTGTAAGTTTTCTTGGTTAAACAGTACTTTAACTTAAGCCTTATACTACATACTAGGAGTTGGTGGTCAGAGTGGCAGTCAGCTCCTGGCAACATGTGCGTGTTTTTTATTGAGCTCCTCCACCTTGTTCTTATCATTATGTAGTCTATTTGATTACGATGTTCGCCATTAGGGGATGTCCAAGTGTAAAGTCTTCTGGGATGTTGCTTGAAGACGGTATTCGTTATGGTTAGGTTGTTGTCAGCCGCGAACTGTATGAGGCGTTCTCCTCTGTCGTTCCTAGCGCCGAGCCCATAATTCCCCACGATGTTTCTTAAGCCTGTATCTAAGGTCGTAGATCCCACTTTGGCATTGAAATCGCCAAGAACAATCAAGAGCTCTCGCTTTGGGATTGTAGTTATGCTGGCTTCAAGTTTCTGATAAAAGTCCTCAATTAGTTCGTCTTTGGCGGCACTTGTGGGGGCATACAATTGAATAATGTTAAGTGGGGTCGGTGATGCGCTAAGCTTGATGGAAATAATTCTATCGCTTATGGACTTATATCCCAGAACAGTTCCGGCCACACCGTCAAAGCTAGAATTTTCATTTCCTAAGAAAAAGATGATGTGTTTCTCTGTGCTTCGGTGTCCACTCTCCTTCCAATGAGTCTCGCTGAGGCCTGCAATGTGAGTTTTACATCGATCTGGCTCAAGTTCCAGGATATGAAGTTTACCCTCGTCTCTGAGACCTCGTACATTCCATGTTCCGACTCAGAGGTTTCGACGTAATTGGATCTTTTTTCTTCCAGAAACATATTTTCCATGGGAAGCCTGGTCGCCTACTACCCCATGGCCGGTAGCCCATTTCACACCCTGGTTCCCGGAAAACTGAGGGCGCCGATCGCTACTCGGGTTACTAGGCAAACGTCTACGTTTACAAAAGAGAAACTGAACCTAAAAGTGTGATTTCTGTTACTTTCGTTTCCATACTTTACGATCTGCCTAGGCATATTATGACACGGCGGATTATACTATTTGCCTGCGACATATATATCGTGTTCCGTAGTATGAATATTTTATAATTAAAAACTTAAAATTGTAAATATCTGAAAAAATTGTAACTCATTTTGTTTAAATTTTCGTCGGAATTAGGTACTTATGAAGATCATAATTGTGACTTTTTTCAGATTTAACTCACATTTCTAAAGTTGAAGACACATTTTTATTAACTTTGAAAGCTAGTTGCTTGCAAAAAAGGCATCAGAGAGATTAACTATAGAACTTAAATATATTTTTGAAGACCTATCCAACGACAAAAAACTGACTACCTTATTATTGTAGACTTGGTAATTACACATGCATAAATTTAAACATAGAAACATTTCAATCTGTTGGAACGGACTCACATACTTTTTTGTAACAACCCTGACTCATTTTCAGTGTCTCGACTGTTATTACGCTATGCTATTGCTTTTACTTTAACGAGTTAAAAAAAATACCTTTAAGTATTTATTCAATATGTATTTTAGCTGCCATTTCAACTCGTTGCGACTGGTAAACCTCGCCTTCGGTTAGGACCAACGTCGATCGGATCTCGTTGTAATAAGAGTTTTTCCGTACTTATATTGTAATGTACTATTCTGCGGGTGAAACTGCGATATATTTACCTTTACGCCTTTGCAACAGTATAGGGATCGGCTCATACCGTGACGCGACGTGGAGTGGCCTGGGGTTGCGCCGCGCGGCGCATCTTCAAGCTGATTCATGTCGCGTCGCGTCTGGTTGCTCGTAGTGACACGAGTGGTGTCTCGGAATGAGCCGACCCCAATAGATAAAGTAACGAGACTGAAAATAACATTTTACGCTTTTATCCCGGCTAATCGAAGGATAGTGATAGTAACATCACTGTAGCAATGTATTTTTAACAAGAACTGATTTCTACATAGATTTGTATTACTATTACAATATTTTATTTTAAAACAACTTTAGAGGATTTATGTCAAACGTGGAAATGTAACAAAAAAACCAAAGATAAAATAATTTCATGCCAAAGAGGGATTAAGCTCAGTATGATGAATATTAAAAAAATACAAAAAATAAATCATACAAAAATCAGACACATCATCACCAAGGCCAGGGACGGATTGGTACATGCTCAATAATTAAAATGGAAATGGGCCGGACATGTGGCGCGCCTACAGGACCGGAGATGGACAAAAAGAGTAACAACGTGGAAAGTTCCACTAGAAAAAAGAAGGAGAGGTAGACCAGTAGCTTATTGGGAAGACGACATTTAAAAAAATAGCTGGCACTAACTGGCTTCAAGTGGCTCAATCTAGAGAGAAATGGCTGGCTTTGGAGGAGGCCTTCACCTACAGAGGGGTTCTTGCAGAATATATATTAAATAAAAAAATACATATATATTTAAATAAACTAACAACTTAACTTAGATACTAAACTTAATTACTAACAACAATCTTTTATATTACTAATACATAGAACTAAGAATAAGAAATTTGTAATCTGCAGGAAATAAAAGGCATTTTATTTCTATTTATTATGTAGATGTGTGAAAATAAAAAATCTTTTACAGACCAACTTCGTTTACTCAGGAGTCCCGGTGTCCAAATGAGTACTCAAGTCTTGAGAGCAATTGCTCATCTCAACAAAGTGAAATAGCTTGGAATGAAAAAGGCACTGGTCTTTTGCGAAGAGATATACCATTTCCTGTGTTTTATTTACCAGATGCACGGTCAGAGGAAATAGTAAAGATAGAACAATGTTTTCAGAGGTAAGTACCTATGTTAAAAAGAGTAGTAATATAACTATGTTGTAATGTTATCTGTATTATTAATTCAATTAAAAATATTTTAGGTACAATAGTGACATTAATAACCAAAAAGGAAATCCGTTATGTTCTATTCAATTGAATTCTTTCATGTTTGCTGCAGTGAACACAGTAGTTTGTTTAAGAAGGTAAGTTTAAAGTACACTATATTTACTGGACAAAGCACTTGTTGTCCGAGTTCAACTGGATTTTCTTGTATTCATTATATTGCGTCATCCATTTTCTGTATACTATAAAGGCACGGATCTGTCATTAGAGAAAGGATGCTTGATAAACATGGACTCCAATAAAATACATACATATGTACGTACAGTGCCGTTTTTGAGAAACTTCCTCCCGCGAACGCTTGAGTTGTGGAATGAGCTCCACGCCAAGGTTTTCTCTAAGGACTATAGTATGGGGTTCTTCAAGAAAGAAGTAATTGGATTTTGAAGGGTCGGCAACGCGCGAGTGATACCCCTGGTCAAGCGTCCATAGGCCACGGTGACCACTTACCATCAGGCGGACCGTGTGCTTGTTTGCCACCGTAGTGGAATAAAAAAAATATGTAATCACGAGTTTCATAAATAGTTAAGCAGCTCTATTGACGTTACGATCTCTCGCAACGCTCTTTAGGAAACCACATAAGCTTATTTGCATAGACAACGTATTGGAGACGTCAAGTAACGCCCAATTGCGGCCGCTATATGTTTACCTAGTAACGCATTCCTATGAAACCATAACTTACAAGAAGGTCGAAAGAAACTAGAAATAAAAGCACACACGGGTGTTTTCACCATTTTCTTTTTCGAGCTTGGCTGACACACTGCCGTGTTTCGAAAGATGTATCGTCAGCCGGAAGACGTCCACTGCTGAACCTAGGCCTCCCCGCCGGTCCTGAGCCGATAGAAGTATAGATTGATCAGAAATTCTTTTACACAACAAGTAATGTTAATGATGCCCTGATATTGAATATACTATAAATAAACTATATAGTGCAACATAAAGTATTTTAAAGGCTTTAATAAATAAATAAAATAAACTTTAATTTTATTTTAGGTCAGCTGCTTCAACCATTTTGGCGACCACAAAAGTTTGCGATCCAATGGGAGATTACAATGTTTACTACTCGCTCTTCCCTTTAAGACAGGTCAGGTTTGTTGTAATTTGCTGTTAAAATTCTTAAAACTCAAGTTCCAACTTTTATTATAATTACGACCTTATGATTTTACAGGAAAAAAGAGCAAATAAATCGATCTCCTTCGTTACGGCAAGAATAGACGCGGCTTCTCTTTTTGATGGTTGGTTGTTTTGATTAATTTTTCAATTTCAATTTTAGCAGTCAGTGTTTTTCAGGGTAGAAATTATAAACTTTAGAGGTCAGTAAAGGCAGCTTCCATAATAGTTATAAGTCGCTAAAAGAATGGTACGGTTCGTGGCATGCAAAGATGCATGGATTACTTTAAAATATTGTAATACACCAACATCTAGTTATTTATCTGTAAGCTTGTTAATAGTATAAGCACAATCTAAATATAGTTAGTAAATAAGTAGTTGTATTAGCACAAATTAAATATAGTTAGTTGTAGTAAGCCGTAATGTATTGTATATCATTTAGAAATAGTCATATTGTTACACTTTATTTAAGTCAGATATCTATAGGTACCTAATAGTCCTAGGTGTACGCATAAAAAAACCGCAAATCGATGTAGAGTTTAGCCGTTTGACACACAGGTACTTTAGGGCAAAACAATAATTTTGAGCCGCAGTTCCTCAAAATATTTCAGAAACCCATTGTGTGGGGTATCAAATAAAAAGGCTTCATGAGCCGGTTCTAAAAATATACCACACTATTACCTTAGGGCTACTTTGTTTCTTAAAATCCAAAAAGTATTTTCAAAACATACCCAGTTTGGGCCCCTCCAGGTAGAAGACGGCTCAGTATTTTTCTCTAATATATACCTTGAATGATAGTTAATACACACTTTAATAACACTAGTAAACAGAAGCAGCAGAGTAAAGTAAAGTTCACATAAGTCTCATAAATATCTGAAGTGTACGGCACCGTCTCACATTGCAATATTCAAAAATTCAAAAAAAATACTATTTATAATTTTAATATTTTGTATATTGTGTGGTATATTTTTAAAACCGGCTCATGAAGCCTTTTTATTTGATACCCCACACAATGGGTTTCTGAAATATTTTGAGGAACTG
Source organism: Apoda limacodes (assembly GCA_946406115.1). Classification (NCBI taxonomy): domain Eukaryota; kingdom Metazoa; phylum Arthropoda; class Insecta; order Lepidoptera; family Limacodidae; genus Apoda; species Apoda limacodes. The sequence continues at coordinate 15,577,999 of OX291546.1, forward strand.
CGGCTCAAAATTATTGTTTTTCCCTAAAGTACCTGTGTGTCAAACGGCTAAACTCTAAATCGATTTGCGGTTTTTTATGCGTACACCGACGATGGGTTTCTGAAAAAAAAAATTTAAATTTCATACAAAAAATTGAAGACATCATACCCCCCCTACACCTACCACTATAATAGTATGTAGTATCATATATAAAAATAACACTATTATTACCTGTACATCTGACTAACTAATAGATGAATGTGCAGTACCCACTCAAACTCAATTGAGTTTAAGGGTGCAAAGAAAATTATATGTTAATCTGTATTTTATATGAATAAATAAATAAAAAAAAAATAATACAGTTTTAGAAGTCTGTCCATGAATTTTTGAGATATTCTGACTGGCATTCAGAGATTTTGAAAAAATGGCACTGTCAACACTATAAAAAATTTCTTTATCATGCCGTCCATGCAACTGTTTTTTATATGGTTTAGTTTAGGTAAAAGTTTGTATGGGACCAATTGTAAGAGTACTAGAGATTACAGAAATCACAAAAAAACTTTTTTTATATATTTTGTAGTAGAACTACTAGTTTTTTTGCTATTTATGACTTTTGTGGTCTTATGTCAATTGGACGGACATGACGAATTTTTAAGGGTTCCGTTTTTGTTATTTAGCACAGCGGCCGATTTATTGCGCCCTGAGTAAAGCGCGGTGAGAAGCAAGGGCAGAATAGCTGAGAACGTCATATGTGCATGAGCTAAAATATCCAAATATGGATCACCAGACATCGAATTCGTCAAAACACACTTTTTTATTGTTAGTTTTAAATAAGTTGGTTAGCTCATTTGAAACGCATAGTTATACTTAATTTATTTTAGCATTTGTTCCTATTATTAGAAAGTTTAGTAAAATAGAAAGAAAACCAAGTAAACGATAGTTTGTAGTCGATTGGGTAATATTTACTCACGTGGTACAACCGTATTTAAAAAATACCAGTAGGTATTGTATTTAGTTTGAAAAGCAAATTCTCGTTTCTCTTGATGATTCAAAATTGTTCTTATAAACCCATTTGAGTAAAAATATTTTAATTTATTTTAAAAACAAATATATATATAATTAACTACAATATTGTAACTAAATATCATCAGAAATATTCTGTAGTATCGATCTCATATGAATACGTTCATACGTTCCTTGTCCCCCCCCCCCCCAACGGCTATCAAGTGTCTATCGCTCAATGCGCAGCACAACTGTCGCGGTAGGACTATAGTTAAGGGATGAATTTTGCAAAATCTATTCCTAGTGAAATCCTACGACATTAAAGAAACCTAAATTCAAAATTTAAATTTTGATTTTCTAGTTAGGCTGTGTGTTGACGGTTCACTCAGTCAGTGAGTCAGGATCAGGGAATTAAATTGTATACTTTCTTTGAATTATATATATATTGTATACCTTAAAGAAAATTTATTAATTTTATTTACCATCAGGCGGACCGCAAGATTGTTTGCCACCTAAATGGTATTAAAAAAAATCTTGGTGTTAACATAAAATTTATTATTTCTATGTAGACATTATGAACCCTCTTGCAGGTGTTGCTCCTGGTGCTGCTAGCTCAGTGGTGGGGATGGTGACTTTGATTACGGCTGCCAAAGTCCTGGCTGACATGATTCCTGTCAATGATTCAAGCTTGTATGGTAATTATTACAATCTGCTTTATTAAGTTTCAACACAAAAAACTACAGCTACAAGAAATTTTTGAAAATAGATAAGTATCGGAGGAAATCGGGGATAAATTCCACTAAAACATGTGGCTAATATGACAGTCGTTAAGTCCAGTCAGAAGGCTTATAGGCGGCCTAAGCCATAGTTTGCAAAAACTATGACAGCCGAGTGGCCACTAACTTGAGAAAGTCTCCCAATTTGCACTGTGCCAGCGCAGTGGGCTAAAGCCGCCATTCTCAGAGAGATCTGTGCCTCATTGTGGGAACCAACTGTATTAAATTTCAATTCCAGAAAATTCGAAATTTACATTTTGCTCGCGGCTCCGCGCTCCTGGAATTCAGCTTTCGAGCTTGCATTTCTACAAGAATTTAGATCTTGATAAGAAGTCCCAGGCCACGCAGAAAATTCTTTTTCGCTCGAAAACTGCAAATCGATGTAGAGTTTAGCCGTTTGGCACACAGGTACTTTAGAGCAAAACAATAATTTTGACCCGCAGTTCCCCAAAATATTTCCCTTCGGGGGGGGTATCAAATGAAAGGGCCCTAAAAATATACCACACTATTACCTTTGGGCTACTTTGTTTCTTAAAATCCAAAAAACATACCAAGTTTTTCCAGGTAGAAGACGGCTCAGTATTTTTCTCTAATATATAGCTTAAATGATAGTTTATATCCTCATTTTTGACCTCCTGAAAGCAATTTGGAAAATATAGAAATTTTGAATTGTTTTGCCCTAAAGTACCTGTGTGCCAAACGGCTAAACTCTACATCGATTTGCAATATTTTTTTTACGTTCACCTACGGCTATAAAGGTTCACTGCTCGTTCCCCGTAGGTGATAGCGTGATAATATGTAGCCTATATGTTGACCCGACTTCTTAATAATATTCGTGCCAAATTTTAAGTAAATCCATGCAGTACTTTTTGAGTAATTTCCGAACATACATACAGACAAACAAACAAACAGACAAAAATTCTAAAAACTATATTTTTGGCTTTGGTATCGATTGTAGATCTCACCCCAAGTATTCTTTTAAAAAAAATTCAATGTACAGTTTTGACTTTCCTACCATTTTATTATATGTATCGATTGTAATTGTCACTTGTAATTGTTTCAAAAATTTATTTGAAATTAAGAATACCATTGTTCGAATTCGAATTGCCCTCCACATTTTTTTGAGACTCAAATTAAATTATCCTGTCTCATTTAATGATTTTTCATTACACAACATTTTCGTGCGATTATTTTCTACGATTTTAAATGTGGCCTAAAATCTGATGAGTCATTTGATCGACTTCAAATGGCTTCTATGGATGAAGGACCTTCAAAAGTAACTATCTACCGTTGGCATAGCGAGTTCAAGCGCGGTCGTCTTACTTTGGGCGATGAGCAAAGGAGTGGTCGATCTACGACGGCTGTCACGGAACAAAGTGTCTGGCTGTAAAAAAATTAAATCAAGAAAACAGGCGAATTACATACGAAGAGATTCAGCATACACTGCAGACTGGTTCGGAAAGCGTTCACAAGGTTCTACACGAGCACCTTTGCGTCAAGAGGATAGTTTCGCACTGGGTGCCACACACCGAAGCTCAGAAAAAGGCCCGTGTGGAGTGGTGCCGTGATATGATTCAAAAATTTGAAGCAGGCTCGTCTCGGCGCGTTTACGACATTGTGACAGATGACGAATCCTGGATTTATCAATACGATCCAGAAACAAAGCGTCAGTCGACAGTTTGGCTGTGTAAAAACGAACCAACGCCTACGAAAGTGATGTTATCGAGAAGCCCAGGGAAAATTTTGATCGCTAGTTTCTTCACTTTGACGGGGTATCTGGTTTCAATTTCATTACAGCAACAAGCGACCGAACACCGGGCTCGTCAGGGTACTGCTTCACCATGACAACCCGCGGACTCAGCGCTCAAAACGAGGGAGGGATTTCTTTTTATTTCCTAAAATAAAAAATCAGCTGAACGGGATATAGTTTTCATCGCCGGAAGACGCGCTAGCAGCGTTCGAGAAGGCCGTGGAAGAAGTTTCTGCGGTGGACTGGAATAATGTTTCGAAAATTGGTTCAGACGCATGAAACTTTGTATACAGGTGAAGAGTTCTTTGAAAAGATTTAATCAAAATATTTTATTCTTAGAAGTTAGTTATTTAGTTACTCAAAATTTTCGGAGTGTCCCACGTATACTATGTACTTTTTTGTCCCTCCAGCTATTCCCGAGGCAAAAATTTTATCACCTGGTTTCTTCGTTGCGACGTAAAGAGTTGTTGAATAGTATCCTGCATTTCTGCTCGCAAATGAATCGTATTTCTATAGGAGCTCTTGATCGTGACTTTAAGTATTGTGTCCTTTTCCGTACTTCTTACTATTTTTGTCCCAAAAAAAAGATCAAACCAATATTCTGTTACGACTTGAAAAAACAGGGCCTGGCGGTGGCACCTGTTGAAAAGTTATTCCCATGGGCAATATTATTTATTTAATTCAATAATATAATTTTATCTATTAATTATTTACTTGCGTTTTATGAATGCGTTATGCGACTATGTTATAAATAGCGCTTTATGATAATAACGCGTTTGGACGAAATGTTGATGGTTAAGAATATTAAGTGTAATACAGTTTGTATGAGAAAAAGATGCGACCTTAATACGTTGTTTTATTCCAGATAAGAATGTTCTTTGGACGTTATTCAACGGAGAGTCATTTGATTACATCGGGTCGCAGCGGGTCGCATACGACTTAAGTCGCGGTGGTTGGCCAGCAAGTGCGCCATTGACCCCAGCACAAATACGCCTTCACGTCGAGATTGGACAGATAGGAGGTGTACTTGCTAATAAAAACGACACATGGCCTTTGTTTGCTGTGGTCCCTGAGGATGTTTTGGTGTCGGATGTGAGTACAGTGCAATAAACTTTTCTCTGATCTTAGGTGTTTAGTCGCTAGTGTCGTTGTAAGTTCACACGATTTCAATATGGCGACTGTATTTTGATTTTTAACCACTGAGTCAGAAAAGTTTGTTGCAGTTATAATGATATTTTACGCTTTCTACATTATTGCCATGCCTACGTCCACTATTAGACTCCGGCTCTTTCTGTTGTAAACTACAGATTTTTACTACTACAGAGTTACCTAAAGTGTCAGAAACACATATTTTTACTATTTTTACTACGCCTGGTGTTCTGCAATCACTTTGCCCTTTTCAATACTAACATGTTTTGGAAAGCGCCTATTTTAGGATTAGTCTAGCTACCAAAGGCACTGGCTACAAGTGAAATTGAGAGCATTATCATAAGCACCACAGCATACTTATAGATATAGGGTAATTTCCGGTGTTAAGTATATCAGTTTTGTGGTTTGATACGCTTAGCACCTTATTTCCAAATTTGTTTCTAAATGCTCAGTGCATTATGATATGATTAGCAAAGTTCGGCATTACACAAGAGGCAGTTTTTCAATCACATGATGGATGGATAAGCATTGTGTAATAAACAAGGCTAACGCGTTTCATACGACTTATGTTTAGATAAAACACTTGGAAAAATGACCCGCAGATTTCTTTTTTCGTGCGGTGCGCTTTTGAAACATCCTATATTTTGCAAAGTTATAATTTTTTTTACATAACCGCACTAGTGTGATAATGCAAATTAAAGCGCACGCGTTTTATTAGCTGCATTATGATGTTACAAGCGATGCAATAAGAGCTAATTTACGAGCAAATGTTTGTCAAATCAGGAGCATGTAGCTATGTGTATGTTTCCATACAAGATTTGATTGTATAATCATGATATTTATAAAGTGACTTATGACATAAACTTTTATTTAACAGGTTAACGAGTTTCTCGTTGAAATGAGCAACAAAATAAATGTATCAGTGAAAGTTACAACAAAATTACCGCCATCGTCGCTGCATTCGTTCAGAAAGATACTCAATGCGAATGTGACAGGAATTGGTGTCTTACCAGAAGTATTATTGGTCGACTTTGCCGAAACATATAACAATATGTTTTATCAATCTGTTCTCGATGACTTTGAGATGATTTCGTTTAAGTATCATAATATAAGTATCGACAACATGGGGACATGTGAGTTAATTTTTTTTTTGTTTATGTAGAATACAAAAATTAAAAGCGAAAAAACCTTTTTTAAAAAAGCTCTTATTTAAATTCTCTTAAAAGAAGAAAATAAAATCTGCTTCAAAATTGAGTGGCAAGATTCCACCCGAACAAACATACATACATGCATTGCAAGTTAAATAAAAACTTTTAATTACTGATTGGATGTATTTGAATTAAGGTGTTTGACTATTTTTTATAGTTCTATTTATGGGTCGTTATCGGCACAGTTCCTTTCTTACGGAGGGTGTAACCAGCGGCTGGACAAATTCACATCATAAAGTAGCCTACAACATCTATTTACCAACCAACATCTATTTTTTCTGAAGGGTCGGCAACGCGCAAGTGATACCCCTGGTGTTGCAAGCGTCCATAGGCTACGGTGACCGCTTACCATCAGGTGGACCGTAAGCTTGTTTGCCACCTTAGTGGTATAAAAAAAAATACTGCTTCTGATCGCAGTGTAACTGTACTAAGGTGCTTGATATATGTCCTACGTAAATACCAACTTTAAGTGTCTTTAATAAGTGGTAAATCTTATATATTATTATATATAAGATATAGATAATGATTCTGAATGGAGTTTTCCTTTTATATTGGCGACTAAATAAAATAAATGTTTGTCTTTTAGTTGTGCCCACGGATGAACTCTTGGCAAACGGAACCATGCTAGCTAGCGATCCCCAAGTTAAGATAACGCGACTGTCAACAGCGCTGGCACGTACCCTTTACCAACAAGTTGTAGGGTACGCTTACAATGGCAGCGTTTCTGCCTCTGCCCATTTGGTGAGTTATTATTTTTTATATTAATCCAGGACTTGGTCAATCTGTGTGGAAATATTCATTGTTTCATGTTTGTTACATCTATACATATTCAGGGGCTGGGCGGGGCATATAAATGTAAAGCAAATACATCGCACACCTTAGATTTGCTGACGACATCGTTATTATGGCAGAGTCACTGCAAGGACTGAGCGAAATGTCGCACCCACTAGATGAATCCTCCCGACGAGTGGACAAGACAAAAGTTACGTACAACCAACACGTCATGCCAATGCCAGTATACGTCGCTGATACTTTTACCTTGACAGAAAAGGCCGATAGGAGGATCAAGCTAGGGTGAAAAATCTTTTACGGCGTTATTTAACTGTCCGGAAGCAGTAAGAAAACACTTGTAAGCTACATATGGTCAAAAATATCTTTTCTCATAGTGGTCTCCTTTATAGTTTTCCGCCAAATTAGTGATAGAATTGCTCTGTGCTGCGCCTCGCCGGCTTCTGCACTCTAAACTACGACATAAAGACACCATATTGTATACATATCAAAACTAGATTAAATAAAGTCGCGATTGCTGCCAAAACCTTTCACCTACATGGTATTTGAACCTAAATCTTAGCTAAAACGTTTAAGGCTGAATTTAGGCGGGGCTCGAGATTAGGCAATTTTACCCTATGTGATACATTTTACAAAATTATTAGCTTATGGTTTTGTGCAACTGATTCAATTTTTATTAAGTTAGGTAGTAAGATTAGATTAAAATTGTTATTTAAATATTCTGGGATTTATAGGACAAATTCCTCACTTACGTTTACGACTAAAACTAGGTAGTAAACGACACTTGTATTTTTTATTTTGAATTGTAAGGGTGTGCAGGACAATTTGAAAAGACGATGTCCTTCACATCCAAATTTTGGAGGTGACTTATATTAACCACTAGGGTGGTATAAGACAATTGATAGTTTATTCGCATTTTACGCTCAAAAGTTGTTTTTTTATACTTTGCTTCACTACCATAATGTGTACTCATTTTCTTCATTGTTTGATAACTAAGTGTTATTTACATCCATATTTTAACGGTAAACATTGTTTAACGTGTCAATTTATGTAGGTCGTAAAGGCATTTTTTTTTAACTGAGTAAAACAGTGTCAAAAAATCCTTTATGACCAAATGTCCTTTACGAACGAGCCCAGAGGTATCGAAATATTATAGTAGATCGACAACCAGTACAATCAAAAGTTGACTATCTCGATTCGTTTTGTGCAGGAGACATATGATGATAATTTAAGCCTATTTGCAGGTAGACGAGATGCTATACTGTTTCCTGAAGAGCCAAGCGTGTCGGCTGCTGCAGGCAGCGGACTTTGTGCCAAGCAGTGACGAGGAAGAGAAGGGTGAGCAGCAGCCAGCGTCGCTTTATGTTGGCGTGGTAGCGTGGACAAGTTCGGCCGCCACCTACGCGGGACACCTGCTCGCTCTGCTCACCGGCGCGCAACAGGAAGCCGCTAACCGCACGCAATGTGACACTCTCCAAACTGCACATCAAGTTAGTTTAATTAGCCTTTATTGTTGGTCTAGCAGTTTCGGTGTCTGCCTCACGTTCTGATGGGTTAAGGTTTCAGCCCGGCGTATATCAATGAGTCCTTTTTGTTGACACCACTGGTTTTAAGATAAGGAAAACGTCCTGAGGAAACCTGCATATATTAAAAAGACGAATCTGAAGTCCGCAACTGTTGGACTGAATACTGCCCTCCTAGGCGAAAGGTAGGCCGTGCACTAACAGTGGGGACTTATGATGAGGGTTTTGGATATCGGAGGAACGGAATGTTATGTCATATCTATCCCTCTGCCTGTCTATGATGTTTACACTCTTGTAGTAGTTTTAGACGAGATGCTTCAGAAATGATTAGTCGTGTTTTTTTACTAGTAGTTTTTTATTTTTTATTTTTATTCGTTACTCAATATCATAATCATCAATTTTCAGTCTTATTTAAAAATATGTACAGTTATCACCTAACTTTTTGAACCTATTTTAGAAATTGAATTTTAATAATATGTAATTTACATACATTGTTTGTGTATAGGAATTCTCTTACTACTGGCTGCGTGGCTGGAATGATAGTGGAGTGTGTATTCAGACAACGATGAATTTTAGCCAAGCTGTCAGTCCTGCTTTTGTAGTCTCAGGTAATTTGTAATTTATTTATTTTATACGTCAGTGTTTGGATAAGATAATAAACTTTTACTAATGTCTTGTAATTAAAACTCATCCAGGAATGTAAATACTTTCGCCAAGGCACAGACGCGTTCCTTCTGAGCGGCGTTGCTATTTAATAGCAAAACCTTATTTTAGCACCAACTATCGTTCCGTTAAAGCGCAGCTGACAATTCCAACGGCGCTATAATTGTTAAAACGAAACGCGTCATTTTTTGATAGTTTAGTGTGTGTATATTATTCAGTATTTTATTCTGATTTTTCTTGTTATAGAATTTATTATGCGAAAATAAAAAAAGAAACAAGGCTATAATTATAATTATTATTTACTTACTGCCAGTTATCTTAATAATTTGTAAATATTTTTTTGTATTCTCTAGATTACGACTTCACATCAAGCGATTATTCAACTTGGACGGAGTCAGTGTGGCAGGCGATGTCGGCGCGTGTGTTCGTAGTGTCAGGGGGCGGAGGCGCGCAGACTGCGGCACTCACGGGGGGGCTAGCTACCTTGATAGCAGTGTTCCTCACTTACTGGCTAGATCGAAACAAGCAGCTTGTATTCACACCATCTGTTCCTATCGTCAATAATGATGCTACTACTGGGTTAGTCTTTCCCTTACATTGTTAGCAGGTTTCCTAAACTACTCAATGGCTAGACCGGTACTAGCAGGGCATGTTTGTACTATCTGTCTCTGTCGTTAACAGCAGTGCTACAGTCAGTCTATCTATTACCTTAGTAGTAGTGTTTCTCAACTACTGGCTGGATCTCTTTCTCTGGCAAGGTTGCAAACAAGCTTGATGTAAAAAGGTACGATAATATTGGGTTAGAGCAGTGTTACAAGTACTGGCCAGAACAAGCTACTTATTTTCATAATGCACTGTAAGATAAGTTCTGCCCTTACCTTTGCCATAAACTCACCAGCCTCATAAGTCCCCATTGTTGGGGCACGGCCTGCCCTCACCGAGAGCTATTTGGGCCATAGTCCACACACGGGCCCAGTCCAGATTGTCAATTTATCCTACGTCATTTTTTTTTTTGACGTATGCCGGTTTTCTTACGAAATATTCCTTCACCGGAGTACTTGAAAAGATGAGAAAAAGATTCATTGGTACACAGGTTCTAGCCCGGTCGAACCTCCGCCCTTCAAAGCCGTGCTTGGCTGGGCGTGTGTCTATCACTACCTAAGAAGCAGCATCAGTTGTCCATTATATTCTAAATAAAAATCATATTAGTATAGTCACTGTAGATGTAACGCCTTGGAACTCTAGGATGAGACTTGACGGCCAGACTTTTTCTCAACAAGCTTCCTGGTACTGATCGGTCCGTGTTGATCCTTTGATTTTTATTTGAATGATTACTTTCAAGTGAAACCGCAGGATACAGTTAGTAAATACATATGAATATACTTAAATACTATCTAATGTATTTCAATATTCCCACTAACCATACAACCAGCTCTGTTCTAAATACATATATTTATAAAAACAAAATAAATATTTTTCTACAAACAAATATTAGAACACACCCTTATCTAATTCTATTCTTTTTGTTTCAGTATACTGAGGACAGTAAATTGTTAGAAGTCTACATAATACATCCATTATGACATTAAGACCTGCATTCCATTCTTATACAATATGATAAGCTCCAATGTTCACAATTTAATATTGATAAAATATTTATTTTTAGTCTAAGAAATGTTTTATATTGTAACGATCTCTTTGTTAAGAATAAACTAATAAATAACACAAGTTTGTTTTAATTTTAACAGCCTGGTCAGCTCCATGCTCAAGACAGTATACTGTCTAAAAAATCTTGGCACCGCTCCACTGTACTTTATTCGCATTTGTAGGTAGTTTAATTAAAAGAACTGTTTTGTATGTATGTGTCATACTTGCATAATGTGTTGTTTGCTAACACATACTTAAGAGAGCCCCCAATGCGCATATACATTTGCTTTATGGGCCTTAAGCTAAAATGTCAATCTCAAATAGAGTTCATTTATCTGTGTCAAAAATATCTAAAAATTGGCCAACATCAGTGTAAAAAATGGAAATTGTTGATAAGGACTTATGGATTAAAGATAAAGTATGGTATTAGGATAGTGGGATCGATTTTAAGAACGAGCAGAAAACGGCACATTTGAGTAGGGCGCTTTGATCCATTGTGGCGTTTTTAGGATGTGCCAAGATTTTGTAGACGCACTATACTGTAATGTATTGTTACGGCCGGTAATTTTCTAAACGCGTCCATTCCAGGAAACATAACAAATCACAACAGAAATACATTGTAATGGTCTATTCAACTTTAAATGTTGCTAGAAGATCGCACTATAGCTAAAAAGTAAATCTTATCTACCCGAATCGATTAATTGTGCAATCCACAACGTACCATCCCCCCGATCGACCTCGGCACGTACTAACGGCCCCAGATGATGACGCTATCCGGATAGCGATATTAGTCTCAACGACCTCCCCCAATAGAGCCTCCCTCCAAACACGTCGCCGACGTCCCCGGGTTCGTCATACACGAGGTATCAAAAAAGAGTGCCGGGGCGCTTCTCGCCCCCTCTCAATCGCAACCGCACCCGCGTAACGGGGAACTCCCCTCCTGGCGGTGACTCACCTTCGGGTTCGAGACACACGCTGGTCGAAAGGACGCCCCCGAGAGCGACAACCCAAGCGGGGAGCTCTTGAGCGCTAAGCGCTATACAGGCTGAGGCTCCTTCAGAGACTAGCCCAAATAATGTCCGGTGAAGCATTTATGGCTGCAACAGCCAACTGCAATGTCAGTTCAGAAAAAAAAAATCTTTTTACTTCGGCATAAGGTTCCTTCCATCGCCAATGTTGTTTACAACGCGAAGGCAGCCAAAGGATAATATCTACACGGGAATTTACGAGTACATGTACAAGACACGTGCGACCTTTGATGCATCTGGAATATTCTGTAGGATCCTTGTCGGCGAGTACAAAAACGCAAGCGAGCCTGCGGGGATTCCATACATCTCGATTCAGTAATCTGTCCTATGGACTGCGCAATAGCCTCACAAAATTGTCCATACTTTAGAAAGAGACAAAGCAAACCCAAGGGCGTAGCCAGCTTTTGGGATAGGGGGGGCAGACTTGGTACAAAATGTTGTTTTCATACGGCAAAAATGGCATCGTTGCCTACAATTACTCCATTATTATTCATATGGTAAAACTCCATAGGCGTGGAGCTACTTCTGCTCTTGATTTTGATACTTGTTTTTTTTTCCATTTTGATCCTATTTTTCAAAACGGGAGATAACATTTATTTCGAGGGTCATTATTACAAATAGATTGGAAATCTTGTTGCCTTTCTTGAACGAATTTCAACCACCTGAATACGTACGGCACCATAGGACATCCAAACACTGAGGCGGACTTTTTTTTTATACCACTAAGTTGGCAAACAAGCTTACGGTCCGCCTGATAGTAAGCGGTCACCGTAGCCTATGGACGCTTGTAACACCAGGGATATCACCCGCGCTTTGCCGACCCTTTAAAGTTCCAATAACTTCTTTCTTGAAGATCCCCATACTGTTGTCCTTAGAGAAAACCTTGGCAGGGAGCTCATTCCACAACCTAAGCGTTCGCGGGAGGAAGTTTCTCTGAAACCGCACTGTACTAACACATCCCATTGTACAAGCGGTAGAACACACAGGGAAGTGAACTCGGCAAGTGAGTTTGGGATCGTCGACAATTCTCACAGCCCGTCTTTGAACTGAATCCCTTTAAGCTGGTATCCGGGTGCACCCGAGAGATGGCAACATGAGGGGGCCTACCTTGTGACTTGTTAAGCAGCAACATCTGCCCCGACGTGAAGATGTTTACTGCCTTGCTCTGTTTAGTACATCTAGGTTTTTTGGACGCCAGCTTCACCTTGTCTTGCAAATGATCTCGGAACTGAACATCGCTGGAGATGTCAACACCAAGGATCCCAATGCTCTTGGAGATGGAGAGGGGAGTGTTCTGGAATTGTGGGACAACAGTGAATGGAGTTTTCTTAGCGGTGAACGCGCAGACTTGTCAAAAGTGGCGACTCTTCCTGTGGTTCCCTCATTATCATCCAGGTTTAGATCAGGTTGTAAAATTTGTGAATAAAATAGTCCATTCCCTCTTGGTTTCTCCACTTATTACCGTAATGTTTCGAAAGCAGTGAATTAACATCTCGCAACTTCAGTTTTTTAACTGGAACACCTTTCTGTAAAATATTGCTGTCAATTTGCAACATACTTATGGTTTTATCTTTTTTACATATATTTTCAAATATTTCTAATATTTTTATATATTTTAACCTTTTGCCCTGATTTTAACTAATTCTAGATAATAACATTTCAGTCACAAAATTTAAATGAAATATGCTAAAACTAAAAGCTGAATACAGCAATTAACAATAAAGTAAACCAAAATCCAGCCCTGGCAAACGGTTAAACTTATCTGTTTCTTGGAGCGGTTTACCTTCCAAGTTTCGGGTTGTGCAGTACGTTTTCTCGCTTGATTTTAATCGACCCCTATAGAATGGCTCTCCATCTACACCTGAGACCATAAATCGTCTTCCAAATCACAGATTTTTTCTTTAGATTTAATTTATTAACGCAGCGTAAACATAGAAATTTGTATGGACGGCCATTACAGTTGTCAGTCAAATGGAGCGTACCTATTGGAGGATTTGGACTTTTCTAAATTTGAAACTCAACATCTAAGGACATTACCAGCCTTGTTTTTTAGCTCCGATTTTAATTTAAAATTTAAGCGGACGTTACGTACTTTGAAACCAAATTATTTTTTTTACGAAATTTAAAGACATTTTATTTTTGGCATTTTGTGAACTTACCAAATTCGTTTTTAGACTCCTGATATTTATCTGACATAGGCTACATCAAAGCATCAAGTGTGAGTCGTTTTTTGAAGTGAAAACTTCTTTAGCGGCGCTGTGCACTTTTTTGTGATGGGTAAAAACTGTTAAACTCGCGTCAGGTCACGTGTCCTGATTTACATTAGGTTAGTTTTTATTTTTAGTATATGGCGATTATGAGTAGTACAGGGAGGTTGGATATGGGATTTTAATTCTATGACAGATTGAGCTGTCAAATATACAACGTCAAAAAAGTAAAAAACAAAAGTTATTATTTTTAATAAATAAATATGGATAAGAAGTGATGGGAAGTAAATAGCGAGTATGTTTTCACTTCTGCCGGCACTCCCGGAGTGCAACCCGTTTTTTTTTTTCTATAATTGAGGAGTTGCCGTTGAAATCCTACACCGATAATCGAATTTAGAGCGGTTAGAACCGCGAGAAAATTTGGCATGGAGATATTTTGAGTCCACGAGAAGGACATATGTTATTTGAAAACTTTAAGCGTGAGTCGGATTTTTTCTATAATTAGGATGTCGTTGAAATCCTACACCGATAACCGAATTTCGGGCGGGCGGAACCGCGGGCAAAAGCTAGTAGATTATAAATAAAACGATCGCGTGTCAACACGACCTTACATCATCAAGTACTGAGGAACTACTTCTCTACTCCTGAAAGGTTGGACGAACAGTTGACTGTTAAGGCGGGTACAGATTATTTGCAACACAAGATGCAATGCAACACGAATGTATGTTGACGGTCTGCGCGCCGTAACAACGGCCATTCCTGGCAGTGTTCAGCGCGCGCGTTATGTAGTCGTTTGATTTTGAAGTATTATATATAGACTATATTGGTGTTTCAATAATTTTATTACATCAGTGTATACTATGGTGGAGTTGGAAACCCGATGACGTCTTTCTTTAATCAATTACTGGTTTTTGATCGCAGCCCTGAACTGCTACCAAATTCCGCATAGAGTTTATTCATTTTGGGTTGGGGTGTGCCATAAACATAGGGACTGGACAGCTAGGCTATGTTTCAAATCACGCCGAGTTATTATCGCCCGGTAAAGTTAAAAAATCAACCCGTTCTGGAACGAGCGTTTGACAGTTAATTTTTACACTGACAGGAGTCATTTTCAACCTTTTCTATGGCAGTGTAAAGAATTCAACTTGACAGTTGGAAAATTACTCTACCCCGAGCGTCCCAAAACCACTTTTTTAACTTCCTCGTTGCGATTTGGAACGCACCCCTAACAATTACGGAAGTCGAAGTATATAGTGCTAAGCTATATGTATTAAAAACTTTTTCGCAATGAAATCATAGTTTTAGTATTCGTTATCAAAAGTGGTTATTTATTATTAATTTGTCATGTGGCTTTTCATGTGTCGGGCTCAGGACACTGCACTTTGCCAAAGTGCGTCAAAAGTATAAAGTAATAAAACAATGCGACATGTAGGCATTCTATGTCAATGTCATTCTGGCAACAAGACGTGCCTAACCTAACCAATGAAAACATCGGAATTATGTCGATTGCATTAAATTTTTTTAAAGTACTACGCGTATGCAATGAATTGAAGTTTTCTGTGATAAGCAAGTCAGTAGCTAACAGTTATTACCAACAGTTCCAGCCCTTTACAGTATCTCGCAGTCAAGCACCAAATAAAATGGCATCAGAAAAACTGTTGCCCCAAATCTTTAACTTTGTGGATAAAAATGTTCAAGTCTACAAAGATCTTTTAAAAGAAGCGGTAGCAATTCCTTCAGTATCTAGTGATATCAAATATCGTAATGATTGTGTACGAATGGTTCACTGGACCCAAGATAAATTGAAGGAAGTTGGTGCTAGTACCGAACTTAGGGATGTTGGATTTCAAACTATAGATGGAAAACAAGTTAAATTGCCTCCGGTTTTAGTTGGAGTACTTGGGAATGTAAGTCCTACGCATATTTTGATTAATTTTTGCATTTTTTCATAGAATAATTATATTGGAATATCATAGGATAATTGGTTTTCTGACAGTATGAAAACTAATGACTTGTATAGATCTTAAAATTATAGGTAAGATTTAGATTTGTTTGCCAGGAATTTGGCCTCAAAAGGTGGTGTAGTTGATGACGATTCAGTTAATAGTACAACAATACCATCATATTAAAAGATAACGAAGAGAAGGGAGAGTTGTTGTAAAAATATTGGAAAATATTTATATGATATGATATGATATGATATATTTATTGGTAAATTTGTTGAATTTACAGGTCATTATACATTTCTTTATACATAACAATATACATTTTACAATTAAATAAGAAAAACAATATGATATATACAAAATGAACAATAAAAGTATATACGTATACTTATGTCTGTAGATACATTTATAATTCGTCACACTTTTTCTTCAAGAAACTCTTTAAGCGAGTAGAACGCTTTGCTTTCTAGCCATCTTTTAAGCATGTTTTTGAAGACCGTAATGGAAGTAAAGTACTAATTGTTACATTATATTTGAAATTATAATGTTTAAGGTTGGTCATAGAAAACAACTTTAATCACAAAAGCAAGTTGGAGGAGCAGAAGTTTCACAATAAGTAGTTTGCTTCATGAGCAGAATGAGGAAAGCTATTGTGCCAAGGCAGTGGCTGGCTAAGCAGAAACAAATTGCACTTGTGTCACTCACACCAGTATATCAGCATTTTGACAAAACTCTTGTCTATTAGAGTAGCTTGTATGACAGCAGGAAAAACTAAAAAATTTTACACTTCTGGACCTACATTGTTGTGTAACTTAGTAGATAAAAGTGTAGAGACAGTAAGTTCAGGTATATTTTTTGATAATGCATTGATTTTTTATGTTAAAATTAAAAGTCATGTAAACTTGTCTCTTTCTCTCTTAAATATCAGGGTCAGGGTTATTGGTCATTGTTATATACAATAAGAGTTGATTGACCCATTTGTGAATAATTTGTTATCAATTAGTGTACTTATAATAAAATTTAATTGAGTGCAAACATGTAAATATTTTATTGTTTTTGTGGGTACCTTGGTCTTTGTAGTGGTAATCATTAATGTATTGTGTCTCATAGAAAAATAGCTAATAGAGGCTAATATTAGGGTTTGAATTGTTACTACCTATTTGTATCAATGTAGGATCCAAAAAAGAATACAATATGCATATATGGCCATCTGGATGTTCAACCTGCTCTTAAATCTGATGGATGGGAGTCTGAGCCTTTTGAACTTCAGGAGCGTGATGGAAAGTTATATGGACGGGGATCTACAGATGATAAAGGCCCTGTTATTGGCTGGCTTCATGCAATCAATGCATATAAAGGAATTGGTGAAGAAGTAAGTGAGAGAAATTACCGCTATTGTAATGGAATTTAATCTTATACTAGACAATTCCTTAACTTTCCACAAAATAATTAGTTTTGAGATTAATTTGCTAACTACCTAAATCTGTGTTCTTTTTCAAATCACATCATTTAGGTAATTAACAGATGTTCATACATACTAACTCATGTTAGGGTAGTCCATGCTAGGTCCATACTTTTTTATACATAGTCTACCTGCAATATGATAGAAAAAAGTGCCTAATCACATAAGATAGAACTGATAAATTAATTGTTACTTTTCACAGCTACCTGTTAACTTGAAGTTTGTCTTTGAATGTATGGAAGAGTCAGGATCAGAAGGTCTGGATGAGCTCCTGATGGAAAAATTAAAACCTGAAGGTTTCTTTGACAATGTAGATTATGTTTGCATATCAGATAACTATTGGTTGGGAACAACTAAACCTTGTATTACATATGGTTTACGTGGTATTAGCTACTACTTTCTTGAAGTGGAGTGTGCTAAAATGGACTTACATAGTGGTGTTTATGGTGGTACTGTACATGAAGGTAAGAGCTGTTTTTTAACTTTTTGGATAGTTCCCTATATTTTAAGATTCTGTAAGGTTCCTGTTTCTAGAACAAGAAAATTGATAAGCCTATTACATTATAAATACAGTAATACCCTGACTTACATTACCTCGACGTACGCGAATTCGGAGTTACGCGATTTTTCAAGCTCAGACGTGTAGCACGGAATCGATGCGTAGGTACAAGAAAATAATGATTTTGTGTGTTGTGCGATGACCTAAGTAATTTACTAAGTACTATGGCATCCAAACGAAGTAGAACCGACTTTTTTGCTTCAAACAAGAAAAGAAAAACATTATCTTTGAAGTGTAAACTTAACATTATTATTATAAATTATTGACTTGTCAGAAGACTTTGTTAGATTTTATGAAACCTTCGACATCAAAATATCTTCAGATTGTGTTTATTCGGATTCAGATTTGTCATATTATCTACAATTAGCTACACATTTATTTCCTTAATTAGTGTTTAATTTAGTCTCCAGTCCCAATTAAACATACTTTGTATGTCTTTATATGCAAAATTGTACCCTGACTTATGCGAATTCGACTTACACGGCTAGCGCTGGGTCCCACCTATTGCGTTAGTCCGGGGTATTACTGTATAAATATATACATATTATTCACTTTAGTGTACCTAATTTTTGCTTGACTACAACTTAGATAAATAAACATATCTAAGTAATTTTTTAATTTATCAATAATTTTATCTTAATAATGTGTGATTACTAAGTTGATAATTTATTGATTAATTGCTCTTTCAACTAATGGATTATTTTGCCAAATCTATGTTTTTTTGTGAA
Source organism: Apoda limacodes (assembly GCA_946406115.1). NCBI lineage: Eukaryota > Metazoa > Arthropoda > Insecta > Lepidoptera > Limacodidae > Apoda > Apoda limacodes. Next base: position 15,596,415 of record OX291546.1, read on the forward strand.
TTTGACCTACCCATTTTAAAAAACGAAACAATGGTTGGTTAAAGGTTATAATTAGGCAGCAGTGGTTTTTCTTTGTTGTAACAGGATTTCTCTCACTATTAATTATAATGAAAGTACTGATCTGGCAGGCATGCTGTAGTTGCAACAACTAAATTTTTGAAAATAAGATAAGACTTAAAAATACTACAAATTTAATTTTACATTTTACAAATGTGTAATTAAATATAAAAAAAAAAACTAGATCATTTACTTGGTTGCAAGACATGGAAGTTCTACTCTAAGTAGGTAGGGTATAGCAACCTACAAAATTGCCTGGCTTTTAACATATATTTTCGAAATAGGCTACAAAATTTAGGAACTTGTACTTTAAAATTATAATGAGAGCTTTGTAGAAGCACATTTTTTTTTTAATTTTGAAACTCAGGTTACGATGTCACAACGGCGGCCGTCAGATCATTATCTGGCAGGTAAAAAGTAATGCCTTTCGTAATTAACTAATACTAAAATGTTGATGTACGCATTTTTAGCTATGTGCTAAATACGTTACTCGGACTATTTAGTTGCTCTTATGCCTAGGACACACACAACGAACTTGCGCGTAGCATCGGGCTAGCGCGATGTGTGTAGCCACACCTTCGTGAATACTTTGGCATTTCGTGCGAAGTCGCAAGCACGTCTTGCTGTCGGTAAACTCTCGCACATCAAAGCGTTTTATTGCAATGAACTTCTCTTGTGTGGCAACACTACAGTCGACCCACAAAAATTGTGCGTAGCGGACGTGTTAAAGTGAATTAGGGTTTGCGACGTATTTTTAACATGGATTAGAGTGACGAGAATGATTTGGGCATTTATCAGCAATTACGAGTAGGAGCCGATGTTGTGGAACCCAAAAGATGTTGGCCACAAGAGAAATACTTTTAACTGACACATTATAATGAATTATTCGCTTTCATAGAATGCAGAGCGACTGCTTTTTTTCTGACTGTTGGCTGTTGTAGCCATTACTGCTTCACCGGGCTTTTTGGGGCGAGACTGAGTCAGCGCCAGGAGGGGTTATAGCGAGATCGTCATCAGGGGCCATTAGTACGTGCCGAGGCCGCCTAATGATAGTTTTATGACCGTGCCGAGGTTGGTTATGGAATATGTTGTGGATTTCACAATTAATTGATTCGGGGAGCGACCGCGGCGTCAATTTTATGTTTGGCGTTTGTTTATCGCGATGAATTTCATAACGCGCAGTGTGGCCAAGCCGAAGTGGCCTAGGCATTAGGCCAGAAATTATAACAAATACATTAAACTGATTGAGTTTCTGTAACAACTGTGTATTACATGTTACATTTATTTTATTTTAGCAATGTCAGATCTCATTTATCTTATGAACACTCTAGTGGATAAAGATGGCAGAATCCTAATAACTGATATGTACAAATCTGTAGCACCTCTGACTGAAACTGAAAAGAGACTTTATACATCCATTGACTTTGACCCAGAGGCTTACAGGTAAACATTATTTTACGATGTGGTGTATACACATGATATTTTATAAGTAAGTCTTTGAAGCATGGTTGTGTTTGTAATAGATAGTAGGACAAACTAAAATGGCAATGGCCTAGTAGAGTTTTTGTAGAACAATGATACAAGTGGGTTTGGTTGGTTTGGTTAATCTTGACGCTCAATTTCAATTCCGCCGTAAATTTAGCATCAAATAAACAACTAGCAAGCAAGAGAATCAGATACTATTATTCAAATGACACATCTCTACGTGATTGCAATGTATCTAAAATTATTAGCTCTTTTATGAAATAATTGTCGGGGGCTCACGATTGAAAACAATATCAATCATATGGCAACCTTAAATGTCTGTAGACCGCCCTGTCAGATAGATCAATTAACCGAATGGTTGCGAAATATACAGAGAAGTTTAATGCATAAAAGTGGTTACGGTGATGACCAATCAGAGATCATAATAATGTTAACTCCTAAGAATCCCACGGCCACCCACGCAGTAACGAAAGCAAAGAGAGAGTGGTACGTGGGACAATAAAATATTTAATACAATACATGTATTCTATTTTTACAGAAATACAGTTGGTGCTCATAAATTAGCTCACAATGGTGATAAGGAACAATTACTTATGCACCGCTGGAGATATCCCAGTCTCTCGCTGCATGGTATTGAAGGTAATATATATTTTTACTACAGTGTAAATTTAATATTAGTTCAATAAACCTAGCGATTCTTCTTTAAGTAGCAATAACTGATATTTAGGTATATTAGGATTTATAAAACGCTTATGTCGTAATACTCTGGATTATTATTGTAATAATAAAATAATATATCATTACGACATTTATCTCTGAAGGGGTTGATCAGAGATATTATGAACGTCAACTGCTGCGGCATAAAAAAATCATAAATTGTATCAATATTGGTTCCCCCTACTAGGTATCGAACCCCGTCACTTCGAAATGGCAGTTAAACCTATTACTTCTATCCATTTGCTCCATATTTATTTAAATCCTTAATTATACATATTTTTATCTAATTTATAAAAATCACAATTTCTCCAAAAGGTGCGGCATTCCAACCCGGTGCGAAAACTGTGATACCAGGAAAAGTCATTGGCAAGTTTTCAATACGGATAGTTCCTAACCAAGAGCCTGAAGAAGTGGAAAAACTAGTGTTTGACTATGTCAATAAAAAAGTAGGTACAGGTTGGAATACTAGTTTTCACAAAAACCAGTTGCAATTTAGCCAAGTGCATTGCTTGCGTTTCACCTCTGTGTGACTTATTGTCGTAGTCTTGTTGCTTAAATTTGATTATGAGAGGTTGGAATTAGGTGGTGTGGCAACTACATAAAGTACTTATGTATTTGTCACTAAAATGTTGTTATCAACACAGACATTACCCGGATTTTCTGGATACAGGGTATCCAATAGTATTTTATTAGCTATATTAATTACCGTGATGGTTATTAGGGTTGTATCAATATCTCAGATTAATAAAATAAAATATTCAATAGCAATTTAAATTCTGAGATTTGAGAAATTATTTATCCATATTAATATTTAAATCACAGTCCTCTTTATAAGGTACAATATCATAAAAATGAAATGGTTTTATGTAAAGTAGTTATGTATAGTTGCTTAATTGTTTAGGTTGAACATACATATATGTAATTAGTAGCTATACCAATTATATCTTCTTTATAACTATGCTAGAACATGATCTTCATTATGAAATATATATTTATAATACCACTAAGGTTGCAAACAAGCTTACGGTCCGCCTGATGGTAAGCGGTCACCGTAGCCTAAGTAACCTATTTATTACCTAATCTAAGGAAAGGGTGTTAGTATCGCACACATTGGTTTTGGACAGAAAATCTAACTCAGTCAGAACAATTTGAGAAGGAAGCCGATAGGAGGATTAAGCTAGGGTGGGTATTTGATAAGCTTCGTCAAGTCTTCACGTTGCCTATACCGCAGAGACAAGTGCGTCCTACCTGTCATGACTTACGCCGCCGAAACGTGGACACTTACAACAGGGCTGGTTCACAATAACTCAAGTACTTAGGTCTCGCCTTCTCGGGGAATAAATGTATAGAAGTATAATTACCAGTCTCCAGTCTCCAGGGATCTTATTGGGAGCAGTTTCAAGCTATTCAAACTCTAAAACTCGAAAGAAAAATGTATGGAAGTACATTCACGGGTTTCGAGACGTTAGTCGGACTTCCATACATTTTTTTCTGGAATTCCATACATTTTGCCCCCGGCAACGTGAGACCCGAAAGCTCCAGAATTTTTGCAATTATCTCCGAGACTTAAATACGTAAGACAAATAGTATAAACAAATAAATATCTGTTGGCGTACCTACTGAAGTATTTGTAACGTTAGCTGCTATAATAATGCATTTGGAATTTAACAATTGACAGTAAAATTGTTGATTATTGGCAAAATTTACAACAATTAATAATTATGTTATTTATTCTATTTCTAATGTAAGAATGACGAAGGTTAACAAGGAAAATATTTTAATATTTTTGTCTTATCTACAATATGTATATATGAAATAAATAAGAAACCGAGCAAGGTTCAAAGTCTTTATTATATTACATTATGAATTCATATGAACACAAGTATTCTATTAAATTGTGTAAAATTACAATGTTGTCAGTTCGCCACTGCGAATTGATAGAGTGTTGTGTTACTATGTGCTTATCAGTTTCATTAGGTATTGTGTAATGGCCCTTGATTTTCCATCTGTAAAGTTGATTATAAAACCTAATCTAAGAAACTAAAAACTTCGTACTCGTATTCGTTTGCTCGAGCAATACATCAACTTCTATATAATTAATATGTTCATCGAATGACTGATTGATCAACGCCGAGCCAAAACTACTAAAACTAAAAAAATGAAATTTTAAACATGGGTTTCTTGAATGACGCAGGAATCCACTGAGAAAGGATTTTAGGAATAGGGGTTGCAAATTTGTATGAAGTCTTCTTTTTAAGTAAAATCCATGAAAATTGGAATTTGGCATTTTAGTTGAAAGTTAATATAATGACGTATTTCACCAAAAATTTGGAAAATCATCCCCTAGGTAGTAAAATAGAGGATATTTTGTTTAGGTATCAGGTTGCATTTTTAAATAGAACTATGAAAATTGGAATACTTTTACTCTTTTAGTTGCAAATAAAAAAGACGTGTTTCATTATTTTAGAAATCTCTTCTATTAAAAATTTTATCTTTAATTTTAATTGAAAAATTTACATCAGGGTCCAGTTAGGTAGGTGACGCAGTGGAGTGCTTGCTCAAAATAATATGAATAGTCAGTTATGTATTTTAAAAGGTTTAATATTTCCATATAAATGTTATCATATGACAGGGGTTGTTAAGAGGCTGCTTGAAAACTCTGACAGTCATGTGGCCACTTGCCAATTCGAAATGGGCCACCCCGTAGACTATTGCCTAAGCCTTCTATTCTAAGGAAATGCTTTAGACCCTGCTGTGGGGCGTACATCGGCTAATGGCAAAAAAAAATAACAGAGATAACTTAAAATAAACTTTTGATGCAGTACTTTATTCTAAAATTAGTGATTATAATTTATGGTTTTTATAATTTATATTATTCGATTGCGTTATTCTAAAATTTTGTTTATTACAATGCTGCTAAATATATGCACTTGACATTGCGACTTCTGTTTTCTATGAGTGCAACACAGGATCTTATTATTCTTATCTGCAGTGGGCTGAACGCGGTTCGCCGAACAAGATGCGCATCACAGCACAAAGCGGGCGAGCATGGACGGAAGATCCAGACCACCCTCATTACCAGGCAGCCGCACGTGCTACTAAGCTCATATACCAGGTAATTAGTAATTTTGCATCTTATATATACTTTGAACACTACATACAAAAATCTAGTTGTTCGCGAGTACTAAAACTACAAAAATAAATGACGTGTCTATACGCGTTAATGTGTGCGATTTCTTACAAGTGGCAACAGGATCGGAACTGTTGTTACATGTGGTTAATTTTGCTCTAACTGACTTTAAAATATATGTCATTAAAAAAGTTTGGAAGAATTAGATCTTAATTAATTGGGATGCATTTGTGACATTTTTTTGAAATAAAACATTTTACATTATGTTATTACCTATGAAAAATTCAATAGATTAACTACTGAGTTTCTTGCCGGTTCTTCTCTGTAGTAAAATCATTACGAACCGGTGGTAAAGTTTATAAAATTAATAATTACACTGACAATTTAAAAGTGCTATTTTAAAGTTTACTTGAATAAAAAAGTTAAAGTTTGAGAGCGGCGGATAGTGGCTGCACATAAAGCTACCTAGTTACTTATACTGTGCCTTATCTAAAGCCGCGTTGACACGATCAGCGTACTCTCTGTTTGAGTATGAAGAGAGCTGCGTTTCTTTGCGCGTTAAAATCTGGAACGTGGAAATTCAATGGAAAGAACCAAAGTTACCGACATAGCTCAAACTATTAGCAAGCTAAATTCTTAATAAGCAGGCCTCGTTGCTCGCTGAATCGATAACCAATGGGTAAGAAAAGTTCTCGAGTGGTGGCCATAGATTGGAAGACGTAGTGTGGGACACCTCTTACCAGGTAGGCAGACGAGGCGGTTACAGCTGCAGGAAGTCATTGAAAGCAGGCGGCCCAAAACTGGCCGTCGTCTAACGTCTTCAAGCTTCCACGATGTTGCTGATATGATAAGAACAGGATGAAAAACCTTAAATGTTTGAAGGAATCATACAAAAATACTCAAATCGAACAGTTACTTACCAAGTCCAAACTGGTTTTAAAGCCTTTCATGTATTTTAAGAAGCAGCCATTTTCACAGCAATGCGTGCCCCTGGTTTTGCAAGCGTCCAAAGGCGTATAAAAAAAGATTTTCTACTCTTATCAGGCAACTTTGGTCATACGTCCATAGGCAGCGGTGAACGCTTACCATTAGGCGGACCGCAAGCTTGTTTGTCACTATCACTGCGGTTTCCTGTCTACACTGACAATTCATTTGTTGTTACAATTAATATTTGAGTCATTTACTGATTAGAAAATGGAAACTATTTTGTATGTCGTGTACGTAATGTATTCGTGTGCATAGATACCGCGATGGGCGTATCCAGAAACATCCATGAGGCGCTAATAAATAAAGAGGACTATATATCTTAAATATAGATATTTTTTCATGTAAATAGACCATAATGTACTACTTAGTACATTACAATTGGGCGGGATTTTGACGTTTCTATGCTTTATTTCACAGACTATATGTTAGTATACTAGTCCTTTACTCAGGTTTGGGTATAAATAAAAAAGTACTCTATTGGAGTTTGTTTCTACCTCAATCGACGTCATACTTCCACGGGATATTAAATGTCTCTAAGATCGAATCCGAAATAAGGACATCCAGACCAGATGAAGAAGAGAACCAAAGTTACCGACAAAGCTCGCAGAATTTGCAAGCTGAAGTGGCAGCGGGCTGGCCACGTCTGTCAGAGGACCGATGGCCGATGGAGGAGACGTGTCCTAGAGTGGAGACCGCGTATGGGGAGGCTAGGCGTGGGACGCCCTCCAGCCCGGTGGACCGACGACCTTAAAAAGGTGGCTGATGGTAACTGGATGCGGAAGGCAGAGGACCGGGAGAAATGGCGCGCCATAGAGGAGGCTTATGTCCAGCAGTAGTCCAATATATGATGATATTAAATGTTTGCTTGATAACAAACTACCGTTTCTGCTCTCTATTTACAAGCTTAGAACACTCATGGGTCCTGTTATTTGCACATAGTATAGTACTATCGATTAAAATTATCGATTGTAGGCGTTCGGAAAATTATTCTCCAAGGGAGTAAATAAGGGTGCGTTTAGTTATGGCGATAGTATTAGAATTTACTACTCTGCTGATATTATCTGACTTATTACAAAAAATCCGGTAAAAAACATTTAAAATCAATATTTTTTGTTGTGTAATCAATCAAATCAATGTAATTGTCAAATTGTTTCATGTAGAAATAACATGGCCTCAGAACGTTCCTCTTAATTTATTGTACTAGGAAAATAGCATAGCAATATAAATATAATGGCTTTTATTCTTTCTGGTGCTTCCTGGTGAAGGAGAGCATCCTGAGGAAGCCTGCACATGTCAAAAAAAGACGTATGTAATCTACAATCCGCACTGGGCCCGCGTGTGGACTATGACCCTAATCGCCCCCGGTGGGGGTAGGCCGTGCCTCAACAGCGTGGACGTATGAGGCTTATGAACTAGGAATACTTATATATAGAATAGCAATGTGTGCATAGGTACACAATGGCTAACTCCATTTTTTTATGATCTAATATTTTATAATTTTTGTACATAAATGTTGCGTAGTGGTGTAAGCAATAAACGGCACTAATGAATTTATGTTCTATTATAAAACCAGCTTGATCATAATGGCTTTATTACATTTCACATAACATGAACATTTGAATATTAAGTTATAATATATGTAGTTGTATAAATTATATATAATTTATGTCTTCTAAACTACAGATTAATTAATTTCATTAGGTACACTAGTCGCTACAATTTAGTAATGAAACCGGTCAAGTGCGAGTTGGACTCGTGCATCGAGGGTTTCGTGCCTACCACACGGAGAAATAAAATATTGTTCGAATTAATAAACTGTTTATTAAAATGCATTAATACTAAATTGTATTAATTTCAAATATTTTTTTTCTGGAAATTAAAAAGCAATATAAAAAGTACATTTTATTAATTCCATAAAATAATATCAACTAAATAGTTTTATTTGGTTCCGTAATTAATAATTTGTACTTCGGATTACAGAATTTTACAAATCCTATAAAACTCCTCGAATTTATGAGTAGGGTAATTAATATCAACATATAAAGCTTACTAAAGGTAACAAAAAGTTTCATTAAAGTGGGCAGATAAAACACAACTTGTCATTACAATGAAGGCCAATAACGTTTACAAACACCTTTCTAAGAATTAGTGAAGTTTACTAATAACAAACATCATATCGTACTGCTACGAATTAAGGTTGACGTCACGCGTCTTACATCGCGCTATCGAAGTTTATACTGACATACCGAAATGCCAGTTAAGTGTGACAAGGCGTTCTCTAGGTATAACTCCTTACCTGGCGGGGCATTCCCCTTAACCGCCGCTCCACAATTGTTAACCCTGAGCTGAACATATTTGACGCACTATCCGCCGCAGCACTTCCTTCATTTACCAGGTTATTAACCGTACGCTGCGCATCACAGAGCTTCATCAGGATTTACTCGTATCGGTGTAATGAAACGCTGTTTGTAAGAGTTTTTATATATGTGTGTGTCCTATGTGTGTATTTATAAAAAAAAAGTTTATATATGTTTTGTATCCGTTGTCTGGATATATTCTGGTATCGATATGTGTACAAGGTTTGCATAGTTTGGAACCAGACGGGGCTTCCCAAAAATATCCAAAAAAAAAATCAAATATATTAATTATTTATTATTATTTACTGTGGTCATACATTGTATCTAAACTAACTATACTATGTTCCATTAGTTATAAATACTAGGTATATATACAAACTTTAAGAAGTAAGTCATGAACTCGACGCGGAGTACTTGTAATATTTTCATGAAAAGTCCGTTTAATATTTACAGACTGACCCGGATATGTCTCGTGAAGGTGGCTCGATCCCGGTGACTATAACGCTGCAGGAGGCTAGCGGTCGCAACGTGCTACTTCTGCCAATGGGAGCTGGTGATGACATGGCTCACTCGCAAAACGAGAAGCTCAACGTGCGCAACTATATTGAGGGCGTGAGTATCTTGTCTTTTTCATCCTTTGTTAAGAGAGCGATATAAGCCAGAAAGCTAATTTTTACAAAAAAATCTTAGCTTTATGTATAGATAGATATGTTTTTATGTTATAGTATCGACAAAAAGGTAGATCCAAAAAGACGCTTTTGTGGCTCGCTCACGCTCTGGACAATTTACTCTTGTATGCCTTTGGTGTATAATCACACTCTGCGTAAAACACTTCTAGCCAAAGCCATCATACAGTTTTTTTTGTAGAATCTTGAAGGTTACATAGATCTTCGGCTTTCTGACAAGAATCTATAAGAGTACTTGTAAACTTTACGCTTTGTACTTTTACCACGGTTAAGGAACAGATAGACAATTCTGTTTATTAAATTTCCTCTACAAGAAGTTACGCGATTCAACCTGTCCTATATGTTTTGGTGGTTGGGCTTCCTACGAACTTTTTATTCGTATTGTGGAGTACGAAATAGTAGGAAAGGGGTTTTTTTATCAATAGAGCCCATGTTCGCTTATTTTATGACTTTCTTGAATTGACACTGTTATGAAGCCTGTAATAATTTTATCCCTATGCGTTATGCATTCGATGTTAGTTGATTTTTTAAATACTAAAGTACCAGACTGTAATATTAAGAGCCAGTACGGATAGATGGACTGTTCATTACTTTCTTGGGGATTTTTGATAATCAAAAAATCGATATTATTCGCCAAATTAGGGACCCTCATTATATTCATTGTTGTAAGTGATTGAGTTTTAAAACGTTAATTTTGACAAGTTGTTTTATAGTTTTCCATTAATGGCTGAAATATGTAGTAAAAGTGTTTTTTTTTAATTGCTCTTAGTAAATTAATTCTAAAATATTTATTTTCAGATCAAATTGTTCGCTGCCTACCTTTACGAAGTCGGCAAACTTTCGAAGTAAATAGTTGAAAGTACAAAGTTACTCAAATAGTATTCGCATAATCAATTATTTTATCATTAGGTACCATTCGTAATAATAAATACCCTAAGTGACAGATTGTAAATTGCTGCTTTACACCGCACCATATGAAAATATTTTTGGTGACTTTAAAAAGAACAATCATACAGCCTTTTTTCAAGAATTACTATACCTTTTTGAATGTGATTGTAATAACCATTTTTTTTTTATTAGTACTTCATACATAACTAATAAATAACAACCTAATTACTAAGACAGCGCTCCACCCACGACACGATCATATGTCAATTTTAGCTACAAATGACCAAATGAGGTCTCAACCACGGACCATGAACTTCAATCTAAAATAATCCAACTTAAACCAACTCACTACAAACAACCACAGGTATTTTGTTCTTTTCGTAGTTGTATGTCAGCTGACAATGTCAAATTTGTCTACCGGTCCATTTGATTTAATACGGTCAAAAAAAGGTTAAACCAACTTAGCCGTGGTTTCTACCGGTCATGGTTTCTTCTGGTTGTGGAGACGGACCGCTACCATTATAATGCTTAACATATCTAAACCTAAATATATAAAGAAGTACTAAATAAACTAAATAAATAAATAAACTAAATTATACCAAAATAAAATTATATATTTTTTTAATTACTTTTTGTCAGTTACTAAGGTCGAGTAGGTAGTTATTATTACATATACATATATAAATAAGTTATCAACTGTTGTGTGTGTTAAAACTTAGCAATGGCCGCGTATGGTTGATTATATTAATTTTTTTTCGTGGTTCAATAAAGTAATTTATAATATTATTTGTTCCAAATAAAACAGTTTATTGTTTATAAAACTACTATTTATCACCAAAGGACTATTTCTTAGTGTTTTTTGTCAAAGTTAATATTACTTTTTAGTTTTACTAGTTGTCTTTAAAAAACGTTGAATTTTTTTCAAACTTAACCTGACTATAGGTCAATAAGATTTTCATTCTCAACAAAAATAAATAAATAGACTGATGTAATAAAAATCATAATTACTACGTTGATCAATTGTTTGATTATGAAGTATATAATATAATATTACACAGGAAAAGGCTTTGTATTGTCATTCCTGTTATAAGTACAATTAAATGATAATCTCTAACGTTAATTATATTTTGTGACTTTCGTAACGCATCATAATAAGTTCATTGGTAATATTTTTAATAAAATTCAGATGTTTGTCACCATAAATGTTTATTTATTACATTTGTCATAATTATAATTAATTCAATTGCATTATAATCGACTGCAGTGAGTTATAGTCTTAATATAGCTTTTCCATTTACCCATAAGCATAATTATAAGAAATACATAGGTTTTTGATAATTAATTATTTTTGGGTCTTAACGCTACGATAAAAGTTTTAAAGTACATCCATGAATATGATTATTTGCGCATAATTTTTTTTTTAAAAAAAGGGTTTAAAACTTTTTTGGCCTGTAATTCCAATATGTATAATGTAATATTATCTATTTATATTTGAGATGTATATTCGTTTTTATGAAGATGTTTGATGTAAAAGTGTTTGATAATGAATGATTATGCTGTAACTTTGTCACTTTTATATTTTTAGACATAAAAATATACATATACATGTTATACGTTGTTTTTTTTTTTATCATCGCTGGAGATGTCAAAACCAACTTTCCATAATTCAGAGGCAACTTTTCTAAAGTCATTTAGTCGGATATTTTAGCAACCGATGGTTTTAAACTAATTCCACCCTACTGACCGTGAACCTGCCAAGCTGGATTTTGGCGCTTGAGATCGCCGCAATTATTATTAAGCAACTAAAGGCCCTCCCCTAGACACCTTTTATCTTGCGCCAATAGGTGTTGCACAGTTGTGTTCTTTTATGGCCGCTCCAAGTTTTGGCGTAAACAAAAAATCAAGTTAATTATTTTTGAGAGTTTCGGTAGTGCTGATAATTTTTATACGGTAAGTAAATTGTTTTGATTTTGTGTTTATTTGTTGGAGGGTAGAGAGTTATATGTTTGTCGTGGGAGTGGGCATCTATCTTTTAAGGAAAGGATGCATTGCATGCCTTGATTTTCTTAAGTATAGTTACATTATGCCTTAATATTCATCCCCCCGACAGACCTCGGCATGGTCGTAAAACTATAGTTAGGCGGCCACGGCACGTACTAACGGCCCCAGATGATCTCGCTATCCGGATAGCGAGATTAGTCTCACCGACCTCCCCCAATAGGGCCTCCGTCCAAACACGACGCTGACGTCCCCGGGTTCGTCGGCGCCCGCAAGGATACACGAGATATCAAAGAGTGCCGGGGCCCCACTCAATTCGGGTTCGAGACTCACGACGGTCGAAGTGACGCCCCCGAGAGCGACAACCCAAGCCGAGGCTCCCCCCGCGGGCAGCCCTTGAGCGTTGGACGCTACACGGGCTGAGGCTCCTTCAGAGACTCGCCCAAAAAAGCCCGGTGAAGCAGTAATGGCTGCAACAGCCAACTGCATAGTCAGTGCAAAATAAAGAAAGCCTTAATAGGCCGACTGCATTCAGACTGCCCAGTAGGTTTGCAGTTCCATTGTAGCTTAATTTCTCTTTTGCAGTCGAAATTTAGCATGTCTTTCTTCAACCTAAAAATATAAATGTTCCAGCAATAAATATAGGCTTTTCTGGGGCATACCATGCTCTCTAATGCTATTTATTCAATAGGCAAAATCTCCCTTATAACAAGTCAAAGAGAAATAATTAAGTAGATAGGTGGATAAATATATATATACTTTATTTCAAAAATGTGAAGTATAAACAAATTAAAATTAACAACTAAACTTACAGTATACAATCAGGCGGTCTCTACCAAACAACCTTTGGGTAGGTAGAAAATGAAAAATATACAGAAAAGGTAAGTGATGCATAATAAAATAATACCTATTAAAATTTAATTATAATATAAATAATATTTTAAACTGTAGGTAATAGTCAAGTAAAATAAATACATACACATTTACATATATATGAAATATAATATTATATTGATTCATATATAAAATATGATACATATGAATTCACATTAACATAATTAACATATATTTGCTAAGATACGTAAAATAAGTTTATTGAACAAGATTGCTGTAATAATTTATTCCACAGTCTTGTTTCATGTACCGTGAATGCATTAGTATATAAACTAGTAATGTGGATTGGTAATTTAAGTAAAGGAAGGAAGGCCGAATATGTAGATTAGAAGGCAGCACACTCCACAAGAAGGTGACTTTATTTGCTCAAACCCCACTATATAATTTTTTTTATAAAAAGTCCCTTTATACATTTAAGCTTTTTCTAAAAATGTGAATTAAACTCCAGCCCTCCACCCCACTACAGTCAGCACTAGCTGCCGAGGACTAGGAGCATATTGTGACACAAATAAATCAAAACCTAAGGGGTACTTCCCGTTGTCCTAAAATCATGAAATTAGGCAAGAAGCAAGATGTTACATCTCCAAATATAGGAAAAAACCCAAAAACTGATAATTAAGACATAAACCTATAAGACTTGATCTAATTCTGGAAGAACTATTTACATATAATAAGTTTGTACAGAACCCTTGGTGCGCGAGCCAGACTTATTGTATGTGTATAAGTACCTAAATGTAATATAAGTTTTTAACGTGAGTTACTGTCAGTTAATTTCCTACTAATAATAAATAAAAAAATCAGCCAAGTGCGAGTCTGGCTCGCGAAACCGAGGGTTTACAGACTTATAATATATAATATCATTGTTCCGTGAATTTCTACCGCCTTTCCCGTCTCATAAAACCATACATTCCGATTCCCCGTACCGACTATTGCATGGACCCTTGTCGCACACAACGACGCCGAGTAAGCCTCGCTACACTCGGCAAGTTCATCGTCGGGACGCCTTTAGACGTCTCGACGTCGCCGCCTCAACGCGTGCGCCGCCAACCGCCGCAGCACGCAGCCCCCCGCGCCCGATCCGAGCGGCCGCCGATGCTACACGACGAGTCGCTCGCCAGTCCAGAACGCACCGCGCCCCATATAAGCCGTATCCGCCTTATATAAAATTTTGAAGTAAGTGTTGTTTGTCTCTAAAAGCCGCCCGCTCCCGCTCGTTCATTTTTGGCGCTCCCAGACCGAGATTGGGATCGTGAGTGATAAAAAGGACAGAGTGCTAAAGTTGAAGAAACATCGTGTGTGACCATTGGAATACGTGCAAAAGGTACTCCTATATCGTACTTCCTACCCGCCTTTATTTCATTAATTTGTCTGTTCTTTCATTAATTTCACTAATTTTAAATATGTCCGTTACCGCTAAAGTCCCGACCCCCGTTGCCACTTTCACCGCTAAATCCCATGTCCTCGCGGACATTTATAACAAATTTAAGGACAATGAGCCTTCCGTCTCGGCCAGTGTACTCAAGCGACACTACGAGTCTCACTATAAAATTGCCACCGAGGCATATTTCGAAATCGTGGCCTCCGGGATCGAGGATGAAACGTTCCGCGAAAAGTACAGCCTGATGAACGGCCACATGTTCGAGATCGATTCCGCGACCGACCCATCCCCGAAACCCGAACAATTGAAACCTACCGAACCGATGCCGTCCACAAGTAGCTCCGCTTACCTACCGCCCATTGTCCTACCGAAATTTAACGGTAATATTAGCGAGTGGTGGACGTACCAAGACCTTTTCCTGTCACTGGTCCATCAGAAGTCGGGGCTCCCAGTGGCCCAAAAACATTACTATCTGCGGGCCAGCTTAACTGGTGACGCAGCCGCATTGGTACGTCATCTGCCGGTTGACGAGGCCAACTATGATACCGTGTGGTCCATCTTACGAGATCGGTACCACAACAACCGCGAGTTGATCGACACTTATGTCGATCAAATCCTAGACTTGCCACCTATACCCAGCAGTGGACAAGGATTGAGGACCAATTTGTACGATCCGTTGCTTGAAGCCACCCGCGCGCTCAAGCAACTAGGATTACCGACCGATAGTTGGTCATATATTTTGCTTCGGATAGCACTTAAAAAACTGCCGAACCGAATAAGAACCGCTTATGAGTCCAAATATGGCTCCGCCGCGACTAAACACTTACCGACGTTCGACCAACTAATGGAGCTACTCGATGAGCAATGCCGGCTCATCCAAATTACGAACCCACCGTCCCGTCCGACAACTGACTCACACCGACAAGTGACACCGCAGCCAGGCCGAATCCGATCGGCACATGTGTCTGTTCAACAGGAATATACCGCTCCCGCTCGTACCGCTACCGCTCAAACCGCTCCCGCTCAAACCGACCCCGCGGCGTACCGAACGCCTGACCACACCGCTTTCGACAGTAGACGCACACAGTGGACTACTGGGTGCAATTATTGTCGCGATTGCCGTCACACCCTACTACGGTGTGACCAATTTTTAAGGTTGAGTCCAGCCCAACGCCGAGGATGGGCTCAAACTAATAAAAAGTGTGCGCGTTGCTTACGTGACCATGACATTGCTGACTGCCTAACCAGGGGCAGGTGCCGACTGTGCAATACTACAGACCACAACACCATGATCTGCACTGAAACAAACCCGCGGCAGCAATCAACTGCCTGGAGGTCCCAAACCAAACCACCACACACTACCTACACCACACACATGCGCACTTCACAACGTACATCACCGCGTACGTTACCGCCGACGTCACCACGTACGTCACCGCCGACTTCACCACGTACGTCACCGCCGACGTCACCGCCGACGTCACCACGTGCGTCACCTAGACACACACGTCAAAGACGTGTGACATTCGCACCTCAACCCATCCATCGGGAGAGAACCCCGTCACCGCAGACGGGACCCGCTTCTTCATCCCGCGCCGCTCACTCAACAACAACCGCTTCAACCCGCGCTGCTCACTCACCGTACTCTGACACACCACATCTACACACACCGCGTTCCGAACTATTAGACCTAGAGGAGATACCGGCCGATGCCCCGTACCTCCACTATGGCCCAGGTCCGCCTCACCGCAGAGGCGAACGCTATAACCAGGCCCAGGAAGCCTTCCGTCGCCTTCGCTTGGGTAACCCTAGGCAATGAAGACGTCGAGGGGTCGATGCAACACCGCGCCGCTCACACCCGCTGAATCCAACCGCATGGGTTCATATCCGCGACTCAAAAGGCCAGTACTTTATCGCCAGAGCCTTACTAGACACTGGAGCCTCAGTGACTACTATTACCGACCGTTTATTATCTAAGTTGAAATTGCATCGACACCCTACAAATATATCGTTAGTAGGTATAGGCAACAAACTTGTCTCTGCCACTAATTACCTATCTACGATAGTAATAAAACCTATTTACTCCGACCTGCCTTTAATTAGTACTAAGGCACTAGTTCTAGATGAATTGACCGCTCAGCTACCGAATTCCCATTTTAACAAACAAACTGTTTTAAATAAATTACCACGAAACATAAGATTAGCCGATAACATGTTTCATAAACCAGGCGATGTTGACCTTGTCGTTGGTACCGACTTGCTAAATTATATTTTTTGTGACGAAAATATTAAACTACCCGACATAAACTTAACGTGTTGTAACACAATCTTTGGCTATACACTAATGGGTGCGTTACCGAGCAAGTATTTGCAAAAATACCTACCTAAACCTATTCTTAAGATACCGAATAAAACCGATTGTTTACCTAAACATGTACCGCCTACTGAATTTAATACCGTACCTATCTGTCCGTCTGATTGTTCTGTCAACATTACTGAACAACTAAATTTCCCGACTTTGCCTGTACCGCTTACCGAGTTTTATTCAAATCCAGATACCGATTTATCACCTAACGCGATACGAGCTGTTAGTGTTACTTTGACCGAAGCTATCCAACGGTTTTGGAAGGTAGAAGAAGTACCTACTCACCCGGTACCGAATCCGTTACACGCCGCTTGTGAAGAGCTGTACCGCTCGACCACGGTCAGAGGTACCGACGGTAAATTTATCGTGCGTTTACCGCTATTAACCGACAGGCCTACCTTAGGTGAATCCCGACCGCTCGCTTTAAAACGTTTTGACGCCTTAGAACGTAAAATGGCCCGTAATCCCGACTTCGCACAAAAATACCGTGAATTCATGTCTGAGTATTTACGTCTCGGTCACATGACGGAGTCATCCTTTGACGTTGACCGCGAACACTATTTTATACCGCATCACGGAATATTTAAACGAGAATCCGATAAAATCCGCGTTGTCTTTGACGGTTCTGCAAAAACGTCAAACGGTGTTTCATTAAACCAATGTCTTCACACCGGTGAACCGCTTCAAACCGACATCACTAAAATTTTGTTGAACTTCCGTTTACATCAAATAGTTTTCGTCACCGATGTGAAAATGATGTTCCGCATGACGTTAGTACACCCGGATGACCGCAGATACCAACTGATATTTTGGCGCGAAAAGCCGTCCGATCCGCTTAAGGTCTACGAATTGGCCACAAATACCTACGGACTCCGCTCAAGCCCCTTCATCGCGATCCGCACGCTGAACCAGCTGAGCGAGGAATGGGAATCCGCTCACCCTAACTCTGCCGCAGCTGACGTCATACGTCACGATATCTTTGTCGACGACATTCTTACCGGTGCCGACACGATAGAACAAGTGACCACATTAAAATCCGAGTTAGTAAAACTGATGAATACCGCCGGATACCAGTTGCGTAAGTGGGCATCAAACGACCCGCGTGTATTAAGTGACCTTCCGCAAGACCATTGTGAACAATCGTACCAATTGGACGATACAGACCCGCAGAATTTTATAAAAGTCCTAGGCATCCAATGGAACCCTACTACTGATACATTCTCATATAAATTAAATTTACCGTCTAAACATGCCGCGACAAAACGTTCCGTACTAAGCACAATAGCCCGTTTATACGACCCGTGTGGTTATTGCGGTCCCGTTGTCATCCGTTTTAAGTCCTTCCTACAGGCCCTATTTATGGACGGCGTACAGTGGGATGACCCACTCAGTCCACCGCTCACCGCTTTATGGGAGGCCATGATGGTCGACCTATTGCATTTACGTCACCTACAAATACCGCGTTGTGCCGTAATACCTAATGCTGTTTCCAACTCGCTTCACGGGTTCGGGGACGCATCTGAAACCGGGTACGCCGCTTGTATTTACCTACGCACTGAAGACTCGCATGGTCAGGTCCAGGTTCGCCTAATCATGTCGAAGTCCAAGGTCGCGCCTATTAAATCAAGTCAGACGATACCAAAACTTGAGCTGAGCGCCGCTCATTTAGTCACAAAGCTCTTGAATCACGCCGCCGAAACCTATGAGCGAACAACGCGTATTGATTCACTGCACGCTTGGACTGACAGCTCAATTGTTCTGGCCTGGCTTCAAACCGAGCCTCACCTGCTTCAAACCTTTGAAGGCAACCGTGTCCGCGATATACAACAGTCTAAGCGTATCTTAGATTGGCGTCATATCCCATCTGAATATAATCCCTCTGACTGCGCTTCCCGCGGCATTACCGCTCAAGAGCTTGTTGATCACAAGCTGTGGTGGTCACCACCGTGGCTGACATGGCCATCTACCGATTGGCCGCACAAATTAATAACTCGCCCGAGTCAATCCATACCCGGAATGAAAAGAGCCGTAGCTCACTCAATAGTTCTCTCACAGTCCGATGATTCGTGGCCAGAAACATTATTAAACCGCATTAGCTCATACACAAAGTTAATAAATATTACCGCGTACGTACTTAGATTTATTCACAACGTTAAATCAAAACATGAACACCGTGTTCGTTTAAAATACCTAACCGTGGATGAAACACGCGCCGCTAAACAATTTTTTGTTAAATTTGTACAATCTACCGCCTTTGTTTCCGAGATACCACTTATACAAAAGGGTAAAGCCGTCCGCACATCGTTACAAAAACTCGATTTATTTATCGATACCGATAACATTATCCGCGTAGGAGGTCGCCTCAAACAATCACTGTTGTCTTATGATACCCGACACCCGATGCTTTTACCTAAGGAGCACCGGTTTACATACCTACTCATCGAACACTATCACAGACAACACTGTCATGCCGCACCTAATGCTTTAATTGCTGTCCTAAGACAGGAATTTTGGATCACTTCTATACGTCGTCAAGTGTCTAGAGTATTGCATCGTTGTGTCACATGCCACCGCTTTAGTGCTATTTCACAGCCACCGCTAATGAGCGATTTGCCTATTGATCGCGTGCAAGTATCACGTGTCTTTGCTGGTACCGCGACCGACTTTGCAGGTCCTTACCTTGTAAAGTCAAGCTTACTCCGCTCCGCTCGCTCCGTAAAGGCATATTTATGTGTTTTTGTTTGTCTTGCCACTAAGGCAGTACATTTAGAGGCCGTCGCAAGCCTATCCGTAGACGCTTTTGTTGCCGCTTTCACCCGCTTTGTAAGTCGCCGTGGACTACCCGCTTTAATGCGTTCCGATCGAGGAACTAATTTTGTTGCCGCTAACAAATATTTAACCGAAGTTAATAAGTTTTTGCTGGACAATGAAACCGTGCTTCATGACGAGTTCCGTAAACGTAACGTTCAGTGGAAGTTTAATCCGCCCGCCGCGCCTCATATGGGAGGTATTTTTGAAGCCGCTGTTAAAAGTGCCAAATCGTTGTTAAAAC
Source organism: Apoda limacodes (assembly GCA_946406115.1). Taxonomy (NCBI): domain Eukaryota; kingdom Metazoa; phylum Arthropoda; class Insecta; order Lepidoptera; family Limacodidae; genus Apoda; species Apoda limacodes. The sequence goes on from OX291546.1 coordinate 15,616,409, forward strand.
GCGAAATCGGTGACCGAATCCTTACATTTGAGGAACTTTCTACTGTATTTTGCCGTATTGAAGCGATCTTAAATTCACGCCCGCTCGTTCCGATGTCCGATGATCCCGGAGACTTAGAGTTCCTCACTCCAGGTCATTTTTTAATCCAACAACCGTTATTAGCGCCGCCTGAGCCGCATTGGTCTGATACGAAAACCTCTGCTTTGTCCCGTTATCAAAGCCTTCAGCAAATAACTCAAGCCTGCTGGCACCGATGGCAGTTTGAGTATTTGACAACATTACAACCGCGCTCCAAGTGGTTTAAGTCCACTGAACCAATACAACTTGGTGACCTTGTCCTTATCAAGGATGATAATGTCCCACCTCTCCTCTGGAGACGTGGCCGCGTAATTAACCTTCATACCGCGAAGGATGGTAACGTCCGATCCGTTACTCTTAAGGCCCAAGGAGGACTTTTAGTTAGGCCAGTAGTTAAATTGTCCCGCCTACCGGTCGACACCTAACCTTTTATTCTTTCCCGCCGCCCGGAGGATGTTCCGTGAATTTCTACCGCCTTTCCCGTCTCATAAAACCATACATTCCGATTCCCCGTACCGACTATTGCATGGACCCTTGTCGCACACAACGACGCCGAGTAAGCCTCGCTACACTCGGCAAGTTCATCGTCGGGACGCCTTTAGACGTCTCGACGTCGCCGCCTCAACGCGTGCGCCGCCAACCGCCGCAGCACGCAGCCCCCCGCGCCCGATCCGAGCGGCCGCCGATGCTACACGACGAGTCGCTCGCCAGTCCAGAACGCACCGCGCCCCATATAAGCCGTATCCGCCTTATATAAAATTTTGAAGTAAGTGTTGTTTGTCTCTAAAAGCCGCCCGCTCCCGCTCGTTCAATCATAGACTTTGAGTCCTTTCCTATGGACATTGACCATTCTTTAAAAAGAGGCAAAACAAACCTGTGGTCTCTTTTATCTTTTTATCAACGTTTGCCGTTTTGTTTATGTTTATTAAAACAAGTTAGAAAAAGACAAGAGACCACAGGTTCGCTTCTCACTTTTTTGTCATTTTTTTTACAGCTAGCTAGGGAATGCGCTGTCCAGTTCTCTATGTCTATGGATAATACATTGGCATGTAATATCGGAAGGTTTTCAATTCCGATATTGATTTCCGATATAAGATTTTAAAATCGGAATTTCCAGAGTAATATCGGAATCGAACATATTCTTCGTAAAGTTGTATTTACAAGATATTTTAAATTGACGAAAAACACGTTTACTTTTAACACTAAGGCAAAACTTATGTAAAATACAAACGCTGCGTTCGCATAATAAATAAACACTAATACCTCCTTTCGTTTTTGTCGCATACAAGTTAATAAGGTATTATAATTTCAAAAAGGTAAAAATTGGCGTCCACAGGCAAGGCCTTCCTATTTTTTCAGATTTTCTCAAATTCTTGGTCAAAAGTTGTATCACACTTTGTAGTGGTAGTGTAGTCTTTGTTTCTGACTTTCTGTGACAGCTCCAGTGCATACAGGGTTTGCATTATATTTGAGGTTTAGGACATGCATACACATTAGGTATATACTTTTTTTTTCGTTGGTTTGAAAAATTTGTCGCCTTTTGAAGCCAATAGAAACTTTATGAATAATGAATGTAGGAATGGTACTACTGCTATTAAATGTCATCTTTTGTATTATGCTTTGCAAGTTCATAGCGAGACATGATTTAAGATAATGTGTTCTGCTTCTCAACACGAATTTCAATATTGTGTCTGCTATATACTAAATATAATTTAGTAAGTAGTAATCGCGACATCAGTCAAAAAATCTAGAGACTACCTTTCTTTGACTCGGGGACAATAACTGATAAAGTTCGAAAGTCGTTCACAGCGAGGCTAGTTGTACGAAGTGTAGATTTGCCTTTCAAACTCAAACTCAAATCAAATTTTATTCAAGTAGGTTCTAAGAACACTTTTGAATCGTCAATACAATGTAAATAATGTTAATTTCTGCCAAAAAGAGCTGGCAAGAAGTTCCATTTAAAGTAGTAATACAATACTTTGATAATTAGCTTAAGAGTATACAATATGTACCAATACAATAGGTTATAAAAAATAAGTAAGTAGGCTACTAAAAACAAAGTCAAACATGTTTTTTTTTTTGTTTTTATGTAGCATCAAATACCCCCTGCGCACCAAGTGAAGCGTCAAATATCGTTAATCGATTTAACAGATTTATTTTGAGCCAAGAATCGTTATGTTGCCAAACTGTTTCATTCGAAACCACACTAATGGAGTAAAAAGATATTTAGTATCTCAATTTCTCGTTGACTTCAAAACCCTAAAATGCATCCGGAGAGTCAAATCTTAGTATAGAAATATCTACACTCCTGAATAGAGATCTCTAGCCAGGCAGGGAGTAATGCCTGTGGACCGCCGTGGTCCACCTAACTTGCGATGCTGGTTGTATACATGCTGATCTACTAAAGAAACTTTGAAGTGCGATGTAGAACGCGTGACCTCAGCCTCTGTTGTAGCAGTACGGTATGATCCGCTACAACATAGGCGAACGTAGTCCTCGTTTCTTATACGGGTTCTTACTTATTAAAGTTGCCTTACAGAGGGTAGGCGTAAAAAAATTATATAAAATTCAGAAGTAGCATACTTTAGCATAAGCAAATAACTGTTTAGCTGAAATTGAAATTTTGGCCCCACATTAGACACTGAAAACAGAGGCACTAACAGGGGTCACGAACATGATAGTATGATTCGTACAAAATCAATTGACTCACCAGTTGTCCAGTAAATTTCAAACTTTTGATATTTTCCCTAAATTTAATTCCCTGATTTAATCTCTAAAGTTAAAATACTTTTAAGAAACAACATAATTTTTGGTTTTGTACAATCTAACGACCGTGCGCACAGTTCGAAGAACGACGCAACAATGACAAAAAAACATGGCGCCTTATATTAGGTAAAAAATTAAATAGGGTTCACAAAAAAGTAGGTTACTTCTGGCGCTGTCGGCGGAGGTCACGTGATGGACAACAGCGACACCTAGCGGCCAGCGACGGAAAGTTGACGATGTACTCTCAAGATGGACTTCGGACGTCAAACGGAACACATAATAACTTCTAATATAAAAGTATTTACTAACCAGTAATGGTGGCACAATCTAGCTGTAGTTCAACCCCACGTGGGTCCTAGCTTCTAGTGACCCACAAGCGTAGATTATCGTTTCCTCATTCTCGGGCAGCGTTTCGACAATTTAAAAAACGGCAATTGGATGTTCTGTATGTATGGGACCACGCACTTTTATTACGACTAACCCCTCTCTAGCAACCTTCTCACCCCACATTTCTAACCCCCCCATCTTGTTTTTTATTCCAGACGGATGTCCGGCCTTAATTAATTTTAACAAAGAAAAAAGAATATCTTTTAAGTATAGTACTAATTATGTTGGTTGGCGTACTATTATACAGTCCTAGATTAATATATTGTATAGTGTACTGGGTGACAGTTTATAGGACTTTGGTGGAAGAAAATACGAAAGCTGTAATAGCATTCTGTAACTATTTAGCAGCTCAATAAGAAGTTAGTGAGAACATCAAATCGCCCGCTTAATGGAGCGCCGGCTGGCACCGTTTACGTTTTATTTTGAAATTTAAACAGAATATTTGACTAATTCCGATATTACGATATAGGACTACTCAGTATCGGAATTATAATATCGGACTTAAGGTTCCGAGATTCCGGAATTTCGATATCCCGAGATTCCGATATTCATGTCCTAATAATATAGCTGTAAACGTAAACCTTTAAAAAAAACAACCGGCTTCAAAATAACTTATTTCCAAAAATCTGATCTGATCTGAAAAAAGTTTTACTTTTCAGTGACGAATTGCTTTTTTCTTACAATAAAAACATCCATACTAGTAACAAAATGTTATTCAATCATCCACATAAAAATTAAGACTTATATGGTTTTCTCATGGATGCCATTGTCAGAACTGGACCAAAAATAAAAAAGAATCATCAAAATCAGTTTACCCAGTCGAAAGTTCTGAAACACACATAAAAAAATACAGTCGAATTGAGAATCTCCTCCGGTTTTTATCCCGAAAAATTTAAAGTTCCCGTTGCTAAAGCAAACTTCATTAGTATAATTACAGGAGTTGACGTAAGAATCCAACGCCAATAACCTAATTTAGGGCGAGTGGAGCCGCTGGCAAAATTCATCACCTACCAGCTATCCCATTAATATTATAAATGCGAATGTTTGGTTGTTTTTTACTCTATTACGCAAACTTTGCACACATATAGGTAGGTCCTGAAATAGGAAATAGGCTTTTTTTCGGCCCGAAATATTTAAAAGTTCCCACGGGAATAACTATAACATTTGTTACTCAATTCTGCCGCCACGGAGCTTTCAATTGAGGTGAAATTTGCACAGAGATAGCTGAAGATACGGAGAAGCACAAAACTTTTTACACTTTTTATCCCAAAAAATTCTAAAGTTCCCACGGGAGTTACTATAACCAAATTCCACGAAGAAACCATAGCTGTAGCTAAAGCTTGCTATAACAAACCACTTTAGTATAATCAAGGAGTTGCTGTAAGAATCCCACGCCGACAGGGCTGTAGCTAGAGTTGAAACTAAGGTAGGGCAGCGGTGGTTTCATGAACGGGTACGGCGCAAGTAATTTTTCTATCTTTCATTATTTTACCTGCTTGTGAGCGTGAGTCATTAAAGTAGAAGGTAATTAGGTGGGATCGCGAGAAAACAAGAGCAAATTGGTATTAATTTATAGTACGGGAAAACAATTTATATATATTATACCTTAGTTTATGGTACTTTTAAGGTAGGGCATTAGTATTTCAAGGTAGGGCATTGCCCCACAATGCCCCCCCTTAGCTACAGCCCTGCACGCCGATTACCAAATTTAGGGCGGGCCGCTGGCAAAAGCTTATCTATAATTATAAATTTTATGATTCCTAAATTTAGCGTTGTTTTGTAAATTTGTATTAAAATTTAAATTAAGGTCTTAGATTGAACCTATGTGTTCTTTTAGAGCTAAATATTATTTTACTTGATCCACATATAGGTACACAATTAAAGACCAATTAAAAAGCTTAATATTTTTTATATCGATGACTTATTTTTAACAACATTTTTTTTATACTATAATATTTAACATACACCCTATACCTATATTATTATTTGATACTCAGCTTAAAAGTTTTATAAAATTTTAGAACACATGTTCTAAATGCTTTTTAACGATCACTTAATACTCCAGTTTACGTTTTCTTTGATCTCAGACCTATATAAAATATTATTTTATATTGATGCACATTTGAAGAAAAACGTCAAAGTTTGGGTAAAGGATCTTGTTTTCCTCTACTTTTTGTAAAAATATTTCCATATTGAACGGAAATAACGTAAAGCACGCACGATCCCGCGTATATGTCGCTGCAACGCATATGGCTATTCGCGCCAATTTGAACACTTTAATACAAGTTGGCTGACGCAATCGGTACGAGCGATTCGTGTTCCGCGTCCCGCGCGGTCTTGCCTCAGTTTGAATGAAGCTTAAACGCCACTTAAATATATATATATAGCAAACGTTTTCTACGTGTTTTTAATACCTCACAGAAAAAAAGTTGCAGTCCTAAAAACAATGGTATTCCAAAATAATATGCTTCCTTTACTTTTGAGCAGGCGGGGTATAGAAAGGGTTATTGTGCCATTGATCATTTCCAAGTAGAATCATGCCAATTTAGAATTCAGAAGCCCTTTTATGTCGCCTTTATAGACTATAAAAAGGCATTTGACTCTATCTCACATAAAAGTATTTGGGAGACTATACGTAATCATGGGAACATCAGACAACTGCAAAATTAGACAGGAAAGGTGAAAACATAAAAATCAGAAGAGGCGTACGACAAGGCGACATAATATGACCGAAACCCTTCATAGTCGTATTACAAGATATCATAAAAGACCTACCTGTTTTATCTATATAAAAAGGAATATTTATCAACGAAAAATTTCTAAGCGACCCAAGATTCGCTGACGACATCGTGGTATTTTCTGATTTCCTTTATAACTAAATACAATGTTAATAGACCAACCACTAGCTAATCGTAGAGTAGTGGTTTAGAAATAAATCTCGTAAAGACCAAAATAATGACTAACTATAAGCAACTCAATGTCCTAATCAATGAACTTTCACTTGATTACGTACAAGATTGTATCTACCTTGGAAAACAACTGTCATTTAGAAAAGAGAAAAATTTCGGAAAAAGTAAATAGAAGAGCAACGATCTCTTGGAATAAATATCGGGCTAATAAAGAAATATTCAAATCCCAGCTCCCCGTATCACTCAAAAAGATAGCCATTGATTGAGTTATCCTACCTTGTTTAAGTTACGGTTGTCAAACTTGAAACTTTATCACCGTAACTCGCAATAAGATTCAAACAACACAACGTGACAGCGATGGAGAGAAACTGCTTAAATATCAAACTAAGAGATAAGATACGGAACTCCACCGTAAAAAATAGAACTAAAGTAACGGATGATCTGCTGTTCTCACAAGGTTTTAAATGGAGATGGGTGGGTCATGCTGCTAGTCCCGCTAGATATACTGACGATAGATGGACTTTTAGACTTCTTAATTGCAGGGGACCACACAGGACAAGAAGTGTTGGTAGTCCTAGTTTCAGATGGCAAGACGAATTAACAGCAGTAGCAGGACAAAATTGGACACAGATAGCGACAGAAATGGGATTATTTGTAGGAGGCTTTTATCCGGAGCTGGTCCATATAAGTGTAATCATTTTAAAAATAAAAATATGCATGAACTCTCTTATTTAAATTTTTAAATTTAAATTTAAAACCTAATTAACATAAACTTTTTGTAAAAATCAAATTTGCATGGAATTTAAATTAATGAAAATCATTCCTAACTCAAATTAGATATAATAATACCTGGGGACCGAGCTTAGCTCGTTTTTTTAACAACGCCATCTATTGTCAAGTAGCTTTAGTGTTGCTTAACAATACCATCTATTGTCGAATAGCTTTAGTGTTGCTATGTCGGTAAAAAAAATAGTATTACTACTCGCCAATAGATGTCAGGAAGAGTCATATTTTTTAGTTTATCATTGCTTGAAAACACGGTTAAAACGACGTTTTCTAAAGATGAAACGTAACTGGATCGATTTATCGCCCCCGAAACTCCCAGCACACTATATTTCTCGAAAATCGTTGGAGCCATTTCTGAGATTCAGATTATATATCTATATATATACAAATATACAAGAACTGCTCGTTTGAAGTTATTAGATAAATTACAATTTTTTAATATAATATAATGAAATAAATTGTAAATTGCTATTATAATATGATTTAAATATGGAATAAATAAAGCTTTATTATTATTATACTCTACTATCTCGTGATTGTCTTTTACGACATTAGAGAGAAAAGTGGGTATCCAAGAATGGAACCCTGTGAGGCACCAGTTTTAATGTTGACCCAGGAGTGCGCTTTTACTTTGTTTCAATTGCTGAATGCTGTTGTCTAGCTGAGTATGCACAGTAGGTACTCTTAAAACCATAGTGATGCAGCTTTCTAATTCTATTCCTTAATAACGCTAGATGTTTTTGAATATGAAAAACTTTATTACCAAAGTTCTGTAATTTTTATGCAATGAACACACAATTATAACTGCGTCAAATAAGTTGATAGCATCACATCGAAGGCTTATCATGAAGTTTTCATTTTGTCGAAAGTTCTTTAAATTAAATATAATTGTAAGTATACCGAATATTGAAAAAGATTTTACAACACGGTAGCTTGAAATTCTGATTCAAGCTAACTAACTTATTTTCACCAGATTGCTTGTCTTACAAATGTACAAAGCCAATCCAATCACCTTATTTATCATGATTACTGAAATGAACAAAATTTACTTATTACGTCGATGTTATTGTCAACGTAAAGTTAACGCAGATTTCGACGAAACTTGTACGATATACATGCCCAATTTGTAAATCGTTATCAAGTGTTTTAAGTGACTCGTTTCTTAAGTCAAGATACACATTTTGGAGAATACGTATGAATAAAGGGTTTTTTTTTAGTTTAAAAATCCTTTCCCAGAATGCTTGGTAACGCAGCAGGCGTTGTTGTCTGTCGCGTCGCCTCCGGTTCATAACAGTATAAAACATAAAAGGGGATAAGTAAGCGTGTGACCCTCATTCAGTCGGATTCTGCGCTTCGACGCAGCAATACTGTGAAGCGTACCAAGTAACTAAAACTAAACTAAAATATATATAAATCCAGGGTTCAAAAAACTATTCAACTTGATATTAATATAATATAGACATTAGTGTTAATTATTGGTGATAAGTGAAGAAGAAAGACGTAATAGATTGGTTTGTTCCATTCAAAAATACTTGGTGAGCCTTCTTATAACTTTTTATTTTTTTAAATATATATTCTTATGAACAAATCAGTGGTATGTTTGTCTGATGAATAATATAAGTAGGTACAGATGTATTTAATAATTAGGTAGGTACTTAAGATATGTTTTGGAGTAAGTACTTAGATAAAAATGTAAGAAAAATTGTAAAATTCGTGAAAATTCTTTATTAGGAGAAAATTTAAAGCAATTGATTGAGGTTATGGAAATTATAAAAAAGGTAAGATGAAAATTTTTGTATGTTAATTAATAGATCTACCAATCTTAATCAAGCGTTTTGAAGTAGGTATATCCGGGGATTGTAGTAATGTGTGTTAAATGAAATTATACACAGTCTACGTTAGTCATCGAGCCCTCGCTGTAGGTGTGCTGATTTTATGCACGCTTTCTAATTTACTGTGCTGTGACCAATTTTCGTAACGCACACATGACATAATGTAAATGCATGTTTTGAGGTGTATGCATTAATCTTATAACTACGACTTACAAAATAACTGATTCAACGTTGTGATTCAGAGGAAATCATTATTAATATTAATGAGCTAGTATTTAATTCTTTAGTCATAATGCTAGTAAAACAATTCAAAAACTGGTGCAAAGTTACAATATTGTTGTAATATGCATGTACCTTATTCAAACATAGAACTGATTTTTTATCTCAGTATACAGAACCCTAACTTTAGAGACAGTAAGTACTACGTGACAAAAAACTTGATTGAAAAAAATAAAAAGTTTTTAACGACGAAAAAACAACCCGCTTCAAAAAGATGTACTAAAAAGGAAAAAATAATTACTTATTGCCAAAAGTCTGATCTGAATTACCGTTTGAAGTTGGTGTCATGCAAGTGAAGTGTGTTATAAACTGTTAGGTACCTATACATAGGTACATACAAACGGTAATTAAAAGAAATTAAGAATTTTGGCAATAAGTAATTATTTTTACCTTTTTAGTGCATCTTTTTCAAGCTAGTTGTTTTCTTTTGTTAAAAAGTTTTTATTTTTTGCCTTTGAGTGACGAATTGCTTTTTTTTTCGTTCCCTAAAAACATCCATAGTTGTTTCAAAATTTTATACAATCATCAACATAAAAGGCGCGTTTCACCAGTTCAAAATTAACATCTATTCTTTTTTTTCTCCAAAAGCTGAAGATTTAAATCCACTTCATTATTATGGGAACACATCAGGAACGTACTCTTTCGAATAAAAGGAGGAATTTTCAAATCGGTTTACAATTGACGGAGAAATCGGTGGACATACAAATAAAAAAAAATGTACCCGACGAACGAAGAATATTTATGTTTATTATAAATCAGTGTTATCAAAGTTGAAAACTAATATCACTTAGAACTTTGGATTTTTTTTTGCCAAAACTTTTTAAAAAGTATTGAATCTTATTAAAAATGAAAGTTAAGAGAGGGGTCAGTTCAGGATTTTTTTTTTTATAATTAATCATGTTTTTATATCCTTTTTTGAACCATATCCCAAAGAACATAGACATTAAATGTAAGTCAGATATTTTGAGCGGATCCGGGAAAATCGTTGCCAAAAAAAAAAATGAAATTTAAGTAGTACAGCCTCTTAATTAGTGTACAAGACGCCTTTGGCCGGTTTCTGTTCACATAGTAGTGAGCTCAAAACAAATGTCATCCTTTTGTTGGTTTTATGAAGAGCTACCCTTAATAGTAGTTTCTCTCAATTTTATTATCTACTACACTGTATGGTTGTTTACACAAAACAACTTTCCCGGTACAATAGCACCAGAATCGATGCAGATGGGGATCATTCGATAAGGCTATGAAGAACGGAGACGACCAAACCATAGGGATTCCACTTTTGCCAGCTGTGGCAACGAAACCCTAAAGAATAACTGTACATGACAAATTACACATGGCTGGGTTGTCTAGACCATAATACTAAAAACCTACAGACTGATTGATAGCTTTAAACAACCGGCGCTAGCGAGAGCACTACTACAAGCACGGGTATGTGTGCGTGGCCTGTCACTGACACGGCGCGCGGGACGAGGACCGACGCCCGCTCAAGTATAAACCGGTTTCAACTGGCTCAGTGAGCGTGCGCACCTCTCAGGGCTTCGTGTATCGTGTGCGAGTGGGAGCGATGTAAATAATAGTTCTTTTAGTGTTTGCTATCGATTAGTGCAAAGCCTTTTAGAAGTGCCAAATACATGTACTGTGTGTATGAACAATTCTAATCAAAAAAAGGAAATTTCCTTTTTTAAATACCCAAAAGATCTTGACAGGTAAATACCTATATTTTTTTATCCTAAGTTGGCTGAATAATTACTATAGGCAGGTTAATCTTAAAAAATGTAGGTACCGACAATAATAATGATACAGGTAAGAGTAACTAAAAGGGGGCGCAAGGGAAAAAAAAATCTCAGCGCCCCCTTTTGTACACCCCAACCATGATACATATAAACATGCATATATTAATGTATACACATGAATAAATAATTTATTATATTAAAAATTGTATTATTGGTACCTCCCTACTAAATACAAATAAAATCAGAGATCTTTGTTAGGGTTCCTTAGCCAAATGGAAAAAAGGTCCCTTAGAAATCCATCATGTCCGTCCGTCTATACGTATGTCACAGCGTTTTATTTCCGCTATCTTTGCATATGTATATTGTGATGAAATTTTTCAGGAAAGTCTTATGTAAACCGCCACACAGATTTGTAATGAAATTAAGAAAAAATATTTAGGGGTAGCTCCATACATTGAACTGAGGGACGAAAATATTTATATTTTTCACACACTCTATATGTGATAATTTGAAAATGTATAAAGATGTTTTAATAAATATTTCTCTAAGGTGCATACTACACGAGTTATTAGCCTTTAAACCAAGCCAACCAGTAGTAGGTGTCAACCGTTCAACTAATCGAAGATCTTTTTTGTAGTAGTTCAACTGTGTAGATTTTTTTGTTTCCCCACGTCTAGCTTTTGTTAAAACCCTTGTATTTAAAAACCTGAAAGAAATCACAGTGTCTAATTAAAACTTATAAATCAAAAATATATACATACATACATACACACAAATACACACACACACACACACACACACACACACACACACACATACACATGGTCATCACTCTAAAAATGATTGATTCCAAATGATTATCCAAGTCTTGTAACGTAAAGAAAAATCAAAATTATTGATTTCGATTTTCGGACCTATTATAACAACTTCTCAAAAAAAGTTAATAGGTACTTTCAACCAAAATTGATTAGAACAAGAAAAATACCGGTCAAGTGCAAGTCGGGCACTCGTAATGAGGATCAGTACAGTTAATACAAATTAAATACAATTGGTACCTATGTTGTTATTTATAACATAATATATCTTTTTGAATTATTAAAATCGGACCATTTTTTTACAGAGATATTAAATAATAAAATAACTCTTCCGTGCTGCTAAAAGCCAATGCGCCGCGATTGCGTGTGACGTCATAGTACTTGAACGGACTGAGCGCTCGTGCACTCATACACAAGTCGCTCACGACTCGACGGAGCTGAGACGCGATATGTACCTAAATAAAGTGTCGATACATATCAAGAGTGCAAATTTGTGATAATTACTACGAAACCAATACCTACACATTATGAGTATTAATAAAGTTGAAGCTGTTTTGTACAAGCTCAATCACATAACCTTCCGAAAGTGGATTCTTTTATGGTATTTGAATACCTAGGTAATCATTCAAAGTTTACCAGTGCTGAGATCCGTGGTTGGAAACTAAAGAAGTAAGGTTGCACCTTATTTATCTGCCTACTTATTGTAACTTTAGTACTTTAGTTAGATAGAATCCACGCCACCACTCAAGTCCGATAACTAGGTAAGTATACTGGGTATGTATTATCTGTAGCCACCGGCAAGGAATTTACTCTATATCGATAGGGTGCGAGGGGTTTGATTCTTTATCTAAGATCGAGTGGACACCAGTAGTCTTGGTACTAAATCTTGTAAATAAGAATTATACCTAATAGATACCTTTTCCACAAAGTGCTATCCCTGTCAAAGTATAACTTGATATTTTTCTGGTTTTCAATAAGGTAAAACAGATACACCGTGGCGGTGCGGACTCTAAGTCTTATATTATATATCTCATAACGTATACAGAGGGGGATAGTTGGGATTTATCCCCCCCCCCGACTAAACTGACGTTACTTTGTGCCTGGCTGTATGAAGTTGGTATCAAAATGAATGTAAAGTAAAAATACAGGGACATTTTGGAAGTTATGAATAACTCTCGAATAACGTATGTTATCTTTGTTCGTTTATATGTAGATCATTCGCGATTGTGATACATTGGCATCCGCGGATGGCTTTTGAACCAAAGCAACTAGGTACGTACCTATTTGCGATTTATTTAGTATGGTGCAATACTCTAAACTTGCTGATCTATGATGGAATTATTATATATTCGTTGAGTGTGGTTGTCATGGCTGGTTATAGTATTCCGTACCCAAAGGGTAAAAACGGGACCCTTTTACTTAGACTTCGCTGTCTGTCTGTCCATCTGTCCGTCTGTCACCAGGCTGTATCTTAGAACCGTGATAGTTAGACTGTTGAAATTTTCACAGATAATGTGATTTCTGTTGCTACTATAACCACAAATACTAAATTCTAAGTTTCTATGAACCAATCCTCACCAAATTTGAATGGAACCAATTTGCGTGTTACTCCTTTCATATATGTATAAATTGTTGAAATCTGTTCTCAATCAGGAAGTTATCGCTTAACAAAAAAAAATTTTTGCGATAAAAAACAACCGCTGGACAGATTTTTTCCAAAATATTTTCATATCTAAGTCATGACGTGTTATATCGATTAAAATGGTCCGTGAGCGATTTGGTCCATTACTTCTTGAGATATCGAGGGGCAAAAAAAACTAACATACATACATACACGCACACACACATCACTCTGAACATGATTACAAACGATTCTCCAGGTTTCAAAACGTACAGAAAACACAAATTTAGAGATTTCGATTTTTGGACATATTATAATAACTTCTCTCAAGAGAAGTTAATAAATAATTAAATTAAAATTATTTAAGGTGGGCTCCCATACAACAAACGTATTTTTTTGTCGTGTTTATAGATAATGGTACGGAACCCCTTATGCGCTAGTCCGACTCGCACTTGGCCGGTTTTCATTAATCAGTGAATATAAAACAAAACTTTACTGTGAATAATGAGTATATATTGTTAGGATACGTAGGTATTTTGAGGTTTACATATTTATTCCGATTTAGTTTATTTATTACAGATCGGCACGTAAAACCTATGGAGATGATGCTGTGAGATTGGTCCAAGTCCAAAGGTTAGGGCATGTCTGTACAGTTGAAGCAAAAATAACGCCTAAACATAGGATAAAAAGTAAAGCGTATTGTTGCATATTTAGGTGTGATGATAAAGAGGATATAGTTTTGAGCGTGGATTGTCATGATTGTGCTGCCCAAAAGGGAGGCTGCAAACATAGCGTAGCGTTTAGCACGCAAAAAAATAGTTTTCTTGACGTTTTAATAGTTGTGTTTGTACATTTCGGCACTATACAATATTTATTCATGGTCACAAAGTTGAACCGTGCACAAATTTGTCACTTAATTCTTTTTTTTAGGCCGTGAATCAAACATAAACACTGCGCGCTTTGTTACTGCCAATACGGCTAACTGGCGCCGATGAGTAAAATGACGTCACGCACTCTGTGCCGCGGCAACTCGGCGATCGACGCATTAATTTGAATACTACTAGCTTATTTTTGTTCGTATGACAAAAAAATATACCAATATTTTTGTTTTTTCAAGGACTTTAATACTACATTCAAAACTAAAAACCTCGTTGATCCTCATTGAGTTGAGTTATTTTTTACATTTGTACAATGCAAGAACTTCCTGCCAGGTTTCTTAAGGCTATTGGAGCTAGAGATACATTTATTTGTAGTTTTCAGGGTTCCGTTCCATACCTCAAAAGTAAGAAACGGAATCTATATAAGATAAAGAAAATCATGGTTTATTTAAAGTTTTTAAACTTTTATTGTCTCCTATGTTTTTTTCTGTTAGTTAAGCCAGTTAGTTAAGCAATAATAAGAGTTATTTTTAACATGTTTGTAATGTTTGTATATTTAAACAGCCAACAACTTATAAGCTTTCAATTATATTGTACCTAATTTTATAATTACATTTTTTTTATTTAAATTCCAAAAATGTTAAATTTTTTATTAAGTCTAAATTCTACAAATACTATACACATATTCTTAAACTAAGACTTATTTTACCTTTAAAACATAAAATCGTCTAAATTATAATGATGTTACGGTAATTCAATAAAATTTTATAATGAACAAGCATTTATATTTAAAGATAAAAAAATCGATATCAGCTATCTATTCATTTAATTTACTAAATGTGTCAGTTGACAACCCTACCAGTTTAGGTGATTCTTGAAACGTTGTTCTAAGCTATCGGTCTGTTGGTTATTTAGTCATGTGGTCTAGACATAGGTCGCGATTTGTTTGACCGCAAAATGTACATTATGTACATTATGCGCTACTACGTCAGTAATTCGACTATAGAGTTAAGTCAAAATAATGTTAATTTGTTTAGTTGTCATACAGATTTATATCTGTTTAATATGATGGCATATCCAAACGAGTTTAGTTTGCAAGAATTTGATTGATTGATTTTATTACAGTCCTAAATACTCTTTGAAAAAATATATAAATATAAATATATATAAATAAATATATTTGGACTTACACTCAGCCGTCTGGCCCCAAAGTAAGCAAAGCTTGTGTTATGGATACCAGACAAAGGATACAAATACATATATTACTTTTTTTTGTTAATACATTCAAATCATACATAATTACACCCATACATATGTTTTAGTTCAAACCTTAATTAAATGAATTTGCTAATATAATAATAATTTGGCAATTAAAGCAGTTAGAAAAAAATCTGACAATCTATTTTTGGGCTTTAATTCTTAAAGCTAAGAGTGATTTTCTCTTGATTCTTATTCAATAAAATATATATTAATTTGACCAAGTAAACTTGCTAATTTCATAGTTCTAAATAAATAATTGAATTCTACACCTACAAAAAACCGAGAAAATCTAGATTTTCAACATGCGGTCACGTGCTGGCTGGTCGTACGTGGCCTAGTATATATTGTAGTCTTTGGTACGTGGAACTGTGTATCTTTGTATGCTTCAATAGTGTCTTTGTAGACTGGTCGAAACGTCACGCTTTTGCTAGGGTATGCCTTAAGAGAATACGATTCGTGGCGCCCCGCAGCGTGCTTCATACAAACGAATTTTCCATTTATTATTGACATTTACTAATCAAAAACTGTAAAATTTTATAGACATAATCTTTTATATTCATCTATGTCTGTGGTTTGCCAAAATCTTGAAAAATGTTTTTACTAACTAAAAATCTTAATAAAGACCATTTGTATGAATCCTCTATAGAAAACTAGAACACTGCAGACCTAGATATTTATTACTAGAAAATGTCTTCATAATTTCGTAATGTTTCGTAGTGTCAAAAATAAGTGGAAAATTCTTTTGTATGAAGCACGCTGCGAGGCGCTGCGAATCGTATTCTCTTAACTTGGCAGGATTATGGCATTGAACGCATTCTGTAAGTCATAATACTGTATTGATTCTTATAAAAACCTAAAACGGCACTTTTAGCTTAGATTTTATGTTATTCCCTAGTTCCCTAAGTGCGAAAAAGTCTGGAGTAGTCGAGTCTCATGTTCTCGGGTGGTGAGAGTATGAGGTAACTTGAGTGAGAAGTACTTCCATACATTTTGCCACCAAGAACGCGAGACCCGAGTAGGCCAAACTACAATAAGCTCCTAGGGACTTGAGTTAGGTACTAGTACCTTGAAACAGTCATTTTTTCAAGTTTAAAATATTTATTGGTGGCTCTATGGCTCTATTGGTACTAGTGACTGCCGTGCGGATTCGAGGGACACGGGTTCGATTCCCGCACAGGACAGTCATTTGTGTTTTTCTTGAGTCTGGGTGTTTTCTAAGTATAAAATGTATACATAGGATCTTTACAGAAAAAGTACAAAAAAGTGTATCCATTAGTATTTGCATCCATTTTCTAATTAGTATTTATAGTAAGAACAAGCTTTGCTTAGTCTAAGACCAGATGGCGCTCTATGTAATGTAAAGGAATATTTATTTATTTATTGTTAGTCAGTTGACATATAGACCAGTTATTATATTAATACTCGTAAATAAAATTTATGTAGTTTTACATAGCAATAAAACAATTAACATTTATATTTATTTACCGCAAGCATATAGTTAAAGTCATCTACCTACTTAATAAAACCATATGGATATTATGTTAGGTATGGTATTTATGTGATAAGCAAGTACAAAACTTAAGTACTTATACTGAATAGAGATAAGATGGCCAAGTGCCAAAGATGATGTTGGTTTTTTATACGAACTTCGGTATAACTCGATGGCCTTAGGAATTTGCAATTGAAATTGGTTTCAAGAGCATAGCATAAAGACTCGAGATGTTTCTTCTAAAAAAAAAAATTTGGACATCCCACACAGTGCCCCGTCTGGTACCAAACTAAGCAAAGCTTATGCTATGTATACCAGACAACAGATAAAAATACTAATAGAGAAGCTCTGACTCAAGACACTCTTCACAATATACAAATAATGACTTTTGCTCCGACCGAGATATGAACCCGGGACATTCGATATGCCCCTGTTCTGAACTACTGATGCGTAATTTCAATCGTCGGTTGTCAGTTGGTTGACGTCGAAACAAACACGTAGAGGTCGATACCTACATCTATTTAATATTCCGGTTAGGTTGCCTCTTGTTGGGGTCTTACACAACCACTGTTACGCACAGGTATACGTACACTCCAACAGCCAAAGGTAATGAACAGTAATATTGTGTCTTCATATTATTTCTACGAAAATGCTATGAAATAATATTTCTGCGAGAAGAGGATGAAAATAAACTTTTTTTACTCTCATCTGCTCATTGAATTAAAAAGTAAAGATGTGGTGGAGTAAATGATTACGTTTCACCTCCCTTTTACAAAAAAAATCATGAGTCAAAAAACTATGTTTCATAAAATTGTACAAAAAATCAGATTTATATGAGACTACTAATGCCCATTAGCTGGTTCATCAGCTGTGTTGATTCTTCGCCAAACATGACAAAACGTCTTTAGTTCTCCAAAGGTTGTTCTCTTTTTAGGGTTCTGTAGTTATCAAGGAACCCTTATAGTTTCGCCATGTCCGTCCGTCTGTCTGTCTGTCCGCGACTTAGCATATTAATTAGGCCGACAATGTGGTAAAGGAAACGTAAAGGGGGGATGACTTTTCTTCTCGTCTACCCTACAGTGTGGGATGTCGTTGGATAGCTCGTTTTAAATATTGAAGGTGTGCCAAAATCAATTTTCGATTCAGCGATGTGTTTGCGAAATATTAAGCTTTAAATAGCGAAGTTTTGTTGGTTGTTGTTGGATACAAACATGTTAAGACAATTGCGTAATTAAGGTATAGGGCCCGGTCTAGCTATTTAGCCGCTCCGGGCAAAATAATATTCGCCGCCCATTTCACTAACAATTTACCAAAGATGGTATGTGGTATTTGTATAAATGATTTTAATGGATGAGTTATACTATATTTACAATGTTGTCTACTAGGTCTTATTAACAAGTAGTGTATATATACATGTAGGTTTATGACCATATATGTATGTTTGTCTGTTAAAGAATTCCTCAAAACCACTGAATGGATTAAATTTTTTTTTCATTGACAATTATGTAGGTAACTTCATCATCATCAACCTGTTACGACTCACTGCTACGTATCGGCCTCTTTTCCCTTGTGCCAATTTTTCCTGTCTCAGGCTAATGTTGTCTACGTATGACCTTTTAACTTAAGGAACAATAAACAATATACAAACACTCGTGCAATAAATGTTGATTTTATGAATAAAATTACTTTGTACTGGTGCTACGAGTTAAACCAAGTGTAATTAGCATTGTTTTCCGTATTAAGGTGGCAAACAACCTTGCAATCCGCCTGATGGTAAGCGGTCATTGCTACCTATGAGGTACCTTTGCAAAAGATCAAGAAGTAGGTTAATTAGATTCTTAAAATTTTCAATACCTACGCCATATTTTTTCAATATTCCATTGTTATTGAAGCTGTGACAATAAGCAAACGATTGACGCACCATTGTAGACCGTGAGGTCTTTGTGAACGTCATCACAGCATCCGGTTTGGGTTGTTAAGTAACAAGATGAGTTTCATTGAGCCGTAGTGCGCGGAAATCCCGAATGCCACGGAATGTTGGTGCAGGGCTGCCAGAAGAGCTTGCTCAAAATTATACAAAATTTATTCTTATTATACAAACGATCAATGGGTATTTTATATTTTTGTATAAAGGGGAAGCCCGAATCGCGATGCATAATGACAAACTTTAAATAACCTCACACGCAGCTTTAAATATATTTTATTTTTTAATAGAGATATTTTGACATAAAAATATATATTATACCTACGTGTGTGAGGGGCTTTAGTTTTGAAACTTCTAGAAACCAAATAAGGAAAATTCCTGTGTATAGGTGTCCGCGCTCCTTTGTAATAAGTCGTATAAAAATAGCCCATTTTGGTAGTTTCAAAGTAAAAGCAATTCAGTTGTAAGAGCGATGTTTTAATTCTCGTTAATGTTTGCATTTAAGAGGCTATACTAAGTAAATTTCATTTTTCATCCGCTTCGCAGATCCGACTAAAATTAAATGACTGGGTATGGTTCAGACCCCGAAAAACGTGAAAACACAAATGAACTTTCGTTTGATAGAAAAAGACAAAAGGAATAAAGGAATCTTTATAGCATCACTTAGTTGTTCGTCCGATTAATATCAAGTTGAAATTAATATTAAATACTAAGGTTTACGGTCCTTTGAAGCTGTAAAAAAACCAATTTTCTTAGTCAACGTAATAAAAAATACGGCCGAAACACAGCCATTTTTGTCGCATATTTTGACATTCACAAATAAATCAAAACCTATGGCGTAGTTCCCGTTGTGCTAGAATCATGAAATTTCACAAGAAGCAAAGTCTTACATCACAAATATAGGAAGAAATCCGATATTTGTTAATTTTTAGTTATATCACATTAAAAAAAGTTCGTCTGTCAGTCTGACAAGACACTTTTACTCAAAAACGCGTGGAGGTATCAAGTTGAAATAAATATCAAATAGTCTACGATTACTTAAAGTTGTAAAAAAATTAACCTTCTAAGTCAATGCAATAAAAAGTATGTTCAAAATACGATTATTTTTGTCGCATATTGTGACCCAAATAATACAAAACCTATGGGGTACTTCCCGTTGACCTTAAATCATGAAATTTGGCAAAAAGTAATGCCATGTAGCACACATAAAGGAAAAAAATCAGAAAACCGTAAATTTGTTGTTACATCACAAAAAAAACTATTTCATTTGCGATTATAAACTTATTTGCAGTTGTTAAACTAACCCCGACCTATGTCAATGTATTGGGACAACAGTTGTCCAACGGCAAAGATAAGTTTGTCCTTCAATACAGTTTCCCTTTAACGGAACTCTCGGTGCGTGAGTCCGACTCGCACTTGACCGGTTTTTTTTTTTAAGTTTTGACAAAGAAATCTTTAAAGTTCTAAGTGCTTGTATTTTATAACTTTGCTAAAGTATAGCAGTGATAGTGATAGCGACTTTGCTAAAGTATAGCTTTGAACCCTGAGAAAAAGCATTTTTTGATATAATAAACTATTAATTTATAGCATGTATTTCAAAGAAGATCTCAGTGAGTTGATATGTAGCTGCACTACTCACGCAAGCTCAGATACAAATCGCGTCATCCTTACTGCCGCATTTTGTATCCAATTATATTAGGCGATCTGCTATACATATAAACAGGATACCTAAGGTATACATATTATACATAGGTATTTTGTACCCAATTAAACGTTTTGGCAGCCTTCTTGGTGCAATGAGAACCCAATGCCACCATTGGAAAAATTAACGGCAATTTTATAATAACCGAGTAAAGTACATTTACTCGGTAACACCGTTTTGTCAGGTTTTATCGGTAAGTGAAGTGCAGGGTTTTAACGAAAACATAATATAAATATCGAAACTGGTTCGAATTCCGTCAACAAATATTTATTATAATTACAGGTATTACACAGCGTGAAATGCGATAATTTTAATATATATATATGTTAAAAATTTGCTTTGCTTTTGGATTTATAAAACTGGCCATGTGCGTTTCGTACAGGCATAAAGAAGGTTTCCATAGAATGAGAATTATTGCGAATATCTAAAAAACTTGTGAGCCGATTTTGCTTAAAACAAACTCCGTTAAAAATAGGTATATATAAAGCTCTATCATCCATTTTTTCATTTTTTTATAAAACACGTGTTTTAAAGTTAAAATTGACAACTTTGGAAGCCAATAATTCGCAAAATATCTTTTCATTTTAGGAAAAAGTTCAATGACATTAATGCGTCAGATTAATATAATGTACTTTTTATAGAATGTAGTTAATTTATCGTTTCGGGGAAAAAATTTGCTTATTCTTCCTTAAAGAAAAAGAGAATTTGAGGTTGATTGTAGGTATACAAGAATTCGATATTGTTGGTAATAAATGAAACTTCAACACACTAGTTAGTGTAGTAACCTTATTTCTGAATCGGAAAAGATTATCTAGTCATCTTTGGTATAGAATAATTGCGTTCTCTCTCACTCTCAAAAGGTGGGAGGGGACAATACATGGAGGACACAGTTAATTGACGTACCAACCTACTGTGCAGAATTCCGAAAAACTAGGGCAGTGCATGTCCAGTTACTCGATCTCTCTGGTTATTCCAATTTGGCTGATGTGATTAACAAGGTTAACATGTCGATGTCGAGTCGAAAGTTCTGTTTGACGAGGCTCGACATAAGATCATCGATCTTTGACGTTTGAAGCTGTCCCATTGCTGCGCCGGCGCGCGGCGGGCGGCGCGTTCGCATGCCATGCAGTTGCGTGGAGAAAGTTATTGTGAAACGCAACGTCATCTAGCTTCGAGTAAAACGTTTTGGAAATAGAGATCGTCATAATAATTATATTACATCATCATTTCGGAGAGCTAATTAATTAATCTGTAATCGAGATCAGAGCGGTACATTTGGTTAGTTATCTACTACTTTGTGGTCTTTGTTTTCTTTGTTATTTTTGTAACTAAACGTTACGAATTTTATGCGTCTTTACTTCTTTTACTTTCGTTTCTATCCCTGTTACACTTTTTAGGTACACGGATATTAGGCTTGATCTAAGTATCTCTCCGCTCGAACGTAATTTTACGCATTAAATTTCCAAAATTACGTAAATTTGTGGTTACTTCTTGTAATATTAGTATCTAACCTATACGTAGTAGTCCCTCCCACCCCCTCAACAGAGCTATTTGATTTATAGACTAAAAGATACAAAAATCTGACGCCGACACTTCTTTGCATATTAGATCTACCTATATTTAAAAAAAATATATATATTTTATGTGAAAAAAATTGCTCGTAAGTATATAGCTTTGTCAAAAGACATTCAATTTGTGCTTATTTCGTTTTTTATTGCCACCAACCAAAACCTTGGCAGAGAGCTAATTCGATATCATATGCGTTCACGGGAGGAAGGTCCTCTGAAACCGCACTGCGCGTGAGAATTTACGTTCTAAGGTGTTTTATTTCTAAGGTCGACTTGTTCGTAAATACTCAACTTAGCCGTAGTCAGTAAGTACAACAGTTGAGTCAATACCAATCCTACTAATATTATAAATGTGAAAGTTTGTATGTCTGGATGGATATTTGATACTCAATCACGCTTTAACCACTGAACGCATCGGGATGAAATTTGGCATACATATAGGTTAGGTCCTGGAATAGCATATAGGCTACTTGTTATTTCGAAAAATTTAAAAGTTTCCGCGGGAATAACTATAACAGAGTTTAAAGAGCAATAGATGTAGCTATACCTTGCTATAGCAAACTTCATTTGTATAATTAAGGAGTTCCACGCTGATAACCGAATTCAGAGCGGGCGGAGCCACTGGCAAAGTCTAGTATGATTATAACCTTAATTGAACGAAGCCGCAATTCACATCTACATTTTTTTTCTCACCGTTCTCGGTGAACCATGCCTCATGAGGGCTCTATGGGGGATTTTTTTATCTTTAGTTCATATTTCGTATTGTTATTTATAAATTGTATGTGTATTTAATAGATAAATAAATAAAAAAATCATCCCTATTCATTTAATTTGTCATTTATAAACAGGTACCTATATTAGTATGATTTTTGTTACGGTCTGTCAATCTTTGGTCGATAACTTACTTTTGGGTCTTAAAAAATAAAACTTTGTAAAAAAACCAACTAAACACTCACATTTAATGCATTTAGCTTTGTTTGTCCATGAACAAGGTTAACAAGTTTATGTAGGTACCTACTTAAACTCTAGAAGTCTAAGATATTCTTTTTCCAAAAACGCTAAGTTCTTTTAAACTATTATATAAGCAAATCTTTCATATATACAACCTTTTTTCATACTACTAAGGTGCCAAACAAACTAACGGCCTGCCTGATGTTAAGCGGTCGCCGAAGCCTATACTGGACGCTTGCAACTGCACCGGACCATTTAGGTTTTAAGTAGTAGCTAGTAGGATGAATTCGAGCGGTACGATGGTAGAAAGTAACCGTGGGCAACATTGTGATATCTGCTGATATAGCTGTTTAGAGGCACCTACTTATATGAACATTTGCTTTTTTGTATCTTTTGTCTACAGAGGTATGTGTCTATTAAACCAAATGTTCGATGCACGTACATTTTTCACAGAAAAGGGAGATTTGGCGGATATTTAGGGGAGGAATACGGTCATGAGTGTAAAGGTGTAGTTATAGGCTTAAGAACAATGAATCATTAATTATTTTTATAGTATAGGCATGAGTTTAGATACCGAAGCCACGTTGGTTAGGGCGGAAAATAAACAATAAATAAATAAGCAGAGAACAGATTATGACAAAAAAAAATGGGTTCTAATTATTATTTTTTTTAATTCAAATACGTGTATCCATATTATTTTTATTACATATTTCAATTATTTTATATTAGTCTAATTTTATAATTCCAAATTGTTTCAGATTGAAGATGTTGAAAATAATACTATCTGCCTTATTGGTGGCGTCAACCGTAAACAGTCAGTGTTTTTACCAAGATGACTCGTCGAAAAAGCTGGACCCATCGGCGCGTGAGTTGCTGTACAAGGACCAGCTGACGTTTACGCTGAAAATCTTTAATATCATCAACGATGCTGTACCCAATGACAACATATTTTTTTCACCGTTCTCGGTGTACCAGTCACTGTTGATGGCGTATTTTGCAGCAGGCGGTGGTACGGAACGATCTTTACAAAAGGCTCTGGAGATTGATGATAAATTGGTATGTTTATTAATTCCTATAAGGTACACAGTCCGATATAAATTACCTGGCCTCTAAACTTTTTGAAATTAAAATGTAAAGTGACCTGTAATACAAAAAAACAACGTAAGTGTTTTTCAAACAACCATGCAATCAAGCGGAGAACGTTTTTCTATTGATGATTTTCAAAGCTGACATTTTCAAAAATCCGTAATTATATTTGGCTGTTTTCTATACCTTTCAAGTTTCAATGTCGAAAATGAAAAACCGGCTATGTTGTTTGGAAACAAAATTGTTATCTAAAATAAATTAAGTTTAATGACTTTATAATACTCCCATTATTAGGTCCTAAGCAATTTTTACGTGGGTATAAAGAAATACTAAAGATCTGTTAAGTACAGAATCCTCAATGTGCTAGTCCGACTTGCACCTCAGTGTTTTTTTTTACAGGACAAAATGAACCTGATGACGGCCTACAAGTTGGACAGGCAATCTCGCATCTTCAACAACAACAGCGAAAGCTATGAGTTCATCACAGCCAACAAAATGTTTGTAGACTCGCAAGTTCAAGTTCGGCAATGCATGCTTGACTTCTTTGCTGAGGAAATTCAGTTTTTGGTAAGAAGTTTTTTTGTTCTATTTACCTAGTAATTTCATAATTATTACCATAAAATATAAGCAATAACGGTACTTTTATGATTTTACAAAAGGAAAATGCAAGAATATTGTTATAGAAGTTAAATATCTTCCGTATATTTGTGAAACTAAAGAAATAGATAGGTATGAATATATGTAGTAGGTATGTTTGTTTATTTGTTTTACGAGTGAGTCTCAGCAAAGCTTGGTTAGGTCTAGCTAGTAGGTAGCCATAGACAAAGAGAACTGGACAGCGCATTAACTAGCCAGATGTGACAAAAAAATGGTAGCAAAAGTGTGACAGAGACGAAGCAATCTATGGTCTCTTATCTTTTTTTAGCTTGTTTAACTAAACATAAATAAACCAAATGGCGGACGTTGATAGAAAGAGAAAAGAGACCACAAGTTCACTTTGCCTCTTTCTAAAGTATATGGTCCATTTTGTGAGTTTATTGCGTAGTCCATAGGACATATTACAGAACTCGAAGTCCATGTAGGTATCTTAATGTACAGTGTAGTATTATATAATCTGTGATGTTACTGAAGCAATGACTTCAGAATTTGATAGTCAGTCAATTTTAATTATTGATTTACAACAGAGGGTTGCTTAAGCTAAAATTTTTGTAAACGCAATTAAAGATGTCCATCCTAATTTCCAGAATATTCAAAGCGATCCAGCCACAGCACGGGATTTCATAAACGACTGGGTTACGCGGGCGACTAAGAACCATATTAACGACTTGCTGCCCCCTGATGCGGTGAGTCAGATGACGAAGCTTGTGCTCGCCAACGCTGCATATTTCAAAGGAGTGTGGGCTTCCAAGTTCCCAGCAGAGAGGACCAAGAAAGAGGCCTTCTATGTTTCTGAGACTCGCCAAACCCTCACGCCATTTATGAAACAAAAAGGGACTTTTCATTACAGTAAGTTATAAAACATGTAAATGAAAATCGGTAACTGGTTACTAGAACTGTCAAATGCCAATGATTTTTTGCTAACCACCTTCGCGTTTTTCTACATAATACAATTTTCTCATTGCATAGATAAAGCATCGGGCTTTTGAAGCAAACCACAATTAATTTGTGAAACTGAGTTAAGAGTTAAAACTGATACCTAATCTATTCTTCAACCATGTGTACCCAAAATCAAGAAAAGCTAACATTTTTTAAAACAATTTGAATCTGCAATAATAATAAAAAATAATGTACAACACACTTGGCCGTTTTTATTGATGCAGGTCGACAAAACAATGTAGCTCTTTCAAGTGAAATTCGGTTATAGTTTTCGCGGGAACCTTTGAATTTTAAAATATAATTAGTAATAGTAGCATAGAATAAAAAGTAGTCTATGTCGTTCTCTATCTTTTCAACTATTTATGTGCTAAATTTCAGCCTCATTGAATGCTCCGTTGGTAACAAATAAACAAACAAACTTTCACATTCGTGATATTAGCAGGTCTTAGGTTTAGATGCGTACTTGTTGTTTCTCGACGTTTTCGTGTCTCATATTCTAATTCCCTCTGCAACTTTGCAATATACCTATTAAAATAAACCTTCCTAATTTTATGCTATAAGTACGTAGTCTTAAACAAGTTTTTTTTGTCTATGGTACATTTCATTCCTTTAATTTTAATAAATTATGGGTACATATATTTTAGTTATAATAATATGGGTATATGTACCTACCCATATAAGAAATTTACTACGTAGGTATACTGTCGCTTACCAACCAACTAGTGCGGCCACATTGTAAAAGAAAAATTACAATGTTGCTATTAGACAAATATAGATTTTTTAAAACTTTTACACAATTAGTGTCATAAGTATACATATTATGCATTTCAAATGTAACATTTGTTACATACATTGTATTTATTTTCATAATAATTTATTAAGCGTGTTCACCAATACAACTACGAACCTATTTGTTCAAAAGTGTAGATATTTATTTTTTTCAATACAGAATGCTGTGTAGACCAGACAAATTTACAGTAAATCTATTGTAATTACAATAAATCTGAAAGCACTGTAACAAAGGTAAACAATAAAGAGACATATTTTTTAGTCACACGCTTTCATTTTCTTTGACAGCTCAAATACGGCAGAAATACAATAGGTTGGCACATACATAATATAACGGAGCGGCAACTATGTTTTAGGTACGCATAAGTATTGTTTTGCAATGGTTTGTACTGGCGACCACCTATATTTAGGTCATTAGTGGGACCATAACACATATCTATGGTTCTCTTTTGTAATTTATATAATAATATACATAAAAGGGTTTTGTGGTGTTATGTTCTAATTCAGAGAAAAATACACAGATATATAGGGTTCCGTACCAATATAATGTATAACTGTAGTGCTCTTTAGTCTGTCGGTATTGTCATAAAGTTTTTACAATATGGCTGGGATCTTTGATAAAGGTTTCTTATCCAAAAACTGTAAAATTTGAACAGTTAATTATATTATTCCGATAAAATACTAATAATCAAGGAAATTATCAAAGAGAATTTTCTATGTTACAAAATTAAAATGATTTTAAACGACAAAAATATACGTCATTTAAGGTTTGAACTTACGTTACCTCTATCTAGGTCCTCCTACTTGACTTTGCTAATATTAAATATTAATCTATGCACTTGACTACATTGAAAAATCTATTTTCAAAAACTTTTTTTCTAAATATTTATTTGCTAGACGACTATGGCCCTGCGTGAAAGTTAGCGCCTTCGCTTTCATTCATTTTGTCACAATCGCCCCCTTTACATCTCATAGCACCGCGCGTGTTTAACAAAATTGGTAATAAATTTTTAGAAATGAATATATTGTATAATACCTTTATATTTCTTTCCAGTAAGATAGATCTTTTTTGCAGTGGTAAATGAAGATATCGGAGCCCAGATCCTAGAGCTGCCGTATAAAGGGAATGACATCAGCATGTACATTCTACTTCCACCTTACTCTATGAAGGAAGGTTAGTACACACAAGTCATCTGCAATCAGTGTTGCCAGGTCCGATTGGCCTAATTTCAGGGCAGAAGTTAATAGAAATCGGGATTTTGGTTTCAAAATCGGGACAGCTAAACAAGATGATTTTTATTAATCTGATCATTTTTTATAAAATTTTTGCATAATTTAATTTGACGAGAAAATAGATAGCTATGAAGCTTTCAAATAAACGACGCAAACATGGTTTATTTACTATAAATTTATCTGTCCTATTTTTTTAGGATTCTAATAATTTACGCACCCGTGCAAAATATGTAACTATATTAAACAAAAGCTATAAATATTTTAAGTTTTAGTTCCAAGGTAGTACTGGAAAATAGAGATGTCTACATTTACAAAATTAGCGCTTAAAAATTTTCCAACCTTTGGCTGCTTTTTTTACCAAAACGTAAAAAAGTAACACGAAAATAGTGAAAAACTTGGTTAGTTTTTTTTCAAAGAATTTTTTTTTGTATTTTGTCAATATTATGTTTGTTAGCGTGGTTGAGTTTTAACTATTTTCGTGTAATTTATTAAGCATCTAGTTAAATCTGAAAAACAGCCGAAAGTTGTTCAAATTTTAAAATGCTTGTAATTTTTGATGGTCAATATTTTATTTCCAACTTGCAGTATTACGAGTAGAAATGTATTTAAACTTTTCTTTACATGCCTAATTCTGTAGACAGTAGATAAATTGGGACTAATTTAATAAGCAGTTATGGAATGCAGGTTAAGGGTCCAATTCATATTGGATGTAAATTTACGTCTTATAGCACGGTGGTGGTGTGGTGATTCAATTTATAGTGGGTACAATTTTGATATAGATATAAAATATTTCCAATGATTAAAAATTACAAAAACGTATTAATAAAAAACTTTTTAACTAAAATAACAACCGGCTTCAAAAAGATTCACTAAAAAAGTAAAAATAATTACTTTTTTCCAAAAATCTGATCTGAATTACAGTTTGAAGTTGGTTTCATGCTATTGAAGTATGTAAGGTACATAGACACCAACCTCAAACTGTAATTCAGATCAGATTTTTGGAAAAAAAGTAATTATTTATACCTTTTTAGTGCATCTTTTTAAAAGCTGGTTGTTATTTTTTTTTTTGTTAAAAAGTTGTTTTTTTACTTTTGAGTGACGAATTGCTTTTTTCATACATTAAAAACATCTATACTCGTATCAAAATTTATACTATCATCAAAGGCATTTCACCAGTCCAAAAACAACACCAATTAATTCTTTAAGTTTTAAATTCACTACATTAATATGGGACCACCTCGGATTATATATTTAAAATGTTAAATAAAAAAAAAACACGAGTATATGACGGAGTTTTGCCCGTACATAAAAAAAATATAAAAACATCCGAAAAGACAACCTCCCCCTTTTTTTAAAGTCGGTTAAAAACGTAAAATCACACCAATTATTAATTTTTCAAACTGGGTGCAATTTGTCGTTATACGAGTATGAGCAGTCATGAAGGGGGGGAGAGAATTCTAATTCCACCAATCATGGTGTGATTTTGCGTTTTATTACCAGTTACTTAATGTAGATGGCAGGCCTTATCGTTTCACGTTTAATGAACAGAACCTGGGAACCGAGCTTTGCTCGTTTTTTGTTAACAGCGCCATCTATCGTCAAGTAGCTTTAGTGTTGCTGTGTCGGTAAAAATAATAGTATTACTACTTGCCAATAGATGTCAGGAAGAGTCATACTTTTCAGTTTATCATTGCCAGAAAACACGGATAAGACGAAGTTTTCTAAAAATGATACCTAGCTAGATCGATTTATCGCCCCCGAAACCCTCCGCACACTAAATTTCATGAAAATCGTTGGAGCCGTTTCTGAAATTCATATTATATATATATATATATATATATATATAATTATATACAAGAATTGCTCGTTTAAAGGTATTAGATTCGTGGAATAGAGGTGACAGTTCCAAATTCATAATAAGTGTAATTTTACGTTTTATGCGCAGTTATGAAATGGAGCTCTCTCAATCCTCCAATAGGTTTAATTTATACAGACTTTTGGCTGCTTCTTCGTTTGCGGATATTGTAGTCCGCTTTCTGGGCTGATACACGGTCAATAATTTAACTTATATAAAAAAAACAACGATGTTGTCAGGTGTGTCGAACATCATAGCCAACCTGACGTCGGAGCGCCTCGCCGACGTGGTGGAAGAGAACTACATGGGTCGTGACGTCATCGTCGAGATCCCTAAGTTCAGCATCGACAGGACTATGCCGTTTAAAGACGTAAGTAACTTCAATATGCAATTGTTATGTGCTTCAAACTCACGCACATATTTTTATTTTAGTTGTATAGGACAAAAAATATCCGATGGTCTTAAAATTCACGGTTTCCAACTTAGGGGATTTTCTCCCCAGATTTAGGGGGTAAATAAGTGAATTGGATTTTTTAGGGGTATTCTCAGGGATTTTTTGACTCTTTGACTTTTTTAAATTGATAATTTTAATATTTATTTCTTGACCTAGCGACTTATAACGACACCTAGTACGTAATTCTACAACCACTCTGTGGTGACTGGCGCCACTGGTGGTCATTTTATTGTCTTTGCATATGGCGGTTATTGTCGTGTATAAGTCTATATTTTTTTTAAACTTGAACGTATGTTTGACATTAGCTTATGTCAGATAGTATACCACCAAAAAAATAGTTTAAGAATATTATATTTATATATTTTTTAGGGGGACAACTTAATAATTAATTAATACATGTCAAAAAATAGTCATACTAAGTTTGTTTGTATAGATGGCATCGCTATTAGTTCGGGTCCTTACATATTGCTCTAGTAAGTACTAGTTATGAGTAGTTGGAACTCGAGGTGTCCAATGTATGATATGGTATGGTATGTCATTTATTTCTTATTGAAAATCATTTTATGTTATAAGAGAGGTAGGGCACTGCAAGTACTCGCTCGAATAAGCCACCCGAACAACTAAGCAGGGCATAGCGAGTACTTGCTCGAATGAGCGGCCCGAACTGGGGAAGTACCTCCACCTTACAGAAAACCGCGGCCATAATAACACTAACATTGAGTAGTGTTGTGTTCCTGGCGGTGAGTAAGGTTGCCAGAGCTCTTTGAGGATTCGCTGCGCGGACAGCGGAGGACCGGCGGTGCTTGTTGCTGTCATACTCGGCGTAGACGCGGCGTGCTGGTTCGGCGGTCAGGGAGACCTGATGAAACGGCTGACCGCTGGCCGCCCGCAGGTTGAACGGGATCCCGAACCCAGGGATCACTTAATCTCCGCCCTGGGAGGCTGATTCGCCAGCCTGTGTAAAGTATCTGAAGTGGTAGTCGTGCCGGAGAAGGAGACCGGAGTGGACCCGGCTACTACAACAGAGGGGGATCAGGGGCCCTTCCGCCCGCCGTGCCAGCAACCGTATCATCTGTGGCGAGCTTCGGCAGTCTTAGAACCGCACCCTTTGTCCTCTATGCTGTCTGTGCAGTGAATCCTCATCCTTAGTCTTAGTAACTTTTTTTTTTATATATATTATGGCCAGAAGACAGAAAAAGAAAAGAGTTTGCACAGCGGCTACTCCATCCACATATAATGTGGATTTTTGCAACATCAGGGGTATTCACGCAAATCTTAACGCAGTCCACCACCATCTCGAAACTGCGCAGCCGACCATTCTTTTTCTAACGGAGACGCAGATATCCTGCCCGGCCGACACATCATACCTTCATTATCCCGGCTACAAACTCGAACACAATTTTATGAGTCGTGCCGGTGTATGTATGTTCGTCCGGGAGGATATCTGCTGTCACCGCCTTCATAGCCTTGAAGACAGGGACCTGTCGATATTGTGGGTGCGCGTAGATTACGGCGGCCACACTCGTATCTATGCGTGCCTATACAGGTCTCATAGCGGTGACACGGACGTAACTCGACTCTTCACGCACCTGAGTTTGACGACTGACAAAGTTCTAGAGCAATATCCCACAGCAGAACTAGTTATTTTGGGAGACTTTAACGCCCACCATCGCGAGTGGCTCAGTTCTCGAACCAATAACTATGCTGGGATATCTGCTCATGAATTTGCTCTGACCTATGGATTCTCTCAGCTGGTACTTTCTCCAACGAGAATACCAGATATAGAGGAACATACAAGCTCCTTACTGGACCTTCTGCTGACTACTCGTCCGGACGGGTACTCCGTCTCAGTGGATGCGCCTCTTGGCTCCTCGGACCACTGTCTCGTTCGGACTCAAGTGTCATGCACACAACCTGATCCTTCTGGGCCAACTAACTGGCGTCGTGTGTGGCACTATAAGTCGGCAGACTGGGATGGATTGCGTGAATTTTACGCATCGTACCCGTGGAGGCAGATCTGCTTTAACTCAGAAGATCCTGACGTCTGCGCAGCCGCAGTCACTGAGACAATCCTTGCTGGTATGGAATGCTATATTCCTAACCCGCGAGTAGCTGCCGGCGTCAAAAAACGACCGTGGTTTAATAGGTCTTGCAGAAAAGCTAAAATTCTTAAGCAAAATGCATATGAGGCTTGGACCACGGCTCGTTTTAATAAGGATCCGAATATTTCTGAGTTAAAACGCAAATTAAATGCTGCCTCGAGGTTCAGTAAGAAAGCAACTGCCAGAGCAAAATTCCAATTCATCGGCAAAATAGGTGGGCGACTTGCGAGCTATCCTTCTGGGAGTCGTGCTTTCTGGTCGCTTGCCAAAGCTGCCGAAGGGAACTTCTGCCAGTCGTCGTTACCACCACTGCGAAAGACCGATGGTGACTTGGCCCATAGTGCTAAAGAGAAAGCCGATCTACTGGGCAGTCTCTTTGCCTCGAACTCGAATATGAGCGATGAAGGCGCTGTACCACCTACTATACCGTGGTGCGGTAAGTCCATGCCGGAAATCTCCATAACGCAGCGGGAGGTCAGGCGGGCGTTGCTTTCTCTAGACGTTCATAAGTCGAGTGGGCCAGACGGTATACCAGCAGTGGTGCTTAAGCAGTGTGCTCCTGAGTTATGTCCTGTACTCACGCGCCTCTTCGCGCTTTCCTACCACACTAGGCCCAAAAAGGGCGATAGATCAGATCCATCGAATTACAGGCCTATCGCTATTACCTCTCTCCTCTCTAAGGTGATGGAGCGTGTGATCAACACACAGCTTCTAAGATACCTAGAAGTACACGATCTGGTCAGTGACCGTCAATATGGCTTTCGCCACGGTCGCTCGACTGGTGACCTTCTAGTGTATCTCACACACCGATGGGCACTAGCCATTGAGAGTCAGGGGGAGGCATTGGCATGTAGCCTGGACATAGCGAAGGTTTTCGATCGGGTCTGGCACCGCGGTCTTCTATCGAAGTTGCCATCTTACGGAGTGCCCGAGGGTTTGTGCAAATGGGTGGCTAGCTTTTTGTCCGGCAGACGCATACGAACTGTAGTTGACGGTAGTTGCTCTGATAGCATGGACATTAATGCTGGTGTCCCACAAGGCTCTGTGCTGTCTCCTACGCTGTTTCTACTGCATATCAATGACATGTTGGACATCAACAACATGCATTGCTATGCAGATGACAGTACTGGAGACGCTTTTTACACGGGTCGTGCAAACATCCCTCGTTCCGTTGTGGAGGAAAACCGCGGAGAACTTGTGTCTCAAATCGAGACCACACTGTCCCAGGTCTCTGACTGGGGACGGGTAAACTTGGTCCGATTCAACCCTACAAAGACACAAGTGTGCGCGTTCACCGCTAAGAAAACTCCATTCACTGTGGTCCCACAATTCCAGAACACTCCCCTCTCCATCTCCAAGAGCATTGGGATCCTTGGTGTCGACATCTCCAGCGATGTTCAGTTCCGAGATCATTTACAAGATAAGGTAAAGCTGGCGTCCAAAAAACTTGGTGTACTCAACAGAGCGAAGCAGTACTTCACGTCGGGGCAAAGGTTGTTACTTTACAAGTCGCAAGTTAGGCCCCATATGGAGTACTGCTGCCATCTCTGGGCAGGTGCACCCGGATACCAGCTTGGCCCTTTTGACTCGGTTCAACGACGGGCTGTGAGAATTGTCGACGATTCCAAACTCACTTGCGGTATCGAGCCCTTAAGTCTGAGGAGAGACTTTGCCTCACTGTGTGTGTTCTACCGCTTGTACAATGGGTTGTGTTCTGAGGAATTGTTCGAAATGATGCCCACGGCTACTTTCTACCATCGCACCGCTCGCCATCGGCAGGGAATTCATTCTCACACTTTAGAACCTAAATGGTCGCGTACAGTGCGGTTTCAGAGAAACTTCCTCCCGCGAACGCTTAAGTTGTGGAATGAGCTCCCTGCCAAGGTTTTCTGCAAGGACTACAGTATGGAGTTCTTCAAGAAAGAAGTTATTAGATTTCTGAAGGGTCGGCAACGCGCAAGTGATACCCCTGGTATTGCAAGCGTCCATAGGCTACGGTGACCGCTTACCATCAGGCGGGCCGTAAGCTTGTTTGCCACCTTAGTGGTATTAAAAAAAAAAAAAAAAAAAATTTACACAAAGATCGTCAAATACGAAAATAAAATAAAGGAGAATATAAAAAACAAATTTAAATAGAATAAATATTCAATAAGAAAGTCAAAATGTCGGGTTTTTACAATAGATTCAATTTATCTGATTTGTTTGCAGGTGCTAGACAGAATGGGAGCCGGGGATATTTTCAAAAATAACCCAAATTTTAGTACTCTTACCGGAGATAGCGGTATTATGTTCGATGATGCTGTGCATAAGGCCAAGATTCAAGTTGATGAAGAAGGTATGTTGAAACAATAATATTTTTGATAGTTATTATTTTATCTATTTGAGTTTAATAACCAAAGTATAGTCCCTCGCAGCCTAGTTGGTAGTATGGCCGGCTGCTGTGCAGAGGGTGTGGGTTCGTGGATGCCTCCTTGCTACAAATTTTTTTGCAACTTCATTGGCGTAGACAATGTATAGTTTTTCAGTTGACGCTTACGACACAGCGTTATCGATACATTCATACTATAATATTATAAATGCAAAAGTAACTCTGTCTGTCTCTCTGTTACCTCTTCACGCTCAAACCACTATACGGATTAAGATGAAATTTGGCATGGAGATAGTCTGAGTCCCGAGAAAGGGCATAGGCTACTAGAAAACGTCAAGTGTGAGTTGGTTTTTTTTCGACGTATAATTCTTCTGTGCGTGTGTTTGTCACCTAACTCCTCCTAAGCGGCTGGAACGATTTGGGTAAAATTTTGTCTGAACCAATTGAAGTGGTTCCTGGGATGGTTTAAAATCACAATTGGACCCGGAAGGTGGCGCTGCAGTCGGTGTGTCACTGATCTTCTCCTTAACAGCAGGGACGATGTTAATGATATTTTTTGTGTACGATTGAGTGGTTCTCTTTGGCCCAAAGCTTTGAATTTACAAATAAACCTGGTAGATGCAGTGCGCATTTGGTGTGTCACCGATCTTCTCCTAAACGGCATGGATGATTTTAATGATATTTTTTGTCAACGTGCAATAAAAGATTTAAAAGAAAATAAAGATTTTTATAATTTAGATATAGAGGCTATATCTGTATTAGATATAGAGGGTAAACAGTGAGATATCCAAAAATGATGACTCAATCGTAGATTAGTTAGAAGTAATTATGTAATCGCAAAATTTAGAATATCATATTAAATGTGGCGCTTTTCCGGGTAGGACAACGTCTGCCGGGTCCGCTGTATTAAAAATGCAAAAATAACTCTGTCTCTTACCTCTT
The DNA here is from genome assembly GCA_946406115.1 of Apoda limacodes. Lineage (NCBI taxonomy): Eukaryota > Metazoa > Arthropoda > Insecta > Lepidoptera > Limacodidae > Apoda > Apoda limacodes. Next base: position 15,651,812 of record OX291546.1, read on the forward strand.
AACGCTGTACCGATTAAGTTTAATTTGGCATGGAGATAGTTTGAGTCCCGGGAAAGGACATAGGTGGCTTGAAAACGTTACGTGTGAGTCGTTTATTTTTATAATTGAGAAGTTGCCGTTAAAATCCTACACCGTTGAACCAAATTTACCGCGGACAAAAGCTAGTGAGGAATAAGTCTACGACTATTGCTATTGTTAAAGTTCTAAATTGCTAAATTGTCTAAGGCCCTGACTATTGTTAGCACAATTCAAAGTAAGCTTTCGAGTTTACCACAGAGCATGCTATCAATTACCTATGTATATAATAATTATCAACTTTCTATTTATGTTTAAAATTAACAAAAATTGCTATATTCAATAGTATAAACATTATATATTTACTCAAAATCTTTTTAGGGTTCCGTACCTAAAAAGGAATTTTGCTGTTCGTCTGTCTGTCAAGACCTTTTTTACTCAGAAACGCGTAAAACTATCAAGTTGAAATTAATATCAAACACTAAGGTCTACGGTTTCTTGAAGCTGTAAAAAAATTAAGTTTCTTAGTCAACGCGATAAAAAAATCAGCCGAAATACGGGCATTTTGTCGCATATTTTGACATTCCCAAATACTTCCGTTGTCCGAGAATTATGAAATAGACAATAATCACAAGCAAGATCCTACATTCAAAAAACCGAAATTCGTTAATTTGTAGTTATAACACATAAAAAAAGATCATCAATCTGTCTGTCAGGACCCTTTTACTCAAGAACGCGTAAAGGTATCAAGTTGAAATTAATATCAAATACTATAAACGGTCACGTAAAGTAAATACTTAAAAAATCGGCCAAGTGCGAGTCAGACTCGCGCACGAAGGGTTCCGTACCATTATCTACAAAAACGAGCAAAAAATCGCGTATGTTGTATGGGAGCCCCCTTAAGTTTTTTTTAGTATTTGTTGTTATAGCGGGAACAGAAATACATCTTCTGTGAAAATTTCAACTGTCTAACTATAACAGTTCATGAGATACAGCCTGGTGACAGACGGACGGACGGACGGTCAGCGAAGCCTTAGTAATAGGGTTCCTAATTACCTTTCCGGTACGGAACCCTAAAAATCAAGCTTAAAATACGGTTTTTATTGTCGCATATTGTGACACAAATACCTAAATCAAAACCTATGGGGTACTTCCCATTGACCTAAAATCATGAAATTGCGCAAGAAGAAAGATCTTACATCACAAATATAGGAAAAAATCCCAAAAACTGATCTGTGAGATTTGACCTTATGATGGAAGAACTATCTACTCGTACATATAATAAGTTTGTACGGAACCCTCGGTGCGCGAGCCGGACTTGCACTTGACCGGTATTTATAATTAATATTAGACTTTGCCAGCGGCTCCGCCCGCCCTAAATTCGGTTATCGACGTCGAACTCCTTAATTAACTCCAATTAATTAATTAATGAGTTATACTTATGAATTGCTATAGTATGCTATAGGTGCAACAATAGTTTATTTACTTCTCTTGAGAAGTTATTGGAATAGGTCCGAAAATCGAAATCGAAAATATTGTGTTTTCTTTACGTTTCAAGACTTGGAGAATCATTTGCAATCTTTCGATTCCTCAATAACTACTGGACCGAATCGCTCTGATGACATATCAATCGATACGCCACGTCATGACTTAGATCTGAAAGGAGTTTGAAATAAATCGGTCCAGCGGTTCGTTTTTTATCCGTAAAAAACTGACTTTTTTTATGCATGCAACATAAATTTCATGTATCGGGAGGTAATAAAGGGTTTTCGAGGGTGCTGATTTCGAATTTTTCATCAGTTTTTTAAAATTCAAAATGGCGGATCCAATATGACGTAATTTTTTTTTTGTAAAAGAATTTTTCTCAAGAAAAGTTGCATGTACGGTACTTGCTGCCGAACCAATTTTTTAACCCTGTTATAGTTATTCCCGCAGGAACTTTTGAATTTTAAGGGATAAAAAGTAGCTCATATGCTATTGCAGGACCTAACCTATATATGTATGTCAAGTTTTATCCCGATCCGTCCAGTGGTTAAAGCGTGATTGAGTAACAAACATCCATCCAGACATACGAACTTTCACATTTATAATATAAGTAGGATTGTTCTATTATAAAACTTCTGTACATTTTATATTTAGATTTCAGTGCTTAGGGCTCAAATATTTTAATGTCGTCCACAACTTTCGGTAGCAAATTCACGCAGATTTAGTAGTATGCAGAAGAACCTACTTTAATTTATTCAGCTGATTGCTTTAGTAATGTTGAAAATGGATAAATATATTTTAGGGCAATCGTATGATTCTTAGGCGATAGTTGAAAGAAAATTCTTGTATTATGTATGTAGTTTGTAAAAAAATATACAAAAATACCTATGCATGCCTAGCAAAGTTAAATAAATTAATAAGCACCTATTGTACATGGTAATTCTTGGTATTATCAATAATACAGTAATTGTTATTATTTTTCTCGGATTGTGTGTCATGTACCTATTGTTTACTTTGTATTTATTTGTACATATTTTCCCTAAACGTGCCCTGACAAATGGCTGCAGTTGCATGTATAGAAGAGCATAGATGACGTAACTGAAGGCCAGTGGAATTTTTTTACTCAGAAAAATAAGGTTAAATTAGTGGGGTAATTTTATACCAAGCACATTTTTGCGTCGTTTTCGTTGTTGTATTCCTTTGAATATTTAACATATGGAGTAGCGATGCTTATTCTTTCCTAAACAAAGTTTTTTGTCAAAATTTGCGGAAGGCGAGGTAACACTACATACAAACAACTCACATAATGACCTTTTTAAATCACATCGATATGAACTCACACTCAATAAAACTATAGCAACACAGACTTACATGCACACTCGTCAAGATGCAAATCTTTTTACCCCAGGAATTTTAGACCCCGTCCATTTATCATAGTCTCAAACATGGAAATACTTATTTCTTTTTGCCAATTTCAGGAACAGTAGCAGCAGCTGCCTCAGCAATATTTGGATTCCGGTCGTCTCGCCCCGCAGAGCCAACGCGTTTCGTCGCCAACTTCCCGTTCGTGTACCTTATTTACGAAAGACCCACAAACTCAGTTCTCTTTATGGGTGTCTTCAGAGACCCTAAGAAATAAAAAGCCTGCTATTCATGTTCTCCTAGTAAACATTATTCATACTGTAAAAAAAAATTTACTGACAAAAGATAGGTACTCTGTTTTGTCCTTTTAAAAGACCTTTACGTATTTCTATATGGTAAATTATTCTGCAGCTGATTGAATGTCGTTAGTCTGTAAGGCTTCTTTATGCTACGGCAAAGTTGTAAAAGAGATGAGATTTCGTTGAATGGGTAAAAGTTGAATGTTCTTTAGATTTGTATGAGTACCCCGTTTAGTTTCTGAGAGCATTTTACAACCGGTCGGTAGGTATAAAATTTACATATATTTGTGAAGAATTGAATTAGGTCCCAATCGTTAGTAGCGCTAAATTAGTTGCTAAAAGAACCCTAGCGGATCGTGTTGACAATGCTTTACTCTACAACTAGGGTGCTTTGCATACTAATTTTGCGGCTACTTACGAATGATACCTAATAAGTAATCTGTGGATTCTTAACCCCATTCAACAATTTGGCGCAGAAAGACAATGTTTTTTTATTCTTTTGCATGGTATGTAAATTCAAAGTATACGCAATGTTGCAGCACAATTTGATAACAAGAGTTTCATAAAAAGGACTACAAAGATTCGAATCAGTTTAGAAAGCGCGGCAGTTATGTAAAAGCTGTTAAAAAATAATATTTCTTAGTTTGCTTGTTTATCATTTATCCAATTGCGACGAAACTTCGGGGTATTGCTGTGCATATACCCGGGAAGGTTTTATACTAAAGGAGTGAGTTAAGTAAAGAAGAAGCAACGGCTCTAAAAATAAGTGTAAGTTCTTCATATAGGTAGTTTAACGGAAGAGAAAGATGACTAAAACATATAATTTATGGTTTACACTAGTATTAAATCTTTAAAACGTTTACATGCTGCATTATGGTGAATTTAAGAAGTTACGATAAAAATGGACCAGGGGCTGACAAATGAAAGCAATCCCTCGTAATCTGAACCCAATTACAATCGTATTGCAATCTGTATGTTGTTTTAAATTCAACATTATAAATACTTACATTGTTAATTTAGTAATTTAATATCTTTATAATTGATACTATTTGATTTTGTGGCTATAAATAATGATATACCTAAGTAATTTATTTGATATAATTAAACAGTGAATTGAGTCGCCAAACCTATTTCATGTCATTTTTTAAATTCGATTTGTGATTGAAATTGAGTGTTTAGAGTAAACCAACGATTGTATAGTTTATATGCAGTAAAAGCTTTGTTTGCGACTTATAAATATAAGTATAAATATTATTCAAGTTTAAAATCCTGTTTAATTAGCTTTTTATATCGACTAAAATTAACTACATCAGGAATATTCAAAAGCAAATTGTACCTATGCATGTAAAAAGTAAGTTGTATGTACTAAGGAAGCAGGTGTGTATGAAATAACTGTTAGGTTTTTTATCCTTGTGATCTATTAGTGATATTTTAATAACAAATAGAATAAACTTTAAGATATTCTGGCAGTTGTGTTTGATTGTAAAGAAAGGAATTACTAAGCAACAGAAAAGTTTCAGCCACTATGACATTATGCAAGAAATCTAGAAATCACGCAATGCACAGTAACATCATTATTAATATTAAATGTAATTTATTTTTCTAATTTGTAAGCTTAGTTTTAGTTAAGTTTTACAATTAGTATTATATTTATTAAAGTTTAATAGTTTGTATTTTTTATTTAACAATTGAATGGTTTGTATTATAATAATTTGTTATGACAGATCAAAATTAACTTGTTATATAACAAATGAATTATATTTTTCTTCCTTTCTCCAGCCACCTTTGGCTTATCAGCAAATAATCTTCTGATAAGTGGAGTTGCGTTGGCTATAAATTAAATACCTATCCCAAAAATTATCAACCCCTGCTGGCGCCGACTCACCTTCGGGTTCGAGGCTCACGCTGGTCGAAGGGATGACCTCAAGAGCGACAACGCAAGCCGAGGCTCCCCCCGCGGGGATCCCTTGAGCGTTGGGCGCTATATGGGCTGACACTCCTTCAGAGTCTCGCCCCAAAAGTCCGATGGAGCAGTAATGGCCAACAGCATAGTCAGTCAGAAAAAAAATAATATCGAGTACGCTAGACTCTACTACGGGTCTCAAGAGGAATGAACAATTTTTTCTTTCGAATTCCAGAGTCTGGAGAACTTGAGAATTTTAGAGATAAACTTCCTGATCGCCGAATGACTGGCATTTTTAGATATGTAATAGTGACTATAGGTGAACCATTTTCATTTTATTTGCTCCTGTCTTTATTGGAAGTCCTATCACTGGATTCAAGATTTCGTCAATTTTAACGCATCTTTTCAATTGGGTTAGGTGTAAGTCCCATAGGATATGGACCTATATAGATCGAGCCCCTTCAAATGAAATTGGTGCAAATGAGGAGGTAATGCGATTATCGTGAAAACCAAAAATGTTGTGTTTACATAGACACAACTCTAGAAAAATGTCTTCCCAGAAGATTTTTATGCGAGAGACTTTGAAATGAAAAAGTAATTATAAGGTGGATGATTCTTTTCAATCAATAGGAAGTTAAAGTGAGTTCCCTCCTTATTAACTGGCAAAGAACGTGTGTTGCAACAGCTGATGAGTCACATATTGTCATATTTCAAAGATTGCCGACATTTTACCTTTTTCCCTTTTTTTCATGGTTCCAGGGTGGATGATGGTCATAGTCAGCTTTTTTCTTAATATTTTGTTTCAGGGTGTTGGAATAGCTCAAGAGAAGTTGCTTATAACTAGTTCTAAATTATTGGTTTGTAACATTTTTAAAACTGTGTTTTCTACACAAAGGAAATAAAGATTTCTTTTGGCGGCTAGTTAGGAAATTACTGTTAATATCTACATCTAAAGGTGTGCGCTTTCTCACTTATTTAAACAGAGCAAAAACGCTCCACACTACCGGACAAGGTTAGTGACACTACCGGACAAGGTTAGTGACATCACCAATACAAGTTCCGGTAAATGTAGAAAAAATCTACGGCGCGTTGATAATGCATTGAGTATTAGGGGTGGTAAAGTCACAATTAGTAACAAGAGGCCAAAGGCCGAATGACTCCAATTTGTAATTTCCACACCGTCCGTGTTACACACAATGTTTTTTATCACATTTGCGAGTAAATAATTGAAAATAGGTGTGAATAAATTGCTCGCTTGTGGTGTGCGGGTATTTAATATTTTGAACAGACAACTTTATAAAAGCAGAATAGGCGCGTTATTACCGCCCGTGAGTTCTATGAACGCGCGCTTTGCCTTGAGAAATTTACAAAGAAAACGCCCTTGGGAGTAATTAAGGACTTATATATAGACACATACATATATTGCGTTTATGTACGAGCTCTTATAACAAAAGTATTTTAAAATTAAACCAGTAATATAAAACAACCAAACCAAAATATATAATTTTGCTTTTTTCATATTTTTTTTAATATACATACGTAAGTGAAATATCAACAATATTTTATCTAAGCTAATTTTTCACTACTCATTTTCTTTTTTATACGTGGCCCACAAATTTTAATTAGTTTCATTAAAATCTGATGACCTTGTCAACTTTGTTAACGACTCTATAACAATATTGATGAAATGCCTAGTAAATAATTATAAGCAATCATGCCAACTGTAACATTGTTGGCACATGAAATTATTTTTTTATCACACTAGCACGAAAAGGATTTCATTTTATCGCCTAGAGGGCACAACGTGGCGGACTATGGTGTACCCATAGTACATAATGGGTGAACATAATTTTTCTTTTTACTATACAATAAATTTAAACGTTTAGGAACACGACTTTTCCTTACTATTTTTTATGTATACATTATAAGTGATCCGTTCTGGTACACTTTATTTTTATTTTTAATACCAATGAATTAAAATATTTGCATATATGTATATAGTGCAAAACTGCGAAATTGTTTTAAACAACTTAGCACTTCAGCGAGGAAAATAAATACCGGAAACAAGAAAAACAATTCAAATATAATTAATTAGAGTTTGATTGTTTATATCAGACTTTAAGTTGCAAAATGTTACTTTAAGTAGGTATGCTTACGAGTACCTGTTTTGTTATTATACTTAATCTTTGAAAAACTTTACGCGCCTTTTAAACGTCTGCCTGTTTGCAATCAACTTTTATTAGCCATACTTTTTGCACGAAAATATATATTATACGATTTTTCAAATTCAAGCATATCACTATTTTTAAGCGACTTTAAAAAAGGAGAAGATTCTTAATAGTTGGAATCTTGGTTTTTATGTATGTTCCCCGATTACTCTAAGACGCCTTGACCGATTCGGAAAATTCTTTTTTTTTGTTTAAAAAAAGTGTCAAATGTGGATACTTTTACGCCGAATTAAACGCTCTCTTACTTTAATTTTAATCACTGTATATTCTATATTTATAATCTTTGAGTTTAACGTTCAACGCCGTCTATTTTCTTTATACAAAAGGAATTTTGCTATAATCTCCGAAGTTCACTTAATTTTGCTGTATATTTTTCTATACTTTTAAAATAGAGAATAGAGAAATAGAGAACAGATGGGCTCAGCGTTTTTGGTTTCATGACATTCTGATAAGCCATTTTTATTTTATTATTTTTATATATTGCATAGTTGCCGGAATTTCTCGTATGGAATGTATTTTTGCTTATCACATGAAACTAAAAACCCGTGCACTAATTTTTTGTATAAAGTGAAATTAACAAAACTTTGAAGATTATGGCACATTCATTTTGTATGATAAAATAATCTACGGCAGGGTTTTTGAGGTTGATGTGAACTTTTGCAATATTTATATTTACTTACTTGTTTAGATCGTCCACATTAACCAATTAACAATATTTGTTTATACAAAATGCATACCCTAAACATCAAAAATTTCATATATGAACTTTGAATCCCATATTGGTGGCTCTAATTCATCCCTGTCGCAAAATTATTTTTTATACAAGGATACTTCTCATCGTAGTTCAAATTTCATAGTCATACACTTATATTTTCTAAACGGTATAAGTAAATAAACAGGAACTGTGAATTGGAGGGTAAAAATTTCTCCAGTTCCTGTTACATCCATTTACTTGTTTAAAGCTTGTTGTAATAGAAGCTAAAATATATACCAAAAATCACACGAAACGGTAAAAAACGGGGCCATTTTTCGCATTCTCATCGCGTCACACTTCCCGTTGCAGTAAATCATTTGGTTACTGCTTCACTAAATTTCAGTGTATTTTTATGTTACATATACTGAAATCATCGTAATAACATATACTTTACACACAATAGTCTAAAAAAACCTAATTGAAAACACAATATGCGTCGGTCACACGATTTTAGGTAGTTTAAATATGCCCAAATATTGGCTTGCTATTGAACACGACAGCAGCAACCAATCACAAAGTTAGATTCGGTCGAACGTCTGGCTTGTTCTGGCATCGTATAAGTGAGACGAGCGGCTTATCGTTCAGTAACAACAAAATCTGGTGAGTTTTTATTTATTCATCCATGTACCGATCTAACGCGTGGACAGCATTTTTGTACATTGTATTTTAGCAATTGTAATAAAAGTTAGCTTATCAAAACCCCAAAATGTAAGATATTTATGTAGTGTTTAATTTAAAATGTTACACGTAAGGCTTGCAGGATTTTATAAAAAAAAAATTGACATTTTCGTCACCTTCGTGGCGTTTTGTCCACGAAGGGCATTTCATGCCACGAAAGTGATTTTATGCTTTTTATTACTGTTTCAGTGCCTTAGTATGCAAAAAATTGCCAAAGAACGCCGAGAAAAGAAAAAAAAGCAGAAAAACGAGAAGATAAAAACTAAAAGCGAACCCTGAGCTTCACAAAGCTATCAAAGCAAATCGTTATTATAGAAGTAAAGCCAGAGGAGTCATTGTAGCAGCCAATCAAATTTATATCCAACGAAAAAGAGCAAACCAGTTACGAGATCGACAGAAGAGCAAACTATACCGCGAAAAAAAAGTAAAGAAACAGTTGGAAAACAAACTTGAAGAGTCAAGAAGATCTTTTAATTTTCAAAAATAATTCTCCTATTGTCAATGATCCTCTTTCTTCTCCGCCACGTGAACCACCAATACGTAGATCATTCTAGAGACTGAGCAAGCAATTAAAACTAAATTTGTCTCTAAGAATAGGCACGTCAACACCTCTCCAAGATTGCCAAATATTTTGCCAAGTTACAGCAAAGTACTTTACTACTTTAATTACGCACAATCATCATAAGTTTTGGATATATCATTTTAGTTAATAGTAAGCACCTAAGTAATTGTATTTCACATGTATAAAGAGATTATTTAAGAGTTAAAATATAATATAAAATAAAGATAAGTACTTACCTGGTAAATGAAATCACGCTAAAGATTCATTTGCATGAATAATGTTTATAATAAAAAATTATTACCAAATTTTGATATCATCTTTTTGCCTGTCTAATTATTTTATTAGCATTAAGTCACATAAACATAACTTTAATTATGAAAAAATAATGGCTGTAAAGTTTATTTGTCACTTTCGTGGCTTATCGCGTAACTTTCGTGGGATCTAGAACATCAAAACATTATATCAGTCAAACAAGACTCACGATTTGATTAATTTACTTATGGATTTACTCGCCTTATCAATAGCTATAAGCTATATACAGAAATTGTTGAAATAAGCAAAAAATTAAATTTGCCACGAAGGTGACAATGAGAATCATGGTGATGAGAATTACCCAAAAACTTTACATCAAAAATATCGGTACAACTGGACTCTTAATCCATCCCTTTCGTAAAAAAAATAAAAAAGTATTTACATATATGCTGTTATTCCTGGTACCAAAATTATGTCCATAACATTAAAAATATAAGTCTTAACTATAAACGTTCAACTACCTCCTCATCCCTTAATCTGTCCTAGTAAAATTCTTTTGCTGTCTACATCCCATAGTAAATTAACATGCTAAAGAAGTTGTTTTAAAGTGAATCAAAAAAATATTGGCCCAGGATCATAGTGAAAGCTACTTCACTAGTTCTATGTTTTCCAAAATTCAATTCGCGCATGCGCGTCACTTTCACGTATGCATTACTGTTTGACTAGCGAGCGTTTTGGCGGACCTAAGATCAAAAACATCAATGGAAGATATGGTGAAATAAAACCGATTCAACTGTTCGCGCGTGTAATTGTATGACGTGCACACTCTATCTACTTAGAAGGTCATTGATGGTGACAAGTATTTACAAAAGAAAACTTTTATGGGGATGGAAAATCACAATGGTGTAGGCCCCGGTTGTTGTAATGTAAAAATCGTAATAAGCTGTATCAGGGGTCGGACTTCAAAATTTGATGACGTAGTAAATCAATCGAAACACAGTTATCATAAGTTACAAAAAAAGTGAAATCCCACCAAAAACATTTTCATGTCAAATGTTGCCAAGACGAGGCTCGCACTGTCAAAAAGATATCGGATCTCATGTAGAGCCTTTACTTTACAAACTCTATATGTCCAGAAAACAGAACTAAACAACATTCCTTTTTAACTGATTTTTAAAAGGATGGACGTTGTTGTAGTTAAAAAACGTCAGGTGTGAATCGGATAACCGCTCTGAGGGTTTAATACGGAATATAAATACCAAAGGTTTTGAACCAAGTTCAATTAAGAACAGGGTTTTTTTGCACTCAAAATCTTCAAGCTTTTATGCCAGGTGATAGCTTTAAAATGGCAAACTATATCTCCAAAACTATTGATTGTAGACTTAATTGTAGTTTCTTAACAAAAGTGATAGACCTCATCAAGATTTTCATTTTGGATGACAGCTGTCAAACTAGAAAGGGCTCTATCTCCGTAACTCTTGGTTGTAGACTAGTAGTTTCTTTACGGAAGTGATAGATTTCATTAAGATCTTTATTATGGATGACAGCTGTCAAACTAGAAAGTGCTCAAAGTGTTAAAACTGCTAGTCTAAGATAAATAGTTACGGAGAAAGAGCCCTTTCTGGTTTGACAGCGTTATTTAAAATGAAAATCTTGGTAAGATTAGTCAGTTCTGTAAAAAACTAATCAAGAGTTACGGAGAGGGTACGGGGAGGGAAAGGGCTCTACCCTTTCTAGTTTTACAGCTGTCATCTGAAATGAAGGTCTTAGTTAGATCTATTATGCAAAGAAACTACTAGGCTACAATCAATAGTTATTAAGATAGAACCCTTGCTAGTTTGACGGCTGTCATCCCAAATGAAGATCTGAATGAGATCTATCACTAGTGCATATAAACTACTAGTCTATAATCAATAGTTACGCAGATATAACACTTCCTAGTTTGACAGCTATCATCTTAATTCAAGGTTTAGATAAGATCAATCATTTATGTTAGCAAAATGCTAGTCTAAGATCAATAGTAACGGAGATAGAGCCCTTTCTAGATTGACAGCTATTATCCAAAATGAACCTTTGATGAGATCTATCACTTCTGTAAAGAAACTACTAATCTACAATCCATAGTTACGGATATAGAGCGTTTTCTGGTTTGACAGCGTCATTTAAAATGAAAATCTTGGTAAGATTTGTCAGTTCTGTAAAAAACTACTGGCCTACAGTCAATAGTTACAGAGCCCTTTCTAGTTTGACAGCGCTGTTATCCAAAGTAAGATCTGAATGAGTTTAAATACGTCAGCAAAAATAAACTACTACGCTACAATCAATAGTTACGAAGATAGAGCCCTTTCTAGTTTGACAGCTTTCATCCAAAATGAAAATCTTAATGAGGTAGAAAGGAATGATGTCTGGTTCAGTATATAACCTTCGTGAAAACCTCATTTGGGAACCTCCTTTTTTAAAGTCGGTTAAAAAGCTTTTATATTATTATTTCTGGGCAGGCAGTTTTACGACGGGTCAAGTAAATTTTGGTTTTCTAATGTTTAACTATTTAAGTTGGTTCACGGGGAAAAAATCCAGTTGGACATAATAATTGGACTAACGGGAAAAAACCCCACACAAATTCCGTGATGCGTTGGACAAAGTAGGTCTTTGGATTTTGTATGGAACGGTTTATGCAGAATACCGCGCGAAAGAGTCGAATAAGAAACTAAAGATGTGATATTAAAGCCCCAGTACTTAATTGGAAAATTGTCTAACTTATTTATGATGATTGACGGCCCAACGGACGGAGAAAGTTGAGTGCAACAGAATGTTCACATGTCTGTTTACATTAACTATGCTGTCTTACGACTATTCGAAGGTTTTTGCTTTAAACATGTCAGATTAAATACTCACTGTCAGTTATTATTATTAGTCGAATTTTCATAAAAAATTTAAGTATATGCTCAAAGAAAGTGCGGATTTTTCTGAAATTTCACTTTTTAAAGCTTCTATCTTTTTTATTTCAATTTGATTTAAAAGTGTTAATGTTAAAATTGATTAATCGATGGTTCTATGTATTTACAATTTATTTAATGTGGAATGAGAGGAAATTATAATCCTAAATTCTAAACTACTCTTTATATAATAACAGTAATAAACGCTAAACCACCGTACTCTATACAGTATGGTAACTAAAAAATAAGCCGACACAAACGAAAAATACCAATTTATTACAAATGTGTATGGCTGTTCATATAAAATACCTTTTTGTAAAATTTCATCACAATCTTTGTAAAGACGAGGAATTATAAGGATGTGACACATGGATGGACGGACGATCAGTCAGACGGGCATAATTGAGACTATGAGGGTTCCATTTTGGAAAATTCATGTCTTGAATCCAGGGATCTTATTAGGAACAGTATCGATCTATTCGGAGTCTGGAAATCGAGAGGGAAATGTATGCAAGTACATTTACGGGTTTCGAGAGATAAGTCAGACTTCCATACATTTTTGTCTCGAATTCCAGAGTCCGAATAGCTTGAGGCTGTTTCCAATAAGGTCCCAGTTCCCAGAACACCTAGCGATGCTCTATCATAATTTATCGCAGAATTAATTTACCAAATGGCTTTATCACAGTAAAAAAATGGATAATTATAAAAATAAACTAATAGATATAACAAAGTGATAAATAAAAAGATAGGGAAAAAAGACACAAAATATTTATTTATAAATGATGATGTAGCCATATGGCATTTATGATTTTCTTCGAAGACTAAACCTTCAGGGAGCCTTCAACGAAGAAAGATTATTTGCATGTATATATATTAGTAATGTATTTCTTAATTCTATGGATATTTGTGTATTTGTAAGTAGTGCAACAAACTTCTCTGACCTTCTGACCTCAGGTGTTCGGTCGCTAGTCGTTGTAAGTTTACACAATTTTAATATGGCGACTTTAGTTTTAATTTTTGACCACCGAGTCAGAAAAGTTTGTTGCATGCACTATAGTAGAACTTTATTAGTCACTACTACTCGGGCGAGTTAACATGATACCTGGCCGCGTGAAGTCTATTCTATGTAGAGTATGCAAAAATGCAAAATGTTAATTTGCCCAAGTTGCGGTTTGTGTAGTTCATAGCGAGCGTATTTCTATGGCAAAGATATAGTAGTTGAGATTTTCATTGTCTAGAGTTTTGCAGCCTCGATAGCTCAAATCAGTAGAGTACTTACGCGGACTGTAAGGGTTGTTGCAGCTTTAAATCCTGGCTCGAGGTTAATCTTTTGACTATAATTAATTACCTGCATATGATCGTTGTAAATATCCACTTTGTAGAACGATAAGTTGATTAGTTTGAAGAGATGATATGACCCTTGTTCGGTATAGCACTGCTAAACTCGAATCTTCAGTTTGTTGCTCCGACTTTTAATATAGAAACAGACAATGCTAGGAAAGCAAGTTTGTAAATCCATCGGAAGTGTTTGTGGTTTTGATAAGATCGGCCTGTTCACAATGGAGTTAATTACCATGCAGAGGAGACGACTTCCAGAGGCCATGGGGCGTGTGCGTGTCGACCACTGGCGCAGAAACAATACCCTATACATCGCAGTCGCCTTGTACTTTTGTTATACACTGTACAAATTTAGTAATAAAAAACAAATTAACTGTTTTAATTACAAATGCGCTACTAATAAATACAACAGGTGCACGTTTAGAAACGAATTAATTAGAAGATTAGATTAATGAACTAGACTAGTTAAGAGTTAAAAGGAAACCGCATATTTTGCTAAAACCTAGACTTATGTTTCTAGTCCAGACGGTAAAAAAAACGTGAAAGTTTCGCGTTTATACTTAATGGATAACCAGACATCCAGATTATTTATTGCAGTAATTACAGTAGTCAAATATATCTTTTTATACATATATTGTTGTACTTATGTACAAAGTATTTTTTTTTATTGCAGGGACCCCAAATTTTTCGACGTAACATTAGTCATATTGATTTTATTTGTTTAATGTACAGCTAATGACACCCAGACCACAGTGACGAATCGATTCACACGTCATTCACTAGAATCGGCTCAGTAGTTTAAGCACAGAATAAGAAATAGGTAGTTGGTTAAGGTGCTCCAGGCCATAATATACTGGCTGGAATGCCCGACTATCCATATGTGACTATATAAGGTCACGCATCTTACTGTCTAGAAGCCTTCAAATCGATGTTAAGGCAACAACTGTCACTGTTTCGTAAATGTTAAAAATAAAATATGTATCCAATATTTCTTTAAAATGAAAACGTGCAAACCTCTCTACCTTGTTATCTATTATCTCGTCTTATATCATCACCAACTAGGTCTAGGGTCGACAAATGTTAATGTTATTCCTTCAAAATCTATTTGTAGTTTATGCTTAATCACAGTATAGGTAATAGCACAAATTGGCTTGATCAAAAAAAGGCTGGCAAAAAGTTCTAACTATCTCTCTTTGTCGTTTTCATGTATTACACAAAAAATAATCCAAGTACCTACAGACACATTATTATAATTTTTTTTAACGAAGAAAATGATTTTTTCCATATAAAAGAAAATATATGTTCTTAACTTTGTTGCATTTTTTTTTGGAGTGGTATCTAAAAGAAGAACGTATAAAGGAGCCAGTTAGCTGATTTGTGAATATCTTCATGAATATTTAAAAAAACAATCCATTGTACTGGGCTAGAGATCATGTCATAAATCGTCAAGACGAGACAAGAGACGACTATCAATGACAAAGGAAAAATAACAAGATTTCCTTATTTTTCTTTCCCTCATACATATTGAATAAATACATTAGCCAGTCTAGTAAAAGTTTTTGCCACTTTGTAAGGTATATGGTTCTTCCTTTATTTATATCTTTCAAGTACAGTTCTTTCCAAATTGCTTTAAGCGCCAATTAAACAATTTTTACTCTTACATCGCTTGTTGGAATAAGGCAGTCTTTGCTCGTCAATGATTTTGGAACCAACAGTAGTTAAATTACTATACCTGTGTTAACGCAAAAGGAATTAGCAAAACCTCTTCTCAAAAATATTACTCTTAACCAGCATTTCTCCGTGCTTAGAATTTGGTCATCAGCACAAAATTTATTTATTATTCGTTTTGTAAGTAATACAAAATATGTTAGAAAGTTGCCTTCTTTATACTTTTCATAGATGCTTTTGTAATAAAATGAATTATTATGACAAAAATTAAGTAAAAAAAATGGTTCAGTAGCAAGTTCCGCACGAGAAACTTCTCTTGAGAATATTTTTGAGAATAAATATGTCACCGTAAAATTGTAAATATCGTTAGGTTATAATCTACCTAGTTAGATTGTATACTACTATGAAACAAAATGAGGCAGAAATCGCACTGTATAAATCTTTTTGGGTGGGTTAGGTTCAGTTTCTCTTGTGATCACATAGATGCGGAGCGAGCGAAGCGATCGAATTAAGTTTCATATAATCTAAAAAGTACACTTTATAATATTTTTTGTTTCATAGAGATCTATGATACTAATCTAAAGTTATTTACAATTTTACGGTGACATATACATGAAGATTATTATTGCCTGTTGTATTTTGTTGTTAATCTCATTCACAGTGGTGCCTCCGCGCCGCAGAAACTTACATGGCCAGTCTAGACGAAGAAACCGGTAGGAGCTCCTCTAAATAATGAAAATGATACAACTTGAAAACATTTGCACACATTAGTTTTCTTTTACCAATCCTTTCTAAATTAGAAATAGGACCAATCTGTGGGTTATTCCTTCCCTATACGAAAAATGTTCCAAATCGGTTTGTGTAAATGACGGAGTTCTGACGTAACTAACAATTAAAAATCATACACACACACACACACACACACAATATAAATTAAATTAGGTGCTGTCATTCGATTCTATATTATGGTCTGGAGCGCTTAAACTACTGAGCCGATTCTAGTGAATGACGTGTCAATCGATCCGTCGCTGTGGTCCGGGTGTCATTAGCTGTATATTAAATTTTTTCACAGCAACATGAAATTCTCGACATTGTCGGATTTATCAAAGAAGATAAGAAGATAACTGACTTTACGAATGAGATGAATAAGGGTGAATTTTTTGGCTGTTATTGTGTCTTTTTTATTTTCTAATATGTTCGGTACTTTATGCACATGGGACCCAAAAGTCGTCCGTCTTTTTTTTAATAATGCACATGAATAAAACAACACTGTTATATTACAAACATTTTATTAGCAAATCTAACTGTAGGAAAATAAAAAATATAAGAAAGATACAAAAATTGTACCTACTTATTTGTATATCTTGTAAAAATCAAATATGTATTTTTTAAGTAGCAATGAAATTACACCATAAACTGCATAATGCGGGTCCTATAGAATGACATGTGTTATTGTGAAGTCACTAAACTGTTACATATAAAGATTTTGGAAGACAAAAGTTATTGGAAACGTTACAATGTCAATTCAAAAATTGGTCTCGCCTTTCTTCTTAACTATTTGTGAATGACAATGTTTAGTAGAAATACAAATAAGCAAAAAATCACAGCTCCTGTTAATATAAAATGTTTTTGTTTTTCTTATTTTGTCTTATCTATTAATCTACAAATAAATAAATCAAAGTATTGTACAGGACGGTTTATGATTAAGGGTAAAGTGGACGACCACTGACAAATTTGTCAAAATAATAATTTTACGTCTTTTTAGACAAAAATTCTAAATTTAGGACGGAATATTTTTTAATATAAATATGTAGTTTTAATATTTACAAATTTTATGGGATGCTTCTATTATCCATACTCTAGAGTTTCTTATAAATAAGTATATCATCCACATCGCCCCTAAAGCTACTTTGATAGGTACTTAATATAAAATTAAATTATACATGCATTATTTATCTAATCATAGAAATGTAAAAAATGACATAATAATAATAAAATCTAAAAATCAACTCAGGAACAAATGCAATAAAAATGATAAATCCTTTATTTTTCAAAATAAATTCAATACAATAAGCCAACATTATTTTACAACTGGTATATGAGATACCGATAGACAACTAAATATATATATATTATACGGCGCCATATTCTTATTATATCAAGAAGATTACGTTAAACATTCTTAAATTTTAAAATAGTCTTACTGGTATAATTTTTAATTTTTATAATTAAATCTCTTCTTTTTCGGTATTAGTAAAAGGACTGAAATCAGAAACAATACTTTTGTAACATACATTTTTTATGAATTTTTTTATAATTTTTTTATAAATTATTGATACTAATAATCAAAAAGAAAAAGTAAATTTAATAGAATTTTATGATAAATAAAACATAAAATTCTTATTAATTTAATTGGTTTTGCAGTATTTTTTGGCAGTCTGTATTTCATATACGTTGAAAAACATTTATATATTAAAAATCTTATAGAATTAATCCATGCATTTCCGAAAAGTGTCAACAAAACGATATCGCTAGAAATTTGTTAAATCTAGCTTTATTAATTTATTATTATCAACACCATCAGAAATGTACGTACTAAGACTTATGCACACACACACTATTTAATAAGGTAGCCATAGTTTTTCTTAATATCAATTGGTAAATCTTTCAACTTTACAAATTACTTAATTCTATAAATTCGCTAACTTCAAAATACCTACCGTCTAATGAGATACATGTGGTAGAGTAAAAATTCACGTCACAAATCAGATTTTTGTTACAACATATTTACAAATAATGAGTATTACATTACCAAAAACATTTATATATAAAAAAAAAAAACTAAAGCAACATTTTGTTCGTAGACAAGTCTTTCAGTCTGAAGCATTGAGTTGGAAGGCAGTGTTTCTTAAATAGGTACTAATTACCTTATATTTAGCGTATCTATACATATATTTGTCGTTTTATATGTGTGGTAGTTGGCAAGATGTACACATAGTATAAAACATAGTATATTTTATCAATGTACACATAGTATAAAAACTGCAAATATTTTTTTGTTTGGTTCCTGAAAATACATGGAAATCAGCAATAAGACATTATTTAGCAGCCAAACTTATAGTTAATTAGTAATTTCTCCTGAGTGCCATTCAAGGATTAGTAGGTACGTAGGTAATACAAAATGTAGAAAGTGAATAAAATCTGTCAGAAATATTTAAATATATAGCATACACGATTGTATTACATATAAAATGTCAAACTTAAATTGCATTTGAACGACTGGAAATAATCAAAGACAAGTAAATTAAATTAATTAAAAGTTTATGGTTGTCTATTAACCGCATTTATGTTGCAAATTCTCAGGTTGCCAAGGTAATGAATTGTATAATCGTATACGAGTTATTTGTAAGTAGTATAATAAATAGAAATAATATTCAATTTCAAAAAGATATTTTAAGCATACATGAATATAGCGTGAATACGTAAGAATAATAGCGTTACTAATCTAAAAATTTATAACAATGAGATCTTGTCAATCAAAATCAATCAAAATAAATAAAATTTATGCCAGCAACATTATTTTTACAATATTAAAATTTTATATATGATCTTTTTATAATACCTTATATGAAAATATAAAAATAAATATATATTCAGTAATGTCTTGAGTACAAAGCATTAAAAAAAATTGAAAATTCCACGAATAGTTATTCAATTGGAAAGGCTAATCAAATTTCTATTTAAAAAAGAAGGCAGTATGAAGATTCACTTTGTAAAATTTAATGAGTATTGAAATCGAATATTGATAGTGCTGTAGTAAAAAATATTATAAATATAGGTATCAGTAACGGTAATGTTATGGGTGGCATTGTCGTTTACGCTGCGTACTATAGACGGAACAAAAACTAATAAGCTTACGCAGTAAAAAACAAGTCTGTACCTAGTGACGTGCGGAGGCCGAGACAATATCAATCTAATATGACCTTAATATCTGATTGGCTAAATATTAGATCAATGCTGGTAATTTACAATTAATGAACTTTCGAGTATAGAGCTGGTTATCAATGGTGGAGTAGGTCTTTGTTCCTATTTAAATATTTGCATATACATAGGTCATACATACAGAAAGGTAGTAGTTAATTAATAGAAAGCAGTTCAATTTTTTTTTGTCATACCAGTATTATAAATAGGGAAGGTTTTTGTATATTAGTTTGTCGCTCTATAACTCAAGAAACGCTTAAAGGATTAATTTGAACTTTTACCTACACATACTCAAAGCGTTAATAGTTCAAGGGTTGCTATAGGTATACCATGCAGGTGCTACCACGGAGCACATTGAATTGGTTATATAAGGAGATGGACAACAGCAGCAGGCAAAAAACACAAGGGGATTCAGTAATCAATACTTATGAATACTGGGTGAGATGACTGCATGTGTCAATAATGCATCAAATGATTTCCTAATCTGATTTCGATGCTTATAGTGATTAAATATAATATATAAAGCTTAGAAACATAAAAAAGCTAGATATTGAAGAAATAAAAATGCATGGTGTAGAAATAGAGCGAATATACAGGTTGTTAAAATAAGAATATTGTATGTAACTTTTAAAGTTATTAGACATCATACTCACTTTTATGTAAGAAAAATCATAAAAACAATATTGAATGTACATTATATATCACTGTAAGTTCTCTTGAATTGTTCTATTAATGTAGTATTGATTTAATACTTAAGATGTATAGATGCAGAGTATAGATGTGACAGTAATGCATGTAAACTATGTGTTATCGTAATCTAGAATGACTATAACCTGAATATTGTTAGCGAATGAACTGTATAAAGTTCAAAAGTACTTTATTGCTCCAAACTTTCTTCATAAAGAAATTAATCCAAAAAAGGATAAACGAGACCAACAAAAATGTGAAATGAGTACCTATTAACAGAATCCTAGACGTAACAGTAAAATCAAGCTATAATTCTTATAACACATTGTAGATTTAAGCTTTCTGATAATATCGACACTAAAGGACTGTCTAGCAACGACGGCATTGCCATGTAAAAATCAGTCCTAGATCATGTTGTAGAAGTGATTTGCTAAATTGGGGGCGCGAGCGCACGTCTAAGAGTCTTTCTTGCTTTGTCACGACTTATTCCGATTTACATCAAAAACGTTCACGCTTCCTGCTATGGAGGTCATACTAAAACAAATCCATTTTGCTTTCAGTATAAACAATCTGCTGTGTCATTTATTAAATGAACGTGTAACTTTTGTGTAAGCAACTCATTGTGGATAAAGATTATCTCATTTTCGGAAATATCATTAGTCCACAATGAAATTGTGAAAGTATATTACCTCAATTATTTGATACAGTGAAAGTCTAAGTTGCAGAAATAATAACTACTGTACGGTAACGTAATACCTGTGCATTTTATACGGACGTACATAGGTACAATCATAGGACTGTCTCTAGATATATATAAATATATCGACTAGGCAGCGACGGAAAGCATTCGATCTACCTATATAATTAACAAAAATATCACTTTTAGCTCGGAAATTTATTGCTGTAAGTACTGATTACTAGGCTTCACTTGATACGAACAATGTCTGTGTAAACAAGAACAGGGCAAGGCATTGTATTACAAGAACGGTACAATGAAAGCCTATTTATTAGACGAGAAAGGGAGCTTAAGTTTAAAAGACCCCTATCGAATCACCGCTTATATATGAAATTTATAGCAATCTAGGTGCAATCAGGCCTTTCCCAATATGAAGAGAAAGATGTATTATTGGAAAACCGTTTACCGTTCGATATGAGAACAAGTATATTCAAGCTTCTAAGTTAATGTCTCTTGTACTGAAGAAAATGAAGGCAATTGAAATTTAAAACGGGATTATATAATAATTACTATGAAAGTATTATCTATCGGAAACTATAGCTCACAGTTTATAATGGTATGAAGAAAAAAATAACACCCACAAACTGAATTGAGAGTGGTAGACTGAAGGTGATGTAGAGATACGATAGTCTCGGTGAAAGATGGTACTGACTCGTTCTTTTGCTCTGTATTTTTATTTTTATTTTTTAGAAAGTTTAATCGGTCGCACAGCGGGAGAAATTACGTCGGCCACAGCGTGCGGAGCGTCGTCGGCGAGCTGGCTCTAACATCCGAAATATTCATCACGCCTTGCTATTATAACTGATACTTTTTTCTTTAAAGAATATATTATTACACTCAAATTACCAACTATGTGTTTGTTGATATGATGATGGTCTTAACAATCTGCTTTTTATAATGTAGCCGATAAAAAATTTGATTTTAAAATGGACATTCAGGAACCAAACGTTATTGTTTATATATATTTTATATAGCTTGAACTTTAAGGTAAACTACTGAGTATGACTAATATACATAAAATTATAATCTCGTAACTAACAATTATTTTAAATATAGTAAAGACACTTTCTTAGCTAAAGTTAAAATGTTCGGTAACGGACGGAATTACATACGAATTAACAAAATACATAACGGCGACGGAAATTTTCCCTCATCCTAAAACAATTTTTAGATACTGAATACTTATTTCATGAGAATCCTTATGTTATTTAGCACCTTATCAAATTCGTCTGTGATATTTCAGCCTTTAGGTACATGAATATAAAAATAGGTAATTTTTATCACCGCAACAGAGTTCAATTGACTATCAATTAGAAAACTTTTTTCGTCGATGTGGTTATCTCTGCTTTGTAGGTTTTACGGCACCGTTGGCAGCTGCAGTCTTCTGCGCTATATGCGTCTGGTAATGCTTGGCGAGGTGAGCTTTTTGTCGAAAACTTTTCCCACACAAGGAACAGGCAAAGGGCTTTTCGCCTGTGTGTGTGCGCACATGGACGTTAACTGAATATTTATCCTTAAATCCTTTTGAACATATCGAGCAATAGTGCAGTGATCTTTCTTTTCTAACATTGTTTGAAGTAGACGTTGCTGCTTGAATGGCGGTACCGGTCTGTGTTTGAGTTGTAGGTGCTGGGTTTTTATTCTGTAACCTTTTATATTTTTTGGTTACTGTTTTAGTACTTGTCACTGTTGGCGAGGCAGTTACTATTTGTAAATGCTGTGGTAACTGTACATCACCGGCAGGAATCATAGTCACTAGTTCTCCGTTCACGTTATGTATGTTATATACATTCCGTATTGGATCTATAGCCTCAACTGTGCAATATGGCGGCAGAACTGACTCACCCATTTCTGATGCTATCCGCTTCAATTTTTCATATTCTTCCGAATAATTACCATCTAGTGGTGACAAAACTATGTCATCAACACTTTGTGTTGATGTTGGATTGTCTCCATTACAAAAATTTGGATCATCCAGTAATATTGATATATTACCATTTTCTGGTGATATTGACATTAAAATGTCAACCTCAGATTTAGTATCCTGATACATCGACGGCACACCAGATTTATTATTATTGCTAATGATGACTCTTTTGAGTTCGTTATCTTCAAGTTTAGTACCTTTTTGATGTAAAGGTATGTTTTGATATATAGATCTAATTAACGTTTTACCTTGCAATGCACTTCTAAGTAAAGATTCATTTGATTCTGTATTTTGGTCTGTTAGTTTCCAGTCATTGTTATTATTGTTAAATTCGACTTCGCTTTCTAATATATTTTGAGTGCCTATTAAAGAACTACACGAATCATCCTTCTTATCATTGCTCGAGAAATCATCGTAAGTAAATGGTTCGGATTTTATTAAAATATTTGAACTTCTATCTGATTTTTGATTATTTACTACATCTTCATCATAATTAAAATTCTCGGACTTTGGCAGAATATTTGTATTAAGAGAGTCTTGATTAAATTCATTCAACTGATCAATATTTAATATTGTTTCGAGATCTAAAGGAGGCTGCTGTTCCATATCCGTAGGGCTCGAGATAGATACTTCTTCCTTAACCCAATAGCGGTTTGTATTAGTTTCATTCATATCTTGATTAAGAACAGTGAGAGTATAAATTTGGCCATCTGTATTATTACTTATTAATTTATTTGAAATAGCAGTGTCAGGGCCATGATGAGTATTATTCAAATCACTATCTTGATTCCAACAAAATTTATTGAGATCTTCAAGCATAGCAGTTTCGAAGCGTTCTCGTTCGCGATCAACATTCCATATAGAATCAAAACTTTGTAAGGTTGCTGAGCTTGTAGCAGTTGCCATTGTACTGTTAGAAATAGACTGAGATTCGGTTACAGTAAGGAGGCTGTTGTTATTCTGTTCCTTAGGAACTTCTGAGAGCAACGGGTTCGATCTAGAATCCGAGGGTTCCATGAACACATTAACTGATCGCATTTGTTGCTTGTATTGAGCATCGGTAACGTCATTCGATGTCACAAAATCAAAGAAATCTGATTTCGACAATTCTGGTGCAGTGGCCGTCATGTCTACCGTTTCAATATCCTTAACCGAGAACAACTCGGTCTGCTTTTAACTTTTGCTTCATAAAGCGAAATCTTTTGTTTAGTTTGTTTTGTACTACAGTTAAAATATATCTTAAGTTTAATAAAAGTTTTATATGTAACCCGAAATATCTTGTACTTTATTGGCAGTCTGAGCGTCGGTAACTGAAGTGCTAAGAGCTCGGTGCTAAAATCTAGTCGGAGCTACCTCGTGAGCTCAACTCAATAGGCGGACCAATAGAGTGTGAAAACTTGATCCGTACGTTTCTTTTTCCCATTATTTGGCCCAAATGGTTTCGCCCCTGATCAAAGACTCAGTTGGTACAGTTTCCAGAAGTTTTGGGACAATACGCTGCAGCTTTTGCCATGATGTCTTCAGAAATGCCCAACGAATTGTGAATCTGGAAAGAAGAAAAGAAATCATTTAATACCTTATTATATACTCGTACCTTGTATATAATGTATAATAGTAATTATAATTGTACTAATTATAAAATACTAATTGTTAGTTAAAATATATGGATGAAAAAAAAGGAATATAAAATGGAGTTTAAAATCATTGGAAGTTTTGATAGACAGTTTTTTTTTTTAAATTATGCTCTGTTTTCAAAATATTTGAAACCAGTGTCCTTTTTCAGTTTGGATCATATTGGTCAAACTGTGATATATTATATTTTTGAGATAGGTATGTAATCAAACTTGTTTCGGTTTTCCTAGTGTAAGGAACACAGCTTAATTGAAGTTTTAAATATTATGTCGAATATCAAACTAAGACCTATTATTTTGTACACTATTATCTACGTTATTTATAAGCTTTCACAGCTAGTACAGTAGAATATAGCAAGTCCTTGATTGTATCAAGACTTTTTCTTATAGCAAGCTCGTCCACGTGAAATTCGATTATTGTTTTTTTGGGATAAAGGTCCTATTTCCTTTTCCATCCATTTAACAATATGTCAATTAAACGACGATAAGCAATAACAAACATTTTTTTAGCAATCAAAAAAAGGAAATTAATCATATCAAGATCAATAGGAAATCAAGGTAGGAAGTTTAGGATATTCATTATATGTATTATTTTTATTAATTGTCCGTCTTTGTTCCTACGCTACTATATAATAGCATCGCCTTAAAATTCGAACACATATTGAGGTCCAAATAAAATGGTTAGTTGAATAAGCTCGTTTGTTCGGTTCGTGCTTTTAGATATCCTGTAAGAAACCAGGGCGAGCGAGTCACGCGTCGCAGCGTGCCGGTGCGAGCACTGCTAGCCGACTTGGCGTGCCTTAAGCTTTGGAAGTTTCTACTGCAAGAAATAATACCTACTGAATACATATACCTGGAACTACTGCAAGATACTTTAAGACATTAAATATATAGATCTACGAATCTCTGGTATTATTTATTATCACATTGTTCTTAGATATGAAAATACAAACATTTGTATTTTAAACATTTGTGTTTCCATGCATAATAACACATAGATATGTATTTCCAAAACAGAAAGTATTATAAGTATTTGTATCCGTTGTCTGGTATCTATGAATGATTTTTTATTACATGTTAATACCTACAACCCTCTAGTGCATTATTCATTATCACATGAACACCGTCACTATGTGTAAAGTCCAAAAATATTTATTTATTAAATGTAAATACCTACAACTTTCTGGTGTAATATACAGTATCACATTATGTACACCGTGTATATAATAAGACAATGAATTATTTTCCTTCAAAAGCAATACTTCGGTAACGTCAATTAATTTTCGTTATTTACTTTTAAAATAATTTAAAAAATTATTATATGTGTATGTAAAGTTGCTATGACGAAATTGTGTTTTTATTAAAAACTTGTGTTCTATATCGTGCCAGTTTATTGTTGACATACGTGTTAAATTTTGTAAATAGTCTGAAGTGGCGCAGAAGTAGTGTAGACGGACTTCTGAGTCGTAGTAGGGATTCGATTTTTGGTACTGGAAATAAAAATATATAATTCAGGTATTGTTTGTACAAGTTGTTTGAAGTTGATTTGTGCCCAATCAAAGGCAAACCTTATGTACCATAGCCTTATGTGATAAGATATTACGTTTTGGACATGAATATAACGAGCATTTCTTACAGTCGGGTATATGTAGCGTAGTGGTATTTTTTTCGTTAATCAGAAATTAAGTTGGTTTGAATAAACTGGTATAATTACACTGTTGTTTATTTCTGATTATTAAAAACCGGAAATTGTTTTTTCTCTAGGAACTTTATTTAGTTCATAAAGAACTTGATATATTTACAATAAAAATACGGATACTACACAGGTAAATTGAGAAAGAGTCTGACAACTGACACTATATACGAACTGGATCCGCAGCGGCGCGCGCAGACCGAAACAGGCGGTATCCAGTTACACCTGTCAGCTGATACAATATTCGCCTGTCCAACATTTGACCAAATATTATTTACATCAGCTGAGGTGCTAGTTAAAATTGGGATGAGAACCGTTTACTTGAGTTTCAATAACTATCATGCTTTCTTCATACAAAGTTACATAAGCTAAACACTACTACCCGGTGTAAGGGTTCTAAATGGCTAAATTATGGTATTTAAACAGTCAATTTACGATGTATGGGACATGTAGGTAAAGTTTAGTTACTTTACTTAGTCAATTGGGCTGACAATTAATTAACAACCTAATTTCAATTGTATGGCAAATTTTAATTATTAGTACTTTTCTTTATTCTCAGATAATATTATTTGGTTTTTGGCCATAAAATTATTTTTTCTCGAACATGCTACGATATGCTACCATCTTGCACAAGCTTCTTTGGGATAAATACTTAGTACTTGCAGGACAGTAACAGAGAGCAACCCGCAATGTTTTAGCCGTCCGCTCAAAAGGTCAAATATGAAATTTGAAAATGGAACGAAATTTTTTAAGCCCGAGCATTAATAAATAAAGAAATAACTTATCAAGTTGTCTTTAAGATTAATTAAAAAAATAATTGTCATTTAAACGCTGCGAATTAGTAGTAAAATTACCTAAACTATTTTTATTATTGTCAATATAATTTGTATTTTTATACGCATGTTTGAGAAAAGCACTATACAAGCCTTGGCCACAACTGAGGTAAAGCGTGCCTCGGTTATGCCTCGGCCCGCATACTCATGATCGCCCGGTTATGCTGCGTTTGCGGACCCCGGCTGTAATGTACTGGATAATCTCAATTGTAATGCCTATGTGATGCTTCAATTACAGCGGAAATAGAATTGGGCATCGATAGTTACCCTGCTCGTTCCGATACACTGTAGGTATCAGAAACAGTGTTGCAGCAATGTGCTCGTCACCTGCCACGCAGTAGACAGTAAAGGTTTTGGTAAAAAAGATGCTGTACCCCAATGTAATGTGGGTGTGCATCCTCTTTTGGAGTTAATATTTCCCGTTACGATTTAAAGAAAGGACAAACAAAGAAATTCACTTTTATTATATTACCTCTCTAAATTTATTTATCGACTTGGGATTCTTACGCTAACTCATTGATTATAATAAAGAAGTTTGTTATAGTAAAATTGAACTCTGCAGCTATGGTTCGTTCGTGGAATTCGGTTATAGTTTATAGACTAAAAAGTAACTTTTGTCCTTCTACGTATCTTCACCTACCTCTGTGCGAATTTTAGCTTAATTGGATGCTTCGTTGCGGCAGAATAAAGGCGCATATAACAGCTAACTAGCGCCGCCATTAGATATCCTCAATTTACTCTTCGTAGAAACTAAAAACGGCCACTTTTAGCAGAAATGCCAACTACAACTGACAGATATTATTTAGAAACTATATAAAACCTTCTAAAAATAGCTTATGACCAGCTTTATATTTGCGACATTTGGATTTTAGAAATTCGTTTTCTACGAAGAGTAATTTAAGAATATCAAATGGCGGTGCTAGTGGGCTGTAAGAGGGACCTTAAGTAACAAACGTTATAGTCATTCCCGCAGGAACTTTTGAATTTTCCAGAATATAAAATAGCCTATGTCCTTTCCTGGGATTTAAACTGTCTCCATACCAAATTTCACCTAAATCAGTTTAGCGGTTTTCGAACCAGCCAGTGGTTGAAGCGTAATTAAGTAACAAACAACCAAACATCCAAACTTTCGCACTTATAATATTAATAGGATTGCTGGTAATTAATGAATTTTGCTAGCGGCTCTAACTCCGTAATTAACTCCTTAATTATACTAATGAAGTTTGCTATAGCAAGCTATAGTTGTAGGGATAGTTATTAGTATACAGTATTAGTAGTTATCGCTCGGTTATAGTTATTATATAGCGAGAATTTTTTAATTATTCAAGATAAGGTAGCCTATGTTTTAATCCAGGGTGTCAGCTACCCCTAATTTCGATGAAAATTGGTATGGTCCAGCCGTTTGAACGTTAAGAAGTAATAAACAATATCCATACAAAATGGATTTAACATTTTGGTCCCTTAAAACCTTATTTGATTCTATAAATTTAAAAGCAAAAGTGAGCATAACAGATCAACATGAAAATTAATAACTTATGCGAAACTTTAAGTTTCTACATGAAACGGTTTCTAACTTAATTCAAACAGACTTAGCCTCATATTATTAAAAGGTACGTGATCCGCAATCCAAAGTATTGTTAGTAATAAAATTATTTTAGGTGTGTTTATTATTATTATCACGCACCGAGCCACGGTGGCGCACTGCTTGTCTTTTTGACAAATTAGAACTAAATTGTTGAGAGTTTTAAACAACTTCAGCTATAAACATTAGCTTGATTTAAATTATCTATTTTAGTATAATTGTTTTGTTTTCAATAAAAAATATGAACTAAAGATTAAAAATTTCCCCCATAGAGCCCTCATGAGGCATGGTGCCCAAAATAGAGGCAGCGTTGCCACGCTGTATAGCCAGGCTTATCTTTTGAGCAAAATAGCTACCAGCCCTGTGATCTTTAGTCTCCTGAATGAGACGTTTACTTAATTCGTGGAAGAAATCTTTAGTTCCAGACCCCCACGGACCCAGCGTTTCAACCGCAAAAGGCACAAACAAGAAAGCATCACTGAGGCCCACGAATTTGCGCCGTTTGTGGTCTTCGGCACCAATAGCAGCAGCTCCAAACTTTTTCGCGGTTGCTGAAAGATAGGTCGGGGCCAAAGTATCTACACAAGTGGCGTCCCATACAAGAATTCGACCCATCTTCCAGGCAACTAAAGACATCCCGTCAGGCCTCTTGCCATCGTCACGAAGTATGCCAACTGGTTCTAAAATAGCTGGAACGTTGGCAGTAACAAGAGCCCGACGTATAATGTCATTGATATTACTATGCCTTGAAAAGCGGCCTGCGCTTCGGGCACAGGACAGTCCGTGGTGTCCTAAATTGTCCACCATCTCGCCACAGTGGCAACGATGGGGGAAATTTGTAAAAGCGCCCAAACGCAAACATGATGAAAGGCGGAATGTATTGTTGTCCAGAAGTGTGCCGATTCTGACAGAAGGTAGGGCTTGTAGCCACAAACCTGACTCCCACACAGAAACAGCACGGAGACGAGCCTGATCTGCCGTACTGGTAGATGTGTATAATAAATTGTTCCACTCCAGACGGCAAAGAGGCTCATCCCATAGTCTCTGTGATGCAGGAATCCTTGGTAGTTCTAAGTTTGGGCAGGCAATCAACCAAGTGTTCTTAGCTTCACTCGAATACGATATTTCAAAATTTCCAGAGGATGAAGCAAGTATTTTTCCAATAAGATCGTGTGTGCTGTGAACTGAAGACAAGAACGCTGGGAGAGCCACACTAGATATTTTCCTTATTCCCAAACCTCCAAACCTAATTGGTAAAGAGGCTTGAGACCAAGAATTTTCTTCTAAATTTGTGTTTAAAAGTTTTATTAAAGTATTTTTAATAATAACATCAAAACTATTTAAAAGATTAGGAAATTTCCAAAAATGACTCGAACGCAAAAAATAATTAAATTTTGGGACAAAAAGACAATGACGAATAATAAAAAAAGCTACATGAGTGTCAATTTTAAATAAACGGTCTAACACGTTATTAAAATTATTAATTTTTTCGTCAACAAAAAAGGGGATGGAATCGTCTAAAATAGGAGAACCTAAGAGTCTAAGTGAGCTCTTATCAACAAATCTTATATTCGGTGCTATTGATAAAAAATTAGAAATCACTTTAGAATCAGATTTCATACTTTCTGGTAAAAAAATTTCACATTTCGAAGAATTTAAATCTAAACCAATATCATGAAATGACTTCTGAAGAAATATAAAATCATTAAAAACTGTATCTGCGTCGCCTGCCAGAGTTCCATCATCCAGATACCAGACGTTAAATTTAGAATTTAAATTTTTGAGTACTGTGTGAATCGCAAGACTAAAAATTGCCGGCCCAAGAGGGTCGCCCTGTTGACAGCCTACCTCAGATGATAAAAGGTTATTATTGTAAACTAATTTTGACGGTGTACTATAACATTGCCAAAGAAATTTATAAACTGTGGGAATGTTTCCCTTGATTTGTGTCAACAGGACACCCCTATCGACAGAGTTAAATGCATTTTTAACATCCACCTTTACTACTATATCATCTACATGCATGTGAATGTAAGAACGTAAGGAATGAACTGCTGCCTCGCAGCCACCATTAGAGCCAAAGCCTAGCTGAATGGGTTGGAAATACTCACGTAGTGTATCCTTTATGTTGTGACAGCAGACTTTGGCTGTAAGGCGACGATATGTAGTTCCTACAGCTATTGGCCGTATACCACCATCCTTTTTTAAAAGTGCGCAAAGATTAGCTCCATACAAAATGCTAGTGATATCATGAGGGACGCTTCCTTCTAACATTATGTTAGTGAGTGCCGTGAGGTCATT
This sequence comes from Apoda limacodes, assembly GCA_946406115.1. Classification (NCBI taxonomy): domain Eukaryota; kingdom Metazoa; phylum Arthropoda; class Insecta; order Lepidoptera; family Limacodidae; genus Apoda; species Apoda limacodes. The sequence continues at coordinate 15,682,663 of OX291546.1, forward strand.
TAAAAGGATCTGTCCTATTTCACCACATCCGCCACATAAAAGATCTTTCAAATGTTGGGCTGTTAAAGCATCTAGCCCCCCACATGAACCACTGCGAAAGGACATTACAGCATTAAAAACATCTTCCAAAGAAGCCTGGGTATGTATGTCAACTGTTTGTGGTGGGTCAGGAAGGCATACAGTAGTTGAAGAAGGTGGATGTTTGATTCTCAAAGAGTTTAAAGTATCTATGGAATCTGAAGCTATCGTGTCACTGGAAAAAAGAAGACGGGCAGCTCCAGTGATATCTCCATCTCCAAGTTTATTTTCAACTTGCCGAAAATGATTATAATTAGACCTACTTTCATTATTTGGTTGATCGAAATCAAAATTTTGTGTTGTACTACAATTTTTTTTGATTCTATTAGTTAATGATGATTTATTGCTAGTTTCCCTCGGAACATGAAGAACTCTATAAGCAAAGGTCAACAAATGTTCCCAAGCATTTACTGTATTTTTTGCTATAACTGCTTTTAAATCTGAAGAAAGTGACTGAGCAACAGTTATTCTGGCACCACGAGGGATTCTCTTCAAAACTGGTTTAGTCTTTTTTAATTTTGACAAAATTTGCCAAAAGGGTTCACTATTATGGTCAATAATAGAATTTATAGTTAAAATTGGGTCTGAAGGACATGTAGGTTCAAATTCAGCGTTTTTATGGACTTTACGTAAGTGTATTTTTAGTCCTCTTTGTGTTTTGAAGAAACGTGCTTGGGAACATTTTGGACATTGTATTTGTTCTAGTGACACGATATTTGGAGAAACAGCATCATTCAACAGCACATTCTGCATATTCGCATTTGGTGAGGTATTATTCATTTACAATGTTATAAATATAGTACTCCACTAAATTACTTATGAAATAAATATTAAAAAAATAATAATTAGATAAATATTTAAATAATAAATAAATAGCGAAAGTCAAAGCCTAGTCGTAAAAATACATATTTAAACATGGATTTTGAAAATAAAAACTAATTTGAAGTATCACAATTTCCTGCACTTGAAAACTGACTGCCAAAAGTTCGTTCGAAGGTTTCACCAAACGTATAAGCACGATTGTAAACAGGAAATATTTCTTTTTGAAATTTTCTTGAAAACTGGATATCGTCAAAAGCTCATTCAAATTTTCTTTGGAATATAACGTAGAAAGAAAATTGCGTTCGCCCTGAAGAAAACAGAATCACGCAGATTTTGCGTGTTTATTTACAAAATTTTGCTGTCATGGGTTGACGTTGTTTACAAAAATGACATGTATCTCCGGCAAAAACTTTTTGTTGTACAAATTAAGATTGGTTGCACAAAGACTGGTCAACAGACTGAAACGTGGACATTTATTTCAGGAACACTTTAAAATATATGCATGGGCTAAAAAAATAGTGAAACAATACAAAAATTATTTATAATCAAAAATTGTAAGTATGACAAATAACGTCAAAGTTTTTTTTTTTTGTGTTTTGATTAAGAGAATATCCAAACCACAACGACTCGTAGAAATGAATACTTATTTTTAAAATTTACTGAGTACACACTATAAAAAATTTAGATTAATCTCAAGCCAAATATCTATAGCTGTTGATTTCCGATATCCTGAAAAATTTTTTTGATGTTAAACATCTATTGGCGCGCCTTGGCAGTAAAATAGAACCGTATTCCGTGACGGCAAATGGCATGACGCTCTCTCATGCCGTGATGCCCCCTCTACGCCGTCGCTCTCGACTCCTTTGCGTGTATGTGTGCCGCATACTTGAGACTCCGTTGCTTTTCTATATATATGTTTACTATATCTATCCGATTTTAGTATACTCGACAATGTTTCCATCTGCAATGTCGGGCCTCCCGTGACGGCCGAGAATTTTTTTTATTAACTTTAAATCTTATTGGAGAGTATCTGTATGAAAATCTAGGATCCTGTTATAGGGTTGCTATTTCTAAAATCTGGCAACTAGGACAAGAAGCGTAAAAGCCCCGGATTTTGGAGCTAAGAACCCGAACATGCCACGTCCGGACGCTCCCCGGAAGCCCTTTAATTTAGGACAAATCCGGGGAAACCCGGACGGATGGCAACCCTTATCCTGTATAACTTTTGAACTATACAATTTAATAATAAACTGGCACACTGCAGACCTATTTATTCCTAGAACCTGTCTTCGAAATTTCGTAGTGTTTGATTTGTGAATGTAAAAATAAGCACAGAATTCGTTTGTATGAATTAGTAAGTAGACCTTATGTTAAGTAAGTATCTACTTTCTATATTTAGAGCACGCTAACAGACGTTATAAAGTGCATCCTTTTCAGACTAACATGCAATAATGTTCACTATATATTAATAAAATCATTGATATTAATATTGATTAAATACGTAAATTAAACGTTATTACTATTTGCTGCCATAGCTTGCTAACACAGGTTTTATAAACGGACAAACCATTATATTTAACTCCTATTTATTTATGATAAATAAGTATGAAAGTTTTTAACTTTCGGCATATTCTGCATAATAGATTCGCATAAAATGTAATACATTTTGTGGCTCGTAAACTAATGTAATTATTTAACCTCGTAAAGATCATAAAATGTTATATTCAATCAGTACATTGCAGTGTTGTTGCTTCATAACTTATCTAAATATTGCTTAAAACTACACTAAATCGAGTAAACGAGTATACACATCGTAACTGAACTAAAGTATGTTTAAAACTGTTCTAAATCGGCTATACAACCTTTAATACTCGTGGTTGGCACACTAGTTTATTATGCAACTCTCTTTACCTAGAGATGGGCAAAGTTAACTTCGTTCATCGTTAATTTGTTATTTCAAGAGTTTACTTCGATAGTCGTTAAAGTGGTTAATATTTCAAAATTTAACGGAAATTAAAATAACCGTTAAAATTTAAGCTATACAAAAGTTGTACTGATGATTAAGTTATTATAATAGGTCTAGCAATACCTATTCTGCTTGATGCTGCTATCACATTGCTGCACGCTATACAAAGGTGCGTATTATTTTTTTACGCCTGCTTAATAATGTACCGTGATGCATGATACAAGAATGGATTTCCTTATCAAAACTGAGTAATTGGGCTCGAAACAACAAAGTGGTGTTGCTGTTCATATTTATTGACTTTGCTGAGACTGTTATTCAACATAGCCCTTGTAGGTTGTACTACAATGTAGGATTAAGCTTATAAGTAAGTGAGGTTTAAAGCTTAAAGATAATATCATATAATTTAAAGCCAGTTTTTTTTATTTTAGCGCTTTTTACTCTAAAACTGGTAACTACAATTTGTCTGCAAAGGTTGACTGGAAGAGATCGCTCATTAGCGATAAGCCAATTTGTTATTACTTTTATTGTTTAATTGTTTTGTATTCTATATGCGCAATAAAGTATATGTTTATTATTATTACAATTTATGGAATATATAAAGCAACTTCAGTCCATATACACTCCATCAGTAGCAATGTTGCGGCGATAGGCTCACCCCCTGCCACGCAGGATTGAAGCGGTTGGTGAAAAGAGGCTGTCCACTAGTGTCCACCACGTAATGATGTCGGTGAGTATCCGGCCACTGGTTATGATGTGGTCGTCCACTTAATGAACGCACCATCGCCATTTAAAGCAACAAAATGACGTCAACAGTCAATATAACGGACTAAAGCTAACGGAAATTAAGTAACACTTAAAAGTTAAATATACCAATTTTCTTGACTTCGTTAATTAAAGATTAACGGATTTACGATTTTCTGCCGAACTATGCTTCACCCAATCAAATAGTGCTGATATCTCGGCATATAATAAAATTTATTTACCCTTTGGAGAGTTTTATAGTATCGTCATATCGTAATGTCTGTCTGCCTACGCGTTGTTGAAATCAAGGCCAGTGTGATGGTTTTTCTAAGAATCGACTGTTGTAATAATTTTATTTTGTGAGTGCTTACTTAGTAATATCTGTTCGACTTAATAACGTTTTAAACTCTCGCGGTTGTTATAATAATGAATATATGCTTCGACGTAGAATAACGAGGGTAGTGAGAAATTACTGACCCTCATCACACAGCTTTTACTTCCTCAGTTCACCCGTGAAGATGGCGCATGCAACTGCGCTGAAATATTGGGAACTCAATAAATTTAATTGTAGTAAGCCCGAAACGTAATAAACTGTTCGACTTAGCTCTGCAAATCTGAGGAACACAGGTACAAAATACGTAAAAACGTCCCGAAGATGCAATTTTCGTAGAACCCGGATTTGAATCTCGATACTCAAATATAGGTATAAGTTGCGTTTGCGAATGAATATTTGTTTGTTATATTTGCTCACGGCCATATCATGAGGCATTTCGTTTAGGAATGATTTGATAATAAATGTATATATATAGAGGTACTATAAAGGTACCAATGTCCATAATTAGATGTATACCCTGTTCTTACTGCCTTACTTGCCTTATTTTGTAAACTTAAAATCAATAAAACTAAGATTTTAGCTAATAAAGGAGATAAAGTCAAATAAACATCGAAGCGTATTATATTGTTTATGTGTAAAATGAAACTCTTTTTAATATACTTTTTGTTCCATGAAATTATCTTTGAATATAGTCGTTTATGTAACTGACAAGTTATTTTTTTTCGTCAGTATATCTTTTGCCTTTGTCACATAAATGTCTTTTGTTTAATAAAATATAAAAACGTCAGTAAGTACACGACATTATATGTCTGTCTATCCATTATTCACCTAAATTGAAATTGTTATCAAAACAATCAACCATTATTATTTTCAATTAAGATAGTAGTAGAATTGTGAATGATACAAAGAGGACTTCAAAACTGACTTGTTTTATTCATTGGACGGCATGGCGGCCGCAGCGCACCTGCGCGTGCCACTCGATGACCCGTTTTCTGCAGAAAACAAGCCGCTTCTCAAGCGAAGTCTATGTAAAGACCGCCAATTAAAACCGTCACAAGCATTGTCGCTGAACTACTATCGCAGTTCGAATCGCAAGCCTGTGTTGCCAGCCTCACTCCCCGCTGGCCCTCGGACGCAGCTAATTCTGTTACGACATTATCGCCTCCATCTACTGTAACGTTAATTATTGTACGATTATTTTTACAAATAAACGCTATGTAATTTGTAGACAGAGACCGATGGTATGTAGATAAAGAAAATTGCATACCTACTAAAGTCAGAGGCAATTAATTCTGTCTTTCCGTATTAAAAAGTAACGAAATATGTCTGTTACAAAAAAAAAGCACTTGAAAGAAACACAAGACAGAGAAATAAAATAATTAGCATGGATAAGACCGCCTTTCGATGACTTATTTCTAAGCTAGCTGTTGCCCACGACTTCTGACGCGTAAAAATTATAAAGGTTTTCTGACTATCTCCAAAATCTTTTCAAGTAAGTATGGAAACGTAACGGAATCTATGTGGTAGCCAAACTAAGCTTCTTTGTAAATGTTCAAATAATATTACGGTAGTCCTTGTCGTGTTTGACATCCTTTGCGACAGACAGAACATAACGCGAATGTTATGAGGTCAATTTTGATTCAGGTAAGTATAGAGTAAATAGCAAATGGGTTTTAAAGTTAGGTGTTTATATTAAAAACACAGCCAGTTCCACGAATTATTTACTAATATATAAAAAGATGAATTAGCATCTTGAAAATGAGGTGTTATCTGCCACCTCTAGCTTTAATTAATGTGTTGTTATTAATAAAATAAGACTTTGAAAGTAAAAAAAAGTGAAAGACTTTTATGGCTTAGATAAATAAAGAACGTAACTACTGTGCCAATACTGAACTCTATTTAATATATATACTACATGGTATGATGTAACCCTTAGTTTGTAAATTGTAATTTATAATGAGAGCGTTTATCGCAAGTCGCAAACCAGAACGACACATCCATGCCTTACACCTTTGACATTTAGAGAAGATGACCGTTTGCCTTGCACAGCCTTTGATCTCTCACACACGCCGCTTTTGCAATTCTACTTTATGTCATTACTTTCATAGACACCACTAAGATAGGAAAAGCGAAATTATCATCGCTTATTTTCACACCTATAGATGATTATGGCGATGACATGCCGATCGCGCAATCAACTTCCTAGTGTACCTATACATTACACAAACTAAACAAACATGCAATCTTATTGGACACGGTATTAGACACTAAAGGCTAATTCGTACATGATGTAGGCACTTCTGGGGTCAACCATCATACGATTCGTACCTAATAATTTAGCTTCAAACCGATATTGATGCAACATTGCCAATTTAAATGACCGTAGTAACGCGATTACAAATCAATTGGATTTAATTAAAATGATAGCTGATAAATACTGCGTTAGTATAAATGTCAAATGAACAGTTTTACAACTTGAATTTGCAGCCGTTCGATCCAAGTTTGTCGCTATCGTGGTTTGGTTTAGTATTTGCAATATATTCTTTGGTATTGGTAAGGATGGACATTCTAGTCGTGACATTTCACCGTGGACCACTTACGCGGTGTAACCAGAGTGCGTCGAATTCGACGTGAAATATGGTAGACTACCTATGTATAAGCAGTGCGTAGCGTGTGCTTGGTCGCGTTTCCCACGCGGCGAGGGACCCGCCAGCCGTGCCATGCTGTCGAGAGCAAATAATGTCGCTGCTTATGCAAATATATCGACCGTAATATTTACTATTTTAGTAACTACTAGTGTTCTTAGATTATTTATACAATCCGTACGGTATTTGATGTATAGTATAAGTATTTGGTTTTCCCGTTAATAGAATAGAAACTATAGTTGTTCAAGCGTTGGAAATTTATTCCACGTAGTTATCATTATATCAGTAGAATCATTTGCTTGATAAAGAATGCTATCTCTACATTAATTCTTCTCCTGATTGAAAAAATAGGAAGAGTAATGACGATTTTTTTTATTGCAATATACTCAGTTTCTACAGATTTGTTTAAAAAATCAGAAGAGGGCATAACATTAAAATTATCTTTGATCACAATTTTATTTCGAAATAAGCCCAGATTGCCCTACATTGCAAGTGTGCTTGCAAAAAAGAGAAACTGTTGGTTGTATAGCGAGTTGCGAGAGGTTCGAAAGAAAATCTTATTATTGACAAAGGGGCGACATTCGAGTCGTTGAAGTATGCTCCAGTTACAATAATATCCCTTCGGCCCGATCCGGTTAGTAGAGCTCTCGCGAAGCCACCTACCTTCACTTACATATGGTTTAATCACTGTTATTTACAACATGTCAGTTATGGATCGAAAAAATGTGCATTAAGGTGAAATTAAAGAGTTTTTGCTGTATCTTTTTCAGTATTCAAATATATCATATTAACTCAGTAACATAAATATATCATTTTAATATGTACTATTATTTCTATCCGTATTCTTTAGGTTTTGTGCTTTTTTTGTTCGGATGAACTATGACGTTCGGAAAACAATTAACGATGTGGAAAGAAGAATTTTGATGGAAAAATAATGTATTATTGGCAAACATATAAGATTGGTCGACAACTTTTTTACTGGTAGTTAGATAGTATTTTATTATTTTACAATATTCTTTAAACTTATTCTTGTTTCCTTGACTTACCCTGAGAAATACTCCGATTATTTACCTTTATATACTTACCTTTACTTTTAAATAAAATACTTAGTAAGATGTTATGGTTTCAGGTTATTATTTGTATTATTTTTTACAAGAATCCATACTAATATTGTATATGCGTGCGAAAGTAACTTAGTCAGTCTGTCTGTCTGTTACGTCTTCACGCTCACATGTCTGTACCGATTAAGATGAAATGATGATGAAGATGACGTAGGCTACTTCACACGCCGTTTAAATCCTACATCATAACCGAATTTGGGGCGGGTGGAACTGCGGGTAAAACTTATATTTGATAATTACAATTTTATAAAGAGCTGGTGAATATACATATAACTAAAAAAAACCGAACAACTTCAGTCTATAATAAAAGCCGTGGCAGACTCCTCCATCAAGAAAGACATTGCGAAATATAAACTCGACGTCGACCTAGAAACGTTCCGTCTCTGGAGGAACAACAAGAAGACATGACCTAAATTTAAAATGAAAAAGGCCTAAAGAAGAAAATTAATTACCTAATTACAGTTCTATCATCTTACTTCTTTTCTATTATACAATTAAAACTATATCAGTTATAGTTTTGATTGTGTTGATAGAGCTTTTACCGATATAATCTCTTTCAACACGAAGTATAAGTGGGTACGTTATGCATAAATTAATGCTATATAAATACATAAATGCTACCACGTGTACGCACTTTACTGTGTTCGTGTAGTTTCCAAGCGTGTTCTTCTAAACCTGAATTACCACTACTACAAGTTTTCTGTAGACTTCGACGTTTAGCAATATTTATACACATCGTTAAGATTCCAGCACACTTTTTCATCCGAATTTTTTTTAGACAACCGAGCTTATATTCGACGTGCACGGCTTGAGACTAACTTTCTATACTTAAGTGTGTGACGTAGTAGTTAAAATCAACATCGAAACCACAACGCTGTCAACGCTCATCGATGCAATAGAACACGATTATCAAACTTCATTTTGACAGAATAACCAAAGATTATATTTATTTAATTTCAAAAGACGTGTGTTAAAAATTAAGTACGACCTTTAATACCCAAGCTATTCAGCGTGTTTACTAACAACATCATTGAATTTCATTTAACTTTCACTAGGAGATAAAAAAATTAATAGGTAATTTGGTATGGGTTCTTACATGGCCGTGCGGTCAGCGGGGTCACGTCGGCGTTCGGCGAGAAACGCCTCAATGCTCACCAAAAATGCAACAGTACCCAATAAACCGATATTTAATAACCAGTAGACACCTGCATATAATAACGGGTACTGTATTGTCCATAAATTTCTGAACTTTAATAATTTCTAGTTTGAAACAATATTTCTCTAAAAGAGAACAAATTTATTTTATATCTACTTAATGTTGTACAATGGTACAAAAAATATTGCAAAGTTCAGGAATTTATGCACAGTACAGTACCCGTAAAAATACAAATATGTAACTTTACCATATAAATTTATTTAAAAATTAAAATTTATAGGAAAGTTATAATAGAAAAATCTAATAGTTCTATATGATCTTGACAGGGAAGTGTGCCCAGCGTTTCCGCGTTGAATTATAATTAAAACTCTTTGTGCTTGTAGAAACTTTTTGACCACTTGTTATTGCTTCTTTACGAAAATGGCAGAAACATTTAGTAAATAAATTTTTAACGCTTTAACAAAGTATAGTGACTATTTTTACATTTTTAGATTGTTATATACATTAGATTGTTTTTACGAAGAGGGAATTCATATTATCCAATCACAAAGCTAATTAGTTAACTGCTTACTATACCCCCCCCCCCCCATTTTCACAATATTTTCGTTTATTTATTATATAAAGTTATTTTCATTACATAATATAATTTTTTCATTACAGTGTTTAAATATGACACGTGAATAAAGCACTTACAACCGTTCGACAAAAGGTGAACTGTCTATTCAGCTTGTCAACCCCGTTTAAACAGAACGTGCTGCACAAAAAAGCACGGTACGTAATGTATGTTTAACTAGTTGGTTCGCCCCGGTGTTGCCCGTGCAATTTAACTTATTTCGTCACAGAATAAACGGTAGATCTTCTATACAAACTTTCGTACCCAATTTTACTCCCTGAGGCTGTACCGGTAATTTTAATTTCCAACAAATAAATGCGTCACTCTTTCTCTTAATGATCAGCTAGATGCCGCTGTACCGGTAATTTAAAATAGTAACGGCTCCCACTTGGCCGGTTTTCATTATTTGTTGTTAAACTTAAGAGTTCACACTATTTTTCACTGCCAGTTTGAGGTTTGTATGTCTTTCTGTTTTTACGATGGAGCAAAAACAACGAAAATGTGTTTCTTGTATGGGGATCCCCCTTAAATTTTAACTTTTTTTTATTTATTGGATGATCCCCTATTATAACAAATACATTGTAAAAAAAGGCTTAACCGAAATAGGTAGTATTTTGGTCAAAAACATAGAGTCTTTTGATGATCAGATAGACAGATAGATGAACAGACAGCGTAGTCCGAGTAATAGGGCTCCGTTGGCACTCGTTGGGTACGAAGCCCTAACAATAACGGGTTTTCATACAAATTTGCAACCCCTTTTTGCCCCCTGTTTTAGTGGATGTGTGCAACATAAGACAATCATTCAGAAAATTGCATTATAAAACTAGGTATAGACAAATGTCAATTTAAGAATTAAATTGTTGGTACTTGAATATATACAAACTAATAGTCAAAGCTTTACAAAGCTTCCGCGCAATCTTCCTACACTTTAATTGCATTATGTTAATTGCGTTCTCGAAGATCACCATTATGTTTTAAGACTTATTTCAAATTGCGGAGGTAATTTTGCTATGAACATCTAACTGGGAGATCAATCCATAGTAATTATATAATAATCGATAGCATTAAGAAGAGTGGTTGTTAAATTGAACGAACGAAATGAGTGAAGCACCATCAAGATTAAGTGTTCGACTATAAAGTACAGCTTCCGGTTGTTTGTCGTGATAGATCTTCTTTGAACAGTACATGCCTGCTAAAAAAATTGGACATTTGTAATTACTTGATAACAAATAAAAGATACCTAGGTCTTTATGTAGGTATCTAGATTGTGTTGCGCAAACTAAGAGTCCTTGCGAAGTTACTTAAATCTTTTAAATATTTATGTGTGGAAAGGTTGTTGGAAAAACATGTAGCGAAATCTTAATTTATTTAAAAAACTCGGCACTTCATTGTGTGATAAGTGATATAAGTACGTTTAATACTCTCATTTAGATTATACACAGATTTTTATATATGTATATATATTTTACACATATATAGAAGAAGAATAAGGCTTTTCGGTGAAGGAAAACATCGTGAGGAAATCTGCGTACGTCGAAAGAAAAAAAAAAGATTTTCGTGAAGTTCACAATCCGCACTATAGCCCAAATCACCCTTGCTTATGAGGATAGGCCGCGCCCCAACGGTGGGGACGTGTGAAGGATGGAAAGCATAAAAAAAGAAACTAAAAGAACAGAATGACTGATTGACTTACTGATTCAATGACTTATCAACGCACAGTCCAAACGAACGGTCTACGGTAAACTTGAAATTTGCTATGCAAGTTAGTTATATGACGTAGGGCTCCCCTAAGGAACGAATTTGCTCAATTCATCCGTTAAAAGGATATAATGGGGGCTGTAAGTTTGTATGGTATGGTAAATTCGTTCCTTTGAAACTTAATTAAAAAATGGTACTTGGCCATTAGATTAAAAATTAAGATTGACCTGTTGCACCTGTTTTAAAAAATCATCCACTAGGGGCAAAATAGGGGATGAAAATTTTTATGACAGTTTAAAGTTTAATCAGACAAAGTTGCGGAAAAATTCTAATTACTTACAAGACAATATATTTGACATTTAATAAGTGCAAATTCTAACTTATTACGTGTAGGTAGATAGGTAGGTGCAAGTTATTTGTAGTTACGCTTCCAGGTAACCATTCAGGAAGTAAATTTAATACCAGTGCTTTATTTGTGTATATATATGTGTATGTAATTATTCTTGCAATTATTACGCATGGTTAGTGTGAGTTTGTAAGCAATTAGTTCATGAAGTCAAGGGTTTCGTAGATGTTCCGAACAATTAAAATGAACAAAAAAACCTTAGGATAAAATATGCAGCGTAATTTAGGACTTATTACAACCATATTATTGTCACTTACTTGGCAGTAAGAGGAAAAGAAAAAATAATTTGACAGACAAACTAAAATTTTTATTTTTATCATATAGGTGTTTTATAACAATTAGAAACTACCAGCCAGAAACTATTAACCTTATATCAAAAACTTTTATGACAGCAGACTTCATATTTATATTGCCGTCGATGGTTATAATGACACATCTGCAGAAAATGCGCGACGGAAAATCAGCGTGTTTCCGCCTGCAGTGCCTTGGCTGCAGGGCACCATACCCAAAGGGTGACAACGGAGGCCTATTAATTACTAAGCTAACGCGAACTATCCGTTCGCCCTTTGTTAAGCTCTACCTGTAAAATCGAAGTAAGTAGAAGCCTAAAATTTTGACAGAATATGTCAAACTAACTTTACTAATAATGATAAACTACTAATACTAAACTAACACAAATTAAAAAAAGTAAATATTCTAATACAAGAAAAACGTTTTTGTTATTTTTGTTTTATATATAGGAAAAAAACCATCCAATGACGCATATTTTCTACAGAATCGTTATGTTGTGTTCGGATAAAAAAGCTAGACACATAAATACCTAGGGAATGAGCTTTGTCGTTTTGTTTTAACATCGCCATCTATTGTCGAGTAGCTTTAGTGTTGTTGTATCGGTAAAAATAATAGTGTTACTACTCGCCAATAGATGTCAGGAAGAGTCATAGTATTCAGTTTATCGTTGCCTGAAAACACGGATAAAATAAGGTTCTTTAAAAATGAAATCTAGCTAGATAGATTTATCGCCTCCAAAACCCCCGCATACTCAATTTCAAGAAAATCATTCGAGCCGTTTCCGAGATTTACATTATATATCTATATATATAAAAATATGCAAGAATTACTCGTTTAAAGGAATAAGAAAGATAGATAAGTGGATGATAGGTAGTAGGTACATAATTTGTGAATCGGATCTAATAACTATCTAAATCTAAAAACGATCAAACTAATATTATAAAAAGAAAGCGTGAGTTTGTTGAAATACTTTTTAGTTTAAAGAATGAATTAATCCCCGGCGCCAATAAATTGATTTAAAATAGCTTTCACAGTTTTTAAAGATGCATCACTCTAAATACAATGAGGGCCATCATTTTCAAAAATCACATGTGTATACGCGTAAATGTGTGCAAGTGGTCACAGGATTGTCACAGCACCCTTCTGTTTTTCAGGGTTACTCTAGAGAGACGGAAATTGTGGCCATTCAGAATATACTCTGATTAAGGTGAACCTTTTTGAGTAAAGTAAGTAATAAATCGTTTTTAAACACGAGTGCTCGACATCTTAAGCGAAAATATAAATATTTTTACCTGTATTTTGTAGACAATCTAGTATACTAATTTAATAGAAAACACTTTTTTTTAATTGGAATATGGCGGTGTTAAATTACGTAGGATACCTTCTTGGTATGTTTTATTCTGAAAAATTTAGTATTCTGTAAGAAATGAAAAATAAACCGCGTTTTAGTGTTTGTTAATAATTTATTGTTATACATCATAATGATACTTAACCCGTTCGGCCTTTATCAGCCCTAAATATGGCTGAAAATATGTTTTTTACTATTAAAAAATTGTGACTTTTTGTGTAATTAAACCTGGCACTTTAAGTTATGGGAATTGGTTATTAAGTTACAGCAGGAACAAAACGGATAAAAAGATAAAGCCTTGAGAAAGCCAGGCGTTCGAATAGACAGACAGACGGATAGCGGGTATCGTTGGCATCATTTACATTTTAATAACAAGTATCTAGGAAATACATTTAATTAAAATTCCAATTAGTATAGAGGGCTTAGCACGACTTTCCGTCATCGTATTGGTAAAGTGACGTTTCTTATTCTTAATGAAAATTACTATAGAGACGCGTGTTAAGCCCTCTGATGAAATTAGGTCAAATTCTTGGAACACCACAGCGGTTAATATATGAAGCCCCGATACTTCCTCCTTGCGCCCTCCCAAGGCGGTCGATATTCGCCACTGGTAGCATGGTAGCTGGTTGGTACTCGGGAAATCTGGTACAGTAGAAGAATTTAATACAGTTGTTTTATCTGTATCAGCTGACGTTACATTACTGTTCATTTTCTTTGATTTTTACGGGGAGATGTATTTGTCCCACATTGAAAAACTAATTTATACCATACCTAGGGTTGTCTTGGAGGTATTTACTTTTAATTCACTAGTTCTTTATTGGAACTTTTGGTTAATTTATGTGTTTTCTAACAGGTTTATATAACTTTACTCATTTACGACTAAGCTTTGACAAAGTTATCGAGTTACAGCCAATTTACATATTTCTCAGCCAAAACAGTTTAAAAGGCATCGAAAAAAAAAGAAGTGTTTGTTTTAAATTCAACAAAAAAAGAACATAATACTCTATTTGACAAAGCATGGTGCGAGAACGAGAGGTTTTACTATTATTCAACCCATGGTAAAAACAACGAAGTTAATAGGTATGTAGTTTTAAAGATATGGATTACATTTTTATTTTACGTATAGGTATGCTTTATTTAATAATATAATAAAATTATATTTTATTTTCAGAAGCCAAATTACAAGATGCCAATAATTCCAACAGATGTCTGGGAGAGTCATATTTTTCAGTTTATCATTGCCTGAAAACACGGATTAAATGACGTTTTCTAAAAATGATCTATCTATATAGCTAGATCGATTTATCGCCCCCAAAACCCCCGCATACCAAATTTCATGAAAATCGTTGAAGCCGTTTCCAGATTAAGATTAAATATATAAATATACAAGAATTGCTCGTTTAAAAATAAGTAAAGTAAGTAAATATAAGTAAACCCTATATTTGTGGGACGCTTTTGTCATCAAATTAATAAAAGTACCTAAAACATAATGTAAATGCTACTTAACTACTTATATTTATTAAGTAGATAAAACTAATAATCTTTATAAAACACCACAACATCATACGTTAAAAAACAATAAACAATATCAATTTTTTATTTTGCTTCATACTATGTTCAATATAAATGCTAGTCAATAAATTTACAACTGGCGATCTCATCTCAAACTAATATAAATTTATTTCACCAATAAGTAATGGGCTGTCCTTATTTTCATACTTGTGCACGGCTAAAGCATTGGTGATTGTGTTGCACAACGTTACAGCTAAGAGCTTAAGAACATTTGCATAGGAATTCAGCAGTTGTGTCGAAGCGGCTCAGGCCGTACATCAGACAATATGGCTGCACCAAACACCATCGTCTGGTCCGGGATGATCTAGATTCTTACTGAATCCTTTCACCGATCGCAGCCTTGGAGATGTTGGGCTCAAAGCCTGCTGGATCGCCACCGACTATTACCGATACAATATCGTTAACGTCCTATCGTTAACATAGATCTGCGCCAATCGATATACATAAGTAATCGTATATTGTACAACTGTATTTAATATATTAGATGGGAGTGTATATAGTTATGTGCTTCGGACACTATCAGTATATAGGCTAACCTCTAATCTTTATATAGGCACATAACTATATATATATATATAAACTTTAATTGCGGCATTTTAATAACGATCCAAATCGCCTTTTTATAAGTCACAAATCGTCTTTCTATAAGTAATAAATTGGGAAGAATGGTTTTCTTTGAAAATTTAAAAGGTTCAATATCAAATTAAGAATACATCAGTAGATTGTACCAATGCTAAATAAATCGTACTCACTTAAGCTCAGTTTCTTTGTTTGTACTATAAATTGGCCAGCTTCTGATTCCGTTGGGTTATTAAACAGTTGTCTATGGTTTTATTTACAAAATGTCAAAATTCTGATGATTAAAACCTTGGTATGTGCAATGTATGATCACTATTCATGGCTTAGCAACTGTTTGAATTATACAATGACAGTTTCATTGATCTTTTACAGAATAGAGTACTGTGCTGGGTGCTATTCACCTGGATAGTTACAATTAAAAAAAAAACTGATAAATATCTGCCTATATACGCATCACTAGTCAGGCTTATATATTTTTTTTGTATAAAATAACATAATTTCAGAAATTAGCTCGTACACACGATTTAACTCAATTAAAGTCATTTGGATATTAACCAGCTAGATACCTCTGACTTTCATTATTTCTCCTAGTGACTTATAAAGTCCTAGATCTTACAAATATACAAGATACGTTTAAGATTTATGCCAAGTATCTTGTACACAATAACCGCATTAAATGGATATTTTTTATCGTAAAACATCTTTCATTAAATTACATTAATTGAAAGGTAATTAGAATGACCTGATTAAAGACAAGTCTTGTAATTATTGTTATCGAAAAGTATTGGCTATATAACTGTATGTATTTATAAATGAACCTTATCAAATACGGAACCCAAGCCGTCTCCGTAACACTTAATATTTATTTTTTGAATCTGTATGGTAATTACTGGCACTTTTCGCGGCTGCTGTGTCGCGGTGAGCACACAAAAACTCTTTGAAGTCGACCTCCATTGACGAACGAAATTATTGCTATCCACTTTTCTCAGAACTCTCTATTAAAAGCACACGCGAAAAAATGGAATGGCAATTGTAATGTACTTATGACACTTAAAGTAACTTTCTTAATGAATATAGCCCAATAACAATCATTCGAAAAGTCAGTACAATTTACTGAGTCGAAATTCTTTACATTAATTGAATAGTTTTCGTGAATGCTATTCCATAATTGCAGCGAGGTCTTGGTGAAAATGTAACTTATTTCGTGTAGGTACACTCAGTGACATTCTGGATATTATACTAAAGGATGTTTTAATATGGTTTTTTATTTATGGTACACAAAAAAATAGTAGAAATCGAGCTATTTTTATTTACTGTTCAATTAAAAAGCATTATTGTTATTTATGGAATGTCATGGTCGATATATAAATTTTAAAAAAAATAAAAAACTTAAGAGATGCTTTATATATAAGAGCTGACTTCAGCGTTATATAAGCAGCTATAAATAAAGATATTTTATGTGGATAGAAGTGCTATGAATTTATTTTAAATTATAGCCATTTAATTATTATGAATGAAATCAGATATGACGTCAATATCTACTTGGAAAGAGAATAAATAATACATTTCAAAACTTTACGCATAATACTTGCAGTGTACTATATTTTTATACCAACATTTAAATGCTAGAGTTTTTACTCATTACAATCTACATACATATTAAATACTCTATAAACACACAAATGTTTAATTTTCAATTTTTGAACGTTTTTTTTTTAATTTCGCATAAGTCTTTACGGAGTAAGTTCGTTTCACCAAAGAATTTACACAAGCACACATTTTTTATTAGAAAACCAGCTTTTGCCTGCTGTACTACCCGCGATAACTCGGTTTCTAGGCGGCATATCAAGATAAAACATGCACGAAATTTTAGGTTAGACCTCCAGCAACACAACGATGAACACCAATTTCGTGCAACAGTTTTAGTGTGATGCGCGTGCAAACATATAGACAGACAAACCGCGTATAAACATACAGACACGGTAAACCATAGACTTTGAGAAATGGAAAATGAAAAATGGCTGTAAAAGTGTGACAAAGACAAAGCTAAACTGTGGTGTCTAATCTAAGAGAAAAGACACCACAGATTAACTTTGTCTCTTTCTAAAGTGTGGCCAATTTTGTGAGGCTATTGCGCAGTCCATAGGACAGATTACAGAACTCGAAATCTATGTGGTAAACAGACTTATAAACAGACACCCCTGTGATCTTACCGGGACGGTTCCCAAATTATAAAATAAATAAAATAATATGACCTTCATAAATTGTATATTTAAAAATATCGATTATTATAAATTCTATGCTTTTAAAACGTTAAATAAAACCCAATCTAAATGCTACTAAAATCTAAAAATGTATTTTTAATGACTCCCTCGCAGCCTAGTTAGTGGTATTGCCAGCTGCTGTGCAGAGGGCGTCGGTTCAATTCCCGCACTGGACAAACATTTAGGTCATAATATAAACATTTGTTGCTTGTCTTGAGTCTGGGTATATTTATGTATGATATGTATGTATTAACAATAAAAAAAAGTAATCTTTATGTATTTATATCCGTTGTCTGGTACCCATAACACAAGCTTAGCTTACTTTGGGGCCAGAAGGCGGTGCTGTCCAAAAATTGTTAATAAAAATATTATGGCTGTTAAACGTTAGGCCCTAATTTGGTTGTCAATACAAAACCGCAGGCCAAAACTGTAATTCGTATATGTTTAGGATGATTATTATGTCTAGGTTGTGGTTGGTCAGCATTCAGGATATGACCTGCTTCAAAACCTTTAAAACGTTAAATAAAACCCAATCTAAATGCTACTAAAATCTAAAAATGTATTTTTAATGACTCCCTCGCAGCCTAGTTAGTGGTATTGCCAGCTGCTGTGCAGAGGGCGTCGGTTCAATTCCCGCACTGGACAAACATTTAGGTCATAATATAAACATTTGTTGCTTGTCTTGAGTCTGGGTATATTTATGTATGATATGTATGTATTAACAATAAAAAAAAGTAATATTTATGTATTTATATCCGTTGTCTGGTACCCATAACACAAGCTTAGCTTACTTTGGGGCCAGAAGGCGGTGCTGTCCAAAAATAGTTAAAAAAAATATTATGGCTGTTAAACGTTAGGCCCTAATTTGGTTGTCAATACAAAACCGCAGGCCAAAACTGTAATTCTTATATGTTTAGGATGATTAATATGTCTAGGTTGTGGTTGGTCAGCATTCAGGATATGACCTGCTTCTTGAATTAAAAATAACAGCAAACATACTATATCATGTTTGCTGTTTTAAGTGTTTCGATTCAAAATAAGACCATTAAGGTATATAACCATATTACTTAATACCATAAAAGGAAAGATGTTATATATTTACCTTACTAAAAATGTCAATAGTGTCTGGTCCTGCACAGAAAAATATAAGTAGAAAAATATTTAAAAGTACAAAGTGATTGTATTGCCATGTAGATATAATTAAATAGAAAGGAGTATAATAAATATTTTATTTATTAGTTTTTGATTTAAGGATGCAATATTAAATTAATCACGCATCTATATATGAATATAAAAATCAATTGCCGTTTGTTACTCTCACTAAAACTCGAAAACAGTTAAACCGATGTAGGTAATTCTTTTTTTGGTGTGTTCTTTATTGTTAGAGAAAAAATGTTTATAAGTTACATCTAAATTAAAAAGTTAACAACCATTCACTATTAGTGCTAAAACTTTGCTTCTTCTCTAATCTTTAGTAAAACAAGGAAAAACAGAGATTTAAATTTGTGCTAAATTGACAGAGATATTAACGAATATTTCAGCTTAGTCTACAAACAATCATGCACAAGTAGCATACAGATCTTAATACTTTAGGTTTCTCCATAGTTTACTTCAAATAAACACGGTACATACTGCCTGTGTTCCTAAATTTGAACCAGCATACTGGCCAGTACGGAGCGACGTCATATTTCGGAACAGTAGTACATACAGCAGTTTGACGTTAGATAATGACGTCACATCGTATTGGCCAGTATGCTGGTTCAAATTTAGGAACACAGTCAGTATTTGGGCACAATTTTTAAATATACCTACTCGATGTTGGCTTTTTTTACACATTACTATTATTATTATTATAACTTTCAGGTGGGAACATAAAAAAATATTTAAAAATACAAACTGATTTTCTACAAAGTCGTGTAAATATAATTAAAAAGAAAAGATAATAAATATTCATAACCTTTTAATTAGGTACAAACTATAAATTTAAACTGCGAATCAAAAATGATTTCAAATTATCTTAAATCAAAATTTGTAGGTATGTAGTATTAATATGTTCCATCAGATCTCTGGGCATTTAATTTTTTGTAAAATTTTCATGTCAAGGCCACTAGATTAACACCCTAATGAATCTAGTGGCCTCGATTTAAAGATTAACGTTTTCAGAAATATAGTCTGTTTGTCTTTTATCTCGGGCATCACTTTTCGCATTATTCCGATCACAGGTGATCGTGGGAAATGATAGTAAAAAACTTTATAATTCCGACGAACATTCAAGTTTACACTCTCACTTGTGCGCGATTCGAAATGTAGGTACGGTTTACGTACACGTGCAATGCGATGTGAGTACGTGAGAACACATAGTACTTTTACGTGAGCACACGAGTGTATACACAGGTTGAGACATTTTGATAAGCGTGCTCGTGCAAATAAAATTAAACATACTTTAAATAGTATATGTATTAAATTGTATATGTATTTATATTAGTTTGATTTTATATGATTGATATGATTGCGTGTGATATCCATTACTTTTGTCAGTATCATAACATTTGTTTGGACTTTAAAAGATTATTTCTAGTCTAAAGCGATAGATATAGTTAAATATTATAGTTAAATTTTATTTTAATTTTAATTTTAATTTTTGACTTTTAATTTTTTGCATTATAGTTTTTGATTATTAATTTATAATTCCTTAAATTGTAATTTCTTACAATTTACTATTCGAACTAAAATTTTAAATTTATTTATGTTTTAAATTTTTGAATAATATCTTATTTTCATTTTTATTTTTTTATTATTATTTTAAGTTTTAACTATTTGTCTGGACTTACTACTAACAGCTTTTTAAGTTTTTGTATTACTAACATTGATATGGACTAAGTTGTCTGAAATAAATAAATCGAATTGAATTGATAATGAATGGATATTATTCAGTATTTAGTATTTATAAAACTTCTTAATGTAGGTATTGATTACATTTGTCAAACTTCTTTAAATAAATTGTTCTGGGTTATGTGAAGACAAATGATATGATTCAATTAAATTATATTTATTTCTAAGTTATAGGGATTTTTTAACGATGTTGATAAAGGGATGCAAAATAAAATTAATCGCGCATTTACTAATGTAAGGTAAATCTAAATTAAAATGTTTACAATCATTTACCTGAAATTGCCAAAACTTTGCAATGTTCTTCGTCTTCTTTAATAATCTTCAGTTAAACAAAGAGAAAACAGAGATTCATCATTAGATTTGTGCTAAATTGACAGAAATATATCAATGCATTCGGTCATATCTACGAATATATCAGCACAGTCTACAAACAGTGCACAACTGCTCATCAAGTATACACAACTAATTATTTTCGGTTTCTCCATAGTTGACTAAAAAAAAATTATTGAGCACAAGGAAGCACAGTGCATATAACACATACATTTTATTATTCATTGTTTTCTTTTATGAAACAGCACACCCTATAAAACGAAAGTGACAGTTATTAAATCCAATGTAAACGCACCTTAAGTGTTCGTATTGATGAACACCGGCGATAAATTAGATAAAGACCAAACCCGAAGCAATCTCGAAGCCCCGCAATCAGTTTTGCGAAACGTGTCTCGTTTTCGCGTAAATCGTTAGTGCATTAGACTGTGCGAAATATGTTTGTACAATAAACTCCGACGTGACTCTTCGAAGCAATTTGAAACTTGCTGGGTATTACGGCGTGATGTGAGTATTTATGTTCTTTAACTACTCGCGGCTCTAAGTTATTTACATAGGAATTTGTTATTTAAAGTTGATAAAAATAATATCTCATACGTCTAAAACTTAGATGTTCGCGCTTACTTGTTTTTAGGTCGTTTTCGCGCAAGCAACTATACATTCTGTCTATATAAGCGAAATGTGATTGATGTGTAAAAACTAATAGAAAATAATTTAATACGACAGAATGCCGTCAATTTTTTTTAAGTAAATGATCATAACGCAGAGTTCCCTAACCAAAGAACAAAACGGAGCCCTACTGATGTCACTCTGATGTCTTCGGCAAGCCAGAGTACCCGATTTCAGCCATATTTTCATCTCTCTGAAATAAATATAACTATTGGTCCTACAGTTCCGGGAGTCGACCATTTTTTTGAAAATTTCGTCTTCTTAGCGATTCTTTTTTTTACATTTCAAAACATCTTGATAAATTTTTTCAAAATCAACTAGTCGCGATTCCGAATCGAATGACACCTCATTTATATTTTTCCGAGACTGCTAAAAACAACAGTCTCACACTTGATGTTTCAATAGCCTATGTATGTATACGGGACTCAAACTATCTCCATGCACAGAAATATAAAAGGACAGAAAAAAATGCCCTCACCAATGGTAAGGGGAAAGCCGATGCTACAACAATGAGAAGGTACGTATGAAGACTGGAAACGAAAGAAAATGTAAAAGGAAAAAAGTTTTAAAGAAAAAAAGGCAGAGGTAAGAGAGTGTAAGAAAAGGAGAAAGTGAGAGTGAAATTGATGTAACTGATATACATATTAAGTATTTAATCTCCTCAAGTGATCTATGTACGTCAGAATGGCGGCGTAACGGATGATGGACCTATGAACAACTGTTATCGGTACTAATCATCAGAAGAGTAAAAATTAGTCGCGTACCAGAACTCCACTTACTGTTAATCAAGTTACCCACGGTAGATTGATGATCATGGACCAGATTTAAACGTCATGCCTGATGACTTTCATATGGTGCGGTTTCCTGATGACATGACGTTAATTGCATGACGTTAATTTTTAATGTAGATGCTCAGAGAGGTCAGAAGTATTAAAGGTTAACGACTCCATTTTTTTCCTACGAAATCTACAAATTGATCAACCTAAAACATTTGCGGTGTTTTTATTTCTGACTATATCTTCTTTTATGTATCAAATATAGCTATTTTTAACTCCCAACACAATAACTACACCCCTTTAAGTTTAAAACCGCTGTATATAAGTGTGTGTTGTATGTCTGCCTGTCCCTGCGGCAAGACGGTTAAAGCATGTCAATGCGGTTTTATTTATATTTATTAACTGGGTCTGGTTTAAATTCATCATTCATCAATATGATAATAACCCGCTCTATTCTATTCTATTCCCCATAGACCTCGGTCATACAATGGATATTTATTCTTCTAGGAGTTTATTGGAATCAATCTCGAGTTATTCGAGGAATTCGAGAGCTAAATGTATAGAAATCTGACTTACCTCTCGAAACCCGTGAACGTACTTGCATTCATTTTTCTCTCGAATTCCAGAGTTCGAATAGCTCGAAACTGTTTCCAATAAGGTCCCTACTCGTCCGACTGTAAAATTTGATACACAACGTTAAAATAATAACACTGAACTAATATGACGACCTTGATCTTGATGCTATAACCAGGACAGTCTGCGAATACTAAAACCCTGGACAGTTTACAGCTGGTATATCGTGTTTGGGCTCATTGTAGTAAAACCAAAAGAAATTAGGACAAACACATCAAATCATGGACTCCGAAGGTGTTCAACGGGACTGATCTCGTTAATTGTCACTTTTAATGGTTTCGTTTTCCTAGTGTCAGAGGTTTTCAACATTTTTAATTTTACATTTGTGATTATTTGTGTATTGACACAAGTTCCATAGAAAAAGTTTTCTAAATCAAAAAATATTTTCTGATTAATTCTAGATGTCGATATATTGTCTGTGTCATTTAAAGTTAAAAAATAATAATGACATTTTATTAATTATCATTAATAATTTTATTACAGTGTTAACAATAACGATTAAGTTGTGAGATGAAATTTCCCTTTATTAATAAAATTATGTATTTTATAACCATATAGTTTTTTTATCCGTTTACGTCACAATTTGAGATTGAAATGCTTCATTTCCCGGAAAATAACAATTTCGTTAGCATGATTTGTATGTGATCATATCGTAAATGTCAAACTTATGATTATGTCCATGTGATTGGCGCCGAAATAATTAATTACTCAATATTTGCATCATATTTATCAGTTTTTTTTGACATTAATTGAATATTAAAAGATATAAGAATATTACAGTAGCACAATATGCATGACGTTTCACTCTATTCTCATGGTCATATTGTGTGTCCGATTACACTTATTTGCAGTAAAAAATAATCGGCACATTAACTATTTGAAGAAACTAGTGAAGAGGAGGTTTGGCGCGCATCTTAAGAAGGAGTGGTGTTTTTTTTCCGTTTAATTTTTCTAAATTCATTTAGTGTGTTTTGATGTGTATGTTTTAGCAGTGTTTTTACGAAAACGTGTTAAGAATTGTACAGAAACGGCTCATGGATAGCGAATTGTGAAGAAATAAGCAGATGCACACTAAATCTCCCGCCCTAGCTTGGGACACGAAAACGATGACGTGCGACGCCGCGATAAAACTTGAATATGGCGCTTCGCCAAACTTAGATAGAAGCACAGATCTATATTTACACATGACTCTGGAGTAATGATATGCAATAATGCGAAATCTGGTCTCCACATCGAAGAAGGAACTAGTGAAGAGCGAATTGGATTGACGCACAGAGGGTTCAGTAATCATAAAAGTTTCTCAAATTAGCAGTTTGCAGTATTACACATATTTTGTTTTAAAAATGGTATATGCTACTAGACTACAGGCCCATGAATGAAGTTATTCTGTAAAATGATCCACCGTGAATTAGGTACGTTTAGAAGGCTCAGATCAGAAAGATAACTTTCAGCCCTATTCTGTCACTTTTGAGGTGCAAGTGACGCATAACGAATTATAATTTTTGTACGGCTTTCTTCTAGTTGATAGATCATTTAAAACAAATGGCGAAAAACCGAGTGCCATACAAAAGTAGTGGTACCGGAAGTCAGTACTAATTTTTAAATAAGCCGAAAACAACTGTAGAAGAAATATAAGTCATTTACTACTGTACGGAATAAGTGTTATTCCTTTTCTATGCTTATTCGGATTCAGTACAGGGGTGAAAAGCTAGGGGCGCAACCCTTTTCCTAGGCCCATATGATATAAGATCATTGCAAAATGTACCACTCACTACTTTTGTACGGCACTAGATTTTTCGTCATTTATTTTTTATGATCTATATATCACGTGCAAGAAAGCCGTACAAAAATAATTAGTCGTAATTACACCTGGAAAATTCAATTTTACTCTAAATTGTATTTAAAATTACGACTAATTAATTATTTTGTACGGGTTTCTTCTAGTTGATGGGACACTAAAAATAAATAAATTTATATTTGAATTCAATATTCGGTTTTAGCCCAACATTTTATATAATATTTCCAAATTTATGTTTGTAACTCATACCGTTTTGCAGAGAGTCAGCAATGTGACAACACTTTGGCTCTGTTTTGCTCTTTAGTTAGGGAATCCTAAAAAAGTGCCTTCTAAAAACTAAATGCCAATTTTTTAAGTTTTTAGTGAATTTGGGCACTGTATCTATAGATAAACTTCACACAGCATGGCCACTGTCTTCCGCCCTCTAGTATCGACCTCACCGCCCCCCTGTTACGATCCCGTTACCGCTTGTTAACAACACGCTAGCATTTGCACGTGCATACGTGTCATTTGTTTTTGAAGTGTAGGCACGTTGTAGGACTATACGACTCAAAGGCGTGATTTTGTAATTGACGTGTACTTTTAGTCAGTCAGTCAGTGAAACAGCAACGGGGAAGTAGAGAGGGTGGTTAAAATAAATAAATGTGTTATGTACAGTAAACCATCACACCGCTCGCCATCGGCAGGGAATTCATTCACACACATAAACACTTTAGAACCAAAATGGTTTAGAATACACATAAACACTTTAGAACCAAACCCGCGAACGCTTGGGTTGTGGAATAAGCTCCCTGCCAAGGTTTTCTCCAAGGACTACAGTATGGGGTTCTTCAAGAAAGAAGTTATTGGAAGAAGGGTCGGCACGCTCGAGTGATACCCCTGGTGTAACAAGCGTCCATAGGCCAAGGTGACCACTTACCATCAGGCGGACCGGCTGCTTGTTTGCCATCTTAGTAGAATAATACAAAAAAAGACGCATTAACAAAGCTATATAGCATCTTTGCCGTTCCTCGGTTGCAGCCAGCGGCAGGTTACACGCTTTACGTTAAGTACCATGTCTCCATTTAACATTGGCAGTGACTTTTCCACGGCAAGACGACAAGCCGAGCCACCGGAGTTATGCTACTTAGTTGTACAGCCATAAACTTTAAGGGAAGCATCACAACCAAGTGAATGCAGAAATAGTTATTTGAAAAACATTTGCTGTCGCTCTAGGACCCGGTCTAAGTTTCTGATGTGCGATAGGGACAACTGCACCTCGGGCTGTTTTACGTAGTCGTAATGATCAAAATCGGGCTATCGTTTCTTTACCCTTTACTTTCCTCTTCCAAATTTCAAGCAAATTTATGGTTTATGGTAATTAAAAATAACTTCACCTTAAAGGTAATGAATAATTCCGTATATGTATGTTATGATTTATTAAAAATTAGTTTTCATATTTGTTTAGTACACGTCTAAATATGTCTTAAAAAGAGGCATTTTTTTGGACTTCTGCAGGGCCCCAGTTTTTTATATGAATGTCATATCGAAAAAAGCAAAACATAGAGACAAAAAAAATTACAGCTGTAATTCCAAAATTCACGGAAGAAACAGGGGAATACGTTTGTATGGCAAAAACAGCAACTCCTTAATTATAGCAAAGAAACCGACTCTCAGTTAACGTTTTCAAGTATTCTATGTCCTTCCCCGGGAATCAAAATATTCGTATATCGGTACGGCGGTTACAAATGATTATAACAGACAGAGTTACTTTCGCATTTATAATATTTGTATATGGATTTTTAGAACGTATTGTTTTGCATATTCATTCTATTAACATTAAAAATCGTTCTAAAAATAGCTTATGACTAGTATTATTTTTCGTTCAATTAAATTTCTAAAATACGCTTTCTACGAAAACTAAATAAAAAATATTTAAAAGGTGGCCTGAAATAAGATGATCTTACTTAAAGTTAACTTAACTGCTTATTTTCATAATTTTACTCAAAACAATCTAAAACTGTGTTTGCAGTTATTTAAGTACTGTCATAAGCTTACATGGTTTCTTTTACTAAACCGTAACTCCTTAAGTAAAGTAACAGGATGATTCCACAGTCATGAGCTAATATGGCTCAAGCTGAGGTAATGGTGATCTAGAGCCTGGGCGATCTACGTGCCTTAACATTTAGGAAGCTGAAGTGGAAATGAGCCACATATCACGTAGAAGAACCGATGAATATTAAGAAAAAGAGGCTTTACGATCCGGAAAAGCAGTTGCCTCAAATATTTCGTTTTGTAATTCTAAGAACAAGGCATAGCAATGGACGTCTACCTACTAAGTCATAATAATACTTGTTATCGCACTTACTTATAAACAGTGTCATTAACACCTTAATTACCCCAGGGGCTTTTCTTTGTAAATTTTAATTTTTTCAAGTCAAAGCGCGTCTTCATGCTATGACGCGCCTATTCTATCAACTATGTATAAAAGCTGTCTGTTCAAAATATGAACTACGCGCACACTACAAGCAAGCAATTACAAGTTTTAAATTCAGCCAAAACTTTTTAATTTATAAATTTTCTACATATCTTACGGTAGCGTTGTTTTTTCTCCTTCTATTTCCGTTATTTCAATTGTGTTATGGTGAGTTTATTTATTCGACTTATATTTATATTATATTATATAGAGTAAATAACTTGCAAACGTGATGAAAAAAATTGTGTGTAACACGGGCGGTACGGCAATTACTAACTCGAGTCATTAAAGTCTTCGGCATTAGGCTTCTAATTCGTTAGTAAATTTCTCCTAACCACCCTTAATACACAATGTACTATTTAAGAATATGCTTTAGTTAGAAAAAAGTCCAGCAGTATAAGCATTATCTCAATATCACGTGTCTAATGTAATCAACCGAATCGACCGCTCTCACTTATGTCGGCGCGGTGCGGCGCTCACGCACGCAGGCAATGAGGAATGCTTCTACACAGCAATACTATTATGTTGGAAAACTAATATCTTCTGCTTTTTGTCACGCAAATTGCTGTCGATAAAAAGTGTTAAAGGTCGCTATTGTTAGAGTGGGCGCACACTAGATACTGAACTGTCTTTATTGTGTTTTGTCTGGCTCGGCAACAGTAACAATGACACCACACTGAGTTTAGACAGTCCAAATACGGTTTAGTTTGTAAAGTGCACCACCTTTTATGGAATTAAAATCACAAATAATACATGTTTTACTGTGTCCTCATTCAAAACAACACGGCGATGTATAAAGATTTCTGTTTCTACTTTGAAATGTCGGCGAAAATTTTTGAGCCCTACAGTAACAGGTATAACAATTTTATTCTAATCGGAAATGAATGAGGTGAACCCCCTTCCAAGCCTTATATTTATAATAGTATTATAAATTAACAGAAAAATTAACCCTCCCTTTAAAAAAATCCTGGTTACTCTGCAAATTGCAGTAATATGAAAGATTGCCAAAAAAAATTTAGAAATATCTTTAGAAAATGTTAATGTAAAATTATTTAACTTGTTTAAAAGTCTAGATTTAAATAACTAAAACGAACGACTCTATTTTATTATAAACTAAAAAAAACCTTGGAATCGGATCTATGGTTTTCGGATTAAAACCGCACTAATGGACAGACATACATAACGTTTTATCACATCTAAGGAATTAGGGATATGAATTTATAAAAAAAATATAATTGAGTCAAGTTTTAGGTCGCTTATTTTTAGGTTGTAAATCTTTTCTTACTAAAGACGTGATCACAAAATGGTGTGAGTATTCGTCAGAAATAACTGTCTGAAAAACTGTAAAATCAGGTAGTAGCAACGTAATATTGGTGTATTGTTAAAAAGTAGTACAGTACGTCTCAACAACAGTCGTCGCCAGCTAAAGAGCTTTGTAATTACAGTACTACCAATTTATGTGTAAAACGGTGAAACTTGGGACTACGATGATAATGAAAAACGTCATTGGTTTATATAATAGTGCTCTCTCTGTGGTAAATAAAGTGATGCCAACCTCAGGTCACAAATAAGTTTGTGAAACTTTACACGGAACTGCACAAATAGAAATGCAGGTGAGCTTGTCTCATTTTAAAAAATAGTTTTACCAAAAATGTATGCAAATTTTTTGGACTGTTATGAAATTTTTTTGTAGAAAAGATCGTGAGAATTTCATTATTATAATATCTGGCTAGCTTTCAAACAAGATAATTTGTCTAAATAAACTTTATTTATATCAGCACTATAGGTGAAAAGAGATACAACTCACATAGTTTATTTATAAGTAACTATGCGCGTGACTTGGTTTGCAAGCAATCCGAATTTATATTATTTCTCAGATCCCAAAATCTTTAAAACTGCATAAACCTGTGATTTGATTTAATCAAAGTATAACTTTTGTGATACGTTACAAAAAATACTTTTAATCACAGTTCTTTGACTTTATGTAGGGTTCATACAAGATCAGTTGTAGTATTACGATATTTACATTAAACCGTTATAACAAGCCATTATGAATGAAAAAATATTAGGTAAACAAATCAGGTTCATTATTATATGGTATTTGCATGTATACCTACCTATTAACCTATATACTACCTCATAACTATTGACCTATGTAATATAGCAGACATTTTATGTTTAAGACGTACCTCAAATTTCTAATTTAGTTAAAAAGGTGACCTTATGAGTGTTACTGTATTTACCTACTACAACTAAAGACTGCGGTATAGGTTCGACCGCGTAAATACACCGTTTTTGTGCAAATTTTGTGGCTGATCTATAGCAACTAAAGGATTGAAAAAAAAAATTGTTATAAAACTTGCTTTTGTCTAGTGCATTACCCAAATGAGTGATTTTCATTTATTGTATTGAATGCAATAAAAAATCTGAAAGTAACTTTTTATTGCATTCAATACAATAAATGATTCTCTTCATTTTATTGTAATGAAAGTTGATTAAATCATTAGAATAGCTTGTTATCTAGTGCATTGAATCTAATTTGTAGCAAAAACTAAAAAAATGAGACTACAAAACTGTAAAAACGTTAAATCCTATATAAAAAAAAATTAAGATTCAAGGCGTCTTTATGGAATAATTTATTAAGGTAGTATATAACAAATACATTTATCTAATATTAAATGTATATGACATTGTATTTTGATTTTTAGTACATTAACATACACAACGTAAGTATTACAGAAATTAGCTTTCTGGCCTGATTCGCCATCTTAAGAGTGTGCCAATGCATGGCTAAAAAAGTGAGTTGAAATAAGACAGTAGTGAGTGCAGAAGAAAGGTATTAGTACATTTCCTGTTTCCAGGAAGAAGACAATATAAAATAATTATATAAAAATTAAAAAGCAAAAGGTTTCTTTTTCTTCTTTATTCTTATGACCTCTTAAAAGCTTCATATAGTTGAATTGCCATAGTACATTTAAAATAAAACTATACGATAATTTATAAAAAATGTCTAACCATGTTTTTATTATTAATTTTCGAATAAACGCGTCTCCTTGGTAATTTACTGCTCTCTTAAATCACCATTCCACCACGTCTTACTTAACGTACCTATAATGCTAAAAATTTCAATTTTTTTTTTGTTAATTAACATTTATGATTAGATTAAATCTAATTTAGAAGGCTAAGGAATACCAATCACGTAGTTTGATTCAAATATATGATTTTATTGTTATTCATTACGTCGCCACGGACACTACAAATATGCTTTGTCCGGTTACAAACAAGTATTTCCTGTATTTGGAAAATAAAAAAAATGGCGACACGGTGACATTTAAAAACGAGCTGGTAACAATAGCGTTTTTTATTGTTCTATTGATGTCAGAGATCAAACTTAAATACATAATTATTATTCAAATCGAATTGTAAACTGTATATCAAAATGAGTCACGTAAGACTAATAAAAAAAGACATAATTCACAGTAGTTTTTTTTATTATTTCGCTAATTTATGTCCACAAGTATTTATTATTACAATTTTTGACGTCTAAATCAATTTAGACATCTTTTGTTACTACACTATGTCTCGATTCTTAGACAAGATCGTCATATAGTTAATGTATTTAAGGCTAATATCGGGGAACTGACCCTCCTGGCGCTGACTCACCTTTGGGTTCAAGGCTCACTCTGGTCGAAGGGGCGACCCCAAGGGCGACAACCCAAGCCGAGGCTCCCCCCGCGAGAGCTATTGAGCGTTGAGCGCTATATGGGCTGAGAATCCTTCAGAGTCTCGCCCTAAAAGCCCGGTGGAGCAGTTATGGCTGCATGAGCCAACTGCATAGTCCGTTCAGAAAAAAAAGGTCATCAATATTACCTTTCATTACATTACTAAATTTGAAAACATAAATAAAAAAAAAAAAAAAAATAATAATAATAATTTTGACAATCGCAGTCAAAGTCTAAAATTATACCGACGTCTAAATTAATCCATACTTAACAAAAAATTATAAATGTAAAAGTAATAAACACAAAACAACTAGTAAGTTATGAAGTCCTTGTATATCAATCTTACAAATACACAAATCTTCATAGAATTAAGAAATAAATGATAAATATACATACATAGAAACAATCTTTCTTCATTTGAGACTCCCTGAAGGTTTAAGTCTTCGAAGGAAATATATCACGAAGGCCAGGCCTGGCTCGAGGTTCTCTTTTGACTATCTGCACCTATAGCATGCTATAGCAATTCATTGGTATAACTAATTAATTAATTAATAAGCTATTAATTAAGGAGTTCCACGCCGATAACCTAATTTATGGAGGGCGTAACCGCTGGCTGTGTCTAGTGACACTATAAATATGAGTACCTATGATTGTCAGTGTGTTTGATTTTATACGGAAGAATAAACATATAA
The DNA here is from genome assembly GCA_946406115.1 of Apoda limacodes. Lineage (NCBI taxonomy): Eukaryota > Metazoa > Arthropoda > Insecta > Lepidoptera > Limacodidae > Apoda > Apoda limacodes. Next base: position 15,714,261 of record OX291546.1, read on the forward strand.
TATATTATGCTGTAAAACGTTTCAGCGTATGATAGTAGAATAGACAGAAAGAAGTTATAGTTTTCGTAAAAGAGTCCCGTTGATCGATCCAAATTCAATGCAAGTGGAGCCGCAGGCATGTGCTAGTAATAGATAATATGGTTGAGATAACATGGTCACAGTACAATGTAAACCTATTACCGGCCGCCCACGAGCCTTGTCCCGGCAAGGACACAGACTGGTCAAGCGACCATTGAGTGACCCCACTGACCACAGACACAGTGATTAGATTATGGCTCGACTCTTTGTTATCAAAAAGTAATTTATTTTTTATTGGTTGATGCTTGTCAGTTAATAACAAGAATGCAAAAAAAAATCATGTATATTAGAATTTTTCTGATGAACTGAGACAATATGTGATGGATAAACAATAAAATTGTTTTAACTAATTACCTTTAAATTACCATTTCTATGTGATTTTACGAATTATAGTTTTTTTTTATTAATTAGTGAAATAGTTAATTATTAATTAATTAATAATTTGAAACACTAAACCTACAGTTTAGGTTCAAAATTAAGATTGACATGTGTCACCGTTTTTAGAGGGTAAAATCGAGGATGAAAATTCGTATGAGAATTCCGATATTTGTGTAAGTTCATTAAAATCTTTTTTAGAAAAGTCCACGGGAACCAAGTTGCAGAAATAAGCTAGTTAAATAATAAAATTATTAAGATTATCTGTAATTGTCATTATAATTTTTCTAGTTTCCTGTCTAATTAAAGTTATTTGAAAACTTAGCTTTAAAATTAAAGTGAGAATATTAAATATACATCTCATTAGCGGCACCTAATAAAAAGATGCCATTATAATAAAATAGGATTGGTCATGAAAATTGATGTGAAATTTTTCGAAACACAGATGATGAAATAATATATTGTTATTGATAACTACAGAATACACTATTAGAATTAATATTAGTCATAACATAGTATTACCTATTCATAGATAAATTATTTAGTATAGAAAATTGGAAAGAAAGAAATGAATAAATAGATATAAGAAAAATGTAAGGACAATGCAACGCGTTAAAGTCTTTTGTACTGGAATACTTAACGCCATAGACAAGACGTATTGGGAACGTTACAGTACAGTGAACAAAAAAATCTTGAATCTGTCATGGTTTTTTAAGGTCAAAAGTTATTTAAACCAAACTATTGTTTAAAACGTAAATGTAGGACCAATAATTCACAAAGAATAGTAATTTAATTTGGCTACTGTTAATTAATTATAAATGTTCCGACAAAACTTAAACACAAAAAACAAATACTTAACTAAATGTCATTAGATCTTTGTAAGATACCATCACATGAAATTCAAAATATCCTAAGTTTAAATGGTTAAATAAAATATATTGTATTTAATTAGAGTAGATACTACGTTTCACCTTTTGTTAAAAGTATGTAGGAGCAGTGGTAATCGATTAAGCTTTTAAAGCAACATGAATCTACATACATAAAAGCATCCAATAAAAACAAGTTGGAAGCTCGCAGCGAAGGTAGTTCCGCGTCCATTGCACGTCCGGCAAACCTTCACCGTTTCCGAACAAAACAAACCTAAGTTGAATCACCCGATTCTATAGATAAAGGGGGAACAGGACGAAGTGGGGGGTACACCCACCAAGCCACCACACGCTCGCGAGGTCGCTGTCTTTTTATTCGCATTACCTTCTGACATTCGAACTTAATGGAATTACCTTATTGAAATTCAAGCAGAACAAGAACGAACGTAATGGAATAAAATTAGGTTATCGTAACAAGAAAACGGTTCTAAAAGTGGCCATCTTTAAACTCAGCATCCGACGGCCCAATAAGAATTCGAAACATTTAACGGCATCGGCGCCACGGAAAGATGTTCGTTTTACTCGGCTCTAAGCTACTGTGTACGCGTTAGAAAGGGATAGATAAAAACACACTATACCGTCTGCGAGTAGTCATTGTTCTTGTCCGTAATGGAGCAAAATAAGTAAGCAGCGGTATTCGTGACGTGAGACAAAGCTATCGAATGAAGAGTGCGAGTGAGATGGAATATGAGAATTTTAGGGTCGACGTCCGGGGAAGGTTGATGAAATTAGATTTTCTGAAGAATTATGTCTCATTTAGGACGACGCATCAATCATAATCTTTGTGCGGGAGGAGAATAGACCGTGGCCTTTTGTTGTTAGAATTTATACATATTTCCGTTTATTTTTTTTGGTTTTTCTTTCTTTTATTTTAAATACCTAATACTGAATGCCATAGACACTTGTTTTTGATATATGCACTTGTAAGAAATTCAAATTTTGTATTAGATTTTTAACACAGTAACATTTATAGGTACTTACTTATCTTTACCGCCGTTTAATTGGTCGATTAGTTATTAACTCAGGCCTCCAATATCTCGAGTGTTATTTGTTATTTGCTTTTAATATCTCATAAGAGTGCCTATAGTTTTTATAAAAAATCGGTCAATTGCGAGTCGAACTCGTGCTGGTTTTGAACCAGCATTAATTGGTATGTATGTACAGACACAAAAAAAACAATCAGTGCGCCGTTAAGCGGTCACCTATCCAATGATTGACCAAGCCCAACGTTGCTTAAATTTGAATATCGATCTTATAAACAACTGTGTAACTGTTTCCGATTAATCTAGAGTAGTATTTTGGAAATGACTCGAGCCCTTCCCACACTTGGCCGGTTTTGATTATTTTTTGTTTTACTTTGATTATTTTTTATTTGTAAAAGTTTTAAAAGTAAAATTTTTCGATTGCACACTTTAATTACTCCAGATAAAAGATTGTAGGTATTACTTTTTTTACAATAGAGCAAAAACCACAACAACGCTTTTTTGTACGGGGAACCCCTCAATTTTTAGTTTTATTGAATTTTTATTATTTACTAGATGGGATTGAGATTTTGTGAATATTTTAGGCTTGGACATACTTCGTGTTAAAAGAAAGAATCCTGTAATGTTTGCACAGACAGACAGACAAACAGAAGGAGTAGGCTTAGTAATAGGGCTCCGTTAGCATCCTTTGGTTACAGAACAATAAAAACTTAATGACACAAGTACAGTTACGCTAATCTAAATTCCTATTGGTTTTCGTGATAGAAAACTATAAGTTAGCATATGAATATGAATACGAAATATATTATATATCTGGATTTGTTAAAAATACATATTTTATGAGAGGTAGTTAAAATATGTAATTAAGATATTTTATTACAGTTTGCCACCTGAGGTTTTTGCCGAGGAGAGAATTTTATTTTTATGTAATAAAGTAGAAAGTAAGCAATTATAACTGCCATGATGGCTTTATGGTGTTTTTCCATAATATGATTTAACAGTTGAATTGTAACATATCCATAATACAGAATTTTTCCTTAAAATATTTTGGACTTATTAAACTTCGTTAGTTAAACGTCAAAATTTAAGACTTTATCTCTGAACTGATTGAAATATAACTATTTAAAGTTTGAAAACGAATTAAAAGTTTCAATTAAGCGATGGACTAGAAATTGATTTATTTAGATTTCTATTTTCTATCTAAGTTAGGAAGTTATGAAATATATATCTTAGAAATTAATGAAGATCGTTATTTATAAAATCAAGTACAAATATATCATTTAAGCCTAAAATAAGACGGTTAAAAGCATTTAAATTCACCTACAAAAATAGATAATCCTTAGTCAGAATATTCAAAATCGTATTTATTGTATCCATTTTGTCATCTCATAAAATAATTCTAAATATCAAAAAAACAAAAAATGATAGATAAAATATGATTACGATACCATCAGTGGTAACAGGTTGTAGTCCCATCCCGATCCCGCTTGTTGACGTAGCGGGACGGCGTCCCGTACCCCGCGTCCCGCACTTACCGTTACGCGAACGTCCTTGGCTGAGTTCTGTCTTGCGCAGCGCAGGTCCGCCTGTACTCGTTCCACGCCGCTGCTGCCCCTACCACGTGCGACCAAATCTGTGTGCGTGCACACCGTACACACACATACATACACTACTACGACCTACCGCCTACGTCTAACAATGTACACCTGTGTGCGTGGATTGAATTAATCCTAACGGATATTACAGAATTTGTTAGTGCCTTTAAGTTTGAAATTAACTTCGAAGTATAGATATGGACGCATTACTCGAGAGTCCGTTGAATAATATACTTCGACATTCCTTAATGACATACGAAATTGCTTGAACCAATTAAGAAACATTTTAATTGTGTAAAATGGCTCATAGGTTACACATAGAGGATACAAGGATATCTGTATTATAAAATAATGTTGCAAGCGTTTAAATATAAAAAGTGGATTTAATGGGTACTGTAATTTTATCTTCCTGTTGACCTTTGCTTTTCTATTATCATACTTAAGGTTGGGTTCATGAATCACGCAAATAAGAGCAATTGTTTTCTTTATAAGCCGAACTTTGTATTAACTAATTTATAATTTTATTCCCGTGGGAACTTTTGAATTTCTCAGTAGAAAAATAAAGTAGCCTATGTTCTGTTCAAGTACCTCTATGTATGCCAAGTTTCATCCCGATCTGTCCGGTGGTTGAAGCGTGATTGAGTTACAAACATCTAAACTTTCATATTTATTTATTTACTATGTGTTTATTGTTTTGACTAAAGACGAAATGATATATCGAAATATTTTGAATACTTATGGTTTTTCCTTATTTACAATAAAAAAAACTTCGTATTATATAATAAAATGTATACACTTTGGAGAACCACAATAACTATTGTTATATATGTTTGATAATAAATATTTTCATAGCAAAGATGCAGTCAAAAGATTAATCTCGAGCTGGACTTGAACTCAATCAATCAAGCAATATTACAAATACACAATTTATTTTTAAATTCAACAACAACTCAATTGGTAGAGCACTTACACTGACTGTAAGGATTGTTGCAGGTTTTAAGTTCTGGCTTGAGGTTAATCTTTTGACTGCATCTTTGCTGTGGAAATATTTATTTTCATTTGAAATTTCTGACGTTGTACAGTGAATACACATATTATGTAAAGGATGTTACTTACTATCAATTTATATGCCACTGCTACAAAAAGGTGATCTCATGATCGCAGCACTCATTGCATAATTCACAAAGCTTAAATTGTTTATTACATAGATATGTTTTCAAATAATAAATATGGTTCTTATTCTTTTAAGATTTTTATAATTATATATTTATTAATCTGTGTGGTACCTTTTTTTTATTAAATTATGTTTAACATATATTTTAAACTGGCAATTTCTCGCGACTTGATTTACATGGACTTTTGAAAAAATCTAATAAATCTCTATTTTGCCCCATGGGGATTATTCTACAAAAACGGTAAAACACGTCAATTTTAATTTTCAACCTAAAGACCAAGTATTAATTTTAATGCTTAAAAATGACGAATTTTTTTTACGAACCTCTAACCCCCATTAACATCCTTAGGGGACAAATTTTGCAAAAACCTTTCTTAAGGGAGCCTTAAGTGACACAGGGCACTCGCATAGCAAATAAAAGAGCGATGTTTCACTTTACATCTGAAGAGAACATTTTACTACTAATTTATCCTATCCGTAAAGTAGCTTTTTAGTCAAATTATGTTTAACGTGTATATTAAAATTATGTAGAGGAAAAACTACTGAAATATATAACTGAAAATAGATGCACAAAACAGATTTATGAATCTGAAGCAATTGGTAGGGTCGGTAGAGGTAGAACTTGGCAAACGTATGTAGGTCAAATTGAGTACGTTCTCAGAAAAGGCCAGGTCAGGAGTTTTCGGAACCGTAGAAAATGTATGAAAGCATTGATGCTTATAGATGAGGCAAGAGAGGTATTCCAGGATCGTAGCAAGCGGCAGACTTTGATCTCTGCCTACCCCTCTGGGAAACAGGCGTGATGTTATGTATGTATGTAAAAACTACTTGTTATAAAATTTTACTGTAGAAATATATACTTCGTATTACAAAAGAGCTATGTTGGCAACTACCTTCTAAAGACGACTTTTTACTACTAATTTATCCTATCTGTGGAGTGGTTTTTTTGTCAAATTATGTTTAACGTATACATTCAAATTATGTTGAGGTAAAGTACTTATTTTTTTATACGTATACTAGATTTTGTCTGTGACTCTATCTGCCCTGAATTCGGTTATCGGCGTGGAATTTCTACGTGAACTCCTTAATTATACTAACAAAGTATGTATTGCTATAGTTCGTTTGAGAACGGTTATAGTTTTTCCCGCGGGAACTTTTGAATTTATCAGGACAAAAGTAGCCTATGTTCTATTCAAGGACCTCTAAGTTTGAAGCGTGATTGAGTAACAAACATCCAAACTTTCACATTTATCATATTAGAAGATTAGAAATATGTTATTATTATATTACGTAAAAGAAAACTGCTGGACTAAAACTAGATTACACACTTACCTAAATAGGCATGTTAAAAATTATAATGTAATTTTAAGCCCAAAAATTCTTAAGTTTTACACCCAATGAGATAAGATAAATGGGTTCATAAATGTTATACGAGGTCTTTTTTAATGGTTCAATAAATTGTGGAAAGAGATAATAATAACAATAAATATTACTGGAAATATCACTCTGCGCCATCTGTTGCCAAACCAAGCAAAGCTTACATTATGTAGGTATAGGTACCAGATAGCGGATACGAATATATACATAAAAACATATTATACGTAGAAAACACCCAGGCTCAAGCTAAACACAAATGTTTGTCCTGTGCGGAGATCGAACCTACGCCCTCGGCTCAAGAGGCCAGATCTGAACTGAGCCACTGAGCAGTTAACTAACTATGTATATAATATAATAGTACTTTAGCATTAGATATATTATGTATAATAATAATGATATAACCTTTGAATATTTTTACTTAATATTAGTACAAAACTGTATGACGACGTAAGGATGTGCCATATGGACGGACTGACGGACATGACGAAGTTGTAAGGAATCCGGTTTGCCATTTAACTACGGAACCCTTAAAATATGGCCAAAATCACAGCATCATCAATATAGATAACAGTACCGTACATTATAAAGTATCTGTTACACGCTAAGGTCTTATTAATATAGTGTCAAAGTGGTAAGTAAAAGAGGCTGTTACTGTCCTACATTATGACTTAGGTATGTGTCCAACCACTGGTTTGCCCCTTCTGAAGAATCAAAACCGTAAAGATATACATACATATACTTGCATCAAGTCTGATCTTGCAAAATGTAATGGAACAAAGCTGCGCCCAAATTTAGTCATAGAAACAGGCGAATATGTGTCAGAATACGTGATCCATACTGTAAGTAATTTCTACGTCATGTTTTGATTAACATTTGGGTTTAGGTATACCTCGCCGCACTGGCTGAGTCGTTAGCTGACGGAATAATGCAGATTTTATGTTAATATAACACATAATTAATTCAAGTTACCTTACATTAGCTTAACTTTTGGCCATTTTAAGACTACGGTATGGCACGATGCTAATAAATGTTATTTTATTATCTCGTATGATGCTATCTGTCTCTGTCTATTTTAAGATCTAAGGTGGTGACGGAGATATTAGTTGTATTACATACAAATTATGTTATTAACGCATTGTAACGTAATAAATAAGTGTCAAGTAGGGATTACAACTGCTGGATCTTATATCCAGATATCCAGCTGGATCTAACGCAGTTTTCGGTCTGCTCACTGCTGGATGCAATTATGTAGGATCCAAAAATAGTCATTAATTTTAACTTTTGAAATACTTCTACTTTTGTTAATTTTTCAACTTCTCTTAAGGTAGGATTTGCGCAGAAACAGCTCGCGCAATTATCTGCGCTGATGCTGACATTAAATTATTTGCGTATCCTGCATCATTGTATCCAGCAGACTGAAAACTGCGCTGGATTTCTGGATTGTTTTTTAAGCTGTCTTGCTACGGATTGCAATCCAGCAGCGTTTTCAATGGAACTAGATCCAGGTCTGATGCAGGAGTTGTATTTTATAAATACAATAATTGCAATCCCTACTAGACACTTATCCATTACGTTTCTGTGCGTTAATAACCTAATTTGTATTTAATTAATTAATAAGATTAATATTTTGCGTGTCCGAATGAAGTGTTACTAATTTTTTATTGCTGTTCTGTATAAAGTTTCCGTAGTATTTTAAAAGTGATTAAGAAACGAATGAACTCCTGCATCAGACCTGGATCTAGTTCCATTGAAAACGCTGCTGGATTGCAATCCGTAGCAAGACAGCTTAAAAAAAAGTGACAAGCAGTAAGTCACGGATACCTGTTTAATAGTGTCCGGGTACTTCTTGTATTACGTTACGTGGGTCACATGTAACAGTGGCCATTTTTGTTTATGACATGTGTTTTGATGCGGTGTTTGCATTTATGCTTAGCGCTTTATAGCTAATTATTGAAAGCAGTGTCTTTATAAGTTTTCGTATTTCGTTTCTTGGGTAAGAATTGAAAAAGTAAACAAACCGTTTTAGACAACAGAGTTTTAATAGAAAGGTTGACGGTTATAAACTGGTCGGTAGTAGGTTTATATTTTTAGTTGCAGAAAATATACATTAAGGCTGCGCCCTACTTGAGTGTTCAGTTTTCTGCTCATTTTTAAAATCGATTCCACTGTCCTATTGCAAGTTTCAGACTGAAAAAAATAACATGGCTTTCTACATTTTTTAATTAGCAAATTATTGTATTTGTTTTAAGATATCTATTAAAACATCGCTTTAAAAATATATCAGGGTCAAACCTCTCGTTTTTCTATTTTTAATTCACAACACCTTATCAACTAGTACCGGGAACACAATTTATTTTATGAAATGTTAAGTAACTATAAAGCTAGAAAATTATTGTAATGGAATTTTTATATCTTATGTGATATAACTGTAATTATATTATTTTCTACTTTTTACGCAGAGTTGTACGCCTAGAAGATATTTCTGCCACTGAAAAATGATTTCTATTTGAGATTAACATTGTCGATTTCAGCTAAACGTTCATAAGGCAAATGTATATGCGCGTTGGGGGCCCTCTTAAATCTTTACCTTCAAGCAAGTTTGCAATGGAATAAATAAGGGCGAGGAGGACGCACCATGAGGGTTTGGACCATTATTGTGATGTACTGGTTCATATAGTTCATAGACTTGGAGTTCTGTAATCTGTCCTATGGAATGCGTAATAGCGTCACGAAATTGGCCACACTTTAGAAGAAGACAAAGTTAACCTATGGTATCCTTTCTGATAGACAGGGCACCACAGTTTCGCTTCGTCTCTGTCACACTTTTTATCTTTACATCTGTGTAGGAAATGCGCTATCCAGTTCTCTATGTCTGTGGTTTAGTTAGATTTGGAAATAAAAAAGATTTATCTGACACAACGCTTTCTATAAAGCTATAAAGCTTTCTATATAAAATTTTCAAAAGTGTCTCATATATTCGTTATAATTTCCATTCTACGGAACCCTAACTTAATGCATGTACAAGACGCACATGGTCGCATTTTTCTGTAAGGTTTCTTTGAAAAAAACCTGTTTCACTTTTATCTATGTTTTACTAAGACGTTTTTGCTTTAAACAATTAAAAAGGAAAATGATTTGAGAAGGATTATTTTAATGTTTTTTGAGTTCGGTTCTCAAAGGGTACTGAGGGAACCTTATTACTAACCTAAGTTGTATGTCTGTACAACCTTTAAAGAGCTCTATCATTAGACTGAAGGTAGGAGAAGCCTATATATTTTCACAGAATTTGTAATATTATGGCGGATTTTCCGAAAGGTAATAAAAAAAAACCAAAAGTAAATACGTCTTACGCTTTATAGAAAAACAAGAACTAATAAAAATCGATCAAGTGCGAGTCAAGATCATAAAAAAAGGTAATATATACAAGCTTAAAATGATTATAGTTTAAGCTTTATAGTAAAACAACAAATAATAAAAACCAGTCAAGTGCGAGTCGGGCTCACGCATTCAGTGGTAGTTCAGAACTCTTAGTGTCTGACACCGACTCACACTTGGTTGGTTTTTGTAAAATTAATTATCAACCAATAGATTCCTAACCAATAACAGTTATAGCATAAGTGTAAGTTAAATAATAAACAAAAGCGAAGTAACCTTTCTATAGTGCGTACCCATTATCGTCAGCGACACCTAATTACATGCCGACCTTACGCAATGTCAGACCGACATTGCTGTTTGCACTGCAGCCGCGTTCGATAATTAACATAAGTTCTAAGCGAGCTTTTGCTTAGTTGTATAAATAGCCTAAGGGATATTTAGAAATCTTAAATAGCGCCAACATTATATGTTTTTAATTTCAAAAACTACAACTTTAAAAAGTTTGAAGTAAACATAAGCTATTTTTAGGGTGTTTGTATGTATCTAGTAAACTATCATATTTGTATCTAGTAAACAAAACATTTTAAAACTAAGCACTTTTTTTTACAAATTCGTTTTCTATTGAGCTTTAATCAAAAACATGCACCTTATCGTGGCGCTTGTTAGAGTATCTTAAGGGTTCAGCTAACTAAATACCCCACATGTTTAGTATTTTCGGTTAGTCTTAATTTACTACTATGACAAAATACATATTTTATATTTGTTGAAGAAGTCTGAGACCATAGTCTACCGCGATGATTTAGTGTGCATTGGTGAACGTTCGGCTACCCTCGCCTCGACTGTCAGAATTTTCAAGCTGTCTATAAAGGCATCTGACTTGAAATAATAATTGCTATCATCACAGCCAGAGTCGACAAATATATTTTCTCAAATAGATTAAATCTCGGTGTGCAAATCGGTTCGTTTTAGCTCTGCTCAATCAAGCGGCTTAAGATACGCTAGCTATTGCCACCATGTTTATGGTTTGTAGTTAGTGCAAAACGAATTTAAAAAACTGCACAACTAAAAAGTTTTAATACAAAGCTATTTTTAGAACGTTTTGTATGCAAGAGAAAACTAGGTCACATAAAATTTGCTTGCCACTTTTAGAATAAATAAAAATTCTAGCCGATACGTGTATAATATTTTGCATCTAAAATAGCTTATTTGTATTCAAAAATTTTCATTAAATACGTGTTGTATTAACTACAGATTAAAAACTTGTATTAGTGGCAAAAGCGTATATTAGCACTTTGGAAAAGACATAGATTTAGAAGTAAATTGTAAAAAAAATTTGATTATGTTCATTTGAACCACACCTTAATAGGTTGGATTTTATACACACACAATCGTCTCTATATTCGATCACTACACGGCTGAATATCGGAACGCGGCCACATGAGAATGACGTATTGCGAAACTGCAAGCCGCAAAGGTCGCTAATCGCATTTAGCTTATCACGCACGCACTGCCGAACTGGCGCGCGTCAAGCAATGCCCTATAACCTGACACGCCGCAACCTTCTCGACACAACAAAAAATAAAACTAGTTTTTAATAACCGGATTCATTTATATTTTGCGTCTCTACTTTACATATGTACACATGTAAGTACTTGTTTTAGATTCGAAAGTGTGCTTGGTTTCAAGTTTAGCTCACGCAACTTTTTTATTTTTTCATTCATTACTTCCTGTTAAGGTTAAGGTGTAGGCTAGAGAAATACTCAGTTTTTAAGCAAACGTTGTAACACGACCCTAGTCGTAGGTATACATTAAATTTGGTTGTTATAATTGTCAGTAAAATTATAAGGATTTGTTGTTATCTAGTGCATTGACTATATTTTTTAACAAAAAATGTGAAAAAAAACAATTTCTTTTCAAATTCAAGAGAAATAATTTCTCAAGTTAAGAAATACACTAGTGATAGTAATTTAAACCCTAACAAAAAATATTCTTTCATAGCACTGAAGTATAATAAACTATTAATGTATTTCTTGTATTTCACTTCTCAATATAATGAATGTATATCAAATAACTATGCTTTATAGCCAGCTGGCAGTAAAAGCCTCCTCCATCTGTTTTCACGACTATGACTCTCTGTCTCGTGTCTAATAGTTCTACTCCATGTTTTCCTTTATATATATATATTCATATATTACCGCCATTAACAGTAAAATAAGCTAAGACTAACTTGTACAATTACGTAAGTTAGGTAAAAAATACTGAACAATGTATGAACATTGTATAAGGAAAATAATTTATAATAATTTAAATAAATAATATATATAATATTATTATTAATAATAATAATATACTTTATTGCATATAATATAACAATAATACAACAATAGTTACAAAGAAAAAAAAAACATATGGCGATCTTATCGCTATGAAGCGATCTCTCCCAGATAACCTTTCGGTGAAGAATTTAAAAAAAAAACATAATAAAAAGGTAATGTGTGCATTAAAAAAAGTAGATAAAAATAATAATCGATCATACATCTTTAACAAAATTTATATAAAAAGATAATATTAAATACAAAATATATTTAATATAACATTAGATACAATTAAATAATACTATACATACATAAATAATTATTTAAGAATATATATAAATATATATAAACTTATACATATACATAAAATTTACATACATATTCATACAGAGATAAATAATCAACAATATATATTAAAAATATAGCTATGATGTGATATATCGGCTTTTATTTATTATAGTGTGTAATAACAGGTTTTTTAAATGTTCTCAAGGACTGCGGTCGTTTTATATACAGAGGTAATGTGCTCCACAATCTGATTGCTTTCACAGTAAATAATTTATTATTCATTTGTGTACAGTGCGTTGGAGTTTTTAACAACAGGTATGTAGAATCACGTAGAAAAGGAGAACCAATGAACTAGAAACATTTTTCTTTAAATATGATGGTGTTTTTGGATTGAACAAAACACTATAAAGAAGATAGAAGTTTTTTTTTTTTTTTTTATACCACTAAGGTGGCAAACAAGCTTACGGTCCGCCTGATGGTAAGCGGTCACCGTAGCCTATGGACGCTTGCAACACCAGGGGTACCACTTGCGCGTTGCCAACCCTTCAGAAATCTAATAACTTCTTTCTTGAAGAACTCCATACTGTAGTACTTGCAGAAAACCTTGGCAGGGAGCTCATTCTACAACTTAAGTTCGCGGGAGGAAGTTTCTCTGAAACCGCACTGTACGCGACCATTTAGGTTCTAAAGTGTGAGAATGAATTCCCTGCCGATGGCGAGCGGTGCGATGGTAGAAAGTAGCCGTGGGCATCATTTCGAACAATTCCTCAGAACACAACCCATTGTACAAGCGTTAGAACACACACAGTGAGGCAAAGTCTCTCCTCAGACTCAAGGGCTCGATACCGCAAGTGAGTTTGAAATCGTCGACAATTCTCACAGCCCGTCGTTGAACCGAGTCAAAAGAGCCAAGTTGGTATCCGGGTGCACCTGCCCAGAGATGGCAGCAGTACTCCATACGGGGCCGAACTTGCAACTTGTAAAGTAACAACTGCTTCGCTCTGTTGAGTACACCAAGTTTTTTGGACGCCAGCTTCACCTTATCTTGTAAATGATCTCGTAACTAAACATCGCTGGAGATGTCGACACTAAGGATCCCAATGCTCTTGGAGATGGAGAAGGGAGTGTTCTGGAATTGTGGGACTACAGTGAATGGAGTTTTCTTAGCGGTAAACGCGCACACTTGTGTCTTTGTAGGGTTGAATCGGACCAAGTTTACCCGTCCCCAGTCCTGGGACAGTGTGGTCTCGATTTGAGAGACAAGTTCTCCGCGGTTTTCCTCCTCAACGGAACGAGGGATGTTTGCACGACCCGTGTAAAAAACGTCTCCAGTGCTGTCATCTGCATAGCAATGTATGTTGTTGATGTCCAACATGTCATTGATATGCAGTAGAAACAGCGTAGGATACAGCATAGAGCCTTGCGGGACACCAGCATTAATGTCCATGCTATCAGAGCAACTACTGTCAACTACGGTTCGTATGCGTCCACCGGACAAAAAGCTAGCCACCCATTTGCACAAACCCTCGGGCACTCCGTAAGATGGCAACTTCGATAGAAGACCCCGGTGCCAGACCCGATCAAACGCCTTCGCTATGTCCAGGCTACATGCCAATGCCTCCCCTTGACTCTCAATGGCTAGTGCCCATCGGTGTGTGAGATACACTAGAAGGTCACCAGTCGAGCGACCGTGGCGAAAGCCATATTGACGGTCACTGACCAGATCGTGTACTTCTGGGTATCTTAGAAGCTGTGTGTTGATCACACACTTCATCACCTTACAGAGGAGAGAGGTAATAGCGATAGGCCTGTAATTCGATGAATCTGATCTATCGCCCTTTTTGGGCACCGGGTGCACATTCGCAGTATTCCGGCAAAGATGAATTGGGAGCCACTTAAGCTTTGGTAACGGAATTTGGAAATGTGATCATACTTTCGCAGACCAAATATAAATCTTATGCATAAATTTTATCAAGTTGCTCCTCGGTGCATATCTCTGCATAGTTAAAAAAAGGAAGAAGTAGTCATTAAGCAAGTGTAATTTTAGTGGGGATGGGTAGGAAGTTACGTAATCTTCCCAAAGATTTCGCAGCAACATTTTTTTTAACTGCTAGTTGCTAGTTTACCTAGTCATAGAATAGTATACACAAAGCGTCGACGCACGAGAACCACTTTTAAGAACCGTGTCGCTCATAAAACGATGCGGACGGAGAGCGCTTGTGATCTGGTTATTTTGTTGCAATAAGGCGCGTAATGGCAAACATTTTTAACATTGTGACAAACAAAGCAGTTTTTACATCTAACTCCATACAAAAATGCTGTAAAGTTACGCGTTAAGACAGTCATATGCCACAAGACAAGAGGCTTGTCCCTACTCTGTGTTATAGGTAATAATTACGCCCAATCAGCATTTGTTCCACAACCTTTCTTAGCTCGCTTGTTTGGACTAAGTAATTAATATTTAAGACCGGTCCTTTAAACAGTTCAAAAGAAACTGTTTTACTTGATGACAAATTTTAACACCAAACTTCAACATTAAGCAAAATCTAGTCATCGAAAAAGATGAACATATCCAAGTAACTTTACTTTATATTTTTTATAAGCACGGCCATTTTTTTGACGTGACAACGTCTTATAAATTGGTTTGCCGGGTGACACTTCAAGAAACTGCGTTACGCTCCGCTCACGTTATGCGCTCACAATGAGAGCGAGTGAGAGGCACGCGCCCGCCTAAGAGCGAGAGAGACAGACATAAAATCATTGTCACGTAAAACTTTCGCCCGTATACCGACTTTACAGGCAACCAGTTTTTTATTAATTTCCTTTTTGTACAATCCGATTTCTAAAAATGAGCTAATACAAAAATGTATAAATTGTTATAAGCTGATAACTTTAAGCACATATTATGCTTTATACAATTCAGTGATTGATCCTTAAAAACAATACAAAACACTTTT
The DNA here is from genome assembly GCA_946406115.1 of Apoda limacodes. NCBI lineage: Eukaryota > Metazoa > Arthropoda > Insecta > Lepidoptera > Limacodidae > Apoda > Apoda limacodes. The sequence goes on from OX291546.1 coordinate 15,729,704, forward strand.
TTCAATAAGAAATTAAAAAAAAATCTGCCAAGTGCGAGTCGGACTCGCGCACGAAGGGTTCCGTACCATTATCTATAAAAACGGCAAAAAAATCACGTTTGTTGTATGCCCCCCCCCCTTAAATATTTGTTTTATTTTATTTTAGTTATTTATTTTTAAAGTGACTATATAACTTAATATTCTGTGAATATTTTAAGCGTCTACATGTTGCCGTTATCAATATCACGCAAAATCGAGCGAAAAAATCACGTTTGTTGTATGGGAGCTCCCTTAAATATTTATTTTGTTCTGTTGTTTATGTATTTTTTGTTATTGCGGCAACAAAAATACATTTTTGTGAAAATTTCAACTGTCTAACTATCACGGTTCTTGAGATACAGCCTGGTGACAGACGGACGGACAGCGGAGTCTTAGTAATAGGGTTACGCTAATAACCCCTTTGGGTACGGAACCCTAAAAATGACCATTGGCGTCAGGAACCTTAAGCCCTAAATCATGGAGTAGAATATATTATACTCAATACTTAACAATTTCTAGTGGTGAAAAAAGACATTCCTATCCGCGGTATATAACTATTTTTTTTTACCATGTTAACTTTTAATTGATTCCGCTAATGTATAACCGCACTTAGTGTTGGGCAAGCGGCAAGGACGATCGGTTAACTGCCGAGATATTGCGGCACCGCCAGTCATAAGCTATCTTTAAATAAATGACTTTGCCGATCCAACCGGGGTCGGGCCAAAGAAAACAAAGTGTAACATGAGCTTTGGCATCAAACCAGCTTGTTATACTTTACGAAATTGTTACATTTGATTAATGATTCGTTAATTACACTATGATTATTTGGATTATTGGACTTAGGGTACTTACTGTTCGACCTCAGGCAGATCGTATGCTTATTTGGCACTTCAGTGGTAAAAAATACAGAATTTAAATTATTTTACTAACTAATTTTTGGTAAACTATGAATATTGTGAAATGGATCGTTTGGGTATCTGGACAAAGAGCGTCATCTGGTCCAAAACTAAGTAAAGGTTGTCCTAAATCTACACTTATGTAGGACACAAAACTGAAATATATATTTATACCGTCGTGTGTGGTAATTTAAAGTTTACTTTAGAAAATATATTATAGCTCCGTATGTGATGGGCTTTTGTTTTATTTTCTAAATACATGCCTACTTATAATACGTGTAAAACACCCAGATTCAAGGACAAAACAATTGTTTGTCCTCGTGCGGGGATCAAACCCACATCTTTCGGTTCAGCAGGCAGAGTGCTACCAACTAACCTACTGAAATGTTAGAAGACATTTAATTTTTATTTAATCTAAATACAATTAGGGCTAAGTGAGACATAAATAAATCTAATCTCTTACTTTACAACAATGAATAAAGACCATAAAGATAAACTATTATTTAGGTTATTATACCACAAGCGCCTACCTACAACGAAATCCGTGGATCAGATTAATATAACTCACACATAAAAAAACACACACAAACATATTTATTTGTATGTGTTAGTGAGTGGCACACATTGACATGTGTTACAATGTGTGTGTAGAGATGTTTACGTGTAAGTGCACGCACACACGCTTGGGCGGTTCAACGCACGGGCGCAACTACGCGAGTTCCTTGTTCCACTTTACCACTGACACTATATTATTATAGTTCCAATGTTCAACTAGTTTCCGACTTAAGTAACTTAACTTAACAGATTAAAACTTACTAAGCTTCAATCACATCGTGTAAAAGGGACACAAAAATATCACAGGAATCGTTTAGCTGAACTATTATGCTGAAATTTAGTAATTTATGTGTGGTTTTAATCCTTAATTAAACCATTACACACAAACAAACTTACAAACTTTATTATTTTTATTATTAGTAGGCTTAGCTCTATTTTAAGTTAAAATTAACTTAATTCTGATTTAAAGTTGAAATACTAATGAGAAATGAACTAAGAGTAACTTAACTAACTACAAACTGCGTGCTACGAAGTACAAGTGCAGTACAAAAGACTTCAACGCGCGGTCAGTATTTGAGTCACGAGTGGTTTATTACCGCCATTATTTAAGGTACAACTAGTTACTTTTTATCGGAGATTTGTTTAAATAGTAGTTTATATTTTAATATAACAGATTTTAGTTGTGATTGACTATGAATAAATATAAAAAAAAAACAAATAAAAAATCTGAATAAATATACATTTAACAGCACTTATGTCTTTTATAGTTAAAAAGTTGATTTTAGTAACTGCAAAAAAAAATTAAACAAAATCATTCAAATTAAGTAAAAGAATACTTCAAATATATGTCAAACAACCTGTTTTTCATTGTAATGTCATAGGATTTGGAGTTGAAGGACAAACAGACAGACAGACAAACTTTTTTAAACTTTGTACATAAATCTAAAGTACATGAAAAATTGCAGTAGGTAACAGTACATTCAGTAAAACGAGAAGTTGGTCAAAATTTGGGAAAATCATTCCCTAAGCGGGTTAAATAGGGAAATAGTTCCTTCACTTACCTACTAGTATAGTAAGTAAAGTTAAATTTTGCGAGTATCACTGCGGGAAACCAGCTAGTGTAATATAAAATTAGATTAATGAGACTAATGTTAAGCAATTGCAAAGATGCATGTAACCTCGAAACTTTATTTTAAAAACTATTATGCTCAATGTTCATTTATTCCCCTTTTTTTTTTTTAAACCTTTGCACAAAAAACAATATTAAAAACTAATTTAAAATATTTTAAAACTAAAGTTTTATTACATAATTACACGCATATTTTTTTAAAGACTTGTTTATCGAAACAGCTAAGTTTGATAATCGATTTTCTGTGTTCAAACTTTTCGCTCGAGCTTAACAGCTTTTACGAGTGTTGTCCGAAAGCACATTCACTGTGTACATTCATACGTCTAAAATCCAGTAAACAGAAGCCGAGCAAATAAAAAAAGCAAATATTAAAATAAGAGACTCACTAAGTTAGTGATTTTTTAGTTAAAGTTGAAGAACATTCAATATTTTGGACATAATTTTACGTACAGTCATACATTACATAACGTTTATTTTCTTAAAAGTCTAAATACTTCCTTTACCTACGGATTCATCGGTGGCGGCTGAGGGGTTTCGATTTCACTTTGCGTTCTGAGTGACGGAGGTTCGAGGCCTGTGTCTTTCACTATCAGTGAGTCTTTTTCCTAATTTCTTAAGTGCATTGAGTATTCTCACTACTGGCTTTTCGGTGAAGGAAAACATCGTGAGGAAATCTGTATACGTCAAAAAAAAAAAAGACGTATGTGATTCCACAATCTGCACTAGCATAGATTCTTGCACACTTTTTTGCATTATCCGCTAGCATTAACTTTTTACGGTTTAGGGTGCTCTTTTGCATTGACTTTTCTGGTAGCGGACTCAATTTGATACAGATACGTTTGACGCTATATAGCTTGCTTTTGTACAAGTAAATAGAATATAGAACCTACTTTATCAACATGATAGAAAACTCCTAGTACATCAATCTTCAAATACACAAATATTTATAGAATTAAGAAGTACATTATAAAAATACATACATAGAAATAATCTTTCTTCGTTTAAGACTGGAGGTTAAAATCTTTAAAGAAAATATATAATTAGTATTATTAAATGCCGTATCAATGGCTACATCATCAATGCACATAAATATTTTCATAGCTAATATGCAATCAAAAAATTAAGACTTGAACCTCCAATAATCCTTAAAGTCCGTGTAACTGCTCTAACAATTGAGCTATCAAGGCACAAGTCTGGCTAATGAAAATTGTAAATGATTTGTGTATTTATAAGATTGAAGTACTAGCGTATTTCCAAGGCAAAGTTGTAGTTGGGATTTTTATTTGCCAAGACTGTGCTTCGATAGCTCAATTGGTAGAGCACTTACTCGGACTGTAATGAATATTGCAGGTTCAAGGCCTAGCGCGAGGTTAAAGTTTTGACTGCATCTTTGCTATAAAATTATTTATTTACATAATAGAAAATATATATAGGTATTTTAATCAGTATCAGAACACGCATCATTTTGAGTGCTATCAGCAGTACAATAATCTATTGCAAACCTTAAATATTTTGGCGTTCGCACGTATTAGCATTAGAACTCAAACATGCGATAGACTATTAAGACTAGATTGCGTAATCTTTGTTACGTCTACGTCTAAAAAAAAGGATTAATGTTCAAAAGAATTGTTACACTTACCTAATTAGTTCATTAAGGTTGATTACGCGTTGCTAATGATTCATATCATATTATTTCTATGTACTAGCCTCAATATATTGTAATCAAAGGCCAGTACAAAAACTACAAAAGTATATCATTATTATGTAAATATAAATACAAACATTGACGATGAGATAATTTAGAATTAATTAGTTTTCCACCTTTCACCTTGTTTTGTAGGATCGACAAATTTCAAGTTTTTTTTTGGTAGTTTTATTTTTTGGCTTTGGTTTTGCACATTCTATGTGATCTGATCTATAGGAAACATGTCTGTAAATGTTAAGTGTTGAAGATTTGTAACGTTAATAGTAGGTAATCATCATCGTCATTTCCTCACGGCTGAAGGTCGTGATCATGGAGGATAGCTTGCTTAACCAGCGCTCTCCAAGCCGCTCTATGTCCTGCTAGGTGGATAGACGTCTTTATGCTGTCGTTGGTCAACTACTTTTCCATGTCCGTCCAATGGGTTGGTGATCTGCCCTGGCTTCTGCGCGCCAGGTGCCTAAAGACCAGAAGCTTATCTCAATTGTCTGACTACGCGACCGAAGTATTTATATAGTAGGTATAATATAGTGAACATAGTCGGTAACGTTGCACGATGCTACTTATGCTGGTAGATAATGAGAAGGAAAAGGTTTCAAATGGTTACCGAATATGTACCTGAGTAGCAATCTAGGTAGTCTTTTATTAATAAAAATTTTTAATAAAAAAAAAACAACCGCACTAAAAAGTAAAAATAATTACTTATTTCAAAAAATCTGATCTGAATTACAGTTTGAAGTTGGTTTCATCCAAGTTGACTGTTAGGTACATAGAAAACAACTTTAAACTATAATTCAGATAAAATTTTCAGAAAATAAGGAATTATTTTCACTTGTGAAGTGCATCTTTTTGAAGCCGGTTGTTTGTTTTTTTTGAGAAAAAGTTTTTATATTTTACTTTTTAGTGACGAATTGCTTTTTTCGTACATATTTATATATATATATATACTCCGGATAACAAAATGAGAAATGTTGTTTATAGAGAAGTGAATTGTAATTAATAGTTAAAATATTTTGTCAATATTTTGTGTACCTCTTATATTATAAAGTTTATCTTTTTATTCCAACTACAACAAAACCTCAATCAAGTCCCGAAGCCAAGCCGGGTACTCCAGCTAGTAGTATAATATTTTAATGCCATTCTCACTGTTATAATCATAAATAATCTCGTAAAAATGCTTTATACCAATTCAATTGATCACTGCAGATAATCTCTTCATTAATTCTGGTGACGGAAGCGGAAGAAATTAAAACTCTATTTGGTTTATAGTTCAGGAAAAGCGAGCAAATAAACCAACTTTTTGCACCCTTCGTGCCTTATCGTCCGTTATGGAATACGACAATCACGTTATTAATATAATGACTCGGTCCTAATGGCGCTGAGCATTTTTATTGCACTAAGATTGATATGTATGTATTATACGGAAAACCACCAACTGGGTGGTCCACATCTCATTCTAACGTATATTTTTTACTCACCTGTCCTAGAATTATCGTAATGTTTTGTTGGATATATGTATATGTAAGTAGGTACGTTTTTCTTGAATGAATGTTATATCCAATGAACCTAATTTTACAATTTAAAACTTATCAATGTTACAAATCCTACAGTCCCTGTGAGTGCTTTACCGGTTGAGCAATCGAGTCATAATTCTGGCCAATGATAATTTCAATTTCGGTAGCGGTCCATCACTACGACCACATAAAACAACTCCTTAAGTTGGTTTAGTTTGTTTTTACCGTATTAAATCAAGTGGACCGGTAGTCAAAATTTGACATTGACAGCTGACGTAGGTACAACTACAAAAAACAAAATACCTTGTTATGAACTGCGGTTATTTATAGTGGGTTGGTTTAAGTTGGATTATTTTAGATTGAGGTTTATGGCCCGTATTTGTGACCAAAATTTGGTCAAAAATTATCGTTTGTTTATGGTCGTGAACCGCTCTCTACAGCTTTGCTCTGGAAATGCGCTTGTTGCGAACGTCACTAACAACTTCTAGTCACTTATAAAGCTCTGGTACATGCATTTTACAAAAAAGCAAAATCTCACATAACTATGAAATACACAAATATACATGCATAGAATTAACTTTTTTTCGTTTATTAGTCCATGGAGGTTAAGCCTTTAAAAAGGTACTAGGAAAAGTTTTAAACTTGCGATAAGAGTAAATAACATACCTCCATATTCTTAACCTTTACCGATTCACTCTTAAAAATATATATATTTTTCATACTATGCTCAGTCAAGATTTAAGCGCTGAATCACCATGATTTAGTTATATCAAATTCGAATGTTTTTGATATTATGAAAAACGGATCAAATGAATATGGAGGTAGGTATCCTATAATAAATACGAAAGTATGTTTGTCTGTCTGTCTTTTTGTTACTTTACAGGCCAAGTAATTTGGTGTGGAGATAGTTTAAGTCCCGGGGAAGGACATTGGATAGTTTTTATCCCGAAAAATTCAGAAATTCTTGCTGGAATAATTTTAACCAAGCTTAAAGGAACTATCTCATTAGTATAATTAAGGGTCTTTAGTATAATTAAGAAGTTGACTGAAGAATCACTCGCCGATAACCAAATTTGGAGCGGGTGGATCCCCGGACAAAATTTATTAATAACATCTACCCTTAATTATCAGCTATCCCATTAATATTAATAATGCAAAAGTTTGGTTGCTTGTTGGTCAATCACGCTTCAACCACTATAGTCGTATTCTGAATTAGGCAAAGCCAACTGACAGTAGCTAGTACTGTTTCATCAAAAACTGACAACATAATAAACGTCAGTTGATTTCGTCTAATTAAAAATACTATAGTCGTATTTTAATTAGACTCAGAACACAAGGAAAGAGCTGAACTACTAGGCCACCACCGAACTTACTAAACCACCATATCTTACAACTACCTACTGAATACTTACTTTATTGAAAAAAGTACATTAAAAATATTACATTTAAAATACATACGCTAAAATTTCTTAAGTTAGTCCACACATTACTTTTACTTACGAGCCGTTTCGACAATGTGTACTACGCACTAGACTTTATGACCTTTATTGAAAAGACAAGTTGACCCTAAAATTGTATATTCTTCTTACAGTACGCTATAGCTTTTTAACTTGACCCAACGGCACGCCGAGTTGTGACTTACGAGAGTTGTGTGCCCTTGACTTTTGCCGATGCACACTGCAATGAACTTATCTTTGTTGACATGCCCGTGTGGAATTTAACATTATAAGAACGTGCAATATTTTTGTATTGCAGATTTAATACAAGGAAATTATTGAAGACACTGTACGTATATAATATCCTGCTTGTTTTCCAAATCGGTATTACTGTAATTACTATTTAAATTTTGCATTATTATGATGGTGGATTCAAAATTGCGTCTAGTTTTTAGCAAAAATTCTTTTATTACGATTTGTTGGGTTTTAAATTGAGGGCGTAGCAAAGATTTTTTCGTAGGGGGGCCAACATAGTGTTAGGGATAGCTTTCTAGGATGGGCCAGGCCCACCTGTCCCCCCCCCCCATGCCACGACCATTATTATTTGTGTGTAACCTATAATTTGATGGAGTTTTGTTACTTTTTTGAATTCAAATTAGCTTAACCAGTGTGGCATCCATTGTTTTGAAAAAATTCTTCGATATGACGAATCAAAAAGAAGTTGCTTGTGCGGTAGCTGCTCGACCAATTTTAATTTTTATACTTGTCTAACTAACTGCATTAATATTAATTAGATTTATTAGAAACGTTTCAGTAAATTTTATTTTTCAAAGTTATTTCATGCTGTATCATTGTATAAAATAAGCTATATATTGTGAACTAGGTTAGTTCGGGGCTCCGACCGCGTCTGACTTCAATAATAATCGTTTTCAAGTCCATCACCATTTCCATTACCACGCGCGTAGTATAGGTAGGTACTAGATGGTACTCAGTACCTTCACGAGTTACTATGAACACTGCCTTATGTCTTTTTATACGTGTCTGTGTCCGTCTGTGGTTCAACTATACTCAGAAAACAATCAACGCCCTACGCGTTCAGTATAATAAATCGTTCAGTTCAGTGCATCAGGCATGTTTGCGAAATCGCACACTGATGGTTTCCATGTCATCTTAAGAAAACGAGCCGCGTCGATGCTAAGCCGGTTTCGGGGCAGCACGAACAATATACTGAGAGTGATAGCTGGCAAAATAGATTTTCCGATATAATTTGATTTTCATTTTTATTTTGAATTTTGAATTTTGAATTTTGAATTTTGAATTTTGAATTTTGAATTTTGAATTTTGAATTTTGAATTTTGAATTTTGAATTTTGAATTTTGAATTTTGAATTTTAAATTTTAAATTTTGAATGTTGAATCTTGAATTTTGAATTTTGAATTTTGAATTTTTGACTTTGAATTTTTTGCATTGTAATGTTTGATTATTAATTTTTAATTTCAAATAAATATCTAATTTTTACAATTTACAATTGAACTAAAATTTTAAATTTATTTATTTTTAAAATTTTTGAATGATATCTAATTTTTATTTTAATTTTTAGTTTTGTTATTTATCTGGATTAGCTACTAACATCTTTTTAAGTTTTTGCTAACATATATATGGACTAAGTTGTCTGAAATTAATAAATTGAATTGAATTATCCAGTGAGCCACGGAGCCAAGAGCGCAATGAACATTGCATTAAATAGTAAAGCATAAGATAATAAATAATGTCTTAGAGTAATAACGAAATAAAAATGTCTTCAAGTCATAAAATTTCACCTTGTAAATAAAATATCTGCAGTTAATAGTGAATATTAATAGTTAATTAGTAGTTAGTTTAATTGCATTACACTAATTAGTAATAAGTGAGAGTTACAAGCAAATAATTTATCAGATCAGTGCAAGTGATGTGCTAGGTCATCGTTATTCATACATTTAATACATTTTCAAACGTCAAGTGTGAGTCAGTTTTTTCTATAATTGAGGAGTCGCCGTTAAAATCCTACACCTATAACTGAATTTAGGGCGGGTGGAACCGCGGGCAAATTTGGCATGGAGATATAGTTTGAGTCCCTTGAAAGGACATAGATTATTGAAAACGTCAAGTGTTAATCGGTTTATTTTCTATAATAAAGTTCCACCGGCCCTAAATTCAGTTATCGGTATAGGATTTTAACGGCGACTCTTCAATTATAGAAAAAACTGACTCACACTTGACGTTTTCAAGAAACCTATGCCTTTTCCCGGGACTCATACTCTGTGCCAAATTTCATCATAATCGGTACAGCGGTTTAAGCGTAAAAAGATAACAGTTAGACAGTAATTACTAGTTAAGGCCTGCAAAATCCTTCTTATAGTTCGTCTATAAAACTGGCAAGAATATAGTGATTCGATGCGATGCCCAGCTATAGAGTAATTAAAATAAATTATCTTTGTTTTTCACCTTTACCGATTCACTGTTTCCTACTCGTATATTTTCCTCTTATTCAAAAATGAGATCAATAAAATCGGTATCTTTTCCTCATAGTCCTACAAATTTTTTTTTGGAACACTATTTTGGAATATGTTTCTGTCCCTGTTCTTAAATATATTTTTTTCTTACACTAAAGTTGGTAATTTATGATTTCTGAGACATAAACGTAAAGTGTAAAGCGACAGACGACCTGGCCTCTAGCCAAGTAAGAAAAACAACAAAAACGATAATAGAAATAGAAAGAAAAGAAAGTATTCGACCAAGTATGTAAGTTGCACATTACTTGGCGCAGTTATACATAACAGATAACTTCTTCACTCGGTCGGATGTCAGCGTTTCCATGAACGGTATCGCTTTTGTGAACATATGGCTAAAGCCCCTGCGAAAAAAAGCGGATGGGCGCGGGCGGCTTAGGTCATATGGGGGAGGCCTATGTTCAGCAGTGGACGTCTTCCAGCTGAAATGAGTCCAGCCCCTTATTCAACTCGTTATAACTATCTCCATAACAAACGTATACTATATAAATTTTGCAAATGGTATCCAAGAAGATTCTAGATAATTTTATACATGGTTTTAGGATCCGACATTAGAATGATATCGATCTGTGACGATAACTAGATAGCGAATAGGGTTGTGAATTGCTCCCCTGATACGCTGCATCAGAAGCAGTGTTCTGCCGATCGGCTAAGCCCTTAATATATGCGAGACTTAAGAAGTTGGTGGAAAGAGTCCGTCCCCCATAGTATGATGTAGATTTGTACCCAGGTACAATTTTTATTGCACTATATGGGGCAATTAGATACAACGTTAGAATTTTTTGCGCCTATTTAACTGCCAGTGCGTGTCGTAGATGCGTTTACTTAGGTTTCTGTAGTGTAAGAATTACAAAAATACTATGGGTTTGTTCGTTTTGGAATGAAGAATCTTTATTTTTGTTAATATTGTCACCTGTCATCCGTTCGTTTAGCACTGGTTTAAAAAATATCAAAATTTTAGTATCATCTGTAACAAACTGTCAAGCGTTCGTTTACGATATTTCTGTTATTTTTGTCTCTTTTGTCACCGAAAAATGAAACTTTAAATCCATGTTTTAGTGTTAATCTGACAAATTTCCTAAACGAGTACATAATAATTGTTCATAGTAGTGTGTGTACGTCAACCGTTCGTTTTTGCAACCAATAATTTTGTAAGTAACGTTTCAAAGCTACACGAATGATAGGTGTTGGTGGCAAAACTGGCGTTATCAAAAGTGTGAAAAGTATCAAACGTGCGAACTTTTTATGCCTAAACGAACGACTCAATACTATGGTAAAGCATGCACAAAGCGTACGATTTACCGCATTGTAAAAAAAGGTAAAAAAAGACAAGTTATCAAGTAATCTGCGCTGGCTACTAGGAAACTGATCGTTAAGGAAAGAACTACACGGTCAGGCGACAGTTTAATTGTTTGTAACAAGTGTCCGATACTACGTCAATTGCCGAGTGCAATGTACTATTAACCTTATTATTTAGTTTTTTTTTCTCACCTTTTATGTTGACGCACAGCCCTGTACGCCAAAATACAAGTCCAGGATATATCTGTAATAAAAAATTGAGATTATTAATATTTATGTCATTAAAGTTACACCCTATCTACTTATTTTATTAATAAGAAAATTTGTGAGTGTGTAATGAGTTTTTATCCCATCTATTCGAAAAACGTTGATTGAAGCGTGTAGGAATGAATTTTAATCAATTTCTGAAAAAAAAATGCGAGCTTCGCCCTTGTTCTCTACTCTTTTCAATAATAGTTTATTAAATAATATAGTATTACAAAACTGTCAAAATGTATATATTAATTTTAATAAATTCTTTTACTTTAAATATTAATAATACTTTTTTATTAATATAAATATTTACATAAGTTGTTTCTAAAAGCACCTTTTATTTCTTTTATATCTTTTTAACGCTAAACTAAGGATTAGGTTCGATCTTCGCACAGAACATATATTATTTATAAAAATCTGTTTTTGTCTTGATTCTGGGTGTTTTCAACGAAAAGGGATAGAAACATTTGTAGCCGTTGTCTATATTACCTACTTTAAAAGCCCTGCTTTGTTTGCAACCAGATTTAGCTATGAAATTTGTTTAGAAATATAATTGTGTAAGTTATTATTAGAGAAAAATAACGTTTATTATAACCTTATTTTTGAAACACATCTTTCTCTACATTTAATTTCTAAAGAACGGTCCTGAAAAATCTGCCGAAAAATCTTGTAGGTCATTCATTATTTCCGAAGCAACTTCATTAGTATAAGAAATTAACCTTTTCGTCTAAATAATGTTGTATATTAGACCTAACTCTGTGCATAATTCATTAAATCCTACATATCTGTCTGCCTGTACAACCCTAAATAGGCTGTATTTTTTAGACCGAAGTAGGTCTAAGCCAAAAATTTTCACAGTATATGTGTTAATATAGTGGATTTTTTAACACATTATGAAGAAGGAAAAACATGATTTTGCTGTTTTTCGTTTATCGCAAAATGGTAAACTACAAGCTTCAAACTTCAACAGCGTAAGCTTCATAGTAAAACAAAAAATAATATTAACCGGTCAAGTGCGAGTCGGGGTCGTGCATTCTGTGGTTGTACGGCACCCTTGGGGCGCAGGTCCTACTCGAACTTGGTCCGTTTTTAGGGTTTTGTACCTCAAAAGGAAAAAGGAACCCTCATAGGATCAGTTTATTGTCCTTCTATCTGTCTGTCAAGACCCTTTTCTCAGGAACGTGTTAAGGTATCTAGCTAAAATTAATATCGAATACTAAGGTCTATAGTCTCTAATAAAGCTTCTAAGTCAACGCAATAAAAAAATAAATTACAAAAAGTCAAAACGCTTGTAATCTAGTATCTATACGTTTAACTAACTTAAATACTAAATCTCTATAATTTCTTATTTGCTATTAAAAACAGCCGAATGTTTTTTTAATTACCTATAAATTATACGGAAATGTATTGAAAAACATTGTATGATATTCGTGCAGAATTTGTATTTACAAACTCGTTACTATGGTAAGTCCTCGAATTTGTCTAGAGCTTAAATTCGTCCACTCGTTTGTAATAACCAACTTACAGCACTTATATTATAAATAACTATTGTATATCAGCAGATATATCTACTGACATACAAAATATATAAAATACACAGAACTTTAGGCACTCTACCAAAAGACATAAAATAACTATCGAATGATTAATAGATTTTATTGTTGAAATAAATCAAGAAAAGCAGGAAACATTTGTTTTTTAGTGATTAGTAAGATATAAATTTGTAGTTTATTATCTAGTTATTAGAGACCTACCAACAAACAACTTGTTTTATAAATAAATTATTTAGTCAAATCATATTTATATAAAATAAAAAATACAGAATTTGTATAATTTATTCAGTCAATATTAAAAGTTTTATTTACAACAATGTAAATGACAATAAATACCAAAATCTACAATACAAAATATCTTTGTAACTCTACACTGTCTATTTAATATAGATATTTGCAAATACACATTAAATCGTTTATAAACAGTTCGAATATTCACATTGTCTCTACCGTATGTAAGTACTATGCATACTTAGGTATTTTAAGGGCTGCCCAAACCAATGCGATCAGCTAGTGTTTACAATTGTGGGCACTTGAGCTTTTAGCGTGGAGTTCAAATTAAACTGAAAGCGTCCTAGAATGCATTTGGTTTGAAAGGCACAAATGCAGTAACTGATCGAAATAACCGTGAACGCTAACTGATTGCATTGGTTTGCGTGGACCTTTAAATGACAAAATGTGATGTCAAGAGTTCGTTGTATTATTACATATTTTTTATCCTCAGTAGTTACTAATTTAATTTATTAGGGCGGGCGGCCACGTTATAGCTGAACTATCCGCAATCAATCCGCAAACATATCAGTCACGGCGCAGTCACGTCTTTGGTGCGGCAGTCAAGTCAAAAATAGTTTCATTCAATTAGTACGTCGCTGTTCACATACATCAGTCAACAGTCAAATAACAGCAGTTTTAACGATTCAAAAGTGTTTTAAAAAACAAATTTGAGTAAATGATTTTTGACTATGACTTTTACACCTTCCTATCATCAGTTAACCGACAGTCAACTACAATAAGCTTTGCTTCTCTTTTTTGTCCATAACTGAGGTCATTATGGTGGTAAATATGTGAAGCAAGCCATTGCACTCTCAAAGACTGCTAACTGACTGCTAAATAACTGAACTGTGTGAATAAACCATGAAGTGGGACTAACCCATAGACTTCGAGTTCTGTAATCTGTTCATGGACTGCACAAAGCCTCTCAAAATTGACCATCCTTTTGGAAGAGACAAAGTAAACCTATGGTCTCCTTTCTCTTTCTATCAACGTCCGCCATTTTGATTGTTTAGATTTTAACAAGTTAGAAAGGGACCAGAGACCACACGTTCTCTCAGTCTCCTCCCACACTTGTGCGAACATTTTACACAGTTAGCTAGGAAATGCCTTGTTTAATTCTCTATATCTACCTGATGAATTTTGGAAATGCGAAGTGACTGACAGTTTGCGGATAGACTGATTTGTCTGTCGCAAGTTGGTTAATAAAGTTTCCGCCCAAATGTACAAGTATTAGGAAGCACGCAATCATCTATTATATCCTCTCTGTCTAAAAGTAGTTTAGACTAATGAAACGAATAACAAATAAAAACATTTAATTATTTTGCAAAAACTTTAATTTCCGGTGTATAAAAGGAAATTTGGTGTTATTGTATTACACAGACAGATATTTTAAACCTGATAGCTTGTTTGCGTGTCGAGCAATGAGGTCGTAAATCAGAATTGGAGCAAAAGCCCGTTAGTTGAACAGGAAGTTAAATCATTATCATGACCAACTTAAATATTTTCAAGTCTCTTTATTTATCAATGTCTAAAATGATGCCCAAAAAATCTGGCTGTCTAGAAGCTGTTATGTTATAAGTTAATGGTTTTGTTATACATAAGAACTATGGTTGCGGTTGTTGATGCTTCAAAAATTGGTTATTATCTATATTCCTCTTGACTAGGAATCACTTGAAGACTAATAAAAAAGTAGATCTCAGTCAAAATCCTTAAAAGGTACCTACATAATAATTTTATACATAAATATTTGTGTTAAATATTTCAGTTACTTCAAAACACAGATAGATTATAATGAATGAATATTCTTTATATTATGTCTACACCAAAAAATATGAAACAGATACGTTCATTTGATTTATTTTGCCTACTCCATTTTCCTCTGCAACTGTTACAATTGTGCAGGTTAGGTCATTGAATCATTGTATCATCCTTAAATCATTAAAGCTCAAACTTACAGTCCTAACTTAAAAGTTTTTAATGTTTGTGATTTCTGTACCGCCCGTGTTACACACAATGTTTTTCATCACATTTAAGAGAAAATAAATAAAAATATAAGGTGAAAAATAAATAAACTTAACAAAACACCATTTAAACGGCGGGAATACCTGAAATGGGGACAACGCCACCGCTAGATGGATAGATAAAAAGTTTTGTCTGAAGTTAAAACTTGTATTAGCTCGCTTGGCGCGTAGATTATATCTTGAACCACAGATGGCGCTTTTATACATACCTTCTTCATAGAATAGACAGCACGACGATCGCGCGGGGCGCTTTCATATATCATTATCACTCGAGGGTTCTATGAACTCTTGCTTTAACTCGAAAAAAGTTAAATTTACAAAGGTAAAGCCCCTGGGAGTAATTAAGGTCTTAGCACCCGCTTTACCAGCACGTAAGGACACCGTTCACGAGTAAATGTGATAAAAAATAATAAAACATCCCATTTCATTACATACGTAACATATTTCCGTATTTCGCATTAAAATTAATAAACGAGGTGATATAAAAATCCCCATTTAAGGCATTTCTTATTCTACTTATATGTATATAATCACACAAAACCTAAACTATTTGTGCTCCAATTTTTACCTCAAATATTGGTACATAAAATCTTGATCCATAAAGAAACTAACTCACCATCAACACTACATATCAGTTCATTTTCGTTAGTAAATTTCCATGTATATAATCCAATAAGCGTCAATTGTGAAGAAACGTAAATGAAGCAATGCAGTTTATAGTGATATTTAGTAGCGGACCATCCCCAAAAAAAGATATGTCTTTACTGAGAAAAAGAAATGCAATGGTGTAATGGTTTCGGATTATATTGCATACAATTCATCGGAACCAAATTGGTTTTTTATTATCGAGAATCACGAACCCCACGCGAGTTGTAGGACTTTGCTTTCTCCATGATTATATGAGTAATCAGAATTTACAATAAAAATCGAATTAACGTTTATGATACTTACAAATGTTATGGTCAACAATAATTGTAAACAATAGAGTGTATGCTTCTTTGTTATAAGATTTCTCTACATTTTTAAGTTTATATATTCTGTATAGGTACTTACATAGAGAACTGGACAGCGCATTTCCTAGCGAGCTGTGAAAAAAAATGGCTGCAAAACTGTGACAAAGACGAAGGGAACCTGTCGTGTATTGTCTCTTTTTAAATTTTTTTTATTAACATATACAAACAAAATGGTGGACGTTGATATAAAGAGAAAAGAGACTGCAATTTCGCTTTGTCTCTTTCTAAAGGTTAGTCAATTTTGTGAGCCTATTGCGCAGTCCATTATGATTATAACCGAATAGTAGATATAGTGGGTGTAATTTATCAATTTATTATCAATTTAAAAACTTATGCTATATCCTTTTTTTAACCGATTTCGAAAAAGGAGGAGGAATTTGGATTTTTATGTCTTTTTTTTATGTACGGAAATAACTACGTCTTATATAGACGGATTCGCAAAATTCTTTTTTTATGTAGAAGGGTATACTTCCGAGGTGGTCCCATCTTGATGAAGTGCATTTAAAACTTTTGGTGATAAAATATTAATTGGTGTTAATTTGGAACTGGTGAAAACATGCACTAAAAAGGTAAAAATAATTACTCATTTCCAAAAATCTGATCTAAGTTACAGTTTGAAGTTGGTTTCTATGTATCTAACTAAATAAAACATACTTCAAACTATAATTCAGATAAGATTTTTAATTAAGTTATTATTTTTCCTTTAGTGCGTCTTGAAGCCAGTTGTTTTTTTTTTGTTAAAAAGTTTTTTTAAGAAATAAAATTTATTTTAAATAAGTTCTTTTTGAAAATAAATACTCGAAAATTAAAAGAAATTTATTTAATTTTATTAGTTTTTTAGGGTTCCGTAGATAATACAAGTAACCTTTGTAAGGATAGTCCTTACATCCGTCACAGCCTCTTATTATTTGCAGTCCTAAGCCGATGTCATTGATATGTTACATTATTCCTGTTACAGATGTCAATTTTAACGTAGCAAAACATTAATTATTTTAATTTTTTTAGGGAGAGTACACCCCCTCGTCTTCTCTTTTTTTGAAAATGTTGAATTTTGTGTCCTTAAAAAGGTATTTTGAATTGAATATAAAACTTTTATAAACACTTTTTAAGGGTTCGGTACACAAAGGGTGCCAATGGAGCCCTATTAATGAGCCTACGCTGTGTTTCTGTCTATTTGACCAACCATTAAAGGGTTAGTTCGATTTTTAAATTAGACCGAACTAGGTAGAAGTTAGAAGTAGATCTAGGATTACCTAACAAATTTTAAAAAGTAAAAATTTAAAATGGGTCTCCATACAAGAAACACTTTTTAGTTGTGTTCGCTCTATCGTACAACCAGTAATACATACAAACTTCAAAATTTCATTAAAAAATTTTGTGATCTCTAAAGTACTTATAACAACACATAAAAACACCGGCCAACTGTGAGACGGGTCCGATTCATTACCATCTTAAATTACTGTATAAGCGCCATCTAGTGATTTTTAAGAGAAACAGTAAGATATTTGTTTGTTGGACACGATATTCAAAGTAAAGTAACGTCTGATTTGGTCTGTCATTTGTGTTCGTAACTTTGTGTTTGTTATCACCTATTTTACCCACATTTAAAAATAATCCACATTAAAATTAATATAAAAAGTAACTTGACCGATTTTTCTTTGATAATTATTTTACTTCATTTTTCATTTTATTTCATTTCTTAATGTAGGATTGAATGACCCGCACAATGACAGCCTACTTTAAGTTATGCGCTAAGCTTTGTTATATACAATTTGTCTATCAATCATTTAGGTAGTTGCGTAACTGGGCCTTAACAACATAGCATCCGCTAACAATAGATATGTATGATCCCACGTAATTGCTTCGTTATCTATGTCCTTAGCTCTTTATGATACAATTTATTGATAATCGATCCTTAATTATAATGATTGATGAAAATGATAATAATAATTTAAATAGCTTTAAATGGCTATTTGTAACAATTAAACTAATTGAAGATTTAAGTAAGTAATTTTTGAATTTATCTGAAGGAACAGGGCTCCTAGCGTATAGCACGTGACGCAGGTAGTAGCTAATGTTTCGTCTGTGACGTAACTTTTGTTTAAAGCGTCTCCTCTAGTGTGAACATAATAGCTCAATATATGTAGCTATTTGTAAAGTTACGTCACAGACGAAATACTAGCTACTACCTGTGTCACGTGCTATACGCTAGAAGCCCTGTTCCAGCCAGTTTAAGACTTTTCAAGCCGCCCACAATCATTAGAATTCTTTCATCAGAAAGCCAATTTCTGTAATACTAACGTTGTGTATCTAAATGCACTACAAAACATTAGATAATGTCATATACATTACTATAGAGAGATATATATGTAGTTAGTACTTGTTAAGTAATTTATACCGTAATGACGCCTTGAAACTTTTATATGGAATTTAACGTTTTTACCTTTTTGTAGTCACATTTTTTGACTTTTTCCTATAACTTAGAGTCAATGCACTAGATAACAAGCAAAAAATTTTAATTATTTAACCAACTTTTATTACAAGCATATGCAAAACACGCTTTAAAAATTTGTACAAACATGTCTGCAATTTGTCTTAAAACAGATTTTTTATTGCATTAAATACAATAAGTTAAAAGCATTCCGTAAAGTAATGCAAGAAGAGCAAGTTTTATAACATATATTTTTTCAATCTCTTAGATGCTATAGGTTAGCCGCAAAATTTGCACAAAAACGGTGTATTTTCGCAGTCTTGCCTATATCTCAGTCTTAACGACCGCTGTCGTTATACGACCCACTACAGAGGATAGGCCTCTAGTGCACCGCGCTGGCTCAGTGTAATTAGGTAAACATTGTCGAGCTATTTGCCGCTCAAATAACACGATTCTCAAGCATATTTTCAAGGCTTTCTAGCTTAACGACTACTGTCATAATATACAGCCAAACATGTAAACCAATTTAAATATTTGCTTTCATTGGATATTTATGCTTATCGATTGAAATGCAGTTCTCGACCTTGCAGTTGAACAACTCGGACATAGTATTAATTCAGGAAAGACATTTAAATATATTATAGTGAAATATTAATAAATAACTGAATACTTTTAAAATGTAACACTAGTTTTTTTTTATTTTCCATTTGAGATACAAATCGAACACGCTTTGCAAAATGCATGACAATTCGAAATTAAAAAAACGCGGCTAAGTGCGAGAAGGACTCGCGCACCAAGGGTTCGACGGAACCACCACAGAATGCACGAGCCCGATTCGTACTTGACCGGTTTTATTATTTTTTGTTTCATTTCTAAAGTTACTTCATAATAATTTTAATTTAACAATAAAACGGGAAGTAGAATATTACCTAGATCACCTTACCTCCATTCATAACAAAATACGTTTTACATATGAAAGGAAAGCGAACTTTCACTGGCATTTTTAGATGTTAAATTGAATGTAAGGGAAGATGGCTCTCTTCTGTATATCGAAAACCCACACACACTGACAGATACCTGAACCGAACCTGAACCGAAGAGGCCCTCGCATTATCACCTGCGTCACCTACAATCAGTTGTGACGTCTCTGATTAACCGAGCTCATTACCTTTGTGACCCAGAACATTTAGATACTAAGCTGGCACACGATCAGGAAGCACTCAAGAGAAACTGGTGCAAAACGAGAAGAAGAAATACAGTTCGCCGTAAACCATGTACGAAGAATCCAGAAGCTAGAAGACAGCCAGCGTTCTTGCCCTATATCAAAGGAGTAACGAATAAAATTAAATCGCCTTTGAGTAAATCCTCCATTTAGACTGTATTTGTTCCGTTCTCCAAAATAAAACAGCAGATGCGCATGCCAAAGGACGTAGTCCCGTACCAAACACCAGGTGTCTACAAAATTGACTGCAGCTGTGGCAGTTCTTACATTGGCCAGGTTCTTACATATGTCAAAGAACATATTACCGCTGTAAAGACTTGCCAGACGACAAAATCAGCTATAGCGGAACATCTGATTAACTCAAATTTCAACCACTGGATTGAGCTCCACCAGCCTAAGGTTTTCTCCACCGATCGCCAGTATTACCGTAGCGTAGATTGATACGCGTAGCGATTGAAATAAAAGAGCATAAGAGCTTCAATCGTGCTGATAGATACAAACTGTCCCCTGCATGGAATCCAGTCATACAGCTGTCGAGTTTTATCAACGAACGTACCCGAGGACACCGTTAGTGTTGTGTGTAGTGATTATGACAAGTAAAAAACGAAATGAGGGCAGTTCAACAGGACACCTCCACTCAAAGCCGAAGACGCCGCGCACCGCCAGTCTACCCGTGACCAAGGCTGGTGTACATCGGGAAAAAGATGTTTTGCCAAATAACAATTTTAATTTTAAATTAGTACTGATAAGCAACAATTTATAAACTTATTATCGTTTTAAGGTTGGAGCTGGTTGTGTTACCTTTTACGCGTTTTTACGTTATAACAAAATCAAGAAAAACATTTTCATGTAACTTTCTTAAATTTTTACTTTTTGTTTTAATTTTGTTTATTATATTTCTAGAAAATCCGCCATCATAACACATAAGTATTCTGTGAAAATTTCTAGCTTCTACCTTTCAGTTTGAGTTTAGTAATAGGGCTTCGTTGGCACCCTTTTGGGTATGGAACCCTAAAAAAAACACAAGTCGTTTCACGAACGAGATATCTTTATACATGTATTAAGTACTCAACACAGTCAAGAGGTTTGTCAAGTCTGAAAACTGGTGCAAAGTGAAGTGGTGCAAACCGCAGAATGACAGAACCAGTTGGTTTGGTGGCGCGGCGGCAGGAAGCGGCCTCGGTTTGCGCCGGCCACCAACTCACCTGCTACCAAGCGGCGTGTCCTTCTTGTGACGCACGCAAGTGCATTGTACCAGATCAGGTCCTTTATTACATCCGGTTACTTGATATGCCTTTTACACTGCTGCTATAGAAAAAGTGGTTTAGATTTTGGTAGTGCTATTAAAACACGTTACTTGTGTGGCTTTTCTCGGCAAAATCTCGAGTAGGCATATACCTGCTCCTATGAGAACCTATAAGCGAATCAACTTCCTGTATGTGTGTTTTATTGAGGGCCTTCAATTATGGCTTCCACAAATCTCATTCAATGCAATTCTTTACATTACAAAGAAATAGTGATTTTAGGGCGATAATTTACCTACATGCGTTTAACTATCTTTAGAATAACCAAAACATATATAATAAGAAAAGGAAATTGCTCTTGGTATTAGTGTGAATTCGGTTAAAACGATTGCATTATTAAAAAAAAAATCTGTCTAAAAGAGTTTTAATATAAGTAAGGATTCTTACATTTTGTTTTTAGATTTTACCCCAGACCATAGATAGGCTAATAAACATAATGAATAATGTAAATAATTTTGAATTTTAATATGTAGATAAATCCTTAAATTTCGTATTAGTTAAAGTAATCTTGTTAGTCAAACACGAACTTGTTAAATTGATCTATTCAAACAATAAATTATTAAAGAAACCAAACCAATCACTCATATTAAACAGATAAATTTTAATAAAAATGTTTGTAAAAACCTTATTTAAATAAAAAAAACAAATAAAAGACTAACATAGAAGTAGGATTAACTTTTTGTATTCAGTATATTTTAGAAAAGAGATCAGTTGAAGTATTTGTAAGTCGTGACCAAAATGTAGATAGGATCTTAAACTCAATCGTAGTTGTATAGAGAGTGAAAAAAAAACAATTGTTTGTCTGTATGCGGCAGCACGAAAGCGAACGCGGACAAAGCGGCGCGCCGATGTGCTCAAGGCGCGCGGTCACATCGAAACGCCCAAAGAAACAATCTCATAGAAAGTAGAGCAACTCATTTATTTATTCGGTGCAACGGCGAGTGTGAGTGAGAAGCAAAACTGGCTCATTAAAATAAAAATCCGATTTCCGAGTGCAACATGCGCGAAGTGAAATATAAAGAATTCCGACGAAATTTGCTCGAGTTACTCCAAATAAGGTGCGGGAAACGCCTTCGCAACTGCAGGTAAGATCGTGTGATACCTATCTACAGCTATCTGCACTGCACGTGTATGTAGGTTCAGAGAAACCGATTGCAATATCCTTCGACGTGCCGAACTTGTAGTACTCATTTTTCAACTATGTTAAACAGAAACAGTTATTAATAACAGCAAAAACTGCAGCCATTTTGTGTTAGACAGGCAATGAATGAGCAAATGGTCATTGGATAATATATATATCGATTGTAATTTCTGTAGTAGCTTTTATTAGGAAATTTAACCTTTTTTAACGCAAACAACAAATATTTTTTTTAGGCTGCCGTAGTCACATGAGAAAAACGAAAAACCCTAGTAGTGTCGCCACGCAATGTGTCCATCCATATGTCACAGCCTTATAATAAGCTCAACATACGACAGGGGAATAAAATTATTTTCAGCGCACCCCATTGTGTTGTGTGGATATTAAAAAATTAAATTGACCTTTTTACACATTTTTGTTTACTATAAGTTTTATATTTTGAGCGTTATTGGCTTTCAAAGTTGGAAATTTGCGTTCTAATTTTGTTTTTAATACTTCCAACTTGCTTCAAACAAAATCGGTTGTTTTTTTAGGTTAAAGAATTAATACCTATTCTACAGAACCCATACTGATCCTCTTACACGATTTTTAAAACGCTGAAATAATTCATGACCTGGAGTCAAGCTCTGTATTTCAGATTCGAGCTCTTGATCGGTGTCTTTCAATAAATAAATGTTTTTGCGTGATATCCGCAAGTCGGACGGGTTAATGGCAGCACCTCTCGATTGACTGATATTTCCAGACCATATCAATTACCATGACGGTGAAATTAACTCAAATCAAAATGTGAATTACATTTAACATTCATAGTGCTTAATGCTTTATTTTATATTATTTTTTTTTTAATCTTTATGCTATTTGTGACCTTAATTAGTTGTAGCATAAGGCAGTCAATCATTTGTACTATGATTTCATCGCAGAGATGAACATAGTACAAAGTACACAGTATAAAGTAAACTGAAATATTTATGACAGACATTCGATAAAAAACAACCGAATCCGTATATATAGTATGCATATTATCATGTTAACTAAAACTACGAATCCTCTGTCGCAAACGCACACGCTACGTACGTGTACCTATTACCACTGCGACCGACGCCCACGCTACACACGGATGCGTTGCTTGATAACGTTTCCAATGCAATTGGACCCACGCAGCTTACACATGCATATCCTACGCAGCGGTAGATTCGCGGCTTAGCGCTTATAAAATTTTCCAAAATCACTTTCACTATTTTTCATAAATGTTTAACATCAAATTTAGTATCGGTTAAGCTTACTTTAACGGTAAAATTTCAGTGAAAATAATTATAAATAAAGTAACATAACAATATTTTACACTAAATAACACTTTTTTTAATTAGTTGTCAATACTATGCTTGTGAAAGAAAGTTTCATTTTTCACACGAGAAACTGGACTAAAAAGTAGTTTATCTCTTATCAAATGCACTAAACAAGTTCCAATTATAGATTTAATTCGTGTTTTTAAGACTTCAGTCTCATATTATTTTGTAAATTATTATTAGACATGTTGAGTTATAATGCGATCTTTGGTTGGGTGGGTTTCAAAACTCAACGACAAAGTTGGAAAAGAGGTTTCGGAACGCTTATGACAAGGTAAGTTGCATTAATTTGTACTGATCTAGATATGATTGTCAAAATCACTCCTGTCGATGTTAAAATAAACTGTTAAACAGTCGTAAACGGTTGTAAAATCTACTTTACTGGGCGATAATTACTAGCCAGAAACCAAAAGTGATTTGGAACGTAGCTTTAAAGAAAATTATGTATTAATTTGAGACTAAATCGTTTTTTATCTAGGATTCGAAAACGTGTTTCACGATATTTGATACCTGATTACTTAACTATTATAAAAATCTATTAAGTAGTTATCCTTGAAAGTAAAAAAAAAGTTACCGGTGCTTGTGTTAGAGTTCCGAACAAAAATGGTAAATAGGAATAGACGGACCCCGAATTTGGAGTCCACTTGCTGTATATCAAAGCTATTCTCGGCAACTACAAATGTTATCGACTTGAAATTTGGCACAATTGTGTTGTAAAACTTACTTCTTACTTGTGCGCATCTACAAAAATGAGAAAACTAACTAACTTTAGGTGCGTTTTGGTCACTGCTTCAATGCGTTTAATGTCATAATACTGCCAAGTTAAAAAGACTTAAATCTGTATAACACAGTACAAATCTTGGTTCATTCTCTTTGGTAGGATTACCGCATTATGTACATTATGTCGGTCAACAAAACGCCACTTTTATTATCAATAAAGTAATAAAGTAAGTTATTGTAATTGTAATGTGGGTTCAAATGCGAAAGTGGGGTTACTACGGCAAGTTGGGACACAAACAGGCATTGCTTGCACATTCGGAAACATTTTTTTATAATTTTATCCGGACATTGTTTATGACTGATTGTCAAAACTGAACAATAGGTTTGCATAAGTCCATAAAAGATAGGTAAAGACCGCATAGCATGGGCCGTACCGATCAAGTCATTCACATGCACACTTACAGAATAATGTAGGTGAATTTCCAGCCACTGGTACCCCCATCTGGACATAAAAACCATACATACCATACCTACAAATATTAAATATATTACATAATTTAAGACGGTAAAAAGTTTGAAGTATTGAATAGAAATGTAATATTTTAAAGACATTTGTGGTTTGTGTCAAATCCGGTTAGTTAGTCGAAGCGCAAACAAGCCCGTCCGGGTAACAGGTATATTTTAGCCTATATATATAGCCAGGTATATTTAGGCAGTTTAGCCTATAAAAGGACTTTTCTAACCTATGATACAAAACTTCGGTTAGCTTTCATATTTTCTGACATTCACTAGAAAAAATAAAATCAGGTAGGACACTATCCTTGGTGTGCGAGTCTAACCCGGCCTTTCCCCATTTTTCTTTTTATTAATTCTTTTATTACTAAAATTACCTTCATCTTACTAAGAGTCAGAGTAAGTCATATAACTTATTGAATTTCTAGGTGGTTAG
The DNA here is from genome assembly GCA_946406115.1 of Apoda limacodes. Classification (NCBI taxonomy): domain Eukaryota; kingdom Metazoa; phylum Arthropoda; class Insecta; order Lepidoptera; family Limacodidae; genus Apoda; species Apoda limacodes. The sequence continues at coordinate 15,755,024 of OX291546.1, forward strand.
TGAGAAGAGTCAGCCTGTTTTCACCAACCACTAGAGTCCTACGCGTAATGGCTCGATAACACGTATTGAGTAGCCAAGCAATTAACTAAATTCTCAAAACTTTGGAATAAAAAACGCAGAGTCTAAAATAAAGAGTATTCGTTTTACTTAATCGCACATCCGTCCATTTTGTGCGGTTTACTAAATCCTAACTAAATTTACGTGCGAACGCTCAAGTCCTCATTATTTAGTTAAGATTAAGCTTAAATTTACTTATCTACTTAATCACTAAATGCATGTAAACTAGCCGTAACAGAAGGTGATCCCATAGCCGAAACACTGCTTCTAATATAGTGTATACGAACTATGATGGCTCATAGCTTTTTTATACCATTTAAGGTGGCAAACAAGCTTACGGTCCTCCTGATGGTAACCGAATAATGCTTTTAGGAAATAATTGGGTCGGGTTTTACAATATTCAGTAAAATAATTATAATTTGTTGATATTATCATGTGCGTTACCTAAATATTAAATATCTCTAAATAATAATTTCAATCTTAATAAATATTTTCATAGCAGAGTTGCAGTCAAAAGCTTAACCATGAGCCATGACTTGAGCCTACAATAACCCTTACAGTCCATGTATGTGCTCTACCAATTGAACTATCGAGGCACAATTATGATTTGTGTATTTGTAAGATTAATGTACTAAGACTTTTTAAGTCACTAGGAGTTAAATAGTAATTTCAGTTTAAAATACTTACTTATCAGATATGAAACAAACACCAAGGCATAATGTACGACATTGTTATTATAACCATTTGTAGCTATTATTGTTTTTATGCGCACTTTGTTAATGTTACTTCAAAAAAGGAGGAGGACTGTATTTTTTTTTTATGTTTGTTATCTCAGAAATTTCGACTGGGTGAACCGATTTCGATGATTCTTTTTAGTTTTGATTCTCTTTAGTTTTGACAATGGCATCCATGACAAAACCATATGTCTTACTACTAGTATGAATGTTTTAGTGTACGAAAAAAGCAACTCGTCACTAAAAATGTGAAAATAATTACTTATTTCCAAAAATCTGATCTGAATTACAGTTTGGTTTCTATGTACCTAACAGCTTATAACCCAATTTACTTGCATGAAACCAACTTTAAACTTTAATACAGATTAATTTTACCTTTTAGTGCATCTTTTCAAGCTTCTTTTTGCTTTTTTTTAAAAAGTTTTTATTGTCTTTAGTCGTCCCCTAAATATGTATTTTACTAGTATTTAGTAAAGAAAAAGACAAAAGTCTCAAATTTTCAAATTTTAAATATTCAAAAGATGATTACGACTCTGTCTGTTTTAGAGATAACGAATGATTATAGAGGAAATAATGTCTTTAGATTGAATCAAACTTTCTGTCTGTGTTTTGTGTTAGGTATGTGTATATATACCTATTAAAAACAATACATAGTATACACAGTTATGTAAGTATCAAAAAAAGATATCTAGTTCCGATGTGTCCTAGAAAAAAATGTGGTATTTAGCCAAATACGTCTCCGGAACGTGTTTATTTAATATATTCTATCAAGAATAAAGTTATAAAACGTTCACGCTTAAACTACTTTGACGAATTTAATAACTATCCAATATAAATTAAATAGAATTTTGGATAGTTAATAATGAAAATGTTGGGTGTGTGTCGTGTTGTAGCAATATTGGATATGATTGAAAACATCGTGAGTTATTTCGCCCATTTCGACACGCGCCTGTCCAAAAGCAAAAAGGCAACTTGATATGAAAGTAGGTATACGTCTGTCATTGTGGCGGTTAAATCAAGTCGTCAATCATCTTCGTATATTTCCTTTTGATTAAAAGTCATTAATAAAAAACTAAATTCACGACACCCTATAATTTAAGCTAATAATAATATAATTACAATTTATTATTATAATCTTTAATATAATTAAAGTTAAGTGGTAATGATTTAAGTGATTGATAAGGAATCTATTTTGAATATGATTTTCCTGACATAAATTATCTGATTTTATTTAATATTTACGTTATTGTTATTTTTTAATTTTATTTTTTTAGTTTAATAACCTACGATACACTTAAGGCATACGATAGAATAACCGAATTACTTAAATTGGCATATCTAGTATGCTAGGTACAACAAGTAAATATTCAAGATCACAGATTAATACCAATGCTGTACCTTATTTACCCAATTTTTTTTTTATGTAATAAAGTTTAAATAAATAAAAGACATCTTTTTTCTACCATTTACAAACTAACAGTCCACCTCAAGGAAAGCGGTCACCGCAGCCTATAGAATAATGCCACTTTAAGTGCACTAAATATTTTGATATATCTGTTTCAGTGTTGGTTTTTTTATGTCATTGTATGAGAACGCAATTATAGAACTATTTGGAGATACGAGTCCAAGGTAAGTATTGGAACAATCGGGAATTCCGATTACTTTAGCACTTAAGTTTCGATAAGCAATCATTTACTTTGAAAGGATTCAAATCATTCCATTATTTATCTAAACCTGTCATTAAAATAGACCAGCCACGAAATGGAGCCTGCTTTGCTCGGAGTGAAGAATCCGGAAGAGAACCAAAATTACCGACACGCAGAATTAGCAAGCTGAAGTGGAAGTAGACCGATGGTCGATGGAGCAGACGTGTCCTGGAGTGGAGACCAGCCCGGCGGACCGACGACCTTAAAAAAGGTGGGTGGATGCGGAATGCAGAGGAACGGAAGAAATGGCGCGCCATAGAGGAGGCTTATGTCCAGCAGTGGACCAATATGAGCTGATATGATGATGATGAGCCACGAAATAAGACACGAAAACACATTAGTATGATTTATGTATAAAATAAATATAGAATAATATTAACATAAAGGATATTTTTTAGTTTCTTCTGTATCTATTGTAACGTAAATTTATTTTTAGCTCAAATAACTAAGAGTTTGGTTAAGTACAAATGCGTGACTTAACTCAATTTAACTTAATTATTCAAGTTTCGCACGAATGTTAATTGATTGCCGTTTATTTTATTAATTTACAGCTTGTTCCTAATAGCATTTAAATGTAAATAGTGACTTTTTACATTTTTATTGACTGTTTTTAACATTTTATATAACAGATTTTATATAAAGTGAGAGCTTCTGTATTAAATGCAATGTTTATTAAGCTCTTCATATTAGATTTTGCAGAAATTACCAAAGGAGTTATGTGTATTTTTATTTTGCGATGTCTCTCTTTACTTAGTTCTGTTACTGATGACTCCCTCGTGGGTCAGTTGGTAGAGAGACTGCATGCTGCACAGAGGGTGTTGGTTTGATCCCCGCACAGAACAAATATTCATATGGTGAACATTTTTGTTTGTCCTGAGCTTGGGTGTTTTTATTTATGATATGTATATGTTTTTACAAAAATTAATTGTTTATATAGTTAGGTATTTTTATCAGTTGCCTGGTAACTAACTAACTAATACTTTATTTTAGTAACTTGTTATTACTTGAGATTTTTAGATCCCATAATGACTTTACCTTGGGAAAAGACCAAGTTAAACTTTACGTTTAATAAATATAAATATTTAATGTTGATACATCCTATCCAAAGAAAACTGTGGTTATTTATTTTTTTGTTTACTTTTACTCTTATTTAATAAAAAAATAATTTTAGCCAAAATATGTGTGTATGTAATTGACACTTTTTAACTTAATACTCAATACTCAATAAATTTAATACTCAATTTAAGTCATCCAAATTAATATTATAAATGCGAAAGTGTCTGTGTTTGTTACCTTTTCACGGCTACACCACTGAACTGATATCCATAAAATTTAGCAGAAATATAGCTTGCTCTTTAGGAAACAACATAAACTAATTAAATAACTTGAAACGTGAGTGAAACGTCTAACTATAATATAGGATTTCCTTTAAGGAATCCCACACAGATGAATTTGGCGCGGGTGGAGCCACGGGCAAAAGCTAGTATTTTCTAAATTAAACAAACCTGTATTCCTTTAATGAACAATAATTTTATAAACAAACAATGTATTAAATTTATATAAAACTAAACATTTTGAATGTCACACGGAATACTTGCATACAAAAGACTTCAACACATGGCTTTTATTACTATATGCAAGTAATAAAAGCCATGTGTTGAAATCTTTTATGTAAAAGACTTCAGCGTTGCATGCAATCCTTGCATATATAAATTCAATGCGTTGCTTACAATACTTTCATATACAAGACTTCAACGCGTTGCATGCAATACTTGCATATAAAAGACTTCAACGCGTTACACACAATACTTGCATATATAACTTCAATGCGTGACTTATAATACTTCCATATAAGACTTTAAATGTTGCATGCAATACATGCATATAAAAGACTTCAACGCGTTGTTTGCAATTACAATACTTGTATATAAAGGACTTTCACCCGTTGCTTACAACACATGTATATAAAATACTTTAACGCGTGTCTATTCCATGGTAGTCTATAAATGAAATTATTATTTAGGCTGTGGCTCTTCAATATAATATATTATAAAATTTTGCCACATATATTGATTAGCTGCATAATAAGAACGATCAAAACGTAATACACAAAGTAAACTATTTACCTTTGTGTTTATGTTTTTAATTTGATAAATAGTCAGTAGCGTGGGTGATTTAAAGTTAGATAGATAGATAGCCACTTGTACTATACTTGCAAACAAACCGGATGCATAATGAAATGAATGACAGTGTTAGGTATCGTTAAAATATCGCACTGACCGCGTTCCAAGCGTGACCAGTCGTGATCCTGGTATCTCGTCAACAAATGACGGATGTTAGGTACCAAGAGATACTCGGAAACCACATTTTCAAATGTCAGCATACCTTAAACCGCATACGAAACAATATCTATAATATAGACACTTGTGTATAGAGAAAACAAATAGAAAAAAAGCGAAACTCAGACTGTAGCAACGGACCGAAAGCTTTCACAAAAACACTTCTTTCATAATAATAAAAACTTTATAACGAAGTGTAAAAACATTATTTGCACGGCATGAATCAATTCTGAGTCGAGTAGAGTGTATCAAGAGTTTGGATAGGGAGGTGCAAGTGGCCTTTCAAGTGGTTAGGCGGACAGGCGAAGGCGGGGCGCAGCACTTGTGTTGACGACCACACGTTGTCGCTGCGTACTCCCCGGGGCATTCTGATTGTGGCCGAACCTTGTTCTAGCTGTCGTACTTCACTGTTGACATTTTGTGTTGACTACTATTTATCACACACATGGAATGCACCTAGAATACTATACACTCGTATTACTATACAATATGTGTCATGTTTAGTCGTTAGACTAAAATAAAAAAAAACCGGCCAAGAGCGATTCTGACTCGCGCATCGAGGGTTCCGTACAAACTTATTATATGTTGTTGTATATTATTAAAAATATCTACTCAATAACGCTTCAGCCATGAAACTTGGCACACCTATAGATTAGGTCCTGAAATAACACATAGACTACTTCTTAGCCCGAAAAAATTAAAAGTTCCCGCGGGAAAAACTATAACCGAGCTTAAACGAACTATAGCTATAGCTACAGCTTGATATAGCAAACTTCATTAGTGTAATTAAGGAGTAAAACACAGTATTAATACTTTAATACTGCAGTGATGTAATAAAGGAGTCCCACACCGATAACCAAATTTAGGGCGGGCGAAGCCGCTGGCAAAGTCTAGTTGATTGTAATGTAATCCCTGCAAAAGATCGCTTTATAGCGATAAGGCCGCCTAGTTGTATTTTGAATATAAAAGATTGTATTATTGTTTAGTTTAAAATTATTTGGTATACAATAAAAGTATATTCGAATCTAATTTAATAGACACGGTCTAGAAATAAATTTCCATGTCTGCAGTTTGCAAGTTCTCTATTTATTCTATAGATTAAAATATAAACAGGATTCTTTTTTTTATCATTTGTCTCAATTATAATTAAAATATCAAAATTTAATAAAAACGTTTCTTAGGGTTTTAGGAGATATTTGGTTTTATTATTACTATACAAAATTTTGTGGGGTTTGTTAAGTGAATTGCAAAAATATGATTAAACTTAATTTATGTAAGGCAAGCTGCGAGACGTCGTCGCACAGAGTATATAAAACGCAACATATTATACAATAGAGGCGCTAATCAAAAGCTATTGTAACATTACCTTTGTCATAGTCAGGAGTCGGAATCGGGTAGTGTCATTAAAATAATTGTATTGATATTTTTCAAATCCCAGAATTTAAATTTTTGTGTAATAATTTTTTTTTTATTAATCTGAGTATCATACAATCATAAAACCATCACGGTGCTTGAGACAGTAAATAATAGTAGATTATACCAAGTGAATAAAAAGGGAATATTATTCAAGGGACTTAGTTGGATCCAGTAGATAAGAGTAGAATCCTAAGCAGAGCGAGGGTTACAAAGGACTGAGATGATTTTGTTTCCCAAGTATTGTATAGTCTAATTTTTACCATTGACTGCTAGAAAATAAAGAGTACTATTATCACATTTTGGTATATATTCGGTAATTATTACCGCATGATAAGAGAACAATTACATAAAACAACCACAATTATAATTAAAATAATTTAACAATGGATCCACATAAAAAAAAATCAATCAGTAATGGTAAAAAATACTTTTAGCAACAAATTACTAAATATGATGTAAATAGAACAGAAAAGCGTAAAGTAGCTACAATATAGGTATAAGTAATGTGGACTAATATTGAATTTATTAACATGTTATTTAAATAGCATATGAAATTTTTGGCCCAGATCTTTAGCTATTTTCGCGTTTAAACAAGTTACAAATGCCAATAAACCAATGAAATTTGGATCAAAGCTTAAATTCATCTATTATTTACGTTTTTATCTATAAAAAAAATACTTGCAAATTTTTAGAATGCTGTATTTAGGGGCATATTATAATAAGGGCATAAAGCTGCTGCCAAAAGATATTTTGTGATTATTTTTTAACCAAGGAGGGAAACAAGGTTGCGGGCCACCTGATGGTAAGGGGTACCTGTAGCCTGTGTATGCTTGCAACACCTTGGGCAATACACGCGCGTTGCCGACGAAAATTATAAAAACAATAATCTAATAACTTCTTTCTTAAAGAACCCCATTCTGTAGTCGTAAGAGAAAACCTTGGCAGGCAGCCTATTCCACAACCCTGAGCGTTCTTTGAAACCGCACTTTATGTTATGGTGTGGATGAATTCCCTGCCGATGGCGTGCAATAATCTGTTTCTAAATTTTAGTATTATTTTTATAATTTATGTGAGTAGTATTAATAGGATATTTTGTTAAAATCGGCCACTTTTAAAACAAATGCCTATAAAAAACCGTTCTAAAAATTAACTTATAAGTAATATAATTTGTTTTATAATTTCAACATTAAGATTTTTAAAATTGATTTTTTGCTCTTATATAGCACAACGTAATCACTTCTCATCTTTTAAATCAAATCATCTCGTTTAAGACATTGTTCGGTCTTGCTCTTTTCACGAATAAACAAATAAATAAATATAATTTTTGATTCAGAGAAGCTTAACCTTTTTTTCATTTCATTATTCAGAAATACATACTAGCATTATAAATACTTGCAGTTTTTTATTCTACTTTTATTTCATAGTTATTACAGTGCAACAAACTTTTCTGACCTTCTGACTTTGGGTATTTGTTTTCTAGTGTCGTTTTAACTTCACACCATTTCAATATAGCGGCTGTTGCTTGGATTTTTGACCACGGGGTCAGAAAAGTTTGTTGCACTTTACTAAATGTAAATTTTCAAAATGCCAGTCAATGGTATCATTTTGAAAATAAACAATTCCGTTTTCAAACTCTCAATTTCACATTGTGTCTTTAAAATTCATGATTACTTTTTAAAATTATGCTATACAACCATTTTGGTTATGTTACTATATCATAAAAGTGTAAAAAAAATATTTCTAGCCCAATGCTGTCATGTTAAGTGCAAAATAATAAGTTAAAGATTGAACCAGTTGGCACTTCGTCATTTTTGTTTACATAAATACACCAACCCACCCACGGTCTTTATAAACGCAAGCTCAATACGTCGCATCGAGTCACAGCTCGCGTGGGACGATTTAATCGACCAAGTAAATAAACTCCTTTACGATATTATCGAACGCTTAAACCGTAAGCGTAACTACCAACACAAGTGAGAGTGGTTGCTCCATTTCGGAACATTCTTTCTTGTATCTCATAGATATAATATGTATATATTAATGCTCCGCCTTCCGTCCGGGATGCAATACCTCGACAAAGGAAATTGTAACGATCGGAGGATGCAATAATAATTATTTACAATTTGGATATCGAGAATTCACACAACGTTTCAAATGAGCATGCATTTTGAAATCTGTCATCCGCTATATTATTAAGAAACTTTGCGACAACTGCGTTTTGAAAATCCACTTAAGTTATTTTAAATCATATTACTTTTTTTATACAAAGAGCAGTAGAACTTGTTTTAACAGCTATATTGGTAACAGAAACGAGTCTTGTGGTTGAATTATGAGATTTGAACTTCGTACACATTTATTTTCTCGTGTCTTCAATAGCGCACACACGACTACTATAGGGCATCAACACTGGTCAAAAATCAAATTGTAATTTGGGTTTATACATGTAGCCAACGTGAGTAAAACCACAAAAATATGATACTAATATCTTACTACATATTTACATTAACCTATATACATGTATACTATAATATAGTTCATAAATATATATTATATTATTGGTGAACTACAAAAATGTAATTTTCCAAATTTCGGTGAAATCCGAAAACACCCTAGCGAGCATCGTGTATGGTCTTTACCAAAGCAGCCCCAGAACACAGACTTTGCTGAAAGTATAAAATTACAATTTTGTAAATAGTGCTTGTCGAAAATCACCCAAGTTTGCTATTTCAGCAAGCGAAACTGCTGTCCTGAAACTATTCAAAAATTTGGCAAATATTTTTTAATTAATCTATAATTAGGAAGCAAGCACTTTTAGCCAAACATACCCGTCAATACATAATCCAATCGAACCAAGGCGTCTTACAGCGCAGCCTCGCATTAGCAGCGTAGATCAGCTCAACCGCAACCGGATGCCCCCTCGCCAAATGCACAATCACACCAACCAACTCTCACGAATTTTTCTCCCAACACTTTCACAACTTCCACTAATTATTATCCACTTTATCGGGCATCTTCAATTTGATTTACGGTCTAGCTCTTACACTACTCAATTGGTACACTTTTTCTCTTCGGCTAATTTAGCCGTACGTTAGACGTATTACACTGAGTACCTCCTACCGATTATGAACAGACCCTCCTCCGCTACTTTACTAATGTTACTTACGAATTAGACTTCCAGGTACCTGTCGACGATCAAACAGACATTGCAATTACTAAATAATAGTCCAATACGTTTTTTTTGGATTAATTGTAACTGCATGACGTTTGAGGTCACTACTTGTTATATATCGTTAGCTAAGTCTAATGAGTAAGTTAGAAAGCTGTAATCGCCACATAAAGTTTATGGTAGATCATTACAAAATATGGGTATTTTAGTTGTATTTTATGCCATGTAAGTATCGAAGCCATAAATGTCGGAAGTAGATATAAATTAACGTGAAATCCCATCAAAGGTTTCCGTGTTGATTACACTGTTACAACCGTTAAAAATTTAATGAACGTCAACATAGAAAGAAATTACTTCATACAATTCTTCCTATTTTGTCGATATTCTTTGAAACGGAGCATTAAATGAGTTTTTATTAGCCAATTGTGTGCAATAGAAATACAGACATAGGTATTTTTGAAATCATGGCCGTATCTTTTTAATATGGACATCCAATCACAAAAATCTTTCATAATTTTATATGCGTAGGTAAGATCGTTTCTGAATAGACATGAGCCTCTGATAATAGTTTGGCGAAATTATTTTACTAATATGGTCTTTTACTATTTCGTAGGTGTAAGAAATACGCGGCAACAGGTGTTGAAGGCTGTGCCAACGTTACACAATGCAGAGGTCTCCGAGCACTTGCAAGTATCCACAACGCTGCGGCGTATGAAGAAGAAAGTGGTCTATCTGGTCAGGTGTCTTCAGCCATTAGACTTCCTGTACCATCAGTAGTAAACAAACAACTTCAAGATCAACATATTAATTTCACTTGACCTTCCAGGCTAGATACTAAAAGTCTTCTTAGGGTTCCGGATAAAGAAATTGCTTACGATTGCATATATATGCATAAGATAATGCAATTATACAAAGTTACATATGTTTTTTCAAATATTTTGATTTAAAATTATTATACTATTCTTATCATCATTTACTACTAAGAAAAGATTAAAACGCATAGTATTAATTAAAGACTTATGAAGACATAATGAGGTTGTTGGTACTTTTTTACGTAGAAGTTTTTCATTAGTTATTTCAACTAACATTATTTTTAAACTGTTTAGTGTGACTTCTTGTTATAGGATAATAAAAATTCTTTATATGTATATGGCTTACATCATAGACACAGAGAACTGGACAGCGCATTTCCTAGCCAGCTGTGAAAAAAAATTGTTTCAAAAATGGGACAGAGACGAAGCAAAGTGAATGTATCTGGTCTCTTTCTAACTTGTTTAATAAACATCAACAAATAAAATTGTGGACGTTGATAGAAAGAGAAAAGGGACCGCAGGTTCGCTTCGTCTCTTTCTTAAGAGTGGCCAATTTTGTGAGGCTATTGCACAGTAGGACATATTATACATATTATATATTATAGACTCAAAGTCTCTGGGTTATACATTTAAATAAATAAAAGTATTTCGTGCCATTTCTGGTTTGGTTAGGTTATGGTTCAATAGCTGTTACTACGTTATTTGAGGCCGGAAATAAGTTTAAGTTAGTTGACTATGTTACATATATGAACAATACCGCTACAGCTTTGCTATTTAAACTATATCGGTGAATTTGTTGAATTAACCAACTTAGAGGCTAATATAGGTTCTGCCACGAGAATTTGGTTGGTGACATTAAACAAAACGGTAAAAATAACTTTTAAATTTAGTTGAATTCACCTTTTTATAAGTAATTTTGTACAAAACTTATATGTATGACCTATACACAATATATTAATCCGACCATATTATTTTTTTTTCAGAGTATCTTACTGTCCATAGCTCGCTGAGTGACTTTGAGCTGACTTAATGCGTAACAAGTGTAAATACTTACCTATTTACCTAATGAAGTAATTAAATCAAGATATTAAGCGTGAAACAGATGACGTCACGACTTTCCTTTGTTGTCTCAGCGTCATTGGCCGCGCACCATGCACTCTGCAGACCGATGCATTGCTTGTACATAGATATAAACGCGTATGTAAATATAAATATTTGTTTTTACCACTGAGCGAGCTGTAGCAAGAGATTTTTATCGACGTTATTACCAACCCCACGCGGTGTTAGTCGGTAACTATAGCCTATCGAGGACGCTTGTATAACCAGACAACTCGCGCGTTTCCGACCCTTTAAAAATGATACCACTCCCTTCTTGTAGAATCTCATACTGCAGCCCCTAGAAACATTAAAGGCGCGTACATATAAACTCAACTCGGGTTAACCCGGGTAAGACTGACAGCTGGATAGCAAATTCATTTTTCATCAGGAAGAAAGAGACAGCACAAAACACTACCCCGGTAGCGTGAGTTCTTGAACGCGGCCCAGGAGGGAGCTCATTCTAAATTCTGACCTAAAAAACTTTTTGAAATAATTTTAAATAAAATTATAGATATTAGCTATAAACAGTTTAAGTAGAAAATACTTACAAAATAAATTTCCAGCAAAATAAAAATAAATTGTCTTTAATAAGTATATAAGTACCTAACTGTTTATGTTTAGTTAGATTAGCAATTTGATACGATATAAAATATCTAATTAAATCGAAGTCTATTGAATATATAAGTTTAGATATACTATTGATGTTAGGAAGCCATGTTGGCATATAACTGTTTAATTTTGAAATATCTTTCAGAGTGTCACCTCATCTATCAAAGTCTAATTTATGCACATAATAAATTTTTATATTCACATATGCAAATTGCATGCCAAAATATGTAACAATCAAGCTAGATATGCATAAAAACTAAATAAAAGGATGCAGCCGAACACGGTGAAAGACTAAGAAAATTGTATTTAAAAACACAATGCACAGTGGAAGCGCATAATAATTCATAATTACATATTACAGTGGTGAATCATTTTATTAAAACTTTCACGACCACAACTCACAAGAGAATGAGCAGCAGAAGTTTAATTATTTCCTACCTACTACACTCGGCGTCAGAATAAAAAGTGAAATAAGACCTAAAGAACGATATTCGGTACGGAACAAAAGCAACCGTACCTATTGATTGATCATTTTGGTACGATAATGGAGCAAAATGAGTCGTGGGCCGTGGGCGCAGTTTCGGTGTTCTACCACAGATTATATATAAGTTGTTCTGCTCAAGTGCGAACCGGATCTAGGCTTGCGATAAATCATGGACAGGCCTCCCCGCACGGACCTCAGTCCCGCCTCGTAACCACTCTGTGCTTTTATTGACTATTAAAGACCAAATAAACATTAAAGATTCGGTGATTAAATCGAAGAATTCTACATTAAATTACATGTTGAGAATTAATGGAACATTTGTCAAAAGAAACAGAAACGTAAATGTAAGTAAAGTTTGCTTTTTACCAGATCAATTTTTTTACATACTAGTTCGTTTTGAATGTAGGTTATGGTTTAGATTATGAATTTAATGTTTTAATAGCATACAGATTGATGTGTATTTATTTAGTACCGGTATCTCTAACTGTTTTGGAGAAAAATCTATTCGCAAGCAGCAAGCAGTTACACGCTAAAAAACAGGTCCCTAGACACCAAACAGAGGCCTTAGTGTAAAATGATCAATTCTGTATAATAATAGGTAATTGGTTCTATTCACGCCTACATATTATACTATTCATTTTTCATAAGTAGTTCTATTCACGGCTACACTTGTTTATATTTTTTATAAGTAGTTCTATTTACGCCCACACGTGGTGCTATTCATTTTCATAAATAGTTCTATTCACGCCCACACGTGGTGCTACTCATTTTTCATAAGTAGTTCTATTCACGCCTATACGTGGTGCTATTAATTTTTCATAAGTAGTTCTATTCTCGCCCACATGCGTTGCTTATAATATTTAATAAGTAGGTACATAGTTCTATTCACGCCCACACGCGGTGCTATTCATTTTTCATAAATCGTTCTATTCACGACCACATGCGGTGCTATTAATATTTCATAAGTAGTTACACAGTTCTATTCACGCTCACACGTGGTGCTATTTTTTTCCAAGGAATTCTATTCACACCCACTCGTGGTGCTATTATTTTTCATAAGTAGTTCTATTTACGCCTACACCTGATCTATTTATTTTTTATACAATATTGCCTGCTTTACATCACTTGAAGCAATACCACAGAAATAAATGGAGTCAGCGTATTTATTATATTATGTACTATGACAATACTAACAGCAGGAACTTGAGGAGCTTATTTCGAATATTCTCGAGTACGTCAGACTCGTGAATTCGGGAGTAAAATATTCTCGTATATAAGAGAGCTTATTTCGAAAACTCTCAAACAGTACTCTGGAGTCTAGACTCATGATTTCGAGAGAAAAGTGTATGCATATAGTTCTTGGTCTTACCTCTTGATACCCGTGAAAGTGCTTCTATACATTTTACTCTATCACAATTGAAATAATTAAAAAAAAACACTGACTATTTACTCCTATGGTATCAGTAGCGATGTAAAGCAAGCAATTTTATTGTACATATTATGTTTTAGTCGGGCGGTCCTATCCTAAAATAATTCGAAAAGTAAATTATTTTGAGAACAGATTATGTGTAGGTACTTAATTATGATTCGAATGACTTTAAAGTGTTTGTGATTGCATTAATTAAAACATATTTTTTTTTGTAATTATTATAAATTACATCTTGTCCAACTTACTTGTTCCTATATAGAAACACAATTTCAATTCTTGATGAAATCGCTAAATTTGCGTTTTCTTTACATTTTGAGCCCTGGGAAATCGTTTGCCATCATTATTAGTGTAATGTCTGTGTGTGTGTGTGTATATGTAGGTTAGCTATTTTTTGCTCCTCGATATATCAAAAACCAATGGACCAATTTGTCTCGTGACCATATCAATCGATACACCACGTTATGACTAAGATCTGAAAAGAGTTTGAGCAAAATTTCTTGGTTTGTTTAGTTGCTCGTGGGGTACTTGCTACCGAATCAATTTTTGATTATTTAATTTTTTATTATATTTACGAATATTTTTACTTAACTCAACTTTTTTCGTGTTTCTTCACATTATACTAGCTTTTGCCCCCGGCTCCACCTACGCTTAATTCGGTTATTGGCGTGGGATTCCTACGGCAACTTCTTGATTATAGATTATAGTAAGGAATTTAGCGTTAGCAAGTTATATCTGTAGCTATAGGAATTCTGTTAGTTATGTCTGCGGGATCTTTTGAATTGAATTTGGTAAAGCCTTATTAATAATTCAGGGTATAAGCTATCTCTGTTTGAAATTTTAGCCGAATCAGTTTAGTTGTTGGAGCGTAATGATATAACAAACATACTAACTCACAAACCTAAAAACTAAAATATAGCATGTATCTAGTGCTACTTATTTATACTGTAACTAATAGTTTCTTATATGGAACGAAAATTAAGACACCATTTTGTCTTCGGGTGTGTTGCAACCAAAGAGCGCAGTATCGTGACTAGTTCGCGATTATTTGTGCGACTGTCGTGTCGCAGCACGTCGTGTCGTCCGTGCGTCCGCGCCTTTAGCCCGCACTGGCGGCCACTGCACTCACTTCGATTTCACTTTTATTAGTACACTAATTGGACTGCGGTTTCATTCATTTTGCAGATGCATCTCTGACAAGTGTATGAATCATGTAAGATAGTTAAATTTATTCTTACATTTTAATGATTTTATTACACATACTAGAATTTGGGTCTTTTATTTATTTGTTAGGTGTCTGAGAGATGTAAATTACATTCGGTTTTAGTTATCAACGGTTACTGCCAAAATGGCTACGCAAAAGCTCAATGACTACCATCATTGTTAAGGGCCCTGTAGCAGCTATGTAGCACCGCCATTCGGTAATATTTATTTCCTCTCGGTACAAAGCTTAATTCAAAAATATACTACTTACGTAAAAAGTATAACAATAGTCATAAGCTATACTCAGACTGTTTCGCACTATTTCTAGATCACATCTGTAAGCTTTAATTAACATGTCTGCTAAACGTGACCACTTTAAGCAAAACTGCAAAAAAATTAACAAATGTATAAAAAAAAAAAATTAAACCATTAAAAAACTTAAGACTAGAGTTCTAATCTCTATGTAAGTACATTTTGAAATATACTTTTACGAAAAGGAAATAAATATTATCCAATGCTGGCGTTAGGTAGCTGCTTAAGTGGCTACAAAAATTATCAAGTTGGACTTTTAAGTTGATTTGGAAGATTTGTATTGCATTATAAGCTTGCAGCCAACGGCTAATGACTTTAATTTGCTGTATTGAATGTAGTAAGTACAGTTTTCATAGAATGATGTAATTGGTATTCGAGGATTGCGACATCGCAAAAAACTTGCTAAATAAAAATTATGTTGTAGAAATCGGTCGATCAATGGGCGAGACTATAATACATTGTGTATTAAGGGTGGTAAGGAGAAAATTACTAACGAGAGGCTTTTTAGAAGCCTAAAACCGAAGGCTTTAATGACTCGAGTTTCAAAATTCCGTACTGCCCGTGTTACACACAATGTTTTTCACCACATTTGCGAGTAAATAAATAAAAAAATGAGGTGAATAAATAAAACACTAATAATAATTAAAATGGCGAGAATAGAAGTAGAGAAACAATGCATCCGCCATATCTAGAGAAAAAGTTTTGTTCAAATTTAAAACTTGTAGGTAAATGCTCGCTTGTAGTGTACGTTTAGTTCGTGCTTAGAACACAGCACAGAGATACAGCTCTTATACATACTTGATAGACTAGGTGCGTCATTATCGCTCGTGGGTTCTTTAAACGCACGCTTTGCTTAGAAAAAATAAAATTTACAAAGACAAAACCCGTGATAGTAATTAAGGTCTTAGCACCCGCTTTTCCTGCACGTAATGACCCTGTTTACGACTAAGTGTGAAAAAAAGTTATATTTTTTGGTAAAGAACCCTTAAAACATAAGGTATGTTCGAATAAGATCAGATTGCTCTGATTTGTGGGTTTTACTGTATACTTTATACTTTTTGTTGCAAAAACTTTAATTGTTCTATAAACTTACCAAACATATAGCTTATTACTCTTATTAAGAGCATACCGCATGTAAAATTAACGATGGTCACAACCTAACCAGAACTAACCTGGGTGCCCTTAGCGGAGGGCTCCTCGAGCTGGATTATTCTGTCAATTAATCTAGCTAACGAAACTGATATATTATTAACTTTTTTATAGCAAAAATAAAAATTTTAGATGAAAAATTTAGCAACTACACCAATACCACAACCTACTTATTCATACAGTTGATCATCGAAGCCGTCTAAACCAATATCTAAACTAACAGGCAGGGCAATCTCAAGGTACGGTACGCGGCCACGTGGGGGACTGAACGTTACCGACTGACTAGCTTATGTCTTCACATATATGGCCATTCGGGGGCTGTCCTGTAAGTCATACGCCATGTCGTCAATATCTAAACGTTTTTCAATATAAAACGCGATGACAAAATAATGTTAAGGCCATGCTATCACTCCAGAGTTCAGGATTTTGGCTTCCCCAGGAACCGGCGCTGTAGGAACTGTATACCCCTAAGTCCTGGCAATACGTATTTATACCTATACATATAAATATTACATTTAGTTAGAACACAAACTTGTATGACACCATGTCACGTAATCGTAAAATGCTGTCTCGAACTAGCTTCCATGACAAATGTTCTTGTTTTTGTCGTCGAAGGTCAACCGACTTCTGGAATCGCACGCCACAAATTATAATTTAATTCGTACCTAAACTGTGATCTTAATCCCACGCTCGACGGCCTGATTAAATGACATTAATAGCGTTTTTGTTAAGTCTCCAATAGATATAGTAACGTAGGTTCAATACATACCTCGTAACAGCATACCGCGCTGCGACGATTAGGTATCTCTAGGCCAGCAAAAGAAAAAAAGCGCTTACCTAGCTAATACGGATAGTTGCATATTTTTGTTCTTAATTCTCGATAAAAATCTTAATTTAATTTCGATCTACATATATAGAAGTGAAACACCAATTACTGACTGACCCATTAAGAAATCTTTATATTCGCAGATACATTCCTTATACAACGTAGACATTCGCTATGAAAGTATTCTTGAAATTTCACACCTAAGCAGAAGCGGTCGTCATAAGGAGCGCTGGTGCAGCGCACTCCCATAAATAATAATCTACTTAAGAAACAATATCCTTTAGATTTTACTTAAAATAAATAATTATTATGCTTCGATTACTCTTTATGTTAAAATAGAATTTCACTAAAAACATTCTGTACACACAAAGCTAACTCAAGATTTAGTATGGAATTGCACTGAGGAGACTGTGTCACTAAGTGAAGCACTAGCAATTGCGCTCCTATGAAACGAATTTCTGTACAGAGACTTAGATATAGCTAGAATCAACGAGTGTGAAAGAGAAAGTTCGACATAGTCTCACATGTCAAACAGAAGATTTTGTATGAAAAATTAGCAAAATGTGGAGCGCAGCTCCTGGGCTATGTAAGAAAAACACTGTTGCCAGCTTCGGTCCGACGGCGCCGCGCCGGCGCACTGTTGCCGCTCTTATATCACAACCAAAGTTTTTTGGATTAACAAATTAAATAAGTACAAACCTACATAAACAGTTTGTTTATTGTCTAATATAATCTAGTATTGTCTAACTATAACAAAATAAAATGTGATGTGATTAAACAGTGCTAAAGTATTTTAGTAATTCAGCTATAAAATGAATTCTAGTTATACATAGAAAAATAAAAGGTTAGCATTAAAGCAATTCCTCTATTGTTTTTTTTTAGTGAACACCCATTAAAAATTATCACGAGCCGCCTCCGCACCTAAGGGGTTGAAAAGGGGTTAAAATTTTTTATGGTACAGGAAAAGTGAATTATATTAAGGATCATATTTATAACGCATTTTCAACAGCTTTTTATTAAAATGCGAGGTATAAATTGTGCATTTCAGACAGCTATAAGTCTATGGGCCGAAACCCATAACCGCCATTGAGCGTTGCATTGCTGCGTCGCGAAATAAAGCGTTCTACTGCCGTGCTGTAGGGCAACAATAGTTTTTTAAACTTCTTCCAGGATGACACGTGTTGTTTGCAAGCGTGTTAGAAACAATATACATTAGTTTTCACTATATGTGACGTGATAACGCTGGAATGTGTGGCGCGCTGCACACCGCAGAATTCGCCAAAATCGCCGAAATCGTCAGCGCCGCCCGCCGCAACGCGGTTATGTGTTTTGGTCATAAAATTAAGTGCAACACTATAGATGCAACAAAACAGTCAATTGAACCAGATACACTACATGAAAAGCAGTGTTGCAGCGATAGGCTCACTCCCTGTCACGCAGTTCTAAAGTTGTTGTTAAAAAAAGAAGCTGCCCCCGACATTATGGTATGGGTGTGTATCCAATCACTAGTTACCCCCTTCTAGGGATAAAAACCTTAAAGATATACATACATACTTACATTTAGATTATTTTAAAAGATTATTATCAATCTAAAAAGACATACTACACATTTTAATGGTTTCCTAAACGCTGTCTCATAAAAAACTGGGTTGGTTTGATAACCTAATTTTAATATAGGTATGTGTTTTTTTCTTTTAAATTCCTTTACAACGGTTATACACGACCGGTTAAATTGACCACGCACGGTCTTGAAATCACTGGATAATGGATATTGGTCGATAATCTTCAACGCTCGAGGTATCACCCGTTTTAAACACTGGAGTGATATTAGCTAGTCTCAAATATTAGGGAAAATACCTTCATGTAGACATTTGCTAGTCACAAAATGTAGTAAGTGCCTACATTAAATTTAGTACCTACCTTTAATTTTCAGTTATTATAGGTAACCTGACTCAGTGTTGCTATTCCCGCACAGGACAGACCAGTGACCTATTGACACTTATGTTTTGAACATTTGTAATTGTAGTGTCTTAATTTTGCAAAATATTTTCTAAGTGCACGCCTTACGTTATAACAGAAATCTCTGTGCAAAATTTCAAGCCTCTAGACATGAAATATCGAAATTCTCTAACCAACTTGCATCTTTTTTTTTTTGATCAGGTTAACCTTAATTTTCAACCTTGAGGTCAAGTATGTATTTAGATTTTAAAATGACGGACTTGTGTGAAGGCAAGTTGTAATGTTTGCATACGATTCTCGCGTTTGTTTGACGCGCATCAAAAATGCGCGTCGTCAGCATGTTAAAAAAAGTCGTGTGCAAAGGGCCTTACGCTGGACAACACTTAGAAAGCTTCGTTACGTTTTAACGTCGTCAATACCGCAAAGCTTAAAAACTAAAGTTCTCCATCAGCACGTCCGAACCGTGATCACATATGATACCGAGACGTGGACACTGACGTTGGGGCTAGTCAATAAGTTTTGAGTTGCTGAGCAGGATATGGAAATAACTGTTCTTGGGGTTTTCCTTAGAGACCGGATCCGCAACGAGGTAATGCGACAGACAACAAAGCTAAAATGTGCTGGTCTCATTAGGAACAGAATGATGATACGCACTATCGCAGAAGCGAATGGATGCCTAAGACGCAGGATCATGAAAAGCGGCGCACCTTGAGAGAGGCCTGTGTCCAGCAGTGGACTGCAGAGGGCTGATATTGATGATGACATTGGTGAAATAGACATACATTACTAGCTGTTGCTAGCTGCTTTGTTTGTCAAGGGTCGTACCGTCTCCTATACCATCCTCAAGATTTCAAGATAAGTTTAGCCGCATCAACAACCAACATGTCAGAGCAGGTTTTCATACAGTATAATAATAATAATAATACATGGTCTCGTACATAATAATCTTGTTAAATATTTGTTTTTAAATTATCTATACATATAATAAAACTGTAGAGGTCGAATGTCTGTACATAGAAAAAAAAATTATTAAAACCAAGTCAGGGGGATGTAAAAAGAGGGAAAATACCAAAATATGTTCTTTTTATTCATTCTACACTACATAATCATTCTCTAAAAATATGAAAGATGGCGCTGTTCGATTTTACAACGCGCTAACGGAATTTTTCTGCATTTTTTTTTTTATTTAATTGACAATTATTAAATTGACTTGGCTTAGGCAAAACGGATATTGGCATAGCCTTGAAGTGCGATTTTGGTGAATGATAATTGTTTTCTTCTTATTTATTGGGCTAAGGAAATACGGATTTTGATATAGCACTAGGATTTGGTCAATAAAAATTGTTTTCTTTGTAACTTGGCTAAGGAAATACGGATTTTGATATAGCTCTACGATTTGGTCATGAAAAATTGTAATTGATTGATGCTGAGCAATTGTGGCAAAAATATCAAGAAAGATTAGCGGAAGACTTTTTTAGGTATATAACACAAAATATTGACGGTGACCTTGACCACAGATTACGAGATATTGCTTTCAATCAATGCTTAGTAGCTTTACAAGATTTAGTAACATCTATGGGTGGTGATTCTCTCCCTCAGTATGGTTTGCTAGCGTCGACCATAGAAGGGGAACGTATTAGTAAAGAATACGCTGTGGAAATAAATTATGATCCAGCGAAACTAGCTGAAACTTTACGAACCGGAGTCCACAGTCTTACTGTAGAACATGGCACTGTATTCGACCGTGTATGTCACAGTGTTGACAATGCTATAGGAGAAATTATATTTCTAGATGCACCCGGTGGGACGGGAAAAACCTTTCTCACCAAAATAATCTTGGCACAACTACGAGCTCTAGCCAAAATAGCTCGACTGTGGCGTCGTCTGGAATAGCAGGTACTTTGTTACCTGGCGGTAAAACTGCTCGATTCGATGTTTAAAATCCCCAAAGATTTGGACATAAGTGAACATCCTGTATGTGGTATCTCTAGAAGCAGTGATAAAGCAAAGGTTTTACGCGATTGCTGTTTAATTATCTGGTACGTGTGCACTATGGCACACCGAAAAGCAGTAGAAGCAGTTGATAGAACTCTCAGAGATATCCGTCAAAATGACCAAGCTATGGGTGGCGTAACGATGCTGTTTTGTGGAGATTTTAGACAAACATTGCCAGTAGTACCACGACAATGTTTCACGGAACAAAAAATGATGAGATAAGAGCATGCTTAAAGAGCTCAAGCCTTTGGCGACACGTCACAAGGATGACCTTAAAAGTGAACATGAGGGCGCGAACAGGCGGCAACACAAATGCGCGGGAATTTTCTGATTTATTGGTAAAAATTGGCGAAGGATGATATCCGGAAGAAGAAGGGAATTGTTTTATCTGAAAATCTCTGCCACACTGTTAATTCAATTGAAGAACTTATCTCTTCCGTGTATGGTGAACAAATTCAAATAAAAAATCATGAGAACTCATGACTTTGCGAAAGAGAAATTTTGACTCCGCAAAATGACCAAGCCGCAAGAATCAACTTGGATACACTCAACAATGTTGATGGAGAAGTATAGGTACAGTGGTCATTTATGGTACCGCAAGTGCCTTTGGCCTGCAGGGATCCGGATTCAATCACCGGCCAGGTTAAGTTTGAAAATAATCTGTGTCAATTGTTCACATTTTCTTTTTATCTACAATTTACGCTTTAATCCAAACTTTGTATTTTCGTTTTATTTATTTTTTGCTGTATAACAGTTAACCGTGTGATAAAATCAAATTCACGAGGACGAAGTCGCGGGCAACAGCTAGTAACAATAATATAATAATTCATAAATCTTGCCAACCTGGTAACTTACAGCAAATTTATGCCTTTTAACAAAACATGTTCTATTTTTGTTAAGTATCTACAAATAAGTATAAGTTGAGAGATAGAACCCGACAATACGCAAGTGATACCTTATTATTTTATGACCATATCTTTTCCGAAGTGTAAAATTAATCTATAAAATATATACATATTTAGAATATGCTCATCAATACCTTTCATTTGATTACAAACTCGACACACGTTGTCATAAAAAGACACAGTATTCTTACCTGTCTGTCTGTCTATCGCTAGTGACACGTAAGTTAATTTTTACATAACATGTGTTATTATGATGGATTTCCAAACTAATAATAATAAAAAAAAAACAAAAATTACTAGGGTCGCCATACAAAGAAGTTTTCACTTCAAAATCAATCTTTTTATTTTGCCAATCATCCTATAATGGCGTGGCATTATGGTTTCCGTCTTGCGAATCTTATGGCATGTCATTATGGTTTCCGTCTTACGAATTTTCGATCAGCCTGACGCGAGTTTATCATTTTTTTACTCATCACAAAAAAAGTGCACAGCGCCGCTAAAGAGGCAGTAAGACGTCTGTCAGGTCAGCTAGTCTCTAATACATATATCTACCCTCAGAGCCATTGCGCCAGGCAAGGCTATTCGGTTGCACCACTGCCGGCACGACGCTAAATAGTAAGGTACTAATTTATATTTTAATTTCCGCATTCAAATGTCACTGAAGGTCATTTAAAATATCGTTATAACGTTTCGTTGTTCGTGTATTTGTATAGAATTTATTTATATACAGCCAATAACGTTGCTCGACTAGTCGATAGGTATATTTTAGGTGCAGGTACTACAGTGAGTCATAAGTGTTACCTATATTGTACTAGCGGGGACACGAAGCTTAAACTTTGTCTTAAAAAGGGGGTATATGCTGTTGGTTCTTATTTCAATTTAAAAAAAGATTTAGTTTTAATTAGGTTAGTTTAGATAGTTTTTTACGGTGTTTATTTAAATATATTTGAAAATTATTTTAATTTGTTTTTCGGATATATGAATAGAATGTGTAGCCTGTGTCTACTTACTCTTATATACACATAAATCCAACTAAATTGTAATTAATATTACAATAATATCAATTAAACCATGATTAGATAACAATAGTACCGTACCACTCGCGCTTTGCAAATTTTTTCTCAAGTTTAACAGAAGATGTGTTAATTAAGCTCTCTATAAAAGTTTTCCCATAAAAGCTAAATTAAATTGAACCTGAGAAATATCTCAAACCGAAACTCAGTTACATTACGACGCGCATGACTTTCACTTGTTGTGCTATTATTGAATGGTCCGCACAAACCAGTTCTTTAATCCAGAGATTAGTTCGCTGTTTTGACTTTACATGCGTAAATTAAATTAATTCTGACCGTCGATTTGTTTACCGTTACATACATAACTCTTGATTACTCCGCTACTTTGGATTCCAATCGTTTAAACTGCCTATAGATTAAGTTTAATAAAATTTTAATGGACACATGCTGAGATAAATATTTAAAAAATATGTGCCTATAGGTATATTGAAAGTAAAAAAATGAGAAAAATAGAAGATACTAACCTAAAAAATCAAAAATGAATTGCATAAGTACCTCCTTAACATGCTTCTGAAAAAACTATAACTAACCCTATATAATATTAATTCAGTAAAAAAGTATCATTAATTTTTGGCCATAAATTTTACTTAAGAAGATCTAACCTAAGATCAAAGATATGCTCTTGGCTTTGTCAGACAGACAGAAAATTTACTCTAAAAGACTTATATAGACAAAAAAATTTTTTCATCATTGCAGACAAAGCGGGACCTCAATTACTCCTACGGGCATTGTCTTTGACAATTTTACTCTTCTCAAAGCAAAGCGCGCGTTCATAGGTTTTCTCTAATTACTACAGTATGGGGTTCTTCAAGAAAGTTATTGGATTTTTGAAGGGTCGGAAACGCACGAGTGATACTTCTGGTGTTAGAAGCGTCCATTGGCCACCGCTTACCATCAGGCGGACCGTGTGCTTGTTTGCCTCGTTAGTGGTTTTAAAAAAAAAGAAAAGTTTAAAATGTGAACTACTAGTACACACTCATTACAAGCGAGCAATTACAAGTTTTAACGTTAGCGAAAACTTTTTAATTTATTAATTCTCTAGATAGATAAATCTGACGGTGGCGTTCTTTTCTCTTATTCTATCCCGCCATTTAAATTGTGTTTTGGTGATTTTATTTATTTATTCACCTTATATTAATATTTATTTACTCGCAAATCTGATGAAAAATACTGTGTGTAACACGGGCTGTATGGAAATTACAAACTCGACTAATCAAAACCTTCGGTATTTGGCCTTAGGCTTCTAAATCGCCTCTCGTTACTATTTTTATCCTAAACACCCTTAATATACAATTTATTATTGCCAAATGACACGCTCTGCGCAAGCGCTGCGCCTGAATTCAAAAAGAAATATTGTTATTAATTTATTCTATTTTTTTGTAATGTTACATTGTTCATAAACTTATATTTAATACCCGTTTTACACAAGTACCAACTCTATTTAAGTACCTTTTGATAGAGAATTTGTACGACATTTTTACATATCCGACTACAATTTTAATTTGGTCGATTATTACTCATTAATTTGTAAAGCCTACTTAGCTATGATAGTTTTCCTTTTAATTTCGTTAAATATGGAATATATGATATTTAAATAAAACAAAACTATCCAACACTATGCGGTAGACGGGAACAAAAAATCATCCCTACTTTACGTGTAGGGGAGGTATCCTAAAAAGAATTTTGTTTTACCACTTTATCGACCGAATTAATTTGTATATTTCTAGTACTAATGGTCTCTGAGCTAAGCCGCGGACAGACAGACAGACGGGCAAACGAAAGGACATAGCAAAACGATAAGGGTACCTCGTTAACTACGGAACCCTAAAAAAAGATTCGTGGGAAAAGTACTAAGCACGAAATCTATTAGTGTCTATTAAAATTAAAAAAAATATCATAAATAACTTAAATGACTAAAAATAACTAATTCAATGATCAGAAAGAACTAAGTAATTGAATGATTCAATCGAAATTCATTGATCTTGATGACTACAGCTAGCTATCTAGCAGCTAGCTATATAATTTTACTAGCAAAATAAAATGTCATGTCTTGAGGCGTTACTTGCATTCATATACCTACCCCCTTCCCGCTAACCTGCATTAGAAAGAATTAAAAATGTTTTTTTGCTAGTAACATTTTTTTTATCTTTCCCTTTAGTCCAAACAATGGCTAATAAACCTGTAATAAGATACCAGTAATTGACATCTAAAATACGTCATTAAAACGAAGGTCAAGGCTTTCACAGTTTGCTATGCTTTAAGTTCCGTAACTTGATATTATGAGTACGTACCTACCTGCAATGTATGTAATTTGTGGTTTTCTTACTCAATACGAAACGCTTTCAATTTCACTTAAGATTTAAAAGATTTCTTACTAAAATCTTTAGTAATTTCAAACCATACCTACTTTAGAAAATTTCTGAATAGTTTTATTAAACTTTACGCAATTTATTGACGTATCGCTATACTAGGTAGAATTATGGGAATTGCGCTGAAGAACAGCTGTAGCCGTTAATTTGTGAGATGTCTCTTTTTGTAAATCTATACGGATAATTATAGTAGCATAAAATGGCAAGGCAAGAACAGAATTCCAGGTCTTCAGTTTACGTGGAAATCATACTGAAAAAAAAATTGCGTTACTATTGATACGTATAAAATAATTTAGAAAGTTACAAATATGATATTCGTTACCACCACAAGTGAAAAGTAAACAGCGGGTTAAAAAATAAAAAAATAAGTTACAATGGGTTCGAAACTAAAATTAATTTAATATGCATACACATTGAGTTATTGTGTGTAGCTTGTACAGAAAGTTGAACCAAGTTGAACATACGTCTAGACAGACATTAATATTAATCACTGCGAAAAACGACTTTAACATATTTAAGTAAGCAGTTAAAACTCATTAACAACGTCCAAAAATAACTTGTTTATTATTGTAGAAGTATATAAATAAAATAAAACGTACATTATTTGATTAACTCTTAAACCCATGTTTTTGTGCTTGTGATTATTAAATGATCGGGTTTTACTACGGTATTATGAAACTGTGCCGAAATATCGGAAATAAAACAAAACGTATATATGAAGTAAGGCCCTAATACATTGATTTGATTTTTAAAATAATTGTATTTATAAAATAGGGTAGCTTATTTAAGCTTTTATATTTGCACCATGTCCGTCCGTATGGTTATCACAGTGATATTATTCAGAATCCAGTTAGACTTCAACCACAGATTATATATAAAGTTGATTATATACCGTGTAACTAACTCTTCTGATCCAGTGTTTAGTCGCTAGTGTCTTTGTAAGTTCACACCATTTCAATATGGCGATTATAGTTTGGATTTTTGACCACCATGTTGCGCTGTAAAATAGTATAGATGGTTATACGGCCACAAAGTTGCATGTCTATATATTTTGGAAAAAAAAACTAAGGGTTATACATTTTAATTATAATAAATTCTTTTTGATCGACCAGTATTAAACAGCGCTTTAAGACTTTTGCGTTATTGCTGAATATAGCGATACCTAGTACCTACTTGATTTGCCAATACTGACACGTATAGCACGTGTCATCGTTACTATGTAGTATTTAATCAGTAAAGTTAAAAATCTTTTTAACAAAAAAAACAACCGGCTTCAAAAAGATTCACTAAAAAGGTAAAAAATAAAAACTTATTTCCAAAATTCTGATTAGATCAGATCAGATTTTTGGAAATAAGTAATTATTTTTACCTTTTTAGTGCATCTTTTTGAAGGCGGTTGTTTTTTTGTTACAAATTTTTTTTTTCATATTGAGTGCTAATGACTTTTTTTTCTTGTACACTAAAAACATCCATACTCGTAACAAAAATTTATACAATGATCAACATAAAAGGCATTTCACCAGTTCCAAATTAATATACATTATTTTTTTTGCTCCAAAAGTTTTAGTTATAAATTCACTATAATAATACGGGACCACCTGGAAAGTATAACCTTTTAAATAAAAAAAGAATTTCTCGAATCGGTCCAGGCGTCTTCGAGAAATCGGGTAACAAACATAAAAGAAAAAAAAGATTCCGACGAATTGAGAATTTCCTCCTTTTTTTGAAGTCGGTTAAAAAGCCTCTCCACTACTGTTAAAATAAAAAAGTCAAAGTAAAATATATTTTTTTCATTTGATTTATTCGGCCACGAAGTAAGTATTTATAATTAGCTATGACTAAACAAAATAGAGGTAGACTATT
Organism: Apoda limacodes; assembly: GCA_946406115.1. Classification (NCBI taxonomy): domain Eukaryota; kingdom Metazoa; phylum Arthropoda; class Insecta; order Lepidoptera; family Limacodidae; genus Apoda; species Apoda limacodes. The sequence continues at coordinate 15,782,525 of OX291546.1, forward strand.
ATTATCATAGAGTGAAGAAAGTTCAACGTAAAGTGCAGTTTATTATTACGTAAATTAAGTAATTAAGTAGTTATGCATCCACTTCTCTTCTATCTTTTCGTGGTCTTCTTTTTAAGAAGACTAATTATTATGTATATGTATAAATAGAGATCATGATATATTATTAGACTATTTATTGTTATTTAAGACATTTTATGGCTTTCACTGGCGGCCTTATTCAAGTAAGTAGTAATTTAAGAAGCAAAATTGCGTCGTAAATAGTGTTAACTGTTGTAAATTTTGTATATCTTCACGGATTTTAACCCCAAATGGGGTAAAGATTTTCTCTAAGGACTACAGTATGGGATTCTTCAAGTAAGAAGTTATTGGATTTCTGAAGGGTCGGCAACGCGCGAGTGATACCCCTGGTGTTACAAGCGTCTATAGGCTACGGTGACCGCTTACCATCAGGCGGACCGTATGCTTGTTTGCCACCGTAGTGGTATTAAAAAAATACCATTGGCTGAATACCAACCTACGTCATAATGTGGTGGACAGCTACTTTAGTCCTGCGGGACAGAAGGTGAACCTTTGGCTGCAACACTGCATCTTATGATTAGTAGACTAAATTCATATACGTAAAATACTACTTATATATATAAGCGGTAAAATAAAAGTTTTTTTTCCGAACTATACGGTTGACTGATGCAGCCATTACTGCTCTACCGGACTTTTGGGGCGAGACTCTAAAGAAGTCTTAGCCCATATAGCGCCCAACGCCCAAGGCCTCCCCGCAGGGGGAGCCTCGGCTTTGGTTGTCGCTCTTGGGGTCTTTTCCTTTCGACCAACGTGAGCCTCGAACCCGAAGGTGAGTCAGAGCCAGGAAGGGAGGGAGGAAAAAAAAGACCAGAGACAGAATAATATATAGCTCTATTGAAAGATAGGATTCGACAGCATCTGTGAGAGCAACAAACGAAACTTACTTGAAAATTTTAATAACGATAGATATTAGAATGTGCAAAAATACCCTTCCTTGCCGTAGTAGCCTCTTTCTTCAGACTCTATTACAATACATTACTGTAAAATTTTCTTACAGATGATGCGATAGAATGATAGAGGCGGACACGCTAGATCTAGTATGGGTACTACGAAAACAAACAGCGTTTGTCTTCTTGAAACTAATAAAACCTGAAGGGTTTCTTTTATACCATTTTAGTATAGTACCCTAAAAATGTAACTAATTTTTAATGTAATATTGCTAGTAATGTTAGTATTAATGAAGTCGTACCGAATACATGTTAATTCATTACGGAATCCGAGAGCATTAACCGCCGGCAGCGCTGTTAGCGGTATTTGGTGGTTTCTTCGCTGCTAATATTCTACTACCATCGTCTACATATGTGTGGGCCACCTACACTTACACACAAAAATGTACAGTCGGCCCATGAAACTGTTGAGCACCTTAAGGATCTTGTAATTTTGCTATACCAAGACAGCGACGTGAGATTACATCAAACTATCGTAATTTTATTGCAACCAAGAGCCCCACACTCAGTTTCATTCTATGTAATATAAGTATAAGATATTGATTCAAAATTACATGACAGACTCATTATTTTTCAATAATTTCATAGTAATCGATTAGTATCATGTCGATTACTATGGTTACGGCTTTTGTCACAATAAAATAGTCCAAAACCATTCCGTTGCCAACATGTCATTGAAAAAAATGATTTTAAATTATATTGTAATGTCAATTTGTAATTGGCAAAGTCCTAAAGCACCCAACAATTTATGTGCCGACTGTACATGCACCTTAGTGTTTGTTTGTGTGTATTTCGACATAGTATCTTAATGTGCCGATTAGTCACGCTACGGCCTTTGGACGAAACGAGCCCGAATATAACACATATTAAAATTCAAAATGCACAAGTTTGTGATTGGCTTGAGCGAAAACGTTGAATAGTAATATTAATGTCAATAAATAAACACATTTTGACTTTTTATTTTCGTTTGAAAGATTGGTTTATTCATGAGGTACAACTTATGATTAACATCAGCTTATCCGTCCACCCACACTGCTTTGTTGATATATTTTTTTTATAATATTTTTATTGTGCAACAATATTAGAATATAAATTATTTCAAATGTGTAGTTAAGTTTTTACTCGTATTAGATTTAATATGATGTTATGACGGTAATAAATTTTTTTTTTTTTTTAAATGTTTCGCTTTTTTTTAGCGTCTTCAGCCCAGGTTTAATGTAAATGAGCATACCGTGAATTTTCCAAATCAAAACTTTAGGCTGCACTAGAAGATCTTCCAACAGTTCAAGAAAAACTCTCCAAGCAAATCTCACATTTCTCAATTCTCAATGAATCACAAACGGGCTCCCCAACACACCAAGTCCGAGCTAACCGACTGCATGAGCACATTACTGTACCGGAAAGAAGTAATCACACACTCAGGATTCAGAAACTACCCCCACATGAAAGGTTGAACAAAGGGATTGTTGAACGATCTTGGAGTACCGTCATAACGTCATAAAAAACTGTTTTACTATGTGCTAAAAAGTTGAGGAAGGTTAAACCAAAGTCCACCGCGCTGGCCCAATGCGAATTGGCCACTGGACTGTTCAAAATTTGTTGCTCTTAAGGCCCTAGCTGCTGTCATATGACCACAACCAGGATCTAGTCATACGTACCCTCAGAAGCATGGAGGAGCTCAGAAATATGCATCACTAGAGCGGTCATCCATCCAATGACTGACCACACCCGACGTTGCTTAACTACGCATATCGTTTCCGAAAGACTAATGTAACTGGGACACAAGCACCTTACTTTGAATACATAGGTACTATAAAGAACTACATACCTACATATCTAACGTAAAATTAGAACAAAATATTACCGCCTTACGTAATTTCATTGTTATGAAAGAGTGCGGCAGCTATGGACTGTCGTTTCAGGGCCAAAGGTTAGGTGTTCGGTCGCGCAAGGACACACGCTTTCTGCGCAGGAGTGTCGCGGTTGAGCGCTTGTGAGCCTTCCGCCTAGCGCCTCGGGGTCAAGGCACCATGCCGGGCATTCTGAACCAAATTAGTTACTCGATTTACACTAGCAATTACGTAATTATTTACCGCTTTTTTTGACATAGGAAAACTACTGGTCAATTTGTACTTAAGGGGAAATGAAATAGGTAGGTATTGTTGCCAAATTTATATTATTCATAGTTTTTTTTTATTTGTGTACGTAAATACCACTCTATGATAATCTTTTAGTTACAATTTGTTAATGTTGTTTTGTTGTTGTAATCATAACAATGACAAATATTGCTATTTGTAGGGTTCCGTACCCAAAGGGTAAAGAACGGGACCCTATTACCAAGTCTCCGCTGTCCGTCCATCCGTCTGTCCGTCCGTCTGTCACCAAACTGTATCTCATGAACGTGATAATTAGACCGTTAAAATTTTCACAGAAGATGTATTTCTGATATCGCTATAACAACAAATACTAAAAAACAGAATAAAATAAATATTAAACGGAATTCCCATACAACAAACGTGATTTTTAGCTAGCTATTGATAATGGCAACAGTTAGACGCTTGAAATATTCACAGAATATAAAGTTATAAATTCACTTTAAAAATTAATAATTCAATTTAAATAAAACAAATGTTAAAGGGGAGCTCCCATACAACAAACGTGATTTTTTTGCCGATTTTATAGATAATGGTACGGAACACTTCGTGCGCTAGTGCGACTCGGACTTGGCCAACTTTTTTATATTTAAAGCACATAAAAAGCAAAATTTTGAACATAGTGAAAGTAACCACAATAAAGTAGTTCATTGAACGAAGTTGCGGGAAACAGTAGTTAATTTGATGAGTGTAAAAACCTTCTGGTTATCATACAAATTTGTAAACGAAACTTCAATACCAAATGGAGGAAAAGCTATTCCACATAGTTCTTCTAATATTATAAATGTAAAAGTTAGTAAGTTTGTTTGTTATTCAATCACGCCGCAACCGAGCATCCAATTGAGCTGAAATTTGGCACAGAGATAGATAAAGTTTTTTAACGTTCCGTTCCAGCGTCTTACCAGCCAGCTTTCCACTACAAGGAATCAAGGAACGAATCACATACGAAAAAAACGATCAATGGCGGGGTTCTGTAGAGTACACAAAACTAATTAAAAAGATAATAATTGAAGAAACGGAGGGTCCTCAACCAAGGTGTGCGGTCCGTTCCAGTCCGCATTAGTGAGTGACTCTAGTAGTGTCCCGGCCATCGCACTCTTAAAATCAATACTTGTAGTCAGTATTTTAGGTTAAAAATTTAACCATATATAGAAGAACATATACCTTATAGCTTCTATTACCGCTGTTCGTTAACGTTTAACATATAAATTCATATTATAGCTAACTAGATAGTTCATGGTTGTGTCCACTAAAATATAAATATTCAAGTTAGTTTTCAAGCAAATAACTAAGAACCGATTTGACGCTCACGTTGCCTTTTATTGAAAAGAGCTATGGTCTTTTGTCTCGCTCAAGTGCACGTGATATTAAATAGCTATGTTTCAAACTGTCATATACGGTGGGCAGATAAATCCTGAAATTTCAAAGGAGGGTACCGCGTCTTCAGCCAACAGGATGATACGTATAAACAATGGGGTTAAAAATCCACAGATCACTTATTAGGTACCAATCGTTAGTGGCGCCAAATTAGTTGCTAAAAGAACCCTAGCGGATAGTGTAAAAATCCTTTATTTTACCACTAGGGTTCTTATGCATACTAATTTGGCGCTACCTAAGATTGGTACTTAATAGGTTATCTGTGGATTTTTAACCCCATTGCAAATTTATTTATTTATTTATTTAATGTTTTGCAAACTTTACAGCTTCTTAAATCTAAAAATACAATTTTACTAATCAATTCTTATAAAGCCTATTACAAAGTTTGACCTTTACAATTCTATATATACAAATCGATGACGACGTACCGTTATGTTTTAAAAAGAAAGTAGGCAAATAATTATTGTTCTATAATATATTTTTTTATAAAAGGATTTAAAAAGAGATAAAGAAACAAAAAAGGGACGAGGGATCAATAGAAGAGTAACTGTGTGTATGTGTGTGTGTGAGAGGGTGTGTTAGGGTGTGTTTGTGTATGCGTGTGTGCCTGTTCAGTCCTGTTTATTTATGTATTTCCGTTAAAAAAGACTTCTTAACAAAGTTAATAAAAGTATTTCGATGGAGAAAAAATATGTCAGCGCCTCTGAATTTGCTTTCGTATGCTTGGACGATTCTTCGCAAAACAGAGTGTTTGGCGTAATTTGTGCGTGCCGACCCAACGTCCAGAGAGCGCATGCGTCTGGTGCGGATTGAGTATGCCCGTACACCAATGCGTTCTGTAAGCTCAGGACAGTCTAGGACTGCATTCACTACGTCGAACTATAGTTTCATATCTGAAAGTAACCGTCTATCCTCGAGAGAGACCAGATGGAAAAAATTGAGCCTGTCGGCGTAATCACCCCGCCTACCTAAGCGATAGTTTAAACGGCGTGTAAAATTGCGCTGAATGGATTCTAGTTGGGCAATATGTGTTATATAAGTAGGGGACCAGCTCGGCGATGCATATTCCATGATACTTCGAATATATGCGAAATACAGCGTCATTAAAGATTCTACCTTTTTAAAAGATTTAGTAGCTCTATGTAAGAATCCCAGCATTTTGTGAGCTCTGTTACATATATACTCAAAGTGAGAAGTGTACAAAAGTTTGCGATCTAGCATAACGCCAAGATCTCGAACAAGCTCTGCTCTAGGAATAACAGTGCCATCAAAATTATAATTATAGGTTATTCGATTACATTTTCTAGTAAACGTTATTACCTGACATTTGTTAATGTTCATATCAAGTCGATTACGTACACAGTATTCGGAGAGTCTATCGAGATCCATTTGTAGTTTAATGCAATCAGCGACAGATTGTATTGGCATAAAAAATTTCTTGTCGTCCGCGTACAGCAGAACTTTAGAATACGTGAAACATGTCTCAATGTCATATAGATAAATGTTAAAGAGCAAAGGCCCTAAATGGGACCCTTGTGGGACGCCCGATGGGACAGTCATGAAATTAGATTTGTAAGTTCCAATCCTTACTGCTTGCAGGCGATTTTCGAGATAGGATTTGAGCCACCTCAAAAGATCCCCATGCACACCGATACTAGTTAATTTGGATATCAGAATGCCGTGATCAATGCGATCGAAACATTTGGAGTAATTGGTGTACACAACATCGACCTGAGAACCTTTGTCCATATGTTGAGTAACAAAATCAGTGAATACGGAGAGATTGGTGACAGTTGATCTTTTACGCATGAAGCCATGTTGTGAACCTGGGATGTAGGCTGCAGCGACAGGGTATAATTGGTCGTGTACAATGGATTCGAATACCTTTCCGAAAGCAGAGAGTGTTGAGACCGGTCTATAGTTTTCCACGTTCTGTGTTGGACCACTTTTGTGTATAGGGATAATATAGGCTTCTTTCCATTTTTCAGGAAATACTCCTTCCTCAATGGATCGTTTAAAAATTATAGTTAATGGGAGAGCAAGCTCCTTAGCGCATAATTTTACAAACATAGTGGGTATACCGTCACTCCCGGGACCTTTATTTTTGTCTAATTTTTCTAAGTACTTTTGTACTAACGTTTGTGAAATATCAATAGAATTTATAGTATCAATGAAGTTGACTGAAAAAGTGATGTCATCGCGTTGATTGAACCCTGTGGGCAGGCGTAGACCGAGGCAAAATATTATAAAAATGTGTTACAAATCTCAGAGCCACCGCTCGCAACACGATTTCCAAAATTTATCTGTGTAGGGACCCCTTGCTTTCCTCGTAACGAATTGGTGTATGACCAGAAATGTTTGGGTTTAGTAGATATTGAATTTTCGCAGCTATTAATGTACCGATTCCAGCACTCTTGCTGGACAGTTTTTTGTCGTTTGCGTAGCAAAGCAAAAGTATCGTAATCTAATTTATTGCCGAATCGTTTCCATCGTTTGTGATATTTAGATTTTTCTTTAATAATATTAAGTAGGGACTTTGAAAACCATACAGGATATTTACAATTACGACTGAAAAAACTAGGGACTTCCTTCTCTATAATCGTTTGAAGTTCATCGTAAAAACAAGTTACCGACTCGTCGATACTACCGCATTCAAGTTTGGTGACCCAGTCAATTGAAGACATACGCGACTTTATGACGTCATAATTAGCCTTTTTAAAATTATAAATCTTAGTTTTAGGGTCTTTTAACGTGTTGACAAGTTTTAAATTGGGTATTTCCAAGTCAATTGCCGGGTGGTGTGGCATATCCTCACTAATTTTTTCGGTGGATAGCCGTGAAATTTCAGTAGTTTTATTTTTCTATATCAGCATTCCAATTCTTATTTCTCTTGTTGCTTCACTGGCATTCCAACTTTTGCATTTTGTTGCCTTGTAATGATATTTAGTTTTGGGCGTTAATGAGGTATTCTCATTATCCGTTATCAGTAACTTAATTCGTTTTTCTGTAGCAGTGTTCCAAAACTTGCGCTATATTTTTCTCTCTAGTGGCGATATTTATTTTCATTGTCTAGTTCCTATAGCTTCGAATACTGTTGGCAGGTGTACCAACCTAAGTAGTTGTAGATCGTAAACAGACATAGCTTCTGAGGTGTACCGACCTAAGTACTCGTAGTTCGTAAAAGGATGTAACCAATGCAAGAAAATGATTTCATTATTTTATTTTCTATACTTTGGCAAGATTTCAACATTTGCGTTTTTTAATTTTTTGTTTGCAGTGTTCAGGTTCCTTGTCCTATTCTTACACTTTTGGCTACTTTTGCAAAATAATCAGCGAAGTGATGTCGTATTTTCGTGGTAGTATTGATTTAAAAAATGCTTGCTAACAAACATAGTCAATGAATTACAATCGGTATTTCGAAGGGGTATTTCCACTCTTGCGTTTTTGTTTGTTCAGTTTTAAGTTTACTTTTTCAAAGCTTTATTTATTATTATTTGGCATAGGTTCTTATACGGTTAGCTTCAGAGAAATAGTTGAATTTTTTATCCTAAAATATTCAAAACTTCCCTATAACAGAATTCCACTTGAACGAACTATAGTTACAACTATATCAAACTCGATGCGTAATCAGGCGGGCGGAGTCGCTGGCAAATGCTAGTAAAAAACCGGCCAAATGCGAGTCGGACTCGCGCACGAAGGGTTCCGTACCAATATCTATAAAAATGTCAAAAAAATCACTTTTGTTATATGGGAGCCCCCTTAAATATTTTTATATTTTAATTAAATTACTAATTTTTAAAGTGACTATATAACTAAATATTGTGAGAATATTTCAAGCGTCTACCTGTTGCCATTATCAATATCGAGCAAAATCGAGCAAAAAAATAACGTTTGTTGTATCGAAGCCCCCATAAATATTAATTTTATTCTGTATTTTATTATAGCGGGAACATCTTCTGTGAAAATTTCAATTGTCTAACTATCACGGTTCATGAGATACAGCCTGGTGACAGACGGACGGACAGCGGAGCCTAAGTTATAGGGTTCCGCTAATTACCCTTCGGGTACGGAACCCTAAAAACCGGTCAAGTGCGAGTCGGAGACGCACACCAAGGGTTCTGTACCATTATCTATAAAAACGGCACAAAGATCATGTTTGTTGTATGGGAGCACCCCTTAAATATTTGTTTTATTTTAATTCATGTTTATTATTCCCAAGTGAGGCTTCTCTTAGGTACGTAGATGAGCATAAAAAAAAGATTTTGCAATATTTACCCCCTAAAATGTGAGTTGAAAATCTGCATGGAAATTCGTCATTTATGAAGCTATCAATGCATAAAAATTGCTATTTGGCCTTTAGGTTAAAAATTAAGATTGATATGTTTCTTCCTTTGTCGAAAAATTACCTCCTGACAGCAAAATAGGGGATAAAAATGAGAAATCCGATATTTTTGTAAGTAAAATAGGTATAACCAAAATCAAAATCAAAATCTTTTTATTCAAATGGGTTACTAAGAACACTTTCGAATCGTCAAGTAAATTAACTACAACTAGCTTTACAAACTAATTACAATACTGTTTTATTGCGTGCGTCCAATAGGTAATCTTTGTAAAATCACAAACGAAACATAAAATTATAGTGAATCAACTAATAAATACATGTTTTGTATTGAAACACTAAATAAACAAGATTTACAATGTAAATTGTTTTATTTAAAAAAAAAACAATCATTATTTAGGTAATATTTCAATTGCCTAAGCTGTTGGTGCATGATACACGTCTACACAAAATAAGTAACTCTTTTATGGGGCAATGTATACACTTTTACAACAATGTTCCTAATAAAATTCAAAATCTATCAATAAGTAAATTTAAATCTTTTATCAAGCAGGCACTTTGTAAAAAGGCATATTACAATATTTCAGACTATGTAAATGATAAAAATCCTTGGGACTGATGATGCTCAATTACAGGATGCATAGGTAAACCAAATTAAAATGGAAATAACATAAAATTGTACGACTAAAAATCTTTTATTTAAAACATTAATTGTATTTTAGTTTATTTAAGTGTTTTTAAAAGAGTAACTATCGAGTTTCTTGCCGGATTGTTCTCGGTAGAAATCAACAACATTGTGAACCGGCGGGAAGGTGGGAGGGTTCAAAAAATAATATTTTATAACTTTGACGATTCAAAAGTGATTGTAAAATCCTTATTTGAATAAACCATTTTGACTTTGACTTTGACTTTGCCTATTTTTTTCAGATTGCATAGGGCACCATTTGATACGTTAAAAGTCTTTAATTATTCTGTGATGGAATTTTAAGTAACTTCCGAGAAAAATATATTCATATAACATATAATATATAATTTTACACAGCAGACGTACATATACATATATATATATACTAAGAATACAAAGAAGTTTGCAAGAGCAGACCAGCCTCCACAGGCGGCACCCGTTCACGAGTATGACACATGAATCAGCCATCGCTTCGCTCAACCATGTCTTAGGGAACGTAACGACCCGACGCACATGCCACCACCGCAGAGACTTTGAGAGAGCATGACACACTCAAGCAACTCCAATAAAACTTCGATTTTACTATATTCATATAACATATAATATTACACAGCAGACGTGTACATATACATATATATATACACATACATACATATTTACATTTTACAAACATATAAATTAATAAATAAATAGGTATTCATATAGATATTAAAGTTAATATAAAATACACATACATGCACATATTCATATATACACATACAGACATATAATCCTATATATATATAAATATACAAATACATATAAAAAATAAAACTATATATAAATTAACTTATAGGTCCTATCTAATTCAATCCTCGTTCGGCCGCCCGATAGCGGCAGGGCTCCGAACATAAGCGGGTGCTACACACAAACACGCACATATACATATATGAATACACACATTCAAACAGACGTCGCACACCCAAAAGTGGCCCAGCCCCTGCACAACAGTCCGGCAACAAATGCACATCATTTAAACTACCATCACTTCGGAAACTAGCCTAAGGGGAGAAGAATTGACAAGAAACTCCCGGATGTACACCTGTTACCAATCAGTCATGCAGGAACCGACCCATCAAGTACACAATATCTATCCAAATATGTATATACACACATACACGTACGTACTCGTGCGCCACACCCCCACGCATCCAAAGCCTCACTAAAACCAGGCAACAAAGGCGGATTGCACATGGTGCATCCCGTGGTAGCTCGCCACCAACCACTATATAGAGTAATCAACAGAGACATAACATCGTTACTTAGCTTGGTCTTTAGAGTGGTCCTTTAACTTATCAAACCTAAATTATTTAAAATTAATTTTGTGTGATACTAGGCCATACAATTTTGTCATTCAAATATTCATCTACATTATAATATGCTAATGCTAATGCTAATGCTAACTATAAACAGTTAAAAGCTTCCTTCTGAAAAGTCGCAGGAATAACTTATATTTCTTAAGAAGCAATCAAAATTAGATTCTGTATTATTTATTATTAACTTATTCACAAGAATAAAGTAGTTATGTGAATAATACCTACATTATTATGTAAAGCTTTAAAATGTAATCAAATACTATCTCATACACATCTTTCCAGTATAAAAAAAGTCTTCTTTACCATAATCTGTGAGTAAAATGTATAAAAATAAATTTGTGTAAACATAAGAAAAAACATTTTGACAACAAGGTGCTAAATTTGATCCTATCATTTTCTTGGAAATCACACCTGATGTACCAGATACCTACTTCATGTTTGGCAATAACTTTCTATTTTTCACATTTGTTAGTAGTACTAACTAAATACCTAAAATAAAATGCCCCCATTTATGAACCAAGGCAGCCATAATATGCTGAAATATAATGCATCTTTTTATTCAATTACCTTTAAAAGTCCGTAGATTAAATACACTTATAAAATGAATTTAGAAATAAATAAATTGTCTTTAAAAAACGAACTAAAAAAATTAAATTATTTCTGTTACTTATATAAGTAAAGACGTCGTTTAACAAACAATACAATTTTTCTTTGATTTAGATTTTTTATAAAATATTTAATTTTAGTTGCTACTAAAAGTTTAACCAGCAACTAAAAATAACAACTAAATATATTTTGTTTGGATTTTCATGTAATTAAAAATCAAATTTTTGTGGATTATTTATATAGATAATGGAATCAAGTACTTATATTGTGGATACCAGAAACAAGAATGATCCAATACAAATTAGTGAAAGAGTAGTCTAGCTTAGTTCATAAGTAAAGTTAGTGTAACATGCACACAAAAAAATGAAGCCGTTTCTTGAAATCGACTAAAATGGCAGACTTTTTTTTTATTGTGACTGTTTTTTTGAGGTACCTTTAAAATATATGTCCGGTTCTTAGAAGAGTGATGACTAGACTTCAACTTATTATAAATTGCACTGCGATGCAGTAAATGTAAAAAAACAAGTAAAATATCTTGAATAAAAATACACAGGGCCTGTAACAGGAGAATTAATATTAAATAAGAAGCTGACTTTTCTTGAGGCAGACAAGGTCCAGGCCACAGAATAAATGCTTTCTATAAAATATCCTAACATGTATCTTATCTTTAGTCTAACCTAAAGCCTGTACTATTACTTTTCCTGTGCTTATCGCAGTTTCTGCTCGGTAATATTCAGCTAATATATTAAAGCAAATTATCATTTATTGTAGGTAGTATACCAGAAAACTTTTGAAATCTGTGGAGGCATGCGATTAAGCAGCCTCACATCTCGTACGCTGCAGAATTAGCAGAAGTTAAGAGATGACTAATATTCACGACATTCCAGCTCAAAAGTTTCGTGGGCAAAGTTTCGGGTACTGGTTAGTACCTTTAAGTATATTTAATGTAAGTTACATTACATCGATGATCTGAGGCAAAACTATTAAGAACACAAAGGACAAGTCGTGATCAAGAGTGTGTTATATATATATTTATATAAAATATTGCAATGTTACGGTTGCGTGTATTGTGGGGCATGCGGGTTACGTCACATGACAGATCGCGGCTGCGCCAGCGCCTTGTAGCTATGTCTACTTGACTACAAAATTTGCACGACACTCAATAGAATTCGCAGCGCCTCGTAGCGTGCTTGATACAAACAAGTTTTCTACTAATTTCTGACATTTTACTGATCAGATACAATTATTGAGGATATACTTATTATATTTTCAAGCCGAATATACCAAAATCTTAAAAATTAAATTATTGATAGAATCAGGATTTTGGTGAAGGTATGGCCGACGACCGGCTTGCGTCTCCTGATGATGCCTCGTGTTGAGGCGAAACACGTGTCGAGTTTTTTTATCAATTTGGTGGTGGTGTTGTGATGAAGTTGGCATCGTCCACATAAGGAGGGATAGAGGGAGGTGCACTCCTACATGTGGATGGTGTACTTCTGCACGTGAGTGCTAGTGAATTGTTGTTAGCGGATTTGCAAGGTAATAATATTTTATCTTAAAAATTATTTTATGAACTTAAAATGCTTTTTGAGACTTTCTGTATAAAATCTAGAATCCTTTTTAACTTTATAGCAACAATTCAATAAAAAAAGTGGTACACTGCAGACTTAAATATTTATTCCTAGAACATGCCATTAAAATTTCGTAGTGTTTTATTTGTAAATATCAAAAAAACAGTTCAAACTCCGTTTTTTGAAGCACTCTCTTCCTGGCTCCCTAGGCGTTCAAAAATGCATGTCAAACACGTGAATTTTTCAGCTTGTCTTTTCTTTTTTTGATCTGACTATGCAGTTGGCTGTTGCAACCATTACTGCTTCACCGGGCTTTTTTTGGACGAGTTTCTGAAGGAGCCTCAGCCCGTATAGCGCCCAATGCTCTAGGGCTCCCCGCGGGGGGAGCCTCGGCTTGGGTTGTCGCTAGGAAACTTAGACCGTATAGGAAATAGTTGACGTCCATGTCAATGTTTGATGAAAGAAAACCTATATTGAACAAGCTGGTCCATAAAAAAATAAGATGTTACATACATCTATGCCGACTTTTATGATAATCGGTCAAACGGTCAAAGCGTCCGTGGTGGCTAAGAGTTCTCGATTTCGTCTCGCAACCGTGAGGGGTGGAGGTTTGAGCCCGGCTAGTACCAATGAGTATTTTTCTTAATATCTTAAGTACATTGATTATACACTCAGCTGGCTTTTCGGTAAAGGAAAACATTGTGAGGAACCTGCATACCATATCCCATGACTTCGTCCACGTTTTAACTGTTTATAGTTTTAAATACAGAACCCTCATGCCAAATTTCAAGTTTGTAGACTCAGTTGTTTGGGTTTAAGGTTGATATGTCATTCAATTAGTGGGTAAGACTAGTAAAAAAAGATCTGTGGGTAAGACAGTCAGTTCATTCTTTTATATACACAGATACAATGCCTGACAAGCATTTTTGATCGTCTAGGTAGCTAGTTCTGTCGCTTAAAGAACAATGGACGTAACGGCCAATTACCTTACCCCTTGCCATTCTGGTAGAAATACTAGCTTTATTGTGATGTTGACGTGATCTACCTTCTTATTACCCGTAATTCACTGATAAATCCAATGTAGCAACCATCATCGTTGCTAGGTTACCAATTTTTTTTTTTAATGAATATAATGATAAATATTTTTGGACATTACACACAGCGCTGTCTGGCTCCAAAGTAAGCAAAACTTGTGTTTGGATACCAGACAACGGATACAAATAAATACATATTATTACTATATAATATTCATAAATACACCCAGACTCAAGACAATGACAAATGTTTTTTACATTAATGTTTGTCCAGTGCGGGAATCGGAGTTATTAGATAGGTGTGCCTAAAAAACAGTATTTAATTTATATTTGCAAAATTAGAAAGCAAGTATAGATATATATATATATATAATATATATATATATATAACAGATAGATAGACTTATATATAATATATATATATATATATATATATATATATATATATATATATATATATATATATATATATATATATATATATTATATATAAGTCTATCTATCTGTTTTGAATTCTAACTGTTTATGTTAATTAATTATGATTTATGATTAATTAATAGTAATTACCTTTAAATATATCGGTCAGGTGCGATTTTGACACGCACATTGAGTGATTCGTAGATACCTACAATAAAGGTGTTTATTACCAAATACCTACTACCGACTTTTCTGGAAACATTTGTTTGTTGATTAGCCACAAATAACGACTATTTTTTTAAAAACCCTGAATATTGACAGAACTCATACAAATATTTTAGAATTTTCACCAAAAAATGTACATGAATAAAAAACCGTGCTGGGTTATAACAGCGCAATTTCTAGAAAGCTGTGAAGTGATAAAACCGGCCAAGTGCGAGTCGGACTCGCGCATGAAGAGTTCCGTACCGTTATCTATAAAAACGGCAAAAAATCACGTTTGTTGTGTGAGAGCCCCCCTTAAATATTTGTTTCATTGTTATTAAATTATTTTTTCTTAAATTGAATATATAACTAAATATTCTGTGAATATTTCAAGTGTCTACCTGTTGCCGTTATCAATATCGAGCAAAAACGAGCAAAAAAATCACATTTGTTGTATGGGAGACCCCTTAAATATTTATTTTATTCTGTTTTTTAGTATTTGTTGTTATAACAACTATTATAAATTATCACGGTTCATGAGATTATTATCACGGTTCATGAGATACAGCCTGGTGATAGATGGACAGACGGATGGACGGCGAAGTCTTAGTAAGCGGGTCCCGGTTTTACCCTTTGGGTAATGAACTCTAAAAATTGTCTTAAAAATGTGAAAGAGACAAAGCGCCGAAACAAAATTAGTTACTAACTTTGGTTTAGAAACTTACTAAAACTAAAAAGGTTAATTTAATTATTTTTTTCGGTTTTTTCGTCAGTGTGATTTTATCATAAAAAGATTTTTTTTTAGTATTTAGAAGAATTTTATAACTAGCAAAAGTTCTCTTTACAATAACTGGTAAAAGAGATCCAAACACGATGTAGCTGCTGTAAGCCGTCAAAAAGTTCCATTGACTGCCTTAGCCTTAGGTACGATACTCTAGGTCTTTATTATGTTGTATGTAGTTTGTCATCAGAAATAGATGTATGACCCAATAGTTCAGAAAATTGGTTCAAAGCTGAAAATTCAGTGGGTAAAAAAACTAATAATCTAGTAATAAATAAGTTTTGCTACCCTTACAGATGGATTTTATTTAATACTTAATGATACTTGGAGTTATACTCTATCCAATTTAAAAAAAAAACATAAAATTGGACTGCTCTGTGAAAAGTTATGCACAAACATATATAAAAAATATACAGTCGAATTTATTACCTCCCATTTTTTTTTCGTCAATTAAAAATTTTTTTTGTTTGTGTTCGTAAGTTATGTAAATGGTGTTACGGCCCAACTACTACTCTACAACGGTTTTTTTAATTATTTGTTTATTTTTTACTTAAATGTTAATAGTAGCATGTTTTTTTCCTTTTATTTTATAACTTTTTTATAATTTTACACATTTCCGAGCCAGGGTCACGTCAGGGATGGAAAAAAATATCCATGTCAGGCGCATCAGGGTAAACAATGAACCGAAGCATGTTCTGACCCACGCATGCTAGGGCATCGGCAGTGCTATCCGATTTTTAATGGCACTGAGCTTATGACACGTTGCAAAACAAATGAAAAAAATCGGTTAACAAAGAAATCGCGATATGTGCACACTAAAACCACCTAAAACGCTGTTATATATGTACTACGCTGATATCTCTGATATGAGTACACACGGGTATATAATAGATGACACGGGCCCTTTGTCCTTTGAGCTAAACAAGAGCCTGACGGATCACCTAACCCAGATAGCTCGGAACTCGGAGGGCCCTGGAAAATGAGTGAAAGCATTTCTTTTCAACTTGATATTAGGAACCAGAATTCCAGATTGCACATTTTTAGAAGACAAGCTAATTTTTGATATTTTTATGTATAATTTTTTTTATAAGGTTACCTATAGCCACCCTTTGGATTTTTAGAGACAGCCTAGCCTATGTCAATAGGGTAATGTAAGAATTTCAAAGATGACACAACCACTTCGCTAAGGTGTTTAAAAAATATAGTGAAATAAAGAAACTCACAGACAACCCTAAAAACAATACTTACTTACCTTCATTACATGGACACAATGGACAGTTGTGTAAAAACATTAATTTATTATTAACTCATGAAATTGGTTGTGAAAGTGAGTCTCAATGTGTAGGTATATAAAATTATACAAATGTAATGCATTTGTTTAGCATTTTGTCTCTAACTCCTCGTCGGCAACCATTTTAAATGTGATGCAAAACTTTCTAACCGTTTCGTATAAGGGCTAGATATGCTAAGATAAGGATATGCGTAATATTTTCCAGGTTAGTAATTGTTAAATTACTTTTTGTTAATAAAATTAAAGGGTTTAAATGCATTACGAAAAGGTGTCATAATTTGCGATTTGATTTTGAAATATATTAACATCATTAAAAGCGAAACAGCCTAAGCTGTATCCCTAGTTTCTTATGTGATTTAAATTAGGAATATGGAGTTCTACATCATCAATAGCGGAACAGACGTAGCTGTGTCCTTTGTTTCTTTTATGATTTGAATTTGAAATATGGAACACTACATCATACGTAGGTAGCGGCCCAGTCGTAGCTGTGTCCCTAGTTTCTTACGTGATTTTAGTTTAAAATATGTAGTTCTCCATAATCGACAGCGGCACAGTCGTAGCTGTATCCCTTGTTTATTTTGTGATTTCAATTTGAAATATGGAGTTCTGCATCATTAATGGCGGCACAGTCGTAGCTGTATTCCTTGTTTCCTTGTGTCCACTGGGCTAGAGGGAGTCCCAAATGAGGTAAATAAATATATCATTTTTCAAATGAGAATTAGGTCAGTTTTTATTTTATCAAATGTAGACACACCTAGATCTATCGTCATGAAAAAAAGTTTGCGTTGAATTCCTAAAACCCAAAAAGTATCATAATTAAATTAATAATTAAATATTTTGGGTCATCTGTTCGTTTTTTCTACTTTTATTTCAGATCACCAAAACTCTGATATCTGCATAATTAATGATATTTTTAAATCATTATCCATGATACAGCCTTTGAAAAAATCACGTGTCTAGTGGTGCCGTTGACCGCTGTTTTTTATCTTTTAATGATCGAAATTGAGATAAAGTGTTATTTCCTTCACGGAAACTTTTAGCTTAATAAGTACCTAGGCGAGTTAACGGTTTAATATTTTAATTTCAGTTACGGGTTCCTGGTGGATTTATATAAAAAGGTGAGTAAATAAACCTAGACAGTTTTAGGTTTAGTACAAGTGTTTTCCACAGTTTGTAATCCTTTTTTACTCCCTGTCCAATGCTGGCTTACTTGTATAAGCTAGTCAGGAATTAGCAGAAGTAGAATATTATTACGTCCTAGTTCTTTTATTTTACCGATTATTACTTTAAAGCTGGAATCTACGACCTATTAGACATACATAAAGCCACCTTAGTCCAGATATACTGTATCAGAGAGAGTGTTGCGGGGATAGGCTCACCACCTGCCACGCAGGACTAAAGTGGTTGGTGAAAAGAGGTTACCCCCACAGTATATTATGGGTGTGTATCCAGCCAGTAGTTACCGCTTTTAAAAATATAAAGCGTTTTCTTATTGTTATACATACATACATTATAAATGTCTTGTCTTTGACACAATTTATTCCTAAGCTGTCAAACTCAAAAATGTATTGCCTAACGAGTTTAGGATAAAATTGCATGTACTCCAAATAAATCAATATTCAGTAGGTAATATAGGTGTTATAAATAGTAAATGCACTTACCTAGTCTTCTGCAGAAACCATCCAATAGACAACCGAAAATCAAATTAAACACTTCAGTGAAAATTAAGCACGATTTGTAACACTTTGTCTCTAAATAAAGTTATAATAATTGATAAGTTTTTGAACACTCTTTATATAAAGCACAATGCATGGAGTCCAGGGTAGCAGTAGTGATGATGAAGGCAGCAGTGCCGGTAGATGATGGTGATGCCGGCGCGCGGGTGTGGCGGTCCTACGTCCGACCGCACAACGCGCCTCGCAACGGTAAACTGGCGTACCTCACAAACACAGCCTCCTGCGCAGCTGTATGAGTGCCTCCAACCTCCCTCCCAGCAAATAGTACCGTATGCTACCTTCCAACTGGCCGTGGTTATACTTACTTTACATGTATTGCCTCTGTATGAGTGTATAGGTGGGTTATACCGACTCCAAGACGTGGCGCAGTCGTCGTTGGTGTGGGTGTCGGAGTGTTTAAAGCAAAGTATGCGTCCTTTGATCTTACGATTCGGTATGCGCGACCGCGCAACTCTGCTCGGTCTGTATTTCAAACTAGCTGGTTTCTCGCAGTATTACCTGCGCGATTTAGCTTTTCCCGTTCCGTTTAAACGTCTACATCGCCTACGGATGACGGAAGAAGTAGATATGATAAAACTATAAGAGCTTCGGTTTTAGATTTGACTACAGAACTCTAAATATTAGTAATTTTCGTTTACTATTTAGTGATTACATCACAAAAGAAATTTTCGTTTTTCTGGCTCTAGTAGTTTAGCGAACATGACTGAGGTCTCTAGGATTAAAAGCAGCCGTCTTGTTGGTCCATGGCATTGTTTATTGATGTTAAATGAAATGAGTCCTGGTCAACAATTAGAAATAGGCAATTCAGGTACGTAATTTTCACTTTTCACCATCAGCTGGGCCGGAATTATCCGCTCCTACGGAACTTTAGCTATTGTTCCCAGTCTAAGCTGAAAAGGCTGTCTGTATGGGGTGTTTTACGGTTTAAAAAAAATAATAGCAGTGTGCCTAGTGTGAGTTTTTAACGCTACTATCGCGTTTGCATAAACGAAATAAATGTATGGAAATGAACGAGCGTTTTGAGACATTTTTTTCTCATAGGTCTTTTAATGAATACGCGAACGCGAAAGTAGAGTTACAAACACGCAAAAACTCACACAAGGCACACAGGTATTTTTAAAGTAATAAAAATTAGGATAGTTTCAGCGTCAAAGAATAACGGCCGTACGCATTGCTTATTTTAAAAATCTTTGGCCTGGGAGGTTATTGAGATCAGTCTCGAGTTATTCAGACTCTGGAATTCGTGAGTAAAATGAATTGAAGTCTGACTTACCTTTCGAAACCCGTTAATGTACTTGCATACATTTTTCTCTCGAATTCCAGAGTTCGAATAGCTCGAGACTGTTCCCAATAAGATCCCTGTTATCTCCAACTAAAGTGCTGGTTAGGGTTCCGTGCCCGAAGAGTCCAAACAGAGCCCTATTGCTGTCACTAAGGTGTCCGTTTGTCAGTCGTTTGTCACACAGGTTTTACTACCAAATGGTTGGAGCTACAGTCTTCAAATTTTTACAGTATAAGCGTCTTATTGACCCAAAGCTATACAAATTGTCAAAATTTTTGGGTTTACTGGAAATTAGATGTTACATCCTACTAATATTATAAATGTGATGTTTGTATGTCTGGATGGATGTTTGTTATTCAATCAAAACTTGGCATACATATAGGTTGGGTCCTGGAATAGCATATAGGCTACTTTTATCCCTAAAAATTAAACGAACTATTGCTGCACCAGTAGCATGCTATAGCAATTCATTGGTATCACTAA
Organism: Apoda limacodes; assembly: GCA_946406115.1. NCBI lineage: Eukaryota > Metazoa > Arthropoda > Insecta > Lepidoptera > Limacodidae > Apoda > Apoda limacodes. The sequence continues at coordinate 15,802,864 of OX291546.1, forward strand.
TTAATTAATTAATTGGAGTTAATTAAGGAGTTCCATGCCGATAACCGAATTTAGGGCGGGCGGAGCCGCTGGCAAAGTCTAGTATAATATATATATAGTTCTTGATTTACGGCTAAAAATGTACCAAAATTTACCGTTCTCATTCATTATCTCCAAAGATTACTAGATTAGTAAATCTAAAATAATTAGGACTTATTAATAGATTTCTATATTTTACACGAAAATAGACAAGTTTATTATTTAAGTTTCACCAGTAACTATGTAACACTAAGTAAACAAATCTTGGTAGTCGAATATAACCAACTTCAAATTATAGTATCGATTTGAAACTTTGCTAATATGTATATAATACGGACATATATAAAAATACATAAGTATAATAAAATGGTTCCATACGGCTGATCTGATAGTGGAACTCTTTAATGGATTCCAGACCATACCAAAAGTTTGGGGTCATTTAGTGAAACGATTCCAATCTGACAAGTATCTCTTGATTCATCTTGGCGGTTTACAGTTGAACTATTCAATAGTTTCTTCAGTATACTTTTCTAGTTTGGGCTCATTTCGTTTGTTTTGATAAGTCACACATATACTTACATACTACTTATTTGATCACACTTAGTGCCGAAAGCGAGTTTTTTTAGGTTTTTTAAATACATATCATTATTATCGTATAGAAGCCAGAACGGATAGAAGTTAGAACGGGTAGAAGCCAAAACAGATAGAAGCCAGAATGGATAGAAGCCAGAACGGAAAGAAGTTCGAACGGATACCAGTTTGGGCATGTGATAGAAGCCAGAACGGATAGAGCAGAATGGGAAAAAGTTGTGTAAACTAGAGGAACAATGTGAATGAGCTTCAGAGAGGGATGTCAATATGCGGAGTCCAGCACGCTTAGGGCGCAGCTGCAACCAAGAGCTACTTTATAATACCAAAGCGTATTAGAGAGATTTGATTCAAGAAGCCGTCAAAAACTAGAACCGAATGCAAAACGTAAGCCATGCCTTATTGATTTGACATCTTTAGTAAAAATATGCGCCCAAAAATAAAGATTAAGAGAAGCATGCTTCGACAAAGTCTATTAAAATTAAAGGAAAAGAAGTTACAGGAATCATTACTATCGAAGGTTATTAAAAGGGAGATCTGTAATCTAATTGTAAAGGAATCGAAAGTGTTGGAACAGAGAGTCGAATAATAAGATCGGTAAACGATATTGCATTTGTGGGTTACCTGGTTAACAATTTAGGAATTACAAGTTCGAGAAGAATTATATGCTAGTTGTGTAAAAATATTTTTATGTCAGCGTTAAACTTTACTGCACCGTCTTCAGCATCTTAACAACAAGCACTTGTGCGGTAATGACGATTCCGGTGCCTTTTACTTTGCTATTTTTTTTTAATTTTTCAACACACTTGTTTATAATGCTTCCTTACTGCACTGTCCTCAGCTTCGTTTTTTTTTTAATTTGTTGTAAACAATTCACAAAATGACAATGTCTTTTTAACCAACTTCAAAAAAGGACGAGGTTCTCAGTTCAGATCTTCATATTTTTTTTTAATGTATGTCTCCATCGATATAGACGATTTGTAAAATTCTTCTTTTATTTAAAAGGGTATACTTCCGAGGTGGGGCCATATTAATGTAGTGAATTTAAAACTTAAGCTTTTGGTCAAAAAAATGGTGTAAATTTGGAACTGGTTAAACGCCTTTTATGTTGATAATATTATAAAATTTTGATACGAGAATAGCTGTTTTTAGTGTGTGTACAAAACTTTTTTACAAAAAAAAAAACATCTTTAAAAAGATACACTAAAAAGGTAAAATAATAACTTTTTTTGAACCCTTTTTTAGTTAATTGGTTTTTATTATTTACTTTTGAGTGACGAATTGCTTTATTGGTACACTAAAAACGTCCATACTCTTAATAAAATTTTATACCATCATCAATATGGAAGGCGGTTTACTAGTTCCAAATTAACAATAATTTTTTACCAAAAGATTAAAGTTTAAATATACTACATTAATGGGGGACCACCTCGGAAGTATACCCTTTCAAATAAAGAATTTTGTAAGTAAAATTTACAAACAAAGGCCTGTGGTAGTAATGAAGGTCTAAGCACCCGCTTTAGTATATAAAACTAAATGTCATAAGGTAAATTGTTACAACAAATAACGATAATTGTAACATGTTATTTATTTTTAACTGAAAGGTACTGACAGTTTTTAACTGACAGTTCATAGGCACGCTCTAGGAAAAGCGTGCTGTTTCGACCAGTGTACAAAGACATATTACACTATTGAACTATACAAAGCGCTAGCACGTGACCGCACGTTGAAAATGACGATTTTCAAGTATTTATAAATTAAATTAATAAATAAATAAATATTTATAAAATTCATAAATTTTTAAAATATTAATTTAGAACTATGAAATCAGCAAATTCACTCGGTCATAAAAATATAAATTTTTTGAAATAAGCATCAAGACAATATCACTTGTAGTTAATCCATCAATTTGAATTAAAGTCCAAAAATAGTGTCCGAATAAAATTTTTTCTAACTGTTTTAAAAGCCTAATTATTATAATATTAGCAAATTCCCTTAATTAAGGTTTCATATTTAACATAAAAATTTTTCACGTCAAAAAATGTACTCAGGACTGTAATAAAATTAATCAAATTCTTGCAAACTTAACTCGTTTGGGTATGCCATCGCCTTAAATGAGCTCCCTGCCAAGGTTCTCCCTAAGGTCTGAAGTATGGGGTTCTTCAAGAAAGAAGTTATTAGTTATAAGATTTTTTAAAGGTCGGCAACGCGCGATTGAGGCTCCAGGTGTTGCTAGCGCTCATAGGCTGCGGTAACCGCTTACCATTAGGCGGACTGCAAGCTTTTTGCCACCTTAGTTAATGGTATAAAAAAAGCCTAGCATACTGGTATTTTAATGTACTTTTTAAAATGTAAGGTACACTTATGTGGGAGTAGTTTATACCATTCCAACTTATTAAATGGATGAACCCGAATGTCAATCAATAAAGTCAATGCCTATGGCTACTTATAATAAGCAGGAAGATGACACGTCTAAAATAGGATTAACTAAAACCATTGCTAACTTAAAGAGCTCGTGTCGAGGCCTAGATACATTCGTCTATCGGATATGATATGCGAAGCTAAGCTACGTCAAACGTGGCCACTGCATTGCATGGCACATTTTTTTGAGGTTCTCCGTGTTTCGGACAGCACCTTAAACCGTCGGTCCTAGCTGTTGTTATATGACAGTCGTTAAGCTGATTCGGAGACCTTATCCCGTTTGGAAGCCCTGACATTCAAATGGCCACTATCTCGACAACACAAACTCTATCACAAGTATGGCATTTTAAAATATTCCTGATCTGAAATCAGTTATGTTTTCGAGTCAAAAGGTCAGAAGTCGAACTTGCTATATTTCTAAATTATAAAATACCAGCCTTTGCCAGCGGCAAATGATTTCGAGTACAGTGTACAGAGCAGATTGGTATTTGACGACTCAAGAAGTTTTTATATATCCATACATGTATAAGCTTCTTGTTCCGACTGCATTAACAGATAATTGTCGAAATCAAATATAAAGTGAAATCATTAATGGATTACAATAAGTTGAACCGTGTACCTACAAACAGTATTCGTCATACCAATGCTATTTTTACGTGTATTACAAAGAGATAGCAACAGCCGTTCCCGCACGTCTAAAGCAAAAAGCGCCACCAGCCAGGTTAGATTGCTATCCAGCTGGTTATCAAAGAGTTTTATTTCATAAAAATATTTTTTTCTATTCTATACACATCGAACTTGATGAAATTATTAATATATAACTATAGTATACACTGTTCCTGGTTGTTCAAATCGAGTGGATATTTTACAGGAGCAATATATGTACTTGTCTTTCTATTGGTAAGTCGAACAAGTTATTATTGTAATTTTATGAATTGAAATTGTAAATGGTGCTGACATCTACTTATAGTTACTAATTATAAGTATTTACATGTTTGTTAACGTTACATTAGTAAAGATATTGCTGTGAAATCAATAAAACTGGTATTTTGAACATTTTGCTTACTTCATAGTGTTGTAAGTTGTATCCCGATGCATATCGACTACATTTATAATTACTTTTATTGTTTTAAACTAAAACACTTATATTCCTTAACTATTAACCGTTTTATGAGTGATCTTGAAATACATAAGCATTGATCTAAAATTTAAAAAAGGCTATAATTAAAATTCTTCACAACATACACGTTTTTATTGAAGCTTCTTACAAAAGGTAAGGGATATCGACTAAAATTTCTACATTCTCAAGCAATTCCGACAATAATTTTCCATCAGCAATTATGACAGTGTTGAATTAACTATAAAATATTTTAAAAGTAATTATTTATATTAGTGGAATGTTGTATTGTAACCTTAAATATTGTGGTAAATGTAAAAATTGTGTGATTATGGTTCTTATTTCAAAATATTATATATACTATTCAATTCTATAATACGGTTTATGACTAAATTTTTCAAAAACACATTATTAAAATGAAGTACCAAGTAGTAATTTATTTATTTTTGCTTGCCCCATATATGTGCATGTCTTATTTCATACAGATTTTTTGTAAAATATAAAACGAAAAAATCAGCCAAGCGTTTATAGTCCACAGTTTTTTTTGTAGAGTGACAATTATTGCGTTTTTTTTTTGTAGCCGTTACCACGTTGATTTAGGCTAAGGCCCTAAAGCAAAGTATCCAGTCTTACGCAGTATTTGTTTCCTCTATGGTATCCAGAGTTGTATAAAGTAGATCATCTCGCGCCAAACGGTTAGCACAGTTGCGGTTGGCAGTGGCAGACGACGCGCACGTCTCGGGCTACCTAATTTTCGATTTTTTAATTGCTATTTTGTGCTATTAGTATAACATAATACGTAACCTAAATTTTTTATAGTAGATAGATATTGGTGACCAGGTATTATCTTATAATACCTTTTTTGCAGAGTGTACATGCCTCTTTGTAACTACCTACCTATAATATTTTTTTAAATATTGTTATGGGCTCGCACGATCTTAGCAGACCATTTATGTATTTGCCAGAGTCAATGTCAATTATCTTATATCGCGGCGTTATCGTGCGTCCTCGTTTTCATGTCCCAACATAGTTTTGGTGGGGATCCTTTAGAAATTGCGCGTCATGTCCAGCTTATCCTACTAACATTATAAATGTGAAAGTTTGTTTGGATGGATGTTTGTTACTCTTTCACGCTTCAACCACTGGACAGATCGGGATGAAACTTGGCAAACATATAGGTTAGGTCCTGGAATAGCATATAGGCTACTATTTATCCCGAAATTCCCGATGGAATAACTATAACCGAGCTTTATACGAACTATAGCTATACCTACAGCTTGATATAGCAAACTGCATTAGTGTAATTAAGGAGTAAATCACAGTCGCCGAAAGAATAACCGAATTTAAGGCGGGCGTAGCCGCGTGCACTTTAAAATCCAGGTTCAGGAACCCATGGTTTTTAGAGGGGTTTGGAAAATTTTGTATTAGTGTACCGCCACCATTAGTACCACCATACCTGATAATTTTAATCATATTATAATCGATATGTTACTACTGATTCAAAGGACCCCTCCCCTGCGAATCTGCCACTTATCAGACTTATCCTTATCAGATTAGTAAATCGAGGATTGGCTTATTTGGTGCGTATCCCTTGAAGTTGTAGTAGGTCATATCGTACCACTACAAGCAAGGCACACACATCACGTGTCCTACATATACATATTTTGCACTCCGTGTAAGTATATTACTCACATTGTAGCGCAGTAGTAGTAGGGTGCGTCGCGGTGGTACTTGAAACCGGTACTTAGGCGTCAGTCTGTGCTTACTTTAACTACGAGGGGGCCTACTCTATGGGACGTAAATTTACTTTAAAACATTTGGTAACTAATAAAAAATAAAAAATTAGGGTTAAGTATTGATAAAAACACCTTAAGTACGTCACCGATGTAGTTCCTGTAACTGTGCCTACAGGAAATAGGTGTAGTGTCGCCCGGGCGTCGCTATCTCACGTTGCAAAACACGACGATATCACCCGTCGAAATGTCACTGGTACACACACCGTTTGAATCACTCTCTTTTCCGAAGTCAGTACAAATTAAATTACAAGTCGAGCGAACAGAACACTATTACCAAAATCCGTAATCTTATCTAATACCTTTAAACGAGCAATTCTTGTATATCTTTATCTTATCTTAATATATATAAATCTCGTGTCACAATGTTTGTCCTCAATGGACTCCTAAACTACTGAACCGATTTTGATCAAACTTCGTAAATATCTGTTATTTGATCCAACTTAAAAGATAGGATAGTTTTTATCTCGATATGTCAAGTGCGAGCCGGACTCGGGCACTATAGGTAAAAACCAACTTTCGCCGGGTACAGAGGGACGGCAGCGGAACAACGGGACAGCTAGTATGTATATATATATAATCTGAATCTCGAAAACGGCTCTAACGATTTTCATGGAATTTAGTATGCAGGGGGTTGTGGGGACGATAAATCGGTCTAGCTAGGTTTCATTTTTAGAAAACGTCGTTTTATCCGTGTTTTTAGGCAGTGATAAACTGAAAAATATGACTCTTACTGACATCTATTGGCAAGAAGTAATAAGCAACATTAAAGCTATTTGACAATAGATGGCGTTATTAAGCAACGCTTAAGCTACTTGACAATAGATGGTGTTGTTTAAAAAAAACGAGCAACGCTCGGTCCTCCAGGTACTATTAATTAGTACGCGGTGCGCGATTGCCAGCTTCCGGCTGATCTGGTACACACTTCAAATTACGCAGCACACGGGTTCGCTGTTAGACGGCGGCCAAGACTCAACTTAACTGCAGCCGACCGGGTTCTGCCCGCCAGACAGCAAGGTCAATTTCAATGCAAGGCGAGTGACGTAACACGCTTATTTTTACCGAACAATCCCCCTGACAAGCCAGATCGAATCGGGCTGAGACTCCTCAAACGGAAGAAGCCAAAATAACAGGGAGATGGGACAAGGTCGCCACAGCTCTTCTCCACCCTGCCCTGGAAACAATTGCAATATACGACCCCTTTTTCAATGGAGGGGCGGCATATTGGCCTCCTTCACTAAGACAAAGTCTTCGATTTAAGGAGGTTCCTTTTTATCAGACTACCGGACACGCTGCTGCAAAAGATTAAGATACTTCAAAATGATTGCGACATCTGCCGCAGAAGTTCAAAAACGCGTCAAACTGTTCACGGCAGTATCACTACATACATACAAACACAGTTTATCCTCAGGTAGTGAGTTAAGGAAGACGACCTATTTTGCTTAAATTTCTAATTTTGGCTCATACGTCTCTCCATGGATGCTAGTCTAGTTTCGGCTAGCTTTCTGGAGTGACCCAAAGGAGGCCTGCATGGTGGCGATGTACTCCATGGGAGGGTTCCCCTCAAGAACTCTTCTTTCAACAGGGGGAAAGGGGGACAACCTTACCGGTATGTCCATGTTTTGTCCCGACGACGGGGGGACGCAAATTATAGTGTGATGGGGACTACTACAATCGCTGCACACAATGTCCGAGGAAAGGCACTGAGCGACCCCGGGGTCCGCAACAAGACACCTATAGCACTAGCGTCGCGTGCTATGTTATAATGCTATAATGTTGCGTCGACCCACGCGACGCAAACTTATAAATTTGGGACATCGGTCACCACGTGGTCCCTACCGCGACAATAGTCACACGCCGATGAGATTATTTCCATGAAGTAATTCCTTCTCTGAATAAAAGCCTTCTCCCAATGTTCCATTTCTGTAGATGTCATTGCTTCTTTATATGTAATAAATACATAATTTTCTTGTTTTTATCTCATTATGTTACTTTCTGCTTAATCTTCCTGTTCTACATTATTTATCGGTTCATAATGATCTAATTTTTTTTCTTCATTTATTGTTCTAAGTTTTCTTCTTGTTGATGTAGTGTCCTTATTTTCACTATTGAATATTACAACATCTTTGGCTATTTTTATTTTTATTTCCTTTTCATTCCATAGTCCGTGTCTATTATTGGTATATCCCACCATTATCAGTTTTTTACTTCTTGGATCTAGCTTCTTAATATTTGTTTGTAATATTTTTACATATACTTTTGATACAAATTTCTTTATATTAGCTACGTTTGGTTCTTTGCCATACCACATCTCATAGAGTGTTTTGGTTTTTAGCGATTCACTTGGTAGTCGGTTGTTATTTTTTTTTTGTTGTTCGCGGGAGGAAGTTTCTCTGGAACCGCACTGTACGCGACCATTTCGGTTCTTAAGTGTGAGAATGAATTCCCTGCCTCTGGCGAGCGATGTGATGGTGGGCATCATTTTGAGCAATTCCTCAAAACACATCCCAGTGTACAATGTACAAGCGGAAGAACACACACAGGGAGGCAAAGTCTCTCCTTAGACTTAAGGGTTCGGTACGGCAAGTGAGTTTGATATCATCGGCAATTCTTACAGCTCAACGTTGAACCGAGTCAAAAGGGCCAAGCTGGTATCCGGGAGCACCCGCCCAGAGATGGCAGCAACACTCCATATGGGGCCGAACTTGCGACTTGTCGTTGAAGTCCAACATATCATTGATATGCAGTAGAAACAGCATAGGAGACAGCACAGAGCCTTGCGGGACACTAGCATTAATGTCCATGCAATCAGAGCAACTACCGTCAACTACGGTCCATATGTGTCTGCCGGACAAGAAGCTAGCCACCCATTTGCACTAACCCTCGAGCGCTCCGTGAACAACTTCGATAGAAGACACCGGTGCCAGAACCGATCGAACGCCTTCGCTATGTCCAGTTACATGCCAATGCCTCCTCCTTACTCCCAATGGCTAGTGCCCATCGGTGTGTGAGATACGCTAGAAGGTCACCAGTCGAGCCACCTTGTCGAAAGCCATATTGACGGTCACTGACCAGGTCGTGTTCTTCTAGGTATCTTAGAAGCTGTGTGTTGATCACACGCTGCATCACCTTGGAGAGGAAAAAGGTAATAGCAATAATTCGACGGATCTGATCTATTGCCCTTTTTGGGCACCGGGTTCACATTCGCAGTCTTCCATGAAGAAGGAAATTGCCTAGTGTGGTAGGAAGGCGCGAAGAGGCGCGTGAGTACAGGACATAACTCAGAAGCATACTATATACTATAAAACTATACTATACCGTCTGGCCCACTCGACTTATGAACGTCTAGAGAAAGCAACGCCCACCGGACCTCCCGCTGTGTTATGGAGATTACCGGCATGGTCTTACCGCACCACGGAATAGTAGCCCAGTAGATCGGCTTTCTCTTTAGCACTATGGGACAAGTCACTATCGGTCATTCGCAGTGATGGTAACGATGACTATAATAAGTAATAATAAGTTCCCTTCAGCAGCTTTCGCAAACGACCAGTAAGCACAACTCCCAGAAGGATAGCTGGCAAGTTGCCCACCTATTTTGCCGATGAATTGAAATTTTACTCTGGCCGTTGCTTTCTTACTGAACCTCTAAGCAGCATTTAATTTGCTTTTTACTTCAGAATATTCGGATCCTTATTATTACGAGCCGTGGTCCAAGCCTCATATGCAGTTTGCTTAAGAATTTTAGCTTCTCTGCAAGACCTATTAAACCACGGTCGTTTTTTGACGCCGGCAGCTACTCGCATGTTAGGAATATAGCGCTAGGAAGCGTTAGGAATATATAATTCTGAATAAAAAAATAGCGCTCTGATATTTTCTAACAATGTGCTGTTTAGTCTCTCGGCCTAACCATTTAATTGAACTGTGTATAGTATTGTCAAATCTAATTTTATTCCTTTTTTCTTACACCATTCTTTAAATTGTATTCAACGCCATTATCAAATCATATTGCTGATAGCTTTTTATTAATTTCTCTTCCTGTTTCTTCTATGTAGTCCTTCATATAGCATTTAATCTCACTTTTCTGTTTTAGTAAATAAATCTTTATAATTAGTAAATCCATTATTTTTAAAACATAATTGCACCCATCATGAGTTTTATTTTCAAGTGGTCCACCAACATCGGTATGTATTAATTGTAATGCTCTTACTTCTTTGTTTCCTACTGTATGAAACGGAAATCTTATTTGTTTTGCCTGAGTACAAATTTCACATTTTTCTTCCAACTGTTTTATTTCTTTTATTATTATTCCAACCACAACTTTTGGCAACATTCCTAGTGTAGTTTTCTCAGAAGGTTCAAGTCTTTGGTCCTATTTTCTTTCATAAATAAACTCTTTTGTTTTCTATTTTCTTCTAAATTTATTGTAGACAAGTTCCCTTTGTTTTCGGTTAAAACTAACTCTCTTTGTTTATAAATCTCAACTTTGTTTTTGTAAACAAAACTGATTCATCATTATTTGTAACTGCATTTACTGATAGAAGGTTTTGCGTTAGTTCAGGAACACATAATGTGTTTTTCAAATGACATTCTATGTCGTTCACTGTTCCTTGTCCTTGAACTTGCATAGCCTGGTTATTTGCCGTCAAGACAGTAGAGTTGTTTTTCTATAAATTGTTTAATATGCTTATGTTATACGTCATATGAGATGTACATCCAGGTTCGACGATGAACTTTAAATTATTTTTAATGCCCTGGTTTTCTGAAGTTGTGAGAAATGCCGTTTCTCTTTTATTTATTTTTGCACCTTTATTTTTATTTTTAAAGTAACAATTTTCTTCTTTATGGTTAGTTTTTTAGGGTTCCGTACCCAGAGGGTGCCAACGGAGCCCTATTACTAAGCCTACAATGTCTGTCTGTCCGACCATTAAAAGGCTTTATCATTTAGACCGAAATAGTTAGAAGCCTGAATTTTTCACAGAAAATGTGTTATAATGGGGAATTTTCTACATTATAATAAAAAGTTAAAGTTCAAGAGGGGTCCCCATACAAGAAACAAATTTTTGTTGCTTTTACTCTATTGTAAAAACAGTAAAACATACAAACTTCAAACTTGCAGAGAAAAATAATGTGAACTCTAAAGTATAACAACAAATAATAAAAATTGATCATGTGTAAGATGGGCAAAAGCCATTGCCATTTAAAATTACCACCATTTAACAATAGTAAAACGAAACAGTAACACTTTGTTTGGTGAATCCTCATACAAGAAACACATTTTCGTTGTTTTTTTTCTATCGTAAAAACATTAATACATACAAACTTCGAACTTTCAGTGCAAAATAGTGTGAACTCTAAAATATAACAACAAATAATAAAAACCGTTCTATTTTAAATGACCGGTACAGCGCCATCTAGCTTATTATTGAGGGAAACAGTATCTCATTTGTTTGCTGGAAACGATATTCAAAGTTAAGCAACGTCGGGCTTGATCAGTACTTGGCTGAGTGACCGCTTAGCGGCACAATTTTTGTTTTTACGTAAATTTACATGCGTGTTATTAACATCGGTCAAGTTCAATTTATGTAATTTACGAAAAAAAAAAAACAAAATATTGCCGCTAAGTGGTCACGCATCCAATCACTGACCAAGCCCGACGTTGCTTAACTTTGTACCTAAATTTACATGCGTGTTATTAACATAGGTCAATTGCAGTCGGACTAGCGCACCGTAGGTTTCGAACCACGATTTACGTATTTTACGAACACAAATAAAAACAACAAGTGTGCCGCTGAGTGGTCACCCATCCAATCACTGACCAAGTTACTTAACTTTGAATATCGTTTCCAACAAAAAATGTATAACTGTTTATAAATCCTTAATAATTTTCTTAGTAATCTTTCTTGGAGTTATAGTGTGTGAGCTCTAAAGTATAACAACAAATAACGACGTACAGCGCCATTTAGCTAGTTATTAGGAGAAACAGTGACACATTTGTTTGTGGAAACGATATTCAGAGTTAAGCAACGTCGTGCTTGGTCAGTAATTGGATGGGTGTAATAATAATATAGTAATAAAATGGTTGTAAGTTACGTAAATGTTGATAAGACCGGATCCCTCGCTGCGCGAGTCCAACTTACACTTGGCCGGTTTTTTACACATGCCACTCTGTTTTTCTTTAAATTTACAATCTGCTTCTCCATGATTGTGTTTCTTACAAATCCCACACATTCTACAATCCTTCTACATATGACCAGTTTTATTGCATTATAAAGCACTTCATATTTCCTTTCTTTTCCGCATTTAATGCAACTTGTTTTTCTTCTTGAAAATTTTCTGATCTATTTTCTTTATTTATTAATCTGTTTGTTAGGTTTGTAAGTGTTTACTTTTCACCTGGAGTTGACTCCCATGCTGTTATAAAATAATTCAATTTACTCGGTAAACATCAAAGAATTTTTGATATTACCAATTCATCATCTATGTTTTGTCCCAATGGGTTCAGTCTGAAGCTGAGGTTTTCAATATTATATATTAATTGGGTTAGGGTTCTGTTTTCTCATTTAAAGTTAAAAAAGTCTGCAGCTTTTACATATATATTAAAGTCGAATTTCAATAGTACGAAACTTTCACTGTTTGTCAGTTTTTCGATTTTTAGTCTTCATCAGCAATCTTTTTGTTTTTCAATAGTTTTTATAGGCTTCCCGGTTATATTTTTTCACACTTATTTTTCTGTATTTGAACATGTTTTTAGCACTGTTTTCCGGCTCGGCCCATAACCTGTTAAGAGGTATATGTTCACATAGGAAGAAAGATATTATATTTTTTATTAAGTAAGTAACAAGCAATAACCTATCTAGGGCTGTGATGCATACTAGTGTTATTCTGTTACTTAACATAAACTACCTTGTAACCAACTAACATCAGGCGGTCTGTATGCTTGTTTGCTACCTTAGTTAGAGGTCCTTAAGAATCTTGAAATATAAAAAGTCAGGAACTTTTTTCTCTTCGTGGTATATTTACTGAGTTATTAAAGCTTGCACAAACATCTTACAATAATAGAACTTTTTTTAAGCCAATTTAGCCCTTTTTTAAATTTATTTGGCAAATCTAGCCCTTTTTTAAAATCATTTTAGCCCGTAAACCTGATACCGAGCGAGTTGGCAACTCTACTTATTAGTACTTTTCAATTTATCAATGTGGCAGCCCAGCCGGGTGTGTGATCTAAATGTTTTGTAAATTAGCAGTTTTAGTCATAAACAAAATGTTTTGTAGATAAATTATATACATAGCTAATTATAATGTTGATAATCAGTTGGTCAATGTTATGATTTAAGTGTTTTTACACGTCTTTTACATTTATGTGAGTTCTCGTGCTTTGTCTTCGTGTGTGACAGTATACTCAAAATGGCGCATCAACTGGCACCGTCTGTAAATTGTTCACTGGATGACATTGACCTCGGTGCACTAAAGGTAAAAATATTTTAGAGTTAAGAACCTTTACTACTGGGCAACCTAAAAATCCATATATCCTATTGCTTGAGTAAACTTTTCCGTGACTATTCTGTTCCTAATGGCAGTGACCTCACAGGGCGTGATTACTGTTTACAAAATTCAATAAAAATGTATTTATAACGCTAACTGTAGCATAAATAATTTCAGGATCCAGCTGGTATATTTGAACTAATAGAAGTTGTTGGAAATGGCACCTATGGGCAAGTATACAAGGTATGTATTATATTTTTGAGAACTTTTTGCATTAAATCATTATAATAGAAGAAAAACTGCATATTATAACTGTTTATATTTTACTAAAATACATATATAGTATACATTATCTTATCATATTTTCAGTGTTCATACATTTTACTATGACAATAGGCTCCTATTAGTGTCAATGAACCTAATTAATCATTAGACTCACTTAACTGTTGACCTATTAAAATGACATAAGAAAATAGGTAACTGGTTTGTGTAAATGCCTCTAAAATTTTTGGGCTCGATTATTTTATATAATGTTATAGGAAGGAAGTAACCTAGATTTTATATCACATACATACTTGTGATATAAAATCTAAGTTACTTCCTTTTTTAAATATACCTACTTACTGGAGGTCAATACTTATCTTATATGTGAAATTAAAAAGTTTTTAAGGCCTTTGATTTTTCAAAGTACAGATGGGAAATCTGGAGCATTTTATCAAAAGTAGGTACATCAACCTTTAGGGCTGCTACCAAGTAATTTTTTCATAATTTTATTTGTAAAAACTAAGAGTAAGGGACAAAATCAAGAGTGTCTTTCTGAATGATAAAGTTAGCCAAGTCTGAGCACTTATGGCTTCTTCCACCGCTTTGCACTGAACCAGCATGGTTGACAATGGCCTAAGCCACCTTCTCAAAGGAGAGGTATGTACCCTTGCAGTGGGACGTTCAACAGCAGAGGCTAATCTTTTAATCATTTATTGTGTCAAAAATAGTTTAAGCATTGGTGTCAAAAATCATCTGTAACAATCGTAATAGTCAAGTGTTCAATTATGGTTATTTTTATTATTTTTGTAACTTTTTCCACCAAAAGTGAAACTTTAGAGTCTAAATGTGGGGTTTTGGTGTGTCTCTGTCAAACTGCCAATGGTAGTGTGTAATAGTTTATTAGACTAAGTAATTCATAGTACTATTTTTAAATCATCCATTTTGATTTTCAAAAATTAAATAAAACAGATCATTTAAAGCCAAATGCAATCAATCATTATGCAAAACAAATTTTTACAAGTTTTGTTTGTTCTTGAGTTCTTTTTGCCTGTTTTTGATAATCATAATTGTCAAGGTAGAACATTGAATATAGAATTACTTAGTTGCTAGGATACGGTCTTGTTATCTTGTTATCCTGTGTGTGTTCTATGGCTTGTACAATGGGATGTGTTCTGAGGAATTGTTCAAAATGATGCCCACAGCTACTTTCTACCATTGCACTGCTGGCCATTGGCAGGGAATTCATTCTCACTCTCTAGAATCAAAATGGTCGTATACAGTGCGGTTTCAGAGAAACTTCCTCCTGTGAATGCTTGGGTTGTGGAATGAGCTCCCTGCCAAGGTTTCCTGTAAGGACTACAGTATGGGGTTCTTCAAGAAAGAAGTTATTGGATTTTTGAAGGGTTGGCAACACGTAAGTGATACCCCTGATGTTACAAGCGTTTATAGGCCACAGTGACCGCTTACCATCAGCAGACCGTGTGCTTGTTTGCCACCTTAGTGGTATAAAAAAAAGATATTGCTCAATTTATGCAATAATCAACTATAAAATTTATTCATAGAAAGTATAATTTGTTCTTTCCTATATACATTTAGCAAATTCAAAGCAAAAATTTTACTTTTAATTACATCTTTAGTGTGTAAAACTATGTTATAATTATTTTATGTGTGTAATTTTAACACTTAGACACAAGTTTTTAAATGTGAAAAATGCAAACTACTGCCATTCTACAGTTTTGTATTTACATGAAACTTAAATTTTTTCTTTTGAATTGCCACCATATTGAATTCATTTATTCATTGTCTGCTAAGAATACAGGCACCTGCCTCAGTTCAAATACAGGTTCAATTCAAATCTTCTGCAATCAAAAACCAAATATCAAGATTTCTTCTAAATTATATTAATAGTTATACTTTTCAAAACTATCACACTTTGTATGCATTATTTTTATATATTTCGGGTCTTACACACAAACAATCAAATCAATCAATATAAGAATTCAATTTTTCAATGACTAAGGCAAAATGCTCAAATGTCAGCCCCTTTGTGTAAATCGCAATTTGCAATTTTTACTACCTCTCCACTTTAAAGTTATCCAAATACCAATAAATTTGCACTGTCAGGCTATGTGACATTTAAACTTTATCATATTAGTGATTGTAAATGTCTCAAATTACATAACTAAAAAAATAAATGTTTAAAGTTTTGTAGGGTCAATTTCCTATTGAAAAAATATATAAATGCTGTTAAACAGATATATAGGTATTTTCTTGTTTTTCTTATTAATTGACTAATAATAAAATAAATTACTTAAATTTCCAACTGTAACCAGCATTTTAATGTGGCAAATAGCAGTATTTAGTAAAGTAAATAATTATTAACACACTGCCTACAGAATTTTATGAATTACGCTTAGTATTTCAAACATCTGTATTTTATCATAATAACCCATATCACTATGGTCATTCAATGAACTGGTATAAAAGTCCTTTAAAAAGTAATTATGCATATTATTGGGCTTGTTTTTGCCAGAAGCAGACATTAAGGTTTGTCATAAAATAAGCATCCTATTCAAGGTTCTTCATGCTATGTTGAACATTCTGACACTGCTAGCAGTATCAACATATTTTTCCAAAAAAATAAAAACAAAGGCAATAAGTACCTATTACATACTACACACAACCTATTTATATAAGTTTTTAATATCTTTAACTTATCGGAAAAGTTTTTAATTGCTTCATAAATTTTCTTTCTTGGAGCACCAGATTACCTCACCTTGGGCATTGGCAAATTGGGCCATTAGCGGGCCCAGTTTGTTATTGATGGTTTTTACTGGTGTATGCAGGTTTCTTCAGAAAATTTTCTTTCACCAATTAGGCTGTAAAAAAATGTACTTAAGAATTTAGAAAAAGGCTTATTGGTACGTCAGGTTCGAATGTTTGCCCCGCTGATCTGAAGGTAGACTTACTAGACTACCAGCTTAGTTGTAGCCACACCATCATTAAACAATAATGTATTACTTGCTTTAATAAAAAAACCACAACTTGCTTTAGGGCCGTCACACAAAAACAGGTCAGCTTGCTGCAATCAAAGTTATGGATGTGACAGAGGATGAGGAAGAAGAAATAAAACTTGAGATAAATGTTTTAAAGAAGTACTCAAACCATCGCAACATTGCCACATACTATGGAGCTTTCATCAAAAAAAGTCCTCCAGGAAAAGATGATCAACTTTGGTTGGTTATGGAGTACTGTGGTGCTGGTATGCTTTTGTTGTAAATTATTTCTGTATTGAAAATATCTACATGTCGAGAATGTTTGTTTCAATTTCTTATAATTTCTGGCTACAAGCAATCATAAAATAACAAAAAATATAATTCACATAAAAATACCTATAAATTTTAAAATGATATTACTTTATAATTTTTTATAATTAGTATCAAAAAAGTCCCACAACAAATAACACCTTTTTTTTCTTTTAAACCAAATAAAATAAATAACTGCCTAATTTTCTTAGGGTAGATTTTTACTTATTTATGTAATTTACAAGAGTAGATAAAATTAATTGGTAAAATATAAACAAGGAATATGTGACTCCAATTCTTTAAACTACAAAATAATACTTTTTGAACTTAATTTTAATAGTAAGTAACTTTAAATTTTACCAATTAAAACACAAAGATTTTTTTTATAATCCAAGTACCTAGTCCAACAATTTATATTAGTAAGCTATGTAAACAATATTTTTGCTTATTAAAAATCTATTTTTTCAGGATCTGTGACAGATTTGGTGAAGTCTACAAAAGGACAATCACTTAAGGAAGAATGGATATCATATATATGTAGAGAAATACTGAGAGGGCTGAGTTACTTACACTCTAACAAAGTCATCCATCGAGATATAAAAGGGCAGAATGTTCTGCTTACAGATAATGCAGAGGTTAAACTTGGTAAGATAATATCACGCAAGTTGCAATTAAAATATTATATTGATATACCATGCTGTACCTATATATTGTTTATATGTATGTATATATATTAAAATGTTTATTTTATAATTTTAAGCACTGCTATAGGTAGGCATCAAAACTGCTGTTACAACATAATACCTACAGTGGAGGTTTTGCAGTCCTACATTAGAACTAAAATTATGTCAGTTACCAATAATGATAACGTTTAGGAGCCTCAATTCTTATAAAATTGTCCTTTCATGAACTAATGAGGACCAAGTGGCTTAGGGCTAGAACATTGGGCTGCCATGTAGAAGATCCGTAGTTCAATTTTCACTAAGAGGCAATCAATATTGCTACAATTTGTTAATTGTAAAGTGGTATCCACCCTGGTTTGTGTCTGTTACAGTGAAAGGATTGCCACATATCACGTTTCTTACTCAAAATACCATTGGTAAAAAGTTTGACACTACAGGCATACATTTGTAACATCTCTGACTACCCCTTTGGACCACTCCAAAGGCTTGTGATAGTATATTAAGAAATACAGTCTACTGTAACATACAACATATCTCAAGGCATATTGCTATAAAGTCATCAACAGTGCTGATAGATAGATGATCCTTGTTTACCTTTTGTATTTATATTTGTTTGATACTCTATTTATTTAAAATGTATATTTTAATTTCCAACTTAGTTGATTTTGGAGTGTCAGCACAACTGGACAGAACTATCGGTAGGAGAAACACATTTATTGGTACCCCATATTGGATGGCACCTGAAGTCATTGCCTGTGATGAAAATCCGGATGCGACGTACGATAACCGCTCCGATCTCTGGTCTCTTGGTATTACAGCACTTGAGATGGCTGAAAGTCAACCTCCTTTATGTGATCTGCATCCAATGAGGGCTCTGTTTTTGATTCCAAGGTAAACACTATATAGAGATATTAGTATAATAGTAGTTACTTTTCATCAATTACATAGTGTTAAAAGTGACCAGTATTTTTTACCATTAAATATTTGACAAGTGAAGTGTGGAGGCAAGTAAGTTATATTGTTGTTTAAGGGTTTAAGGGTTTCTAGTCAGACAAGATTTCATAAAATACATCACTGTAATTTTATTCAGGACTATAAAGGTGACATAGCTAAAATTTACAAATAACAAACAAAAGATATTAATTTTTAAATACAATGACCCAGCAAACATTGTTTTTCTTAGCCCTCTCAATACCCACTGAAAAAATATGAACTGCTGCTAAACTATATGCTAAATACAATTATATGTGGAAACAACTAGCATGTCACCTATTTTTCAAATGGTATTAATTTACCTGACCGTATACACAAAAACTGAACACACTTAAGTAATTTCAATTTCGACATGTGAACGAATAAAAGATTAATAACACTTTAAGAATCAATGTATCAAGTTTATTCTAAATAAATGAAATGTAAATGTTAAGTTTAATTAGTTGAGTTATAACAATTTAATATATCAACAAAAAAATTCTTGTATAAGTACCTAAATATGATAAATGATATTTTACGTGATAAATTTCAGAAATCCACCACCTCGTCTCAAGTCAAAGAAATGGGCTAAGAAATTTCATAGTTTCATTGAAACAGTGCTTGTTAAAGATTATCACCAACGACCATACACTGAACAACTTTTGAAACATCCATTTATAAGGTAAAAAAGACTTTCTTATATTTACTTTATCAATCATAGTTATACTTGTGGTAGAATGTTGGGCTGCCATGAGGCAGGTCAAATATTGTAATAAATTATAATTTGTAAATAAAAGTTGACTAGACCTAAGGTTGTGTCCAGTGTGATAGGCTCAGCACCTATGATATTTGTGGGACAGAATACCATTGATAAAAAGTGGATCTCACGAGCAATGAACATACATCGAAATATCTGACCACCGTTTTAGGGTGTCATGACGGTATTTTATGAAACGGAGCCATTGCTTCTCCGAATTTTTCAGTTGTAATAAAAATCTGACTGCTTCATCATTTAAGCTTTACTAAGTCCACACTTTTACAACTTTTTAGAGATCAACCAACAGAAAGGCAAGTAAGGATACAATTAAAAGATCACATAGACAGATGTAAGATGAAAAGGAAGCAAGATAATTCAGTACGGGAAGACTATAAGTATTCTGGTTCGGAAGGAGAGGAAGAGGAGAATGCCGTGGCAGGAGAACCTTCATCAATTGTTCACAATGCAGCGGCCCACCAGGGCGGTGATACGTTGCGTCGGAATTTCCAGCAAATTCAAGAGGGCAGGTTAGTGTGCTACAATAGTATCTGAGTACTCCAATCCAACAAAGTAATGTAAAGAGAATAAGGTTGTATCAGGGAAGCCTGCATCTGCTAAATAATAATCGGTCTATTGCTGCATGAAAGGGTTCAGCCATCATTAAGGTTAGTACTAGCTAGCCTTTAATGGGTAATGCCTAATAACCAAGGATGTTTCTCTTTAACAAATAAAGGTCTGTCTACACACATCAGTCACGTCACAGTTCCGAATTCCGTCAATCACATCTGTCATCAGTCTGGTTTTTTCACAGAGTCAGTTATAAGTCTTTGGGAGTATAATGGCTTTACTATTGCCAATAATGACCTAATTATAGACAGTTAGCTGTCCCCGCGGCTCAGCCCGCGCTATGATCGATTGCCGGCACAGGAGTCATATTTGTTCCTACGGGAACTTATTATTTCCCAGTATAAAATGTAGCCTATGTGTTAGTCATTCCAAATATCTTATTCGTCCAGCTGGTGTAGGGTGAATAAGTAACAAACATTACCATTTATAATATTAGTAGAAATAAATAGATATTTTAGTTGATTTTTGACATTACACACAGCACCATTTGATCTTAAACTTTAATCTTAAACTAAGCTAAGCTTGTACTATGGATACCAGATAATGGTAACAAATACATATATAGATAGTTTTAAAAGTTAATACCTATTATACATACAAAAATCCCAGACTCAAGACAAACACCAATGTTCATTACATGAATTTTTGTTGATAATCGAACCCACAGCCCTCGATTCAGGGCAGGGCTGAGCCATCAATACAGAGTTGACTAATTTATGTAAACGGCAACATTTATATAAATATTTTATAGAATTACATCAATTGACCTAAGACGGAACTGCGACGTTACTGATATAGGATAGACTTTAATGCAGGCAGGCCTCCAAGAGGTAATTGACACGTTACGAAATATAGGTCAGTTAGTAGATTATTATCTCTACGATTCTGGTTCTGACTACGTAAATAGTAATTCATTCTGTAGCTACTACTACTAGCTACTATCTAAAGCGTCGTCAATTTCTAGTTTGTTTTCGTATGCCATGATTAGTCATCAGTGATTGTCACACTATAAAAGCGTAAATGGCCTGCATAAGTCTTTTTTTATAAACTGATATAACAGAATTTATTGGTAGTAAAAAGTAGTAATTAATCCACGTAAGTTCGTATTCTAATAACCTAATCTAATATGTTTATTTAAGAGTGGTATTGCAATATACGCGATACGCCTAAAAATTTGCAAAATTGTTCGAGCAATAGTGGCTTTGTAATTTTTTTTGCCCTTATTACAATAAATAAAAATCACTTAATAACTCAAAAGTACTTTTTTGACTTCTTTTAAAAAATTTTCAAATGCTACAGTTTTTCTAAAAAAAATGCTGTCCGCTCAAAAATTGAACATGCTTAGTTTTTGACCACTAGCGCTAATTTTAGCAACTGTCCTGTCACACGTAGCTTCGCAAGGAAAAAAATTGAATATGCTCAATTTAGCTAGCTTAGCTAAAAATTTGGTCAACAATTTTTAGGTCGTTAACGGTCAAAGCGATATAAAGCTAATTTTCGCTGGCGGAAGATAACTGTATATATTGCTACGTATACTGAGGGTTTAACAAATTCAAACGAGGCCTAAAGTTGTTTTGCATATTCGGTTGCATCGTTATATTATGAACCTAATATATGTTTTAAAGTATTTTTTATTGGATTTGGATTTCATTTTAAAGGAAACAGTTTATCAATTGAAAAAGGAACTGAATCATTTTAGTTGGTGATTCATATTTATTAATGTGACGAATGGTTTTGTTATCTCCGAAATTCCGCTCACATGATGATTTACAATTTCATATAATTTAAAGCTATTTGTAATGTAATTATTGTGCATATCAATATAATAATTTTATATTGATTAGCGTTCCCTAAAACGTCTTAAAGAAACCTGGCATGTCTTTCTCACAGTGGATTATTTGGATAACCACATAAGCTATTGACTTGAGAATGAGTATGTATGCTACTCAAAAACCTATACTACCTACCAATGTACACCGGTTTTGCAAACAATACAATAATACAATGTTACAATTAAAGAAAATAGCTTTTGCTCGCGGTTCCACCGGCCCTTAATTGGTTATCGGTGTAGGATTTCAACGGCAAATCCTCAATTTAAAAAAAACGATTCACTCTTGACTTTTTCAAGTATCCTATCTCCAAGCAAAATTTCATCTTAATCGGTACAGCGGTTTAATCGTGAAGAGGTAACAGACAGTTACTTTCGCATTTATAATATTTATTATATGGAAACTCTATAACTTCAGTATTGTAGTAATAGGCAGGGTAAGCGCGCGACCTTGCACTTTGGCGAAAAAACATTTTTCCCAGACTTATTTCGCTAAAACCATTTCGCCATGTCCGTTCGTAAGTCACAGTATCAAACTATCAAGACTGAAATTTGGAGCAATGATACCCATTATTACAATGAATATTTAACATTTTGGAAAAAAAAAATTAAGTTGGTGTCAGACATCATACATTTAAACCAAGAATAAAAAAACCTTATTGAGTAAGGGTTTTGTTAAACAGGGACCATGGTTTTATAGAGACCAAAAAATATTTTTCAACAGCTTATTATTAATTATCAATACAGATTACAGATTGTTCAGCAAATTAAGAAATATCATTTCATATACCATTTTTGCATGGTCTTTTTTATGCTTATTTTATCAAAACATTTGTTTTCTTTTATTAACTTTTTAATTACAATAAAAGAGCTGCTGTGGAACCACAGCCGCAACCCCAGCCGCCGCCTAAGCGAAACAGCAAACGCGAAGAGCGAGAAGAAATACCAGGTATACACCTAACAAGATCATATAGTGGCGTTGAGGTTATTAGCCACTTTTTGCGCTGTTGTATTTTAAACTTTAAGAGTCTATAGGTGTATTATGGATCATCATAATATATCATAATAATGTTATATTTTTAAAGTTTAGCATTTATTCTCAGTACCATATTTAGCAAAAACATAATTATTAAAAAAATATTCATATTACATGGAACTTCTATCACGTACCACAAAGCTTTCACATACTTGAGCATTTTTGAAATGGCAATCCAATGTAAACAAACTAAAATTTACAACTAAAAAAGAAAAATTATAATAGAAATGGTTTTAAATTGAAAGTCGCAGTTTTTTTAATGACCTAAAGAAGATTAAGATTAGTTGAACAGTGGCCAATTTCCGCAATCCCACTATATTGTGATGATGGCTATGTGGCGTTTTATTAATACCTTGTTTCTTGGTCAGAGCCTGGTCCACCGGCTCGTCCTTCCATTCCTCAAAGACTGATCGTTGTGCCGGACCCACAAGTGCAGCAGCCTAATAGATACAGGTAAATATTGCTTTAAGACTCATTCACATATTTTTTTTTTTTTTTCAGTTGATACAATATATCTTTTTAATAAATCATTGTTAAAGTAAAGTAAAGATTATTTGCAAATATAAGTTTAATCGAAAGCAGAAAATTAATAATAATAATAATTGAAATTAATGAAGAAAAACTTTTTTTTTTGCAAATTTAAAAAAAAAGGGTCAGTGGTGATCCTTAAATAAGTACACACGTGCGTTTTTGGCTTGACACTTGTGTTTTGTGCTGGAGAGAGGATGTCCGCCGCTTCGTCAGTCTTAGGCCAGAATTGCTTGATTTTCGTCCGTTGGCATTAGACCGAACGGAGGGTAGTCACCTAAGTCTGAAGAACCCTAACAGTACAAACCAATATTGTAAATAATTTTTAAACAAGGTAAAGAATAGTTATCTATTTACGTACCTAACTAACAAGTTCTGCAATGATTTTACGGCATGTGTTGATAAACCTTACACTTTCAGGTATTTATTTATATAAAAATAATTCTAATGACGTGGTTTGTGCAGTTTAGAATTAATCTAGCATATATTACTAAATTACACCATAAAACACATGATTCATAATATAATTACATAATTGCTCTGTGTAATATAATTATACTATATTTAACCTATATGGCTAAAAATTTTAAGTTTGTAATGATAAGGATAGGAGATCTTATTTGTCTATGACGTTACTATATGTTGACTGAAGACGATAATATATAGAAATATTTCGATGATTTTGTGTTTTTCAATGCTACTGTATTTATGTATACAGGCCTTTACCTCCGACGCCGAAATCTTCTGGTTCATCGAACAGTTCGGGCTCCAACAACGGTACGCCACCGCCGGGCGGGCCACAGCCTCCACAACGCGCCTCACATCACATGTTCAAGCCGATGGTAAACTATACACTCACTTGCTGTGAATAATTTACTTTTGATAATTACTAACATAAATACCTACAAAGCTGTAAACGATCTATTCATATAACGGTTTTGGAGGTCATTATAAAAAATGGTACCAATGATGTTACAGGACGATTTTTTCAAAAGTGTTAATACTCATCGTGAGATTGAGAAAAAAAAGTTTGTGTCTCGGCGCAACTTGTTTTGTATATCGATTAAATCAGGATCTATATAGATATATAGAGTTGATGTCAATGTATAAGTACCATTTTTGTATACCATACCATTATACCACCTACATAAGATCTTAAAGAAACCCTATCCTACGACCGTAGCAATGTCAAATCCTGTTGAGAAGAGAGAAAAAGAGAAACCTAGTGGTATCCTTGCAGGTTTGGCACAAAGATATATCTAATCCATTTCCTAATTTTTTCAGTAGTTTAGCTTATTAACTAACTTAGCTTCTTCAATAATTCTAGCTTATTAAAAGCAACTGGCAGCAAGCTATTATATGTGTAGTTTTCTTTTTAACTTTTATTTTATTTGCTTTTTTTTTATTTTCATGTCACGCCGTTACCTATGTTTGCATCGATTTATTGTGCTGCAGCTACCACCGCGAAGGCCTGAGGTTTGTCTCTGAATTACACGTTTTTTTTTTTAGTTTATATGATGGTCACGTACAGTGCGGTTTCATAGAAACTGTCTCCTGCGAACATTTAGGTTGTGGAATGAGCTCCCTGCCAAGGTTTTCTCTAAGAACTACAGTACGGGGTTCTTCAGAAAAGTAGTTATTGGATTTCTAAAAAGTCGGCAACGCGTGGGTGATGCCCCTGGTGGTGCAAGCGTCCATAGGCTGCGGCGATCGTATACCATCATGCGGACCGTTAGCTTGTTGGAATATATATTTATATTTATATATATATATATATACTACCTATCCCCTACGTCATTTTTTATTTGCAACCGAAAGTCATTATGCCAAAGTTGATGATTTTATTTTCAATAATAACCGGATTCCCATATAATGTTTTTCCTCCTTATATATTTTTATTACTATCAGAATTTAACTTATAATTTGACGGATTTTCATATAAACTTCCAACCCCTTATTTTACCCACGTAGACGACGAATCTCCCAAAGTTGACGAGTCAGTCAGACCATGTTCTTAAATAAAGACTAGCTTCACAATTATAGACGCTGCTTATTTAAAACGTTACTTTATTAAACAAAATATATCCAATAACTTGGCAGATGACATAGTTATGAATTAAAAAAAAAAAACTATGTAAATTGTATGTAAGTGGTTCGCGCGTGAAAAGAACAAAAAACAAACAAATCAAACAATATTTATTCAAGTAGGTTTCTGAGAACACTTTTGAATCGTCAATACAATCTAAGTAATGTTAATTTCAGCCAAAAAGATCCGACAAGTAGTTCTATTTCAATTAATAATACAATACTTTGTTAATCAACGAACAAGTATCCATTTTGTATTGAAACTCTTAGTAATATGAATAAGTTAGTAAGCTACTAAAAACAAAGTTGTGATACATGTCATTTATTTTTGTGTAAAATAAAGTTTGCACCATGTAAAGCGTCAAATATCGTCAATAAACGGACACACAGACAGAAAAACCGCGATTTGGCTAGTGTTCAGTCAGTCATACAGTAGGCAACACATCAACTTACCCATATAATTGTATTTAGCATATAGTTTACAACATACATACAACTACAACGTTTAGCTTCAGATAAATCGTAGGAAAGAGATGTAACATTGCAGACAGATAATGTGAGATAAAAAAGTAAATATGGCTATCCCTCTTGCACGTGTTTTTTTCTGCGTTCCGCCTTTGAGTCAAAGTCTATTAAGGTTACTGCATGTGTCGTCTACTGTACAAGCACTTCCATGTAGCGAACAAACGTTTGTCAGGTAATTTCTACAAGGCATTTAGAGATTCGTATAACATGTTAATTAAACTCATCATGACGACATCCACTTCTGAGTATGTAAAGCAAAACAACGTAACCACCTTAAAAGACCGACGAGATTGTTTCGCTATCATTTATATGCATAAATGAGAGAACATGCCGAAAACGGATCTTTTTTCGACTCCAACTGTAAAAACCAATTATGCCGCCCATAGCTTTAATACTCAAGCCTGCACTCTGTATAGTAACAAATTGACTGCTATTGGTCCAGCAGCCAGCGCCTGTTTTTTCAGTGATTAATAACCGGCTGAATCTTCGTGAGTAGGTTCGATTAGACGAGATGCCCAGTATTTTCAGTGTGAAAATTCTTGATAGAGGTAGCTAATGAAGTGTGTAGGTAAATCATGTCAATTTGGTGGGGTGTCAAAATTGTGCAAATAACAGTAAGTTTATAAAATCATAAGATAATTGGACAATCTTGATGATGGTTTGATTGGAACGTCCGCCGCTCCGTATATATCCAAATAGGTCATAAAAATTATTAACAACCAGCTGATTTTTTGTATGCAGCTCAGCAAATATTTGTTTGATTAAATGGCCATGTAGTCCTACAAATTAAGTGGTAAGTTTTCCCAGTCCTACGCTTGGAAGTTGTCGTTTCCGCAGTAACACTTTTTTTCATTAATAACCGTAAATCAAAAAAAAAATAACCATGTTAAAATAATGAATTCTTTGCGTAAACCTGACAGTGGCCTTCCATAAAATGGGTATCACTACTCCTTTAAGAATATTTTTTTTGGGACACATGTATTCGTAGGCAGAATCAATATTATAATAAATGGTTATTAATAATTTTGATTACCTCATTATTTGGACATGTTCGTAGCCGAGGACGCTCCAGTCAAACCATCCATTTTGTAGGACAATTGTTTTTCGGAGTTTATCGTCCAATTATCTTAAAATTTTAATTAAAAATCTTTTTCAATACCATAATAATTAACGAGCCAAAAACTGTTTCTTTTTAATGATATATAAGTCAAATATGTTTATTTTTTCCAGGATTTGGACAAGTTAGCTGAGCAGCTGAGTGAATTAGGAGTAGTGTCGGGTAACGACCCGCCTAATCGACCGCCCCGTGCTCCTACTAATGGACAAGGTATAACAAAATATTTAGGTATAACTTAACGAAAAAGAAACAGGATGGATAACTCATCAAATATCTAAGTCAACCCGCAATCATGGTAACAGTACCGATTGACTCTAACCTACGACTAATCATAGTTAGAACCCCGTAAAAATGCCTAATAGTAATATGAACCGTGTTTCTTTAAAACAATGTCCTACACTAGTTTTATTATGACTTATTTTTTTTTCACTTTGAATAAAATTAGGGTACTGAATTTATTTGGAATATATGTAATGGTGCCATACCAAACATATTTGCTATAAATTAATTGTTGATTTTGAACTTTTTTTAGCCTTATTTTTTAGTTTTTTTTTTTTATTAATAATTTTGTTTGGGTCTTAATTCGACGATACACGATAATTTAAAATTAATTATTTTCAAATGTGGTTTTATTGCATAGATCAATATTATAAATATCAGTTACGAAAGAAATAATATTAATTGATTTATTTGTTTGTCTCGGTCTCCACTGAATTACTTTACATAACATACTGAAATGGCACACTCTACGCATCCTCTTTGTTACACAATTATTTTTTAGGAACAGATAATAAAAAAAATATATTGATTCAGGTCCTCCGGTTGAGAGGAACGTACCAGAACCAACATTCGACGAGTCCGACACTGACTCTGATGCGGAAGAGAACAGCGGACGAGTACGGAACGACGGCACGCTACTTGCCAGTGACCCGCCTAAGCCACTGTAAGTCAATATAATAAAACACATACTGAACTACGCGAAATCCTATACAAAATAAGCCGAAATTACTGTTACGCCTAGTGAGCTGCGTGCACCTAGCTGGTTATGTAGCGTGTTGACCCGTGACAGACATGTGTGAACTAGCTGTGTGTTCATGAATATGTGGATAAACTCTGAATAGAGGATAAAATATCGTCATCTGTTATTACTTTTAAAAACTACGTGAAACTTAAGCCTAAATGGCACACTTAAGGTTAGATTGCACTACAGCGGAACGGCGCGGCAAGGCTTGGCCCTTTTTAGTAAACCATACTTGGAATGCAGCGGCACGACAATTTTGTGTAAGTGTACAATTATTACGAGAGAAGGTCTTAAAAAAGCAATTTTATAAATAACACTATTCATAAGTGGACGGGATAGGTTAAAGAGTATTTAAACATGCCAAATCGACACTAAAACCAAAACTAAGTAAACATTGAGCCGTTATCACTGCATCGCGCTGTTGAGCCAGTTATTACAAACTATATAGTAAATAAAAAAATGGACTCTATTGCAGCCTAGTCGGTAGCGAGCCAGCCAGCCGACTGCTGTGCCCTCTGCACCCTTAGGGTTCGATTTCCGCGCAGGACAAACATTTATGTATTAAACATTTGTGTTTATCTGGAGTCTGGGTGTATTTATGTATGATATGTTTGTATTTACAAAAAGTAATATGTATTTGTATTCGTTGTCTAGTATCCATAGCACAAGCTTTACTTACTTTGGGGATAGTCGGTCCTGCGTGTAATGTCCAACAATATTTGTTTAAATATTTATTTATTTAAATAACATTATAAGCTCTTCATTTGCGGTTCATATAATATGCGGCGAATACAGAAATACTGTACATACGGAATGGTTATTTTTATAGGTTTATAAGAAATACGATATTAATTTTCTATCTACGAATACAGAAAACCGCAAATAAGGACTTTTGACTATATATTAAATATGCTGTACCACTAATTTTCGTTCGAAAAAAGGTACACCAGAGCGAATAGTCAACGTAAAGATGAAACGATGGTGGTAATTTTATCTACTAATCTATTAAAAAAAGAAATAGTTTTTAATAAATTTATATTTGTTACTTTTATTTGCATTTATTTTTTTATTTTTGACCATGGCCTTTCCACTACCTTTTTTTTTTGCTTTCGCTTGTTAGTCCCGAGTTTTGTTACAGGCCTGGTTTAAGTGCGGTGTCTGAAGACAACGCGGGAAGTGGAGGCACAGGGGGTGCGCCTACAAGACCCCTTCCCCCGACCCCCGATGATGACGAACCCCATCCCGATAGAACACTCGTCATGAAAAGGGTAAGCTTTCTCTTTATTTTATATATAAAGAGCAACTTTTTTGTAATTTGCCATCTTGGTATCATTTTTTCTCCCAAAGAATAAAGGTTAGGCCTAATTTAAGAATCTTTCATAAATTGGGCCAAAAGTGTTTTTTATACATAATTTTAATATATGTAACTAATATAAATATGGGCAAATGTGAATTGTGGAATAAAGGTGATATCAACATGGTCACTCTTCTGTATCTGCTATAAATTACAAGTAGAATTTTGTCAAACTACATTTAGCTATACTTACTATACACTCATGTGGCATAATTTGACAAAGTTCTAGCACAGCTGGAACATTCATTTCATTTATGCAGTCGAACATCGCCTTCGATAAATTTGACAACGAGGAGAAATCACGGCGCCGCGACAAATGCGACTGGCTGGACAGCACCCGACTATAGCACGGACGCTAAGCAGTAAAAATTTCGTTCAATGACCGGTCACGACTTGTCTCTGTTGCACGCGCATAATCATTTGCCGTTGCAATCGCACAGATGCGATGACCGGTGTCTTAGAGGAGCGCGAGGGCAAATAATTATGCGCGTGCAACAGAGACAAATAGTGACCGGTCATTGAACGAAATTCTTCCTGCTTAGCGTCGGTGCTTTAGCCATATGTGACAATATAGGGTAGTCGGGTGCGATCGCCCCCTGTCTCGTCGTGCACCTTACCTCAATATTGCTTTGTCTGGATACCTTCGATGACCGACTGAATGAAATTGTTGTTTAGGCTGTGTGTCTAGTTTGTAGCGACCAAGCTGCTGTATTGTGCATGCAATGTGCAATATATTCATATTGTATATGCCATTTGTGTATTCAGCTTGACATTTTTTTACGTGTACTAGATATTTGTTTTATAAAGGGCTGTCGTAACCTCGTTACAATTGATGTCAAGTGGCTTTTTAATACATATTATTTTGAAATGTGTAATAAAAACTAGCAGTGAGTCAACATCTTTGTCACAAGTGCAAAATAATTACACTAACAATTACTAGGGTTGTCATCAAAAACACATCCTCCCTATGTAAGCAAAGAATAAAATTATATATATAATTTCTCGCACACAATTACAGATTTTCTCGTTCTTTGTATTAAATGGTAAATACAATTCATAGAGCCGGTGAAATCGAGTTCGCAGGTAGAATATTTATTGACCGAGGTCGCATTTCTCAATCGATTTACGTGAAATTTTGTAAGCAGGTAAACGTAAAATTAAATCATATGTCAGGCATTTCGAAATGCAAAGACAGACTCGCTAGGTCTACAGGTGCGCACTAGTTTAAAATAGGTAAGTAGATTAGACCAACATATTAAATTCCGGGAGAATAAAAAAAAAATAACGTTACTACTGCACGACATACACTATACCTATAACTTAGGTTCAAACCTACTAAAAAAATATTGGACAGTAAAAATTAAAATACCGAGACAAGCCTCTAAATCATTCAGCGATAGGTGTAAAAAATTGACCTCTTAGTCTGCCTTTAGAGAGCATAAAACCTCTGGGCTGTGGCACATAAATTTTGCGGAATATAGTAACTCTAGTTTTGATGTTTGACCACCGGATCCGAAAAGAAAGACATTAACAGCGCGCAAAGAAAACCGGTCTTGGACTTTATGTGCGTTTATGCACTGACTCGTATCCGTGTAGTTTTATGTTTTACATAAATCAATCAGAGGACAAGCGTGCTAAGGATAGGAAGGGGACGCGCTCACCTTTAGCACCCTGTCTCTGCTCTGTCAAACGATCAAGTTGACTCACTAATAAATTTTATTGCATTTGATTCTTTCTTTTTCAAGCTGAATAGACTGAAGTTTGTACGTGATAACTTGACAACGGAGCTGAATTCCATATCGTTATCAAATTTACTATAAAACTTGATGAGGTTCCTTTTCATTAAATCAGATAATATATAAAATTTACTTCTATATAAGGTCAGGCGCGATAACGAAATTGGAAAATTAGTATTTATATATATGTTCTTAATGTAAATTTACTCACAATACACGTTTATGCGATACTTAGTAATTTCGGAATAGGGCCTTACAAGAAGATACATCGCAAGCTACGTCTGTAATTATTTTTTTTGCTTGATTATCAAGAAATTTACACTTTTTACACTATAATATGTTGTCACGAAGTTCACTATTCCTATTCATTTTTTTGACACGCCATAGTAAGATTGGTGAGCAACATTTAAAATCTGTTCATATGTTCATTGTTTATTTTGTCACCACTTATTTATTTGTACTTTTTGTACCGGACATCCATAAAACAGAAAGAAAATTCAGAAAATAAAAGGATATCTGACGTGGATGAAGCAGTATTATTAAAGGATTGGGATTTTGCTAGATTTTTTCCTTCGAAAGCGGAGATTAAGGAGGAGCAGAATGTTTCTAGAAAAACCCCAGAAAATAGTAAGAAAATCCAACTACAACGTCAGTCTAGAATTGAAATGGAAGATGCATGGTCAAAATACAAAGCCACTGCAACCCCACCCGCGCAGCATAAGCAGATGCTGCAAAGAGCATCCGAAAAAACTACACAAGAAAAACTATCAGAAATATTCAAATACAAGAAAGAACAAGAGTCTGAAAGTAACTCACCTAATCGTTTCTTTAGAGGATTTAGAAGAGAAAACTCTGATTTTTTCCCATTGTCTAGTACTAGACACTCTGCTATATATATTCCTAAACACGAACGACATTTAGCGTCAAATAAACAACTACGATCTAGCGGCATTTTCAATAATTCACGCAAGCAATTAATCAAACCGCCATCTTCGGGAGAACCAATTCTTACAGATTTCATAAAAATGAATGACAGTCTTAAAATGTCTGCACAGGGAGAAGTAAAGAAGACAGACAAGAAAAATGTCGATAGAAAAGTAACAGCTAACAGTCCAATTGATGCTTTGAAAAATGTAGCAGCACTAATTCGACAAGACAGTGAAACAAACTCACCTAGTCGCCAGAGCAGTGTAAATAGCGATTCCCCAGCTACTAGCATCTGTTTTACGAACAGTACATCGTTTGAGAAAGCTGGCACTCCTGATTTAACCGCCAACACTTTTGAAAGCAAAGAGTCTGAAAATTCTGATGTCACAAATGTAGTTAGACCTCGCAGAGAAAAGACCGAATCGGATATAGTATTTCGAAGGAATTCATATTATAATCGACATTCGGAACATAATGCGAATTGTGGGCAGGAAGCGGTACTCGCACAGGACCAGGTAATGATCTACTGAACAGGATAGTTTAATTAATGTTTACTTACAATTTGGTTTGAGGGTTTTGACTTTCTAACATAGTTTTACTAATGTTTGTTAGGAATGCTTTAATGACCGGACTATCATGGTTTTGGTTCGTGTAATGTGTTTGGGAATGGTATCTTTTAATAATGTATTCTTCTCTATGTAAATCTTCAATAGGATATTTATATATTGTTTACAATCTTTATTTACCGTTGCCAATAGTTGGCTTACATTACATGTAGTTATGATTGCTCACACGTCTTACATTTTGGCGTGATCTAACACACTAACTAGAGTGAGTACAAATTTTACTGCACTTTGAACAGCAATTACACTAGATAGTGTCTACATCACATTCAGGCCGTTCTCTATAATGGGTTGAATAATGTTAATTGAAGCACGGATTACTAAAACTCAGTGCCAACCCATATATTTGTATTCTTAAAATATTTTCATTGCATTTTTTCATTTGTGAACAGTATTCTAAAACCTTAAAGTTTATCAAGAAAACCAATATTTTTTCCATAACTTCTTAAAGAGGTTGTTTTTCGATAGTGTTTCATTAGAGATAATTAAACTATAATTTCATTGGATAAAGTTGCATTTTTAAATGTTTAATTTAATGGGCATGTTAGGTTGTTTCTCTATTAATTGCTAAATGAGCATAATTATGTAATTGTGGTTGCTCCAACATGTAGGTATATGTTTATCTATCTATTTATGACATTATTAAAAATCTAATCAATTACAAATATCTATTCAATTACATTTATTATATAAAATTTTTATTATTAGTAGTAGAACTTGTTAGTTGAACGTCTTGAAAATATTCTAACATTTAAAAACTAACCACTTGTGAAATATAACTGTGCGTGTAAACCGTCTTCCTGCCGACAATTACGACTAATTTACAGTTCATGATGAGTTAATGAAACACGTGCTGTGAGATGAGCACCTCGATCTTAACATTTGGGAATGAAGCTTAACGAAGTTGCCACAAAGGAAAAATCACCGTCTTGTGAATGCGCCCTACTATTGCATGTTTGGCTGCAGTTCTATGTGTTTGTCAGCTGCTAAATTAATATTATGCTAATCATTTACTACATAAGAAATCGCATTTTTTAAAAGTGTGGTGTTTGAGTGTGATATTGTTTTGTTATATGTATATGTCTATTGCTATCTCATATTTTCGTATTAATTGCTATTTTTTATGTATTCGTGAAATTATTTTGAGTTATTTCTCATTTATTTTTATTATTCCTATTTTCAAGGGTTATGTTATCCACAAAAATCCATTTGGTCACAATCAGTATTCAGAAAAAGACCACCAGGTCTGGCTGAAATATGATAGAATTGTTTTTAATGAGTTTGTATGTGCAGTTTGGCGGGAGTTGACATGATAATTTTATTTTTAAAAACCCTACTACGCTATTAACCCTCAATCATTCAGTGTCGCATATAAATTTCTCAACTTCTCTGTATCTTAAGAGGTGTGATAATCTCTGGACTGCTGTGGCATATGCTTGACGCTAATAGTTGAACGTACATTTCTGTACCGTAAGCCATCACTGCTAGTGATTTGTACGGGTTTGTAGAATTTTCTGAGGTATTTTGGACAAAAAGATGCATGATAGCCCGAACGCTGCCTAGCCGAGCTGGAATCTTCGAATAACCTCTTTCTCAAAGTTAAGACTTTTTGCCCTCGGTATGTGTATTCGTCAAAACTTCGAAAGTTGCGTTACCAACAACCGGCGACATGGACATTGAGCAACCTGAATGAAACCTTCGTTTTGTCCATGTACATTTTAAAACCCCTTGAGAAACTGGACTGCTGTGGCATATGCTTGACGCTAATAGTTGAACGTACATTTCTGTACCGTAAGCCATCACTGCTAGTGATTTGTACGGGTTTGTAGAATTTTCTGAGGTATTTTGGACAAAAAGATGCATGATAGCCCGAACGCTGCCTAGCCGAGCTGGAATCTTCGAATAACCTCTTTCTCAAAGTTAAGACTTTTTGCCCTCGGTATGTGTATTCGTCAAAACTTCGAAAGTTGCGTTACCAACAACCGGCGACATGGACATTGAGCAACCTGAATGAAACCTTCGTTTTGTCCATGTACATTTTAAAACCCCTTGAGAAACTGCTTGGTTCTCCGAGCATAGTGTTAGTGTCTTCCAGCGATTCTTCCATGACCACTATGACGTCGGTGAATCGAAGGCGACGATGTCCTCGCCATTTATTTTGATGCCATATCCTTTCCACTCCAGAAAAAACACATCTTTCAACACGATAATGAATATTTTCGGAAAAGTAACTCCTCCCTGTCTTATCTTTCTGTAGATGGATTGGTTTTGTGTTCTGATCTTGTACTCGAAAAGACATGTTACAGAAACACTTCGGCGCTTCCATGTACCCGTAGTCAATAGGGCACTGATAGAGAGCCTATAATACCACCCGTATCTCAATGGAGTCGAAGCCTTTTTTATAGTTCACAAACGCTACGCAGAGGCCAATTATATTTCTGTGTCATTTTTATAATCTAGCGGAGCGTATGTGTGTAGTCCATGGTACTAAAGCCTTTTTAGAAAGCGGTTTTTTCGGTGAGCTGGAATTCGTCAAACATGCGCTCGAGACGTTTCGTAATGATCCTGGATAACAGACTCAAAAGCGAGAGTGGTCTGTAGTTCATCAATAAGGTGAGATCACCTTTTTTTGGGTGGTACCGCGCTTCTGTCCCAGGCTTTTAGCGTGGTACCCTCCAAGATGACAGAATTAAATAACCTCTCAAGATCTTTAAGTGTCGGTGTTTTCAGAAGCTTTAACGTGATTCCATCGTCACCGGCCGCCTTATTATTCTCAAGCTGTTTAAAGGCCATTCTAATCTCATACAAGCTGACGTCCAGGATATTCTCGGTATAGTGTCGAGTTAATTTTGCTCTGAGTTCTTTCACCGAGACAGGATCACGAGTTGAGTTCTCGATATCTCTATTGAGATTGATATAACTATTTTTTAGATTTGGACGAAACGTTTTTGCCAGTTTGGTGCAATTTTTGTTTACTAGGGTTAGTTTGTAAGTGAATCCCACCTTATTAAAGTTTGGTGTTGATTTGGACCGCCGCAAACTTCATTAAAAACAACGTGGCAAGACCATTACCATCGACAGTGAACGTTACTGATCAATGATAACCAATTTCTTCTGGCCCATATTTTGTTGATATAGATGTGAATGATATGTAGTTCCAACAGGATAGCGCTACGTCACAGAGTAACGATTTTGATACAGTTGAGACATCCCAATAATACTGAAGCTGCCTGCCCTGTTGAAGACTAACTACGAGACTACCTGTATATTTAGTTATATAACTACTTAATTTTTGTCCATGGTTAAAGAAATATATATAACGCCTTAATTGTTTAAATATAAGTCATCATTGAATTTTGTTTAAAAATAAGAATTATTAACCCAAAATCGGCCGTCTCCCTGCACATACGTAAGCTCAAAAGAAGTCAACAATGTGTTAAGGTGCATTCCGTTATAAATGACCGACAACAATTCAGAAATGCCTTGTAATATTTAAGGGTCGATCAAGTGGTGCGAATGAGGGCAGTGGTTCAAGAACTAGCTCTGTATTGCCAGATCTCCTCAGCCAGGCTGGCCAACCAACGACACCGCCGCGACTTGACAAGTCTACTAGTGAAGAGGTGAGATATCCGACAGTTTTTAAACCTATTATAAGTAATGTGAACAGCATACGTTGCAATAGGGTGATGGCAACTCCACTAGTTTTAGACGACAAGGCAAGTATTCATACACATTTAAGGCTTCATAAAAGTCTAAAAAACAGGATTTTTTATTTTTTCTGAATTGAACCTTGACAGCTCAATCGGCAGAGTACTATGATGAAATCTTAGGGTTGTGGGTTCAAGTACTGGCTAAATATATGTTTATAATGATAACCATTACCATAGCGCACACATTTGTATGAATTCTGCTCTGGTGTCTAAAACTTGCTTGCCTCGCCCCTTGTGGAAATGATCATATTAGGAACTTGGTCACCTACTTCTTTAATTGTTATAATTTTATATCCAATGACTTTACACGTTTTTAAACAATTTGTTACATAACTTAATAAAGAATATTGGATTTGGACCTTCAATATAATTACATGACATAGTAACTTAGCTTTATTGTTCCATCATAATACATCATTGGGATATTTAAATGGTTCTTCACCAACCACATGCCAATAAATTCAGTATTTGATGTTAATGAGTAAAGTATAACACGCTATTAAAATTTTTATAACTCCACATGGTGCTTCCAACACTGGCTATGACTTTTTCGTTTTTAAATGCAGCTCAAACTCGTGAAATTCCCTTGAGATTTTATTTATATAAATGGTTTCCTACTTGATTTCGATATAATATTTGGATTAAAGATTATTTATTCCTCAAAAAGAATTACAAAAATCACTTATAGAGAAATATCAATTAATTGATGTCAGTAATTGCTTTTGTGATATTTGCTAAAAAGGTTATAAACAAAAAAATGTACACAACGGGTATGTATGTCATAAAACTTTACGAAAACGAGGCTAAATTTAATATTCAGTAATACATTACTTGTAAATTATTGCGCTAATAAAATTACTTTGACAGTAATTAATGTTTTTTAAAGGCTATGTTGGAAACACCATATAAATGAAATAAATATTTTTGGACAATACACACAGCGCCATCTGTTCCCAAACTAAGCAAAGATAATAAACAATAACTAAGTAATTTATAATATTAAATGTGGTGCTGATCCTAAGCTTTTGATTAATGGTATTAATGTGATAATGGTTGTCAATCATGCAAACCCTGGAGCCGAGGTGCGCGAGGGGATTGCACACAGCCGTTACCACTGCGTGAGTATTTATCGAATTGATGCAAGAGGATATATGCTTCATTGTAAAGGCCCTCTTGGACTTTTTTACCTTCCTATTATGCATTATCTAAATGACGCTTCCATTTGTACCGATGTTATGTTGATTTTGAATTATGTATATGAGCTTTTTAGGTATTGAAAGTGTATCAAGCTTAATAATAACCATATATAGCTACTAAGGTCTTAGTTATTATTTGCAAGAACCGTGCAGATAAACTGAACTTACAGACTTAAATTCTCAAGTTAAAACGAATAGTGGAACCGTTTTAATAAAAATTAAAGTTTTAAAGTTTTTTTCTTTACCTTTCTATGTGTTTGCAGAAAGTGATGAAATAAAAAGTTGAGATTTATTGCAGTTTTTATAACATTGCTCCTGCTAAAGTTTTTCTACACTTTTTACATTACTGTGGTTTGTCTGCACGGATAGTCTAAAAAATTCAATCTTTGAACTTTCAAAGGAATATATAAATAAACAATGTTATTACAACCTGGTTACTATAAGCACGGCCTAAACTTTCATTCATACTGTCGGCCATCGAAGGCGTCTAGACAGAGCAATGATGAGATATGATGTGCGTGGCGAGAAGGGGGACTAGTCGGGAGCTGTACATTAGGGGCGTCCACAAATTACGTGCGGCGTTTAGGGGGGAGGGGGTCGAGCAGAATCTCAATCTCGCATCGGGAAGAAGGAGGGGGTGTTGCCAAATAGCACGTAATTTTATTTTTCGCAAAGTACACTGTAAATTTGCGATAAACTGTTTAATATCGCCAAATGCTTTTGCGATTATTATCTTAGCTAATGCCACAAAGTAGCAAGGTTTCTTTTTTAAATATATCCAACGCAATCAAGCACATAGTAACGTACTTAAAATAACGATACTCATTCTAAATAGCAGGGGAGGGATTCGAGTCAAATCTCACGACATCTCACCAAAGGGGGAAGGGGGGTCTAAAAATCGCCTCACGTAATTTATGGACTTACGTAAACGTATGGGACGTTTTGTCACGGCGCCATGTCCGTCTTGACGTTGTCAGAATTTTCTTCAGAATCAAAGGCGATGGAAGGATGAGTGGAATGAATGGTTAGGATGTGCTATAAGAATGCACCTCTTGTAAAGACGTCATATCGCCCCTTCGACAGTTCAAAAACCGTGCAAAGGGTTAAGCACGATCTTATAACGTATCGTTACCTGAAGTGACAAAAACTTGTATGTAAGCTTAAGTAGAATGACTTTTTACACAAAATCGTTGCCCCACGTCATTTCGTGCTTAACCCCCTGAGGTAACAGTACTAACTTGCGGAGGTGAGCGGGAAAGAAGAAACATCACAATCAAGCCAGGTGCATTCCTATAGTAACTTGGGCGTTATTCAGAAGCTGTGTACCTAGTGCGAAAAACACCATAGTGCAAGCATTATAAAGAGCGAGATTCCTAAATGAGTTTGACAGCATACGTGACTAGAGGGTTTTATTACAATCCGGTTATAGCTTCTGAACACGCCCTAGGTTGTACAAATCCTTTGTAAGTACAAAGATAAGTCAACAAGCGCATCTCACAGGGGCAAGTGGAAAGTTAATAATGAATTAAGCTATTTTGTAAACAAACCTTACTAATAATGACAAATGTTCAAGATACAAAGCAGTAGCACTTGATTTACTAGCAATACACATTTCCTAATCTAATAAAACAAATATAATGGAATGAACTTCAGTTCTTGCACTGAATCATCTGAATGTATCAACTCGACTTCATTTGTCAATTGAATGCATAGGTCTATTTAGACAACTTATATGACAAATCATTGCCTGCTATCATATACCATACTATTATATCATTTTTACAAAATACCTAATGCAGTTTTTTTCGTAGATGCAGACACTAGCTTATAACTTCCAACTTTGTTATTTGAATTGACTAATTTATGGGAGATGGACTTTTTGACTAACATAATAATCTATTTCACGTCTATGTCACAGCCCAGTTGTAAAATGGGCCGTTTTTAGTACTTAGGCAATATACGTGTAGATAATTATTCGATGATTTTTTGAATTATTTGATATATATATATATATTTCAAGACATAAATAGTGTCTACAGAATTCAGTACATATCTGTATAATAATAATAATAACATACAGATCAAATTGTTATCACAGTAAATAAAATTAATATAAAATAACTGATTACCGGTCTCAAGGTTATTGGCTAACCATCCTGAATACCAAAAGGAAACTGCTCAAACGGGTTAGCGGAAAATGCCTTGTTCCATTTTTAATCGATGTAAGGGAGCCATTTAACAGTTTAAGCTAAAATAACAGTTGATAATAATGGATATTATATATTAGTGTAATTAATTTGTAAACTTATCTGCTTTTGTCGTATACTGAGGCCCTCCTTGTAGATTAAGTCAAAATAATGATACAACCAGGTTGTGACATTTTTGAACTAGTCACCAGTTATATATAGAGATACGTTTTTATAAAAAGATATATCGTCGATGACAACGGATAGAAATGAAACACAACAGAAAACTAAAATCATTTTACGGACATCAGGAATTAATACTTAGATTGCCGCATTTATGACAGTTTTTTTTTTATATTTGCTTTATCTTTTGTTGAGTATTTTTTTTTGAACTCTTAATATTGTTAGTAATGTATTTACTAACCTTCAACTCAAATTTTTTTTTTTTTAAATATTAATTCATGTGCAGCCGAATCCAAACAGTTAAAATGTTGTAAATCTACAACTATTTCATTTTCCTAGTAAAAGCCTGCCATTCAGGTATGGTAACCTAATCACAATAAAGTTATTTCGTCAAGTTGTTACACAGACAGATCCTGTATACATTTCTATGAACATAAACACAATTCTAAAATTACTAATTTTTGTCTCTTGCAGTACAGGCAAGCAATTGCCGGTGGCACACCCTTATCCCATCACCCTCATCATCACCATCACCCCCCTCCTTCGTCTGCCCAATCGACTCCTTCCAAATCCTTCGTGGCGGGCGTAGCGTCCCCTCACGCGTTGCAACATTCCCCATCCAACTCGTCAGTAGGGTCCCAACAGTTCCTTCCGTTGCAA
Organism: Apoda limacodes; assembly: GCA_946406115.1. NCBI lineage: Eukaryota > Metazoa > Arthropoda > Insecta > Lepidoptera > Limacodidae > Apoda > Apoda limacodes. Next base: position 15,843,606 of record OX291546.1, read on the forward strand.
CAGAAGCAGCGTTCGTTCCTCACGTTCGGGTTCGGTGCGGGCTCGGCTGGAGGTACAGGGGGCTCCAGTAACGCGTCTCGTCGCGAGAGCCACGTTAATGTTAATGTGACGCCGACAAGCCACGATCTCTCGTCAGATACTCCCGAGATACGCAAATACAAGAAGAGATTTAATTCTGAGATTTTATGCGCTGCATTGTGGGGTAAGGAGTCCGATAAATGTTTGATTTTTACAAATGATTAAATTAATATAAAAAAAAACTTTGTACACTATTAAAATTTGTATTAACGAACAATATTCTATACTTATATGTAAAGAGAGTGGCTTTTGTAGGTTTGCTTATATGTGGAAGGTAATATTTGGAACTCTCACACCTATTTAAATAAAGCTTTTCCAATTCGAAACGTTCATTATTCGAGACGGATATAGGTTTTATATTATGTATATAAGAGAGAAGGACTACAGCGAAATATTTTATTTTTATTAGTTCCTTACTCAAAATGTCTGAACATAATGTATTCCAACCCCCAGTCAGTAGCGACATTTACTTTTAAAATACAATTTTGCACAAATTTCATAAGGCCTAAAACTTCTGCGGTTGTTCTTTATGCTTGCGTTTTTTAGGTGTGAACCTACTTATTGGTACTGAAAATGGTCTGATGCTTCTGGACCGCTCTGGTCAGGGCAAAGTATATCAATTAATCTCAAGACGCCGCTTCCAACAGATGGAAGTGTTAGAAGGACAAAATATTTTAGTTACTGTTTCTGGTAAGAAGAATCGTGTACGTGTATATTACCTTAGTTGGCTCAAATCAAAGATCTTACGAACGGATGGCATCAGTGAGGTGAGTTTAATAATATTTGCTAATCATAATCATTTAACTGTCGTAAAAAGGGGTTTTGATTTCACTTTGCGCCCTGAGTGACGGAGGTTCGAGCCCCGCGTGTATCGATTATTCCTTTTACTTTTATTACTATTGTGAAGGAAAAAATCGCGAGGAAGCCTGCATATGTTAAAAAAAGACGTATATGGAGTCCACAATCCGCACTGGGCCCGCTATGGCCCAAATCACCGATGTGGGTAGGCCATGCCCCAACAGTGAGGATGTATAAGACTAATAAGGTACTGCCTTAATTAGGGTCAGAAAAGGTTACTTCAATTTTCATTAATTAAGAATATTAGGAAGTAGGAGCAGTTTATTTCTAGTAGCTATTAGGGGACCTGTCGAGGCTATGTTGTAAGCAGGCAGCGTCAGTTGATTACAATTTACGTCTATCGATAAACTAAATGTTGCTGGAATAGTTAAACCTATTTATTGTAAAATAAACTACACATATTTGTTTGTGGTCGATTTTAATTTAGTGTTGTGTGCAAAACTATAACATTTTTTTTGTGTTACCCTACTCCTCAAGACAATTGTCAAATTGTCAAACAAGTTTCTTATCTCTAACAATTCTAACTATCATATATTTGTGAAAGTCTGTTTGTTTGTTTGTTATTGCTACGGAGAAACAAATTAAGCTGGTTTTTGGCTGGAGATGGAGAAGGACAAATATTATCCTGAAAAAATTCCCGCAGAAATAACTATAAACTTATTTCACGTGCGCTATCAATAGCTTCAGCTATAGCAAACTTTCTTGCTATTCTTGCTATAAACAGCATTCTGTAGAATTTCCAAGCTGATAAATAAATTCAGCGCTAGCGGAGCCGCGGTCAAAAAGCTATGTTTGATATTTTAAGTCAAGTACCAATAATAGTCAATCTTATTTTACAGCAAGTTGAGAGAAGAAATGGTTGGATAAATGTAGGTGAACTTCAAGGTGCTGTTCATTTCCGCATAGTTAAATGTGAACGGATCAAATTTCTCGTCATAGCCCTTAAAGACTCTATTGAAATCTATGCATGGGCTCCTAAACCATATCACAAATTCATGGGCTTTAAAAGTTTTGGAGAGCTTCAGCATAGGTACGTATCTGGTTCCTATTTGTTATTTTTTTTTTTCACTAATATTACTTTTGGCATCTTAACTACCATAACCTGTCAAGTTCCTTAAAAACAAGTTGTTAGATTTTAAATGGTTAGCAAGAAAGATGCGAGTGATGCCGTAGAGTTACGACGACCTTAAGCTTCTAGACCACCTTGGAACTTCATCTCTAAAACGAACCTACTGCATTTATTACTGTACAAGAATTTGGCTATCCAGTCTATGGTAATCTAGGTTAGATGAGATATGGAAGTCTGGGTGGCGGATTTTTTTTTAAAAGATCCTAATAATCTTGGAAGGTATAGTTGATGCGCATCGCTAAAAAGCCTGTGTTTTAAAAAATTATCTTCAGGCATGCATACATTTATCTCGACGCTCTTTATATGAGCCTACCTTTATTAAAGCAAAAAGTTTTTTTTTTTAACTTTTAGGCCTCTATTAGTTGATCTCACAATCGAAGAAGGGACAAGACTGAAAGTAATTTATGGTTCCGCCGATGGTTTCCATGCTGTTGATTTGGACACTGCCAGTGTTTATGATATTTATATTCCAAAACATGTAAGTTATTTAATTATGGAAATATTTTACTAAATACATCTACAGTTACCAACGTCAAAGTATAATCAAAATATAATTTTAAATACAAATGTCATAATTTTTTTCAAGATGGAAGTTTTGTAAGTAATGTGCTTGAAAAAAAATACTTTGAACTATTTACTTACTTACCTTTTAGGAGAAGAGAAGCTACAAATATCTCATTATTTAATGATACAATTTGATCATGATACAAAATGATACGTATCTGGACTTACCTATATAAATGTTTTTATTTTCAGACGCAAGGAGCCATCGTCCCTCATTGTATCGTACCTCTTCCAAACTCCAATGGTGTGCAATTATTATTGTGTTACGATAACGAAGGCGTTTATGTTAATACAAATGGGCGGGTTAGCAAAAATATTGTCCTCCAGGTAGGCTTATATAAGACGAATTTAAGTAATCGTTACTTAATTTATCAGAGAAGAATACAGATATTTTTCGTTTAAATTTTATCAAGCAGCTTCACTTGTATGCATTTTGAAATAATCAGATAATTTCTGTTCTTCGCAAATATTTGTTATTTTTCCTTGACCGTAACTATAACATACTATGACGATCCGGTTGAAGGGACGCCCCCGAGATCGACAACCCAGGCTGAGGCACCCCCGCCCCGGAAAGCCCTTGAGCGCGCTATATGGCCTAGGCTCCTTCAGAGACTCGCCCCAAAAAGCCCGGTGAAGCAGTAATGGCTGCAATAGCCAACTGCATAGTCAGTTCAGAGAAAAAAAAAACTATGACGATCAATATTATATTAGTTTTATCTTGATGAACTAACAAATATTCCACTCATCCTTTTTTTTAGGGTTCTTTTGAAGCTTATTATAAGTATAAGTCCTTCATGATTCGATTTTAAAGTAAACCTTACATTTCAGTGGGGCGAAATGCCGACGTCAGTGGCCTACATTGGAACAGGACAAATAATGGGCTGGGGTAATAAAGCAATCGAAATTAGATCAGTGGAGAGCGGCCATCTTGACGGTGTGTTTATGCACAAGAAGGCTCAAAGGCTCAAATTTTTATGTGAACGCAACGACAAAGTATTCTTTTCGTCAGCCAAAGGTGGTTCGTCCTGTCAAATATATTTTATGACGCTCAATAAACCTGGCATGGCCAACTGGTAGTGATTATATATTCGACCAGTGCCCAATCTGTGATGTAAACTCAACCGACGCGACACTGCCCGCGTCAATGTCTATTGTACATGCCAGTAGATTAGTCTATAATACAAAAAAAAACAAATATATACAAATAACTCCATCGAACACAATTTGTGATAGTGACAGATTTATTTGATACCCCTAAAAAAGTGCTCAAAAGACAATCCACAAAACATAAGTTCAACTCTAGGGCCCCTCTTATATAATGTATAAAAATGTGGCATTTTGTACTGAATATTATAATTTCATTATGAGATATTAAGGAAAATATATTAAGCAATAACATATAGGATAAATGTTTTGATATTGACAAGTATTCATAAGTTAAATGCTGCTTGGTTTTTTTTATAACTATGTTGCAGTTGATTATTTTATATAATATACAAAGAAAATGTAATTCCAAATCAAACTATCGATTCATATATGCCATATTATATTGTTTGTAATGTTAAGCTAGTTGGGTGATAAAACAAAATTGGTTACGTTATGTTTATAATGATATTTGTTAACAAAGCCATGTCGGAAAGATTATAAATGTATTGAAAAAAGTATTTTTCCACAATTAGGTACCTATTGTAAATTATTCTTTACTGTCAAAGATTATTTTATATTGGAACCTAGACAAGTCACTGTATAATATTATCACACCAAACATTTTTTTTTAATATTAAATATATAAATCTTGCAATTTGATACTATTTATTATTTATTTGCTATATTATTTACATGTATAAAGGTATAACTGTGCATATTGAAAATTATATATTTGATGACTTTATTTGAAAAATACCTTAGCCTAATAAAAAGAAATTTAATATTGATTTTTTTTTGTTTTTCTGTAGCCCTGTCTCTTTTTCTAGATCTATTTTCTTGAACTCTTCTATTAGCGAGGCGACCCGTCATTACCTTAAACCAGGGACCTGTTCCACGATGCAACTCTGCACTCTTAAGTTTTTATATATACCAACAAAGTGCAAAGTAAAGAGTAGGCAACTTTCTCTTACTATTTGAGCCTTCGAAAGATTGTTGGAACAGAAAAGTGGAAATTGCAGCTTCGTTGAATAGGCCCTGGCATGTCAAACTCAAAATCATTGTTGGGCCGATTGGATAAAGCCAAAGCATCTGGCCGCAAAGCTCATAAAAAAAATCAGTGCACCCATTGTAGTACTGAATTCCAATTGTACATATATGAAATAAATGTATAAAAACTAAACAGACAGAATCGAGATAGCTTTGTCTTTAGGTGGAGTTGGTAAAACCTTTGGCCAGGACTACGCGCCCTTGCTGTCTAGAAACCTTCACAACTCTATTGCAGCAGTTTTATTTTTTCAACATCCCCTTTGCAAAATACAAATGAAATCAAGACCTAGCTAAGTTTGTTTGTTCATTAAGGGGTTCTTGACTATTCAGGCATTAAGGCAAAGTGCATCAAGTTCTGACTACGAACTAGCCATATATCGGCCAACAGTTCTCTAAGCTATGCGTTAAGTGGAAATTTGACCCTTCTGCTTATTGTCTCTTCTGTGGTGGATATTCTTTGCAGTTGTAAGGGTTGCTACAATGTTTATAGGGCGGAGGGTTTTTACTCCGAAGTGTTTTTGAAGATTCGGCTTTTAGGAAAGCTTTCGCCCTTTCTACCAAAATTGTCAGTCAGTTAGATGATTTTTTTCTCTTTCATATCTTATCTCAGTCGGGTATGATCTGGCAGAAGTTAGGTATTCTTAACGGGACGAGAGGCGCGGTTTAAGGGTAACGTGTCGTTCACATCGACAGGGCCCTAATTCGCGTTTCCATTGTGCAAGTACTTGCATGCAGGTATGACATCAGAATTGCGTGCAGGTTACTTGCATTGGAAACATGATTTCTAGGACTCGCACCTTGCATGCAAGTGTTTGAACTTGTATCAGTAGTCAGCATAACTGGGAGACGTGATCTGGTTGGTGCTGCTTGCCAAACCGTTTCCGAGATAATATATTACTAATGTATAAAAAAAAGCATCGTGTCCGCTAGTTCAGTGGGTTTGAAACTGGATTCAAAGAGATGCCTTTGGTGCGTCAAATAATCTATTGAAAGAATTCGCTGCAGAGGATCCAACATGATATCATAATCATCTTACAGTAAATAAAGCACAGTTTATGTACCTACTTAATAAGAATTTTATTCAAGGATATCAAAGAACAATACAATGTTTAGACCAAATTAAAGTTACAAGTGACACTTAAATATCTGGCCTCAGGTATAGGCCTTGGAACATTGGAAGAATTATATTGTGTACCTAAATGCAGCATTTCAAAATTCTTGCCCCACCTTTGCGAGATAATTTATAAAAAACTGAAAGAATATATCAAGGAAAGTGAAACTACATTGCCAATTCTGTATATATTTATCAGTAATATACTCAGTAACAAATAGGAAGGAACATAAATAGTGAGTAGATTAAATACTAATCATCAGATTTTGAATCAATAGTACCCAAACCATGAACTGTATCTTCTAATATATCTTTTCTGCAAGATGATTGGTTATCATCTGGTACATTGACAAATTCCAGTAGATTAACATCGTCTGGTATAGAAATTATAATGGGTTCTGTTCTTTCAAAACTTTCATAATAAGTTCTTGAGTTTCAAGGGTAAATTCTAATGGGATTTTTTGAAGCTGAAGGCGGTTAAAGAATTGAGAAAAAATACACCAACCAAGTTAAGCATCATTTGTTTGCATTATGCAACAGTAATTTAAATTTTCAATATATTAATGTTGGACATTACGGAAATCAGACAGAGCAATATTCTCTCATTCAGCTCAAATATACCATCTGATGCAGTAGTATTAGGAGATGAAGAATTTCCTCTAAATATGTTATATTAATTGATATTTACTATACGGTGTCATTGAAGGTGTGGCTGTATGACCTAGTCCTTAGCCTTTATAGACTTAGAAAAACTTAATTCTGATGTCTTGACGAGCTACTAGTTATATTATGTATATTACGAATAGTGTAGAGCAAAGCATGCTGCAGTAGCAGCTGGAAAAGTGCTAGAAACAAATTGCACTTGTCACTTTATTAATTTAACCTAGAAAATTCCAAATATCACCAAAAACTAAGCATCTCCACAATGAGGAAAGGCATCAGAGATAGCCTTCTTCCCTTTCATACCCTCAAATCCTGCACCCTAATTGAAAATATTTTGCAAGATTTTATAAGTCTGCACCACCTTTGGTTAACTACTTTGTCTTAGTAATTTCGTTCTAGGATGTTTCAAACAATATATTTTGATTATGAAAGTCGATAGAGTAGGTACATCTTTGGCAGCAACAATGTATTCTTTCGAGCAAAGTTAGTATGGAGTACATCTTTCTGTATCCCTTTTCGATTTTTTTTTAAAAGGGGATGTGTCCATACAACCTGCCATTTTGATAATGCAAATTGGCAGAGTACATTGTCACCAGTAAAGTTTGTATGGAGCACTTTTCTCTGTGACCCCTACCCGGATTGCTGCATAGTATCCAATATTACCAAATTAGAACATTATTTCTTTTAAAACAGTCCGGCTGTAGAAAGTCCTTGGGTTTCTTTTTGTGACATGGGAACCAACATTAATCCAGGGACAGGTGGCTGCATTTCCAAATCCCTTAAATTATTGACTTTAACTTTGAGATCACTTCGCAATTTATTAATATCAATATTTAACTGTTTTTGATCTTCCTCGAGAAGATTTCGGGTTGCTTCTACATTATGCTTGATAAGCACAGACCCTATAGTAACCCAACACTTATTTTGTGATGATTGGGTTAGACTACGTAAGGCTTCACGATTATGATTTCTCCTTTTATCTAACTGAATTATTTCACGTTTATCTGAAATAATCTCTTCAGCTAATCTTTCAACAGAAACTAAATATTTCAAAACTTTCTCCTGATCAGCCATGTTTTTTTTTTTTTAATATTTTATTTAATTCAAGGACAGGCTAAGGTCTTAGACCATGCTGCCTAGTCATTGGTAATAATTTGCCTTCATATTGATTTTCAACGTAAAGTCTTCGGTAGTATTTCCTTGATAAATAAATTTCATATTGTTAAGGTCCAAATTTTTACGTCTTCAGTATTTGTCTTATTTTTCTCTTAGTTTTATTTGTGTCCAATCCTGTTTTTCTTTATAATGTTGCCTTAGGCCAATTTGTTTATATCCAATCCTTCATAAAAGTAGACATAAGTATTCTATGGTTAAATCCAATAATTTTATAAATACATTTATTTATTTACATTTTGACATAACCTGTACAATAACTGAAAACTAGAATAAACAAATTAGAAAACGTTTTTACAAATTATACACAAAAATTTAAATTTCTCCTACTGTATCCGCAATATATTTACAAAGCGAGACAAACGTACAACTATTTTTAAGCAAAATTTCAATGCTACGCGTAGGGTTGCCAGATCGAATGACCTTATTGTCGGGAGAAAAAACCATTTATCGGGATTTTGGGACTTTTGTCGGGAGAAACAAAAAAAAGGTAATCAAATTAAAGTAAATATATTATAAAGAACATTTTAAATTATTATTACATCGTCTGCTGCCGATTGAAATGTCTACATAAATAAATGCTAGCAAAAAAAACATAAAATGGTTTTCTCATTATCTATATTAACAATAATTACCAAAATTTAATCAAGTAATTACACGTCACAGATTTATTATTTTTTGTCCTTTTTCACTATTTAAAGAAGACTTGAAATTCTCTTGAAAAACCTCACCACATGCGCCGCATGCTCGATGCGGATCGTAGAAAGAAACGTAGCCGCTTCTACGATCGTCGGAGCGGCAACGTTTCGCTTGACGTAAATTCGGAACTTAAAATTATTGTTTTATAAAATGAAGTTGTTTTTCGGGAGATTTTTTACTTCGTCGGGAGTCGGGAGCACATACAATAATTCGGGAGAATCCCGCCAAATCCCGACCATCTGGCAACCCTAGCTACGCGGGACCAATTTAGCTTTTTTGTAAATATTAATCAGTTCACCCATAAGCACAAGGCGCTGGATGCCAAAGGATGAACATTCAAAGAACAAATGCTGCGAGGGTTGTGTTGCCTGGGAATCACACTGAGTACATTGAGGTGTATTTGCCATACGCATACGGTGAAGATGAGAGTTGATACGACAATGACCAAATCTGAGTCTGCAGACAATGCAGTAAAATTTTCTATTAATGTAGTATTGACTTTTACAAAACCAAGGTAAACTGTTAAAAGATATGTTAAGAGCAGCATACCACAAACCCTTATTCTGGATTTGAGTACAATGATCCCATTGCCTTTTCCACCTTTCGCCCATCCTGATTTTTAAATCAGGAATAACATCTGTAAATGGAAGGAATAACTAAAAACTACTATTGTTAATGCTAAAAGGTAAGTTTAAATTTGAAATTGTTTTATCGACGAAGTCGAAAAAAACTAAATTAACAACAATAGTAACAATAAAATTTGTTTTCTTGAATTTAAATTGAGTCCTTTTACCTATTGTCTTGGTTTTGTACACAGTACCTTAATAATTTACTATAATTAGTTAGATTCACGGTAAAGTCATTAAGCAATCGCGTACCTATCTTTCTTGCTGGTTTCTTGAAAAAGTTCTTTTCGAAGTTGTTATTGTGTTAAATTTTTCTCACATGAAATTACCACTTAGTATTTTCAAAATACTACGCAGCACTAAAGATGGCGTCGCCGGACCTCAAACATTCTTGTCAGTGTACGTGATGTAACCTAGTGTTTGTTATGAAGGAAATCAATAGAAATAAAAGAATATTATTGTCATGGGCGACTTTGATAATTGCGAAAATCGGCCAATCAATCAATTGAGAAAAGACTAATAATGTACCTATTCTGAATGGAATAAAGGTTTAAAAAATATTATATTTAGTAATATAAGTCTGTTTTTCCACCCTTTTAATTACTCTAACCTACAGTTTAGCCATTGACTTTAGATTTTAGAACATATAGTTTACGCTAAGATTAGAATTAATGTCTAGAACCCAATCATTTTGAACTAAATTTGTCATGATTCGAATGCGAGATGTAGTCTCGAACGGTCCCGACCACTCCAAGCAGTTCGAGCGGCTAGCGTTCGAGAAATCGTACTTTATTTCGAACTCGTGATCAATTCGATCGCGTGAGAATTGGCTCCCTGAAATAGCACATAGGCTACTTTTATCCCGAAAAATTCAAAAGTTTCCGCGGGTATAACTATAACCGAGCTTAAACGAACTATAGCTTTAGCCACAGCTTGGTATAGCAAACGTGTAAATTAAGGAGTTAATGAGTTAATTAAAGAGTTCCACGCCGATGACCAAGTTTAGGGCGGGCGGCACATTCTAGTTTAATATATGAAAATATTTTAATAACTATCGCCGCTGTGCACACTTTGGGTAGTCACAGCGAGTGATTCGTTGAACCACAACTACAACACTATGCGCTACGCTTGCAACATTTTAAAAAAAAAAAGTTCGATTGCAGCTGTTATTTTAGTCTATATAATTAAAAATCAAGGTTTAGAAAAAATCGAAAACTGATGTTAGGTGAAAATTACGAAAAAAAGTCATTAAAAAAATTCTATCTTGAAAACTACGAAAAATCGTAGAACATACATGGGGGTGATTTGGATACTCCTCATCATAAAGTATCTAAATTTTACGTTTGAACGTCAACTTCCCGGTCACCTGTATATAATATATATAATTAATAGCAAGGCATATTTTTTTTTTTTCAAAGTAATCTTTGAATTACTATACACGCAGCTATAAAAACATTTTAGTTTTGTAGGGATATATTTTGGCACATTATTTCATACTGATATTATAAATGCGACAGCAACTCTGGCTGTTTGTCTATCTGTTACCTCATTTACGCTTGAACCGCTGTACGGATAAAATTAGGGATGGAGATAACTTGAATCCCAGGAAAGGACATAGGCTACTTGAAAATGTCAAGTGCGAGTGGGTTTTTTTCTATAATTAAGGAGTTGCCGTTGAAATCCTACACCGATAACTGAATTTGGGGCGGGTAGAACCGCGGTCGAAAGCTATTATATTGTAGATATGTGTATGACGGGCTTAAATCTCGTCCGTTACACTGCAATTTTCAGTATTAGTGGCGTTTTTTTAGCTGACATAATGTAGATAATGCGGGAATTCTACCAAATAGAATTAACCAAGATTTGTACTGTGTTATACAGAATTTATGTCTTTTTAATGTCATAATCCTGCCAAGTTAAAAAGACATAAATTCTGTATAACACAGTACAAATCTTGGTTTATTCTCTTTGGTAGGATTACCGCATTATGTACATTATGTCAGTCAACAAAACGACACTTACATAACAATGTACTCTGTGACTGCAATCATCTTTGATATTCTACTCTATGGTCTTTGCTTGAAAATAGGTTACTAGGGTGCGATCCAAATCGCAACGAGGAAGTTAAAAAAGTGGTTTTGGGACGCCCGGGGTAGAGTAATTTTCCAACTGTCAAGTTGAATTCTTTACACTGCCATAGAAAAGGTTGAAAATCACTCCTGTCAGTGTGAAAATTAACTGTCAAACCTCGTTCCAGAACGGGTTGATTATTCAACTTTACCGGGCGATAATTACTCGGCGTGTTTTGGAACATAGCCCTAAAAATTACATTTTACCTTGTTTGTTATTTTTTTCATGTGAACCTAACTTGCGCTAATGTTAAAATTATTGTTAAAGCAATAAAGGTATAACTCAAACCAAAACCAGGTACCATAGGTACCGTAAATGACGTCTAAGAGTTTTGATTTGTTAAAAATGAAATTTTTCTTCCAATGTTAACTACTCAATCATAAAAATGGAGTTCCACAATTCAAGAGCAATAAAATGTCAAAAATGTCGACACATCTTATTAGTAGATATGCGCGAAGCAGTATATTCCCCAATTTGTGATCTGGATAAATGTAGCAGTTATCGAATAAAAAATTTCATTTACTTGATTGAGGAGCAGTTACCAACTTGGGTTAAATTAAAGATTAATGATGAGAACTGGACTAAAGGGAAATTGCGTTGTGATAATTGTGGTGCAAAAGTGGGTTCATTTGACTTTGTCACTGGCAGAAAATGTGACTGTGGGAAATCAGTTTTACCAAGTGTACACTTTGTATCAAGCCAAGTTGACCGCCCTTTATTTGTAAATTAGGCTCAAGTTCTATTACTGCAGTAATTAAGATATACATCCTGTTTCAGTCCAGTCTACCTAAGACTTCCATTCTGAGGCTGTTATCAAAATGTGATTATAGCCATTCAAGAGCTGTACGGCAAGTCATATGTCATGAAGCGCTATGACTGTCTAGTCATTGTCAGATTTTTCTACAAAATCTAAGCCAATGACCAACTGTTTGAATCATAAAAAAGGTTGAGGCTGTGGTTATAACTACAGCACAGCTTTTGGAAATTAATGTTTGTATTGACAATTTCTTCACCTATTGTTCTAACAATTCTATTTCTGGATTCAGGCTGATAGCAATAAGCTAAATGGAATATAATTATTTAATATATTAGTATTTTTCCTATTGTGACTTTATTTTTTTTTACACCCTGCAAGATGTGCTTAGTCAGAAGAGCTAGATGACACATGGTCTCTCCTATTCTTAATTGAATCACGTTGTAGCCTGATAAAATTATATCCCTATAAGAAAATGACAACTAGTGAGGGTGCAGGCGTCAAACTTAAAGATGCAAAGTGAATGGCTATCAGTGCATGGGGGAGTTCTGCATCCAATTAAGACTAAAGGGAAAGGTGTCATTCCCTATTGACATTTATCTTATTGCCTGCCAGTTGATTATTAGTTTCAATTCTAAAGTTGGATTGCTTTACCTTGTAAAATATAGCTGGAGTTCTTTGACAGCTGACAAAGTAACAGGCCTAAACTGAGACAATGTTTATAATTCATCATTAATACAAATTATTATTGGTATTATTATATATGTTTGAATTTATTTTTAATTGAATGATAAAATAACTTACCTACCTACCCCTTCCCCGTTTCTCCTATCCACTCTCAATCAACTTATTTAGAAACCTTCCTGGTGGCCATGGGCACAGAAACTCAGCAAAGGTTCAACGCAATGGGAAAAATACAAAGAAACAAGGCAACATGCATGTTTACATACCTATAGCTGATAAATCGCTAATTTTATATTTAAGTAAAAATTTTCGATGGAAAAATCGATCATTAATACTTTATAATGAAGTCAATTTGGGAAAAATCCCTTTTTTTGGGCACGCAACATAAAGTATGGCAATGTCACATATATTTCTCCAAATCTGAACAGAGTTTGATAAAAGCTACTTCACCTGAAAGGTGTGTAACTAAACTATCCATGTTTTGCTTGTTTAAAAATTAGTTGTCTCAAAAATGTCATAAAAAAACCGGCGAATTGGCTCGCGCACCAAGGGTTCCGTAGCTACTACCACTAACATAATTAACAAAAACAAAAGTGACCAAGCCCGACGTTGCTTAACTTTGAATATTGTTTCCAACAAACAAAATGTGTAATTTGTTGGTATACACACACTATAATCATTGCAAGATTAAAGCTAGTATTTATTACCGTTTTCACGATAGAACAACTATATTATTAAGAGTTAATTTACAGTTACACAATTTTTATTTAAAACGATATTCAAGGTTGGCAACGTCGGGCTTGATTAGTGATTGGATAGGTGACCGCTTAGCGGCACACTTTGTTTTTGTTTGTATTCGTAAATAACGTAAATGGTGGTACGGAACCTATGGTGCGTGAGTCCGACTCGAACTTGACTTATTTTGATAACACGCATGTAATATTACGTAATTTACGAACACGCACAAAAAATGTGCCGCAAAGCGTTCACCAATCTAGTGACCGACCAAGCCCGTTTAATTAATGAATACCGTTTCCAACAAACAAATGTGTTATACTGTTTTAAGATGGAGCAAGTAGATTATAACTCACATTTGTTTATTAGACATGATATTCAATGACCCTTCAAGCCCCGGGCTTTTTGGCGCGAATTTTCTATATGCATAAAATTCAGAAAAAAAAACGTAAAAAAAATGAATATAACTTCTACTTCTAGCAAAAATGGTAAGTGGTGTATGTTTCATAGTACATTTTTAGTTTTGAAATTCACTCATTTTTGAGAAATGTAGTCGAAACTCTAATATAAACAGCTCTATCTTAATTTCTAAAGAGCTCAACAACAACTAAACAAAACAATCACTTCCAATAACATTTTATTAACAATGAACCCATCTGTTTACAAAAAACCAAATGCGAGTCGGAGTCGTGTACGAAGGGTTCCGTACCGTTATCTTTATCACGTTTGTTGTGTGGGACCCCCCTTAAATATTTGTTTTATTCTGTTTTTTAGTATTTGTTGTTAAAAGTTTCAACCGTCAATCATGGTTTATGAGTTACAGACAGGCGGACGGACAGCGAAGCTTGGAAGCCCCAATGTTCGATCAGCGGTAATGATTCCCGAAATCCCCTATTCATGTATAAAAACGTCCCCCTGCTAAAAAACACACTTTTTTTTTTTCTAACTACTACTGTTGGCCGCAGATGGCTTTTACAACTACACGCGGACTAACTTTTGCTGCGGTGCTGTTTGCACTCTTCAGCGAAAAGTTGGGGCGGTTTGCGCAAGGGTGTCCTGGACACGAACCTCGGCTTGGGCAACCGCTCTTAAAAACTAAATTTCTATCTGACTAAAATTTACCGCCGTTTCGGAAAATAGCAAAGGCGTTCTGAAGAGAAGAAACGGCAATAAACTCTTCAGCCCTCGCCTATTATTATTTAAATCTAACTAGTCGAAGCGCCCGGGTATATTAGTGAACCTAGTCGCCGGCGGCGACGTATTCTGTATATATTTGGGTAAACTGTGTTCGCGGACGCGGGTGCAGAAGGCGCTTGAGCTCTGAGCCTACTGGTGATCTCATCATCAGAATCTATCATTACGTGTCTCGGATATCTAAAAGGTCCTAAGGCCCCTCTATTGGAGGCGTAGTTAATAGATTGCCTAATTAGGGGATTGGGGTGGAGGGTTGCCGACTCAAAGTAGCGTTTAGACGCATCTTTGATGAAGGCTTTTATGGTCGGAAGCTCGAAATCGCTATGGAGATCGATGTTACGCATATAGTACGGGGCGCCGACTGCGCCTCTCATTAAGCGATTTTGTATGACTTGCAAGGAAGTAGTGTTGGTGTGACCAAACGCTACGCTCGCATATGTGAGTATGGGCCGAATACAAGTTTTGTAAAGCGTCACCTTATTTCTAAGAGACATTTTACTGTACTTGTTTAACATTGGCTTAAGGCGACCGAGAACGAAGGCTGCTCGGTCTCTCACTGTTTTAATGTGGGCTCCGAAATTAAGATGAGAGTCTAAAGTGACTCCTAGGTATTTGACCTTGTTTACCCACGGAATGGGTTGGCCATATAGGTGGACTGGGGAGACTTGCCTCTTGGCCTTTTTCGATTTTTTAACCCCGAACGAAGTGCAGTGCTGCACTTTTCTCAGCGTTAACCTCGATTCTCCAAAAAATACACATAAACTTTGCATCGGGAGCTCTTTGCTTTAAAAGGACCAACTTCAGGAATGTAGCCATCACTACATGTAATAACAAATGGATTTAGCAGGTTTTCAAACTTATGTAAACTATATTAGTCTCATTGGAATAAGAAGTTCTTCTGCACGTAAATAAACATATTATGTACTATAAAAAATTAAGATTTTGACGAGACATACCATTTCTGTGAAGAAACTACTACCCTACGATCAATAGCTAAGGAGATGTAGCCCTTTCTAGTTTGACAGCTGTCATCTGAAATAAAAATCTTGGTGAAATCTATCATTTCTAGTTTGACAACTGTCATCCGAAACAACGATCTTGATTAGGTCTATCATTTCTGTGGAACAATAGTTACGGAGATATAGCCCTTCCTGGTTTGACACATGTCATCCGAAATATAGATCATAATGAGACCTATAATTTCTGTAAAAAAAATACTAATGTACAATGTCTACCAATCTGTAAAGTTTTGCGGTTGGATCTATTGGGTAGAATTTAATATGGATATATTAAACCGTAAAAGGCAAGGACAGACAGACACCGACACTTTCGAATTTATAATATTAGTATGGAAGTATGAGTACAGACAAATCGCAAACCTAGTTGGTTAGTTTTTATTTTTTATTAATACTATTTCCTATATGTGTACAGACTTATCGCGAACCTCCTTTTTTAAAGTCGGTTAATTGTTTTTTTAAATGAATATTATCTCTCATACTGACTACCTAGTATGATGGTTAGTCTAATGTGATAAAATGGTGTGACGGAGAGTCTGCACCCGTAATTACTTATTGCCAGTCACAGCAGACAGTGATATGGAGGAAAAAAAAATTTGTTCCAGAATGGTGTGACGTCACGTCTGCACCCAAATTGATAGCTATGCCCAAAAATTTTTGCTACAAAAGCAAATAGCATTGTGCCAGTATTCACCACGGTTTGCCGCTTTTCCAAGTTTATGCAATAAATATATTTCGTGATAAATTATCTTTTGACAATGGGACAGAAAAATAAACCAAAAAGTATGATCTTATTATCAGATAAACCCAAAGTTCAAAATTAACTTGAAATATTTAATAAATTAAGTCATGCTAATGTATAATTTACAACTATTTAAATCTTGGGTTGAAGTTATTGATTCTTCACGTTGACATCTTCTAGGCAATGTAAGTACCTGTAAAAAATATTTTAATAGTCAATATAGAGTACATTTTGATCACAATATTGAATGGAAGTCCAAAAAGCTAAATAAAAGCAAAGTCCAACTGTAACAGAGTCAAGGCAAATCAAATCGAAATGCATTATATAGGACAGGTAACTGGACTAGACGCGCTGCCGGTGATGCGTCTAGCTATAATTTACGCGGTTTCACAGTCAACAACTACTAGTCACCTATAAAGTCCTAGTACATACTTAGCAATCTTACAAATACACAAATTTTCATAGATTTAAAAACTATATGCAGTTGGTATTTTCATTGGCCTGAGCTGTGCCTTGATAGCTCTAGGTAGAGAACTTACACAGACTGTAAGGGTTGTTGCAGGTTCCAGTCCTGGCTCGAGGTTAATCTTTTGACCACCCACATCTCTGCTAAGAGAATATTTATTTATATTGAAGGTTTCAAAGTAAATGTATATGAGGTGAATTGTTATTCGACTCGACTCGACTTGCCGAGCCTAACGAATGTTTACCTTTAAAAAACCTGCCAAGTGTGAGTCGGACAAAAAATTGGGAGTTTTTTTCTTTTGATTGATTTGTTTGTAACAAAAAGTAAATGTTGATGTTAGGCAGAAATACACACCTGTTGTACTATTTCTCTGCTCTCCAAACATCGGTAATGTCAGAACTTTCAAAATGTAATAGATCTCATATCCATATATTGAGTTCTATCACCTAAATCATCCATTTTCTGAAAAAGTAAAAATAAAAATTAACAATAAAATTCGATCCAAAAAAACATTTTTTGTGGTTCAAATTCTCACAACTTAAGTTTTAAAACTACCAAGCATTTACTTAAAATATTTTCTTTTAAACTCATTTAAAGCTTTTGGATTTTATTAATAAATTGAGCTTTGTGAATTTGTAAGTGCCTCACAAACTGTTACGATAAATATGCTCTGAAAAACTAGACTACTTAACAGCTAAAAGGATGTCATAGAAACACACTCCTAATAAATCCCATTATGAAAATAACTGTGCGTAGGTAATTGAGTTTATGTATAGAAAAAAATCTTAGCACCCCTCCGCTGTACTTAATGAGACTGCGTTAGTTTAAATAAACGAACTGTATGTATGTGTAATATTCGCAGATTATTGTATGCTAACACATACTATAGGTCATTCCTGCGGTCCACTAGCGCCGCCATCCGATATTTTTTATTTACTGTCTGTAGAAAGAGTATTTAATAAAAAAATTTAACGAACAATAAAAGTAATCATAAGCTATTTTTTGTATTATTTCTATTGTGTTGTAGATAGAAAATCTGTAAAAGTGACTGTTATACAACAACAGTAAATAAAAAAATATCCAATCGCGGCGCTAGTGGACCGCAGAGATGACCTTAAATAACATTTTTGCCCTGTAATTACAAACACACACACCTTGTGTGTATGTATTGTGGTGTTTTTAGGATGTGCCAAGATTTTATAGACGCATTACGTTTTTGGATTCGACTAACCGTTAATTCGAAATAAACTTAGTAAGCCACATTAACTTGGCGTAAGAAACTAAATTTTTAATCTCTTCTTACAGAACCTATGGACAAATTTTGTCTTATTAATTGTACGAAAGCAGTATTTTTATAAACTTATGAAATTGTTGTGCTGCAAACATATTGTAAATCCATGATTCATGATTTTTCTTATGTAATAGGTTTACGTTTTAGTTTTTTTTTATGAAGGACGATACAATAACCTTAGATTTTTATTGTAACTATTGTTATTTTGCTACAGTATTTTCATATTTAATACTTTGACGGCTAAATGTAACTTAGATTTAAATTGGTTATATCCACAAGTTTCATTTTTACATAGGTCTAGTACCTATGGCGTGGTTATTAAATTGTTTTAAAAAATATACCACTGCTTAGATCTAAAATAACTGCAACCATAGATATTGTATATTCTGTGTAAAGGTTTCGTAATATATTGATAAGCAATGCTTTTATTATTTCTCTATGTTTTATGTTATATAAATTATCACACATAAATCATTTTAGGATGCGTTCCGTTTTCAGTTTAGACAATGTCATTGGTCAAAACGATAAATGCGCCATAAGAAAATGTCTAACGTTATAATTCAATAAGACAAATAAAGCAGGCTGTGATGTCATAGCCCCAAGCGGTACGTGGTAAACTAAGCCCTGAGCTGAGTGTTGCAAATTAAGTTCTTAAATGTAGAAAGTTAAAACGGAACACAGCCTTTTAACGGAAGTATATTCTTAAAATAGTGTTTAAAAAGGGATTTTCTTTAAACTTCTTTAACTTTAAATTCCAATTTTATTTATTGCATAACTAAAATCTTTGATACTTTTTTCTGACCAAATTTTCTTAGCTATATTTACGGTTTTAAAATTTTATGCAGTTGGAAATAAATTAACTTGCTTGATTATAATTAGTGCAATTTTCTTTTGGGTACTTTTTTAAGTTTGGTTATTCAAGCAGAATTAGAAAACCCTGGATCTTTGATTGAGATAATCAAATTTTTATTACTGCTATTAAGTACTTAAAACTAAAAAATCAGTATGTAAATGTTTCACAAGAGTTGTGTGTGGCACCACAGGGCATGCGTGTAATAAGTAATATTAAGCATGACATCTCTCGCAATATAGAAGACTTCAAAGCCTAAATTCTGTTAATTATCATGTCTATTTCCTCAAAATAACGTTGCCCTGTGTTACACTAACCAAATTCTTAATTTGTTTAGGAATCAGTCTAAGTGAAACTAGTCTTACAAAATCAAACAAGTGCCTTACTTTAGTATATTAATATGTATTGAGATTTGTTACCTGTGATTCATAATTTCACTTCATTACTTTAAAAAGTTCTTCAACGTTCAATATTGGCAGAATGACATCCTATTTTTTCTTGTGCTGTACATATGCTGATAATAATCTCTTTTATTACTTACATCTAAATAAACAACCTGTTTGTTCGATTATAATAAGTCAAAGAATTGTAATTAAGCTTGTTTACGAATATTGGATTCACCAATGTATCAAATAAAATACTAAATAGTCTAAGATGAAATATCTAAGTGTTTTTAAATCTATTGCTTTTACTAATTATATAATATTTTTCAATATTCGTGCAATATTCGTAACAAGCCTTGAGAATACTCTTATTTTCGGGTCAACTGTATTTTTGTAACAAATACTTTGCCTTAGAATTGATTTTTGGTATCAGGTAAAATTCAAAGTTCATTTATTCATTGCATTAGTGAAAATATTGGTTATGCCCTTTAATTTGTTCTATCATCTTTGTAGCTTCAAATTAAATTACGTTGAAAACAATAAATACTAACCCGCAATTTTCTGGCACTTGATTTCATGTTACCATATACAGGCTTAACATTTCAAGTAGGCGTGCATGACCAACTTCGAAACTATTTGATGAAAACCTAAAGTGCATCATCAGCTTTTTGAAAAATCAATATTCCTAGACAGAAATTTTAGCTCTTATGGACATAACTTTAAAGTATGAAGCAGTTTATTAAAAGCCAACCCTTTCCTTAGGTTTGCCGTATGTCATTAATTCCCAGAATTCGTTCCTTTGTAGTGACACTAATGGTTTAATATTTTTTTTTTTTCAAAATCAACAGATTCTAATCCTGGCTATGAATATTGATTTTTCAAAAATCTGATGCAGTTTAGGTTTCATCAAAATTGGGCCCAGAATCCTTTGAGTACTTTTTGCTATACCTCATAGTTTCGGATATGGCCATGCACACCTACTTGAAAAACTACACTCATAATAATAGGCCTTAGATTTGCTATATCATCTTTGTAGCTTTATAATAACAACCCACATTAAAAATAATAAATACTAACCCGCAATTTTCTGGCACTTGATTTCATGTTACTATAGTATATATAGGCACTAAGTATTACGCAAACGTCAGTGACTTGTTACACTAATAATAATTGGTTGTGGCCTTAGATTTGTTCTATTATCTTTGTAGCTTCAAATTAACTAACGTTTAAAACAATAAATACTAACCCGCAATTTTCTGGCACTTGATTTCATGTTACTATTTATACTTGGTATTTGGCTAACGTCAGTGACTTGTTACACTAATATTAATAATTGGTTGTGGCCTTAGAGTTCTTTCATCTTTGTAGCTTCATAATAACAACCCACATTGAAAACAATAAATACTAACCCACAATTTTCTGGCACTTGATTTCATGTTACTATATATACTTGGTATTTGGCAAACGTCAGTGACTTGTTACACTAATAATAATTGGTTGTGGCCGTAGAGTTCTTTCATCTTTATAGCTTTATAATAACAACCCACATTGAAAACAATAAATACTAACCCGCAATTTTCTGGCACTTGATATGTTTCTCTATACTTTAGTATGGAGTAAACATCAGTCGTTTGTTAAATTTAAAATAATAATTTATGCGAAATTTATTTTATTGGTTTGTTCATCTTTGTTGCTATAAATTAACAATCTACATGGAAAAAACTAGGTACTAACTTGCAAATTTTTGGCACTCGTTATTGTTTCTATATACAAATATTTGGTGTCAGTGAATAGTCGGTCACTAGTTGCAGCAATTATTATGGTAATTGGTTGTGACATTTTTCAAAAACTTTCCATATTGAAAACTACGTGCAATTTTCTGACACATGATATCATGTTTATAAATAAATTTGGTAGTGTAAACTGAACATTTTAATTTGCTAATTTGCATTGAATCATACTAAATAATAATAATAGATAAATATTAAAAAATACACTGCAAATAGTTTTGGTAAATTATAAATAACTATGTATTTAAGAGGCTATATACGGCTTTAGGTACTTTATACTTCAATGGCAGTTCTGGATGAATCTCTGGATTCATTTTAAATAATTGTAGTACAATTTGACACACATACCTAAGATTCTGAATGCCACTGATGAAATTCATATTTTATTGTTAGGTGAGATTTTGTTATCTCAATTAGTTCTCTCTCAATTCAGTCTTATCTACAATTAATATCACACATTGTTTTAGGATCAAGAAGGTCTTTAGTGCTGAATTTGAAAAATATAATAATATCCTACTTCACAGACCACCTCACTTTTTCATCTCATCTATAGGAAAGACTGAATATTATGCTTGAATAAACTAATGTATTATTCAATATTTTTATGCATGTTTTCTTCGCTGTAGGTGAAATTATCATAACATGACGCAGTTAAATAAATCATGGATCTTGGTGTTTATAAATTTATTATGATATAAGTCCTTAATATCTAGAACATGAAGTTATTATCTATATATTATAATTAATCAGCACTATATTATAATTAATCCTTACTAAGTACTTACAATACTTAGAATTTGGTTTCTTTGAACCTTTCTGGTCAGTAAACAACAAAGAATAGCTTTACAATTACGCGATACAAAATGTACCTGCATATTGAAGATTTAAAATATATATTCAGTCAAATAATTAATATTAACTCATTTATAAATACGTATATGTAAAACTTCTTGAAATTAAATATTTAGTAACTCAGGAGGGTATTTCCGCCATCTTTTATGGCTTCCTAAAATTAATATGTATTAAACTACTATTTAGTAGTAACTTCGCTTCAATATTTCATCCTTTCTATGTATTTCGAGTATGTTGTATATCAATTATCCCTTATTTATTCAAAAAGATCACCAACTGCCTGTAATGCAAAGAATTATATTTATGCTTAGAATTTAATGGAATGGTTGTCAACTCTATATTTACCTACATATAACTTTTCTCTAGACAAGTATTTACCATAACAACTTTAAAAAAATCAGCTAGCACTCCCACAATTTGTTATGGTAATATGTCTTATCAATGCAGGTGCTTAGATTTTGTACATGTTTCGTTTTAACATCTCATGGTTGCTTTTTAAATGCTATGATTATGTGCATTTCAGGCTAATTTTATTTCAAAGTATCATACACTTAAAGCATTTCTATTTATAGATATACAATAAATTCAGGGCTTTTCCATTAAAATTAATAATTAATGCTATAAGCAGTTCGGCAATCTGGAATGGCTTTCTTATCATAAGACTGTAAAATACTTCTTAGCCATTGATTTATCCTTTTTGATCATTAGCCAGATAAGCTCCAGTGATGCACTAATACACCGCAAATTACTATCTCAGAATATCCATTACAAGAGACTTTGTAAATAATGCCTACATTATACCTAGATTTAACTAAGTGAAGGTAATTTCATTATCAGTTTATTGTACACTATTTTTAGTTAACTAGGCAGAGTTACGTTGTACCCAAATATCGTAAATTATAACCTAAAATAATGTTCACAAAACAACAATTTGCAAATCATTCTTTCATCAAAAATTCCTATTAATATGTATAGTGTGTGGTAATTATAATTCACTATAGTCTTATTGACTCATTAGAATAATCTTTGCGTTACACCAAGATATTGAAAACTACAAGGTATGTAGTCGTTTCTATATAGTTAATTCAATACTCATTGGACTTAACCAATTTTAAAAT
Source organism: Apoda limacodes (assembly GCA_946406115.1). Classification (NCBI taxonomy): domain Eukaryota; kingdom Metazoa; phylum Arthropoda; class Insecta; order Lepidoptera; family Limacodidae; genus Apoda; species Apoda limacodes. The sequence goes on from OX291546.1 coordinate 15,866,705, forward strand.
AATAAATCATAAAATGGTAGATTTAGCAATTCCCACCAAAAAATATATATTCAGGTTAGATAATGCATCCTATGATATGATTCTTTCATATTTTAAAAATATTTGCCTCTTGTAATTTGGCTGGCTATCTCTGCGGCTAATTATGCTGTACTATGGAATACTTTCAAAATGTCAGCATGTAAGATATAAGTACGCAAAAACCACAATTTTGAATTCCATAATTTCAATAAAATACAAACATAATTTTTGGAATAACATGTGATTCAACTACAATAACATCCTGTTTTTACACATATCTGTCCAAGCAATGTGTATTTCAATCATATTATAATTTACTTTAAGCAAACATCCTATTGTAGGAATAACCATTCTCAATGTCTTGAGGTAAGGCATTACCAGATAATACAAATACTATATATATTTATTTTAAAGATGTAAATTCTACCCCTCAGAACAACGGAGGCGAAGAGTCATTGCTTATGTCGAATAGCATAAAAAAAAATGCAACTAATAGGTTCAAAACATTGCATACTATATTACTTTTACTATACTTTGTTAGTAAGACACACCTATTAATTTTGTCTGTGGATAAATTGATGAGTAATTTAGTAGGACTTACCGTAGTTAGCAGCATACTGCGGTTGCGCAGGTTGGTAAGCGCTGTAGGCGGGTTGTGCGTAAGGATCGTACGCTGGCTGTGCCGCACCCGCGTACGCTGCAGGGTCAGCTGCGCCGTAACCCGCGTCGCCTGCGCCGCCAACATTTCCACTGAAATAATGGTACAATGTTTACAAACATTTCATGTGCGATTGTAGAACCCGGTTACTACGAGCATTCAGCAATGTCCATTCTTATAGTAACCGAGTTTTTTGACCTCTGGCCTACGTATACTATGTATTTAGAGTATCAAATTTCTAAATCTCACCTGTAGGGGTCATTTTCATAGCCAGGTTGGGCACCTGTTGAATACCCATAGCTTGCGCCGTAGCCAGGTGCGCTGTATCCCGTTGCAGGCTGCGCAGGAGCAGGGGTTGAATAGTTGCTTTGATATGCACTGAGAAAATAATAGCATACTATCAAATCTATTTTTCATACAATAATAAGCTTACCAATATTTAACTTGTTGATCAGAATCTTTTTTGTCTGCATTTGTGTTTCAGACGGCAATTCCTATCTTAAGATTGGGGGATCATCATATGGTTTAACAAATATGCGGCTGTCCTGTCCATTAATACATAGATTTTTTTGATATAAAATTGATTTGCTGTTATTTTCGAAGTTCCGTTAATTTCAATTAAAAAAAAGAACAAAAAATTAAGTTCTCGGGTTTCATGAGATTCTGATAAGCCGTTATATTTTTATTTATTTTTTAAGTCAAAAATATTAAAAAATAATAGCTTATCTATTATCGCTTATATATTATATAGTATCTTAAATTTTAGCTCTTTACTGTATCAAAATACATCATTTAATTTAGGGAACTACGTGTAAAGGGGGAAAAGCATCATGTTTTGAGGAAATTATCCACTTAAGTGGCGGACACGGTAGTTATATGAAAAACACTGTAAAAAACCTTATTTTCTAAAATGTTGTTTAATACATTTGGTGCTATTTAACAGTTAACTTAAATAATAAAGAGGCCTTTTATGCGCTAAATCTTAAGTTTTCTTTGAAATTAAGTATTTTTTTTTTGATTTAGAGAAGTTTTATGACTAGCCTATTAAAAGTTGTTCTCGCAATCTTAGGCTCATGTACTGTAAACACACTATAAGTGATATACTGTAAAATTATCAACTGACTATTGATTTTACCTTTATATTATATTCTATATATTTTTATATATCCTATTGTATGGAACAAAGAAAATAGAAACCTTGATACAGGGATAGAACAAATAAACAAGGCATAACTGCTGTTATATTTTGATTTGTTCTCGAGTCCGCTTTTGAGTGTATAATATTATATTACCAAGGAGTATTTTAATGACAGCATTGTTTGATTTATTTTTGTTTATTTGGTAATTAGTTGATTATAATAGTTACCTAGGCTGTTGACTATATGCTGGTTGTGCGTACGGATCCACAGCAGGCTGTTCATATGGCTGATATCCTTGTTGCCTGTAAAGTAACTACATTTCAAAAATATGCTCTTAAACTCTTAATTTGTAATATAGATAATAATGTTTTCAGTTAAGATAATAGCGTCATATATGTATCAGACGGCACATTCCTATCAAGAATAAGGATCATCATATAAGTTGGTAATAATCAAAAAGAAGTTTTCTAGTTAAACTCAAAGTATGTTAAATATTGAATACATACGCTGCTGGTGGCGGATGTCCATATCCATTGGCAGGAGGTGGCGCTGCATGTTGTTGTGGTGGAGGCTGGTAGCTTGGCTGTGGAGGGCGCACGCCGCCGCCGCCTCGTGGTCCTTCGAACCTAATAATTGACCATAACACATCAAAATATAATATCTTTGGTTTATTACATTTTTCAATATTACAAGTTTTAACAAAAATTTAGTTGTTTTAGCTTAGAGCATTCTACTTCCTTTCTCCTTAACCAGTGGTTATTAAAATTATTAATAATCACTGATACTACAGCAGTAACACAGTAATCAGAGTTGGAAAAATATTCAAAACATTTTGTAACCCTCCTATTTTTAGTTTATGGCAGTCTTGAGGATGACCAATGGAAAAGTTATTTAGATAATTGCTTTACAGCACATTGCATTATGCTTTTAATGGAATCTAATTTTAATTAGGGATACACAAAAATAAAAGATGAAACCAATAAAATTACAGACCTTCCACGCTTAGGTGGACCACCTCCACCTCCTGGACCACCATGAGGTGGTCCCCCTCCTCTTTTAAATGGATGTCCTTGCGGTTGCCCTGTGGGTACTTGTTGTTGGGGCATTGCTGGTCTAGGGGGCATGGGGCCCCCAGGAATAGGACCCGGTGGTCCACGAGGCCCATGACCTGGATGAGGTCCTGGTGGTCCTGAAGGAGGGCCACCATGATGTCCATTTGGCGGGGGTCCATGCCCGCCGCGTCCACCTCGACCTAGTTAAAAAAAACAGTAGTAGTTAATACATACTACACAACTAATTTTCTAAACTACTTTTCTATAAACTTAAAATATGTACCTATTCCATGTAATTTGAAAGCTAACATTAACTCTTGATAGTTGTTTGTCTGCCCGTATGCTGTTAGTTTGACTACAAACTCTATTATGCTGCTATAGCAAAGGTTTATCAGCAGCATTTAATAGTCCACAATATGTTATTAACATTTCACATAAATTCGCATCTATTTCGTTAACACGAAAATCCTATACCTTTAAAAATAATAATATAATGTTTCCCTGATTATGAAAAATTTATGATTCCTAAGTTGTAAATTAAACTAAAGCCATGAAAACTTCAAACCTCTCATAGGCATTCCTCCTCGTCCCCCTCTGTCATTTCTTGGACCAAAGTCACCACGACCTCTGCCCCCGCCGCGACCCCTCATTCCTCCAGGACCACCTCGGTTGTTAAATGATCCTCCTGTTCAATGTAGATTGGGTTTTAATAAGCTGTTGGTTGTTGTAAAAATGTGTAATATTGTAAGGTCCACAGATGAAAAAAATTAAAACTAGTCAACTATCATGTAAAAAATGTTTTGATTTTAAGATTTTTTTTTAATTTAAAATAGTTTTGTGATGTTAATATATTATGTACGTAATGTACTAGAAATGGGACGACTAGCAGACAATCATTTTAGAAATTATCAACTAGCCATCCTGCTAATCGACGTTGCTGAGTAAAAGAATTTTTGAAATTCTCCAGGCCAGCTTAATAAGTTATTAATTTACTAATCACTAATGAAAAAAACTATTCTTATTGTAAAATTAAATAGAAGAGGATGACAACTCTATGTGTGAACACGATGATCCAAAAATCACCCGGTATAGCATGAATTACCTACGGGCATGCGCCCAGCTGGGTCATTCATCTATACTAGGTTTTTTTTTTAACCACTATACATGTTGCGCCGTGGCAGAAGACCAAGCCTGTCCGCGGCCCAGTGCAGCAAGAATCATCCATAAATGGCTTAAGAGAATTGGCATTTTTAAAAACACAAAGCTATTAAAGTTTTGTTCTTTATATTATATCAAAATATAAATTTAGGGAACTTCGGAGATTATGGTAAAATTGACTGCGTAAACGTTAAGTTACACATTAAAGGGGGAGAAGCATCATGTTTTTGAGGAAATTATCCACTAAGGTGGCGGACACGGTAGTTATACGGAAACCACTAAAAAAACCTTATTTTCTAAAATGTTGCTTAATACATTTGATGGTATTTATCTCATAACTCAAATAATAAAGAGGCCTTTTTATGCGCTAAAACATAATTTTTTGAAATCTGGTATTCTTTTTTTTTATTTATTGAAGTTTTATGAGTGGCCTATTAAGAGTTGTACTTGCAATCTTAGGCTAATGTAAAACACTGACTAAGATAGAGCATACATCAAAATGTTAAAATAATTCAATAAAAAAATATATTCTAATTTGAATAATCAGTCATCAGAGACACAATATACTGTAAAAATATCAACTGACTATCAAATTTTACCTTTATTTGGTTATGGAACAGAAAAAAATAGAAACCGTGATATAGGTACAGAACAGAAAAAAAAAGGCAAAAACTGCTGTTATATTTTGATTTATTCTTGAGTTCACTTTTGAGTGAATGACATAAAAAAAAAATTACCAAGGTGTATTTTAAGGACAGCATTGTTAGAATTTAGCAAGAATCATCCTTAAATGGCTTAAGAGAATTGTCCTTTTTAATAATATGCCATAGCTTAAAGCAGTTCTTTCATAATAACATTGTTTTATTTTAAGCTCTTTCTAAATAATATGTTCTAAAATTGAAATAAATAATAGATATCAAATCTCATACATATGTGATTTTCCTGATAAACAATATTTACCAATCAATGATTTTTTTTTGATTAAATAGCTGATTTAATTAATTATACAAATTTTACTAAATGGTTGCTGGCTATAAATTATGGCAGACAGATGGCCCATCTTTAATTTATTTTATTTAATAAATCAAAATTAAGATATTTTAAGCATTTGGTGTTTTCAATTATATATGCATGTCTACAAATGTTGCTAATTTTAATAGCGTAGGAGTCTATAAATTCTATATTTTTTACTTTGTGGTGGCGCTCCTCTGGATTCTATGGTTGGAACTGGATGAGGTCCTGGACCTTGTGGCCCTGGTGGAAAACCACCACGTCCACCTCTATCTCCGCCACGCATAGGCCCGCCTCGGAAGCCTCTGCCGCCTCGTGGTGGACCACCACGCATCATTCCCCCTGGACCACCTCTACCTCTCATGCCAGGTCCCCCACCCCTAAATAAGAAAAAAAAATAACTTTAGCGTTTACATTTCATGAACCTCTATGATGACTAAGACTGCTAAACTGGACTGTTTAACAGCAAAATATTTCTTTAAACGTACCCCCACTGTTGGGGCACGGCCTACCCTCAACGAGGGTGATGTGGGTCATAAATCCACACGCGGACCCAGTGCGAATTGTGGACTTCACATACGTCTTTTTTTTTTTCTTGAAGTATGCAGGTTTCCTCACGATGTTTTCCTTCTCCGAAAAGCCAGTTGTGTGAATAAATAAATCAGTGTACTTAAGAAATTAAGAAAAGACTCATTGGTACTCGCCAACCCCTGGGTTCGAACCTCCGCCACTTGGGATGTGAAGTGAAATTTAAATCCCTCGGCCACCACCGACTTTCTACAATAGAATTTCTTTAAACATGTTTTGTTCAATCCCCAGTATTTATTGTAGGTGTATACAAAATTAAAGGGTACCCTGAGCTCCAGATACACCTGGGAAAAAAACTTACATGTAATTCTTATCACAATTGAACTAAAAGAAGATTGCTCTATTCCTCAAGCTAAGTCAGTGCCAAAAATCATACACCCATTTCTTTGTTGCGATATAAAGTAGGTCAAGGAGACACTTTTGCTTTTTTTATTTTGTAGTAATACAGTAAATCCTAATCCAAGCTCCGGCCTATGTTCAGCCTCCAAAATGTTTAAGCTTATAGTTATGTCCAAATTCCATGTAAGTGCAAGAAACTAATATATATTGATATAATGCCTTAATTATGATTCAGTACACTCTTTACTGGCCAATATTACAATAAAATATACCTGATGTTAGGGAAATTGACAAGTTAAAAAACTTTTTTTTTTTGTATCATAATTTAACCCGTTACGCGTCCTAGGGACCACAGGTCTCTAAGCGTTTTGTGTCGCGTGGGATTTTTTTCAGGATGACTTTTATCAGACAGGCTAATTGTAAGTATTCAGAAGTGAAGCCAATGGCCTGTCCTACGTTCTAGTATTTTTGAGTGGACAATATTTTGTGCGTTTAATATTTTTTTATCAGAAATTGTTTTGGTAATTTGATCCGGCCACCATTTTTATTGCGCCATTTTAAGTTGGATTTTGGATTTTATTAACAGTAGCATAGAGTTCATTTTGACCCCTGGTAATGTGCTATATATAAAAAACTATGTATTTTTTTAGTAAATAAATTTATTATTACTTATTATATTTATCATAAACTTATTCTTATTACTTTTTTTTATACTATATATATTAGGGAACATACCTAAAAATAAATAAAGAGAAATAAACATAATAAAGTTAGGTGTATGTCCATTTGTACGCGGCAAGGGCGGATAATTTCCTTAGTATGGGGACGCTTGACGGGTTAAGACATTCAAAATCAGTTTGATGGGCCGACATTTGGGCATTTTACCCTAGTAAAGTTTAAGTTAAGTATGTTCATTTGACACTCATGACAAAAAAATTGGGGAGAATTCTAAAGTGTGGATTAAATAAAGCATATTTTAAAGCTACCATGAAGGATGTACGAAGGTGTAAAAACAATGTTGTGCAATTTTTGTGGTCAAACTATAGCATATGAAAAAAATGAAAAATATATGGAAAAATACATGTTTTAAACTTACTTTTGTCTATTTTGTTTTTTGTGTATTACTTGCCAGCGATTCATATTTATTATATTTAATCTGTAAGTAGCCATCTAAGTGGAAGTGTTGAAACACACTTGTATAAATTTTTAAAGCGAGTTCTGCATTAGGTTGTTATGACAATCAATTAAATAATTAGAAATGATTATTATCTAGTACATTGATTATAAGTTGTAGGAAAAAGTCAAAAAATGAAAGGACTTAAGAATAAGGCCACCCACGGAGGGGTTGAGGGTGGGAGGGGGGAGGTTAGGGGGAAGGGGTATTCACCCCTACCAGTGTCCCCTCACAAAATTCAGTTTTGGAGATATGGACCTTTAAAGGTTCCTAACTACTCCTTTTTTTATAAATTTTCCCTTAGTGGATTGATAAAATGTAAAAAAGGGGGTTTGGAGAGTTCCCCATCTTACTGCCTTTACACCTTAAGAGGTAAATTAATTTTTAGAATAAGTTTTTTTTTTGCAAAACTTTACTTCCGCCTTATTTCTGGCCCTGCAGAACTAGAAGCCCCTCCGCTCTTGCTTAACAAACTCACAGGTAACCTCCGGGCTCTAAAAAACACTCTAGGGGTAGGGCAGACCAAGACCATGGCATTTGGGGGTTGACAGAGTTGGTTCTGAATTTTTTTTTACGATAACCTAGCTTTTGTAACGTAACAGACAAACAGTTACTTTTGCATTTATAATATTGGTATGGAGTTCTGTCAATACACTTACTACCCAAAATAGGGCATAAAAAATAAAAGATTTTATTAAACTTTGTAAGCATATTTAATGGCTTTCATTAGTTCTACAAAACTATCTTTATAATTACTAAGTAACTACCTCCTCCATAAATATTCAATAAGCCAAGTAAATAGGGCCGTAGCTAAGGGAGGGCATTGTGGGGCAATGCCCTAACTTATAAATACCATAAACTAAGGTTTAATATATATAAACTGTTTTCCCGTAATATAAATTAATAAAAATAAATTTTATTACTTACTACTAGCGACATCTATCAACTTAATTCTGAAGTCCATAGATTATATGCAAAATGGTTACATTATGGTGGCATTTAATGTGTGTATGGTACCATTTTGCTTTTGTTTTCCTGCACTCCCACCCAAGTCCCTACTACCTACTAAAATTACATGTGCCCTACATGAAACCACCGTTGCCCTACCTTAGATTCAACTCTAGCTACAGCCCTGCAAGTAAACAGTGTTCACTGACGTGGGTACAAGCAATGAATTACATTACAAAATGGGCGCAGAAAAACTAGAGATGATAATTGTTACCAAAAATTATCAAAGTAAATCGAAATCTGAACAATCAATCATGACACATAATGAAAGCTCCAGTGTTATAGTTATTGACAAAATACCGCTGTAGAAAAGTATCAAAATCGAAAAAAAAAAGTACTCAATGACCCAAACTATCGACACATTTTTCCAGTCTCACTCTAGCCATAGATTAAACAAATATTAAACTTTCAATGCATTTTTTCACAATTTTCAAAAATCACAACTCAAAAAGTATTCATTTCCGTGAACTGAAATTTCAGATTTGAGGTCAAGAGGATCATACTTATCTACCATAAAAGTTTGAACGAGCTAGCAAGGAGGCCTTGTTCCAAAGCTAAGCCAGGTATTTAATTAGTAACTGGCACACTATGAAGCTTATGTAACACTATGAAGCTTTTAAGGAAACTATGTTTCACATTAAGCTTTAAAAGCAGTGAATAATGGGAACTTTAATTGAAGGCACATTCATAGCTATCTGCTCCTATTGTCAACATTTTAGAATATCGTAAAATTAGGATACCTATAGGATGTTTAGCAACCCAGTATTGTGTTTAATTGAAATGTAAACCAACTAACGCAGTCCACATTTGTACGACTAGATATTGTTAACCTAGCGTTTGCAATTTATGGAACCCAGCATTGACCTGCAAATCATCTTGTGCACTCTACGTGATCAACCGAGCACGTGTTCCCGAATGAGCTATGTCCTTGTTGGCTATTTGAAATGTAAGATGGTTCGCAATTGCTGGCTTACGAGTTAATATATCTAGGAATGATGTCAACATCGCTACTTACCGCCCACGTATTTCAAAACCGCCTCTTCCTCTGCCGCCCGGTGGTCCTCCACGTCCGCCGCGAAATCCACGATTTGGTCCATCCATTGCTGTTTTTGTAGAAAACTATAGACTATTTATCTCTTTGCAATTCGATTATGAAATTAAATTAAGTCAATTTCCAATCTTCAGTGGAGACTCCCACCTTTTTTAATATTTCTTGAAATTCTTTCTGAAGCTTCTACATTATCCTAATCAACGCCATTTTGTCAAAAAAGCGGCAGCGTCAGTGTGACCCGAATTAAATTTACGATCCTACTAGGCAAAACTGCTGAAACCTGCTAAATATTTTTTAGTAAATGCAGTCATTATATATTTTTCTGCTTGAAAAAATATTATACATAATTGATTAGAATCAATAAGCATTTTATAGCATTTTACCGAGAGTTCCTTATATACTGCATGTACATAGAATGCTAATGCTGAGTTTCAGAATAATCTGATAATGTTGTTTTATGGCTCTAACTTTAGGCAGGTAAAGTTATTGGGACTGATATATTTATTATTATTTCAGCACTTTTAACTATTTTTTATACTCGCTCAACTGTTTTATTAAGAGTTTAAGAATGGCACTGCTTCATGAATTTTATTTTATATGAGTTTACTAAACCATTTAAAAACAAATACGTTAAACTACCAGCGGCTCGATTCCGTAAACTGACAGCTAACAATTCTCGTTTGAAATCCATAGAAATAAGATATACATTGCGCATTTTAAATGACGTATGAAATTCATCGATTTTTGCGAAACCGCAAAGTATATTTATTTCTTTCAAAAAAGGTTAGCAATCTTTTACGGAATCGACCCGCTGGAATTACTGCTGGTATCAATATAAACGACAAACAATGACCGTTCCATTCCATACAGCAGCCAATGAAACGTGTTCACATCGAAGCAAGCTAGAAGTACTCATTCCAAACTAGTGACGCGGAGGACAACAATACAACGTAAGCTAAGTTAAAAAGAGAGCTATACCAATAATTATAGTGAGCGTGTCTGTATATGTTTTCAATTTTACATTTTAAGGTAATGACACATTCTGGTCACAAGCATCTTTATTTTCTTCATTATACTCATACGTCCACCCTTGTTGGGGCACGGCCTCACCAAGGGTGATTTGCGCCACTGTCGATACGCTGGCCGAGTACGGATTGTGGACTTCACATACGACTTATTTTTGACGTATGCAGGTTTTCTTACGATGTTTTCCTTCACCAAAAAGCCAGTGATGTGAATAATCAATGTACTTGAGAAATAAAGAAAAGGCTCATTGGTACATGCCGGATTTCGAACATACGCTACGCGAAGTGAAATCGAATCCATGTATATAATAAATACGAAAGTAACTCTGTCTGACAGTTGGTATGTTACCTCTTCACACTCAAGCCGCTGTATATAAAAATATATGTAAATAAATGCATAGATAAATAAATACTGATATTTGTTTCAATTTTTCTTCTGTTTCTTCCGGCGATTCTATTAACTTCATTATTATAAAAAAGTAGTTATAGTAACATAACTATGATTGTTGGACAAACGGTATCGTGATTCTTTTTGTATTTATTGATGTATTTTCTAAAACACACACGCAAGGCATTTTCTCTATATTTTATTTCTTTTACTTTGGGTGCTGGGTATTATTTTAGTTTTGTAAGGATTCATTATTTTTTTAAGGTAAAATATAGCCTACGTTACTCAGTGATAATATTGAATTCTACTGGTTAAAAAAAATTAAAATCGGCCTAGCAGTTTTTGAGTTTATTGATTACAAACGAAATAATAAATATACTTCATTATAAAATTATAGACTACATCAAATTCCACACACATACAAACACCAAACTATAAACAATCAATTAATATGTGTTTGGCGGTAACTAAAATCCCATATAAGGTTTCATTGCTCGGTAATAGAAGTGACAGAAATTACCAAAATAAATCGTACAAAATGCATGACAGTTTGTTACGGATAACACAATTTTTCTATATTTTTGACACCAACTAAGCGAACGGGTGACACGTGACAAAAGACGTTCCTATCTATACCAAACTGAACACAGTCAGTCAGTTCGAAATGTTCTAGCCTAAAAGTGGTGCCTTTTTGTTTTCGCGCGGCTACCAATCAAACCTTTTATTTTACTATAGAATGGTACAGTGAACAAAACTTAGTATCACATGGACACCTCTAAACAAAGTCGGGACCGGTATAAAAGAATTGAAAGTCAACTGTGGTAATTTCTATAAATTTAGTGTAGCCATCAACCAAATATTTTTAGTTTTGTAAAGAATACTGCAATGACGAAAACATAGTATAACACAGTTATATCTAAACTCAGTCGGAACATGGGTATATGTGTTCTGTGGTCGGAACTGAGTCAAATAGAGTAAAAGTGTACAAACATGTGTGGTAATCATAACAGATTCAGATTTATATTTCGCGTAGAAAATAACCTTTTTTTTAAAAGAATACTGCAATGAATTATTAGTAGGTAACTGTAAGTTTTACACGTCCTGATTTTGAAAAACATTATACAGATTAGCAAAATATAAACTATGGTATCTATTGATTTAAATTTTCAAGTAGCCATCAACAAAATCTTTGTATATTTTTCAAAACTAACGCAATAAATAAAACTTGCTACAGTATATAGGTAACTCGGTAAATAATGAGTGTATGCAGTGGAACGAAATGTAATGATAACTTTTTTTTTCATTATAAAACGTTCGTAGTCATTCACAGTAAGGTTATAGTTTTACAATATTGATACTAGTTTTGTCGGCTTTTATTATAGTTTTGTTTATTAAACTTACACAAAAGCGTCCATTTATTTGTGAATAACATGACTGGTATACTAATTTAAAAATAATAAAACGGGTTTAAACGTGTCATTTGGCAAAATACCTTTTTCCCAACGTTTCGGCTGGGTTACACCAGCCTTGGTCACGGGTAGACTGTCGGGAACGTCGGGAAAAAGGTATTTTGCCAAATGACGCGTTTAATCCCGTTTTATTATTTTTAAATTAGTAATGGAACGCGTAAATTTAAAAACTTATATGACTGGTATACATTTGAATTCTATAATTCCTTAGTCTGGAGATGTCAGACCATTATGCGACGTTGCTATCATGGGTTGTAAACAAAGATATGGTTTACATACCTGACGTTGGCTCTATCCTTTGAATAAATTGTACGCTATAACTTAACTGCCAAAAACTTGTGCCTAAAATCGAGACTGCTCTGTCTAAGGTCTCTGTCTGATTAACTTCAGGAAAAGTCTGAGAAGACACTTTTCAATTCCGAAGACACAAGTTTGCGTGTTCGCCGCTTAAAAACCCCAATTCACTGAGGTCCCATAATTACAGAACACAGTCCTCACCATCTTTAAGAGTATTAGACTCCTAGAGAGAGAGAGAAAGGGTAAATTGCACCCCTCCGCTCCCCGCCGATAGGCACCCTTTGTGCCTGCCCCCTTCCCTGCGGTCAACGCCTGGAGACGACCTCCGGCACTAGTCGACGCAGAAAAATCGTACCACTAAGACAAACTTTTGTCTGCACTTCCTGGGCCCATCGCGTCCTTCGCCTGCGCCAAGTGCTCCCGCACTGCTTGCGAACACGCGTCCCCCTCCCCTCACCCCGTAAAGCCACTCAGTCAACCGAGAAAAAGCTCGATCTTCTCTGTAAGCTATTGTGGACCTTCGACCCAGACTACATAGATGTCGTGTTCGTGAAATACGAACAAGCCACCACCCCCCAACAGATGCTCAGATTCATGTCTGAGCATCGCCCGTTCTTTGACGCCCTCCGCAGGGCGATACCCAAACAATAAAAATCAAAATGGATTGCATAACTGCGTGTGAAAAACCCCGCTCCGTCTTCTCGCAAATAAAGGAAGGAATTATCAGAATTCCTTTCGTCCCATAAACCGGACGTCTTTCTCATCCAGGAAGTGTCCTCAAACCCACCATCCGCCCCCCTTCGATTGCGAACTATCTCGCCGTCCGTGATAATAGAACTGCCTCCCCTGTCGTAGGCACTCTCATCTATTACAGACACTCCCTGCATTATATCTCAATCGATCCTCCGCCCCTTGCAAACTTAGAAGCTTCCGTCTGACGCCTAGCGATGACCGGCCATCAGCTGATCATCATTGCATCGGTTTATCTCTCCCCGTCAAAAGACATGCTTGAGACCGACCTTTAATCCCTCTTAAATTTAGGCGACGCCGTTATTCTTGCCGGCGATCTAAATTGCAAGCACTGTCGATGGAACTCCTCACTCACTTCACGGAGAGGCAGACTCCTAGACCAACTAGTTGACAGAATAAACTTTGACATCATCGCTCCCGTGACGCCCACCCATTTTCCCCATAGCCCTGACGTGGTCGACATAGCACTTCTTAAGAATGTAAGGCTTAGCTTTCACTCTATGGAGGTGCTTGACGAACATGACTTGGACCACAGGGTTCGACAGGGCTCCTCCGGTTCCCCATCTGACCCTCGCCTCGACATTAGAACCGTGACGGACTGGGATAAATTCAAGAAATTACTCGAAAACCCCAGCTCGCCACATCTAGATCGCGTTCCTGATAATATCTCTTCCGCGGTCGATATAAACGTGGCTATTGACTCTCTCAGTAGCCACCTGACCGCCACCGTTAACGAGTGCTCAAGACAAGTGCAACAACCACCACCTAATCCTGCCTCAGCACATCAGGTCGCTAATGACTGAGCGTAACGCAGCCCGACGAAGCCGCGATCGCGCTCCCTCTACCGAAAACAAAGCTCGCTTCAACGATTTACACCGCCGTGTAAGATCAGCTGTAGCTGAGCTTCGCGCCCAACGTTTCGGTGATTTGATGGAGAATATGTCTTCTTCTCATCCAGCTTATTGGCGCCTAGCCAGAGCGTTGAAATCAGACATATTCAACTCTCTCCCTCCGCTAACTCGTCCCAACAACGTTCCTGCGTTCGATGACGACGAAAAAGCGGATTGCTTTGCATCCAAGCCCAATGTGCATTAAGCACAAAACCTTTCGGTCCCGATCACGAGCGAGAGGTGGACGGTGAAGTGTAGCGCAGAGTATCCTCGCCCCTCCCCCGTTACGGTCGACGAAGTCAAACATTTCATCAAAGACCTACGCCCCATAAAGATGTTTCCGAATTAAGAAAACTTAAATTATTGTATTATAAGTAATTTTTGTTTTATAATACGTTTCGATGCCTTGAATTCGGAATGTTTTACACTTGAAAAATTGAATTTTTTTAATATTTCTATTGCACTATTAAGTTTAATTTTCCCTTTAGATTCTTTAGTAAATCATCCTAAATTCCTTAAAATTCAGGATTTAAAGTTTAGTTGTTTAGAAACAAAAACCCTATTTATTATTTATTTTTTTGTCATGAAACCCGACATTAGAATTAAGAGCGCTTAAAAATAGAACACTCAATGTTACCACTTTAAAAAGGACAACAATGTTATAAATAATTATTGAAATGAATAAATAAATAACAGAATAAAAACAATAAGTTTTATGAAAACAAAAAATTAAACCAGCCTAGTTAATACCCGCCTAGTTGGAGAAAACCTAATTGAAAAAATCAAGATGATATTGGATATCTCGTTTATACTCAAATATTGTCAAGAAAAAACTTAAACTTTAACTGAAGTTTAGTGTTCTCTTGTCCCTACATTTGAACTTCAAATTCAAATATGGCCCTTAAAAATCGTAAAAGTGGAAGCATTGATTGATTCAACTTGACAGATGCAACTCGGTTAGTCGTTCAAAAACTTTAGGGTAGAGTTAGGAACCCGATGTCGTCATTTATAACTCAAGTTACTCGTTATTGAATGCAACCCAGGGGGCACATTCGTATAGCTTTCCTTCCTTCGTTCTTCGATTTGCAGACCAGGGGCTTAGACTTCTTAAATTTAGCGTCACGAAAAAAGAATAGAATCGAACAAAATGTATGAACATAAAGTTTGTGACGTCACTTGCTATCGATCGAAAAAAAAATCATAGACTTGTTCCTTTTCTATGCTATTGGTTCTGTAGTCAAGCCACTGCGGAGCGCCGAAACGAAAGTTGTCTTTACATTAGGTAGCCATATTGCAACTTTACAAACGCGATTCCTTTTTGATATTCGTTGAACTTGCGTTCGCCCAGACCCTACGGATAAGCTTGGCGATTGCAAATGGCGGCTTGAAATCTATTGTGGATATTTATTATATTTTTAAAGATTTTAAGTATTTTGTTAATTAGGTATTTAAATGTTGTGGTTGTATTCAATATTTGTATTATAGGTATCTATTTGTCTTTGATATGTAGAAATATACCTACCCAAATAAATAAAGATGCATAATAGGTACCTGTATTGAATTTTTATTTATTGTTATATTTTTAAATCATAAGCAACATTTTGTAATTAAAAATGATGGTGTTATGAAAAATCTGTGTTGTAAGTATTAGTCTTATTTTTAATTTAACAGATAGTAAATGTATAGCCAGATTTTCGTTACTATAGAGCTTGATTGTTTTTACGTCAGTACCTAATATTTTCACAACAAAATATTTAAGATAAACTAGGTACCTACTTAAAGCATAAAAACATTTCAATATGCAATACGATAAATACCTATATTCTTAATTTTAAAACCAACGATAAGTTGAATGAAAATAAAAGTAATAATATCATATGAGACAAATAAAGAAAAAACACCCATTCCATCCATAGTATAAACAAAAAACAAAAACATAAGCGATTTTCGATAATTGGCACAAAAAATAATTTCCAGCCGACGCCCACGATACAGCGTTTTTGATACATGAGCAATAAGTCTACCTCTATGGTTTCGAAAACGCTTGTTCTATAGCGATACTGCACGAATTTTCGATTGTAACTTGTCTAAGGCCCCAGATTTCGCATTATTGCATATAATTTCTCCAGAGTCATGTGTAAATATAGTCCTGTGCTAATATCTAAATTTGGCGAAGCACCATATTCAAGTTGTATCGCAACGTTATCGTGCGTTCTCGTTTACATATCCCAAGATAGGGCGGCAGTTTTGGTGTGGATCCTTCAGAAATTGCGCGTCATGTACTGCTTATTTCTTCATAATTCACTATTCATAAGCCTTCGGTGCACAATTCTTAACACGCTTTCGTAAAACATTGCTAAAAAATATACATCGAAACACACTTAATGAATTTAGAAAAATTAAACACGAAAAAACACAACTCCTTCTTAAGATTCGCACCAAAACTCCTCGTATAGCTTTTCATTTGGATAAAAATTCTCGGAGTCGCTCAGTTACCGTACCTAATCTATCGTATTTTCTGAGAAGAAACACCGCCAAGCAGATAAGTGATACTGGCGACACTGTTTTATTCTTTCTTTTTTAGCGTAAGCGATTTGGGTCGGAATAGGTTAGTTTAATTCTGTTTTAAAAAATTGGATTTAAATTGGTTACTGTTCTGATTCATGTTATTTAAGGTATTTATATTCTTGTTTCAGGTTCGACAATAGCTTGCTATTCGTTGTTACAATGGTTGCCGCCAAGAAACAGGTAAGGTGAACACGTGGTAGGCACTCAGTTGGATAAAGAAAGGGGCTGTGGCATGGTTTTTTCTTATTAATAGTGAAATACCTTTTTCACAGCCCGAAATAATTGAGATCCTCGATAGACTCGCAATTTCTTTGATTTGCAGGGTTGAGAAAGCATCCTACATAATTGTCTTTGAATCTTAAATAGGCATTTAGCGTAGGACGAATTTTCTATGGTAGGTATTAGGCAATGACAGTGTAGATATCGTACTAGCACGCAAAAACTTAGGTCGTAATTTTATTCAGTCCAGGGATGTAAGATAGCCAAACTAGCCAACTCATAAATTATAGCATTGACTGGTCAAAATTATACAGAACATAAACATTAAACGGACAACGCATGACACATTCATCTCAGAACTAGATGGTTTTTACTTACTTGAATAAGGGGGCAGGTTGTATTTATAGGTTATTATTACTTGTTAAATGTAAGTATTTACTAGTTCTATTAAAATATATTGTTTATTAAAATGTCCAATCGATTTTAGTTGTTTGAAATTTAACCATCACAGCTCTATGGTCCCATGTTTAATGATAAAACATTGTAACAATGTTCTGCTGTATTATCGAATACAGGAAAAATCCATATCCAACTTTCCTAGTTTTGTTAATATGTTCATACAAAGTTAGAAACTCATAAACAAATGTCTAAACATACGTACGAGATTGTGACAACAATAATATGATGAGCTAAATAATATTTAAAGAAAGTCACTGAATGTTATATAAAATCTGTTGTCTATTTGTAAGTATAAATTTAATAATGCATATCTAGACTATTATTTAGACAACTGTATTATCTCTAATTTATGATTTATTTTTCTTGCAGAAAAAGACCATTGAGTCTATAAACTCACGTCTGGCCCTGGTTATGAAATCAGGAAAGTACTGTCTTGGTTATAAGCAGACTTTAAAAACACTCCGACAGGGCAAAGCCAAACTGGTCATCATTGCAAAAAATGCTCCTCCTCTAAGGTGAGACTACTGAGAAGTAGTGTTTTCCATTTTTTTTTGCCATTGGGATACATATGGAGTCTTACGACAAAGAAGTATGGATTCCTTTGTGGTGGAAATTGTAAAAAGTTCTGCCTGCAAAAGTATAGACACAGTTTGCCCTTAGTATGTTCTTTTTTTTGAGGCTTCAGTACACATTTAGTGTCTATGCCAGCCTCATAGGGTATACATTTGGGATATTGCATTAATGTTGCTTTCTTTATGATATCTAACTATTTTTATCCTTACAGACTGATCTATCAGTAAGTTTGGTTTTTCAGTTTATGGAGTGTATGAATATTTTGATCAGTTTATCATCACCTAAATAAAACCTTATACAGTCTTTTTCCATCCAAAGTTGGAAAGGAAATCACAAGTATTATTCTCTCATGCAAAAATAAAGTGCAAACCCCAAACTATGTTTTAGTTGTTAAATAAGGGAGGGCCCGGCCCTGATGTAGCCCTATCTCATTCAAGTGTTCTGCATTCTGTGTCATGCCTTTGCTCAGTATTTGATACAATTTACCACAATAATGGAAACCTATGGAGTAGTCTTTGAATCTATCTGTTGAACTTTGGCAGGTGAGTAATTTCATAAATTAATGTACTTGCATATTTTGTGAACATTGATTTTTGTTTTACATTAACTTAAGAAGTCCATACTTAAATTCTATATTTACTATATATAATATTATGAATGTAAAAGTATCTCGGTTTGTTACCTTCTTACCACTTAATTGTGTTGAAATTTGGCAAGAAGGAAGAGCTGCTTAAAAATCATTTGTGATTTGGATGTCTTACTATAAATCAAGGAGCTGCCATAGGAATTACACATGATAGCTGAAATTAGCATAGGTGGAGCATTGGGCCCAAGCTTGTACCTATGTATTCAATTTGGATGTTTCTTTTATTTAGATTATCTTATCTTACTTTTTAAACCTATATATAGGTATTTAGCTTATTGGTTTATTCTCATTTATTAGATTTAGAGTTAAATGAACTAAAATTGACAATTGTTTTGACACTGCAAATCTTTAAATGTTATGATACACTTGGTTATAGTTAGTTTGTAAAGTCATTGGTTAAATTATTATGCATAATAATACAAGAAATGTTGCTAAATGGGTAAAAACCCTTACCAAAAATAGCAAGATACAAGAATATCCTCCTACTTATTACTTAAAAAGTTTGAAAGTAAACATTTCTTGTAAAGTGTGATGATAATATTGGTTGTATATTTAAGTTTCAGGTTTATTTAATTTTTCAACATTTAAATTATGGTTTTTTTTTTGCAGAAAGTCTGAGATCGAGTACTATGCCCTTTTAGCGAAAACTGGTGTTCATCACTACAGTGGTAACAATATAGAGTTAGGAACAGCATGCGGAAAGTACTACAGAGTATGCACGCTTGCAATTACTGACCCTGGTGACTCTGACATTATTACAACTCTGCCGGAAGCAACAGCTTAGGTTTAATATTATACATAATTTAAAAAAAAATTGTTTTACTATTATTCCCATATATTTTCCCATTTTTTTTACGAGCTGCTTCTATGACAGAACATTCAGCTGCTTGTTTTATTCGCCTTAAAGTTTTACGGATTAATAAGCAACAGTTTGTCAGATGCCAAAAGAGCGTTTTTACTTACCCATCCTTGTCTTTATTTTCGGCAATCGACTTGAAGGCGAATAAAACATGTTATATGTTCTGTCATATATGTAAGTCTGCTTTTGGGGCTTACCTACCTTTTTTTCTTTTGAGTGAATTTAAAATCTGATCAATGTTTTTGCTAAAAACTTGATTTAGGAGCAAATAATAAGATTATCACTCTGTTTTGTATCTCATTCATTGCACTTTTAGTAAGTTGAGAGACCTTTATGGTGGTTAAATATTCATATGCTAAATACATCTAGATTTAATTGTTTTGTTTTTTTTTAAATAACTACATCATTTAGGAAGTTAAACCTTAAGTTTAAAAAAGTGTACATTCAAGAACTGTATTTTTAAATAAAATGGTTTACATATGTAGTTTGTTTAAAGGTAGTAGGTAGTTTAAATTTCTGCATATTATTTAGGAAACTTGTGTAGGAGCGTTTTGTTGACTGCTTCAATGCGTTCAATGTCGTAATCCTGCCAAGTTAAAAAGTCATAAATTATATAACACAGTACAAATCTTGGTTCATTCTCTTCGGTAGGATTACCGCATTATGTACATTATGTCGGCCAACAAAACTCCACTTTTATAAGCATTAACTGCAGCCTTACGTCTACCTCGGCCATTATTTACATATTATGTCCATGAATAAAACATCAATATGGCCTCTGCAGTAGAGTTACTGGTAATGAGGTAATCCACGGATAATTTTGATATAAGAATGTAATCAGCCAGTGAAGATAGTAGTGCCTAGGGAAATAAACGAAAAATTGTTTTATCAGATTAAAACCTTAATGTTATACATCGTCGACGTCGTTTCAGCCGGATGACTTCGACTGCTAAACAGCTGGCCTTCCGCGTCCACAGAGGTTCAAGTCATGCGTGCTACGTCTTATCCGCCACACTTCAGTTTACTATTTCTATGTCGACTGTTTTGCGGCGAATCTCGTTCCAGATTTTATCGCACAAAGAAACAGTTGGGTAGCATAGCTCTGAGCGTGTGCTTTAGTATGGCCGGTTACTAATCGTATTAACCGTTTAAATAGTTACTTAAATATGACACGTCGGCTCCCCAGGCATTTTAGAAGAATCAAGTCAGGATGTCTCCTGGGCACCTGTCTGTCCTGCCATCCTGGGTGTGGCTGTTTGTAACACATAAAACTTTTCAGTATTTTAGAATACCAAAATTAAAATCAACGTAGCGTGATAAATGTTTGGACAATCATAAGCTAGCAGCAGTACCTTGTGGGTGTGTACCATGTGGTAAAACTACTGCTTCGCTTTAATGTCAGTTTTAATTTTAATTTTGATGTAAAGTTCAGAAAAAGAATAAGAAGTCAATATCCCAATTTAGGGACACGTTCGTCGCGTCATCTAATTAAACTATATCTATTTCAACTATGTACTGCTTAGATAAATTTTAAAAGAGGAAATGAAGAAGGTCTCAAATTGCACTTAATAAATTGGTTGCTATAATTATTAATAATAAACTGTTATTTATGTACATTATTTATTTACACCTGTTTATTCTATAACCATACACGTGGGGGCCGATTCATTTACTTCAACATCTCTGCACCGCGCCGATTGTAATTCTCTTCGAATCTGTAACGACAAAATGTAAGTAAAGAGCAGCTCATACCAGCAGCAGAGAAACTAAGAACATGAGAACTGAAGTTTTCTGATTTCTCTTTTTTACCGGAACCAGAATTTCAGCTTTTCTGCACAAACTTTCCCCAAGGAACATGGGTCGAAATCTCGAAAAAAAATATTGAAGTCGCATACAAAGTGCCAATCACCTGATCGAACTTACTATGAAAGGTAAAATTTTTTTTTATGAAATTTCGACCGATGTTTTTTGGAGAAAATTGTTCAGTAAAAAGACTAGAGTTATCTCCTGCATTACTAATTATTTCATAATTGAATTTATGTATTTTTATATCGGATCCAAATTTTGCGATTTTCTCCTTCGGCACTAAATAATTCATGTTCACATTTATTGTGAATATGAATAATTTTGTTCCTTAGATTCTAAGTCTAATTGTGAATCTAAACCATCCGAAGACCCACTAAAACATACAAAAAAATCTTCAAAATCGGTGCAGCGATTTCCCACGAGAAAATGACATCAAGAGAGAGTATATGTAAAGATTCAGGTAAATATGTGAAGGTGTGTTGACAACAATCAAATCCGACTGCTAGTTTTAGAGAGTAGTAGTACGTTCAAAAAAAATAATCTCTAGCTTTGCTAGTAAAAATTAAGAAAATTAATAAATATTTGAAAAAAATTATGTCGATCGAAAATTATTGATAAATTTATGTTTGTACGAGAAACTAAGCACTGAGCCCGCTTTTAAAAGAATATTAGCGATGGCATCTCTAGGTGTTAACTTTTATACATTGGAAGCTTATTAACAACTTCTAATATAACCATTTAAAAAACACTTAATATTTTAATCAAAATAAATATTTTATACAGATATCGATAAAAATTGCCCAGTCGTTAGCTTACACGTGACGTCGGATAATGATCGAAACAGCGACTAAAATGCGGTAAGAATGAAAAAGACAAAACACAATTACCTCTTATAAATGACCAGTATAACGTGAACCATGGACAACCAAGATATAATGTAAATTATTATTAATTTACCAATGAAAAGTAACTCCATCCGTTTTATTGATGTTCTACTACTTTTACATACCACTTTACAGAGCACGAAAACATTTTGATCTAATTGCGACAAATAACAAGTTTTATCAACAATGAACGATGCGATGTTGTCGGTACAGTAGGCGAAACATAAAGTTACCCACGAAAACATACCTATAACTAAAACGTATCGCTACAGATAAATCGTAGGAAAGAGACTGAACACAGCTGCGTCTGCGAACATATCTATTGATATATGTATACTACAACGCCTCATAATATACAAAGCTACTCCCTTGATCAAGGGATTTCTTTAAAACGCGAAACTAGACATTTGGTGCATAATGAAAACGGGGCTACTACCTATGCTTTGTATAAATTTCCAAACTTGGATGTAGCTTTCTGCCTATCTGAACTTTTAAATCCACTTTTTGACCTAAACCTTAAAATACGATTACTACAACTAACGCAGAAACCATATAGTAGCTAAAAAGAATGTAGAAAAGTGTTGGTGAAATATTTTTCATAAAGTTTAGTGTCCTGGATTGTGTTTAAGCAACAGAGAGACTACACTCGCAAATTATTGAAATAGGTACAAAACTGTTGGTCTTAAAAATTGTTTTAATGTGAACATGCCCGGTGTACAGGTTTACAGTTTTCTACTGCTTAAACGTCGGTAGTGTGTAAGTGGTCTGGTTACTGCGTCTGTGCATTTGTAAGTCTTTCTAAGAAAATAATAACGTTAATTTCAACCAGTTATATGATTTTTCTGTGAAGAAAAAGATCGTGGGGATCGTGTGAGAAGAATCGTGCATACGCCGAAGTCATGTAAAGTCTACAATCCGCACTAAATCGCCCTCGACCAAGATGAGGGTAGGCTGGTCGTTCCTTTAAAATTATGGACGTATAAAGGTTAGTAACAATACCTAAGAATTTAATTTAACTCCATTTATATTTCTTTTCTAATAGCATTTTGTGCGACTTAAAACTGACAGAGAGTGTGTGCACTACAGTTCCTTGTAGAACTTACTTCAGCGGTAATTGTAGGGTGTGACTGCTTCCTCAGCAACTCCAAAAGAGCGTCGCGCTGTTCAGTAGAAATGTCGCCTTTGTAACGTTGGACAAACGTGAGTAAAGCTTGATGCCACAGAACTGGCAAAGTGCGTGAATCCCTTTGAAACCTTAAACATAACAAAAGAAAAAAAAAACTTAATGTTACGATAATATACCATCACGACACTTATTCCCGAAGGGGCGGACGAAGATATTTCGAAAGTTAATTTGTTGTGGCGAATAGTGTATAATGCTTGTAACATACGTTCCGCAAAAGTGATATAATAGTGGTGAGCCATTACTGTACCCAGCACAAACGCAAGACAACATTTCAATTAACAAATAGTAACAAAGTGGTTGCGTCTACAAGGAATCGAAACTGGAACCTTCGAAATGATAGTCCAAATTCCTTGCGCCACTCGGTCTTCCACAACAAAAATAACTTTAAATACAGAGTGCTGTTTACTTGACTCGCCAATTATAATTTTTAACGCCTTGTTGTGGTTCTTCTTACGGTAAAAAACTTGTAGTGTATTTTGAAAATAATTAATGACCTATTATATATA
The DNA here is from genome assembly GCA_946406115.1 of Apoda limacodes. NCBI lineage: Eukaryota > Metazoa > Arthropoda > Insecta > Lepidoptera > Limacodidae > Apoda > Apoda limacodes. Next base: position 15,890,426 of record OX291546.1, read on the forward strand.
TTTAATGACATATAGTTTAAAAAACCAATGGTAAGGCTTCTTACCAAAAGCAAAGGTCTGGTTAGCTAGACAACAGTCGTATTTGTACCTTACTTTGTATCAGTAATAAGGCAGAGAAGGTCATGATATGACAATTCTACTGCAATACTTCTTGATTGGTGACGCTTGATGCATATCACTGCAATCAGCAGCCAGGATCACACATTACGAGACACGGGTTTTGTTTGCACGCACCTCCCCCAAAAAAAATACAAAATAATTAACTTACTTAATTAACTATTCTGTTGTTAAAAATACATTTTTTTATTGAGGCTTATTTATTTATTACTTAAAGTGCTTATACATATACAGCGTAAACCAAAACGCTCTATGAGTTAGATTTCTTAAATACAATAAAAATACAGTATAAAATAAAAAAAAAAACTTATACATACAAATAGTAGAATTATATTTTTTTTCTTTCTATAGTCATATCTTAATATAATAAACTGCGTAGTTATCAATTTTTATTTCCTGCTTATATTGCTTTATGAAGGTAGTAGGTTTATAGTTTTCACTTAAGGCTAGGATAAACGCCTAGATCGCCGTTTTTGTGCAAATTTTGTAGCAAAAAATTTAAAGTTGTAAAACTTGTTTTTAAATTGTGCATTACCTTACTGAGTGATTTTCATGTATTGTATTTCATGCTAAAATAATCTTTAAGATACCATTGTTAAAACACTTCAAAAATCTTCAAGAGATCATTGTTTAACACTTATGCATTTTTAAAGCGTGTTTTGCATTTGGTTGTTTGAAAATCGGTTACATATTTAGAATTGCTTGTTATGTGGTGCATTATCTATAAGTTGTACTAAAAAGTCAAAAAATGTAACTACAAAACGGAAAAAACGTTAATTTATACAAACATACAAAAAAAAATATGTCAAAAGCGTTATTATGGTATAAATTACTTAAGAAGTATATAAAAAATACATCTCATAGTAATGTACTAACTAATGATGTTTTAGTACATTAACACGGTCATCGTTGGTATAACAGAAATAGCTTTTTTTTTTATACCACTAAGGTGGCAAACAATGGCCTATGGACGCTTGCAACACCAGGGATATCACTTGCGCAACGACCCTTCAGAAATCTAATAACTTCTTTCTTGAAGAACTCCATACTGTAGTCCTTGCAGAAAACCTTGGCAGGGAGCTCATTCCACAAATTAAGCGATCGCGAGAGGAAGTTTCTCTGAAACCGCACTGTACGCGACCATTTAGGTTCTAAAGTGTGTGTAGAAAGTAGCCGTGGGCATCATTTCGAACAATTCCTCAGAACACAACCCATTGTACAAGCGGTAGAACACACACAGGGAGGCAAAGTCTCTCCTCAGACTTAAGGGCTCGATACCGCAAGTGAGTTTGGAATCGTCGAAAAATCTCACAGCCCGTCGTTGAACCGAGTCAAAAGGGCCAAGCTGGTATCCGGCTTTCTGATGCATATCGCCCTCTTAAGACTTTTACATTGTCAACTTACCTTAAAAAGTGAAAAACTACAGAATCCACAACCCTATACGGAAGAGCATATTTCTTGTCAAAAAGAATCCGTAAAAATATGGAATTAGCTCCCGTGTAGTCCATCTCGGCAATCTTGAGCATCGCGGCGCTGGAGTGTAGGACAGGCACGGAGTTTCTAGCCAGAACCGAGCCCACTATTATGGCTTCACGTAGAGTACAGTCACCAGACTAAGGCAAAAATCGTCAGTATAAAATACAAAACAATACATTTTCAATGCAATATTTATTTTTACCCTTAAACCTGACTCAACTCATATCTAGATGTAAACAAATTGCAACTGTATTGTTATGCGATACATCTCCTAATAATACCTAGTTGTGAACTACACACTTAGGCTATATTACTTTGCAATTTAATATATCGCTTCGTACTACACTAGCACTTAACGTACAAAGTAATGAAATTGCCTCTCAACTAACTTAGTGTTCATTTCTGCCCACTTATACTGTATCATGGCCTATCAATGTTTCTAACTTAATTGTGTTTTATTTGGATTTCTCATATCTAGCATTTGTAATATGATTTACAAGAACGAGGAACCCTAGCCTTCACCGTGACACAGTTTTAACCTATGTTTTTAACTATACGTAAGTAGTATTTCGACAGATAAGCACCTATAAATTAGTTGTCACTCCAATCTAACCTTATCTATAAGAGTTCTCATATTGTTTTTAATATCTGTTTGAAACAACAAAATAAATAGTTAAAAAAAATAATTACCGCCACCTGAATACCGAATGGTGTATTAAATGAGTTCAATAGTTTTAAATTAATATCAAAGTTAAGGCAAGTTAAACTAAAATAATATTGTTTACACCAAAAGTGTAATTAAAAAAAAAGATGTTTTAGCAATTTTTTGCAAAAGTGAAAGGGGCTACTTTTCTAATTTTCGTATGAATAATTTGAATTTCGTTATACTTTGCCTGACCCCGTTAAAGATCGTGGTTATTAAATAGATGGCCCCTTGTATTAATCACGTTACAGTATAAAAATTAAAAACTAAACTTACTTCCAAAAGAGGTAGTAGAATTCCTTTCATGAATGCGCCTGGTTTGAATAGCGATTTTCTCAAAGCTTGATACAGGTGAAAATTAAGTCGCTTGTACTCGGCTAGATCGTCTCTTACACGTGGAAGCAACACTAGGTTGTAAAATCTTTGAGCCATTTTTTCTTTAAGATTTGACGCAAATATTCTTGTTGCCTATAAGTTATAAAAAAAATTAAGAAAATAAACATAAAATATTTGGTCAGAATTAAGTAAAAAGATTTGACACAGACATAAATCATTTGTATTGCATTGTCACGTAAAATCAAAGTGTTTGTATAATGTAGTACTATTTGATGACTAAAAGTTGACCAATTTGACGTAGAACTGACAATAATAGCTCTTTTTGTTATCAAACTAATTGTATGAAAAATATTAAAACTTTTATACGAATCGTTATAATAAATGAATGACATTTCTAATGCACTCCCGGGCACATCTATCGGCCCTCCTTATGCTTTAAGTATTAATTTCCCACAGCTAAAAATAGTAAATGAGCAAAAAGTTTTTAAGCAGTTATGAAGCTGGCATATTTTGCCATATTTTTTAGTTTAATATTGTTTAAAATTCGAAATTAGAATAAAAAAAGAGTTGCAACCATAATGTCGAGTAAGACTAGTGATGGATTTTTGAAGAAAAAAAATGTTTTGTCTCAATAAAATGTTCATTCAGTAACATGTGTTGCCTCCAAAGGCATCTATAACAACTTTTAGGGAATAAGGCATAGAATTAATCAGTTTCAGTATGAAACTCTATGGGATCATATTCCATTCCTCTTCTATGGCTGTTTTTAGTTACTGTGGAGCTGGCTGGGTTTCATGTCTGGGCTTCTTGCTGGCCAGTCCATAACTACTTTACCCCGTACTATACTATAAATCTCGAAGATATTTTTGGACAATACCGACCGTATGCACTTGATAGATTATTTGTGTTTTTACTTGAAACTTAGCTTAAATAAGCAGATACTTTATATCTCGTAAAAATTGTGATAATTCTAATAAAACATTTAAAACAGCGATCGCTAGAGAGTTCCTTTCACCACTTTCTTTTCTCTAGAACCCCACCTTGATTCCGAAGCGGTAGTAGTTTACAGACTTTTATTTATCATATCCTCAAAATACTTACCTACATTGTCATATCTATATATCGTAGAAGCTTACACACTCTTACATTTTCATGCAGAGAAATGAAATAAGGAGGCCACATATTTAGCATATGGCATCATTTAAAGTTCTAAGCACAGGTGACTGTACCTGTCACTATCTAATGATGGCAGTCGTGGCCCACTAACCACCTCAGGCTTAGTTTTTTCCGTTTGTGGATATTCCTTCCCAGATTATCCATGTGCCACGGCTAAAAGCAACCCTCTCATCTATGCAGCACTGAGTAAAACGCACTGTCTTTCATGGTAACAAAATGTGCCAGCTTCATAACTGCATAAAATCTTTTTGTTCATCCTATCATATATTTTTATCTATGGGCGATCAAACCTCAAAACACAAGGTGGGCCGATAGATGTGTCCGGGAGTGTATAAGAACGGCAAAGATATAAATGTCTATAAAGTAAAAACAGACTTTGAACATTTAACTCATTAATAAATGGTTTATATCATCGAAGTTTTCCCTAGGGATTATAATATACTCCTCAAGAAATTATTCTGCACTGATCCTAAGAGGGTCGACAACCTTTCACAAGTACCTCTAGTGTTAAAAGCGTCAATAGGCAATAATAACCGCTCAGTCGTAAGGTTTTTCGCTATCTTACTCATTATTTCTTTCTTTTTTTAACAATCTTTATTGCACACTTGTACAAATATTAAACTTAATGCCAAAGGGCATACGTTATTGTTAGGAGCCTTTTTAATGTCGTCAAGAAGCGAGTTCTAAAGATGTACAGCCTGGAGAGAAAATGAATTTGAAAGGTAATTAGTACGACGACGAGGAACTTTTAAGTCTAAATTGTTAGACGAGCGGAGATTAATTTTATGTGAATCGCTCAAGTATTAAAATTTACACTTCAAATATAAAGAAGTACGTGGATAGCATAATATGGAAAACATTTAGTCGATGTTCAATAGGTAGCAATTTAAGCTGTAGACGGTAATGAGTAACGTGGTCGTACTTGCGTAAGCCGAAAACGGATGCAGTTATTTTGCAGGTGACCCAATTTTTGCAAAAGTTCCTAAGAGATGTCGGGATAACATACGTCAGAATAGTCAATTTAAGGTAGCACTAGAGACTGCGTATGTAGGACTTTTGTACAAGATGGCAAAAATATAATAATATAGAATGAATGGCTAACTTTACCTGATACATAGCAGCTGCAGACCAGGTTGTAGGTTCTGTAAGGTAGAGTATTTGTTCCCAGTTCTGTAGGTGAGGTATCATCTTAAATGCCTTTGGCAATTTTCCCGAACGGTATTTTTGTAAAACGTCTCTGACACCTTCATACATAGTTTTGATCCTGAGAACAAATATTAAAACTTTTCAAGTTAATTATTGCAGCGACTTATTTTTTGGCACATATCTAGTCACTAGCTGGTTTGACGTAAGTGCAAGAACGTTGACATGATAAATGTTATTTAAAAAGAAGCTCCCTGGCTTGGGAACAGTACGCAAGACTCTGGCAGACTTTTTCCAATAATATAAATATCCAAAATTTCATTTTAAAAAAACAAGGGATTATACAAAATGTATGCAGATTTCAACAGTGCAAAAAGTAATCAATTGTATACCTGGGATCAATATCTTGTAATTTTAAAGTATTAGTGTCCGAAAACTGTGTCTGCAGTTCTGTTTGTTTGTCTGTAATTTTATCCCTTATAATATCTGCCAAAGTACGTGTTCTTTCTGGTTTGTTGGACATAAACATTTTAAGAGCTTCCTCATCCTCTTCGTTTATCTCTATGTTGTCGTAATAAGTATCAGGTTCCAAGTCATCGTGGTCAGATTCAGCATCGTTATCAGAGTCAGCATCTGCAATCAACATTAATATATTATTAATTTCTTTGTATGTTAAGTGTGAAACTGCATAGATATGGCATAAGATGGTTTTACTCGTGAACAAAAAAGCCTCCTTATCTAATAGTTATTTTAAATCGTAGTGGGTGGCAAATAACAAACGGTCCACTTGATGGAAAGAAGTCACCGCAGCCTATGGACGCTAGCCGCACCAGGGCCGTTGTTGTTCGCGCGTTGACGATTCTTTAAAAATCTAATACTTCTTTCTTGAAGCACCCCATATTGTAGTCCTTAGAGAAAATCTTGGAAGAGTTTATTTAACAACCCAAACGTTTGCGGGAGGAAGTCCTTCTGAAAACACACTGTATGTGACCATTTAGGTTCTAAGATGGATGAATTCTCTGCCGATGGCGAGTGGTGCGATGGTAGAAAGTTGCCGTGGGAAGTTCGAACAATTCTTCAAAACACATCCCATTACACAGCTCATTATTAAACTGAGTCAAATCATTTTATTAAACGCCTTCAAAAAAGAAGGAGGTTCTCAATTCGGACGTTTGTATTTTTTTTATATATGTTCGGGCATAACTACGTCATATATAGACGGATTTTCAAAATTCTTTTTTTATTTAAAAGGGTATACTTCCGATGTGGTCCCATATTAATGAAGTAAATTTAAAACGCCCTTTATGTTGATGATTGTATAAAATTTTGTTAAGTGTATCAATGTTTTTGGTGTACGAGAAAAAAAATAGCAATTCGTGACTTAAAAGCAAATAATAAAAACTTTTTAACAAAAAAACTACAACAAAAAGATACTAAAAAGGTAAAAATAATTACTTATTTAATTTGAATTACAGTTTAAAGTTGGTGTCTATGTACCTAAAGTTTATAACACACTTCACTTTCATGACTCCAAACTGTAATTCAGATCAGATTTTTGGAAATAACTAATTATTTTTTCCTTTTAGTGTATCTTTTTGAAGCCGGTTGTTTTTCTTTTGTTAAAAAGTTTTTTTAATAACTAAGATATTATTTTGAGTCTCCAACTTACTTGTATAAAAAATGTATGACTTCTTATGAAGCCTGGAGTTGGACTTATTATTTGGAAATGGTGCACTTTACATACCTTTGAATGAAGCCTGGAGTTGGACCCGTTTATTTGGAGATGGTCCACTTTCATTATCTTCCAGCTGTTGCCTACGGGCCGCTTTCAGAATTTTCTTGGATAAATCAGCATTCACAAACTGTAAATAAGATACGATATATAGATTTAAATAAATAAGTTGCGGTGTTGATGTTTAAAAACATATATGAGATGAACTGTCGGTTACTCTAATTGTATAATATTGGCCTATTTTGTGTTCTTAAGGACGGTGGTTCAAACCCGGTCTGTACCAATGAGTATTGATTGCAATCCAGATCAACCGGTATCCGAAAAATCCGGATATTAATGCATTTTCAGTTGTTTTCGAAAAAACAAATCCAGTTATTACGAAATTTTTACTGCCCATTCCAATCACGAAAAGCGCCTTGATTATTTCCGAGGTGCCGTTAACGTTTTTAGTATTCCTTGATAACTAAGGTACTGGTGATCAGTGTGGAAGGGAACGCGGGGAAACCCTATAAAAAGAGTGAGAACTTGATAATACAATTTTCGTCACACACTATTTTGTGTGAAACTTCAAATTGTTTCTAGAGTCTAAACCAAAATTGACATTTAAGAAGTATTCTTAGATAGTAATCGCGGTGTCAACTTTACTAGCGAAGAATTTTAATCAAACCTAGTTCTGCAATTATCTTTTGATATTGTAAAGGCGACGATAGTAGAGGGTGATAATGTGAATTGTGCAGACGCGACGCTACCTTGATAAGACTAGATCTAAATATCAAGCATAAGGCGTCAACTGCTGAAAGTAGGCCTCCCCATATGTTTTTACAATGACCTATCGTGTGTCACTTGCATTCAGTGGCTTTCTGCAGTGCAGCAGGTGCCATTTCACACTGCGTCTTCGCGGCTTGTAGTCGCCTATCGCGAACCTTTCTTTTGCATCAGTTGCCGATTCAATGAATGATGTGGCCTGCTTTTTGCCTATTTAGCTTGGTGACTATTCGAGCAATGTTGGTGTTGTTCGTCGTCGTCGTTTGAGCCCGGCTGAGTTCTTCAAGCTATGACCATGATGTTGTTGGCAAATCGAACGTGAGTGATGACTCGTCATTTATGTTGACGCAATATCCTTCCCACTCCAGAAGCTTAAAGACATCTTCGAACGCAGTTGTGAACAGTTTCGGAAAAATAACGTCCCCTCTCTCACACCTTTCTGCAAATGGATTAGTTTCGTGTTCTGGTCTTGTAGTCAGAAAGACATTGTGGCTCTGTTGCACAAACAATTGAGCACTTGAATATACCAATAGTCATTATGGCACCGGTGGAGAGACTGCAATACCGCGCATTTCTCTATACAATCAAAGGCTTTTTCATAGTCCATGAGTGCTCTGCAGAAGGGTCGATTATGCTCCTCTTCTGCATAATTTGGCGGAGCATATGTATGTGGTCCATGTTACTAAAGCCTTTTCTAAAAAACAGCTTGTTTATCAAACTTATTCGAGACGATTCGTAATGACCCTGGAAAACAGCTTATAGACATAGGTCATAAGCAAAATGCGTCTATGGTTCTTCAACAAGTCACCTTCTCCTTTAAAGAAAAGTATGACAGCACTTCTGCTCCAACTTCTGGTGTGGTGCCTTTGAGGATAACAGAATAAAAGAAGCTCTTAAGGATTTAAAGTGTCGGTGTTCCACTGGTTTTCAGAAGCTCTGATTAAGCTGTTTCGAGGCCATTCTTATCTCATAAATGTTGGTGACTTTGGATTTTTAGTGGATATCCTCATGAAGGATGAAAAGGCTATGGAAATACGTAGCATATAGCGCTCTCTATAGCTCGCCAGGCTTTAATTCTTTACTAGTTTTTATAAAGTAACACAAAACAGTAAGAGAACATGTTTCTGTAGCGCAAGTCATAAGTGGCAATGAAATTGACTTTGGAAAATCTGGATGAACCAGACAAACAAATCCGTTTTCAAAATCCAGATTTAAATAAGGGCAGAATCTGCACTTATATGCAATTAACCTTCAGAATCATAGAAGAATGGTGTTATCACCATAAGCTAACGGTAATCCCCAATAAAACTAAACGAATCCTTTTCACCAACAAAAGGAAAATTCAAATGACGACCATGCTAAAACTATTTGATGTTGAGGTGACCCTTTCAAATGAAGTCAAATACCTAGGGGTAATTCTAGACCACAAGATGAATTGGAGCTTACTCCAATTCAACTCCATACAAAAAATAACTAAGACATGCACATCCTTCTGGCAATGCAGAAGTATAATAGGCAAGATAATAGGCCTTGAGCCATCCATAATCCTATGGCTTTATCACATGACTATATAACCTACAGACTGATAGCTTCAAACAACCGAAGCTAGCGAGAGCACTACTACAAGCACGGGTATGTGTGCGTGACCTGTCACTGAAAAGCCGCGCATGGCGAGGACTGGCGCCCGCTAGAGTAAAAACCGGTTTCAACTGGCGCAGTGAGCGTGCGCATCTCATTTCATCAGCGATTTAAATTATAGTTCTTTTAGTGTTTGCTATTGATTAGTGCAAAGCCTTTTAGAAATGCCAAATACATGTACTGTGTGTATGAACAATTCTAATAAAAGAAGGAAATTTCCTTTTTTACAAACCTAAAAGATCTTGACAGGTAAATAACTATATTTATAAATAATTACAATAGGAGGGTGAATCTCAAAAAATCGTAGGTACCTAGGATAATAATGATACATATAAACATGCATATTAATGTATACACATAAATATGCATAATTATATTATTGGTACCTCCCTACTGAATACAAATAAAATCAGAGATCTTTGTTAGGGTTCCATAGCCAAATGGCAAAAAGGTACCTTATTAATCCATCATGTCTGTCCGTCTATCCGTATGTCACAGTGTTATAATTCCGCTTTCTTTGCATATGTAGATTGTGATGAAATAGAGATCTTTGTTAGGGTTCCATAGCCAAATGGCAAAAAGGTCCCTTATAAATCCATCATGTCTGTCCGTCTATCCGTATGTCACAGCGTTATAATTCCGCTATCTTTGCATATGTAGATTGTGATGAAATTTTACATAAAAAAATATTTAGGGGAAGCTCCATACATTCAACTGAGGGACGAAATCTATATCAGCTATCTATTGATTTAATTTACAAAATGTGTCAGTTGAAAACATTACCAGCTTAGGAATGATTCTTGAAACGTTGTTCTAAGCTATCAGTCTGGTGGGTTATTTAGACATGTGGCTTTATACAGCCATAATGCGACCCATGTTAACAAATGGTGTGAGAAGTTTAGTGGCCCCGAACTCAGTTAAGCACAGTAAACTATCTGCAAAGCCTGCAGTGCCTTGCCTGTTTGGCAACCACAGGCTGTATGAAAAGGACCCCTATGACAGCTCTAGAGGTCATTCTTTAAATCAGCCCCTTCACCTTGTTGGCAATGATGCGGCGGATCAGTTGGCAAAGAGAGGATCAGGCACTAAAATAATGGGATCTGAACCAATTGTGCAACTACCATTCACCTAACTCATGGTTTCGTGACAAAACCTTACAACTTTACAACAAACAGTGGGCAGAACAAGAGCACTGGAGTAAAACTAAGAATGTTCTCACATCACTGGACACAAATCTGTTGCACAAGCTGTTACAACTAAGAAAAAACTTACACTACATAGTTGGCATAATAACAGGTCACTGCCTGCTAAACAATTTTTTTTTCAATATTGACGTTACTGACAGTCCCCTATGCAGGGGCTGCATGGAAGCCAAAGAGACACCTTCTCACATGGTGCTACACTGCTTAAGTGTGAGTGGCCAACGGACAAAGCTCCTTAAGAATCCACAAATCATGAGAGAGGCACAAAATAACTTTAGATGCCTCCTTGATTTCTGGACAGAACAAAAATGGTATGAGTAACCAATGAGATAAATTGGTTCCCTACGTACAATGGCCCTATTATGAGGCTGAGTGCGGAAAAAATAAGTCCAACTAACTAAGGATCCGGATTTGCATTTACTACCAAAGAGTCTTTGTTATCTTTTTATTATATTTGTTATATTATTGTGTTATTTGTCATTTTCTTCTTTGTAAGTTCTGTTTTTTTTTGTAAAGACCCTTAAATGTTTATGCTACAGATATTATTTCTACATAATTGAACTTTTGTTCTGCAGCACATCTCTAAAGGTTAAAAAAAGAAGATGGGTCACTGCAAGCCAAAGTCATCTTTAAGGTGGATACTCAGATTTCTGGCTAATATTACATTTTTAGTCACACCACTAGGTTTTCAGTAAAAAAAATATTGTAACAAAAAGGTGTACAGTAAAATTCTATCTGAAGCCCTTTAGATGACCACCCTACACAGCAACTTAGTTACCTAGTTGAAGGAAGGCCATTGAAAAACATTTTACATTTGTCAGAAGCAATAAGCACTGGTAGGATGCAAGGTACTCTTTTGGGGTCCTAGAAATCATACATGAATATCAGTAGCTTTAGCCTAAAAAAGATTAATGAGAAACAAAAGAAACAATAATTTTCAAAAAGCATATCTAATTGTTAAGTCAAAAGACTAGCCATAGTCAATCAGGCATTGCTCTGCGTCTGACTAATTTTTATGATGGACATATCTAAAAAAAACTTTAAAACCCCTGGAGATGGGTGTGTATCATATCTAAAAATACATACATATATTCATATACTTTCGGTTCAGAAGGGTTTTGAAAGTAATTATCATTCTTTTAATCATTAACATTTCAATGCCCTTTTGTTTTACGAAAATCTAAGGAGGGACTATCAGTAACCATATTTAACTACAATTTTGAATATTTTTATATACATGCCAAAACGCAAAAAGATATGTTGCGTGCAGTAAATTCTGTAACAAAATTTAGTTTCAAGTCTACTTAAATTGAAACATAGGTAACTATTGTTGCTATAAACTTTGTCCTAGGGAAAAAGAGAAAGTTTCATGATTATTCATCCCTTTAGGTGAAAAACAATTTTTTTAAATCTAATTTTATTTTAATACAAAAGTATGAATGTTTATTTTTCGGAATAGCTACATAAGGTGCGTTCTATTGATGGCATTGAGATCTATGACATCGCATAGTCATTGAAATAGGTCTGTTCGCCTAATGAAAACAAACAATATGGCCATTCACTATTTTGACTGCTCTAACTTCTGAGCTTGCATATAATGCTTGTCAACAAAACGTCCCTATATTTTGAGCAATAAGATAGTATTTTTGTATAATTTTTTTTATAGGTTATGTGGTTATACACCTTCTTTATTTTAAATAATGCATATTAAAAATACTTACCTCTTCATCATCATCATGCCTGTTCCTTTCTTTGATTCTGCTTTTATTTTTAAGGGAATTTATTTCTTCAATTTGATCAGCAAGTGCAACATTTTTTCCAACTTGTGATGGTTTAAATTTTTTTGCTTTACCCATTTCATACAAATATTTTAAGAATTCAGAGAAGTTGAAAGATTGCAGCTAAAATAGTATCTGTCTTATGCGTAACAATAATTTATAATAAAGTTATTTTTATGTAAAATAAACTTTTTGACATATTTTTATAGGTTAAGTAAGACTGTGTTGCCAATCCATACCGAAATTTAAGAAAGTCTAAAAAAAAATTAAATCCCCCTAAAAGCTCCTAGTTAGGTACGGTTCTCAAATAATTCTTTCATAGGTGGTGCCTAACACGGTAACTATGATAGGTTGGTTCGAGATTTAATCTCATCAATTAATTTGATGAGCTCACCGAATTGGGCAATTCGAACATGGATCGCTTACAGTCTCTAACAGAGAAAGGTGCATTTAATATTACTACCGACAGAAATGCTAGCTTATGTGAGCAGACTTGTTGCAAAAAAAATCAAGACAACAAGTTCATCCGATATTTCGACCAGAGGTCCACAATATTTCTGCACCAGTCAATTCTCGTGATATTAATGATTCTAAGAAACCTTCACCGAGAACAATCATTATATCAGATAAACTAGGGCAAGGCTTAGGTTCTCTCCTAAGCAATTATTTGGACCATAATGTGATAAAATGTGTCCTCCGGGTATTACATTCAATAGTTTGATAAGAAACATTGACGTGAACAAACTAAATAGCGACACAACTGTAGTCATCTTGTTTGGAAATACCATGAGCCTGAGAAAAAAAAGACTTGACTACAGGAACAGGAATTAATTATTTAGATCAAGTTCAAGAGAAATCGAAGTGTAAATTTATTATATGTGGTTTTCCGTATTCTATGAGCTTAACCACAGAACAGAACAATTATATATCAGACTTAAATGGTCATTTGTATTATTGAACTTGCCGTTATAGTGACATTTTTACTTATTTCGATGTTAATAAATTTATATATAATTTTAAACTTAATTGGGGCAATATTTCAAATCTACCTTTAAACTAAATAACATGACAATAAGTAAGGTCGATCATTTTAATATTGTCCACCAGAATATACAGGGAATTACTTGGCATAGAATTGGAAATCGGCCTTTTTCTAAAAAGTTACAATATTAATGTCTTATGCTTAACTGAGCATTGGCTTTAAAGGCATCAATTAGCTTTAAATTTCTTAGATAACTGTTTTGCTAGTAACTTTGTCAGAAAGTCAGCCATACGTGGTGGCTCATTAATTCTTGTTAAAAATTGTATAAAATTTAAAGAACATAAAGACATATTAGTGTTATCAATTGAACGTATTATTGAAATATCTTGTGTTGAGCTGGAACATTTAATAGTTATTTGTTTATACCGCCCTGCCTCCTCAATCTATAATCAATTTGAAACTATAATGGAGGACGCATTAAGGATAGTGTCATACAGCAAAAAACATATTATAGTATGTGGCGACTTTAATGTTAACATACTTGAAAAATCACCTACAGCTTTACGATTGATAAATCTATTCAAATGTTTTGACCTCATTAACCTGTTTTACGAACCAACCAGAATCACTGCTAGTTTTGTGGAGAAATCGATTACTACTTATATAATAATTTAAAGAAAATATCAAATTTTAAAATTTGTATTCCTATGACACATTCTCGATTAGATCGTTTTAAAGAGAACATAAGTAATAAGATGTACTCTTTTCAATTCCCATACGATAACCCAAATGATAATTATAGTTATCTATTTAATTTTATAAAACACGAGTTTGACCAAATTTTTAAAACAAAGCTAGTTAAGGAAAACAGTAATTTAAAATTTAGTGATTGGGCCTCAGTTGGTATTTATAAAAGTAGAGAAAAACTTTATGAATTATATGACCTAAAAAATATAATCATGTACCATCTTTCATTGAAAACGTGAAAAAATACACTAAATTGTTCTAAAAAGTATGTAAGGCTGCCAAATCAAAGACCATAAGTGATAAAATTAAATTTTCTAAGAATAAAATCAAGGTAACTTGGAATGTTATCAAGAATGAAACCGGTACAATTACGAATCCACTTAAAAAAGACTTCGGTATTAAGGTTGACGGTACAATGATAAAAACTAATACTGATGTCGCAAATGCGTTTTAAAAGTTCTTTACTAATATACCTATGACATCAACGAACTCAGTAAATTCTTTGCCTTTAAAATCCTTAACAATTTTAAAAAGACATATAAATTTAAATAATATTCAATTCAAATTTAAACATGTTATGCCAAAAGACATAGTAAAATTTATAAATCGCTGAACTTAAAAAAATCCGGGGATCTGTGGGGTTTATCAGTTAATGTTCTAAATGGCATTATAGACACATTAGCTCCTTTTTTGGCAGTTTTCTTTAATAAATGTCTAGACGATGGTGTATTCCTTGATTTAATGAAGATAAGTATGATTATACCACTTTTAAAATCTGGTAGCATAAAAGAAATAAATAATTTTAGACCCATTTCTATTTGCCTGCACTCAGTAAGATTTTTGAAAAAATTATGTTAAATCAACTATTACAATACTTTACTACAAACAAATTATTTTACAGTGAACAATATGGTTTTACAAAAGGTCGCTCAACTACTGATGCAGGTGTATCATTAATGATGCACATATTCTCAGCTTGGGAAAATCATCAAAATGCAATTGGAGTCTTTTGCGACCTATCCAAGGCTTTTAACTGCGTCGAACATGAGACTCTTACTCGCAAATTAGAATATTACGGTGTAAAAGAATCTGCACTTGATCTTATATCTTCTTACCTAAGTTGCAGAACACAAATAATTGACATAAATGGTACAAAATCCTCAGGATCAGCAGTGATAATGGGGGCTCCACAAGGATCGATATTGGGGCCGTTTGCCTTATTTTGTTAATAAATTTTGTAAAGTAGTTTTGTTTGCTGATGACACCTCCTTAATATTTAATGTTGATAGGAAGAAAGAAAACTATGAAGATGTCAATGATGCCTTTTCAGCAATACTTAATTGGTTTGCAGTAAACAATCTTTTGCTTAATTCCAAAAAAACCAAGTGCATCAAATTTGCTTTACCAGATGTTCGAAACCTTAACACTAAATTAAGCTTAAATGGAGACAGTTTGGATTAGATTGATTCAACTATGTTTCTGGGCGTCACATTGGATCCCAAACTGCAATGGAATACACATATCTCTATACTTGCTGGAAAACTTAGCTCAGCTGCCTTCTCTGTTAAGAAAGTCAGGCAACTAACTAATTCTGAAACTGCCCGCTTAGTTTATTTTAGTTATTTTCACAGCATCATGTCATATGGAATTCTCTTGTGAGGCATAGCAACTGATATAGAGTCAATTTTCATATTACAAAAAAGAGCTATTAGGTCTATCTATAACTTGAAACCACAGGATTCCCTCAGAGAAGTTTTTAAGAACATCGGCATTTAAACTATGACAGCACATTATCTTTATGCAAATTTAATGTATGTTCGTAGAGTAGGTATAAAATGTTATTTTCATACGGCAAAAAATGGCATTGTGGGCATTTTACTTTATTATTTTTCATATAGTAAAACTCTATAGGCATGGAGCTTTTTTTTTCTCTTCCGCTCTTTATCCCCCCGTCCGATCACGGCACGGTCGAAAAACTATTGTTAGGCGGCCTATCCGGATAGCGAGATTAGTCTCAACGACCTCCCTTAATTGGGCATCCCCCACAACACGACGCCGACGTCCCCAGTTTCGTCGGCAAACTAACGGATACACGAGGTATCAAAGAGTGCCAGGGCGCTTAACGCCCCCACTCCCTCGCAATCGTAACTAGGAACTCCCCTCCTGGCGCTGACTCACCTTTGGGTTCGAGACTCACAATGGTCGAAGAGACGATCCCAAGAGCGACAACCCAAGCCGAGGCTCACCCGCGGGCTCACATCTTCAGAGTCTCGCCCCAAAAGCTGGGTGGAGCAGTAATGGCTGCATCAGTCAACTGCATATACAGTCAGAAAAAAAATAAATACTTCTGCTCTTTATTTCTTTATAGTCGTTATGCGATTTTTAGAAGTGACAGGGACCGCATTGCATCTCAAAAGAGAGATGGCGGGGGCGTACTGGTGGCGGTGCGACACTAGCTAGGGGCTACGCGCTGCGTGCACGCCGCCGCGTTCGCGCTGCAGTCCGTGCCATCTGTGGAACAAGTTATTATTGAGATACCTACAGGTCGGTACCAGAAACACTAAAAAGTGCTGTATGTATACCTCCTAGGCTTCACCCAGATATATATGCAAGGCATTTTGAAAACCTACAGGAGCTACTTGGGGTGGATTACATTGACACATACTGGGTTGTAGGAGATTATAATCTATGTAATCTGGATTGGTTCGATTATGATACTTACAACATACATATTTCTACTTCTAATTTTTCGCCACCTAATATATATTATGAGAATTTCATGTCAATCTTAAAGCTGTACCAAATTAATGAATTTAGAAATACAAAACATAAAATACTTGACCTATTTATATCTAACACACCAGACTGTATAGGGAATGCTGTGTGCTCACCTCTTGTACCACCTGGCCCGCATCACCCGTCGTTTATGGTCTCCATGCCCTTTAAGGACTCACGCCCGCCTATGATGCCTAAATCCAAATATAGATACTGTTTTCACAAAGCTGATTATCTAAACATTAATAAATACCTGCAAAACCAAAACTGGAATAAATTATTTAATAATCTGTCCCCGGAAGCAGCAGTATCTCTATTTTATGACATTTTATATGGATGCATAAAAAAATATGTTTCTTATAAACGAAAAGTTGATAGCTCTTATCCTAATTGGCTTACGCCTTCTCTCATACATTTATTTAAAAATAAAAATCAGGCCTGGACCAAATGGAAAAAATATATAACAAATCTGATTACGAAATTTTTTCTCTATACAGAGCACGATTTAAAAAAATATCCAAACTCTGTTATGAAAGATATATAAATACAGTAGAAACTAATATACACAAAAATTCAAAGTATTTTTGGTCTTTTTTTAGAAATGACAGAAAAAAAAACGGTATACCTAATGTTATGGAGTATGGCAAGGAAATTGCAAGCAATCCACAGGAAGTCTGCAATTTATTATCTTCATACTTGCAGCTTCTATGTTGCCTAAAGATTATTCCGTTGAACAAATTGTAATTAATAACACATGTGACTTGAATATACATAATATTAATATTACTACCATAATCGTTTGGGAAACTTTCGTCGCTACTTAGACGTGACGAAAGGGACGGGACCGGATGGTGTACTTCCAATCTTCCTAAAAGCCCTGCAGATATCTTGAGCGTACCTATTGCCATACTGTTTAATTTATGTTAATCTAAGGGTTCCATGCCTACAATCTGGAAAGCTGCTAATATTGTCCCTGTTCACAAAAATGGATCCTTGGCAAAGTTGACCATTACCGTCCCATATCCATGATCTCCAGCCTGTCAACACTTTTTGAAAGGATTATACATAATGAAATATACCCCATTTTACACCATAAATTAATTGCTCAACAACATGGTTTCGTCAAAAATAGATCTACAGTGACAAACTTGTTAGTTTATAACACTGACTTATTTAATAACATTGATAATAATAAACAAACAGATTGCATATATACGGACTTTCAAAAAGCTTTTGACCGAGTGGATCATAAAATTCTATTGGACAAAATTGCTTATAATGGTATTCGAGGTAATTTGTGGAGGTGGTTCAAGTCATTTTACACAAATCGCACACAAAGAGTAGTTTTAAATGGTATTTTATCTGAGTATGTACATATCACATCTGGAGTACCTCAAGGATCAATTTTGGGCCCTTTGCTTTTTTTTATTTTTATTAATGATATTAGTAAATGTTTTAACCATACCAAATATCTATTATACGCCGATGATTTAAAAATATATCATACAATTCAGTCTGTAGATGATGGAAATAATCTACAATCAGATTTTGATCGTTTAATTGAAAAGTGTTTGTCTAATAAATTAAGAAATTAAGCTTAAGTATAAATAATTTTAAAACTATCATATTTTCTAAGAAAACCAATACTGTAAAATCAGATTATAAACTCTTTAACAATTCTTTAACAAAAGTAGATGCTATCAGAGATCTTGGTGTAACCATGGACAGCAAAATACATTTCCATACTCATGTCTGCGAAATAGTAAATAATGCATACAAGTTATATGGTTTTATAATGCGTTCAGGTAACGAATTTAAAAACGCAAAAACGTTTATACACTTATACAAATCATTGGTTCGACCTCAATTGGAATACGCTGTATCTATTTGAAATACGCTTTATAAGAAATATGTAAATGCTATTGAACAAGTACAAAAAAAATATCTTCGTACTATGTATTACAAACTACTTGGTAAACGCTTGTCTTACTCACAACTCTTGAATATATATAAACTTTTGGATTTAAAATCAAGAAGAACATTTTTGGAATTACTAGTTTTATATATACTCTGTCATAACAAATTTTATTGTATTGAGTTAAATAACAGCTTGTGTTATAGTGTGCCCACTCGTAGTTGTCCTCAACGTGTGGTGCGCCCTCATAAGCTGTTTGCTGTGGGCCGATGCCGCACCAACGCTGGTGAGCGCGTGCCACTACGTCGCGCTGTCGCATCTTACAATAGTCAGTTTAATAAGGACGTAGATATTCTCTATGTATCTGAAGGAACCTTTAGAAAATAAATGTTAGACAGTTTAAATTGTTTATCATAAATCTGCTTAGTACTGTAGCTTTTTATTAAGGTTAATTCTTCAATTTTTTTTTCATGTATTATTTTTATATTTGTTTTGTTTTGTTTCTTTTTAAAGTTATGAAAACCTAAAAAAAAGGAAATAAAAAATAATAATATATAGGTAGCTAGACTGTTAGTATCCGCTCTATATTCTGTTATTATTCATTTGTGGTTTATGGTGTAGGTTACATTTATACTTATTTGTTAATTGCTATTTTATGTTATAATTTGTGAATGTAAGTGTTTATAAACCCCAATAAAAAAAAAAAAAAAAAAAAATTCGATACATGACATTTTGAACCAATTTTTTAATAAGGGAGATAACCCCCAGCAAAAAATTATTGCCAGATCTTGCCACGTTTATAAGCTATTTCGATGGTCATTTTTACAAATAGATTGGAAATCTTCTTGCCTTTATTGAACGATTTTCAACCACTTGCATAGGGGGGTTACGACACTATAGCACATTCAAACAGTGAGGCAGACTATACAAAAGACGTCTCTCTGGCAATGCGTCTAGGTGTTTGAGATGTTTGTGTGATTCGGCAACGAAATTAGTTTTACAAAACATTCAAACATGACCTATCCAGCTACAAAAAGGAGTGAACCTGTTTATCATGTCCTCGAAACTGTTTACAATGTCACTGATGTTTTTAAGTCTTGATAACTGGAAAGGACAAGGCATAAGTAAATGTAAACAGCGAGTAAATCTCACACCTACAATTTTCTGACGATGATATTATAGTCCAGTTGGGTAAAAATCATTTCGAAAAAGAAGCCGATAAAGAGGAACTATTTAGGTTGGGCAGGATTTAGGAAGCTTTGTCACGTCTTTACGTTGTCCATTCAGCAGTGCTCTTACCTGCTCTCTCTGGGACAAGTAGTCCATACTAATATCATAAATGCTGTCTGTCTATTTTCTCACATAGGCTACTTGAAAACGTCAAGTGTGAGTCGTTTTTTTTCTATAATTGAGGAGTTGCCGTGTAAATCCTACACCGCTAACCGCGGGAAAATTTGGCATGGAGATAGTTTGAGTGTATAGGAAGGACATAGGTTACTTGAAAACGTCAAGCGTGAGT
Organism: Apoda limacodes; assembly: GCA_946406115.1. Classification (NCBI taxonomy): domain Eukaryota; kingdom Metazoa; phylum Arthropoda; class Insecta; order Lepidoptera; family Limacodidae; genus Apoda; species Apoda limacodes. The sequence continues at coordinate 15,910,430 of OX291546.1, forward strand.
CGGACTTTTTCTAAAATAAAGAAGATGCCGTTGAAATCGGGAACACCGATAACCGAATTACGGGCGGGCAAAACCGCGGGCAAAAGCTACTAGATAAAAAAAAAATGATCGCGTGTCAACACGGCCTTGCATCATCAAATACTGAGGAACTACTTCTCTACTCGTGAAAGGTTTGGCGAACAGTTGACTTTTAAGCTGGGTACAGAGTATTTGAAACACAAGATGCAATGCAACAAGAATATATGTGGACGGACCTGCACTGCGCACCTCAACAACGGCCATTCCTGGCAGGGTTCAGCGCGCATGCCATGGAGCCTTTTAATTTTAATGTGTACATGACTATATTGATGTTTCAATTATTTAAATACACCAGTGTATAAAAAAAGTCCTAATCGTCATCTCTATCCATTTTTACAATCGTCAATTTAAATATGGCGGGCAGTAGGCAGGTCCGCCGCGAATAAGCCGCCCAGATTACACTGCGCGCACTCAAAGAGTTAGTCGAAAAACGCCGACAATAGGCAGGAACCAACGCGCGCCCTGCAAATGCAAGTAGCGTAGGCGCAGTTGATTTTTGTGCGTTCGCGAACACATTAAAATGTAAGGGAGATGTTGCATTGCATATTGTGTTGCAAATAACCTGTACGCACCTCTAGACGATCCTGTAGTGACGATCGTGCAAAATCGCTACTGAAGCAATGGCGCACCAACACACTTAACATCAAAACACTTACGAACTGCCTCTACTTGTGGAAGGTTGAACGAACGACTGTTGAAAGACGATGCAGTGTAGAAGCAGTAAAAAATACGGGCGATCCGAATAGGTACGTTTTATATGACTAAATTATTCCGAAAATATGCAAACCCATATACGGCTAGCATTGCATAAACATTTTTTAACAGAATTGATGGAAGACGTGTTTCGTATTTTATTGAAATTCATCCCCTAACGGGGTTTAAAGAGGATATTATTAGAGGTGACAGGAATTTTCAGAACTATAATGGATACGACTAGATTAATTATATGGAGTTGTAGAGTGTTCCCCTGATGTGAATTATATCGGTCTGCCTGTTCTCAGTGGTTGCTTCCTTGAGATACAGCGCAAAAAAGAGGCTTCATTGTTCAGAAAAAAAAAAGATAACGGAAATGGTCATTTTTAGTACGTACTCAAAGTATGACATATCCAGTGACACGAGTCGGTCTCCCGGTTTTCAGTAGTTGCATCTTTGAGAAAAATGAGAAAAGCCGCATGAGACTTCATTGTTTAAAAAATTAACAAAAAGGGAAATTGTCAATTTTAGTCTTCTTTACCCATAAATTAAACGTGAAATAGAGAGCTTATACACTGGATATGGATATAGGCTACTTTCTATCCTGGCAACGATACTGGAATATAGGAATCGCTGGTTCTTGATAAATGTGCGCAGATCAAACTGCGAAGCATAAATAGTTAGAAATATTTCTATTTTAGATTAGAATAGATTCTATTATAGATTTTGAGTGATCATGAGCGTTTAAAAGAATGATTTGACCCGTTTTTAGTTACTTTTTTTTTTAGTTCCCGCACAATGCGGATTTCATATTCACTTGGGACATACTTAGATATTGCTAAACTAATCAGGGTTTACAGACTTGTTTATAGTCATATTATATTAATGCTGGCAACAGGTATGCCAGCGTCTCATGCCCTGGCAGGGTGTGATTACACACCCGCATTTTATAGAAAAGGCAAACCAAATCCTTTCAATATCTAAAGCCAAAATAAAGACTACCAACAAGCTCTCATAGAGCTAAGTTACGAAACACCAATAACAAATAAAACCAGAAGTAAACTTGAACAATTCGTTTGTGAGTTGTATGGTGTTAATAGTATTTCTGTTAATGAAGCCCGTCATAAGATTTTCCAAAAAAAAACCCTAGGAGGGTTGGTCAGAGATGTTTCGATTATCTTACTACCATAATAGTCTGATATAAAAAAAAAAATTAAAAATATTATTCACTAGCTTAGTTTTTTTTCTGTCCCAATCTGATAGGTAGCAATATCAATGTATAGTTTTAGTAATATCTAACATGCAAGTGAAGCTGATTTTCTTTTTCGCTTATACCATCACCGCTATTGTTATTTTATCACACAATACAGTTATTCTGGTGTTTTACAGATTTCTCGTCTACGTGCCTAAGCAGTGAGGAAGGAGATACAGAAGATTATAATTATAATAATTTCCCATTATTGATAAATATTTCCTTTCAAACCTTCTTAGCAATATATTTTATTTTCTCATTCATATTTAAAGTACCTAATTAATTTCTTATCTGCGATTGATTCCAAAGATAATCATAATGATAATGTATAATGTAAGTTTAGTAAAGAAAATTTCATTAGGTTGATTTAATTCCTATTTAGGTCCTAAAAGATTTGTTTCATCAAATAAAAATTAATTGAATTGTGTGAAGCCTCTTTCATGCGCTATTTCTCGAAGACGCAAGCACTGAGAATCGGCAGACCAACTTGTTTCACCTATCGTGATACCATACTTTGAATATGTCCCAAAACTGACCATTTCCGTTATCTTTTTTTTTTTATGAACAATGAAGCCTCTTTTTTGCGCTATATCTCGAAGAAGCAACCACTGAGAGCAGGGAGACCGATATAATTCACATCAGGGAACGCTCTACAACTAAATATAATTAATCTAGTCGTATCCATTATCGTTCTGAAAATTCCTGTCACCTCTAATACTAGTACCTTTATACAAGCCTGAAAGCCCAGCTTACCCTAGGGAAAATATCAACTACATAAAATCTTATTAAACGCGTCATTTGGCAAAATACCTTTACGTACGAAGAATCCAGAGGTGAGCAGACAGCCAGCGTTCATGCCCTATATCAAAGGAGTAACGGATAAAATTGTATCGCTTTTAAATAAATTCTCCATTAAGACGGTAAATTTTCCATACTCCAAAATTGAACAGCAGGTGCGCACGCCAAAGCATTTAATAGTTGTGTTGATAGTGGTGTGTTTCCTGATGAGATGAAACTTAGCAAAGTTATACCTCTTTTTAAATCAGGTAGTTCAACAGATCCTAATAATTTTCGGCCTATTTCAATACTACCTATACTCAGTAAAGTTTTTGAAAAAATCATACTTTGTCAAATGTTAAGCCATTTCTGTATTAATGAGCTACTTAGTAGTAAGCAGTTTGGCTTTATGAAAGGCCGTTCCACAACCGATGCAGGAGTGGCACTATTAAAAAATATATATAACGCCTGGGAGGATTCGCATGACGCCCTTGGAGTGTTTTGTGATTTATCTAAGGCATTTGACTGTGTTCAACATGAAAATCTCATCAGGAAGCTACATCACTATGGTATTAGAGGCAAAGCTCTCGACCTTTTGACATCCTATATGAGTAGGAGAGTACAGAAAATAGATCTAGACTATAGGAGTCCCTCAGGGCTCAATTTTAGGTCCTTTTCTATTTCTTATTTACATTAACGATCTCCCATATAATGTAAAAAACCATGACATTGTCTTATTTGCTGATGACACCTCTTTGCTTTTTAAAGTTAAGAGACGACAGACATGTTATAATGAATTAAATGATGCCCTTTGTAAAATTGTAAATTGGTATAACGCTAATAATTTGTTACTTAATGAAAAAAAAACCAAATGTGTTAAATTTACATTACCAAATGTTAGTCAGAGACAGACATGTATTAATATTAATGGCGAGCAATTAGAACTTGTTTATTCAACAGTCTTTCTTGGCATAACGCTGGACTCCAAACTTCAATGGGGTCCTCATATTCATAACCTAGCCAAAAAACTTAGCTCTGCTGTGTATGCGATCAAGAAAATAAGACAATTGACCGATGTCGACACTGCAAAAATAGTATATTTTAGCTATTTCCATAGTTTAATGACATATGGTATCCTATTGTGGGGTAGCGCTGCTGATGTAAATACAATATTTTTGTTACAAAAAAGGGCAATTCGTGCTATTTATAAATTAGGATCTAGGATATCTCTGAGGGATAGGTTTAGGGAAGTAAAAATTTTAACTTTAGTGTCGCAGTACATATATGAAAATCTTTTATATGTACATAAAAATATCAATAGCTTCAGCAAGAAAAGTGACGTTCACAAAGTAAATACTAGAAGTAAAAATAAGCTGTTGGTGCATGATACACGTCTACACAAAATAAGTAACTCTTTTATGGGGCAATGTATACACTTTTACAACAAAGTTCCCAATAAAATTCAAAATCTATCAATAAGTAAATTTAAATCTTTTATCAAGCAGGTACTTTGTAAAAAGGCATACTACAATATTTCAGACTATGTAAATGATAAAAATCCTTGGGACTGATGATGCTCAATTACAGGATGCATAGGTAAACCAAATTAAAATGGAAATAACATAAAATTGTACGACTAAAAATCTTTTATTTAAAACATTAATTGTATTTTAGTTTATTTAAGTGTTTTTAAAAGAGTAACTATCGAGTTTCTTGCCGGATTCTTCTCGGTAGAAATCAACAACATTGTGAACCGGCGGGAAGGTGGGAGGGTTCAAAAAATAATATTTTATAACTTTGACGATTCAAAAGTGATTGTAAAATCCTTATTTGAATAAACCATTTTGACTTTGACTTTGACTTTAAAAGGACGTAATCCCGTACCAAACACCAGGTGTCTACAAAATTGACTGTAGCTGCGGCAGTTCTTACATTGGCCAGACTAAACGGACAATTGCGGACAGGGTCACAGAACATATTGCTGCTGTAAAGAATTGCCAGACGACAAAATCAGCTATAGCAGAACATCTAATTAACTCAAATTCCAACCACTGGATTGAGCTCCACCAGCCTAAGGTTTAAGCCACCGATCGCCAATATTACCGTCGATTGGTACGCGAAGCGATTGAAATAAAAAAGCATAAGAACTTCAATCGTGAGGATGGATACAAACTGTCGCCTGCATGGAATCCAGTCATAGGATAATACCTACAGCTCTCGAGTTTTACCAACGAACACACCTTAGGACACCGTTAGTGTTGTGTGTAGTGATTTTGACAATTATAAAGACAAGGTGAGGGTAGTTCAACAGGACGCCTCCACTCGAAGCCGCCAGTCTACCCGTGACCAAGGTGTAACCCAGCCGAAACGTCGGGAAAAAGGTATTTTGCCAAATGAAGCGTTTAATCCCGTATTATTATTTTTAAATTAGTAATGGAACGCGTAAATTTAAAAACTTATACATAAAATATTGTTTGCTAATGGTTATTTGCTTTTGGAACTATTAATTAAAATTTCGCGCCTCATTTCGTATTTATCTAATAAGTTCTAGATTTTGCCAGCGGGCCCGTTTTATAATACATGTGTTTATTATGTGCGTGACGACAGGTTGAGTAGCGTTAAGTAATAAATCCCGAGTTATTAATTAGGGAAATTATCCGGAAAGTTGGTAACCCACAACCCACTCAGAAAGGCCAAAAAGATAAAAAAAAATTGGCTTCAACTCTTCGTTCGTAGTGCACTCTCCAGGGACATCCATATATAAGCTTTTTGAGTGCACATCCAGTGTCGAGCATCATAGATATATAAATGGACTGTCTACAAAACATTTTCTACTGTAGGTACCTACTTAATAAGACCCGTACTGTTTTTTTGTATACGTATGCTTAAGTAGGTATAGTTCATAAAATATAGGATGAGTTCTGCGACAGCTGCTTTTGGAATTACGTCTATGAAGTCCCATATTCGGGGACATTTCTAACGATTAAATGTTTGCGTGAAAGCCATATGTGCTTGAATATTTGGTGAGTTTTCGTGCCCACTGCTGCCGGAAAGTTTGAGAATTAGTGAATGGGGAGCGGAAAGGAGAAAAAGGGGAAAGAGGAATAGGGGAAGAAGTGGTTATTCAGTAAAAAATATATTTAAGCATTATTAACCTATCCAGATGTGAAAAAAGACGATGAGTGAAAGTGTGACAGAGACGATGAGAAACTGAGTTCTCTTGTCCCTTTCTAACTTGTTTGAATAAACATCAACAAACAAAATAGCGGACTTTAATAGAAACAGAAATGCGACCACAGTTTTACTTTGTCTCTTTTAAAGGATAGTCTGTTTTGTGCAATCCACAAGACAGATTTCGAAGCCTATGGAACAAACTTAATTAAAACCAAACAATACTTAAAGAATTTATAATTACTGTCACAGGTTAAGATTTTACTCACTGAAGGGTTAATACTGCAAAAAAAAATTTTTATATGAAAAAAAATCTTTTATTACTTGTTTATAAAAAGAACGTAAGAACGAAAAATGTAACACGCCACTTTTATTAATTTAAGCGTTAACATTTTGACGGAAAGAGAAATAAAGAAGGTGTTACGCGCTTTTCTTCAGAAAATGGGTTTATAATGTACCTATGAAACCTAGTCAACACTGCCTAATTGTGGTAGGTTATATCACGGAACATTATAAGACTGGGGTGTACCCCAGTAGAAATGCTTTGTTAAACGGCGAGCGTGCCACGATCTTGAGCAGACGCGCACTTCACTTCGAAACTCGCGAATTCAATAATTCATGTTATAGCACAACCCTTATTCATAATTTTTAATAGTTGTGTTGATAGTGGTGTGTTTCCTGATGAGATGAAACTTAGCAAAGTTATACCTCTTTTTAAATCAGGTAGTTCAACAGATCCTAATAATTTTCGGCCTATTTCAATACTACCTATACTCAGTAAAGTTTCATCATACTTTGTCAAATGTTAAGCCATTTCTGTATTAATGAGCTACTTAGTAGTAAACAGTTTGGCTTTATGAAAGGCCGTTCCACAACCGATTCAGGAGGAGGCACTATTAAAATATATATATAACGCCTGGGTGGATTCCCATGACGCCCTTGGAGTGTTTTGTGATTTATCTAAGGCATTTGACTGTGTTCAACATGAATTCTCATCAGGAAGCTACATCACTATGGTATTAGAGGCAGAGCTCTCGACCTTTTGACATCCTATATGAGTAGGAGAGTACAGAAAATAGATGTCAACGGTGAAAGATCTCCGGGATCAGCAGTCACTATGGGAGTCCCTCAGGGCTCAATTTTAGGTCCTTTTCTATTTCTTATTTACATTAATGATCTCCCATATCATGTAAAAAACCATGACATTGTCTTATTTGCTGATGACACCTCTTTGCTTTTTAAAGTTAAGAGACGACAGACATGTTATAATGAATTAAATGATGCCCTTTCTAAAATTGTAAATTGGTTTAACGCTAATAATTTGTTACTTAATGAAAAAAAAACCAAATGTGTTAAATTTACATTACCAAATGTTAGTCAGAGACAGACATGTATTAATATTAATGGCGAGCAATTAGAACTTGTTAATTTAACAGTCTTTCTTGGTATAACGCTGGACTCCAAACTTCAATGGGGTCCTCATATTCATAACCTAGCCAAAAAACTTATCTCTGCTGTGTATGCGATCAAGAAAATAAGACAATTGACCGATGTCGACACTGCAAAAATAATATATTTTAGCTATTTCCATAGTTTAATGATATATGGTATCCTATTGTGGGGTAGCGCTGCTGATGTAAATACAATATTTTTGTTACAAAAAAGGGCAATTCGTGCTATTTATAAATTAGGATCTAGGATATCTCTGAGGGATAGGTTTAGGGAAGTAAAAATTTTAACTTTAGTGTCGCAGTACATATATGAAAATCTTTAATATGTACATAAAAATATCAATAGTTTCAGCAAGAAAAGTGACGTTCACAAAGTAAATACTAGAAATAAAAATAAGCTGTTGGTGCATGATACACGTCTACACAAAATAAGTAACTCTTTTATGGGGCAATGTATACACTTTTACAACAAAGTTCCCAATAAAATTCAAACGCCCTTGAAGTGTTTTGTGATTTATCTAAGGCATTTGACTGTGTTCAACATGAAATTTTGGATTTTGGATATTTGCATTCTCATTTTACGGAACCTTAACTCAATGCGTGTATATAAGTATAAGCTCACACGCAATCGACCGCTTTTTTTTTTACCGACTACAAAAAACCAAGTTTATCAATAAGACCCGTATGTATAAAATATTCTAAGTATAGCGCTATATTCATATTTTAGCCTATAGAAGTCTTCAAAGGCAAACAGTTGTGCCAAATTTCATGTGTATTTATGTATGTTTGTCTACATATTTCTTAGAAACTTTCCCCGGCGTGTACATAACAACTTACTAAAATTTCATTACGATACCAAATTTATTACAATTGATTTAAGCTTATTGCGCGAGTCCGAATCGCACTTGACCCTTTCGGAAAATCCTTTCGTATGCGATGCATACGTTATACGAAGAACACACCCTCCAAGTTTCAGGCCTCTACTATCAGCGATTTAGGCTGTGCGTTGATCTGTCAAAGTTACCTAATTATAAGTAGATTATTAATTTTATAGTTAGCAAAAATCTTATCTTTATACGCCAAATTTATCGATATGGATTTATCAACAGAGCCTCCTCCCTAACACTTTTCAAACTGACACCGCCTATGTGATCGTGATTGGCTAAGACGCTCGGCTCTTTCAAAATGGCGAATGTATTGTGGCGACAGCGGTTCCAGTACTGGTTGAGTAACACAGCACTTCTAATGACTTATAATGTTCTGTGGGTTATATCCTGTAAAAGTAGTGTTCAGTTAGATAAATAAATAAAAATCTTATGTCCAGTCCAGTTATCCCTTTGCCAAAAACTCAAGTCTATTAAATGCTTCGTATCGAAATGAATGAAGGAAAGGACTCTCACTTTAATGTACTCCACCCCTTAAACGCCTCAGGTAATTTATGGACGTCCCCTTTCTCCTGCATATCTATGACATGTTGTCCATCCCAAACATCCTTCGTTCCGTTGTGGAGAAAAAACGCGGAGAACTTGTGTTTCAAATCGAGACCACTCTATCTGAGAATTGTCTACGATCCCAAAATCACTTACCGTATCGACCCCTAAGTCAGAGGAGAAACTTTGCTTTGTGTGTTCTACCGCTTGTACAATCGGATGTGTTCTGAGGAACGCTCGCCATCGCCAGGGAATTCATACTTTGGAACCGAAATGGTCGCGTACAGAGCGGTTTCAGAAAAACTTCCTCCCGCGAACGTAAGCGTCCATAGGCTACGGTGACCACTTACTATCAGGCGAACCGTAAGCTTGTTTGCCACCTTAGAAGTATTAAAAAAAATTGTATGTTAATAGAAAGTTTTGTATTATAACAAATAACAAAAATTATTAAATGCAGTTTTCCGGTTTGAAACAGTTTCTTCTTTTGTCCTAGAATAGCATAATTATTTACACACTTTAATTTGCATACACTTATTATTAGCTGACCCTGTCTACCTGTTTTTTCCTGTTTTTTAAAACCAAATTTTGTTGTTTTTATTTGTCATTTAAAGTGACTCAAGATGTCTGATGACGTCCTTAAGGTTAGTGTTGATGAAAGCGATTCCTCCGTGTAAAGCAGAAACTATGTTCGATTCGACAACATTCATGATGATGGTGTCAAAGATTCTCAGGAAAACGTTGATCACAGGGTTCACTAGCCAGTCAACCAGAATGTTGCCACCCAGACGCACGCGGATACGTCTGAAAGGTAAAATAGGTGAAAGGTTATTCTTAAGTAAAAGTTTCTGTCTCTCCTCTCAGTAGGTACTTTAACGCTTATACATAGCTGATTTTTCGACTAAATTTCAACTACATAAAACAATCTCATTGCAATATTTATTTATATATCTTTAACCTCAATACCAAATTTCATCTTCTTATACTTCTTCGTCTCAAAATCCTTTCTTAATTATGTTTGCCTACATAATTATACATAAATAATCTACCTGCCAAATTCCAGTTTCAAGTCAAGATACTAACTAGTCTTAACCCGCGGCTCCGCCTGCGCTAAATTCTGTTATCGGTGTGTGATTCCTATTGAAATTACTTGATTATAGTAACATCGTTTGTTATAGCAAGTTTATCATTGTTGAATTCTGGTTAAAGTTATTCCTGCGGGTAATTTGAAATTCTTTTTAACCATCCCTGTGCCAAATTTCAGCGAAATTAGATGCTTCGTTGCGACATACAGGATGTTCAAACAAGCTCACTTACGCATTTATAATATGTATAGGTATGTATGTATATTATCACGTCACAGTTTTTATTCCCAGAAGGGGGTAACCAGTGGATACACACCCACATCATCCCGTAGGGGTTGCCCTTTTTCTTTTTTTTCAATACCACTAATGTGGCGAATAAGCTTACGGTCTACCTGATGGTACACGGGCACCGCAGCCAATTTTAGTATGGATTATACGTCTCGTATAGGAACAGATACATTTTTAATGAGAGTCCTGTCAAAATAGACTGACTATACAAAGAGTTACGCAATCAACCTACTCTTAAGTGTATGTATGTTCGTCCGTGAGGTTATTGGGTGTCGCCGCCTTCATAGCCCTGAAGACAGGGACTTGCCTATATGGAGGCTGCGCGTATAGATTACGGCGGCCACACTTGTATCTTTGCGGGCTATTACAGGTCTCACAGCAGTGACATGGGCGGTACTCGACTCTTCAGGCACCTGAATTTGACAACTGACAAAGTTCTAGAGCTATCGTGAGTGGATCAGTGTTCGATTCCAGGATCATTTGCAAGACAAGGTGAATCTGAAGTCCATAAAACTTGGTGTACTCAACAGAGCAATGCAGTCCTTCACGTTGGCGCACGTGGCACTTTGCAAGAGGCAAGTTCAGCCCCATATGGAGTAGTGCTGCCATCCCTGGGCGGGCGCACCCGTATACCAGCTTGGCACTTTTGACTCGGTTGCCATATCAAGCCCTTACGTCTGAGGAGAGACGTTGCCTTTCTGTGTGTTTTCTACCGCTTGTAAAATGGGATGTGTTCTGTGGAATTGTTCGATTGGCTACTTTCTGCCATCGCACCGCTCGCCATCGGCAGGGATGTCATTCTTTCACTTTAGGACCGATATGGCCACATACAGTGCGGTTTTAGAGTATTTTCTTCCGCGAAAGCCTGGGTTGTTGAATCAGCTCCATGCCAAGGTTTTCTATAAGGACTACATTATGGAGTTCTTCAAGAAAGAAGTTATAAGATTTTTGAAGGGTCGGCAACGCGCGAGTGATACCTCTTGTGTTGCAAGCGTCCATAGGCTACGGTGACCGCTTACCATCAGGCGGACCGTAATCTTGCTTGCCACCTTGGTATAATAAATACATATAAATAAATATACATAAATATAAAAAAGTAACTAACCCAACATCGTTGATGGCGAACTCCTGTAAATGAATTTCGTCGTTGTTAAAGTCGATGAGGATATCAAAAACGATTTTCATATGTTCCAAAGAAGCCGTGATAGTACCCGTGGGTCCCAAGTTCATAACTTTAACTTGATAATTGTATTTGAACTGCGAAAAATATAGAATACAGTTAAATATTATTTCGAAGAATATATCTAATCCGTTACACTATATCCATCTAATCTATCTATCTAATCTAATCTAATACCTTTAAACGAGCAATTCTTGTATATATGTATATATATATATATAAACGGCTCCAACAATTTTTATAAAATTTTGTATGCAGGAGGTTTCGGGGATGATAAACCGATCTAGCTAGGTTTCATTTTTAGAAAACGTTGTTGTATCCGTGTTTTCAGGCAGTGATAAACTGGAAAATATGACTCTTCCATGATGACATCTATTGGCGAGTAGTAATAAGCAACACTAAAGCTATTTGACAATAGATGGCGTTATTAAGCAACGCTTAAGCTATTTGAAAATAGGAGGAGCTGTTTAAAAAAAACGAGCATAGCTCGGTCCTCCAGGTACTTTAATTAATGCCAGGTATATTGCGTTGGACTGCAGAGTCGGTTGGTTAGCCCGACTCACAATTTGTGTACCTAACGTAGGGGTTGTCCGGAGTCTGATTTATGCCCGATATATAGTGATAGGTTCACCCTATCATATTAGCATAGAACACTATTGGTGTAAGGCATTTTATTATGAGCATTAAATATCATTGACCATCCTTCAAGTCGTTCTAGATTTCAATTTTTTATATTAGATGCATTCTCCATTGGCGCGTCAATCAGTTTCGTAAGGGAGGTGTATCCTATCTGTTGGTTCTTTAAAGTTTCCGCTGCCAAAAGTTAAAACTCTTATTTACAGTTTCGTCATGTCGTACATTCTGCTATCTATCCATTGTAGCTTTTTAGTTTTTAAGTTGTAGTATATTTTACTGTTTTATATTGAAATCGTAAATTAATTTGTAACCGTCGTCCGTTTCTCCGCCGCTAACGCCGATCCCCAACCGACAATAGTCTAAATTGCTGAGGTATAATATTGAAAATGTTAAAGAACTGGCTGTACAGAGCGGTAAGAACAGTTTCGAAATCACTGTCAGTATTCAGACGTAGCAAAAATTCTGACAGTCTTCGAGTGGGAACCAAAGAGTATTAATGTGGAAACAGACGTGAAAGGTGAGAGTTAAAACCAATATATCAAGAAATCATTGTTGGATAAAAGAATCGTCAGTATTTCCATTGTGTCCGGATGTAATACTTAAGGACTTAAATATTTTCTTACATATCCGGAGGATCCCAGGTACCCTATTGATTAATAACTAGCGCTATTGTTTTCGTGGAGACACATGCATGAGTAAAAAGGAAAAAGTTTCATAAAGAAACCCTTTTATTGACCGCTGTTGCGTTTGTCGCTCTCTTACTTTTTCTGGAGTCCCAGTGAACTGAAGAAGATTGTGGGGAAGTCAGTATGGACAATTGTATTTTATTTAGTACAATTTTTCTATCTACCATTTCGGCGTTAATCCAAATTACAGTGCAAGTTTGATTTCCCAACCCTGAACCAAATAAGGGTCTCATCTTGCACCATGTATTTCGATAACAATTCCCAAGCATCTTTTGTCAGATGTAATAAATCATTTAGCCCTGAGCCTATATAAATCCACTTCTGTACATAAGCTTTTCCAAAGGAAAGTCACCACACTCCCAGTCCAGTGTCTCGAATCCTCCATTGTGCTAGAGAACATTAGATACTGGGCTTGAGGTCATGTCTACAAAACTGTATTGTGTTTGATCAGTACATTGTCAAAATAAGTAAATAATTCTTTGTATGAAGCACGCTACAAGACGCCGCTCCCCGCTTTACATACATAGGAAACACAGTTTATTATTTATTAAGGAATGTCTTGTAGGTGTACATACAAAATCTATAAAATGTATAACAGCTCCGAAATAAATGAGCTTTAATTATAAAAAATAAATTATTCCAGTTTTTTCAGATGACCACCATTTTTAGTTTTCTTAAAAAGTAGACGTACCAACTCCAGCTCTACAGCTAACCTCCTAATACAGCTAATAAGACAGAAACGGAATCATTATAAATACGGAAAATTAATAGCACACGTTGACTTTGACCAAAAACAACCCTTTAATATTAATTTCTATCAGATTTCTCAAGATGGTTTACTTACCTCAAGGTCGCTCATCTGTAGCTGAACGCGGACACGAAGCATCTTGGCGAAGTAGGAAACCTTTTGGTCACCATTGCGCGCAATGTTTACGAAGCCAGTTGCATAGCCATTCAGGAGACGCAGCCACGCACTGTACGTCACCAGAACTGGTCTCTGATGGACAATTCGTTAATTGTAACTAAGAGGGTTAGTGACCTCGCGTTCTGAGGGACAGTGGGTCGGTCCCGTCGTGTAATAACGAGCCTTTTTTTGAGTACATGGTTTTTTCTACATCACTGGATTTTCAGTCAAGGAAAACTCCCAAGGAAACTTGCTACGCTAAAAAAAAGATGTATGTGAAGTCCACAATCCGCATTGGGCCCGCGTGACAGATTATGACCCTAATAACCCTCGCCTAAGGTCCAAGGGGGGTAGGCAATGCCCCAACAGTGGGGTCGTATGAGGCTGGTAAGACAAATCTGCTAATCAAAGTGGTATCTGCTAGGCACTTAGTGCCCTGTAAAGTATATTAGAGATATCGGTTACATTGGAACACAGATTAAGTGGGTGCCAAGCTGGACTTTGCTTTTACAAGTACTTATGATAAAGATTATGCCAGAGGAAAAGGTCGAATATTCTTCATAAGTACATACACATAAAGTCGAGACATGGGCGCTTATTAAAGATAGCATAAACAAACTGTTAAACTTAATGGCTCAGAGGGGAGGTTAATAAAGGTGGTGGTAGTGACACTTAAAGGTCGGGAAAACGAATTAATGGTTTAGTGATAAAAGCAAAATTACAAATTAGAAAAAGCAGACTTTACGAGAAGTCAAGTGGAAGTTGCGCAAAAACATGGTTTCTGCTGCAGAATTAGTGGCTATAGTAAAATATATGCCCGTAAGACATATTCAAACGAGATGGTAATATGATGTTGCAAAGGTTGCTTGATCATTTGATTGATCACCATTAAAGACTTGATTGGACTTTGGACAGAGGTAGCTGCTTTACAAGTCGCAAGTCCGGCCTCATATGAAGTACTGCTGCCATTTGTTGTGTGAGTGTAGTTGTGAAATGAGCTCCCTGCCAAGGTTTTCTGTAAGGGCTACATTATGGCGTTTTTCGAGAAAGAAGTTATTAGATTTTTGAATGGACGGCAATGCCCCAGGTGTTGCAAGCGTCCATGGGCTGCGGTGACCGCTTACCATCAGGCGGACAGCAAGATTGTTTGCCACCTTAGTGGTATAAAAAAAAATAATAACTTTTGTGTGCTATTTACCTAATGTATAGGATAGGAAAGTGAAAGGTAAGTCTTTTTACTAAATTCGAAACATTATCCTATTTCTGGGGTGTCAATAACTGGTTCGATTTAATGAAATCTTAAATTTAATTTAAATAATCTTGTATTATATTTATAGATTTAGACTTTTTCCTTTTTTTAATTGTTATAAATAGTTAAATAAGCTATTTTGTGCACCACCTACTTTTTTGTTACTTTTCGTTTTAAGATAGGTTGACTAGTCGATAATGCCACTAAGCATTAATTCTACCCATTATACCATTTTTGTGAAATAAAGTTTTTAAAATAAAAAATAAACCCCAGAAATAGGGTAATGTTTTTTTGGGTGTATTCTGTTCCTAAGTCGCATCCTTTAGAATAAATACGGCTTAACGGATTAGTTGGAAGTGGTTAAAAATACTGCATGATATTAAGACCGTCATTTTACAATAGTGTATAAGTATAAGAAGAAAAAAAAGAGAGGAAAAAACGGGCCCTAGAATTTTAAATGCAATTTCGAAATGAAATGCCTCCTATTGTTGGATATCTTAAAATGTTTTATATGTATTGCCATGTATTTACTTTCCTGCTACAGAATTCATTTTAATTAAAATAGCTTTATTAAATTAATCAGTATGGCTGTGACATAAGAGATTCGTACTTACCACTTCAAAACCTTCTTCGATATCAGGCAGAGGCATGGGATCGAGGCCATTCGCCTGCATGAACGGCACTATCATTGAGATGGTGTTGTCTACATAGTCGTTCACGTTGGCAGTTATCCCGAGACCTTCCCATTTTGCTTCTGGATTTCTGAACAATAATTTATTTGATCAATCAAAGTTTATTTCACTCTTGTCAGTTTTATAACAGTTATTTATTTTTATCGGCAGAATAGGTGGACATCTTGCAAGCCATGCTTCCGGGCATCGTGCTTTCTAATCGCTTGCTAAAGCTGTCGAGAGAAACTTATGTCGTCCACTGGTGTCTTGGAGAAAGCCGATATACTGTGCAGACTCTTTGCCGAAGAGCGACGAAGGCGCTGTACTACCTACTTTACCGCACCACGGTATAGACCATGCAGGAAATCTTAATAACACAGCGGGAGCCCTGGCGGGCGTTGTTTTTTCTAGACAAGACAAGTCAAGTGGGCCAGCCAGTATAGGTACCAGCAGTGGTGGTGGTGGTGGTGGTGGTAGTGTGCTGCTGAGTAATGTCCTGTACTCACGCACCTTTTCAAAGGACGATAGATCAGATGCATCAAATGACATTTTAGCCTCCCTGTGTGTGTTCTATCGTCTATTAAATAGGCTGTGTTCTAAGAAATAGTTTAAAATGGTACCCACAACTACGTTCATCTATTCTTCTATTTGTCAATTTAAGGGTAAAAGCTTTTTTACAAACGAAAAAAAAAAAACAGCCGGCTTCAAAAAGATGCACTAAAAAGGTAAAACTAATTACTTGTTTCTAAAAATCTTATCTGAACTACAGTTTGTACATAGACACCAACATCAAACTGTAATTCTGATTTTTGGAAACAAGTGATTATTTTTATACCTCCACGTTACAGAAGACCGCAGCCAAATCACTCTGAAATTGAGTAGTTGCTGTAATTGCTGTGCGTGGTAAAACGGCAGACCGCTCGCCGCTCGCACGTTGGACGGTTATCGAACCCAGGGCCTCGATTACGTAAGTTGTTGCTAACAATTCTCGATAGAAATAAGATAAACATTTCATACGTTATTTCAAATGCGCAATGTAGGTATATCTTATTTATATGGATTTCAAACGAGAATTGTTAGCAACAACATTACGTAATCGACACACAAGGATCACTTTAATCTTCACTGTGGGAGGCTGAGCCACCATTACGGTGAATCTTATAATACTTATAAGAGTAATTGAGTTGAACTTGAGGCATATTTCCGTAGAGCTGTCTACAAAACCTTAGCGCCCCGGCACTGTGCTTCATAAGACTGTTTTGACTATTTAAACAAAATGTTTTGTATGTATGTGTTATATTATGTTTGCTGTGAGGATTGTGTGTGCTTATGCTCCAGCGAGCTTTAGATTGTTTTAGCCAGCCCTTAGTTACGACGCTGCACACTTTTGTAGGACGTGCCAGATATTGTAGAGTTAGTGCTATACTTATCTAGAAAACCTTATTTTTATACTCTATTAATCAAATATAAAATGTTTCTTACAAGTGTTTTGACACGAATGTCGATTGATGAGTTCTTGTATAATCACCATCGGTCGCAACCTCAGCGTTGGTTGCAACGAACACAACTGTTAGCACCAAAAAAAAGTAATGGCTGAACATTTTGACTAACTGTGTGTTTTTTTGTTGTCAATCTTGTTTTATACCGATCTTAATTATTGATTAAATTGACAAACACCAGTCGTTATCATAATAAATTGAATTATTAAATCAATGCCGATTGCGAAGTGCGAAGCTGGTATTAAGATTAGGGCCCACATAGATACCATAGTTAGTTTTGTCAGTCATTAATTATTTATCATAGTCATTATTGTCTCGTTCTCTTGTAAATTTATAAAATGATCAAATAAAAAACATTTTCATCTTCTGTATTACCTATGTATGACAGGTATTTGTCATAAGTACTTACAGTGCAACAAACTTTTCTAACCTTGGGTGTTAGGTCGCTGGTGTCGTTTAAGTTCACACTATTTCAATATGGCGACTGAAGTTTTGATTTTTGACTACCGGGCCAGAAAAGTTTGTTGCACTATAAATTAGTATTGCATTCATATTTTATTGTGCTGAATTTAAAATAACTTTGAATAGGTATGTTTATTTCAAATATTAGAATCAAAAGAAGAAAAAATCTTTGGAGCGGGTTGTATGTAATAAGAATTTTATACTTTAAATACATATTTTTGATTTTTAGGATGAGTGAGTGGATTTTGTTTTAAAAAATCTATACTAATATTATAAATACGAAAGTTACTCTGTCTGTCTCTCTGTAACCTCTTTATGCTTAAACCGCTGTACCGCATAAGATAAAATATGGCATGGGGATAGTTTATCCCGAGGAAGGATATAGGTTACTTGAAAACGTCAAGTGTGACTCATATTTTTTTTATTATTATTACGGAGTTGCCGTTGAAATCCTACTCCGATAACCGAATAAGGGGCGGATCGAGCCGCGGGCAAAAGCTAGTTTTATTATAATTTTATTGTTGTAAAATTTAGTCACTATAATTAACATAAAAGATGTAAAGTGTGACATTTATGATGAAACATGGTTCAGATAACGGACCGCCTACAAGGTGGTCAGACGACATAGCGAAGGCCGCAGGAAGACGCTGGATGCAGGCCGCTTCCAACCGTTTTCTTTGGAAATCTATGGGGGAGGCCTATGTGCAGCAGTGGACTTCTTGCGGCTGAGATGATGATGATGTTTTAGGTTATCAAAAATTATTTCTATATTTTTCGAAGAAATAGTCATCATAGCTTCTCTTGGTTATTTTGGTCCATTGATCGACAAAAGCCTCCCCTTTATGAGCAACTCGCCAGATTCGCAACTCGCCAGATTCTCAACTCGCCAGATTCTCAACTCGCCAGATTCTCAACTCGCCAGATTCTCAACTCGCCAGATTCTCAACTCGCCAGATTCTCAACTCACCAGAAGTACAATGAATTACAAAATAGAGCAGTACATTAGAATATTAAAGCTTTTTAACCGACTTCAATTAAGTAGGTTCTTAAAAGTAGGTTTGTAATGTACCTACATAAAAATCAAGTGTGAGTTTAATTAACGCACTTTTAAGTAAATATGTACTGTTTTTAATTATTTCGAATGACAGCTGTCAAACTATAAATCGCTATATCTCCTTAACTATTAATCTTAGACTAGTAGTTTCGTTACAGAAGTGATAGATCTCGTCAATATCTCTATTTTACATGACAGCTGTCAAACTATAAATCGCTATATCTCCGTAACTATTGATCGTAGACTAGTAGTTTCCTTACAGAAGTGATAGATTGAGATCTTTACTTCTGATGACAGCTGTCAAACTATAAATCACTATATCTCCAGAATTATTGATCGTGGACTAATTGTTTTGTTACTGAAATAATAGATCTCATCGAGATCCTGATTTCTAATGACAGCTATCCCACTATAAATACCTATATATCTGTAACTATTGACAGAGAATAGCAGTTTCTTCAGAGATCTAATCAAGACCTTTATTTCAGATGACAGCTGTCAAATTAGAAACTACCATGTCTTCGTAACTATTGATTATAGACTAGTTGTTGCTATTTAAACATACGTGTACTGTTCTGTAACTCCAAGTTTAATAATAATAATATCAGTAATAACTTTGGCGGGAAAATTGGTGCACCACCATTAAGAAAAGGCCCTTCACTGCGAGCTTACTCTAATTAAAAACTAAAACCAAAAGGCCTGACTGACGTAACTGTGGAATTAAACGGTGAACAAAACATACTACCGGTGGTCATTATGAAGAGAGCAGACCCATTATTATTCGGGTTACAGTGGAGTGAAATATTTAACATGGACTTTTCCAATCCAGTTTATTCAATAAAGATAAGCTCCAACAACATCAAATAATTACTAAATAACATTATTAAGAAACATATTGAGCTTTTTAACAACAAATTGAGAAAAGTTAAAGATTATCAAGTTAACATTCATATCAAGACTAATGCAGAACCGAAACACCTACCACCTAGACCTGTTAAATTTAGTTTGAAGAAGAATGTTGAAACCGAACTACAACGTTTAGTAGAACAAGGTATCATCACCCCAGTTAATCCAAATGAAATACCAATAGAATGGGCAACCCCAACTGTCGACGTACTAAAACCAAAAGGACAAATACGGATTTGTGGTGATTACCGAACTACTGTTAACCAAGCATTAATTCAGCACATGCATCCCGTTCCATAATTCGATCAACTACGTTAACGTTTAGCAAATGGTGATAAGTACTCTAAAATTGATCTAAAAGATGCGTATCTACAATTTGAAGTCGCACCAGACTCCAAAAAGTATCTTATCATCTCAACACACAAAGGTTATTACCAGTACAATACAATGCCATTTGGAATTTCAACGGCCCGATCTATTTTTCAAAGTTTTTTAGAAAAACTACTTGAAGATATTCCAAATGTTGCAGTGTATTTGATGACATAGCCGTAACAGGAAAAGATGACAAAAAACACCTAGAAAATCTTTCTAGTGTCTTAACAAGATTGCAAAAAGCTGGCTTGAAGGTAAATTAAAAAAAATGTTGAAATTGAATATTTAGGACATCTTATAAACAAGAAAGGAGCAAGCCCTACAAAATTCAAAGTCGAAGCTATATTAAAAGTACCTCTCAAAAACACCAAAGAACTCAGATCCTTCCTTGGACTTGTAAATTTTTATGAGCGTTTCATACCACATCTACATGGATTATGCGCAGATGTACATGAATTAACGGGACATAGACAAAAATGGCAGTGGAAGGACAAAGAAGATAAGGTATTTCAAAACATAAAACGTATCATTGCGAATTCTAAATATCTCATTGCTTTGAATGAAAACCAACCATTATACCTTGCTTGCGATGCTTCCGAAAAGGGCGTTGGAGCTGTGTATTATAAAATTCAAAACGTTGACCAGCCCATAGCTTTCGCTTCTCGAAAATTAAAACCTGCGGAGAGCAAATACTCAGTCATTCATCGAGAGGCTCTAGCGATCTTCTTTGGAATAAGAAAGTTTGATCAATACTTAAGAGGAACGAAGTTTACACTTGAAACCGATCGTAAGCCTCTAATACATATATTAGGACCTCAAAGAAATATACCTAAGATTGTTAATAACAGACTTGTAAGGTGGGCATTGACAATAGGCAGCTATGACTATGACATCGTATACAAAAAAGGAGAACATAATATTGTGGCTGACTACCTGTCTAGAATGTCTAACCCTGATGAACAACTATGCCAAACTGAAAAATTAGTAAACAAAATAAGTGAACAACAAAAGCAGGGCAAAATCCGAGATCTAACATACGAGGAACGAGGAAATTATCAGAAAAGAAACTAAAAATGATTCAATCCTTAGACAAGTATCACAATGTATAAAATTAGATTGGAAAAACTATCACAATGAAAGTGACCTTAAGCCGTTTTACAGAAAACGTGATGAAATTTCTTTAGAAAACAAAATCGTTATGTGGCAAGAAAGAATTGTGATGCCAAAAATATTGCAACTTAAGACCTTAGAGTATTTGCACACTGGACATCCTGGATCATCTTCAATGAGAGCTCTGGCACGGTTTCATGTTTGGTGGCCGTCAGTCGAAGAAGACATTGAATTTCATGTAAAAAAATGTTACAAATGTCAAGAAAACAGACCAAACAATCCTGAACTTCCTGTTTTTTCCCGGTCAATTCCAAATCGAGTGTGGGAAAGAATTCACATTGATTTTGCAGGACCATTTAATGGGAAATATTGGCTTATACTTGCTGCCGCGTTGTCTAAATGGATCGAAGTGAAACCCATGGTAAAAATAACCACAGCAAAATTATGCGATAAACTTGAAGGTATTTTTCGACTTTTGGAATACCACAAGTTATAGTATCCGATAATGGACCGCAACTAACATCAAACGAATTCACCAAAGGAGCGCCTCCACTACGACTACGTAATCATCGCCAAATGAGACGTCCAATTCGTCTCATTGAACAATTGGACTAAATGGGGAGGAATGTCATAGAGTAGCTACTACTTCCATACAATGTCATATTAAAAAAACATTATGAACGTCTTTTTTTATAGACATTAACATTAACAAAATATAAACTATTTTTGTGTATAAAATGTTTTAATTCAAAGATATATTAGAGAGAATGAACTAATAATAGTGTATAGAAAATCATTAGAGAGACAGACGGACCTATTAAGTACATAGATAAATTATTAACAGACTCGTTACTTACCCCTTAAGTGAAATTAGGATAGTACCTGAGAAATTACCTTAAAGACAGACTGACTGACTGAGTATCTACATAAATAATCCACTCGACGGCTCGTTAGTAACCCCTTAAGTGAAATTATAAAATTATAACAGTACATGAGAAGCCACTCCAAGGACAGATAGACAATCTAAATAAATACGGAACCTACCGCTATCTTTACTGGCTACCCCCTGTCTTACTTTTTAATCTAATAATAATATATGGAGAATCACCGTAAAGGCGGCCTAATAGATTAAATACGAAAAAACCCACAAATATACTCGCAGACTCCCCTTTAAGTAAATATCAAGACTACATTAGTAATTTATCAATAGATTCTCTCGCTTACCCTTAAGTGGAATGACGAATGTAAAATAGTAAATAAGAACCCATTATGGAAACAAACGGACATACTAAGTACATGGAATAATCTGTTGACAGGCTCCTTAAGTGAAATTATAAACTAAAATGTTACCTATATGAGAAATCACCTCAAAACCAGTGAGATAGATTAAATGCACAAGAAACCCACTGCAATCCTTTCGGACTACCCCTTAAGTAACCTTATAATAGTATATGGAGAATCATCTTGAAGACGGACTAACGGATTAGATATAAATGTAACCCTGAAATGAAACTAAAGCCTACCCCTTAAGTAAAGTTATGACATTGTTCTAACCGTACCTGAAAATCCACATACATTCATGACTATTATTTTACCACTGTGGTCAACGCCATCTGTGTAGCAATCGTAGAACTACTCAACCGATCGATATCCTAGCTAGCTATCTAATAGTCTTGGAGATATTGAGAAGGCCTTATAGAGGGCGCGGTTGACAAAGTCATATTAGTATTGAATTCCAATATCCAAACCTACTAATCATAGGTTCAGGGTCGTCAACGTGTAACCCTAACTGGGAATCGTCCAGGAAAATTCACATATACAACCATGCCTTAAGGGTTCGTAAGTTGTTCTATCCAGAATTAGGGTTACTAACACATTCGAATATTGCAATAAAACCTACTTAACAGTAAAGTTTAGATTACGTACGTTATATCAGTCTTTATTTCACGAAAATCTATGGAGTATTACGGAAGTTGTGACCGTGAGAAAGTTTTGAGCACTTTTTAAATTTCCAAGATTGCGCGCGCTTGACTCGTGACGTCAGGGTTCCCGTCAATCCTTGTCGCTCGTGGCCCGCGCCGTATGAAACTCATTAAAGTTATATCTCGCAGGCGCTGCAGTTATTCTATTTCATTGCTTTTTTTAGGTATTAGTTTACTGTTGTTTGAACCAATCAACCTCTTAGTTAAATAAGTGCCTTGTGAGGAAAATCTGTTTATTATCTAAATCTGCAAGTTTAAGTTTCGCAATAACAGGGCGTTCAGGTTTTTCAATTAATCTACCTTGACATAGGCAAACTTATGAGGCACGATTTCTTTCTTTAGTTTGAGCCGTTCCCCAACTAAATTGTCCTTTTCCATCTGAAACCAAAAAAAAAATTAAAATTAAAACAAAAAGTTTAATTTTTGCTTAAATGTTTCTAAAATTTTATACACTAAGTAGGTATACTTACGTAAATAGGTACGGCCCGCTAATAACTTTAGATTGATCACTACTGTCCTTCTGAAACTTACTACACTTATAAACAAACACACCTACCTATTGTTACTTGTTAAGTTGGTATTAGTGGTTAAAAGTCATAGTTTAGGTAGATAATAATCCTACTAATATTATAAACGTGAAAGTTTGTTTGGATGGATGTTTGTTCCTCTTTCACGCGAAAACTACCCCTAGTAGCACTTGAGGTTGGTTTATGGTTGGCCCATTGTATCCAAGTCGGTTGGCCAACGGTGGACTTTGTCATCCCTTATAACTGTTACCCCAACAATGCTACCCTACGATGGGCCAACTGATGAAAAGAGAACTACGTAAGGACAACTGAAACTTTTCTTACAATAATCCAACAGTATGTTTTTCCTAATGGGCTTACAGTAGTGCGCCATTTTTTGTTTTTGCAGGGCCACCGTAATTTAAGAAGGTTGGGCCAACATGCAAATATAACTGTATAATGTGGGTGGGATGATTATGTTGAGCCGATTAAAGTTTTTAATGTTGGGCCAACTATATTATTGTATGTAATGCAGTACTGCATGGATTTTAATGGAACTTAACAAAAATGTTGCTTATACATCAGAATAACATATAGGCTATAATTTATGCGCAGACGAAGTCGCGGGCAGCAGCTATTACGGAATATTATACGTACAATTCCATTGCTTTTTTTCAAATACCTACTTATCGCTTGGTTATTCTAGGTCAGTAGTAGGTACTAGGTAGGTGGGTTATAGGTACTTATCACGAGAAAAGCATAAATTAAATAGTTACTTACATCGAAATGATCTTTACAACAAAATAAAATAGTCTTCGGTCCTATTGAATCCTGTCTGCGTACTGCGGTCATCCATTTCTTCCGTATTATAGAATTTTTAGGTACATTAAAAAACAGTTTGTCGGGTGTTTCAACATTGGAATTAAAACATTTAGGCACTGCACAGTATTTCTGCCGCCCTTACGATAAACGCACTAACTAGGTTTTGACACTTTTCGAGAAAAGCATGTTTTAAAATCATATTTTTATTTTGTTCGTATCTTCGGAACTACATGAGATACCATAACTCAAGAGGTACCAAAACAAAGAGAAGGGTTTCAGGAATACAAAAAATACAAATGTATATAATTATACATCATAGTGGACTATATAACTCAAAAAAGGTACTTATCACTAGCAGCCTTTTTTACTTTTAACCCATGATAACTAGTCATAAACACCTCAACTACCCTACTTGAGGCTTTTATGCTAAGTAAATCGATATGATTCACTTTTTTGTTGTTAACTTTTACCGCAACCCTTCAATAACACATATCATAAGTGCATTCAGTACTTCATGTAATCCGTTTTTTTTATAAAAATGGCTGAGTTTGAAGAGATAATAAAAAGTTTTTGTAACAAAATTTGTTATTATCAAATTTTTAAAAAAGATTTAATACAGTAAAATCAATTTTTCAATCAAAGTATTTTATTTCTGTAAAAATAAATGTTCTCTAGGCAAGTAAAAATACGATGTTTTTTAGATAACATATCTTCTTCTTCTTCTTTCAAGTGCCATCTCCGTCCAGGAGGTTGGCGACCATATGTCTATATGTCTCTCTTTCTTTAGTCAAGTGAATTAGTCTGTCTATGCTCTTAACATATCACATTAAATAAAAAAAACATATCCAAAATCAAAATATATATAATTATTATTATAAGGTACATTTAACCGTTACATATTCAAGTATACAAAATGGGTATAAGATTACCTTTTACAATACAATATGGCAGTTTTATTTCATCCAAGAAAATATTATAAAGACGCAATATTAATGTAGGTAAAAATGTCAATAAAAAAATCAAACAGAAATGTCGTATATTTGACGTCTAATTCGTCAATTATATCTTTTTCCTTCTTTTGTAATGCCAAACTTCAGGAAAAGATTTTTTTTGCCTAATAAAAATCTAGAAATTTCCAATCTTCTACATGACTCTCTTTGTACTTCAGTAAGAATTCACTCCTCTAAACTTTGACCTACTTCAGTTCCTTCAAATATTGGTTCTGTATTTTAAGAGTTCTGTACCCCAAAAGGGAAGAAGGAACCTTCATAGGATCACTTATTGTCCGTCTGTCTGTCTGTATTTCAAGATTTTTCTCAGAAAACGCGTGGAGGTATGAAGTTGAAATTAATATCTAATACTAAGGTTTACGGTTCCTTGAAGCTGAAAAAGCTTCTAAGTCAAGGCAATAAAAAATACGGCCTAAATATGGACATTTTTGACGCATATTTTGGCATTCAATTGGAATCAATCAAAATCTACGAGGTACTTCCCCTTGTCATGAAATTTGAGAGGAAGCAAGGTCTTACAACATCAAAGCTATAGGAAAAAATGCAAAAAATGATTATGAGGCATAGACCTGTGAGACTTTATCACATCATGGAAGAACTTTAATATATAATAAGTTTGTACGGAACCAGGAACGGAGCCAGACTCGCACTTGGTCGGTTTTTTTATTTATGTTGAGATGATACGACGAAAAATCGGAAACAGTCATAGTCTTTACAGTATGTTTTTTAGCCTGTCAATTTTTACGGTGTCTATGAAATCATCATAATTTAAATTTTTCTTGTTTTTTATTGACATTTTCACCTGACGAAAAGTATTTGCCGACATGAAAGTGTGTCCCGGTTCAAATTATTTTACCGAGATTGTTTCCGTCCGAGTTCACTTTTGTTCATATTTACAAGAAAACAAGTTTCAAGTTGATGCTATTAATCTAAGTACTTCGACAATCTCAAACATAGTGCATTTATGACTAGCAAGCTATTGAATGCTAGAAAACAAGTTTTGTACTAACTATAGATAATGCGTTTTTGATATGTAAAACTGCAGCCAAAGTCTAATTAATGCGTTTATAACATTGAAGAAATTAAGTTAGAGACGAAATCATAAAATGTTACTTTGAGAAAGTTGTAGATCTCGTTCTCCTGATATCAGATATATATAAAACCGCCAGTACGAGCGACCAGCATCGGTGATTGAATGAATAAGAATGCCCACTTTCCGGGCCAGCGCGCTTAGTTGTCGCGTTGACAGGAATCGTGATGTCACAGCGCGATCAAACGCCGAGTGCGTTTTAATTATGGGACGCGCGAAAATGCGCACTTTGATTGCTATTATCTCGGCCATCTTTACGTATATAAAAAAAGGTAAAAATGCAATGTTCTTGTATTTTCGTCTAGATTACTTTGGCATATCTAGAATAAAACATTGGCCAGGTTGATTGTTGGGCCCGCCACCGAATTATCACTTCGGCCGATTAATGACTAAACGGTCAGACTTTTCATACATTTGCCTGTGCATCGTAGTGCCCAGCTGGCGTCCCGTAGTCACGTGATGCGCAGAATTCACAGATTTGTTTTCTGCGCAGATACAGAGTCTAATCGTGCTGCTCGACCATCCTTCGACTAATTTACGTTGGTTCGGTTTTGTTTTAGTATCTCGCAACCCAGTCGATACGAATTTCGCTATTAGGTCTAGAATTGGGTTTATAATTACAAACTATGGGGATTATCTACACTCGGATGTAAGAGCTTATGGAAAGCAATACTATAGAATCAAGACAAAGCCTAAAGGTCGTCTAACTTGTACGCCCAATTGTTCATGCACTTTTACGGAAATTAATATTGAAAATAAATGGTTTATATTCGGGTTTTAGGCAATCCTAAGGACCTCGAGTACTGTCTAGCCTTTATGCAGTTATCAAATGTACTGTACCTATTATCTAAATCACACATATAACTTTTTAAGGAATATGTATATAAAACCCACCTCTTGATGGACTCTATGAGTTAGGTTTAGTCACACTAGCTTACCTTGAGACTTTGCCCTTTCCTATCGATTAGTACCTAATTAAATAGGTAATTGAACATTGACCACATACTCATGTCCTAAACTATCCTTTGAAATAGGAAAGTAGGGCTCACTATCAACTCCTACATTTATAACACCACAGGGATGGCAAACAAGTAGGCGACCGTAGGTTCAACCATACTATAGTAACTAACTAAGGAATTAAGGGGAACATTTCTTTACTATTTAAATACGTACTACAACCGGATCGGTTTGGACTCTAACCCCAAAGGTTAAATCACCCCCCTAGTCCGGAGGGGTTATACTTACTCAAAGCACATGCCGCGTAGACTAAGTCCACAAAGAAATAATAAAAGGGGCGAACAATAGCTAATTAAAGAGGACCATTTAAGTACTCTCGGTCCTATGTCAGATGGGCAATTATATATATATATATATATATATATATATAAGGTAATTTGTAAGGAAGGCATATCCACATCTTTCGGGCATCCATACAACAATTCCGAGCCTCATCAGTTAGTAGAGAATTGTGTATGGTTATACTAATACGTTTTTTTCTTCAAGGGGGTGATTCATGGAGAAGAATAGAACAAATCATGACCCACTAGCGTCACCTCATAGCCAGTTAATAAAGTTTGGTCAAGGTTGCGTTTCTGTCATTTCCATCTTAAATGGTTCAGTCAAAGATGCAATTTAAACAGTATAAAACAAATAAAATAAAGCCTAGATAGTCTAATTAAAATAAGACTCGTTAGATTAATGTCGAGGCCATGAAAGACATGGGAGGTTTACGTTTATATTCACACAGGTATCAAATATTTAAATGTTGACACAATAATAATTAAGTTTCTAAATCTATCCATTGCCGCAATGGGTGACTTTTATTTATCTATGAATTCCTTAAGGAGATTGGGTTAAACATCCCACATTAAATTTTAGCCACCCATTACCTAGACGGAATTTAATCCGGATCTCACACAACCATCTTTGGTATCTAAATATTATTCAAATCATTTCTTTATCTTATTAGATCAATGACACGACACAATAAAACGTATTAATTATATATATATATATATATATATATGTTGCTTTTAGATCCGAGTCAGACTTTTTACAAGTTTAGCTTCCCTGCTTGTCATCGGAGAAGGGTGGAAATGGAGCCAACTTGGATCTAAATTCGGTCAGCTCCTCCTCACACCCTCAAATTCTCGAGGCTTGCAGTTAACCTAATCTATTCCAAACGTCAAGCCCTGATTTTCCCTAATCTTCTAACAAGTCAGATCCCGCTTAAATAACCCTTACTGTGTCTGCCCCTGTCCTTGTTCACGCTTCGGCCTACCGAGCGTCTCCTTTCGTCTTGGTTATCATACTGCAGAGCAGCAAGATTTCGGGATAAAATTATTATGATAGTAAATAGCAAATATAGAGATATCATTAACATAATACTTTAATATTTAATATATAATAATACTTTAATACTTACATGCAAAAGAATCGTACCATTCTAATAGGCACCTACCGAATCGTGCAGGGTTTTCTTTAATAAAAATAAACATACAGGACAGAATCTACACAAAGGATTATCCTACCGAATCCTATGAGTGAATCCCTTCACCTCCGAATCCGAACAGTGCGAGGAATTGCGACTCAGGATTCGCGTAGGGTTTTCTTTAATAAGAATATACATATATATACAGGACAGGATCTACACAAAGGATTATCCTACTAAAACATCTCAAAAGACAATCAACCAGATCAGCACTATCTGTTCAAAAAGGGGAGCCTACTCCACTGGGCGTCAACCTTTATCTGCGTAGGTCTGGTAACATTTTACTACCCCTCCCAAAACTGTGTTACCTAGTCCCAACCCTAGACTTAATTAGCTCCCTATCTAATAAAATCAGGGCTTAATTACGGGTTTTTCTCTCACAAAGTAACACAAAATTAACGACATTATATCAAAAGGCGCCGATCCCTGTAGAAACCTTTTACTCCACTAGGTTCTCTACAAAAATCGGCAGTCCCTTTTCATTAGAGAGTACATAACCAACAATGTCAGCAAATTATCTCCGCATTTTAATATGTATCTTTTAGGTTAATCTAAAATTACAACTAACATCCCGGACAAAACCCAACCCAAAAGACCAACATTTTAAATCTAACCCAACCGACCCTTTACCTTTTTTTAAGACGCGACAACCTAAACAGCCCCTTTACACTGTCTTAACATAATTGTATAAAGAAAGTCCCTCACAAAACCCCATCGTACAAAAACACCAATAAAAAACTGACATTGCTAGTCTCAGTCCTCACAAAAAGACACTTACTGTAAATTTATCTCGGCGAAGCGGTTCCAAGGTTATACACAGCGACGGTATTAGATTTCTTTAAATTAGGAACGCTGCGATGTCAGTAAAAAAGGTTGCCGCAACTGACGCGAATAGCTTATAAACGTTTTCCCCTCCCCAACGATAGACGCTGCCTGACCACGCTATACCGTCTAGGATTCGTGACGCCAGTTAATTTTTACTTTATTTTACTTCCACATGTACAAGCATGCCTCACATTTAGCGGCCACTTACATTATAGTAATAATCGAATAAATAAATCGAAAGCGTAAACCGATTTTACTAATTTCTTTATCCATTGATCTAGATTCTCCCCTTTTCCATGACTCGATTACTCAGATTCGATTAGTTTACATAATGGAGTCACGTCGTAAACGGCGCTGAGTCTACTCTACTATCCCTTTCGCACCCTACAGCGTTTGTATTAGGTACCTAAGCATAATCGGACGATACTCTCCATATAGTTTAACCACCTGGTGTCTGCTACTTTACGAATCGGTCAGATTTAACGAGTAATTATTTTTGTGTTGATGGTTTTTAGGATTCTACCGCGATTTACGCCTCATCACGTTGGTCTAAACACATTAATAGAAGACCGGTAAGGATATCCGGACCACTCACTAACTTCATACTCCAAGGACCTCATTTCAATCTACTTATTAGGAGTATTCGATTGGTATGAATTATGAAGGTGGTTAATCAAAGTTATATTTATTATTGATTAAGTTGATTTTAATTACCTTCCCTCTTAAAACTTAAATTAGTATGGCAACACCGTGTGGTGGAGTCTAGATCACTACATCAGCTTTCATGCAAAATACAGATATTGACGAGATCTATCACTTCTGTAAGGAAACTACTAGTCTACGATCAATAGTTACGGAGATATAGCGATTAAAACTTTAACAGCTGTCATCAGAAATGAAGATCTCAAATAGATCTATCACTTCTGTAAGGAAACTAGTCTACGATCAAAAGTTAAAGTTAACGATCATAGTTTGACAGCTGTCATCGCAAATGAAGATCTCGATGAGACCTATATCTTCTGTTATCTACGATCAATAGTTATGGAGATATAGCAATTTATAGTTTGATAGCTGTCATAAGAAATCTCGATTTCGTCCTATCACTATGCAAAAAATTCTTGTAAAGTGAAGAAAAAATCCCAAATTACTTTATTTAAATTACAAGTACAGAAAACCATTACATCAAATCAAATTTTTAGGCTTCTGTACCTGAAAGGTAATTAGGAACCCTATTACTAAGTTTCGCTCTCCGTCCGTCCGTCTGTCACCAGGCTGTATCTCGTGAACCGTTAGACAGTTGAAATTTTCACAGAAGATGTATTTCTGTTGCCGCTATAACAACAAATAATAGAAAACAGAATAAAATAAATATTTAAGGGGGCTCCCATACAACAAACGTGATTTTTTTGCTCGATTTTGCTTGATACTGATTACGGCAACAGGTAGACGCTTGAAATATTTACAGAATATTTAGTTACAAAGTCGCTTTAAAAATTAATTATTAAATGAAAAAAAAACATATATTTAAGGGGGCTCCCGTACAACAAACGTGTTTTTTTTGCCTTTTTTTATAGATAATGGTACGGAACGCTTTGTAACTGCGTTAGTTCAACTCACTACAAAAAAAAATTCAGAACATTTTCATTTAAGAGTCGACTCAAAATGCTTTTTATTTTAATTTAGTAAAATCCATAAGTGCACTAATTAAAGTGCACTGACTCACTCTTTATGTTAATTGAGTAAAGCTATCTGTTAGTGATTGTACCATTTCTGGCGAGTTCAGAATCTGGACAGTTGCGAATCTGGCGAGTTGAGAATCTTGCGAGTTGCGAATCTGGCGAGTTGCTCATAAAGGAAGCCTCCACCATGGCACCCCACTTTTTGCGGTCCCTTTGCCAACCGCATCCATATTACCCGCCACCCTTATAAGGTCATCAGACCATCAAGCTGGAGCGCGTCCCACGATTCGCTTTCCGATATGCCGTCTCTACTGGACAGGAAGGACAGGAAACGCCTGCTTAATCGGCCATCGACCGGTCCTCTGATAGACGTGGCCAGCCCACTGCCTGTTCAGCTTGTTAATTTTGCGACCTTGTTCTTCGTCAACTTTTCTTAGTTCTCTTCAGGATGTCCTATGACACCTCAGTTAGAAACTACAAATAGTAAATTCATTAAATATTTGCTATCCGCTAAGTTACATCAAAGTCCTTAGAACATGTTACTTACTTTAATAAAAATCACTTGTCCTAATACCTATATCGAAAGTATGTTTGTTATTTCGAAGCAAGCAGTGAATTAAGCTGATTTTTGGCGGAAATATTGTTAAAGGGAGGGACAGAGAAATGATATAGGATCATAAAACGATTTGTTTTGTATTATCTATACTATGCACGATTAGTTAAAAATTTGAATGCCTATTGTGGCCTTTATTCCAAATGTCCAACAAGATCGGCCCTCTTGCGATGTGGAAACGAGTAGTTCATATATTGCGAGATTTTCGTTTCCTCGTAGGTTACCGGCATTCCAGCCTTTTTAACCGACAAAAAACAAAAGGAGGAGGTTCTTAATTATAAATAAATATATTTGGACATAACACATAGCGCCATCTGGCCCCAAAGTAAGCAAAGCTTGTGTTATGGCTACCAGACAGCGGATACAAATACATATATTACTTTTTTTTTGTAAATACTTACATATTATACATAATTACACCCAGACTCAAGACAAACACAAATGTTTATTACACTAATGTTTGTTCAGTGCTGGAATCGAACCCACACCCTCTGCACAGCAGTCGGCCACACTACCAATTAGGCTGCGAGGGAGATTTGACCTGTATTTTGAAAGGCTCAAGGCCTAAATCCTTGCATAACAGTTGCAGGAGCATCTCTCGAAAGAGTCCAGAGATAAAAGTACCTAGGCGCATGGGTCAATGAAGAATGGGAGTCCGACAATGACATCAAGGTCCAGATTGAAATAGCTCGTGCGTCTTTCAATAAAATGAAAAAGGTACTTGGCAATAAAAAACTCGACGTAAATCTAAGAGTACGAATGCTTCAGTGCTACATGTGGCCAATAGTATTTTATGGCTGTGAGGCATGGACCATAAAAGAGCACATGTGCCAAAAACTAGAGGCCTTAGAAATGTGGTTTTACCGATGTATGCTCCGAATAAGCTAGGTTCACAGAGTCAGGAATGAAGAAGTACTTCGACGTGTCAAGAAATCCTGAGAACTCATGAAAAACATCAAGAGATGTAAAATAGCCTATCTGGGACATGTATTGAGTCATGAGCGTTATCATCTTCTCCAGAAAATAATGATGGGAAAGATTGAGGGGAAAAGACGCGTCAGAGTAAGAAAAATGTCTTGGCTACGAAATATTAGACAATGGACCGGTATCGCACACGTAGAAAAACTTTTTCGTCTGGCGAGGGACAAGGAGAGATATGCGGAGTTGACGGCCAACCTCCAGTAGTGGAGAGGCACTGCTAGAAGAAGAAGCAAGGCCTCAGCTGGCCAAGTAAAGGCAAATTAGACAGCCTGCTTGTCTTGCCTTGCTATGGCTTGTCATCGCTCGCCTTTTCCTTTTTTTCTTTTCCTTCGACGCTTGCCTCACTTCCCAAGTGTAGGTGAATGACCAACGAGTAAGGTGTTGGCATAGCTTATCATAACTTGGGATAGTTTCATGTTCAACACACTTCAGCAGCTTAATCGGTCAAGTAAGAGAGATTGATTTATGATATTATGGTATATTAGGGTATTTTCGGAGACCAATAAACTTGCCATACTTGGGCCGGACGTTAGTACACACTAACTGACTGATTGATAAAATTTTGCACAGAGGTTTCAGTTATAACTCAAATTAAAGGATTTTATTCATCCTCTAAGGATAGACAATGGGGGTTGGAAATTCGTTTCAAAATCCGTCATTTTTAAAGCCAAATGCATAAAAATTTGGCCAAACCTTCAGGTTAAAATAAGAAATAAATATGATTTACGTGTTTCATCGATTTTGAAAAATCATCCCCTATAGGGCAAAATAAGGAATGCAAATTTGTATAGCAGTTAAAGCTCCTTTTTTTCCAAAAGTCTACGAATACGAAGTCGTGGAATAAGCTAGTATTGAAAAAATATTTATTTAGTTAATAAACGTACCAGGACTTCTTAAGATGCTAGGTACTTTTATGTGACCCAAACCTCTTGTCTGACAAACATTCTCGTACTAGCACGTAGCACTCAGTATCGTAGTTTTGTAGCACTTTGAATCGTAGCTTCGTAGCAATTGGTGTGCGTGGTACTAGTGGAAGAAACTAAGCGAGCCGCCAGAAGTCGACGCCGCGCACTACATTCAGTCTTGCTGTGACGAGGTGCAGTCCTCATCGAAACGTCAAAGTTAAGAGTGGCATAAGGTTTGATTGAATTTTGAGAGAGTAAATCAAGTTCAAATAAATGATAAAAAAACATGTCGATACTTCATTATAATTCCAAGGTCTGATATTAGCAAAAACCAAATACAACAACGCATACGCATTTTTTTAATTTAGCCTTGTGCTAAACATATAATTCGGACTGCCCAGTAGCTCTTTCTTCATAACGTAAGTACCTACCTACTGCAATATTTCTAACAAACAACAATATCTTATCGACTTACGTAAGTATATAGATAGACAAGATAAACCTTCAGGTGAAAAGAAAAGTCCAACAAGGTTTTGGCAATCGTTATCGATCAATCTAAGATAATCACATTAATTACATTTTTTAGTGATACCCATACCAATAACAGCGTCACAATACTGACAGTTGTAATCAGTAGCTTCAATACACTGACTAGTTTTACGCAGTAAGTAAAAAG
The DNA here is from genome assembly GCA_946406115.1 of Apoda limacodes. Taxonomy (NCBI): domain Eukaryota; kingdom Metazoa; phylum Arthropoda; class Insecta; order Lepidoptera; family Limacodidae; genus Apoda; species Apoda limacodes. The sequence goes on from OX291546.1 coordinate 15,944,961, forward strand.
TCATGGAAAAATAAAAAATGGGACCTGGTTTGGAACCCTAACAGTCCTAAAAGAATTAATTAAGAGTTATTAAAATATCGCCATTGTAAAGTTACCTATTTAATATCTTGCGTTCTCTAATGGTCTATAAAAATCAAAGATTTAGAGCACCTGATGTAGAACCCAAAGAGTGCAACCAAACTGTAAAAGATATTTTTTATACCACAACGAACAAGCTAACGTCCGCCTGACGGTGAGCGGTCACCGTAGACTATGGACGCTTGCATCACCAGGGGTATCACTCGCGTTTTCAACTTCTTTCTTGAAGAACCCCATACTGTAGTCCTTAGAGAAAACCTTAGCAGGAAGCTCATTCCACAACCCAAGCGTACGCGGGAGGAAGTTTCTCTGAAACGGCACTAAAACCGGCTCCTCTGTATTCTTGTGTGGGCAAGCCTACGTAGCACTTTCAAGTGTGACCACCTCCGTAAGGTTCATCTAATCAACCTTGACTACTGTAGCATCAAGGCTCATGGATCAGCTAGCCCCGGTTTCCCAAAATTAAAACTTCTTAACCACTATGAAAAACTAAGAAGATCAAGAATGAGCAATATAAAAAAATTAGCCAAGTACGAGTCGGACTCGCGCACTGAGGGTTCCTTACGATTATCTATAAAAACGAGCAAAAAATTTTGAAGTTTGTTGTATGGGAGCCCTCTTAAATATTTATTTTATTCTGTTTTTTAGTATTTTTTGTTATAGCGGCAACAGAAATACATCTTCTGTGAAAATTTAAACTGTCTAACTATCACATTTCATGAGATACAGCCTGGTGACAGACGGACCGACAGCGAAGTCTTAGTAACAGGGTCCCGCTTTTTACCCTTTGGGAACGGAACCCTAAAAACTGAAACCAAGGTACAAGAAATAAATAGAACCAGAAAAAAGAAAAGAAATATATTGCCTACTCAAACTGTCTTAAAGTAATAAGAATAAAATTACCTACAAAAGTGATATGATTTGTACATAAAAAGCAGTTAAATCTCATAAAAAGCCAAGTCTAGAGGTGGATATAAAAATAGCAAAAAAAAGGTTATAATATGTGGTGATTTTAACGTAGACTGACTCATAAACTCCTCATTGAGTACTCGCTTAATTAGTCTATTTAAGTCATTTAACTTGGAAAATCTCTTTCTAGAGCCTACAAGAATAACTGAAACAACTTCAACATGTTTAGATAACATATTCTGTAACTGTGAATATTTAGAAAAAAACATTATAAGTTGTCTGAAATCGGATCATTGTTGTCAAAGTGCTAGCTTTGCCATAACTTGTTCCGAATTAGACAAGGAGATTATATGTAGGCCAATCACTGTTCCTCGGATAAATAGTTTTTTAGAAAAATTAAAAAAGATGTTAACAATTTTTATAAAAACTTTTTCCAGTCAGTGAATAAAACTTACAATAACATTTTTAAAACTAAAACAATAAGATGCAGTTACAGACCTCAATTTAACGATTAGGCTACAAAAGGAATTAAAATAAGCAGAGATAGACTTTATGAATTATATTCACTAAAATCGCTTATGCGCGATCCAAGCCTTAATGAACATGTCAAAAAGTATTACATTTTTTTTAAATCAGTCTGTCATGTTGCAATGTCCAATCACAAGCAGAAAAATTGAATCATCTGATAATGTGATTAAAACTGTTTGAAATATGATCAATAATGAAACTGGTAGATCAAAGGCTCGTGAACAGAACTTTCATATCAAAACAGACTCTGGTTTATTTGATAATGACGAAAAAGTTGCACAAATATTTAAAAAAAAATTTGGTGAAATATCATCAAAAATAACTAAATCCTTAACTTCATCTTGCCAAGCTGCTGAATCTATTCTAAAGGACAGCGTTACTGAGTGTTATGTGAACTTTAAACACGTGGATCCCCAAATAATCATCAAAACATTTTAAGATTTGTGGGGGATGTCTGTTAAGTTAATTAGCTCAATCATTTCAGTTGTTGCTCCCTATCTTGCTGATATATTTAATGTATGAATTGATAATGGTGTATTTCCAGACCTTATGAAATGCAGTTAATTGATACCTCTTTTTAAATCTGGTGACAAAGAACATCACTCAAATTTTAGACCAATATCTGTTCTACCTGTCTTTAGTAAGATATTTGAAAAAATCTTGCTAAATCAATTGCTTTCACATTTTTGTATACTTTTACATAATCGACAATTCGGTTTTACTAGGGGACGCTCAACTACTGATGCTGGAGCCATGCTTATGAAGTAAATTCTCGCTGCATGGGAGAGTTCCCAGGATGTAGTTGGCGTTTTTTGCGACTTATCAAAGGCGTTTGATTGTGTCGATCATGCGTTGTTAGCTAAACTAAAATATTATGTTGTTAGAAATAAATCCCTTGAACTTGTAGAATCATACTTAAGCAATAGAATTCAAAAAGTGGTTATAAATGGTGCTCAATCTCAGGGATCTCTAGTGAAACTAGGTGTACCACAAAGGTTAATATTAGGGCCTTTCTTGTTTTAGTATATATAAATGACTTAGCCTTTATGGTGCAAAAGTTGACAGACATAGTATAATTTGCGGATGACACTTTATTATTGTTTGAAGTGCACAGGAAACACGACAATTCGAACGACATAAATAGACACCTTATAAAAATTTCAAACTGGTTTACTGTTAATAATCTTGTATTTAATGCTAAATTAACAAAATGCATTAAGTTTTCACTACCTAATGTAATCCAAATTAGTAGAAATCTGGTATTAAATAATGAAAAATTAGAATTAGTTGATAAAACTGTCTTCTTAGGTATAACTATTGACTCAAGATTGCAGTGGGGTCCACAAATTACAGTACTAGCACGTAAACTTAGTTCTGCTGCTTTTGCGGTGAGGAAAATCAGACAATTGACTAACATAACCACAGCAAGACTTGTTTACTTTGCTTATTTCCACAGTGTCATGTCATATGGCATTTTGCTATGGGGTTCTGCTGCTGATATTCAAATCATATTTATATTACAAAAATTTATATTATATTGCAGTACGAAGCATTTATGAGCTAGGTAGCCGAGATTCTCTCAGGGATTTTTTAAAGAAATAAATATTTTAACGGTACCGTGCCAATATATCTATGAAAATATAATGTTTGTCCGTAAAAATATATCCCAATTTCCGAGGAACAGTGATAAGCACAAATTAAATACGAGTAATAAAAATAAACTTGCTATGACAAAATTTAAGCCAACAAATCATTTATGGGAGGCGGTGTAAACTTTAATAATAAGTTAACTGTAGAAATTCTTAACTTGGGTGACAAACAGTTTAAATTTTATATTAAACATCTGCTATGTAAGAAAGCATATTATAATGTAGATGAATATTTGAATGACTCAATTGCATGGCCTAGTATCGCACAAAATTAATATTAGGTTTTCTATTCAAACCTAAATAATTTAGCTAAGCTAAGTAACGATGTTATGTCTCTGTTGTTTACTTTCTAGTGGTTGATTCCACCTTTGGTTGCCTGGTTTTGGTGGGGCTTTGGATGTGTGGGGGTGTGGCGCACGAGTACGTACGTATATGTGTGTATATATACATATTTGGATAGATATTGTGTTCTTGATGGCTTGGTTCCTGCATGCCTGATTGGTAACTGGTTTACACACGGGAGTTTCTTGTCACTTCTTCTCCCCTTAAGCTAGTTTCCGAAGTGATGGTAGTTTAAATGATGTTCATTTGTTGCCGGGCTGTTGCGTAGGGGCTGGCCCACTTTTGGGTGTGCGACGTCTGTTTGAATGTGTGTATGCATATGTGTATAAGTGCGTGTTTGTGTGTAGCACCCGCTCGAGTTCGGAGCCCTGCCTCTATCGGGCGGCCGAACGAGGATTGAATCAGATAGGACCTATAAGTTAATTTACATATAGTTCTATTTTATATCTTTTATATGTATTTGTATATTTATATATATGTATTATTATATGCCTGTATGTCTATATATGAATATGTGCATGTATGTGTATTTTATATTAACTTTAATATGTATATGAATACCTATTTATTTATTAATTTATACGTTTGTAAAATGTAAATATGTATCTATGTGTGTATATATATGTATATGTACGTCTGCTGTGTAATATTATATGTTATATGAATATAGTACAATCGAAGTTTTATTGATGTTGCTTGAGTGTGTCATGCTCTCTCAAAGTCTCTGCGGTGGTGGCATGTGCGTCGGGTCGTTACGTTCCCTAAAACATGGTTGAGCGAAGCGATGGCTGATTAATGTGTCATACTTGTGAACGGGTGCCGCCTGTGGAGGCTGGTCTGCTCTTGCAAACTTCTTTGTATTCTTAGTATATATATATACATATATGTGTGTAAATGTACGTCTACTGTGTAATATTATATATTATATGAATATATTTTTCTCGGGAGTTACTTTAAATCCCGTCACAGAATAATTGAAGGCTATTAACGTATCACATGTTGCCCCCCCTATGCAAACTGAAAAACAATAGGCAATTGAAATATTACCTAAATATTGATTGTTTTTTCTAAATCAAACTATTTACATTGTAAATCTTGTTTATTTAGTGTTTCAATACAAAACATGTATTTATTAGTTGATTCACTATAATTTTATGTTTCGTTTGTGATTTTACAAAGATTATCTATTGGACGCACGCAATAAAACAGTATTGTAATTAGTTTGTAAAGCTAGTTGTAGTTAATTTACTTGACGATTCGAAAGTGTTCTTAGTAACCCACTTGAATAAAAAAAAAATTTGATTTTAATTTCATATAAAAAATCAAGTAAATTAAGCTAAGCTAGCTTCTTCTTCCAGTTAAATTCCATTCTTTAGAATCTACTGTGCCTGATTATATAAGACTTAACTTAATTACAAGACAATTAGGTTAGTATATTATTATTATATGTTGAGGAATTTTATATGACTTCCTTTGTTGCCATAAAAACAAGCTCAATGAAACAAAAATACCAAATAGTATCAATTACTTCTATTACATTTTCAATGGTACAAGACATAAAATTCCACAACATATAATAAACTATACTGACCTAATTGCCTTGTCATTAAATAAAATATTTTAGGCACAGTAGATTCTAAAAAATGGAATGATACTTAAGCCAGCACCAGATTTTAGCAATTTCTTGTTTTCTTATCCACCTCATAGACTTGGCTGTTTATGAGATTACACTTCTTTTTATTGATAAATCATCTTAATCGAGAATGCATGCTTTTTACAGTTACGTTCATCAATTTTGTATACTCAGTTAAAATGATAATGATCTACATTGCTTGTGTCGATGTAAAGCGACAATGCAGGTCATAGCGACAATGCAGGTCATAATATTTTCGGAACCAGTTGTGTTTTAGCTGCATGATTAAAAGCCCAACTCAAGTCAGTAAAAATTGTTATCTGGCATAGAAAAAAAAAATGGTTTTGAACTAATATTTAAAAACATTCTCTTCTAATACCTTATGTATAGGCACTATATTTTACGATGTTCTCCTACTCTACTAGAATTATTGGAATAAAATCAAATTTCATAGAAATATATTATTGTATATATTGTACAACTATTTACATATTTTAAAACATACGTGTACAATTAATATTCATTAGGTATCTATTTTTTGCATCTCCTGCTTACATCGCCTCAATGGCACTGATTATGTTTTTAAGGTTAGAATTGATTAGATCAATTCCTAACTGCAAGACAGAGCGCACATTAGACTGAACAACGGTCATGATGAGGTTGTCGATGACACGGAGGAAGATGTTGATCACGGGATTCACCAGCCAGTCCACGAGGATGTTACCTCCTAAACGTACACGGATGCGCCTACAACAAAAATAGTTATGGTATAAACTAGGAACAATTACTAAAAGTAAATGCTCTTAAAAACACTATAACACCCTATAACCCTTATCTTATCATGGATATAGTCCTAGCCAAAAACTAAGAGTCTTAAAGCTATCGCTACTTCTTAATCGCTTCTATTGCGGACAAAGCCACATTAATTTCGCCAGTGTCAGTGGCGAACTCTATTTTTTGCCTAAAATGCTGAGAAACGAGCATTTCCAAACAGTAAACGACAATAAGTGAATGTAACAGATTTGTTGCAATTTCGGAATCTAAAAAAACCAAGGTTTGTAGGGAATGATGGTTGAATTTGGCCATACTCTTTGATATTTCTTTTTTAATTTGTAATTTATTTCACTTTTATTTATTTATTGCTTTTTTATTTATTTATTGAATATTTAGGCGTTGTTAACAATCAATAAATACGTACCTATATAATAATATCTAATTTACAAATTATGTTTGATATAGCATAGAGGCCTTTGCTTTATTTAAATAAATAAAAAAATATATTTTATTATTAATTTTATTTCTTTTTGTAAAATAAATAGTATCTTAAAATTATATTGGTTAGACTGAAAAGAGTTGTATTTTTTTTGAAAGAGGGCTGAATATTTCTCATGTAAAAATATAGTTACATCACCCAACTACTTAGTATTATGTAGTCTGTGCTACTAGGTACTTAATAACTCTTTCCTTTCCCATATCTTTGTTCTGTCAAAGTAAAATGGATGGTCCTCCGGTGGAGGAGCAGGAGCCTGTTCCATGATGCAACTCTCCAAATCTGCACTCTTCATTCTTTGTTGAGTTAAAGGCTGATACTTACTTTTTGAGTCTTCAAAAATTGTTGGAACAGGGCCCTGCCTGACCTTAGACGACAATCCGCATTCCAATCGTACGGCAGTCTTAAAATTTCTGGTTTAAAAGTCAACACACAGCGATATTTTTTTTATATGTGGTTAATGAGATGCCAAAATGGCAATTGAGCGCCCAGAGTTACTCAAATGATTGGGAGTTGATTCAAGTTTAGTGAGCTTCTTGAAGCAAGCCGCAGGTCACTGATTTCGAGGATTGAAATGATTCTGATTACTTACCCAATATCTATAAGCGAGAACTCTTGGAGATGAACTTCATCATTATTGAAGTCGATGAGAATATCTGTGACTACCACGAAGCGGTCGAGGGAACCCTGTATAGTTCCACTGGGACCAATATTCATTACTTCTACACGGTAGTTGTAGTTGAACTGCAAAAGAAATAGCACGATAGTTATTTAAGCCTTCAGGTATATACTAAACGTACTATAATTTCTTAATAAAAATAAATTTTTTTTTTGTTATTTGCATACTCACTCTAGTAATATTTATAATTATATTAATTTATTTATAATTTTATATTATTAATAACATTAATAAGAATGGCAATAGTAAAAACAATATGACAAACCTTAAGACGTCAAAAGTATCTTCTGTTGAATAATCAATAAAAAACATAAATAATAACTACTAATTAAAGTGACAGTTTAAACCAAAAACCAACTTTAAAACTGCATCTTGTGTGTATCTGTTAGAATGTAAGCTCTGCAAATCATTTTTTACGTTGGCGAAACCAATAACCTACTTCATATGAGAATCAACAGCCATCCGTCATAGCTCTGATAGCATAATGAATAGCCCACTACCCATTCGCCAACACACTTTTGATTTGATGACTTTTTGCAATTACTGATTCACCGTTTTAAGAGCGTGAGAATCATCGTACATCTATGCTCTCAGTACGCTAACGGACTTGATAAATTACATTTACTATATTTATAGCACACTTAGCACATATAACGTAGCCTCAAAAATGTTTCTTTCTATTTTATTATGGTTTTTTTGAATTCTAACCACTTTCAAATGAACACGTACACGTATAGGTACGCTCACACCCACTTCCTTATACACATTACTCTTTTTCTCTCTCTCACACACACACACACATTATTTATACACCTTCTCTTTATCATATACACACATTATTGTATTTAGGTTAGTCATTAATTAAGGAATTTAAGTTGATGTTTTGACAACAACTGTCACATCTGTGACTGTTACTTAAATAATAGTTATAATTTGACTGATGACGTCTCAAAAGGGCGAAAACTCTCAATAAATGTGTAAACATGACAATTACCATCAAGTATAGAGTAGCAACTTTAAATACGAACCAAAAGGTCTGTGAACTGCAACTGGACTCGCACGCGCAGCATCTTGGCGAAGTAATGGACATTCTGGTCTCCAGACCTTACTATATTTACCAGCCCAGTCATCTCTCCTTTAGTCAGCTTCAGATAGGCGCTGTATGTTATCAGCACTGGTCTCTATAAGGTCAAATCAAAAGTTGTCATACCCTCGCCACAGTCTAGTATTCTAAGTACTTTGGTAGTACTCGTGACAGTCGAGGTTCTAAAGCGGTCATAGTTGCGTCCATGAGAAGAAAATGAGTAGTATGTAGTCGCTATTTCTGGCTAAGGTTTTACTTACAAAGTTATTTAATAAGTAACACCTATATTCAAATTAGTAATAGAATGAATGTCCATGGCTACGCTTTCAGTTCCTTCGCTTCGCGTCAATTTGGACTCCATCGAATTTTTGTTTTCGTTGTCTAAAAGAGGAAAAAAAATTTGAGATTAAAATTAATTCTATTATTATCTCTCTAGCTCGAAAAGACTCTCATTATTGTTCGAAATCCCACTCGGATTTCGGTTTATTTTATCCGCTAGCGCGAAAAACGTATTCGAACCTACCAACTGCAGTAATTTCATTTAAAATCAATATCCAAAAGTAAACGATAATTAACTATGTTTAAATTGTCTTTAATACATCTAGGTATCATTTTTGCTTCGCTGTTGTAAGATGAAAAGTTTTCATTTCGTCGCATGGCTGTGAAATTATTTGCGTCTCTTGTCATGGAATCTCTATAAGGGTCTAATCTTAAGAGCCTTTCACTTGGTCGGTATTCCAGGGCTTGCGAATTATTACAAACTTTGCAAAAGGCTGCTTACCATGCAATTAAAATTAAAAATAAATCCGGATCTTATTCATGTTTCGTGGAATTAAAAACCTTTTTTTAAGTTTCCTTAGTCAACAAGGAGTTAGTTTCGCTATGTCCGTTCGTCTGTCCACGGCTCAGCACTCTCTTAGTAGGTATAAGAAAGCTAAGAATAGGTATCCATACATATTAATCATGCCGACAAAGTGTTAAAATTAAATTAAAGTTGTTAGTTGTGTAAAACAAGTAGTGAATATACATAAGTTTATGGACCCTTCGTTCTTAATTATGTTCAAGACCCTTTCTACGTCTGTATATTGCAACTACGGAACCCTGTACTGCGCGTGGCCATACACGGACGTGGCCGTTTTTTTACGTGATACCCTCAACTGGTATATAAAACATACCCTGCGTCTATCATTAGGTTCCAAGCTGACAATCAAATTGGTTTAGAATTATCTGGACAAAGCACACTCTTAAAACTAACAGTCAAGTTTATTTTAAAGTTACAATATATATTAGGAAAATAATATATTAACCACTTCAAATCCTTCAACAATGTCAGGCAATGCACTAGGGTCGAGGCCGTGCTGTGTCAGAACCGGCACAATCATGGAGATAGTGTTGTCGACATATTCGTTCACTTTTGCAGTAATACCTAGACCTTCCCATTTCGTTCTGTAATCATAGAGTTATACTTAATTTATGTTATCCATATATATCTTTTCATCACACTTACTCGTAAACAGTGTCATTATGTGCAGGCAAAGCGTGTCCTAAGACCTTTATTACTTCCACTGGCTTTTTCTTTGTAAATTTTACTTTTCTCAAAGCAAAACGCGCGTTCATGGAGCCAACGGACGGTAATGTCGCACCTATTTTATCAAGTATACTTAAAAGCTGCCTGTTTAAAATATGAACTACGCGCAGACTACAAGCGAGTAATTACAACTTCAGCCAAAACTTTGAATTCATAAATTCTTTAAATACTTGATATATATCTGGCGATGGCGTTGTTTTCACTACTTCTAATACCGCCATTTCAATTGTGTTTTGGTAAGTTTAGTTATTTATTCACCTTATATTTTTATTTATTTACTCACAAATGAGACGAAAAACATCATCTGTAACACGGGCGATACGGAATTTACAAACTCGAGTCATTAAAGCCTTCGGCCTTAGGCTTCTCTATAGCCTCTCGTTAGTAATTTCCTCTTTACCACCCTTAATACACAATGTACTATTTCCTAACTAGCTCGAAAAAGCTATCTCTATCGTACTTATTACCTACTATTGAATTAAAAATATAGTTATATTGTTTTTATTTAATAGATGATATAAAAATATAGACATTTATTTACCATAAGCCACGATTGTTTATTATTCGTATTAACAAATAAAATTATCATGGATGATTGATGATCTAAAAAACCGTCCTAATGCGAGTTGGACTCGCGTACTTAGGGGTCCGCACCACCGCCCATTTAAGTATGAAATAAATGCCTATTAAAAAGTCAGCATTTATGCTCTTATTGGTTATTGCTATTGGCTTTGCTACAATTTTAAATATTTTGAACCAGTGGTCTTTCTGCGTAGTTCGATTGGTAGAACCAAGGGTAATTTTCTTTTCTGTGGTTCTACGAGTAGGATTATGGACAAGCGGCATCCTATAGTTCGACTGATAGGACCGAGGGCATTTTGTCTGTGGTTCTATTAGTGGGACTACGGACCAGTTAAATTGCCCGTAGTTTAACTAATAAGAGCAATTTTTCCCAGTTCTACTGTTCACAATACAAAGAGCTTTAGCTTTATTTTTGTAGGATAATTATTATAAATTAAAAGTAGTTCTCATAAGTTCCTGCTAGATAAATTGTCATGTCATGTTAACATTGGTTTATTATTCGTGTAACGTTGTTTAATGTTCTACGATGTAATATATTAAAAGAAAGGGTGGTATAAATCGCGGCACGTAAGTTGAACCAGCGCAGTACCACATTTTCGGTTCGCTTGTACATTTATCTGTACTGTACCTGCGCAGACGACCGCTATTTTGGTTCAGCTTATGTACCGCGAACTGAAAATTTGGCGGTGTTCCAATTATAAACAAGAAAAATGTGATGGTTCTATCACAATTGAGCTAAGAACTACATAAGCTAGTAATCCATATGACACGGTAAATTGTGACACCCGTTGCACGAAGGCTATTTTTAGTTTTCATGGCCAGCTGTCAGTTTGCTCCTTTTTTTTCAGAAATATATTATACACAAAATAAAAATATATTAGTTTCGAATAAAAAAAGAAAAAAAACCTCATCGATAAAGCATTGGCAAATTTCAAAAAGTTGTTACAAAGTCAGATCGACCAGTACCTCAGCTATATAATGAAACTATATTGTAGCCTAAACATTGTCTAAAAAAAAAAAACTTCGCTTTCGCTATCGAACGTGCAACACTGTCTATATAACATAAGAAACAAGTCTATACATGTGTCAATGATGTAGAAATACTAGAAAAATTTAGTCTTTCGTTTTAGCTGATTACTCAGTTAAATGTTCACGTAGTCTTGTTTTTTGTTCATTAAAAACAAGAGAGACAGTGCCAAATAAGGTACCAGGTACAAATAAGGCTTATGTTCAATTAAGGCCTTTAGTGTCGAAAAGTCAATTAAAATATATTTACATCAAAAAAACTTCACACATGCATAGGCGACAAGCTCCATGGATTAGGAAACAGCGCGCGAGCGGCCCGCTTGCGTTCACAGCAACGCAACAGTGGCGGCCGGTTTGTGAAGGACGGTTCTTTTCATAGCACGCTATTAATTCGTCGAAATTACTACCAAGTTTTGCATTTTGAAGTTTATATTCTAGCAATGAACACGGATCATAATATAGCTCATAAAAAAGGTAACTAAGACTCTAAATTGTAGTTTTTGGTATATCCGAATATAATACAGCATAAAACACTCATAAAGTATGATGTAATAAATAAAGCCTATAAAGCCTAGCTTTTATAATAGCCATTATTTGTGACCCCAGGCCTTAATAGAAGGCTGATGAATTATAACTTTATTATGTTTATTGACAGATTGACAGTTAGACAGTTAGACAGTTTTTATTTCACATTACACAAAGAAAAATAACAAAAAATAAGCACATAAAAACAAGAACACATAAACATATCACAGTTAAATATGAGTTATTGTATCATGGGTGTCGTAGTGCAATGTGCAAAATGGACGCCACTCAGCATGTGCTGCAGCTTAATAGCCACAGCGCTGATTTTCAGCGGAGCCCAATTGCGAGGCTTAGCTCGCGGCGCAGTCGAACTATTTCTCAAGTACTAAGTAAAATAAATGTAAAAGACGTAATAGACGTAAAAATATTATTTAGGTTTTTACAGTGATATAAGATTAAAATTTTTTTTTTTTTTTTTTTTATTGCCTTATGTTTAAATTATCTTATTACTAATTTAAATAACTCATTTTTTTATTTTAATTTATTTACATGTTATATATTATTAATATTATATAAAATATTTAACTAATATTGCCTTATGTTATGGTTCAAATTTATTTCAAATACGCTAGGGACTATAGGTATGTTGTAATAACTCTGCCGCCAACAGGTATATCCTTTTGGTAATTTAATAACATTGTTTTATATCTTAATTTAAAAACACCAAATGATAAACAAGTGTTTCTAAGCGGGGGTGGCAGGTTATTCCAACATTTGGTAGCGGCATATCTAAAGCTACCACGGAAAGCGGATGTACGGTGGTGAGGCATACTGAGGGGTGCACTTATTGATCGAATCGCTCTGTGTTTGTTGGAAACAGCTCGCCACTTAAGTTTCTCATACAGGTACTCTGGATGACCCGAGCGAACAATACCAAACAGTAATGTGGCCAGATGTAGCTGTCTACGCAGGGTCATCTTAAGGGTGTTACCGCTATTTAAATATGGTGTGATGTGAGTCCTTGGAGGTATTTTGTAGCAGAACCGTGCACAGGCATTTTGAACTCTTTGCACAATTCTTTCACAATTGATTATCTTAGTATCTTAGACTAAAGCGCGACACGTGGTCCAAAGGAAGCTTTAGAGCGGCAGTTAATGATGTACGTTTTGACCGACTGTTGACTTACAAATCTGTGATGCAATATGGCATTCTGAGAAGAACCATTGGAAACCATCTGAAATTTTCACAAGATTTTAGGGAAAAACGCTATATTCACAAAAGACCAAGAAAAAGATTTCGTCAGCCGTATAATATGATTTTCTGAAATAGGAATACCTCTGACGCCAAAAATGATTCAGATTCAAGCATTTGCTTTCTGTGGAAAATATAACATTGTAAATAATTCTTACAAAGAAATAAGACTTGCAGAAAGAGGTTGGTTGAGATTGTTTTTACAAAGAAATCCAAAGTTGGCAAAACGAAAAGCACAATTAACCAACCTTAGCCAGCTCGAGCCCAAAAATTAATAAAGCTATTGTTGCTCATCATTCCGATGAAGTTCGTAAGCTTTTTAATAAATTAGATCTACAATACCTCGTGAAATATTTTACAATATGGACGGGAACAGCCCTGGGGTACATTACATCACCAACAAACAGTGAATGCTCCGAATGGTGCCAAAAGGGTGCACATGGAAGGCTCTGAGCATGGTGAGACGTTAATCTAGTTGGATGTTCTAATACTATAGGAAATTCGATTCCACCAATGATTAAGGTAAAAAAGAAGAAACCGTAGTATGACGATAATTTGTCTGTCTGCATCAATTGTTCACATGGCACCAAAAGGAAGTATGACAACGGTATTGTTTACTGTTTTAACTGAACACGTAGCAAAGTATAAAAACCTTGAAAAATGCCTTTTACCTTTACAGGTGCCAAATGTCTTCTGGATTTTCGTATGGCGCCTTAATTGTGAGACAGACAGACAGACAGCGTTGGCTTAGTAAATAGGGCTCCGTTGGCACCCTTTGGGTAGGGAAACCTAAAAACTAAAGTATTGCCAAATGACATCGCCCAAATTATACATAAGTGTTTTGGCACAACGTCATGGAACAAAATAATAATGCCATCGAAGGATGGCATTCAGATTTAAACAGATGCGTAAGCAAAAAATTTACAAATTTTTGATTTAGAAGCAATTTGCGATTTGAGAAATAAGATAGACCCAAAGATGACTTAAGGTCCGTTTATATCTACAAAACAAAATATTCGTCCCGTGTCTGTTGGTGCCGTGGCCGTGTAACGATAGCTATGAATACGTTAATAGACACTGTATAAAAGAAAATTGTTTTGTCTGCCAAGCCACGTGTCTGACACGCTCAATGTCTGTAGATATAAATGGACCTTTATACGTATAGATACCGTGTCCGTAACAACATCAAACGGAGCACTGCGAGCCATTTTCCTATAAATGGGTGTGTAAATCAGCTAATACGACAATCAATTTTACATCTGTGTGCGTAATTTCGGTGCTACCAACCTTAAATTTATTACCCCAAATTGGGGAGTTCTTACTTTTATTCGGTACTACAATTTATTTTTACTTTCACAATGACCCCTGTGGTGACACATTATATTGAGAAAGAACGTAAACCTTTGCTACGAAGGTAACAATCCGTTAACCATGGCCATGTAATGCATGTCAAAACCTTAGTTACCTAGGTTCCAAATTTTGTATACCGTAGTGCTTAAACACACTACTACTTTTTCTATTGATATTTACATCTAACGGATATGTTTTTTTAGGGTTCCGTACCAATAGGGGAAAAAACGGGACCATATTACTAAGACTCCGCTGTAAGTCCATCCGTCTCTCACCAGGCTGTATCTTATGAACCAAGACAATTAGACAGTTGAAATTTTCAACAACAAATACTAAAAAACAGAATAAAATAAATTTGTGTGTGTGATTTTTTTGCCGTTTTCATTGATAATGTGCGGGAGCACAGTTCGCGTCGTCGACGCACAGCTTACGTGTGATGTAGTTTTGGCGGCAAGTACCTAAAAAGTCAGGTACTTGAATTGGCTCGTTTTGTGTGGCTGAAAACGGAATCTAGACGTATAAGTCACTGATATAACCACAGAAAAGATGACTGCGTTAAAAAAGGTTTAACCAATCAGAAGGTCATTGGTTTTAACAAAAAAACCGTGTCCCTACTATACTTATAAATATTTACTTATTACTTCACTGGCAGAGCCCACAAGTCTGCAATTTGTACTTTCCTGTAGTCTATAAAGTTTAATTAAATAAGAAAACATGCGAAAGTGCGGTAAAAGTTGTTTACTCTTGCAGTAACAACGGAAGAAACGATCTGTAACAATGGCAGAGTACTGGAGCAGCTCCGCCTATGCCCGCTCGTGTATTAAATATAGAATACAAACCAATCGTAAATAAGGTTTGATATTTGCGTAGGGACAACAATTAAAAAAAAAAAAATAGTCTGAATTTAGATTTATATAGAAGGAAAAAAAGCATGCATAACATGCATATTTGTTTTAGTCTTCGTTTGTTAGACGCCCTCGACAGGTGCTTGACCCAAGATGGGTCGTTCCGTTTTATATAATGGGCAACTAGAGTTAAATCAACATAAGCATCAACGTTTTGCATATTGAAATAATGAAGATATATCCCGCGTGATAATAGTTGTGATATGGTGTGACGCCCTCTTGTCTCGTATCCACAGCAACAGTTTGGATTAAGGCAAGATCACCATCTTTTCGCTCTCACCAAGGAGCATAAGCATGGGCCGCGAGGTTTTAGGATAAGTGTAAGAGGTCTGCCTCACCGGTGTGCCATGGCGACGTCGCCAGCTACATATCCAAATAATTCATTTAGAAATGTATCGGCTCTTACTCACTTGGCGACGCTTTGGCAACGTCGTTAATTTGGAAGCATAGCAACGATTTACGGCTCCCTACGTGGCGACTGGATGCTCTGGCAGCCTGGCTACGTCGCCACTAAAATGTATGCGCATAAGCTGCACCTCACACACTCAGTCGCCAACCGTACGCCATTTTCGACGCTCGCTTATATTTTAGTACATTTGTGTAACGTTAAAAAAATGAGTTTCGATACCGAAAGATGTATCGTGGAAATTCAAAACCGTCCGACCGTTATTCCGATATTTCAATAATAAATCAGGATATTTTCTTAAATCTCTATAAAGTTTTAAAAAAACACCATTTCGACTGCGATCCGATATAAAAGGATGAACCCATAGTTTGCTTTTTTTCTTCTTTTATTTTTGTATTTTTCTTCGACGAACATAATAAATAAGTGCGATCTCCTCTACGCCATTCCTACGACGTCGTCAAACTGACTGTAGAGTAGCCATGGCTACTCTGTTTGGCGACCTTTGGATGCCAGAGGTAGCCATGCTTGCGTCGCCGGGGACGTCGCCATGGCATCCTGGTGAGGCAGAGCTCTAAGAGGCGCACCTGAAGCCGTCCCGTAGCCACACAATGGGACCAGTATGTATGCTGACAAGCGTTGAGGCCGACGCTGAGTTTTAGGAACTCCATTGAGTGTAGTCCGCGGAGTTGTGCTCAATATATGGCCGCTCAGTCGATTAGTTGCTTTGTTTCAATTTACAGCATGAGAAATGTATGCTCACGAATGAGCTAGGTAATACCTATCTATATAGTTGATGACCATGAGAGGATCAGAAACTGCGCCCAAGAATAAAGTTAAGTTGAACATGTATATTAATTAGATATAAGTAACGAAACTTATTTTTATAACCGTTAGCATATACACGGAGAAAAAACTTTAGTAGCCACAAGTAAATAATACTAGTAACCACTAAAATATTAGTAATTCCGAGGACAAGTAAATTACACTGACGGTTACTCATGAGTTTTACTTATTGTATTTTCTAAAAAACTAGTCTTGTTGGAATAACAGTGTTGTTTACTAAAAACAAGGAAAAATTATTGGAATGATATAAACGAAGCACACTAATAATAAGCGTTTACACCGATAGGTCCTGATGAACCTCTGTGATGCGAAGCGTACGGTATAACCAATGGTTCGTGTACCTAGTAGATGAAGGGCTGTGGCTCAATTTGTTCAGCTCATATGGTCACCAACTGAGATGCGGCGGTAAACGGGAATTCCCCGCCAGTTGAAGAGTTATGCCTGGAGAACGCCTTGGTCTGCTTTACTTGAGATTCGGTTTGTATATATGCGAACTATTGAAGAAACTTTCATAGCGCGATGTAGGACGCGTGACGTCAACCTTTATTCGTAGTGGTACGATATGATGTTTGTTATTAGTAAATTTCACTAATTTTTAGAAAGGTGTTTGTTAACGTTAACTGGCCTTCCCTTCACTGTAATGACAAATAGTGTTTTATTTTCCCACTTTAATAAAACTTTTTGTAATCTTTATATGTTTTATAAGATTTGTAAAATTCTGT
Organism: Apoda limacodes; assembly: GCA_946406115.1. Lineage (NCBI taxonomy): Eukaryota > Metazoa > Arthropoda > Insecta > Lepidoptera > Limacodidae > Apoda > Apoda limacodes. The sequence continues at coordinate 15,962,331 of OX291546.1, forward strand.
AATCCGAAGTACAAATTATTATTTTCGGTAAGTTATAAAACTATGTTGTATTTATTAGTTTACGAAATAAATAAAATGTACTTAAAATTATATTTTTTTGTGATTGCCAGAAAAAAAATGTTAAAAATTATAAAATTTAGTATTAACGCATTTTAAAAAACAGGTTTTTAATTCGAACAATATCTTTTCTCTCTGTGAAAGAGTAAAAGACAAATATACATATTATTTGAACTTCTCGGCGTATCCTTCATATATCTTAGTAGAATTCCCAGATAAGTACCTATTAAATACGACAAGCAGCCAAGTTACGTTACCCCCCAGTGCCTCGCAGCCTTTAAGTCCAACTTACTAGTAGAGCCCAAAAACTATAGTGTCTGCATAAGACTGTCCACAATACAATGAGTTGTGATTTTCTGCAAAAAAAACTGTAGGTACTTACTTACTACCCAATCAGTAGGTCCAACCCCAATCCCAAATTACGTCACAATGTTGGTGTAAAAACGGGCCTGTAGATGTGTTCTGGGTTCGTGTTCTGACGCTTTATTTTTGTTCGTTAAGGTTCCGTAGCCAAATGGCAGAAACGGAACCGTTATAATTTCACAGCTTTATAATTCGCATCATTGCATAGATTTTGATATGTTTTACTAGAAGGTGTAGGTGTAACCCCATCGTGCGGAGTGCAGCGGGTGGAGAAAACCTAAATAAAATCACAGAAAAATAAGATTTTCTGTTTATGGTTGTTCGCTGGTGAAGTGTCACCAGGTAGATACTTAGGGCTTTAATAAATAATACATTTGCGGTTCCTAAAGTAGCTTTTTCCTTGAGATGTAAAGTTAATTTTAAATTTAATTATTTTTTTAAGTTCCTAGGTATACATAGAAACTAACTTACCAACCTAAACACTCGCTTGACCGTATCTTTACTTTTTACCCGAGTTCAAAAAAGGAGAAGGTTCTTAATTCGTTTATAAATAGTGTGTGTGTTTGATTATTATTATTATTCCAAATATTCTAAACATAAATTATAAACCTGTCAAAAATAAACCTAATTTTTACTTAAATAAAACTTACAGTGGATTTTCTGCCACTGATACTGGTTGTGGTTCCAAGGTGTTGCCATTAGACGCCACCAACAGCAAAGTGAGCAACAATTTTTTTTCCATTACGTTTATACTATATTTCGCTTTATCCTAACAACTGTAAATATTATCCCTATTAATTTTTAGTTATATACAAATCTGTTATTAGTGATATACCTGCAGCAAACAAACGTCACAAAAATCAGTGCTGATTTTGATTAGATATTTAGTTAAAATCGTTTAATTAATGAGTTAAGTCATTTATCTTTTCAAGTACCTAAGTACTCGGATTTAATATTAAATAGGTATAACATTATTTATTATATATAATACTATTAAATAGCTATCAGGGCTTTTTAGTCTTATATCCTCAAATGACCAAATTAATGTCATACCAATAAAATAACGTTTTAACTAAAAAAATAAGCCGATCTCAAATAGGTAACATATGATAAAAAAATGTACCTAAGCCCCTAAAGCAGACAGATTGGACTATAATGTTCTGCTATAAAATGAAACGTCAAATACGTCATGTCTTATCTAACATTTGCACCTAAAAAGAACGGGTTGCACTCCGGGAGTGCCGGCAGAAGTGAAAACATACTAGGTATTTCAAAAAAGGTTTTTCAAAACCTCATTTCCAGTTTTGAATCCCTTTTCAACAGATACCCATACATTCATTTCAATGTACCGCAAAAAATGAAGATCTTGCTGAGTAATGAAGATCTGTAAAGAAACTACTAGTCTACGATCAAAAATTAAAAAAATAAAGCCGTTTCTAGTTTGACAGCTGTCATCCGAAATGAAGATCTTGATGAGATCTATCACTTCTGTACAGAAACTACTAGTCTACGATCAAAAGTTACGGAGATAAAGCCGTTTCCAGTTTGACAGCTGTCATCCGATATGGAGATCTTGATGAGATCTATCACTTCTGTAAAGAAACTACTAGTCTACGATCAAAGGTTACGGAGATAAAGCCGTTTCTAGTCTGACAGCTGTCATCCGAAATTAAGATTTTGATGAGATCTATCACTTCCGTAAAGAAACTACTAGTCTACGATCTGAAAGTGACGACTATAAAGCCGATTCTAATTTGACAGCTGTTATCCAAAATGAAGATTTTGGTGAAATCGTAAAATTTACAAAGAAAAAGCCCGTGGGCGTTATGACACTGTTTACGAGCAAGTGTGATAAAAACTAACTAAACAGAAAAAAAATGCATAACGCCGCTGTAGACGTTTTCACTTCAAAATTATAATAGGCGTTTCCGTCTGACGAATTTTTTTGATCAGCCTGACGCGATGTTTGTTTTTCCTTTTTTGACGTAGTATATTTTACATCTCAATCTGTCAAAGCCTAATGTAAATAAATCTGACGCGAGTTCCGTCTTTCGAATTTTCTGTGAATTTTCGATCAGGACACGTGACCTGACGTGAGTTTAACATTTTTTACCCATCACAAAAAAAGTGCACAACGCCACTAAAGAAGTTTTCTCTTCAAAAATATTTTCATAGCGCATGCAGTGGTGAACCGCCTCGGTGACTACTTGTGGAGCCAGGTAGGTACCGCCAGATATCGTGACCTCGTATGCTAGGCAGCTGATGCGTTTGGGGGCCAAGTTGGGCTTAATTAAGAAACGATGCGACGCGGCATGATAGTCTAGGCGGCGAGGCGATAACCTCTATAAAAATTAAAAAGGGAGACCCTCTTCTGCCTCTTCATGGGGGCTCTGGAAAGGCTCTGTTATAGCGAAGGTTCCCATCGTCACACTCGCCAGAGTCCTTGTGGGGAGCAGACATGGATGACATGTTCTCCGTGCATCTCTTCGTTCTTTTGAATCCAGGAGGCATCTCTTCGTTCTTTTGAATCCAGGAGGAGGAGCAGTAGAAACCAGACTTTTTCCAAACCACGACAGGGAACTCATTCAGCAACCCAAGCCTTCTTGGGAGGAAATTTCTCTGAAACCGCACTGTACTTGACCATTTCGGTTTTAAAGTGAAAGAATGAATTCCCTGCCGATGGTGAGCGGTGCGATGGTAAAAAGTAGCCGAGGGCATCATTTCAAACAATTCCTCAGAACACATCCCATTGTAGAAGCGGTAGAACACACACAGGGAGGCAAAGTCTCTCCTCAGAATTAGGGGCTCGATACGGCAAGTGAGTTTGGGATTGTCAACAATCTCACAGCCCGACGTTGAACCGAGTCAAAAGAGCCAAGCTGGTATCTGGGTGCGCCCGCCCAGGGATGGCAGCAGTACTCCATATAGGGTCGAACTTGCAACATGTAAAGCAGCAACCTTTGCCCTGACGTGAAAAATTGCTTCGCTCTGATGAATGCACCAAGTTTTTTGGACGCCAGCTTCACCTTGTCTTGCAAATGATCTCGGAACTGAACATCAGTGGAGATTTCAACACCAAGTATCCTGATGCTCTTGGAGATGGTGAGGGAAGTGTTCCGGAATTGTGGCACCATAGTGAATGGGGTTTTTTTTAGCGATTAAAGCGCAGACTTGTGTCTTTGTAGGGTTAAATTGGACTTATTTTTCCCGTCTTCAGTCAGAAACCTCGGACAGAGTGGTCTCAATTTGAGACACAAGTTCTCCACGCTTCTCTTCCACAAGGGAACGAGGGATGCTTGTACGACCCGTGTAATAAACGTCTCCAGTACCGTCATCTGCATAGCAATGTATGTTGTTGATGTCCAACATGTTATTGATATGCGGTAGAAACAGCGTAGGAGACAACTAGGGCATGTAATTACCAGATATTTTCACTTCCGGTAAAATTACCTGTAAAAATATTTTTCAGTTTTCTGAAAGCTGCATAGATGCCAAAGTAAGTAGTAAGTAAGTTTAAAAAAACTGCATCGAATGCTATATATGTGTATGATTTTAATAAACTAAACGCTGGCTACAGAGCGACCAGCATTATTAAGTACACTAACAAGTTTACTTGGAAAAATTTTGATCGCTGCTGACAAAGCGATAGACCGACATTCAGAAGGCGAGCTGAAGATAACCAACCGCTGCCCCGACGTGAAGTACTTCCTCGCTCTGTTGAGTTCACCTAGTTTTTTGGACGCCAGCTTCATCTGATCTTGTAAATGATCTCGGAACTGAACATCGCTGGAGATGTCAACACCAAGGATCCCAATGCTCTTGGAGATGGAGAGGGGATTGTTCTGGAATTGTGGGACTACAGTGAATGGGGTTTTCTTAGTGGTCAACGCGTAGACTTGTTTCTTTGTAAAGTTGAATCGGACCCAATCAGAAACCTTGGACAGTGCGGTCTCGAGAGATGTTTGCAAGACCAGTGTAATAAGCTTCTCCAGTACTATCATCTGCATAGCAATGCATGTTGTTGATGTACAACGATAGCGAAAGCCATATTGACGGTAACTGACGAGGTCGTGTTTTTTTAGGTATCAAAGAAGCTGTGTGTTGACCACACGCTCCATCACCTCGGAGAGGAGGGAGGTAATAGCGATAGGCATATAATTCAATGGATCTGATCTATCGCCCTTTTTGGGCACCGCGTGCACGTTCGTAGTCTTCCATGAGGACGGAAATTGTGTGGTAGGAAAGAGGCGCGTGAGTACAGGACATAACTCAGGAGCACACTGTTTAAGCACCACAGCTGGTATACCGTCTGGCCCACTCGACTTATGAATGTCTAGAGAAAGCAACGCCCGCCGGACCGCCCGTTGTGTTATGGAGATTTCCGGCATGGTCTTACCGCACGCGGTATAGTAGGTGGTTCAGGCCCTTCGTTGTTCATATTCAATTTGGAGGCAAAGAGACTGCCCAATAGATGGCTTTCTCTCTTGCACTTTAGGCCAAGTTACCATCGGTCTTTCGCAGTGGTGGCAACGGCGACTGGCAGAACTTCCCCTCGGCAGCTTTAGCAAGCGACCAGAAAGCACGACTCCCAGAGGCATAACTCGCAAGTCGCCCACCTAATTTGCCGATGAATTGGAATTTAGCTCTGGCAGTTGCTTTCTTACTGAACTTCGAGGCAGCATTTAATTTTCGTTTTAAGTCAGAAATATTCAAATCCTTATTATTACGAGCCGTGGTCCAAGCCTCATAAGCAGTTTGCTTAAGATTTTTAGCTTCTCTGCAAGACCTATTAAACTACGGTCGTTTTTTGACGCCAGAAGCTAGTAGCAGGTTAGGAATAAAATATTTCTTACCATACCCTTATGTCTCCTGACAAATTTAGAAACTTCTTCTTTTATTGAAGTAGGTTAAAAAGACCATGTGATAATTCGTGAAATAAAATTTAAATTGCTAAGCTTACGTAGATTCGAAAACAATCCAACGACTACAGTATGGAGTTCTGCAAGAAAGAAGTCATTAGATTTCTGAAGGGTCGGCAACGCGCGAGTGATACCCCTGGTGTTGCAAGCGTCCATAGGCTACGGTGACCGCTTACCATTGGGCGGCCCGTAAGCTTGTTTGCCACTTTAGTGGTAAAAAAAAAAGAAAACAAACTTAGGTTTTAGTATTATAACAATTCAACTGCAATAATTTATACTGCGTTTCTTTAATCGTTTTAGTTTTATAGATATTTGTAGCTTTATTTATTTTATTCCAACGTTTTTCTGCGTCACTACTGCCAGGATTAAATTCCTTTATTTTGTGCATTCTTTGTTCGTCCTACCACTCTTTTTTTCACTTAAAGCGCATCTGAGATCGTGTTCCATATTGAGACGATTTCTGGCCTTTGTTTTAAGTGTCACCAAAGTTGAGAAACCGCTCTCACACCTGTAAGTAGTAGCAAACGGTACCAACATTTTTAAAGCTCTGTCTGCTATGATAGGATATTCAGCACCTACTGTTTTTCCAAAATGTACATAGGTCATAATTTTGGAACTCGACTCGAGTGCAATCCTCACGTAGTCCAAGAAATTCTACTTAGCTGACACAACTTCAACTTTAAAAATATTATCATCAGTCAAAAATGGTCTAAATACCCCAGAGTTGAAACGACGGTTATCCATATCTGGGAAATATTGTTGCTTTGAGCTTATTATTGATGACAAACGCCTGTACCCGGAAACTTCAAATGTAATCTTGTCAGCTTTATCGTTTTCCAGTTGCTCACAAACTTGTGAAAACATGGTCATATCACCAACCTGAACTCTACGTTTGTATATTTCCAATTTGCGAATAAAGCTTGCTACTTTGTCTTGCGATATTAAAATATTGGTAATATTTCCCTGTAACGCAAGCATTTGAACGAATATTTTATGTTTAATTTTTAAGTAAATCTCAGTGTCTTTTTTTGATCGTTGGTTTTCGAAAAATAATCTTATTTCTTCGCGAAGCTGAAAAACTCTGTTTAACACTTTTCCTCTTGACAGCCAGCGAACCCTTGTATGATACAAGAGGGAGTTAAATTTAGCGCCAACTTCATCGCAGAGCACTTTTAACAATCTAGATATGGTAGCGCCCCCACGAATATGATTTACACTTTTTACAATATCATTGAACGTGTGTAACAAATCACTAGGAAGCGTCTTGACAGCTACAGCGTAGCGATGTATCAGGCAATAATATGACAAAACTTGAGGAGCAATTGTTGTAACATTGCTTAGAATCCCGAACGAATACCCATCACAGAAGGCGCACCGTCTGTGCACACGCCAACTAACTTTGACCAGTCTATTCTGTTTTCTTCAATAATTTATTTTAAAGTTAAGAACACGTCTTCGCCGCGAGTGGTGATCAAAGGCTTACAGAACAAGTATTCCGCTTTTACATTATACTAACTCACCTACTATCATAAAATTAGTAGGTGTTGGCTAGACACGCTGTGCTGATGTGTCATTTTGAAATTCGGCGTTCGAGACAATAACCAGCTCATTATTACCCCCGCGAAATACAAGTTTTACCCCTGGGTACTTACCTCCAGGTTAGGAACTGAGGCCTTAGATAGATCACAGAAAACACCCAAGGCATCCATCCAGTCTTCCCATGCATCAAATATGTACTGGATAAGTTCAACACCAATATTGGTTGTTGAGCGACCCTTGTGAATCCTTAAAAATCCAAAAAACCAATATACAAGTTAGGAGTGAACTAAAGTGAATACTCAATTGATTTAAGATCAGTTTTTAAATTTTTTTTACTGAAAATGGGTAGTACAGAAATTGGTTAAAAGTTAAACAGGTCAGTAGTAATACCTGAATTCAATATAGGTACAACTTTACTGTACTTCATGACATTAGAAAATATACTCAATACATTTATTAACTACTAGCGGCCCGTCCCGGCTTTGCATAGGTGGTCTTCTATTTTTAAAACATTTTGGGATAAAGTAAGAGTAATTAATATACATGACATAAGTAGTTTTTTTTTGAAATTACAATTTATATTTCTATCCATAAACCTATTTTTATTCTTAAAATTTTTTTTCTTTAAAAAGTCCAAATATTGAATGTTGGTTGCGTTCGCTGTACCCCTACGTTTAATTTTTCTGGGTTGCACCAACTGACTTTGACAGGCCGGTTAAGTTTAAAAATGGTGCCTCTGCAAATTTTCATACAATCTTCCATTTTTGACGGCTGGTTAACGTCAAAGTTAGTTGTTGCAACCCACCCTTAGTATTTTGTTTAGATTGACATTTTTATATTCGTAATATTTATCTTATCTTGGAATGTCTGATTTGAATAATTCATAAAGTAATCTACAGTTATTCAAACAGTCTTGAATACGAAATAATTTATTTGAATAAGGATTAATACAAAGGTATGCACAACATAGTCTGATTTTGGTCGGCAATTCTTTTTAAATGTAAAGAAGTAGGTATAGTGAAATAACTTTAATAGTTGGACATATGGCATCGCAAATTTTTTATAGATATTGATACGATTATGTTTTTTTATATTGTAGAACATTTTTTTGTTCTATCATTAATAGTTTCCGCATCGCATTCGATGAAAAACATTTTATGGCTAATTTATTTTACACCTTGGGTTACATTATTGACGTTTTAGTAGGGATCCCTAATTTTTCCTTGTAATAAAAATAGCCTATATTATTCGTTATAAACATACAAAAAATACACATCTTTCCTCTTTATAACACTATGGTGTAGATCAAAGCTAGTCAGGGAGCAATAACTTAAATTTTGGTTTTAACTAGAATGGGGGTCAGCGGAGTTTTTATAATTTTAATGAGTTGAATGCTTTAACGACATGATTATGGTTTACATATGTAAATTTAAAATTTTTTGGGCATTCTTTTACACTTTTTTTTAACAGTGCCTCTAATAATGTTGCTTGCAATGCAATGCTACAAACGACTACATTATACCCAAGTAGCAATGACTAGCCTTAAAAAGGAATTGTAGATATCTTGAAGACAAATTATCGAATCCGGGCTTTTGTCTTGGCTAAAACTATTATGTCCCTCAGGATATCCTCTAGATATACTCTAAGGCAACGTGAAGTAAAAATGGGAACAGATTTAAATAGAATATTAGGAGTCACTGCATACTACTTTGTAGATAAACTTCAGTCGCACTTAGGAGAGACTAGTATTAACAAATTCTTAAGACAGACTTCATGATATCCTGAAGGTTGGCTTCATCCATAGCAACAGTTTTCAAGATATCTACAATACTTAGTTAAGGCTTAGAAAGGGCATTAGTCCAGATTTAAACCATGCTTACATAAATAAAATTTAATACTTGTTTGCTTTTATGTAGTTATTGTTAAGAAAAATAATGGTGAACTTAGTACATATTTGATTCCATAAAAGATTATTACTACTATGGCGTACAAATTAGTAACTATTGTTATCAAAAACAGGATAAATTATGTTGTCAGAGAATATAGAACTGAAACCCACGCTTGATTCTCGTTTAAAATTGACAGATAATGTTACAAAACAGACGGGCCCTATAAATTCCGCAAAAGTTGTAAATGTTAAATTTGCTATTAAATAAATTGAAACCACTTAATTTTAATTTTTTATGTTATTAATGTAATTTAAAAGTCTATTATTATAATTTTAGTAACAATTTTGTCGATTTTAACAATTGGCATAATATTTATATCAGTATCATAAATGATGGAAAATGGCGTAAATTCATATTTCTCCTAACGAAGTAAGACTTCAGACAATAAAGAATTTTTAAGGTTAGTTCAAAAAAAGTTAAGGCAAACAATAATTTATGTATGATTATTTAAGACAAGATATCCTTAAGTTGACCTTAAAATTGATTTGATCTATTACTACTTAAGACAATTTAGGTTGTATACACTCTTTTTTTATTTACTCAATACTAAATTGCCGTAAATTTTATTATATTTGTATTGTTTGTGCTAAAAAGGTTTATGCAACAAGTAAGTTTACAGAATTTGAATAAACTACTACGTAGTGGACTAAAGATACGTTGTAAGAACGGTACTTATGTACCTATTTTTTTTAACCTGCTTATAGGTAAATAATTTCATGAAATAACTAAGCAATCCAAGATTTATCCAAAAGATTGGCACAACTATATGAGACTGACGGAACCTACGTACCTAAAATTATTGAAACTAGTATCACCTAAAAGAAGCGTGATACAAAAATCGTTGATCGCAAAGAACCATGCTTTTAGGTCGTTCCATTTGCCTACTTCTTAGCAGAAATTGTTAGCGGTTTGCGTTTCATGCTTTAGATAGCAAAATCTAATCTGGACTTTTAGCGTTTCGTCAACGATTTTGCAACAAAATGTTGCTACTAAAAACCCATCTCGGGAAGTGGGTATTTTGCGCTACTTTTTGACAGCTTACAAATGTGAAAGTTAATCCTTTGAGAAAAATAGTTGTGTCGTTATTAACAGCTTTATGTTAAAGAAAAGTTTTTGCATTATGAACTCTATATCTTTGTTATTATCCTTAAAAAAATCTAAATATAATACTCAAACATAACAGACGGAAGTTTTTGTCCTTGTTTTAACAAAGTTCGAATCTGCATTTATCGCACACAACGACTTTCCTTTCCAGCCCGGATTCTTGCGTCGCTGGCGCTTCTGTCCCCACATAGGAAAGTGCTCGACTCCAACACACCTGACGTCACGAGTAGGAAGAATAGCTACATTGGCTCTCATTCTTTTTGTCTCTATCAGATAATTACTTGCAGAAGACGGCCAGCGTTTTTTCTTATTCATTGATGAACCACAAATACAGAGGCTCTTTGTTTGAAATCTTTCAACTTCAGCGGCATAGCTCTTTGTCGCATCTCCCCAACTCTTCTGTATATTTATGGTGGCTATGTCTAGGAAATGGTAAAAACAGTCTTAAATACCACTTCTTTACCCTCATCTTTATTTTGTTCTTTCCTAGGAACCATATGCTGATTGTAGTTGCGTACAATTGTAGGGCAATCGATATTTATATATTTCTTTTGTTTTTTACAAAACCTCCTTACTTTTTGAATAGGCTCTTTTCCAACAAAAGATGAAGACAAACATCACTGGTTTATTGTCATACCACAATACTGTGACGATAACTGTACCATTTACATTGCCTACCCATTCTTCTGAATATCCTTATTCCTTCTTGCTACTTCTTAGATCTTGCAATGATGGTATTTGTATAGATTTTCCTAGTCGTTCTTTGTTTACGGTTCCCGTAGAATATATTCCTTCATTGGCAAGATGCGTAATCAATTCAAGGCATGTGTAGTAGTTATTAAAGAATAACTTGTAATTTTTATCCCTGGGAATAGACTTTGCAAGCCGGATAACAATGTTGGCACTTGCACCTAAATCAGGCTCATTAGGAAGCCTCAGATCTGGGTTATTCTCCATACCAGAGTATATTTCGAAGTCGTACGCAAATCCTCGATCATCACACAGCACTAACAGTTTATACCCCCATTTATGAGGCTTATTAGGTAGATATTGGCGCAGCATGTTAGGCCTTCTTCTTCGTCATCCGTATCACTAAACGTTTCAAAAAGTTTGTTGACGGTAGATCGAATCACGGCAATGTCATCGTCACTTTCAGCGCCTTCTTGTTCATCTTCACTACCTAATGGTAGTGGCAATATGCGCTGGATAAGGTTTTCTTCACCATTATCTAAAAAAAAACAACATCGCACCATTAGTAAACAAACCTGATATAAAAACAATTTATCCACTGTTGCATTCCGTAAACAACTATTTTTTATTATATTTTCAAATTGAATATATACGGCGCGCGACTAAAGTTCAAAATTTTCAATTGAATGACTGACTAAGCGAGATAGTGCTGCCATCTAATTTCAACGAATGCACTAAATGGGTGCCATTGCTTGTTGTCACTTTCTTTGCGTGATCATATATGTCGCTGCTTGGTTCAAATCAGAAAAAATATCAATTTTATTGGTTGTCCCACATAAGGGACTGAATACAGTGTAGGGTTAATAACGACACAACTATTTTTCTCAAAGGATTTACTTTCACATTTGTAAGCTGTCAAAAGTAGCGCAAAATACCCACTTCCCGAGATGGGTTTTTGGTAGCAACATTTCGTAGCAAAATCGTTGAGAAAACGCTAAAAGTCCACATTAGATTTTGCTACCTAAAGTATGAAACGCAAACCGCTTACAATTTCTGCTAAGAAGTAGGCAAATGGAACGCCCTAAAAGCATGGTTCTTTGCGATCACGCTTCTGTATTTTAGGTGATACTAGTTTTAATAATTTTAGGTACGTAGGTTCCGTCAGTCTCATATAGTTGTGCAAATTTTTTTTTTGATGGATCAAGCACACGGTTCGCCTGGTAGTAAGCGGTCACCGTGGACGCTTGTAACACCAAGGGCATCACTCGTGCGTTGCCGACGCTTCAAAAATCCAATAACTTTCTTGAAGAACCCCATACTGTAGTCCTTAGTGAAAACCTTGGCAGGGAGCTAATTGCACAACCCAAGCGTTCGCGAGAGGAAGTTTATTTGAAACCACGTGACATTATCGTGCCAAGTGGTCTAGTGAAATATAGCAGTTCTTCAATGCGGATAGGGGACAAATTGGCCTGCATAATTATATTTGTTGGTATTGAAGCATTCTTCTGTACGTTAGTACACACGGCCAAAACTTAGAGTAGACAACGTCAACTCGGTGCATTTCATACAAAAATAAGTGTATATATTTAAAACACTACTGCACATTGTTATTGGCAGATTCATTTAATATCAAGCCAATAAAACCACACAAATAGGGCACTTCAATCAATAGATGTTAATGATCTGTTATGAGTTAATAACAAAAATTCAAACGGTTTAAAATGCCAATGGTGTAGGTACCTAAGTATTTTAGTCATCTGTACTAACACTTATTTCGTAACTTTAACTAAGTGCCCCGTCTTGCCCCATTTAACCCGTGATAGGTTTGCGTTTTTTCATTAAAGCAGTTGAAATCCTACCATGAGAATTATGAACGAAGTCGTTAATATGTCACTGACTTCGATTCTATGAGGATATACCTAACAGTAAATATATGTATCTCGACCTCAAAATATCAAGATTATGTAAATTAAAATTAAAAAAACAAATTATCATGTACATGTTGTGTCATGTTTTTTAATGAGGTTTTTTGGGCACACATCCTAAGTGAAGATTTAATTTCTTTACAGAAATAGTAAGTATTTTAAATATCGACTGGTTACATTTAATGGACCCCTGTAATTTGGTGGATATAGCTACTAGCTCAGTAAAGTTGGCCACCTACGATAGCCCTGCCTTGTGGCACTCCGTAAGTCGATATCACAGAGGATCATTTGTGCACGTATCAGCGGCAAAAACCAAGCATTCAGAAGTCGCCATTTTTATATTTCGGAACTTGTCTAAGACTATTGCTACTTTGTTTTTAATAATCAAACCAATCATGCACAAACATTAAAAGGTTGACAGTTATTACTGATGTAACAAGTACCTCCCGCAAGTTCCCAGTTTTCAATATGGACCAGTCAAGGGATTGTAAATATGGACATGTTCTATATTAGGGACCAAACATATTTGGTTAATATTCGTTGGTTTAGCCCGCACCTACCTACAGGAATTTCTTGATTTACCAGGATATAAAGTATTTAAAGTTATATCTTTCCAGCTATATGTCTGTGTCAAAAATAAAGAATAGGTACACCGTTGCAACGTGAAAGATTGCCCCGCGGCCCACCAGCGTAATAGAGATTTATTTATTAAAGTTTGATGTACGGTAGATAAAAAATTGCATTCTGCCAAACTGTGTGACAGTTTGTCGGCAGTAGCTCTCGTGGACAATCAATTTATCGAACTTATTGATATGAACTATTTACACATACTATGTTTCAAATATCACTTAAACTAAAGTACCTGGAGGACCGAGCTACGCTCGTTTCTTTTTTAATAACGCCATCTATTATCAAGTAGCTTTATCGCTGCTGTTTGGTTAAAAATAATAGTATTACTACTCGCCAATAAATGTCAGTCATATTTTTCAGTTTATCAGTGCCTAACACGGATAAAACGACGTTTTCTGAAAATGAAACCTAGCTAGATCGATTTATCGCCCCCGAAAACCCCTACATACTAAATTTCAAGAAAATCGATGGAGCCGTTTACGAGATTTAGATTAAAAATATATATATATATATATATATATACATATATTCAAGAATTGCTCGTTTAAAGGTATTAGATATCACTTATATTAATACTCAATATCACATAATTAAGAGTAAAACAGTAAAATTAACAAAGTAGATATAAGAAAATAACTATTATTTAATAAATAAAAGGTAAAAAGAAAGCAAAGGTAATATGTATCATATAATATGTAGCCATTATCCCGAAAGCAACGTGAAGCGATAACAAACAATAAAGCAGACTTTATGAGTATATAAGTTAGGTTATTTTTTTCTCGTTTTATGCATTCCGAGATTTTGCCAGAGTCCCCGCCACGTTCAGTTATCGCCGTGGGATTTACCTATACGGCAAGTCCTTGATTATACGATATAAGAAAGTGTACTATAGCTTTAGATATAGTTCGTCCACGAGGAATTAGTTTCTTTAGACATTACACACACGATGTGAGATATTAGTTAAATGCTTCTTAACTACACGCCACTCCTTTGATTAGAAGGTTTAGGAGACAAGTCCACCATGCTGGCCTAAATGCTAATTGGCGGACGTTGTTAGTGGCCACTGTTTTCAAGCCGCCCATAGTCAGAGGCCGACTTGGCTTAATGAATGCTGTCATATGACAAACAGCCAGGGCCGACGGTTTTGCGTGGCCTCCAAAACACGGAGTTTAGAAAAATATGCCACTATACATAAAACATGTAAATATATTACGTGTAAGTTGTTTATTTAATAGACGATAAATACTGAATGGTTTGTACATTACAATTATTTCAGTTGAGAATATTTTCTTGTTTCATCTATGGACCTTATATATAAGCAATTAAACAACTTAAGGTAAAAAAATAATTTATTATCAATTATCATCCACAACCATTTACCCAAATAACCAACAGATCATATAAATATCGCATTTATGCTTATATACAACTAAGTAACGATTACTTTAATCCTTTTACCCAAAACATTCGCCAATAAATTAAATATTCATAACTTATCAATATGACAAGTCAAAAAGGTAGGTTTATTCATGCATTAATTACTGACCGCTTAAAGTTCATGGTCACCAACCACTAAATAAAAAATAATAGACTTCCAACAACTGTTTTTTTACTTATATTTATTTGGCCAGTATATGATCAGTACTGGGTTTAAGTCATAAGTTACAGGCGTCGGTTTTTTTTTAATATTTATTACAGAATTGTTTTAATTGGCCAGTTATTACTTCACAAAGTACCTTAGTTGTGTTATCTTAAGATAATGCAGGTAACCTAATCTGTGGCAACTTTTTTAAGCATTTTTCTTCTTTGAGTTAACATATGCCCAAAAAGAACAGGAAACATTGGAATGTACAATAACATGTAGAAGATTATGAAATAATAATAATCAAAAATGAAGTTGTAATTATTAGGCATTGACATGCTAAACAGTTTCTTTTGCGCAACTTCACTGAGTGAATGGTACATGCAAAGTAGTTCTCCGGTGACTCCCAGTGGGTATAAGGCCAGGAATGTTGAATATCTGTAAAATTTAACAGTATTATTAAAAATAAAATGGCAAGTAATTTCGACAGAAGACAATGACGACGCAATATGTAATTAAGTAAGTGAATAGTGACATTGTAATTTATGACCTCTTAAACATGAATAATTAGGACTGTTTTGACATCCTAAAACTAGTGGCACTTAACGAAATGAATAATTAAAAAAAATTATTAGTCAAGCAAGCGAAAACTTCTTCCCTCATTACTGCAATTGTCCCGCTAAATTTTCTTCTGGCCCTTTATTTATGACCCCTATTTTCAAAAAATGTCCTCTACTCTTTACGTTCCAGGTCATTTACTACTTTATAGCTCTAATTTCTTCAGTTTAATCAGATTGTAGAAAATATATGTAAGTTTTTGTAGGAAGTAATCAAAATGTACTATGTTATTGCAATTTGGAAATTGAAATTTACGGTTTTTTAGTTTATGGAATTTAACCAAAACTATCCGTGATATTAAAATCTTTTTAAATATTATAGATTTTCATTATCGTATTTATTATTTATTTTAAATCTTGCGAATAATCAATAAAACGTCGTTTATAAAAAAACAACGAGTTATCAAAAGACTAATTTGAGCATCAAGATATAGTTATTGCCTATCAATAATTTTCAAAATAATCGCGAAATAGCCGTTTTGAAGATTCAACTAAAAATGTGTGCGAAAAACGGTTACATTGAAAAATAAATGTATTGAGTAGAATATCAACAATCGTGTTTCAACTTCGAGTGATTAAAGAATAAGAGTTAAAGTTTCCTGTGTCAAAATATTACTATTGTTAACTTTATAGTGGTTGGTGGCGAGCTACCAGGGGATGCACAATGTGCAACCCGCCTTTGGTTGCCTGGTTTTGGTGGGGTTTTGGATGTGTGGCGCGCAAGTAGTACGTGTATGTGTATATACAAATTTGGATAGATATTGTGTACTTGGTGGCTTGGTTCCTGCATGACTGATTGGTAGCAGGTGTACATCCAGGAGTTTCTTGTCACTTCTTCTCCCTTTAGCCTAGTTTCCGAAGTGATGGTAGTTTTAATGATCTGCATTTGTTGCCAGGCTGTTGTGTGGGAGCTCGGCCACTTGCGGGTGTGCGATGTCTGTTTGAATGTGTGTGCATATATGTATATATGCGTGATTGTGTGTAGCACCCGCTCGTGTTCGGAATCGTGCCGTTATCGGGCGGCCGAACGAGGATTGCGTTATATAGATAGGACCTATAAGTTAATTTACATATAAATAACATTGTAAATCTTGTAAATTAAGTGTTTTAATACAAAACATGTATTTATTAGTTGATACACTATAATACTATGTTTCGTTTGTGATTTTACAAAGAGTACCTATTGGACGCCCGCAAAATAACAGTATTGTAATTAGTTTGTAAAGCTAGTTGTAGTTAATTTACTTGACCATTCGAAAGTGTTCTTAGTACCTACTAAGGTAACCCATTTGAATAAAAAGATTTTGATTTTGAAATGCAAGCCAAAACCGATCTCTTATAATGGGGCAAATTTTTTGTTTTTATTATCATGTATTTGTTTGATACAATTGAACTGTGTGGTACAAACACTTACTTAAGAATAGTTATAAAATTTACTAAATCAATTGATAAAACTAACCTGAGTACCAGTAAAAAAGGTGGCACTGCTTTGAATATATTCAAAGCATAATATGAGTATCTAATGATCTCAGTGATGGACCAAGCAGTTATGCAAAGTGGCAGGCCTGGACTGATCGTAGCAGCGTGTGTCGCCAGCAAGGCTCCGAGTACTAGGTATACCCGGGAATACACTTGTGCGAGAGTCAGGAATACGCCAGAGGGCACAAGTCCAATAGCTGCATGTAAGATCTGGATAAACAATTCAAGTTTGTTAACGGTAAACATTGTATATTTTTTTCATACAAAATTGATTTGGCATAATCTAAGAAATTCCCTGAATACACATATACAGATTAAAAAAAAATACCGTTTGGCGTTTTTAGCATAAGATTTTGCTAAAACATTATTTTTTAAGTTGCTCCATATAAGAAATCCCAGCAACTTTGCCAATATATTAAAAAAAATGGCTTCTCAAAACCTCATGAAACCAAAAACGCCGAGCTCGTTAGTTTCTTTTTTTTTAAATAAAAAAAGTACAATTTAGGGAACTTCAGAGATTACGGTAAAGTTAACCAAACTTTTTAATGAAAAAAAATTTGATGGCATTAAAACCCACTAAGAGTAATTTGAATATATCTGTAATAATTTTATTAATTAGTTATTGGAAGATGGCTGTGATCATAAATCTACTAATCTACACTGTCTACCACATACATAGTGGACTAACTCAGACAATGTATCAGCCTTAAGTTGATTAGGCTTGAATGACTTTTGTTTTTGGTTTCTGTTTATTTAGTTAGACCACTAAAAGTAACTGGTACTTTACTACTACTAGTATAACAAGTACTAATGAATAATCATCACATGGTTTTTATTGTTTTTCTCATACAAAAAAAAATCATTTTGCAGATATACATTCATTAGTAAATTACATAACCTAAATGGGTATATAAGGAGCTTGCGGCCAAGTTATTCGTGAGTTCAGATATGCATAGTCAATCAATGACAGGGGTGATCAGTCATTAGATGGGTCTATTGGTATATTTTCCTATGCTGCTTCATAAGGCATGTTAAACCGATGGTCCTGGGTGTTGTTAGTCGTTCAGTTCAGAGGCTTTATAGGGAGCTTGAAAACTTTGACAGTCAAGTGGATACTAGCTCAAGAACATCCTCCAATTAAGGCCTGTGATCCTGCAGTAGGGGTTTTCTGTCAAAATTATTGGAAACTAAAAAACACAGTGTAATCATATTTTTATAATAAAGGTAGGTTAACCTTATTTTTTCTTACTTGTATTATCATGTAAACAAAACCACGTCTTACCAAAATTCCAAGATTCTGTCACAATCACTAAATATTACCTACCAAAAATTAATTTGCGGCGAAAAACAAACACATAAAATAAACAATTCATAGTGTCCTTTTAAATACAATATTATTATTTTCGCTCTGTGGCCTTTATTGCCTTTAGCACAGTATTTCGCCAATGTCAACGTGGTGAGAGAAATCTTAACAAAATCGAAGTATTGAAAACACCTATTTCCACAGAATATAACAGATTCAACATTCGTAAATTATTTTTGTCAATGGATCTTAGAGATGGGAAGAGCGACGGAATATAATGAATGATTTTTGATTTTAGATCTTTTATTACCATATGAGTGTTATATTTAGGTCTAAAGTTCTAAGACATATTAAATTATTTGAAAATAAAATACTTATTTACGTAAAACAACCCGATGCACCGACCCTACGATTTATTATCCATGTATCGGAATTAGAATAAAGTGATGATGATATTGATGACGAATCTGAATAAAAATAAATACCATTTTTTTTTCAAAACATAGTAAAAACTATGGTTCCATACCTCAAAAGCAAAAGGAAACCTCATAAGATCACATTGTTGTCCTCCTATCTGTCAAGACCCCTTTTTCCGGAACGCTTGAAGGGGTCAAGTTTAAATTAATATCAAATACTAAGGTTTACGGTCTCCTTGAAGCTGTAAAAATATCAAGCTTCTAAGTTAACGCAATAAAAAAATACGGCTATTTTTGTCTTATATACTTCCTGTTGTCTTGAAGAATCATAAAAATTGACACAAAGCAAGGTCTTGTAGAAAATCCGAAATTCGTTAATTTGTAGTTATATCACATTAAAAAAATGGTTTGTCTGTCAAGTGCCCTTTTACTTATGAACGCGAACAGGTATTAACTTAAAATTAACATCAAATACTAAAGTCAACAGTAGCGTTTTTAACAAAAAATAATAATTTGTTTTCGGCCAAGTTTAAGACGGGCCGGAGCCATTACCATTTTAAATTACCGGTACGCCATTTAGCAATAGTATTAAGAGGCTCAGTAACACATTTGTTAGGGGAGTTCTCATACCAGAAACACATTTTCCTTGTTTTTGTTCTATTGTAAAAATAGTAATACATACAAACTTCAAACTTGTAGTTTAAAGAGTGTGAAATCTAAAGTATATCAACAAATAAAAAAAACTGGCCAAGAGTGAGACGGGTTCAAGCCATTAATTTTTAAATAACGGTAAAGCGCTATCAAGCTTATTATTAAGAGATACAGTAAAGCTTTTGTTGGTTGGAAACAATATTCAAAGTTAAGCAACATCGTGCTTGGTCAGTACTTGGATTGGTGACCGCTTCACAGTACACTTTTTTTTTGTTTGTGTTCGTAAATTACGTAAATGGTGGTAGCTACGGAACCCTAGGTGCGCGAGTCCAATTCGCACTTGGCCAGTTGTTTTATAAACTGATCTAGCGTCCAACACTGAAACTGGCCTGGCAACCTTGATCATCACTGCCAATTTACCATCTCACCGCTCACCATCGGCAGGGAATTAATCTCCATGATTAAATTTATGCATTTATTCAATGGAATTCATTTAATAGCTCAAAAGCCGATTTCCCAACACTAAAATTGTCTCTGGTCTACAATACGCTATATTTGTTTACATGATAAAACAAGTTTCTGACTGTACAATAGCCATTAAAAAACAAGATTAAGATTTAGTAAGAAAAAATAAGGTTTACAGTATTTTTTTTTCAGTCTGAGTCAAATAGTAAGTCAGATTGTCTAACACACATTTGATACAGTAGTTCAAATTTGAACAAACTTATCACGATAAGTAGTCAGAGGTTATTCATTAAAGCAAATATTTGAATACAATAGCTTCTGTCATGTTGAAACTGCTTATTATTGTACTCATTGACTTTTAGACTCAGGAATATTTAGGTGTTAGTGTTTTTTGTCATTTAAAATGTTGCTTTTTATTACCTCCAACAATGCTGCATTTTGAAATATTACTACAGTCCATTTAACTTCAGTCCAAAAGGTATCCAATGTGCCCCGATTTAGAAAGTGAGTTGCAGTCTTGTACAGCATATATGACCATCTGAAAATAAAGTACTTTCTGAATTATAATGGTAATAATAATAAAGTATGATTAAAAATAAATTAAGTAATTGCCATTTTAAAATTTGATGAAAAATGGTTCTTAAAAGATAATGTCAGGAATTTAAACTATTCTGCTCTTTTCTGGCCATGTGTTAAATAACCTTTTTACTTACATTAAATTATATTTAAATAAATAAATTTCAAGTCAAAATGGGTATACTCTAAGTATAAGGGCTTATTAAATATACATATTTCCAATCTTTATCTCATTATGTTTCCATTTTACCAGCTACAGATCTATGACATATGAATATATTTTTTTCATGTAAAAATAGATGACAGAGAGGTTTAAATATGGAACAGAGCATTAATAAATAAAATAGATTTCAGAAGAAAAGTAGTAAAATGGGCCCTCAGACCCTGACCAGCAAACCTCAACCTCAAACTATACTTTCAAAAATTCCGACAACCTAAGAATATAAATATAACAGGTTGGACTTTGATAATTGAAACTCAGTTGAAAAGTATCAGAAACTTGTGGTGAATTTTCCTATATTTCTTCTATTGTTTGTGCAGTATTGTCCTCTTGACAGTTTTGCTATTTGATTTAGCGGGTTAAGACAAGAAGGAAACAGAAGAAATACCTATTATTCATTAAAAGTAAACGCAATCCATGTAGACTTTACTGATTGATTAAAAAAAATGTATGCCTTATTAAGGCTTCAGTGCGTGGATGGTTTGACTCCATGTTTTCATATATTTTTGTTAATTTCTTAAGTATGTAGTTTCCTTCTCATTTATGTCATATGTCAATTTAACTGTCAGCTTTATTAGGTAATTGATTTTTGCTGTTTGGTAGATTTCTTAACTAATACTTTTTGTAATACATAACAGAGTAGTTCTTTTAACCCTTTTTTGGTGATTTTTTTATTTTTTTGATCTTGATGTTCTTTGCTGTGTAATAAAAAAGCATATTCTAAAAAATATACTGCACTGGAAACATCAATTACTTAGACAAAGTAAACTTTTAAATCAACCTAAGTTGGAACTTTGAAGAAATAAATGAGAAGGACTGTGAATTCAAGAATTTAACAAAAAAAAAGAAGCACTTATTTTATAATAAAAATAATCCATTAGGTACATTAACAATTCAAATGATATATATGAAATACTTATTTAGTATGATAAAGAGTTGATAATAATGGTGTAAAGCTTCTTTAGCTTTACATCATAAAAGTACATATATCCATACTAATATTATAAATGCGGAAGTAACTCTGTCTGTTACCTTTTCACACTTAAACCCCTGTATCAATTAATAATTATATAACAATATTAAAATTCTTTATTGCACTAATTTTGTACATAGGCGAACTTAATGCCTTCAGGCATTTTCTATCAGTTAACCATTGGTAATGTATATATATATCTATATAAGGGGTTGTGCAGTGTTTGTTGTAATAGATCGTAGTAGCTTCAATAATGATAATGGATTTAGTGATAAAAGATAGTATATAAGAATATCATGAAGTATAATATGTAAATAAGAAGGTGGATAAATTATATATAATTTTATACATAAACATACATATATTTATATATAATCCATATATATTTAGGCATAGTTCACTTGAAAGCGCTAATACCTGACCTATGTATTTTGGATGTCAATATAGTACCGATCCAGTAAAGCTTTAAAGCTCTATAGTGACTTTGCATTACGAATATTTACTGGTAAATTATTCCACTAACGAACTGTTGTGACGGTGAACGAATCCGAATAAAAGTTATACTATGCGTAGGGGTCCGGAGGAGATTGGAACGGCAAAACCGTATCTGTCGCTCTTGGGAACCCAAGAACTCAAATCGTTCTATTAAGTAAGGAGGGGAAAAAGAATTATTAAGAATGCTATAAATACATGTTAGAAGATGAGTATTTCGGTGAAAACGGATATTGAGCTAATTTAACTGTGTACGATATTGGGAGACACGATCATACTCACGCAAGCCGAAAATATAACGGATGCATAAGTTGAGAAGGTGGTCGAGTTTGTTAAGTAGTTCTTCAGTTATGTCAGGATAGCATAAAACTGCATAGTCAATTATAGGAAGCAACATGGAGTTAACTAGTGTAACCTTAGCTGATTGAGGTAAAAAGTGTTTTATTCTTTTTAGGGAATGCATCATCGAAAAGATTTTTTTACTTACCTTGTTGACATGATGTGACCAAGAAAGATCATTTAACATTATAAGGCCTAGATTATTTACATGCTGGCAATAATTTAGTTGCACCCCATTGAAACTTAAAGGTCGTACATTTTTTGTGGAACAAATTGGCTAATTCATGTAACTTGATGCTGGGTTATTTGATTTTTGAGAATTGATCTTGAAAGTTAAGTGATAGTGACAATAACCCAGTAAAATTTATGTATGTTATGTTGATTTTCTATTTTTAATTATTAAAATTGATCAGCTGATACAAAAGTATGTATTGACGTTTTTACTGTCTACCCTCAAAAGAATGGACATAATTTTGTGTTCTTAATAGAATGATGTTATAATGAGGTTAAAATTTACAAATAACCAGTAATGACGATACATTAAATTTTATATAGTTACGATTAATTTATGTTTTTTGGTCAGTTACTAAAAGTGGGCACCAGATAAAAAAATTCAGACCCCTGTAGAAATAAGCAGAAGTGTCCTAAGCAAAATGTTTGCTACTGAAAGTGTACCCCATTGACTTTTATAACTAAAATAACAAAGGGAAACCACAAATACAAAAAAAAAATTATAAAGTCCATGAAAATTAAAACTCAATAAATTTATATTTTCCTTTCCTAGGCTCTCCTTTTTTAAACCCTTAACCGTATAACTTTTGACGTTTACTCTGTACCAGTCTCCAAGCCACCTTATATTTAATTCTACCGGCTTATATACCGTTATATATTAAATAACACACTAATAACTTACCCGAGTGTCTGTATACTGTTGTATGCTACGAGGTATAACTTTCCAAATGCCGAAGGTTCTGATTTTTTCAGGTTCTGCATAGTTTTTTGGGACATGGTACTGTTTTAAAATATATGGAATTCTAAATATTATTATTCTTGTATTGATTTAAGTGTGACGTGACACTGACGGCAGCCAGTCAGTGTTACCAATGAATGGGAGTTTTTAAGCAGCGCAGTGTTTCCAAATTCAAGGCTTCGGTTCTCCACAACTCAATTCAGGCTTCCTTTTCATACCTTAATTTCTTTAAACTGGTAACACTGACGCATTATGAAATCTAGTTATTTGTTAGCTTTTTTGCAGATGGATGCTACATGCTCTCTAAACTAATTGAGTCAGTAAAAAAACTAATTAAAAGTGTCAGTCCTGAGTCACGTATTTGGTCAACATGTTCCAGTGAAGCGTCGAGCAGGCGCAATAGTATACGACAGGGGTTCGTGCTAAACGTAACTATTTTACACTTTCCTGAGTTGTAGTGCAGTTGATTCGCTTCACTCCACTGGGCAATGTGGGATATATCCCGTTGAAGTTTTTCGTAGTCTGACTTAATCTGCACCATTTTTAATTAAAATAAAAAAAAAATCTGGCTATGCTACATTTAAGACTGCCGCCAGGGGTTTATTGTATAAATTTTTTTAAACCCCTGGTCCAAAGTTTGAATTTTCTTCGTCAACCAATAGTGATCGTGACTCGTTTAGATTTCGCAGCCTTTTTCTTCAGAATTAGTCGTGGTTTTGTATCCGTTTTTCGTTCGTTCGTGGTATTTTGTTATATATGAGAATAATAATAGTAGCAAGCCTCCTTTATCGTTTAAAATTTGTCTTTACTCAACATATACTTCCAGAGTTAGAAATCTTTTAAGCGAAATCGAAAATTTCGAAGGTCTCTAAATCGAAGTACGACTCTCGAATATACCCTGTGGCAAGTCAAAAGAATTAACTTTAGGGTGCAGTGGCGTATTAAACGGGGCCGGGTCGGTCCACATCAGGTGTCATCCTGACGCAAATTTTTTTTCAAACAAATCTCATTAAATTTAATCTACCGCTTAAATGATATGTAGTCTTATCGGTGGAGGCCGAGGAGTTTCGATTTTACCTTGTGACCTGAGTGGTGGAGGTTTGAACCCGGCATGTACCAATGAGACTTTTTCTCGATTTCTCAAGTACATTGATTATTTACCCGACTGGCTTTTCGGTGAAGTAAAAACATTTTTTAAAGAAAAAAAAAGGGCTTTGTAAAATTACACTAGGCGATCACCGCGTTTTCACCCGTGGAAGACCTATTCCTGTGGCAACTCTAGATGCGCTTAAAAGTATATATGATTTCTCCGCTGTCCCGCTGAAAAAAAAATGTGTTATGTAGTAATGAATACCCAGGACTATCGGCTAGACTTAGTTGTAGCCGCATTCGGCTTTTAGCCTATACATATTTACTATATAAGATTTCACAGAATAGCTTATAAGTCTTATAGTCGCACTAAAGTTATCAATGATAATAATTAACGTATCAGTTTCTTCTTGTGAACGAATTTGGTACGAAATATTTGCTGGCAAATCTTACCATATTAACATGAAGCAACACAAAAAAAACATTAAACATTTTGAAGATGTGATTTCAGGATTTGTAAAATCTAGATATATTCTATATTTTAAGTACAGATGTACACCAACTAACATCTGTCTACCAGAAGGGTAGATAGAGACTACGGGCAAAGAAAATTAATAATTCTATGGATTTTTACGACCTATTTGCTAAGACCCTATCATACTTACTTCGCTTACTAGGCTCTCCTAGGAACCTTTTTCACTCATGCTTGACAGAGTTCCAAATACCAAATACTTTTCCTGGGACGTTCTCTTCTGACCTAAACATCAGTTTCTACCACCAAATTTCACAATTATTATTTCTTTCTACATTACAAAACTGTTAAATTTTCTATTCTTAGTCACACTCTTTTCGTCGGTAGACCTTCTTTCAGTACTATCCGTTTCTTTATCACAGCCCTATTTTTAATAATAATTTAGTATGCAATTTTAAACCACAGATACTTCTCAGGTAATACTTCTCCACTGCGTTTTCCTTTCTTTTTATTTTGCCATTCAAATCCATATCGACTGTGTTGCTGAGTTGTGTTCCTTACGCACCCACTTACTTGTGTTTTTGCGCTTTTGTACCACAATAGCCGATTTAAGTCTTAATGAAAGACTTTTCATATACACCTAGTGTCCAATCCTAAAGAGCCTTATAAAAGTCGGTCAGAAAGACAGCGTAGGCTTAGCAATAGGGCTCATCTAGCACCCTTTAGGTACGGAATCCTAAATAACTAATCGAATATCTCATAAAAATTCAAGAAGACACCCACGCACTAATAAAAGCACACCAAGGAGTTAAAAAGTACCTAAAGCTGCTTAAGAAACTAACAGTGTAAATATTATCTAATTTACATTCTAATTCCTTTCCGTTCCAGAGTCTTACTAGCCAGTGTTCTTCTGCAAGGACTAAAGGAATGAGTTACATCATACATTTTGTAGGGTATTTAAAACTGGGGACTAAATCAACGCAAGCGTTGAAGAAAATAGGTAGTAATTGATGGAACGGGAACTAACCTCCACACTCCTCAACCACCAGAGGAAGGTACGCTTACCTAATTTAGATTTAGGATAATTATGGCATTATATTAATTTACATACCAAGTCATTAGAAATTTTCTTATATTCACATAAAATTGAAAGAGATATCTATAAATTGTTGTTTTTATACTTCAGCTGTGTAATTGGTCAGTTAAAGACTATGAAGAAAATATCGCAATGTCTTGCTATAATTAATGGAACATTGGTCCGGGTTTACGAAACTAAAATGTTATATACGCAAAATCATATAGTCTTAATAGCTTCATGATGGCTGTGTCGCAGATATAAGGTAGGTGGTAATGGGATTTGATGGTAAGCTTCGAACAGGCCTTCTGTGCCGAAAACAGAGCAACCAGTCCAATTTTAAAAAAAATTCTACTATTATTATAAATGTGAAAGATTGTAAAAATGTCTGGATGGATGTTTGTGACTCAATAACGCTTCAGCCACTTGACGGAGCGGGATGAAACTTGGCACACCTATAGATTAGGGCCAAGAATAGCACACAGGCTACTTGTTATCCCGAAAAATTGAAAAGTTCCGGCGGGAATAACTATAACCGAGCTTAAACTAACTATAGCTATACCTTCAGATTGCTGTAGCAAACGTCATTAGTATAATAATTAATAAGTTAATGAAAGAGTTCCACGCCGATAGCCAAATTTAGGGCGGGCACTGCCACTTTGCCACTGGCAAAATCTAGTTTCATATAAAAGGGCATGATACATATTTAGGCTAGTGCGAGCGTTTAACACAAGTGCTGTGTCACCGGAGCGCAGATAAAAATTTTACCATCAGTAAAGGACTGTTGGCACAGATCTTTAAATATATTAAATTTATTATGGAAAACCTTCAACATGTTGACAGGTTCATCACAATCAACATGGTGTCAAATGCCTTAGACAGTTCAAGGATTACATTTAGACATTTTTGGTTCCCATCCATTTTTGCAGCTACATATTCTGCCAGTAGACTAACAGCATTTCTGTGTGTGTCTGTCTGTCTGTGGAATAGTAGCGGCCGTTCTGGCTACACATATCCAAAAAGTTTAAGCAACACCAAATAACATTTTAACTCAACAATGTTTCTTCATTTATTTACTAAAGAATTGGTTTATATTATTTACGTCTTGCGGTAAATTGCAAAACGATAGTACAATCGAAGTTTTATTGGAGTTGCTTGAGTGTGTCATGCTCTCTCAAAGTGTCTCTGCGGTGGTGGCGTGTGTGTCGGGTCGTTACGTTCCCTAAAACATGGTTGAGCGAAGCGATGGCTGATTCATGTGTCATACTCGTGAACGGGTGCCGCCTGTGGTGGCTGGTCTGCTCTTGCAAACTTCTTTGTATTCTTAGTATTTAGTCTCACTTTTTTGTTTTGTTTATTAATACTGTAAGACATTGATTATTTCTTAGTGATGAATACATAAACTGTCTTTTGTTTATATTAGATACTTTTTTATGTTGTGCTTGTGCTTTATATTTCATGTTTTTTTATGTTTGTAATGGAAAGTGTCCTTTTATGATAAATGCCCTCATTTTCCAATATTTTAATTGGACGCTGTAAGAGAAAGGGAGAAAAGAAATGCCCTTGCTGAGTTTCTTGTCGGTTCTTCTCAGTACAAGGTCTCCCGCCCTGTAGACTTACGAACCGATGGCGTAGTGACAATAATAAGTGCTCAATTATTGTAGCCTAAACTGAATAAATTATATTGAATTTGAATTTGATGTTGTGGAGCAGTGGTACTCCTCCCTCGACCAGGGTGCTGTTCTGCAGGGTCCCCCGTATTGGTGTAACAGTGTTAAAGATGATTAATTACAATTCGGTTTACAATAAATGTCCGGACTATCTCCAACTGATTATTTCTGATTTGCAGCATTCCTACCACTCTTTGCATTTTATCATTTGTTTGATGTCACCGGTTTATAGCTTAGTTCATATTTTTTAAGATTCAAAACAATAAATTTTGTTAAAATTAAGAAACGTACTAATTTCCATTAATTAACCAATAAACTTCTTGACGCAAAAATTAACATAATTTCTTTTCAATTAAAAAATTAGATAATATTCATTTTCAGACCAAAAAGGCTGCACGTAATATATAAACAGAAAATTAGTTCAGTAGCAAGTACCGCACGAGCAAATTCTCTTAAAAATATTTTTTTTATATTTGAGATTTTATACATAAAGATTATCATTGCGTCTTTAAAAACTCATTCAATTCGTTCAATAAAATCAAACCGCTCGACCTATTTTGCTCACACTCTTTTTTAGATCTAATTCATGACGTGGCGTATCGTTTGATATGGTCACCAGAGCTATTTGGTCCATTGGTCTCGAGCAATTTCTATTTTCGGACCTATTACCAGATCATGGAATCCAATGGTGGTCAACACAACTTTTTATTTTACTGTTTCTGATATATGATGATATTTTTTAGATTTTTATTTTGAACGGACTTCAAAAAAAAGGAGGAGGTTCTCATTTCGTCGTTGTTTACTTCTTGAATTAAAAGTTCTAAATTACTCGATTTATGAAATTAGTATTTTGAATAATATACTTATATCATAAAGTTGTTATTTCCTTTGTTTGGAAGTACTCATCTCTGTAAGTACCAGTCAATAAGATAGCCCAAATTTTTAGGATTTAACATCACGTTACAAACCGAGCAGCAACAAATTCAGAAAGAACCCTACGCGAAAATAAAGTAATAGAGCGAGCGATACGATGTGGAATGTCAGCAATGGAATGGGCAGAAAATCGTCTACTAGGTCAGATAATCCAGAAATAAAACGATTTATCGCAAGTGCGAAACTTTTTTTCATTGAATTTATTAGGTACCTTTTTCACAAGATTTTGCGCTTTTCAATTGCAAATTTGTAATTTAACTATGTGACTAAATCAACGTGCCCTGATAAGTGTATGTAAGTGTACAGCAATTTCATTATTAATATGCTTAATAAAATGTAACAATAATGAACAAAATGTTCAATAACTTTGTATACAAAGTAAAGCATTATGTTAATATTATCTATCGGTAAATACTATATCATAATATCGTTTCCAGTCATTAGTGTTTATGATAATAACGCTTTGCCATTTGGCAATACTTTTTATCTAGATTCAATACATCTAAGGAGCCAAAACTACAGAGAAGCTTGACACAGTGGATTAAATAAATATTCTAGGTAATGAATGATAGAAGTTAGTAGAGTCTGAGTACGTCATTATTATTAGTATTGTAGTAATATTTATCATAAGAAATCTACATGACAGGTGATCAGTATTTATGTATTTAACCGTATACCTATAACGAATTTCATTGTAAAAGTCAGGATAGTAAAAACAGTACTTCTTACCTACTAATATCTCTAGAAAATTGAAAATAGTGATGAGGTACCTAGACAATGTATTATAATGGTGATAATATAATCATATATAATCATTCAGATCGCCAATTAATATATTTAAGTCTCTCTATAAAGGAGCCAATGTATCTAAAGCGTCGTGCTGTTCAGGTTTTAACAATGAATAGATTGCAGTTTACAGTAATATTTGCAAGATTGTAAGGTTACAATCTTTAGTTTTTAGTGTAAATACAACTGCAAGGAATGACCTAATCATTTTTGTAAACATGTAACCCAAACAAATTGTATAAAAATCAAAACATTCATATCAACAGTCAACAGTGTAACAGAATAAATTAAATAATTAGAAATGACTATCATTTGAATTACATAAACGAGTAAATGAAGTAAGTGTACAAAACATCTGAAGTTCAGAGACCGTAGATAGTAATAAAAATAGGAAATAGTTTCAAACCGGTATCTTGAATAAAACAAAATTACTAGATGTTTGTTTAACGACTAATTAAAATATCAGATAATCATCCTGTTGCAAAAAAACTCAAGTTAAACAATATTCGGTAAAAATTTAGTTCAAAGATTTGACACCGACAGACAACATTTTTAAATTGCATTGTCACGTACACCTAAAGTGCATTAATGTTTCAACATGATCCAATTACATGAAAGGTGGTCAAAATTGCCTTCAATGATTTGATTCAGACGTTTTCTGAGTCTTTAGGCCATGTAAATTATGTTACCAAAATATGAATTTCGATTTCAGGTTTCCATAATTCTGAAGTTCCAAGTCAAGTCAATTTTTGTTTAGGATACTTGGCTCAATCACCATGTTATATTTATTGTTACAAATATTGTCAGTAAACATATCTGCTTTATTTTATTTATTTTCAAGAGTGATGAAGATTGCAGATATAATTGAAATAGGTGACAATTTACATTGACAATCTCGGCTTATCTTCAAGTTTCCTAAGCTCATGAACAGTGATGATAACCGATATGGTTTTCTATTTCTATAAAGCAAATTGAAGTATTTTATCATAGTGCCTAATTATTAGTGCTCATTGAACATTATTTAATTCGAAGCAAGGCAAATTATTGTTTTAGAATACATAAAACTAGCTGTACAAAGACAATTTACATTATTAAATTGACAAATTTACAAAACATTTTATTGCCTAAAAATTTCTTAAGTATTTACAAAAATCTACTAAGCAGTATGTGCTTCTTACATCATCACTTATACAATAACCTTTACGCCACAATATTAAATTGAATAATTAAAACCTGTCGTTGTTAATATTATGCACTAATTATTATTTTTAATTTACCGTGTAATTTCTAAGCCAGAGCAAAAACTTTAGACGAGATTTTTTTTTCATTTTATCGAAACATGACACCCTTAAATAGAGAGATTAAGAGTATACGATCCGTAGGGCCTCGTAGTGTAAGGACTATTATCCAACGAATTCTGTATATTTTTGTCATTTACTAGTCAAACACTAGGTCATTGTGAGAACGATCTAGGAATAAATATCTAGGTCTGCAATGTTACAGTTTTTGCACGCCTCATAAGCGGAGCGGTGAGGTAGTGCTCTACTCTCGACATGTCAAAAAACCCAGTCTTTCGAAACTTAAATGACGTTTTTTTTTTAATATAACACTTACAGGATAATATGAGTGCACTAATATGAAGTTAAATAATCTGTCTAGCACATATGGTACATTTTATAAACAATTAATTTGTTTAATATAATAAATAATAACATTAAAACTAATAATTCTTGGACGTCCGTGAGTCTGTGTTTATGTGACCATGTATGTGGCAGAGAAATTGGTCGAAAAATTCATCTTACCGGAATACTTTTGTTTTTAATATATAAAGTATTACACTGTGCTGATTCCTAGTTAATATTAGCGTTCTAAGTACTGTCGTTTAATTATAATTTATAAAAAACTAATATACCACTGTATACTGTATATCTATATATATATATTTTTTATTTTTATTTTATAGTATATTTTTTCCTCACCTTATTTGTTATTTTATTTTAAAAAACTTGAGTTTTTATTTTATAATTTTTTTTTAAATGTGAATGACCGCTATGAGGCGTGCACTTTTGGATTTTCCAATTTTTTTTTATTTATTTGTATAGTAAGGTTATGCAGGATTCCAGGTTTTCTTAAATAACCAGTTAATAAAACATTTTTTCTGAATTTTGGAAATGTATGACATAGATATTCGACTAGACATCATGTCTTCAAACAAAGTGTTTAATCAGTAAAATGTCAAAAATAAATACAGACTTCGTTTGTATGAAGCACTCTACGAGGCACCGCGTATCGTATGCTCTTAATCTCTTTATTTAAGTATGTCATGATTCGATAAATTGATCATTTACCTAGAAGCGAACATAGTCTTTACACAACTTACGATGTTGGGTATAAATTGTTGTGTATGTCGTTTTGTCCTTCGATCACCGTGGATAAACAAAGGGTTTAGACAATAAGAATAAGGTACGTGACTAAGAATTAATAGGTCAATTATCTCAATTTCAATTTACAAAATAAAAACCCTCCTTAAACTTTATCCACTAGTTGTGATAGAGTACCTGGATTAACAATACATTACAATACAAGGACGTTTTAAGGCAAAAATATAAAAGTATAAATAAAAATACTAAAATTTTAAAAAGTTCCTACTTTAGAAGGATTTTTCAGAGAAGTTAATTAGTATAGTCCTATTTTTTATTAATTATTTCAAAAGTAAAGAACCAAATAGAGAAATCTCAGAAGAAAGCTATAAAAAACAAGACTTTTTTTCACAATGGGTATTTCTAATTTGCAGTTACCGCAGCTCAGTGATTATAGGGTAGTGATGAATTCTTCAGTTCCTGAGAGGGAGTAAAGTTTTTATCAAATGAATATAAACGTTTTGCTTTGTTATTATATCTGGTCTAGTAGGTGGTTGTATTGTAAAAAGTCTTTTGTATCTTGACAATGTGGCAAAGAAAAGTCTTAGTGCAGACGCGCTAGAAAAGGTGTATACTATTTTAGAATATTAATTTTCACTTTCTTAAGGAATAACATAGAATCTATTGCATCCATATATCTATAATTCAATGCCTGTAGTAAAAATTACCAATACTCTTTATATCACGAATATTGTAAATGACTATTTGACCATAACCACCCACCCATTTTTTTTAAAATTTGATCTATTTTTTTTTCATATTTCTAGCTTACAGAGCATCAGGATTGGAGCTGATTGAAATTCACTTTAAATTCGAAGTTTCTACAAAAGCAAGTGTTTATAATATTTATCATGAATCCATGAGTATCAACAATACATCAAATATTTTTTTTTGATTATTGATTAATTGCTTGTTTTTACTGCTGTTGGATTAGAAACAGAAGAAATACTTATAAGGGTTATACGACTGTGTCAAAATATGGGCAAAACACAAATAGGAACTAAAAACTTATAAGTTTGTGATGCATTGATGTAGGTACTAGTGACACAAAGAGTACAATATAAAAATTAATGTGTACAGAATTAATGGAAAAATTGACATTGAAAAAATTTAGATCCCTATTTGCGCTATATTGTTAGGAAATCTTTTTATTTTGCCAATCATCCTACTACAATGAAAAATCTTAAGTATTCGGTATGCGGCCGAATAGTACCTAAACCTGACTCAAAATCTCTATGCAAATATTGTAAACTTAACCTAACTTTACTTTATGTTAACTTTTTCTGGTAATTTAATCATAATTCATTAAAATACTTACATGATTACCTTTATTGTCACATTCTTTAACTGGTTTTCAAATCACTACACTGATTAAACCTAAAATCTGCAAAATTTCATATTTACAATGAGAAATATTATACGTATTTACGTATATGTTGCATAGACTAACAAAGCGAAAGACGCGTGTCAAGGTCATTTTTGTTTACACGAATTGCAAACAGATTCTGAGTCCGGTTCAGATATTTTGTATTCGTCAGAATAGGATAAAAGAAGCCGAATAGGCCGAATACTGAATAGTAGCTGAATATTCGTTGCAAGCCTAATCTATACAATATACTAGTTTGTTGTAGGTATTTTATGGACGCATTTATAATTAACCGCCTAGCTACACGACACGATTTTGCAGTGGACACTGCGCACTAAGCGCACGCGCTTGAACATCTACGATAAAATTGTGTCGTGTCGCTCGACGGTCAATGAGGATCAGTACAGTTTAAACAAATTAAATAGAATTGGCACCTATGTTGTTTTCTATAACATAAGAATGGTTTTTGAATTATTAAAATTGGACCATTACTTATAAAGATAATAAATAATAAAATAACTCTTCCATGCCGCTAAAAGCCAATGCACCGCGATTGCGTGTGACGTCATCGTTCTTGCACGCGCGCGCTCGTGCACTCATTCACAAGTCGCTCACGACTCGACGGAGCTGAGACGCGATATGTACCTAAATAAAGTGTCGATACATATCAAGAATGTAAATTTGTGATGATTACTATAAAACCAATACCTACACATTATGAGTATTAATAAAGTTGCAGCTGGTTTTGTACAAGCTCAATCAGATAACCTTCCGAAAGTGGATTCTTTTATGTTATTTGAATACCTAATCATTCGAAATTTTTTACAGAGTCCATGGTTGATTCAATGTTTGTCCCCCCACGAAACGAAAGTTTATGACTGTATGTGGTAGGTATCAAAATGAATGTAAAGTAAAAATACAGGGACGTATTTAGAAGTTATGAATAAAGTATTTATTATATCTTGAATAACGAATGTTATCTTTGTTCATTTATATGTAAATCATTCGCGATTGTGATAAAGTGGCATCCGCGGATGGCTTTTGAACTAAAGCAACTAGGTAGGTACCCACTTGCAATTTATTTAGTATGGTTCAATACACTAAACTCGCTGACGGAATTATCAATATATTTGTTGAGTTTGGTTGTCATGGCTGTTTTTTGCTGTCTCGCTCATTTTTAGGGTTCCATATCCAAAGGGTAAAAACGGGACCAAAATTATATTTATACATTTATAAAAATTGTTGAAATCTGTTCTCAATCCGCGAAGTTATCGCGTAACAAAAAAAAACAGTTTTTTAGCGATAAAAAACAACCGCTGGACTGATTTTTACCAAAATATTTTCAGATCTAAGACATGACGTGGTATATCTATTAAAATGGTCCGTGAGCGATTTGGTCCATTAGTTCTACTGATATCGAGGGGAAAAAAAAAGCTACCATACATACATACACGCACACTCACATCACTCTGAACATGATTGCAAACGATTCTCCAGGTTTCAAAACATGAAGAAAACACAAATTTAGCGATTGCGATTTTTGGACCTATTACCTATAATAACTTCTCTCAAGAGAAGAAAAAATAATTAAATCACAACACACCCATTTTTTTTTTCGTTTTTATAGATTATGGTACGAAACCCTTATGCGCGAGTCCGACTCGCACTTGGCCAGTTTTTATTAATCAGTGACTATTAAACCAAACTGTACTGTGAATAATGAGTATATATTGTTAGGATACTTAGGTATTTTGAGGTTTACATATTTATTCCGATTTAGTTTATTTATTACAGATCGGCACATGAAACCTATGGAGATCATGCTGTAAGATTTGTCCAAATCCAAAGGCCTAACCTTTGTCTGTACAGTTAAAGCAAAAATAACGCCTAAACATAGGATAAAAAGTAAAGCGTATTGTTGCATATTTAGATGTGATGAAAAAAAGGAGATAATTTTGAGCGTGGATTGTCATGACTGTGCTTCCCAAAAGGGAGGCTGCAAACATAGCGTAGCGTAGCGTTTGGCACGCAAAAAAATAGTTTTCTTGGTGTTTTAATTGTTGTGTTTGTACATTTTAGTACTAAACAATATTTATTCATGGTTACAAAGTTGAACCGTGCACAAATTGGTCACTTAATTCTTTTTTAAGTCCGTGAATCAAACATAAACACTGCGCGCTTTGTTACTGCCAACGGCTAACTGGCGGCCGATGAGTAAGATGACGTCACGCACTCTGCGATCGACGCATTAATTTGAATACTACTAGCTCATTTTTGGTCGTATGACAAAACAAAATATACCAATATTTATGATTTTTCAAGGACTTTAATTCAAAACTAAAAATATCGTTGATCCTCATTATATACACACCGGCACAATTAGCGGAACACAAAAAAAGGATTTGAACGAATGGCAGCAGGTTCTCTTTACTGATGAGTGCAGAGTTCTTTTAAAACAGATCGATGGGAGACAGCGAATATGGAGACGCAAAGGAGAACGCCACATACAGTCTAATTTTGAACACACAGTGGCTTATGGTGGCGGCTCGATTATGGTTTGAGGAGGGATATGTTTGGGAGCTCGCACGGAGTTAGTGATAGTCACAGGAGGGACCATGACAGCAGATCGATACATCAGAGACATTTTAGAAGAACATGTTGTACCATTTGCCCCATTTATTGGTGACGACTTTATTCTAATGCAAGATAATGCTCGTGCTCATAGTGCACAATCGGTACAGGCATATCTGAGCCACGTAGGTATATCGGTGATGCAGTGGCCAGCAAATTCCCCCGATATGAATCCGATAGAGCATGTCTAGGACTTGCTAAAAAGAAGGGTTAAATCCAGAATGCCACCCACCAACAATCTGAATGAACTTGGAAACGCATTACTTGAGGAGTGGGAGCGGTTGCCTCAAGAAATCATCGATAACATAATCTGTAGCATGCCCAGACGAATGGAAACCGTAATCAGAGCAAGAGGGGGAAACACTCGTTATTAATTTTGCTTTAATTTTATTGTTAAATCATTTAATGCTTACTTTTTTTTATTTTTTGTGATTCATAATCATCTAAAAATTTAACTTATTTCAAATTTCTTTATTTTTCAATAAAAAATAACGAAGACTTTTCAAAGTCGTTGTTAAAAGATGTTAATCAATTTGTTATTTTGTGTCTAATTACATTTTCGTCAAATATATGCGTTATTATCTCATAGTCTCACTTTTTTTTCTGTTCCGCTAATTGTGCCGGTGTGTATATAAGCGTCTTATTTGTAAAGTAATAAAAAGTTTTGCTTTTAGAATTCTGAAAGAGACCTCTGCCTAGTAGTAGTACTTTGAGACGTTATTTGTTACTATGTTTTAACGATAGAGCAAAACAATGAAAACTTGTTTGTTGTATCAGAACCCCCTTGAATTTTTACTTTTTGAATTTTTTATTATTTGCTAGGCATATAAGGTAATCCACTATCATAACACAAGAAGTTTTGATTGATAAAAGTTAAGAATGAAAAAATAAAAAAAAAAGACTATATCTGATAGATCGGGATTTAGACATACAGTTTTGGCAAATTTTCGAATTTGTGTTAAATAAAACCTTCCAAAAAGGCACTATATGACCGAGAAATTTTAATTTCCACGAAGTGTCTTGCGCGCAAATGTTATCATATATTAAAAAGTAGACAAATGATTTCTTTCGAATAACGCTTGAAGAAATCAAAAAAAGGATTTAGGCGTTCAAACATAAATAACTGAATTCTGAATCTTCTAAGATCCTAAAACAATACCTGTACGATGTACATCGTTTCTGCCTCATACGTTTTATCCAGAATTTAACTTTAAATGACAATGTGATAAAAGTAAGTTACTAAATCACAGATTAAATATAAGAACTAAGTAATCTTATTGTGAGGAATGTTCTTTATAAAGACATATTATAATAGAGATAATGCATACATTATTATTATTTCACTTAATATTTTATATCCCCGAAAGCGTTTTCATGACGATTTTCAGAGCAACATTAGACTTAAAGTCAAGAACTTCATATTTTGAACACATTATAAGTACGTAATAGAAAACTTTACTTATAGTTCAGAGTGTAGCCACCTTAATTATTTAATGGGGTTAAAAATCCACAGATCACTTATTAGGTACCAATCGTTAGTGGCGCCAAATTGGTAAAATAACCCTAGCGGATAGTGTAAAAATCCTTTCTTTTTCCACTACGGTTCCTTTACATACTAATTTGGCGCTACCTACGATTGGTACCTAATAAGTTATCTGTGGATTTTTAACCCCATTCGTTATTGCTAACAATGTATATTGGCGCTAATCCTTATTTCAAACTAGGATATAACACAATTAAAATTAATTTTGAGCTTTTTTAAACAAAAGTATTTAGTTAGATGATACTAAAGTTTCATAATATTAAAATAATAAGTACTAAAATATGGCAAGTACTTGTAGACAAAAGTCAAATGCGGAATGAAAAAAAAAGAGCTTAACACACCGTTTTTTGAAATATTGACAATTTAAGTCGGATTTTATGTTAGTTACCTAGTGTTAAATATACGTGCAAAGAGTAAGGACGGGTAGATAGCTTTTAAAATTTACTCCCTTTGGAAACTTAGTTCACGGTAGTTACGTAGTTATCTCAGTCTTATAAACCTTATTCGGAATCGTTAGATATCTAAAATTAAACAACTGATGATACATTAAAGCATTTAGCTTACAACGATGCAATAATTTTTTTTTTCAAACAGATAGTGCTATTGAACAATACAATTATACACAGGTAACTAATAATACTTTAAAGCTTAAAGTTATAAAAAAATAAAGCACCCAATTTTAAAATCCGCCACTACCTTCAAATACATCTCTATTATCATAAAGAGTCACTTTACGTCATCAGGATTTTTAATAATCTTTTTGGTACTTACATTAAATAGTCAAAGTATGTATGTACTTGTATTTAGTTGCCGAATACAACTTGCCGAAGTAAAAGGCTCTGTCGATTCCGACACAAAAATACATTTCGTTTCTTAGCTTAATGTTTTCTTAAAATTTATAAACGGACTTGGTAAAATGGCTGTAGATATTTTTCACTCGCTTGCAATATCACGAGTAAGTGAATTTTAACAGGGTAATAAAATTGGTCCATGTGGGTCGTATCGCGGCCCCTTCAGACACACTGCATATTATAAGAAACGCTTTTAATGTCTTAAAAGACATTTGAGCTGTATACATAGCTCATAGATTATAGAAATCATTCGTCAAGAGGTCT
Organism: Apoda limacodes; assembly: GCA_946406115.1. Lineage (NCBI taxonomy): Eukaryota > Metazoa > Arthropoda > Insecta > Lepidoptera > Limacodidae > Apoda > Apoda limacodes. The sequence continues at coordinate 16,000,690 of OX291546.1, forward strand.
CGTCCGTGCAAGACATTATGTTCTTATAATGTGTTCGAATGTATTGATTTCTATTTATAACTAAATATTTATGCGGTCTAGTATTTGATTCACAGTAAGGAGTTGGTTTTAGAGATAACCCCGAGCTTCGTCGTGCCACATGCGCGGAATGCGCCGGCAAAAGTGGAAACGTGCGTTAGCGGGCAGAGGGCGCGTCGGCGGACCACCAGATGCTTCCGCTGCAGGCGAATCCGCTGCGGACGGCGGGTCGTCCACCAGCGAGCTGCACGACGCGGACTCGGCGAGCGAGCGCGTCGAGGGCCGGGAGCGAGTGGCGCTCGTCTCGCCCGCCTCACACTACCTATAGAAGGAGTGCGAATGAGGCGGCGGTGGCAGCGTCGGTGGCAGAGGCTCGTGCGGCTCTGAAGCCGACCGCTGCACCGCCGGCGTGCGTTCACTCCGCTCGCTTCTACCATATCGTCCAACACTTCGTTCACGATCTGAATTCCAGTTCCACTCCCATTGATTCTGTCCACAATTACAAAACATATTGAATTACATCGAAAAAAGAAGTTCATGATTCATAGGAGATATACGTACTTCATTGGGTTGTGGCACGGAGAGGGAGGCTTTTTGTAGGGGTTGAGAAGGAGTGTGTACAGGCTGTGAGTTGTGATGAGGTGGGACAGGGTCGCGTTGAGTTTGCAGGAGTTGTAGGATGCGCCGGACGTCCATCGTAAGACCGCTCTCTAGCACTGCTACGCGTCGACTCAATTCATCTAATTTTGTTATGATCATCGTCATCGATGATGCAGTGCCTACGTTTTGATATTGAGGTGAAACGCTATCCTGTAACAAAATATTAGTGAAGTTGAAAATTATTAAACAATCCTTCTTCTCCTTACTCGAAATATATGAATAGATTACGGTTTTAATTTTAAGAAGGGAATAACCAGTGGCTTGAGTGAGACACACCTACATCATAATGCCTCTTGTCATCCTCTTTTCACGTAGCACTTTAGATTAGCGTGATATGTAGTGAACCCATACAGGCCACAGCCGCAATATAACACTGCTTCTGATACTGTGCATCTGGACTAAGGTGGCTTTATATATGTCACATTCGTCGTAAATCACTAGCTTTCGAGTAGGTTATAAGAGGTAAAATGAAATAGGGACTAGGAACGGATTAATATATCTTCTTTTTCTGACATACGGGAAAACAAACCTAAAATTCAAAAATGTTTACCTGAATGCTACCAGGATTTTGTGACCGTTCGTTGGAGAATGTTAATGCAGTGGGTCGACCGGCCTGGTGGAGGTTTGTAGCAGAATGTGGTGCGGAGCGGGAGGAAGATGTCCTCGCTATATGTTGAGTGGTCGGCGTAAGGATATCATCGCAGGAGACGTGGACGGGCGCTGAGGGAGCGGGCGGACTTGGGGAAGCATTGGTATAGTAAGAACTAGGGTTGGTACTCAGGCTGGATACAGGCAGCGTAGCACTGTGTGCAGGAGTGCTGATGGCTGGTTCTGCAGGCGCTGCGCCTCCAGTTAATGGTGAAGTGTCGTTAAGTGGCCCTACTGAGGACTGCCTTCGGATCGCTGCACGCCCTTTGAACGTTTGGGGAGTAGATTGTGCTGAAATATAAACACAATTTAAAATAAGCCACTTTAGTGAGTAGCTGATTTCGATCTGCAGTTGATTTCAGTGCGCCGTTTTATAAATTTTGTGGCAAATGTTTAGTCTATAATTGTTGAAAATAAGTTTTCATCGGTTTCATTAGCAACGCTTTTAAACTACTAACAAAAAATGTGCTTTTTGTTTTTTCTTAAGAGACTAATTCCAAATTATTTTATCTACACTTGATAGAATATGTTATGAACATGCACTAAATTATTTACATATATATATATATATATATATATATAAATATATATATAGGAAGGAAGATATGCAGAGGCATACTCACAGTATTTGTTGTGCAGCGGCTGATGTGTTTTATGGTGGTAGAGGTCTGGGAAGCTCCGTTTAAGTTGCGCTAGCATGCCTGCACACAAGGGCTGCGCTCAGAGCGAGATATATAGATTTCACAGACTAAATACTGCAATACTTAATAAAAACGACCCATGAATTGATCCCTGTGATGTTAAGACTAGACAGAGGTATTATTCGAAGTTTTTTATCGCCTAACGGAATTGTGAGGTACGGATACGGATATTGACAATAGAGTGTGTAAAAAAATTTGTATTCAAAGTTCAATCTATGTAATTGGTAAGCAGATATGCAGAAAACTGGGTAAACCGACATGATTTTACAGGAAATGGGTCAAATTGTATTGTGACATATGACTTTATTTTCCTCTCTTTATTTTTGTACTAGATATTTTTTTCAAACATTTTATTCTGATGAAATGTATTTAAAATAATTTAGTGCATGTATATAACATGCACTAAATTATTTACATCAGAATAAATAAATAAATAAATTTTATTCTTCTCCTCGCCCTCCCACCTTTTTATCTGTCTTTCAGTTCTTCAGTTCTTTTCTTTCTTTGTGTCATTTGGTACTCCTACATCTGCTACTTTGGTGATGTTCCTGATTTTTGTACCTATCTTTTAATTTTCTCATGCTCCTTTAATTTTTTGACACAAAGACAATTTGTGGTTAGTTTTTCGTGTAAATAGACATAGTCTTGCATGGTAAACACAACAGAATGCAGGTAAAATCACTTTTATTTTTCTGGAAGTTTGTATTTTATTTTCTAGACCCTGACTCCTTAATCACCTCCTTATATATTCGGGGAATCAAACGCTTTGTTGTAATCTACGAAACAATAGTACAGCTGCTCGTATTCGTTAAATTTTCGATTGTTTGTACAACTTAAATGTGATCAATTGTTAAAAAATTAGAGCAGAATCCTTCTTGTTTCTCATTCTTCTGTTTTATTAATCGTTCCAACGTTGACAATTTTGTATATATTTGTACTTGGACTAATAGGTCTATAATTATTCATAATAATTATATCTTCCTTTTTATGCAATAATATTTTGTGGAATTTTCATTTATCGTTAATTTTAGTTTAAGCTTTTAGGCCTGGTTTCGTATAGTGTTCTTGTCCCTTTTTTTAATTTTTTCTTTGATACATGTGATATTGTTTCAGAATTGGTCCGTGTTTGTATCTGAATGTGTTTATAACATTTAGTATTTGCTTATTTCCAAATTTAACTGTTTGTTTATACATTCAAATCCAAACTAATATATATTTGTGAAAGTCGGTTTGTTTGTTATTGCTGAACATCGTCACTGCGGAGCAACCAATTAGGCTGTTTTTGACACAGACAGATATTGTTTAAATAGGCTACTTCGAGATAATCGAATTATTTGAAAGTTCCGACAGAAATAACTATAAATGATTTTTTAGCACTTGTGAGTTCATAAAGTTTTAACATTGATTATGGATCTTCACAGCAAAATAAACTCGTGATATTTAAATTTTGACTTTCTCTGTGTCAGTAAAACAATGGTTAAAGTTAAACGGACAATATTGTTTATCATTTCACTCTAGTAACTGTTGGTAAGCCAATGTTTCAATTAGTTGATGATATTGTAATCTCATCAAGTCACCCGCGCGTATCACTTCATAACTTTAAGCATGTCACGTTAGCACATGCGGAGTATTGCTTGGAAAATAATTCGATCAAATGCGTTTCAAGAGTAAAATAAAGTCAATCTTCCAATGTCATCGCTTGGAGAGACGGTGCCTACAACTTATGTTTCAATCCAATTTTGTGGCTAGCTAAAACTCGATCTCTATCGGTACTCCTAAATCAAATTGCGATTGGATTGAAATTGGGATTGCACACATTTCAGAATCACAAAATTTAAAAATAATACTGAAACTTTTAAAAATTAAAGTGAAAGTTAAATCTTCGTTGCGATAGTTTTGTTTTGTTGATTTAGAATTTTGACATTTCTTTTCACAGATCACCGTACCTAATTTCACTTTCGATCCGATGGCTCAAAGAGTACTGATTCTTAATATTTGTATAGGACTTTAGGTCCGAAATTGGCCACCAAATTCCGTTCTCGATTTAGCGCTACAACAACGTTCAAAAGTACTAATTTAGTAGATTTCTCGGCCGCCGTAGGATTTTACGATTGCAACTGATATCAGTTGTAGGCCTCCAGAAATATTTTTGACCTGACTATTGCAAACAATATTAAACTGTCTTGGTGGCTCAGTTAAGAATGTTGTTGTAAGTATGGCGTTGTAAGTAAATATATTCGACATGAAAAGTCCAAGTTTCAGTCTTGTGCCAATAAATATTACATGTTTATTGCAGTATTTCGCTGTGATGTAACGAACGGAGGAAATAAGCCGAAGAGTGGGATCCAAAAAAAGCGGATCTGTACATGTATTCAATTCAATCTTTTTACAACCCGGTATTTCCTTCCTTCGTTTATAAGAAAGTATAAAGCATTCACATGCTAATTTAAAATAAACCAAGAATGAATTACTTTTATGATAATGGTTTTGATGTAGGTACCTACTATTTAGGACAAAATAATAATAATTTAATAAAATAATAATTTGATTTTGTTGATATTTAGGACGCGTTTTTTTTTTAAATATTGGCACTGCAGTTAAGCTTAAAATAGATAAATCTACAATGTGATATTATTATTATCCACTTCATCAATTTAATAAAATTAAACAAGGTGGTTCATGTGTTATTTTTTTGTTAACTTTTGTGTTTTCTTTACGTTTCAGGACTTGGAGAATCATTTTCGATCATTTTTAGAGTGATGTCTGTGTGTGTGTGTGACTACTGGACCGAATCGCTCTGATGATCAATCGATACGCCACGTCATGACTTAGATCTGAAAGGAGTCTGAAATAAATCGGTCTAGCGGTTCGTTTTTTATCCGTAAAAAACTGACTTTTTTATGCACGCAACATAAATTTCATGTATAATTTCATGTATCGAGGGGTAGTAAAGGGTTTTCGAGGGTGCTGATTTCGAATTTTTTATCAGTTTTTTAAAATTCAAAATGGCGGATCCAATATGACGTAATGTTTTTTTGTAAAAGAATTTTTCTCAAGAGTTTTTATTTTTTTACTTTAATTACATATTTTATTGTATTGTTTTCATTTTATTATAAAATGTCATGATACAAAGCATTTGTTGTTATTTGAAACGCAAATATAAGTTTGTTTCTTTTTAGTAATGAGTAGGTAGATTATTTTTGAGGTTGTACTGTGATTTTGGCATAAAATTCCATAAATAAAATTTAGGAAAAGGCAGAAACTATGGGGGCATATGTAACAATTTGAACATTCCTATGCCTGATTTATCGACTTACCAGTAATAGAGTTCATTGTGCTAGATCGTTGCTTACTGAAGTTGAAATCAAGAGGTGTAACGTCCTGCCCTGCTTTATCTGTAGAAAATTCGAGGATACCGCGGCTGGGTGGTGACTCCGTATCATCATCACTGCACTGAGAGTCCTGCAATTCATATAAAACAAAGATTTTAAAAAATTAATTGAATCATGTTGAATAGCATTTTATCAATTGATTTCAGTATTTACTAATTAATTTATAGTTGGACTTAAGTGAACGTTATTTAAGGTGGTAACCGGTCACAAAAGAAAGAAATGTAATAGATTGTTTGTGATTATAGATAAAGAAGGTTTTTTCACGAATGAGAAGCAGATGTAGCATTCGTCAAATCAGATAATAGTCCAAGTGGCGCTTTATGAAATTGTCAGCTTTTTTTGTGGCCACCACATTCATCTGCCTTGCTTGCGCAAAATGCAGCTTTGCCATCGGCAATAATTGAAAATATAATACAAATCATGACGTAGCAGGTGACTAGGAAATTTCATAAATGTATTATTGAAAATCAAAGCAGCAGATGGCAATTTTGAAGAGCTCTTCAAGAACATGGGTCTCAAATCTCATTTATATCAGAAAATGCCGGGCAAATGTTACGATTGCAACGTCATCGCTATCGTGCATTAATTACCGACATTGGTTGCGATGTCAAGCAAATCAAAAGAATAATTAACATGGAATGCCAATTAATATACGGCGACTATACATTCAATACGCAAACACTAATAATGTCACGGGTCTTCTTTAATTTACCTAATACCACCGTTATTAATAGACCGTGAGATAACCTACCTACAAAAATCAATCTGACGGATCCTGAGAAAAACATATCAAAATCCATACAGTGTATACTCAGGGTGAACTTAATAAGGGGCTAATGCAGGCACATATTGCCCAGCAAACAAGATAAGGCTGGATATTATTTTACTGCCTACATTTTATATATATTGAACTATCACCTCGCAGTGTGCAAAAAACAATATAAAAGTTTTGAGGCTAAAGAAGATCACCAGACGGTAAGACATAAAGTTGCTCTCCTAATAAAACCAACTTCGAGCCACTTTTAAGCTCATCTAAATTTAAAATTCTAATTCCAATTCAAAAGCAATTTGCGAACATTATGACTAAGTATAAATCCTTATCAAAAAGGTTACTAGCCTTTCATGCAGATATAAACTACTAGGTCACACGTGTAAGATTACTAACGTCACACAACTATCAACAAAAAACCACGTCAAGTAACAACCGTCTGTACAACGAAGTCAGCGTTCCACATAGGAGAGGGCACAACATTTTAAACCTCTCCGAAATTCCTAAATATAATGGCAATGTTCCTATCAAATTCTGTTTAATAAAGTTGTATACACATCAGCAAGGACAAGATATATTATGTTTGCTCACCAAGTCTATTTTGATAAGAGCCTAAGACTACGCCAGTCAATTTGCGACGTCAAATAGTAAATAAGGAAGCAATGAACTAGACTGCCTGCACGCCACAGATACCAATAAACTAAAATTATAAAACATATTTCAATTAGAAAAAATTTAACAATCTTCTTCCTCACAATTAAAAAAGGTAAAGAAGGCTGACAAATACCAGCAAATCATTATTATAGAATATTATACATTATTATTTTACTAAAACATTATTAAACTATCATCAATTTACAATCTAAAACCTTTTGTCACGGAGGGTGGAGCGAACCATACGCTTAAAAATGGGGGCGTAGTGCACGCGCCGATCTCAGGTGCTGAGGATTATTTTCTGCCCACTAGACCATTTAGGTCTCCCGGCGATTTGATCGATTCTATCTACGATATATTATAGCAGGTGGGCTCTTCTATGTTAGCTTTAAATTTAAATGCTTTTTAGACTGTATTTTGTATGATGCAATGTGGACTCACCACTTTTTCGGCGAAGGTTTCAGCATGAGGACGTCGCGTAGTACGGGCGTACGCCTCCCTGAGAAGACGGGCGTCGCATTGGTTTTCGTAGCGCATACGCCGTCGTGGCTCAATGCCTCCGAGATCCTCCTAAACAATCAAATTATTATCATATAAGTAATTTGCGTAAGACATAATTAATGATTTTTGAGGAAATTTTGCAATTTGTTGAAGTAATTTTCTTGTAAAACCCAAAGACAAATGCATAAGAACCGATATCCTATACTTAAAAATAATATTTACGTATCTATATATGTGTATAAATATGTAAGTAATAGTTTCTTCGAAATTTGTATGAAATTTTGTATTTACATAATGTTTTACTTTTCAAGTTAATCTAGACAGGCGACATCTCAGAAATAATGCGTTTTCTTGAGAAAAATCTTTTCTGCACACTTTTTATACAAACAATAAAAAGAAATAACGCCATCTTATATTCATCATCATCATCTTATATTGACGTTAGCTACTGAACAACAAATGGAACTTTAGAATAAGAAGGTTCTAAACTATAAAGACAGTCAGCCAAATATTTGTTTCTAAAATAATAGGAGCTAAAATTATGATCTGTTACAAAACTTTAAACCGAAGAAAATTGTTATTATACTAACGTCTCTCATGTTGTAAGTGATCTCAAGATTGTTGACGAAGGAGGACCGGAATTCCGGATAAAAATCAAGGACGTCGAGCAAGTCATCTCTATGAACTCTGTGGAGGTCACAGTAGGTCAGAGCGCGAACACGGCAGTTGCTTCGTCCCACAGTTGGATGTATGCACGGGTTTTCACCGAAAATGTCGTCTTTTCCTGAGTAAAAATGGTAACTTTGAAATGATTAAGCTAATAAAATATTTTTTCATTACTAAGTATATGCTAACATTTAACTAGTTTAAAATATGAGAACTTTTCATATCTTAAAAAATGTCAGCAAGATTGAATTATTTTTAAACTAACTACACAACACAACTTTCCAAACGCTTACCCAACAACTTACTAAAATTTAATCGCAATCAGGTGAATAGTTTAAGAACAAAGAACAAAGAAAGATAAAAACATTCGTGTCTGTAATATAAGATTACTTACCTAATATTGCCATGACGATATCATCCTTCAGAATTTCTATCGAACCTCTTGAAATAAAATATAGCGAAGTTAAGACGTCACCACGGTGTACTAACGTTTCTCCAGGAGGCGCGTGCGTTGTCTTGAATCTTAGAGAAAGTGCTCTGAAAATAAATGAATTATCGCTTAGTTTAATTTTATTCAACGAGAGAATCAACGCAAAAGTAACTTAGTTTAACAGACTAATTTTAATTTAGTGACTTTATTTCCAATATAAACATATACAATTCTGTGCTCTTACTGACTGATTAACTAACTCTGCAACGGTCAAACTAAATCCAGGAACTTCCATTATTTCGCTGCTATCTAGACTGCGAAGTCGTACTTGCTTAGATGTCATGAGCCGTGATTGGCCCAGAATGTTTAAATTTAAAGTACCATTAGGTACTTCCAGTTTAAGCCCTAACTTAACAATCAAATTTCTGAATATTGGATCTTTACTGGTCATGAATCACGATGTAGTCTGACTTGTATTTCACTAAACCATTGGTAACCAATTTGACTTCCTTTGTTGCAGTTTTTTAAAGAAAGAGTTGCAGAGTCCTTGTCTTTCCATATAGTCTACTAGAGGAACCCAAGGGATCTAATCTCTCAGCTTAACTTTCTCATCTGTATGTGTTGAGGTCGAGATCGGCACTGTATTTTCAACGAATCTATCATCTCGGTCGTAGTACAAGTTACCTTCATACTTCTGATAACCCTATAATATGCCAGTGGTGTCGGTCGATCGGTGGTGGTCTAGGGGTTTCGATTTCACGTCCTGAGAGGCGGAGGTCCGAGCCCAGTGTGTACCAATGAGTCTTTTTTTTAATTCCTCAAGTATATTGTATATTTACTCCACTGACTTTTCGGTTAAGGAAAATATTGTAAGAAAAACCTGCATACGTAAAAAAGACGCTTGTGAAGTCTACAATCTGCACTGGGCCCGCGCGTGGACTTAGGGCCAAATCAATTGTTAGGGTAGGCTGTGTCCCAAAAGTAGGGACATATGGGGCTCGGGAGGTGCCACCGAATTTTAAATATTTCCTTTTACAGCATAGATATCTTTCTTATCTATTCTCATCCCAAACGTCTTTATTAATAAAAGATGTATCGTACTCCAGAACAGTGGAGCCACTGGTTACGACAGTTTTTTGTTGTGTTCATCAAATTCAAATGCTTTATTTCTCAAAAATAGGATATCATATCACTTTTTTGAAGTTAGTAAACTATAAGTTACTACCGTTTCGAAGTCAAAATGGCGTTCTTGTGAGAAAAAACGGCAAAAGAAACTCTGCAGCAGTCACTCTTTTAATTTTGATGAATCAATATAAATTAGCAATGATAACAAAAAAATATTTAAACCTATGCATTTTTATCATCAAGGTCTTGAATTGTGTAATAAGCTTTTTCGACAAGTTTCTGCTTTGCAATATTTTGAACTATTTAAAGTTTAATTGACATAATTTTGCAGGGATTTTATTGTAAAAACGGATACATTGGCCTTAAAATGATTTATCTGTTTTCTTAAGCCTTTCGTGGATCTTAAGCAAGTTTGTGTCTATTTTGAGTATTACGATTATGAATATCGCTATCCTTTTAAAAAAAAAACAATATTTTTATGAACATAAATTAAATTATCACATATATACTGAGACGGTTAGGTTCAGACCTTGATTTCCTTAAATTTATCTCGTAAAGAGTGACTATGGGATAGATATAGGAACAGTCTTGTTCTGCAGCACAAAGATTGTTTGAAAATCAGCTGCGTGCCCCCATAGTAAAATATCGTAGGACATTACGCTATGAAAGTAGCTAAAGTAGCGTCGTCCGTAAGTTGCCAAATCCTTTTAGCCGTGAATGCTGCAAAACTAAGTCTATTCGGCAATCTAGCTATATGTGAGCCCCACTGAAGCTCTGTGTCTAGGGTAATATCTAAGAATACTGTATTATCTACAATATCTAACTGACATTTGGTGTCAAAATATTTATACATTTGGTTTTCTTGCTATTAAGGAGTAAATTATTCATGTTGAACCGGTGGAAAACTTTAATCAGACAGTTATTTACATTATTTAAAATAGTTTGGCGTCTTTTAAGTTTAAAAAAAACTGATGTGCCGTCTGCAAACAACACTATCTTAAAACTATCTTATACAACATCATTGGAATATATTTGTTATAATTCCCTTAGCCAACTGGTTTAGAATCGCAAGGATGCTTGATTACTCAGGTAGACTGCCAATCTCGCGGTAGAATACGTAGCGTAAAAATCTTAGGTCTGTGGTATAATATCCCTTAGTCATCTTTTATGACACCCACGTAAATATATGGGTTAGTAGAAGATATCGGAAACGTGGTGATTTAACAACAAATTTATATCAGATTTAAGAAATTCTTACCTTAAACAACCTGGGCTAGCTCCGTCAAAAGCAGAGCAATTAGCAAGTAAATTTCGGTTTAGATGCAGACAAATGTCTGCTTGAAGGCACTCAGGAAATCCTTTTAAAAGGCTGGACGTATCAATGCCATTGGTGTAGCTCCAAGCATGCTGAAAGTATTCCTCTAGTCTTTGTCGCAGCGGATTAGCAATCTGTAAAAAATATCTGAATGAAATTATAATTTATATACAATTATACCACGTTATTCAAAAACAAAGAAACGAACAAGGATTGTTGTACAATATATATATGAAGTTTACCTACTCAAATTACAACTCAACAACTTTACTTAAAATAGCAAATCAAATACTTCTAATCACAAAAACAACAAATAGTCCAATAAGACCATACGAATGTCTTATTTTGACCTTGATTTAAATGCAAACAGCTGTTTAGAAATGAACCTTATTTAATAATGTTATATAATATATATATTGTAGAACAACGGAGATGCGTCGACTTATTGGACATGATTATCCAATTAAATAAGATTATTTTAGTGTTTAAAAAAAGAAAAATAAATCAGCAACAACATTAACGATCTTCGAATGTCAAAAGCAAATGCGAGCGAAACTGGCATCAAAGATACTGAAAGTAATACTAAAAACGTTGTTCTTATAACTTAACTGATGTGGCAAAGAAGCTTACGGTCCGTCTGCTGGTAAGCGGTCACCGTAGCCTATTGACGCTTGCAACACCAGGGGTTTCACTCGCGCGATGCCGACCCTTCAAAAATCTAATTTTTTTTTTCTTGAAGAACCCCATAATTTAGTGCTTAGAGAAAACCTTGGCTGGGAGCTCATTCCACAACTCGAGCGTTCGCAGAAGGAAGTTACTTTGAAACCGCACTGTACGCGACCATTTCGATTCTAAAGAGTGAAAATGAATTCCTTGCCGATGGCGAGCGGTGCGATGGTAGAAAGTAGCCGAAGGCATCATTTCGAACAAGTCCTCAGAACACATTCCATTGTACAAGCGGTAGAACACACACAGGGACACAAATTCTCTCCTCAGACTTAAGGGTTGGATACGGCAAGTGAGTTTGGGATCGCCGACAATTCTGACAGCCAGTCGTTGAACCGAGTCAAATAGGCCAAGCTAGTATCCGGGTGCACCCACCCAGAGTTGGCAGCAGTACTCCATATGAGGCCGAACTTGAGACTTGTAAAGCTTTGCTCTGTTGAGTACACCAATTTTTTTGGACGCCAGATACACCTTGTCTCGCAATTAATGATTTCGGAATTGAACATCACTGGAGCTGTCACCAAGGATCCCAATGCTCTTAGGGTAATTAAAGTAAAAAAAGTAATTCTCCTGTTCAGCTTACTTGATGAAATCGAATAAACTCCCGGACTCTCAGTATTTGGGTATGATATCGCGCCGTGCCAGAGTATAACCGTTGTATAATCGCTGATACGTTCCCAAAAATACTAGCGTACATGAGTGCTGCAAGGAAAAGTATTGTGTAACACATGACCACCTAACATGACAATGAAGTCTATTAGTTAACAGATATTAATAATCACATATTTGGCTTACTCACATCCAACAAGCATAACGAATATCGTAAACCCTTTTTCTACATCAGTGTTAGGCGCTACATTACCGAAACCAACACTTGTTAGGGAAGTACACGTAAAATAAAGGGCAGTGATGTAACGGGACCTGAAAACAATATTTAAGATCAATTACAACATAATAGACTTGTATCGTATATAGTGTATGTTTTGACACGATGACATAAGAAGTAGTAGTTAACAATAACGTAACACCAGATTAGTGGTTTGGTGGTAGTGGTCACAACTACACGGTTACTTTTGAAAAAATTTCTTCTCTCATCTCTTTAATATCAATTTGTACCTATAGGGGTAGTTTTAAAAATATTCTTTATAAGTTGTGTGTTGATTAAAATTTATTAAAGTTGTAGTTGCAGGCACAAGTATCTGTAGATATATGTGCCTGTATCTAGAATATTCAATATCTTTATACCAGCAAATGACACTTACCTCATAGATGGACCGGTAGAGTTTTCATAGGTAGCCTGAACGTCATTGGCCAGAGCATCTAGCCAACCTATCGGAGCGTGAAGTTGAGGTCGTTCCCAACTGCCAATAGCATACCTGTAATAATGTTCAAAACTAATGACTTTTTCGACATCTTGAAAAAAAATTATAAAAATAACTAAACCAACTTCAAAATCCAGTGAAATATAAAAAAAATCCCTCTTTATCAGACAGACAGTAAAGTTGTGTTTCATTCTCCTTGCTGGTGGATTGTAATAAACATTGTTTTTCAATCTTTTCTGCTAATTTAATTGCGACTAAACATATTTTAGTGATGTACTCCAACTGATAATAACTACTAATATGGTTCCACAACGGTTTTAAGCTGTCTGCATCTAGTGGCTTCTGTGGCTTTAACCTATTATTCAATTATTGGAGTTGATTCAATTAAATCAAAGAATAATACAGCTCGGCGGGAGACTGTGTTACATCTTTTCGTCTATATCACCTTTGTGCCTGAAGACGAAAGTCTACAAAGAATGTTGTCAGGGATGACTTATGGTATACAAACTTTGTTTCAAGCTTAGCTCAGAGTCACTCAGCATGCTATTGAATGAGCTAGTTGTTGTTTAGCTATTGTAAAATCCGAAACGCCTGACTGACACGACAAATGCAATTTATAATACCGAGCGTTGTGTTGAATCTTGTCGTGACAACAGTAGCTTTACCTTCAGTGTATACCGTTTGGTGATTCTTAGTTAAAGACACTTTAGGCACAACACGGACGATATACCCTTACAATGATAAAATACACCACCTTGGGGCAGTTGTGGCTCTCTCGGTGTTAGAGCAATCTTTTGAATTTAGGCAATATCGAATCCTCTGCTTGTTTTCGGATTTTATATACATTATCTTAATGAAATCCCAACATCACTTGGCCGTATTTTTTCAGCTTAACAATCTGTCCATAAGTGTGTGTTGTGCATATTTTCGTAATTATATTGATATTAATATTTTACTGTTTATAATAGCATAAATATTGTGTCTCCAATTTAGGAATGGTGTTTCAATCTAGATGAATAAATATGCTTTGTAAATAACATTCTAAATATGATGATATTATTAATGATTAATAATATCATCATATTTAGAACCGCATCACTTCACTAAAGGGTTAAATAAAAGTTTTAAGTTACCTTTCCTTTCGTATATATCTTACCATAAGCACGCCAGCCAATGAGCAATAAGGACAAATGTTGCCATCAACAGAAGTAGTACGGCAGTGCCATATTCGGAATATCTGTCAATTTTTCGAGCAACACGCACAAGCCTCAAGAGACGAGCAGTTTTCAGCAAACCAATGAGTGTTGTTGTCTGTAAAATTTTAATTGAAATTTAAACAACTTATAAATATAACGCCAAGGGTAAAAATAACCGCATTTCGAATTGAAGCGTTAATAAAAATCATTCGCTGAATTTACTAAATAGCATCAACGCAGATTTGCTGCAAAACCACGCTAACCAAGCAAAGTGAGATTTATTATAAAATGCCTACCTCTATTATACTAGCGAGCGTTTTTCCAGTCAACCAAATAACTTTTGCATAAAATAAGCATGTAGATTATGAAATTAGCTGGCTTTTTAAATGTACTGCGGTGAAAGAACGAAGAACTGTTAAGATTTTTCGCCAAATATCTTGATTTAAAAAAAAAAATTAACTTACTGGCCATGTTTTGACAACATTGTCTAAAAATGTCATATAGGTATGATTGAATTAAGCAAAATTCATATCCAGGTGTCAACCAAATGTTAAACAGTCTGTAGAATAGAACAAGTATATATACGTTACAGCAGTTTTTTGACTTTCTTCTTATCACTGAACTATTTACGTAATTAAAAAATATTTTTACCGGTCATAACTTGGTAAACCTATATGAAATTAATAAAATAAATTCTGTACAAGTAAGAATACGATCTGCGACTCCTCTCATGTCTTGCTTATTTTTGACAATAAAGCTATCCAACACTGTGAAATTTTGTAGACAATATCTTAAAATCCAGCAAAATATTTATATTAACTAAAAATCTTCTGCAATCTTCCAACCAAATTCCAAATTAAATTGAATTCTGGCACACTGCAGACCTAGATTTTTTTTGCTAGATCATGTCTACAAAATTTCCTAGCGTTCGATTAGTGTATTATCAAAAAAAGATAAGTACAGAATTGGTTTTTATTAAGCACGTTACGAGGCGCCGATGTTCGAGTTCATCCAGACAGATCACATCGTAGGTAGGAAGTAGATACTCTATTATGTACTAGTAAATGTAATTAAATGTAAAAAAAATTAATTAACTGATGCCAGGATTACAAAAGTGCTAGAATAATTAAACTGTAACTTTTGTTCTATAAATCATTTCTAGCGCTCGTTTTTATAGTTTTTAATAAGTTTTATAAACTAATGTAAGGTAATCTAGAGTACCTGTGTTGTAAATATTTTTGTTGTTTTACTTGGCTCGTATTGTTCAGTGGAAAACTGCATATTATATTATCAAAATATATAAATAAATCTTTCATTTAGTTTTCCACTGCACCAGGTAAAACAACAAATATTCATCTTACATTAGAGAATAAATAAACAACACAAAGTAGTTCACGTAAGTAGTTGTTAACAGTAGACGATGTACGACGAAAGGAAGTTTTGTTGTCTATCACTTTTAGTGAGTGTATTATACCTTGGTATATAAAATTGATTTTGGTATATAAAATTTAAAGCTTTTTTAATTGGTCATACACAAATATTATCGAAGTCTTACAGTATCAACCTTATAATTGTGTTAAACGTATATCATAGATCACAAATATAAGCAATGGTATTCTTTTGGATTATTATGTATCCACATGATCAACAGTTAGAATACTGTTTATTCAAAACAAGAATTCAAACTCTGTCAATGTTATGAACATGCTTAATAAAGCCGCCAATAAAGCTTTATTGTGGTTGTTTAGCATAAGCAGCAAAGTTTTTATCAGTCGCAAACACATTCCAAACTATTTGTGTATTTTAAGATTCAAACATTTTTTAAAAAGAATTATCATAATTAAATTGTTATTGATGAACACGTTGGTCACACCACCAGACAAATATACAGCAGCGATTGAGTTTTTTGAAGTAAGTAAGTAATTATTTAAAATTAAAAATTAAAAACATATGTTTCAAACTAAGTTAAAATAAAGGTAATAGAGAAAATAATCAAAGAAAAGGATTTAATCAAGCATTTTATTTTCTCCATAAAATAACAAACATGAACAGTGATGATAAAAAACAGTGAAATCAAAAATCCTTTTTATATACAAAAACTTCAAATCACAATTTTTGATTTCACTTTAGTGATTACAATGATAGAAATGAAAACAAAATGTTTTATAAATAGTATCAATAAAAATAACAAAATCTTTTTGATAATTTCGTTGTTATGACAATGAGTTTTAACAAACCTTTTTCTGTTATATTGATGTATAAGGTGGGTGCTTGTAAACTGTGCTTGTACATGTAGTAGTGACTACAAAAGATTTATTGATTTGTACAAACAAAGGTATAGTCTGGGAAGTGTGAGCGTATTTGCTACCAAGCTCTGTGCGGATTCGTGATGTTATTCTTTAAAATGAGAAGCTTAATGAAGAGGAATCATGAGTTATCCAAATGATTGTTCTAATCTTTACTTCTGTAACTGTTACCTATGTTAAAACACAGACTCTGGTAACCGAAGATAAAATATCAAGGCAATGTAAGGTAATAAAACGTAAACGTAAGGGTCTTTTTATAGTTACCTTCGACAATCATTAACACCACAGCCCACAACGAAACTACAGCAGAGATTCTAATAATCCTAATACAGAATGATTGAACATGATGATTATTTGCCCCCGAATATTAATGACTCAAAATATGAAATAAATGTGTTATGAATGATGTCAGCAAAGTACTTGGACTTAAGTTTAATTAGAAATGTACAACGGTGTATCCCGTGTAAACTAATCAGTAAAACTAATCCAAATTATAATTTCAAAAATAATGTATCATATTTTAAATTTAAACTTAAATACCAATATAAAAAGGATTACTAGTTATAAAGTTTTTAATTTTTAAATTGCAATTGAAGTTAAGAGTTCTATAGCTATAGCTATTAAGCTTCGACTTTTACATGGGTAGAATTAGTCTTATAGAGGTGAACCATAATTTCCAATTTATTGTCTTGTAAATTTTGCTCAATAATCTTTGGTATGCAAAATGTTATGTTATCCTAAATAAAACTACACTTCTTCTTATATGTATGTACATTTATTGAATTATTTGGTAATCTGTGTAAAGTAATGAATAACTTTTGTTTTACAACTACTTATTGTCTTATATTCTAAATCAATTGTATTTTCTTTGATTTCTTGTTAAGTATCTACTTTGATGTAAAGCCTTGCTTAAACCAAGTAGGCGTTGAAGCAAGTGGTGAATATTTTATTAGCAAGTCAGCCTTCTTTTACGTGTATAATTGAAAATCAATAAAAAGGCAGCGACGATGGCATTACGTCCGTTCAATATCAATTTTTAGTTACAAATAAAAGTAAGCGAAAAAGTTCTTCTACATATGTCCACTATAGAAAGACGTAAATGTATTCGCTGCCTTATCGATTGGAAAAACTAGCTCAATGGAAGCGTCTTTATGTCCCATTTTGAACTTTCAGTTTGTGAATTGACTAGTGAAGATATGCCGGCTAAAACGTACGAAAAATCAAGTGGTAGCAACGAAAAAATAATTTCACAAAGATGGTATACCTCATCACTTTCCAGCCCCTGCTGTAACAAGAAATGGTATAAAAAATTCAATACGCACCCACCTTGGGTAACAGATTTCCCACGATTATAAAAAATACACAAAAATTCTAACTACTACTAACAAAACAACTAAAAATAATATTTTTTCAAAGAAAACTAAGATCTTAATACTAAAAAACATTTAGAAAAAGGTTGAAATAATATTAATCAAATTAGAAGGAATACACAACACATTGAAATCAACTGTTAATTATAACTTTTTATTTATTAAGGGTCTTAATGTGATCGGATATACCTATAGGCTTTATATATTCTATTGTATAGTGAGACAGACATCCACTAAGTGAAAATAAGTAATTAAAATATCCAGAGCTTCAGTTGTCCGAAAGACGCTATATTTGTCAACACCGCGACACTTTTAATTTAATTTTTGCTTTGACCTACTTTGTTAACCCGTTCTCTTTGTGAAGTTGTGCTACTCCTTCCTAATCTTGTTTCACTATACGGCCTCTATAAGTTACCTAGATAGTAACTGTGTTATTGTTCTTTGTCTTGATATATCTTAAACCCCATATACTTTACTTTGAATTTTAATACCTCATATAAGCTCATCCAGGTTTATGGTTTCGTAAATATTTACTTAATTCTAATAACATTCAAAAAGTTTAACAAAGTTTGTTAAATACACACAAGTAAGACATATTTTCTATACAATTTGGTCTATTTATTTTCTTAATACAATTTATGTATTTAAAAAGAAAAGTTTATTTCTTAGAAGCTTAGTATGTGTGGTTTATTTTACGAATAAAATTACTTGTTTATTGTCAAGTAGTCGGGTAAACAATGTGTATTTTTGATATGTTAGGGTTAAAATAAAATAACAGCTCCTTTTGGTGTTTACTTTTTGGCTTGTTTGAACTGTACATATATATTATACGTGATTTACTTTTGTATACTGAGGATATTTTTTTAAACCTGGTTGATTTTTCCTATCTGGTTATTTTTATTATTATTCGATATCGAGACTTCGAAGAAAACAAAAATAGTGTAGATTCTGAGCAGAAATGTTATTTCTATGTTAATAAATATATCTATTAAATAGATATATATAATAGACATAATATTTCGGAAAAAGGAGAATCTCTTTGCTTATCTTAAAATATAAACGTATTTTATCGCAATGGGGATTTTAGAATATTTATTTAATATACTTTGTGATTATTGCCTGATTAAGGATTTGAGGGTTTATTTGCAAATAATTTAAGACAGGCATACTAATGTTAGTAACTGGTAACTAAATATTTAGATTTCTTCATAACAATTTCGGACAAGTGATAAATCTGGAGTTTATCTCGGCATCCATTATGTAATCTAACGCTAAATTTTAACGTTGTGAATTATAGTATAATGTGACTTGATTGCTAAATGTGGTGAGTTTTGTATATGAGAGGGAATGGCAGCTCACTTCATCGGTGTCGGTGCCGAAGAGTAGCAGATCGAAAGGGATAGCAGCAACAAGATCGATAAGAAACCAGCCTCGAAGATAATGCATTGCGATCTTGCTAGGATCAGATTCCACTTCATCAGCTGCATTGACATAGGTTGTGCGGAAGTTTATCAGGATATCTATGATGAAGGTCACATCAACTGGAAATTAAAATGTAGCAATTAATATATAAAAATAATTAAATAAATGACTAATAAAAGCTTATATAATATTAACACGTTTAAAACACCAAAAAAACTTCTTCAATTTTGCAACGCAAGTATGATAAAAAAATGTAAAAGCAAAGGCGTAGTGCCTTTGTAATCTGGGACTGAAGTGGAAATATTGTGTAAATTTTCTTTTTTCTACATTTCTCTGTAGTCGAAATGATAAACAGTGTACCTAGGAGTGTGTAAATGGCCTATTTCGCACTCGAGCTAAAAGTGCCCTCGAGTTTTTTGTGTACTTACGACTCGTATAAATAGGTCACTATCCTTCCTTGGTTAGTAATTTCCTATGCTGTTGAATGATACAATTATGAAAAATATTTCAAAATAATTTATAATATTAATAGTTGTGTTATTAAGTTATTCTCTTAATACAATCCCTAAGGCTTGGCATTGGCCTAGGAAACAATGACTTATTCAATGTCAATCGATCAAATTAGATGGACATAGGCTTTTTCCAGTGAACCACACTACACTCAGTCGTTCGGTCGTGAATAGGTCATATCCGTCGCAGTTCCGATAGCCATTGGGGCAGACGTTTAGAGAGGACACCACTGATTTACCGCATGGGCCACCGCCGACAGTGGCTGTATGGGAATTTACTGTCATTATTATACAAATATTGTTTACCAATCATATCAATAACGATGATAGGGTCTTCTCCAAAGCTCTTGGAACGTTTATCGAAGTCGGGTTCATTAAGTTGGAATGCAGCTACGTACGGTGTGAATATTGCCGTGTAGATAACCAATATTAAGATCAACCAATCCCAAGCGGCCTGCAATAAATAAAAAATGTATATTTATCTTCTTCTTTTAAGCCAGAAGAACTTAGCTTTTTAACTAAGTATATATTTTAACTGTTATTAATTAATATTAATTTGCCTAGTTTTTTTACTGTAAGCAACAAAACAGAGTTGGTTCAAAATATTTTTCGTTAAAAATGTTTAAGAAGCTCAGAGGTAGGTACAAAACCAAAAACTTTTGATACTAATTTTCTTTTTCGATGGGTGCCATATCTTAAGAAATTTCAACGACCACCACACGGAACTCCTTTCTATTATTTTCTAGTCTACAGACACTAGCAGTAACTTTTATATCGGTCTAGCTCTTTTAGTTGTCACTCCACGCTATTCGCCAACTCCTTCTTTCTCGTATACCCTTAATAATTTCTTTAATGATGTATTTTATTTAACTATGTCTTTCATGTCAGTATATTGTCCAAATTATGCTATATTACATTTATTAATGGTAACGTTTAAATTTTATATAGCACTTCCACATAATGTTACTTTATCTTTCAATAAAATCTTTAGCATTTGTCTACAGACCCACATTTTAAAAGTACTCAGTGTTGATTCAATGTTTTTATTTCAAGTTTATCCCTAGGCACGATATAGGCACTGACTGAACATAACATTTTCCATGTAAGCTTAGGTGTAATAACTTTGTTTGTAACCTACTCCTTGCCATTTCGAACTGGGATTATTGAAATCTATTGTTGAACTCTTTCTTTTATCTAATTTTCAAGTTTCAGTGTACTTGAGGTGTAAATCTCATTTTTGCTAGTGACCATGTATTTGGTTTTCGAGACGTTCATTTTAGGGCCAAAGTCCTTCCCTTTCATGTTTAGATGGTCTAACAGAAAAAGGAGATCTTTATGAGAGTATGTCAGAATGACAGTATTATCAGCGTACCATTAATTATTTATTACTGTTCCAATAACTTAAATTCCTGCATCTATTCTGTCGAAGGTTTCTTGGAAGTCTAGTTTTGAAACTGCTGATTAAAACTAATGTAAATTTTGTGTGATTCTTTGATCTTTTCTATCTTATACAGTTCTGCTCAATATCTGCGTTGTCATGTTTAACGTTATCAAAGGCTTTATTAAAATTAAAATTTAGGCATTTTTGTACCTATTTAGCGGGTATGGTTACTGGTGTTTGTAATCCATTAAAGAATCCAAATTGTGTATTGGACATATTTTTGTCAATTTTGTTGTAGATTGTTAGATGCAGTATTTTAAGAAATACTTTAAGAGTAGGACACATAATCTGTGAACGTTGCACTTTTATATAGAATTAGCTTTCTTGGGAAGCGTAAACAAAATGGATTGATACATATCAATCTACAGCCTCGATTATTTTTACTTTATCTAAAAATAATGTCTCCACCAGATAAAAACAATTTCAAGATTTCCGCTCCTTCTACTACATTTAGAGTCTAGACTAACTGTTTTTCTATTCTTTATGCTTTTAACTGCTTTTTATACCACATATAAAAATTTCTGATAAAATGGGTTATTTATTTTATTGTTTTTGGAAATTTTCTGGCATCCCTTAACTGTCCATTTACGAGTATATATTCTTTCCAAATTTAACATTGTTGATATTTTTCTATAACTATTTAATTCTATCTCTTTGTGTTGGTTTTTAAGACATTTATCCATAGACTCTCTGATTTTTGACCGAACCTTATTAGTAAATTGTTTGTGAACTCTTTTTTTGCATTTATTTTCTAGCCAATACACTTGAAATATGTAGGTAAGTAAGATAAAAATATTATGAAAACCTTTCATAATTTTTAAAGAATTATCCGAAATCATATTATACCTCCACAATAGGTCGCGAAAAAATTATTTATATATATGTTAACTAATGGTGGTTTTTTTGTTGGGTGTATCTGTGGGAAGTCCCGGGTAAAAACTACGCATGCTAACGTACCAATAAAATTGGCAGGGTTGAAAGTAATTTATATTATCTGCTTGTATGATGTATAATTATTTCATTAATCTATTATATTTTTAAACAAAAAGCTACTGGACTTTCTTTGATAAACACATGACTAATTTTAAGACCTGATAACCCTAAGTAGCAAAAAATATGCCTAAGTTATAGAATACAGACATGTAAAGAATCATAAAAGTTCAGTCAAAACCAGTCAAAAACTAAAAAAATCCATTAGTTCAACGTTTAAACTAATTGGGTGTACTAGCGGGAATGACCCAAAACAATCGAGGGCATTAAGGGATATTGTGTATTAAGGGTGGCAAGGAGAAAATTACAAACGAGAAGCTATTTAGTAAGTTGGGCCGAAGGCCGAAAGCCTTTGAGTTTGTAATTTTTGTGCCGCCCGTGTTACACACAATGTTTTTCATCACATTTACGAGTAAATGAATAAAAATAAAAAGCGAAAAACAAATTAACCCACCAAAACACAATTGAAATGGGAAAATAAAAGTATAAACAACGCTACCGCTAGATGGCGCTGGATATCTAGAGAATTCATGAATAAAAAAGTTTTGGCTGAAGTTAAACTCGTAACCGTTTGGCGCGTAGTTCGTATTTTGAACACGTGAACCACATGTGTAGCTTTTATACATACTTAATAGAATAGACGGTACGCAGAGGGTGCGCGGTGTGTTCATATGTCCTTATCGCTAGTGGGTTCTATGAACTCCCGCTTTGCCTTGAGAAAAGTAAAATTTACAAAGGAGCCTGTGAAAGAAATTCAGGTCTTAGCACCCGCTTTATTTGCACGTAACGACACTGTTTACGGGTAAGTGTGATGAAAAAATATTTTAATTTGTAAACAAGCTTTGTTTTGTAGTTCAGTATTAGTAGCCAGATACAACTGTACAGAAAACACATTTACAAGTTTAATCTGCGTAAAATTCACCATAGACATATTACTTCGTAAGGACCAATTTAACCGCGTCTTCGAGTGGCTTTTGATGCTTTTTGGTGTTGTAAAAAAAAAATACTACGAGGTATGGCCAGCAGGATTTCATTTAATTGGTGCCTAAGGTGTAAGCTTACTATGTTCCACGTAATTTTTCCTAGTTTGAAAATGGAGTTTGTAAACTTTTTTTGGTCACATCTTAACTTTTTATAACATGGTACCTACCTTGTAAGGAGAATGGTGGAGGATGGTACAGGGAGTAGATGGCTCTGTGGTTCCTTTGTGGCCTGCCGTTGCGCCCAGTGACAGTACCTGAGCACAAACACATGTGCGAATTAGAGATCAAACATCAATAGTATGACAATTTAAATACTATATTTCACAAGTTAGTCGAATACCCTTAAACATAGTTATCAGAAAAATACTAAATATATAATACTTTTTATATACTTTTATTGTTTACCTGGTCCGGAAGACACTGTTCTACTCTTTCCTTTGTTCTATAGAAGTTGAAGCGCTGCTGGGCTATAAGATTTTCGACAATAAAAAACTTAGAACCCGATTGCAGCGCCTCCAGGTGCAATTGTGAATTTAAACCATTTAGCTATCTACTTAAACATACAAGCAATCAACAAAATCGGTTAAGCCGTTTAGGAGGAGAAGAAATATATGTATAAATAATATACAAATACTTAGCGGCACACTTTTCTTGTTTGCTTTAACGGAAGCCGCGGTGCGTGAGTCCGACTTGCACTTGTCTGATTTTTAGGATTTTGTTCCATTTTTAATGTTGCTAACTACTTATTGCTTTTAAGCTGGTAACTTTTAATGTATGGGATAAATATATGAACCAGCTTAGTCCATAAAGTGCATCGGAAGTAGTGTTGGGGCGATGGGCTTACCCCCCCTATCACGCAGGGCTTATAATGTGTGTATCGGTCTAACTGGTGCTTACCCTTCTGGGGATAATATGTTAATATATAGATAGGTACACACATACAACCTTCTATAGATTAACGATGCCCACAACCTTACACACAGAAATAATGGACAAATCAACAAAGAGCATTGTTCAGATCTGGCCTGGCGTGACCAAAATTTTTTAAAAACAAGTAGATTTACAGATTATTTTATTTAATTCTAAAGATAAATGTTTAAAGTGTTTCGTAGTATCATTTTTTTTTTTTAATTATTGAGTATATTTATGTTAATAGTCATAGGGCTGCCTTTCAACACTGTGTTCACGAATATGCATCGCATGTAATGTTTGTTTTTTCATTGAATATCGTCAATCTACATAATGTATTAATCTAGTTCGTTGTTTATAATTTATAAAATGATATATTTTTGAAAGTTAATTGTCTTTAGCATTTGTCATGTTTTATGAGCTGTATCCAAGCACTTTACGCTAAAAAAATAGGCAAAGAAGCTTTTTAAACTTTTAATTTTTGATACTAAAATATTGTAAAACATATATTCGTAAGGGTATGTACTACTTGAAATATAATATTTTTTTTGCCTCAAAATTTGTCCACGTCAGGCCAAAACCGCTATGCCAGGTGAACAATTTCCTTTGAAAACTATGGATATACACCAGCAATATAAAAAAGTATGTAAAGTATTTTGTGATGTTTAAATTCCCTTCATTATACAAAAGTTGCATTATTACTATAAGTTAAGCGGTTGCAGGGCGAATTGCAACCAAACGATATTAAAATGGAGGCGAAAAACAAAGTTCAGTGCTGTTTGTTAGATCACAAATAAGTGAAATTTGTAAAATATATAAACCAGAATATTTGCACTTGGCCAAGGTAACTGAAAATAATTTCTTAATGCGACATTAACTAGTTTACACTAACATTTCATGTAATGAACTGTGTGTATTGAATTTATAATTTTTTTCAAAATAATTTATAACATCTAATATTGTAAAAAAATCCCAAGAAATAGACGTTGTTTAAAATGGTTATATGATACCATTAGTCAAATAATATAAATAATAATAATATTCTTAAAGTAGTAGTGACTAAAAACGAAAAACGAAAAGAAAATATGTCTGTTTGTCTCTATAACTATCGAGATGTGCCTTACGGCTTTACCCGTGGAAAACTCTATTCCCGAGGGAATTCTTGATCGATCTATTTTTTCATTTTGCCTTTATGCCAAATAAATACGTCAAGTTATTGCGGAGTTCAGAGGTTATTAATATACTTACACATACACTCGTATTTATAACACGAAAAATACAGCAGGTGCATTGTATATTGTGTACATTAAGTGCAAATTATTGCAAGGTGATAAAAAGAGGTAAATATTTGTAGCACTTCAGTCTTTGAGCTTGTTTATTCGACGACACGCTCCCATTTTCAGCGGCGGCGGCGGTGGTGCGATGGCGAATATAAGATTATGTATGTAAAGAGTCAACACAGAAGCAAACACAAATACTGAGGTATCGATAAAAACTGATTGTTAATATTTATTTATAAGATGTCCCTAACAATGAGGAGAGATAGTTTTTTTTTTATATGAGTTATATATATATACTAGCTGACCGGCAGACGTTGTCCTGCATGATACTGACTGCAGTGCCATCTGCTGGGCTGATTTGTGAATCTAAGCCATCCAGGGGGCCACCCAAATGCATACAAAAAAATCATTAAAGTAGGTCGATCCGTTTAGGAGGAATACAGTGACATACACACGTACAGTATAATTATATATATATAAAGAAAGATATACAGATGATCGGCAAACAATACAATCGGTGTCATACGATATAACTTAGATAGATGGCAGTTGTAGATACTTTGGACGCTTTGACTAACAATTTTAAATTTCAATTTAACGCGGGAACGCTGCCAGCCTTCTTGGCACCAATACCGTGTTACATAAAAACTTGCGAGTCGATAGTCTATACGTATAATAATATTTTTTCTAAAGCACACCAGACATATTTCAGCCAGACTTATTTGAATCAGACACATATATATGTAGGTACTTAAACTAAATAAGGAAAAAGTATGTATCTACACCTATGCCTGCCGTAAATCTGTAATTGGTTCTATAAAATGTGCACCAGTGCTTTAATGTTGTGTTGAATTTCATAATACAACAGAAATTAGTGTTTTAATGATGTTTTTAGGTTTCCGTACCTCAAAAAAAATAAAGGAACCCTCATAGGATCACTTTGTTCGTCTATCTGTCTGTCAAGACCTTTTTTCTCAGAAACGCATTACATCCATGCTCTTACTCCTACAAACCTTTTACTACTCACATCCTTCATGATGAGATGAGATGAAATATCAAATACCAAGGTCTACGGTCCCTTGAAGCTGTTAAAGAAGCAAGCTTCTAAGTCAAAGCAATAAAAAAAATGGCCTTTTTTGTCGCATTCACAAATAAATCAAAACCTGTCGGGGTACTTCCCGCTGTTCTAGAATCGTGACATTTAACAAGAAGCAAGGTCTTGCATCACAAATATAGGACTGACTCGCACTTAATCGGTTTTTTTCAGTTAGCTCAAACTTTTAAACTTAGCAAACAAATATCTCTCAAAATATACATCTCAAAAAAATATGTTAAATGCACTTTAAGGTTCATGAAGACGACGCTAAGATGAAAGCCGTGATGGACGATGGGTGTAATTCGACCATAAAGTCGAGAAACAAAAATATATTTGTGCATTTTAAGATTTTTAAGTTATAGATATTGAAAACTTTTATAGCGTATTAAGTAATGCATGCTAAAGGAACCGGGTACAGTAGTAGTTTTTAGAATTGGTTGTTGATACTGCTATTTTAATGAATACCTGGTGCGTTTTTTTTTTGTTTTTATAAGTTGATTTGTAAGTTGATATCCACTTTCTACAATTGTATATTTTGTTTCAAAACTAAATGAGATACAACAGATCAAAGTTTCAAAAAAATTTCGTAAAAGAGAGTACAAAACATTTTTTTTTATAGTATTAAATATCAATTTAAGAGATTAAATAAATTTTGTTAAATTCTATACATTGAAAATAATAAAGTTGCGTTTTGCAAATTCTTTTAAGTTTTTTTATTAAAAAACTAGGTATTTGTTAATCATTTTTAATTTTTGAAATTCTGCTTCCATTGAAAACAGCATAAATGTTAAATAATAATTCTAAAAATGTTTTAATTTTATATAAAAAACTTGTTTTTTAACTGATTAAAAAATGCCTTACTTTTTATAAAATAATCTTAAAAGAATTTTTAAAACGAGACATTATTATTTTCAATGTGTAGAATATACCATAATTTACTTTAATTTTAAATTGATTTTGAATACTATAAAGAAATAAAAGTAAGTAAAAACAGGGTATACTTACTTACTTACACTTTGTGGCGTTTTATTTAGTAATTAATTTTCTTGTAAATTTAGATTAATAGAAGACAATAATAGAAAGAAGAAATATTTAATTTAAGCATTCTGCACCAACATATTTCATGGTATTATAATACATAAAATAACATTATGCTTTCAAAAGTGGTTTCCCAATCAGCATCATGCTAGCTGCTCACCACGGCGCTGATTTTCAGTGGAAAACCAAGTTTGAGCTCTTAGTTTCCTTTTGATAGTTTTTTAACTTATCCTATTTTAAATAAGGCTTGACTTCAGCGGGTAGGGGACATGGGGGGAGAGGGTTAGACACTTAGTTGTTTATATTGATGAGTAACTAACATAATACACCTGGAAGTCGTAAAAATAAAAGTTTAGGGAAAAGCACCCTCGATTTTCTGCTGTTTTTACATTTTGTGATTTTTTTGTCTTATTTAGACCTGCTGTATCTCGGTTAATGCTTGCCAGCCTTCATACGTCCCCACTGCTGGGGTACGGCCTACCCTCATAAGCGAGGGTGATTGGGCCATAGGTCCACACGCGGGCCCAGTGCGGATTGTGGACTTCGCATACTTAATTTTTTTTTCTTGACGTATACAGGTTTCCTCGAGATGTTTTCCTTCACCGAAAAGCCAGTGGTGTGAATAAATTAATCAATGTACTTGAGAAATTAAGAAAAGACTCATTGGTACACGCCAACCCGGGGTTCGAACCTCCGCCACTTGGGACGTGAAGTGAAATTTAAACCCCTCGGCCACCACCGACTCCTCGGCCACCACCGACTCCTCGGCCACCACCGACTCCTCGCCCACCACCGACTATCTCTCTTGGTTAATATTGGGTCGAAAATACGTTTGATTAGTGAAACTGAAAGCAAATTTAATGATCTACAACTTTGTAATAAAAATAAAAACATAAAAAAGCAAAGTTTAGGAAATAAAAGCAAAAAACTAAAAAAGAAATTTTGATACGTAATTATTATGTATTTTGGTTTTAGAAATCAAAGTAGGCAAGCAGGCACGCTATACCTCACACACGAAAGCACATAAGCTCTTAATGTTTTAATTTTTTTATTATTTGCTTACACTATTTAGGAGTATTACATTCACAACATAAATTGCAAGACGACAATAATTATTTACCTCCTTGCCTATAGCTGGTAGCCCATTGAGACCATTGCATGGTGGTTCGAGGCGTACAACACTCTTGCGGGAACCACGGAATCCTGTATCGCGGACTCGGACCGAAGACCGCCAGGTGGAAGGAAGGGGCTCGTCGTTGGAGCCGCGCGCGGAGGCTGTTCTTCGCGAGGTGGTAAGCGCCGCGCCGCCGCCTACACCAATGACGCTGCCGCCGCCACAAGGCGATGTTACGATCAACGGCACATCGGGGTGGCTTCGATCCTCCATGCCGCTGTCGTTCCAACACTCTCACCGGAACCCTCCGTGTTCCGACGCCTCTAGGTGCTCACATTCCAGCACGGCATTCTCGTAAGCCGATGCCGACTCGAGGAGAGCGATTGCCGAGTTTTGCATAGATGCGCTATTTGTCTCTTGTCACACCCCTGAATCCGTACTCCCCTAACCGACGAAAATTTTGTGTAAAAACGTTGTGTAAACACTATTAACTTCAAATACCAGAATTATATTTCCATGGTATATTAAGCTCATGTTTTAGTTAAGCGTGAAAATTAAGCATTAATTATGTTTACTATGGTATGGTTTGAGTTAACTTTGTCGTGTAGATTGCTAATGTATTTAAATTGATATAATAAATGTAGCATGTTAGATAAATAGGAGTATAGAATCAAAGTTATATCATATGTATATTTCTTACATATATGGTTATATTATATATGTAATTCTACATCGTTATTTATCTACCAGTTGCCTATACAGCAAAGTAATTTAGGTATATTTAAAGAAAGGTCTGGTGAATTTCTAGCGTAACACTATACTCGTGACGGATGGTATTATGCGCTTATTATAAGTAAATTATGTATTAAGAATGCTAAGGAGAAAATAACTAACAAAAGGCCATTTAGAAGCCTAAGGCCAAAGTGAGTCGAGTTTGTATATTCCATATCGCCCGTGTTGTATGGAATGTTTTTTATCAAGTTTTCGAGTAAATTAATAAAATATAAGGTGAATAAATGAATAAACTCACTAAAACAGAAGAATAAGAGAAAACAACGCCGGCAGAAGTTAAAATTTGTAATTGCTTCGTTGTAGTGTTCGTGTAGTTCATGGTTTGAGCAGACGCTTTTAAACATACTTGATAGAATAGGCGTATCATTACCACTCATGAGTTATATGACCCCACGCTTTGCTTCGACAACCTTAAAATTTACAAAGAAAAAGCCAATGAGAGTAATTAAGGTCTTAGCATCCGCTTAGTCTACACGTAATGACACTGTTTACGAGTAAGTGTAATGAAAAAATATTACTTTCACTTTGCTGGTTGTATTTAATTCTGTAGAAATCTGCACACACACATATATATATATAATGTACACGATTTACTGATTTAAAATATTTTTTTTTGTCCTGATGCAAAATTCAAATATTATATTATAGTTTGATATACCAAGTTAAAAATAGTGCATGCTCTACCTGAAAGGCAAAAACGAGGCCGCATCCATTCAAGACACTATGTCAACGAGTGACACGGCTTTTGAACTCTTTGTGTACTCTTTTACAACTAAAGTCACACAAAATTTTTAACCAACTGTTTATGACCGAATTAATTACTATTTACTATGTATGTCATATAGTACGCAGTTTAAGAAAAATAATATCAGTATACTCGGTTAAAAAACTGAAGTTTGAGAACTATCTGCTACTAGGATAGAAAATAATAGTAACTCAGTATCTAACTAACTGAACAGTGTCATGATTTACGCTGAGACCTAAGTGTTAAACTTATGTATGTAGACTAAATCTTTTTGTTAGTAAACTTTAAATACAAAGTACATTTTTATAAGACATGATGCTAAGTGGAAGCGCATATTTAAGGATGACCTAGCTTAATACAAGGGTCGAAATCTTTTAACCTGTTACAAAAACCTCCGAGTATACACTTGGAGGTTCTCTACGTGACAAAATCTGTGATGAGGATATAAATGTAGAAGTACAATATAGTTCAATGAATTAACAAGCTGAAGTGGCAATGGACAGGTAAGTTTTTGGAACGGGGATTGCGATGCGTATAACGCAGTATTAGACGGCCACCCACTAACGACATATAACGTAATTGTCATAAGTTTAATTTGGTACCAAAATTACAATCGACAGACCAGAAACACGTTGTTAAAATTTTGTTTAAGTTGTATTAACATTGTTTCAGGTAGGTATGGCAATTAAAGCCCACTGTTAAATAACGCCCAAACTACAAAACACATAATTTTATTTAAATGAGATTCTACTTTACTCCCGTAGATATAGAATAGACCAAAAGGACCTGGCCTAGAGAGGGCAAGTCGTGCAATCCGCCATATTACTAGTGACAGCCTGTGCTTTAATCGCTTCGGTCACGGACGTCGCTATTGTAAAAATACTCCGACAAAATCGTAAGTTTTAAGTTATGATTTTTGTATAATTTATCATTTGTGTTGTAGAGTAGGCAACTACCCTTTATGTTTCATTATCATTTTAAGAAAGTTAACGTAAATTCGTGAAAAGACGTAAAAAATAAGAATAGCGTTCACTTGGATAATAACGCCGAGACAAATGACCAGTGGGCGCTACTACCATAACGTGGGCATTTGTAAACCATAGAAAATTCTTTCTGTAATGCGAAACAATTTTATAAAATAATTTCCGGAATCTTTCATTATTTCAACTTGATGGTATTTTGTATAAACTTATATGTCAAGTAAGTAGTTTATTAGTTTCTCATTAAAATTTTGCTGTTGTTGAATTAAATGGGCGTTATTACTACCTCTGGGCGCAATTGCCGTTTATGGTTTAATAACACCCAATGTAGGTTTGGATATAATCTAATTTATAAAGAAAAACAGATTGGATTTTTTTTTTTAATATGAATTGTTAATTTATGTTCTTGAATATTTTTTTTACGTTGAAGCAGAAAAAGTTTTGTTAACAATGACTATAACAGAAGTTCAAGTTAATTTTCGCTTGCTAAGTAGTTCGATAGTTATTATGTTAAATGGTATTTTTATACATTCCTTTTATTTTTAATAAAGAGATTTATATGTGACTGTAATGTTTTGTTTGATATATAAACCCTTACAAAGTATTTTTGCGTCCAGCCTTTTATTAAGCGTTTGCTTATATGTGCGGTAATAAACATAGAATTTTTAAAAGCGACCAAGACAAGGTTTCAAAAAAAATGTGATTAGCATGGATCTCATAAATATTGACACTAATAAACAAGCATGTAACCGAAGGTTCAAAAAACTATGTTGAATCTTTTAATCCAATTAGTTGTTACATTTTAGTAGCAAATATAGAAGAAAAAAAGTTAGGTGGGCGTTAATTGCCTCGAGTACCATATTTATATAGCACTAATTTGTGCAGTGGAATTTCTAGGTTTTACGGACACTGAATTGGACCAAACTTTAATAAACTCTTTTTACATGTAAATGAAGATAGAAACCGTTACTGGGTTTCCGGGAATTTTTTTTCCCTAAAACCTATATTGCCTGGCCTGTAAAGCTTAAAGCTATAAATTTGAAGTGGTAAAGAAGGTCTAGAGAGAAAAAGTAATAAATTGCTTTTTTTTTTGGATAGTTTTTGGGACGGTCATTTACTGTAAATTTTTGGTCATAAGTCAAATACTATGTCACATTAAACTATAAAAAAAGGTTTTGGATTGAGCCAACATTCATAGCCCGTTCATACTAAAAAAAGAATTTAGATAACTTACTTCATTCCATAACTTAACATTTAGTATCTAAGTTTTTAACTTAATGATAGAAGGTTTTTGTAATTGGAAGACGTGGGAAAACAAATTGTACAACTGCACCTATTTAAGTTACCTAATAGTATAATTTTGTAGTTGACGAGAAACAGCTGTGATATAGAGACAGAGATACACCATAAGCACAGACTATTTAATAAAATGGTCCTTCTTTACCATTTTGGTACCCTAAGTAAGAGATTAGATATTTTTCACTCTTCATAAAGGAATAGAACATATTTAGTTGCGCAGTGGGGAATTGGCGGTCGAGACGAAAACTGTTCAATGTATGATATTAGTATGGATTACACCCTAGGGACGCACGGCATCAATTTTGTGTTGAGTTTAGTGTAGTTTCTACATTTTTTTTTGAATTTATTTGTTTGCCTCTGGATATATGCTTTACACATCTGTGTAGTTAAATTATATGTGTTAAGTGACTGATCTATACAAAGTTGATCAACATCAACAGTCTAAGTATGTATGTACTAAAAGTATAAGTATGTTTCCACACTGCGAGTTTCCGAGCGCTGATTTTTTCGCGCGTTTCAGCATTCCGCGCTGCTATTCCGCACTATTGATTTTCAGAACCCGCTTCTTTGTAGCTCATTTCAGAAATCCGGCGGAAAGCTTGTGCCGTCGCATTGATCGTTCGTAATCAAAAAAAAATCCGCCGCAAAAAATATTTAAATCGATACTGCGTGCATCCTTTAACAGACCAACGATACATGTTGACCTATGCTACATAAAAACAAAAAAATAAAAGGTAATTGACATGTTTGATTTTGTTTTTAGTAGCTTACTAACTTATTTTTAGTACCTAATAAGTGTTTCGGAATATGAACCGAATAATACTCTTTAGCTAATTATCAAAATATTGTATTATTACTTTAAATTGAACTTCTTGCCAGCTCTGTTTGGCATAAATGAACATTGTATACATTGTATTGACGATTCAAAAGTGTTCTTAGAAACCTATTTGAATAAAGTTTCATTTGATTTAACAGATAAACGATAAATTCTTTTGAAAATAGGTATATGATGACGACATTGACGGCGAGCTCATTTTACGTGTTGCTTTTGCGGTGTTTCTTCTATCACTGGCAAGAAAAGCCGCGCGCGGAAAGTTGTAATGCAAATGCTTTGAACAAATTCCATACACGGGAAAATGTGACTAGCCGCCATTGGGGCGTTTTTAAAATTCGCGGCGGAAAAAAATCTAGAATGTGAACGCTTCTTTTGTCATTTAGCGGAAATAAAACTGCTTACAAAAAAACGCAGTGCGGAAATACATTATATCGGTATTAGGGTGAACATGATTGTTGGAACAATCTAAGATAATAAGGTTGCCCAACCAAACCAAGCTGCTTTTGTAAACTGTTCTTGTTATACCGTATCGTATATCGTTTATTGTCTTTATATACAATATTTAGTACAATATTTCATATAAAATATGTTATGCATGATATATTGGCAGTAAGTAGGCATTGTAACATCCATATTGAATTCGAAGAATAGCTTATTGTCTTTAAAACAAAAGTTTCTTAATGCAGGCTTTAGACTGGGTTTTAATATCTTCGAATTTCAGCCACTAAGAAACTTTATCCATACTTAATATAAAAATTGCGAAAGTGAGTTTGTTCCATTGTATGTCTTTTCTTCAAGTCGCAAGGGAGTATTTTATTGAGCTGAAATTTGGCACAAGGCCAGTGGAAGAGACTAAGGAAAAACATAGGCCAATTTTTATCCCGGAAAATAAAAGAGTTTCTGCAGGAATAACTATACCCATATTCCACGTGGACGAATTACAGCTACAGCTATAAGGAATAGCCGTCGGAATCCAACCCCAAAAACCGAATAAGCGCGGGCGAAGCCGCAGGCAATAACTAGTATTCAATATTTTGGTCATACTAAAACATGAAATGGCGTGTCAAACGAAGAAAGCAAGTCACACCAAACTCGTATTAATAAGCAACTTTTGCTGTAAAGTTGCTTATAATTCCATGCAACAATTGCTTATACGTACAAGTTTGTTCTGGCGCTCGCCGGTCTGTGCTGCGGCATTTTTCATGTTGTTACAGAACCAAGCCTAAGCTAAAAAATTTAGGCGGCTGGAATTGATATATTAAGTTACTTAATACCTACATCTATTTATTTGGGGTTCCGCAGCCAAATGGCAAGAACCATTATAAATTCGTTGTGTACCTACGTCCGTCCATATGTCACGGTCTTATAATTTCGCCGTTTTTTGGTAGATTTTAATAAAATTTTACAAAGATGTGTCATTTTTTAGGGGAACCTTGCACAGAGGGATGAAAATATTTTTTTTCGCGCAAGCCATTATGTGGAATATCATGGATTGTATTTAATAACTTTGAAAATGTATTTGAGGTTCTTAAAAAACTTTTTCTTTCATATTTATATTTTACAAGTTATTTCTTTCTAAGTTAAAAACTGTGTAACTTTTAAATCGCGTGATCTAACAATCTGAAAAAAATCACGATAATATGGATAATTTATTAATAAATACTTTAAATGAAGATTTCTTTTGGACAAAATCGGTTTACAAGTGTTTTGACAATGGCAATAATTCTCGTAATGCGGAACCCTAACTTAATGCAAGAACGACCCGCAATTGGCTGGCACCGAACGGTAAAAAACCAGTTAAAACGTTTTGTATATGGATATTCAGTTATTACGAAACTGTGCAAGGAAAACAATATTACGGAAGTGTGTAATGAAAAGAATATTACGTAACTGTTTAAGGAAAAGAATATTACGTTACTATGTAAAGAAAAGAATCATGTTTTGAACGAGGCAAGCGTAAGAAGCTTATGAATAATATTGTCCTTACTGAGGTGGAATCAGAAAGCAGCGCTGCATATCTGAATTTGATTGAATAGAGAACAAATATGTTGTTTTCCTGTTCAATAAACTAGTGAGTAGGGTAAGATAGGCATGCTCCTACCACAGTTATCAACGTAGTATACCTACAACTATATATATTGCTCATAAATCTCTGTAGTCCCAGTGAAAAACAGTCGAAATGGATTATTTTCAACCGCTATCAAAACAAGGAGGTTCCCAATTCGACACATATGGCAATATTATTGGAATTGTTTTTACCTATTCATATAGATATGCCAAATTTCATAAGTGTATGTATGTATGTATGCATGCATAGATACATGTATGTCCATGTATTTTCGGTACTAGTTAATTCTTTAGTTAATTTTAGTTTTAGTTAGTAGTAGTTTTTAGATTTAACTTTAGTTAGTTTAGTTAATTCTTTAATTGAATTAGGTACCAATCAATTTAGGGAATAGAGCAAGTTTAATCAAAATCGGTATAGTAGTTTAATTTAGTGTGTACCAATCACTAGAAAAACACGTCATCTGTTTAACGCATTGGTTTGAAACGACGCAATTCTAACGCGGAACTTATTGTGTGTATGTTACTTGATATCTTCGCCAATTTTGAGTTTATTTTATACTATTAAGGTGGCAAACAAGCAGACGGGCCACCTGATGTTAAGCGGTCACCGTAGCTTACGGATGTTTGCAGCGCTATCCATTACTCGCGCATTAGCGACCCTTAAAAAACAACTCCTTTGTTAAAGAACCCACCCTATTGTTCACTCAAAAGGAATACCCTTATATTAAATTCCAATTACCAACTAAAAATAAAAATTTAAAAATAAATAACAGCTAACATTCAGCTGAGTGTTTTCTTCTTCTTATAGTCGAATGAAAAAAAAAAATGTTTGTTTTATGGGGTTTTGAAGCGGTGTAATTTTTTAAATATTTTTTGTTAAATGTAGGGTATGTGGACATATAGGATATGTGGTTACGAACATCGTCGTGAGTAGTGTCTCATACGTAATAAGAAGTATAAAAGAGCTCAAAAATTACATTTTTTTAATAGTTGCGTGACTCAAAAGGAAAGAAACGGAAACTTCAAAAGATTACTTTGTTGTTTGTTTGCCTGCTTATCAAATCGCCTTTTCTCAGGAACTCGAAACAAGATATCAATTGTTATGTCAACGGTCTTTGGAGTTGTAAATAAAACTAAGGTTGTAAGTTAACCCAATTCAAAATGTGGCCATTTGCGCTGCATATTTTGACACTCGCAAATAATGCAAAGAAAAAAAAAACCAAAAATTGTTAATTAATAGTTATAAGTATGTCACATAAATAAATATATATACGTTAAAAACGAATTTAAAACAAGCTTTTTTATTATTAAAAAAGAACTAAAAAGTAATTTTAATTAAAACCAAGCCGTATTATAAAAAGGAAATAAACGTATAAATTAATTTTAAAAACAAGGCTTGAAGTCAATAAGGACTAAAAAATTAAAAATAAGCTTTATAAGCCATTTTCTACGGTAAATACCTTTAACTGACACTATAGTTCCTTCTTTATGACAATTTCAAGCCACGACTAATCAAATGCGCCCAAACTCGATGGGGTTGCGTCGTTTCTAGTTAAATGGCTATGGCTTACCCTAGAAAAAGCATGCCATTTCGATCAGTGTACAAAGACATATAACACTATTGAAGCATACAAACAGACACATTTCCAAGTACGATAGGCGCCAGCACGTGACAACAGGATGAAAATCTCGATTTTTTCAGTTTTTTGTCGGTATAAAATTCAAACTTAAAAACAAGAGAAATGTGAAACTAGCAAATTCGATTTGACATATAAATATTTATTTTATGGAAGAATAATAAAATATAATTCTTAGTTTTCCAAAGAATTTAAATTAAGCCCAATAATAGAGTGTCAGAATATTTTTTTTTCTAAATGTTATATTAGACAAATTATGATATAAGCAAATCGACTAAATTAAGGTTTGAACTATAACATATATTTTTTTCACGTCAAAAAGTTTACTCAGGACTGAAATAAAATTAATTAAATTCTTGCAAACTTAACTCGTTCGGGTATCGAATTTTTAGTTTTGCTTAAAGTGGTAATTTCTAACATAAATGAAAATTTTTGCAAACCAGCCGTGAAGATATACAATAAGTATGACACTACGAAACTAACTAAATACTTTCAAGAGAGATGGTCAAGTAGAAAATAATAAGGTAAATAAATTAAACTAGATACCAGTGTTGACCAAATTTTGATTGCAATCAACAAATATTTCTTTATTAATCGTGACTGCAGCAATTTACAATCGATTAATTGTTGATTGCGATTGCCACAACGTGACTGCAGCAATTAACATATTTTAATGTATTTCATTAGTGTGATAGTCACGATTAAAATTTATTGATTGTTAATAGTAATTAATTTTATTTCAACACTGCTAGATAACACAAGGTTAGTAGGCACTTTTGTAATAAACAAAAATTTTTACAGTTACACACAATATAATACTATAGATAGTACAATACAGTGAAGTAAATATTAATTTATACAGAATTCTAAGTCTGGTTAGGATTAAAAATGGTTGCAAAATTATACCTAAAATAGTGTTATTTGTTGGTAGCTTTAATAATAACCGAAACACCAATACTGGTGTTTCAGTTAACAAAATATTTACAAATTTATTTATTATTTTATTATTTTGCTTTATTATTTACAAATAATACTATTTATAAATAATCTACGTAACTCTTAAGAATAAAACTAATATAAACATTAGAAATGTATGTGATGATACGTACAAGTTGCGTAATACTAAACTGGGGAATTCTTCCAGAGTATCATACAGCAATGGAATGAGAAGATTTTACGTAATCTCTTAGTAAGAATAAAGAGTAAAATTATGTAATATGATTATTACTTTAGTTATATTATGAGCAATATAGTTAGATAACTGTAAACAAATATGGTTATAGAATTCCAAGTATGGAATACGGAGCATTGAACTCCAATAACGTCGTCTCTACAATAGTGCCATGAAATTGTATGTACATGATATTATTATGTCAACATGACGTAGGAACGTATTTTAAAATAAAAATAATAATAAACAAATATATATTTTTTGTAAGTAAGCTATCAATCAGCAGCTAACAAGCAGGTAATGTCCATGTATGGGTGATTTATGTAACAATTGTCATTCAAAGAGAAAAAAACTTTAAATTATCTAAAATTCATAATGCAAAACAGTTTCTCTAGATAATCTACTTTTTCCTACAATGTTGATAAAAGTTCATAACGTAGACAAAGAAAACCATACCATGGTAGTCATAACTCCGAGCATGGATCGCGATTTTCCGCGAAAGTAACGAATCAATCCGAATATTCTTTTAATTTAAGTATACCAGTTGAATATAAAGCTTGCAACAAAAGAAGCGATAAGAAACCACCTTTACGGAGAGTAGCACACCACTAGAGCGTATCACTAAATAATGAACGTACTAAGCACAGGACGGAAACGCACTTCTTATTTCTAATCTTAACAATATTCGTCTTTTATATTTAATTTAATAAAAACAGAACTGCACAACAAAAGCTCCTCAACGGAAAATGCAAAGCTTCACTGCAAAACGATAATAATAGTTTTTTTTATTTTTGAATGCGGTCGATCGATTTAAAGCTCGAGTAAAATAATGGAGCTTTGTCACATAACCGAATATTCGCTGCAGTTTTATTCAACAAAGCGTTAAAGGATTCGCGTCAATGTTCGCTCAGGCTAAGGCCTAGGAACAAAAAATTTTGCTGACGATTGGATGGCAGTGTAGGCGGTACGGTCCACAGCGTGATCGCTGGACGTAAACTCCAGGGGCAGTTCAGCGGCGCACGCAAGAGGTCGCTGTGCGCGCGTCTCGCGAAATAACCTGCCGAACCCTTCCGAAGGACGACGAAGCCTCCCGAACAAGGCTTGACCTCGCACAACCTCTCCTTCCACTGGCTGAACTTTACAGCTAAAACGTATAGGGTTGCTTTAACACCGAGCTTTTGGATATGGAGTTAAAAACGTGACAATGCCATATAAAATCGTGAAAATCAATAGAAAATTGGCACAGTGTTAAATATTTATATTTTGCACAAATAATTGTTTTAGGTTAGTATTAAATTATGTATAGTCTATAGTGGAAGTCAAATAATTGGTAGCCAGTCAACTACACGGCAACACTTCTTGCATTGTGGGGAGCTAATATTAAAAAAATTTATTTTTTATTATAATCACTGACCTGAATCTGAGAAGTGACTGCAATTATAATTTTCCTAGCCTTATTACATATCTCTACAGTTTTCGCTAAATCGATTTATCTATTTTAATAAAATTTACTATACTGGCAAGTTACTTTGATTTTTCAAATAAAATGTTAAGGTATTACTGAAGCCAATAACATGCAAAATAATTAAATGAAATAAAATTGAAGGAAGTTTCTTAAAAATATTAAAAAGTGGGTATTGTAAGACAAATACAACTTCGTATTTCGTGGAAATGTTTAACTTTATTTATATTGGAAACAACCCCTGATAATTTGATTCATGATTGAATTTGTATTTAACTTGTTATACCAGGGGACATATGAGTGTTCTTACCTCAATACTTCATTCACTCTCCAAGTCGCGCATTTAAGACTTTACTTACATAAGTTTCATTTTTTGTACATTATTATGTATACAATTTTGTTTCCCATGTTCATGTTCTAAATATTATGCGTTCTATTGTATTTTGAGCAATATACCCACAGCATCTTAAGGCTGCGTCCTACCAAAATGTGCAGTTTTTTGCTAGTTATTGAAATCGATTAAAAAAAAACCACATACAAATTCAAACGTTCTTTTACAAGAAAATTACTACATTTGTTTTTAGATGTAAGTAAAAACTTCTTTAAAAAAATAGTTACT
Source organism: Apoda limacodes (assembly GCA_946406115.1). Taxonomy (NCBI): domain Eukaryota; kingdom Metazoa; phylum Arthropoda; class Insecta; order Lepidoptera; family Limacodidae; genus Apoda; species Apoda limacodes. The sequence continues at coordinate 16,040,878 of OX291546.1, forward strand.
CTCCACCCTCTCGTTTTTCTATTTTTAATCCATAACTCATTATTTGCTCGTTTTGGAAACAAGTATAATTCATTCTATGGAATGTAAAGTAAACTTACTGTAATAGGTTTGTCATAACTTATCTTAATATATATAAATCTCGTGTCACAATGTTTGTCCTCAATGGACTCCTAAACTACTGAACCGATTTTGATCAAACTTCGTAAATATCTGTTATTTGATCCAACTTAAAAGATAGGATAGTATTTATCTCGATATGTCAAGTGCGAGCCGGACTTGGGCACTATAGGTAAAAACCAACTTTCGCCGGGTACAGAGGAACGGCAGCGGAACAACGTTCGCCGGGACAGCTAGTGTGATATAATTTTAATAATTTTAATGCTACGCTAAGCTGACCTTCAAATTGAAAGATATTTTTGTCACAGAAAAATATGTTCTATTGGAATCTAACATCGTCGATTTTAGCTTAACCCCTTATCATTTAAAATAGATGAATGTTTTGAACATTACCGCGCGCCTTCTGGTCCCAAACTGAGCAAAGGTTGTGGTATGGATACCATACAACGGATACAAATACATATATATATATATATATATATATATGCTTTTTTTTGGTAAATACACATACATATACATAAAGACTCAGACTCAAGACAAACACTAATAATAAATGTTGCGGGAATCGAACTCATGCCCCTCAGCATCAGCAGTCGGCTCATTATACCCACTGAGCCACTGAGCCGTCATTTGGTATTACAAGTCTTCGATCAACTACCGTATATAAGCATGTAGTCATTTATTTGTGTGTTGCATGATTGCAGGTATTATTAATATTAATAGATTTAAGAAAGTTTTTTATAAACTAAGATTTATGAACATTGGATAAAGATGTATTTATTGACGCTGCCAAAACCAATTTTACTATCTGTCGGTAAACATTCGCAAAATAAAATTACATTGTAATTTTTTAATTGGCGGGATTAAAAATCAATTATGTCTTTGCCGGTGTCAATAGTTCAATTTAACAATGAAATGTTTTAAAGCACCTGTTAACTGACTTAAATAAAGAAGGTTATCAATCGACTCTTATGTATGTAATGTATATAAATATTGTTAGAATTGCACAATTTTTATTCATATTAGTCTATATGGACTTCAAAACAGATGTTCCACAAGTGTATGTATGTATGTGTATGATTGTCTACGTATTTCTCAAAAACTAGTGATAGTATTAAATTATTCTTTGTTTTATTGAATTAGTTATCTTTTAACTTAGAGAACAGGGATAAGGGACCTTATTGTGAACAGTCTCGAGTTCGGACTCTGGAATTCGTGACCAAAATATATGGAAGTCTGATTTAACTCTCGAAACCCGTCAATGTAGATACTTGCATACATTTTGCTCTCGAATTCCAGAATCTGAATAGCTCGAGACTTTTCCCAATAAGGTACCAGGACTCTTTAAGTGTGTACCGATCACTAGAAATACAAGTCGTTTAACGCAGATTTTTATTGTGTGTATGTTGCCCGATATCTTTATCGATTGTGAGCTGATTTTATTTTATTTTTGGTAGCAAACAAGCAGACGGCCCGCCTGGTGTTAAGTGGTCACCGTAGCCTATGGACGGTTGCCATCCAGCGGCAGTACTTGCGTATTGGCGACTCTTAAAAGTGTAATCAGTTTTTCTAATCAAATGAATTTTATTTAATATTTGTATATAAAAATAGCCGACTAGTATTTAAGTGTATATTATGTTATGTATGGTATGTTGCAATATTGTCACATAATTTAAATTTTAATCATAAAGAAATACATCAAAAAGGCATGCAACATCACAAGAGTTTTCTGTCCGTCACTTCCGTTTTTCCGTTCTACAAGAACGCACACTACCGTACTGCGGCGAGTGACGATTATACTTGAGTGCGGGTTTCATTGCGGCTTTTACAAGAACTGTCGATGTCTCGCTCCCACACTGCAGCATATCAATATTCATAGAGTAGGTTTGCGTGTATGATTTTTGTACTTAGTGCATACTTTTGACGTAGTGGTCAGTCATTACTTTAACAATAAACCATGATTCAACAGAAGCAATTTGATGTAATGTACCTGGATATGTTTGCACCCGTTTATTTTAAGGTCCACGTCAAAGCAAAGCTTGAATTTGGAACATAATTTTATTTGCTTCCGTAGGCTAATGGTAAATATGTACTTCTTATGTCCGTCCGTCCGTTCGTATTTCACAGCTTTATAATTCCGAATTCGATGCCCTTGCATCCATTCTGATTAAATGGATCAATTTTTTTGTGTCAGTTTTTAAATGAACTGCGAAAGTAGTTCTACATATATTGAACTAAATGTGTCGTTGGATAAGGCCGTCAAAAATGCATGTGACGTTTCTTAGTTTTTTTTTCTCTAAATTGTAGATATTTTGAGGAGTTGGTACCGGTTCACAAGTTTCTCAGATGTTCACAATTTAACCCTAGAAGTCTAATCTATTTTAGAGATACGCAAAGCCTTATCATACGTTTTGGGGGCGTGGGTACATATATAAATTACAACCTGTAGACAAAAATATACCTACTTATGTCCAAATGTTCAAAGGATATGACAGTTAGGAATATAAATTTATAATTAAACACAGTTCTATCAAAGAATACATCAATATAGTTATTAATACAACAAAATAAAAAAAGTATACGTTTACTCAAACTACAAAATCAACTAATAGGAGTACTTATATTTTAAGAGTGATCTTGACAGTCGTTCACTTTGTGCTCGCAACATACTGTTTTTTTGCACCAATAGCAAATTGATTTAGAATTTGTTTTTTGTAGGAACAAAAAGCGTCTTAGTTAACAGTTACGTAGAGCCTAATCATACACCTCGCAGGCGTGCTGTACCACTATAAGTAAAAAATGGCGGAACCCACATTAGTAGCATAAGCACCATTAGCAAGCTCCCGTTGACCTTTGAGTTAGCTAAACAACGCGAGGCGCTAACTTCTTTCATAAGAAAGGTATAGAGAATTTTTGGTTTCCTGCACGCCCCGCAAGCGTAGATTAGGCTTATTTTGAGGAGTCTTTTTCTCTAAGAACCGTAGCTTATGCGTCCACGACACGCACTTGGTCGGTTTTGTACGAATATTTGAGAAGGACTAGCTTGGACTTGATAGGAATTGTTTTACATAAATGCTATATCAGTTTATTAGTTAAAAAGTCAACTACTACTACTGGTAATCGCCGTTTGTAGCGATGTACGCATGTACGATTTTAAACTAGGTACGCAACGGATTTTATTGAGGTTTTCATCGATAGATTGAAAGATGATTCAAGAGTATGGTTTATACGTATAGTTTAATATTGTTTTGTGTTATTTTGTTGAAATATGACGGTAGTTGTTCAAGATGTTGGAAAGAATCATGCCGATGCTTTTAAATGGCATGTGCTGCAATGGCATTTTTAACAGATGGCAGTGTTAGTTGGTTTATCGACATAAGCATGTCCAGGTTCTATACATCTCTAACAGATGGCGGTGAAAGGTAGTTTATTGACATACATGTCCTTATTGGGTTGTAACAGGTCGGAGATACCTGATAGGACTTTAGGGGAAGTGGAAGAGAATAGTCTTTTTATTAGTAAAACTTCCACGTGTCTATGGTTAGGTATTTTTGTTATTTAAAACAATTAGAAGGAAAAAATATAATGTCAGTTGAAGAGAAAGTAAAATATGATTGAATAGTATAGGTTGAAGAAAATTAATATAATGTGTAAAATCCCATAGATTTCATATATCTAGGATATTCATCGTATGCACGATGTTATTGGCTCAGAAATGTATGTGTAAAAATGTCCAAAGAATAATTTTTACAGGATTTTACTGTAGCTTAAGCACGTGAGCATGTTATTTTAGGTTTAGACTTCTTGAGGAAAAATGATTGCAACCTCAACTTAAGAACCTCAATACCCTCAATGATACAGGGAAAGGTATTTGTATCATTCAGAACGTGCGAATCATACGTCATGAAACGAGGGTAAAGTTGCACTTGGTCGAAAATGGGGCGAATTTTTTTTTTACAATAAATAGCTATTTTGGGGCCTACAAATTAATAAAATAGGGGCACCCCAATAATAAAAAAAAAATTGGTTTCCGCCCCTATTTTATTAATTTTTAGGCCCCAAAATAGCTATTTATTGTAAAAAAAATTTCCCCCCCCATTTTTGACGAAAATCCCTAAAGTGCAATTATACCGAAACAAGTGCCGAAAAATATTTATGATATGCTCTTTAAAAATAAATAAAGATAACTCGTATGATAAGAAAATGTTCTCAAAAAATTATAGTCCAAGAGTTGGTGCAGGTTGCCAAATAGAGAGGTATGGGAATAAAAGTGTTAATATAATAAAAAATAGATTTAATGTAGGATATAATGAGGAGAAGTCTCAGAGAATTTTATTAAATCGTGTAAAATTTTTCAAAATTCGAAAAGCCTTATATCGGACATTATTTACATGTGAAGTTTCATTTAGGCCATATAGATTCTTTAATTAAAATAAGGTTTAGATATAAGTCGTAGGTCAGGTTTTTCTTATGAATTAGGAAAATTACTTAAAACTCCCTGCGTAATTACAAGGTTGTTGCATAATAAAAAAAATGCAATTGTAAATGAAAAATGTAGAGAAAATACATTTTAATAGGATAAAATTGTTTAGGACTAGAGAATAGTTGTAGTAAACTAGGATATTTTTTTTTCTCTATATAAAAGGTTAAGTAGTTTTAGTTGTGCATACGGAAAAACTTTATTTACATACATAGATAAAGAAGTCGGGTGAAAAGGTTATAGTGTTAGAAATATGTCGTGCGTTAGGTAAGTTTTTAATTTTTAGTATATGGCGATTATGAGTAGTACAGGGAGGTTGGATATGGGATTTTAATTCTATGACAAATCGAGCTGTCAAATATATAACGTCAAAAAAAAAGTAAATAAACAAACATTATTATTTACAATAAATAAATATGTATACGAAGTGATGGGAAGTTAATAGCTAATATAGGACGAATAAAAAGTAAGAGGAAATTGGGTTGATGAAAAGAATTAGGAGTGCGGATTACACATTTTAAAAATGTTATATCCAGGTTGTTTAACTTGTCGGTGAGAAAAGTTTAATGATGGAGATACACGAGGTCGAGGTGAGATAAAAGTAATTGTAAAGCATAGCTTAAGTTACATTGGATAGAAGGAATAGGAATAGTAGATACAGAAGAGTGTAGGACGTGTCAATAGGTGATTTTATAAGGAAATAAATAAATAATCTTTATTTATTATGTTAGGTTATGTCAAAGAAAATAGTCGAAAGTTAGAGGAGTTAGAGACGTGTGAGAGTATAGAGAGCCAGTTCGATAGTAGTAGTGGCATAGTAATATATTACGTATAATATAGCATATTTCATTATTAAGAAATATAGGTAGGATATTGCTCAAAAATATAAAGTTGGTATAATATGTCGACATGTCTTGTGACATATTTGAATGTTAATCGCGAATCGTGTGTAAAGGACATTGGTTCCGTACAATTAAATGAGTCGTAAGTTGTGTTTTTTTGTTTATTTATTGTTGTTATATGTTGTAGTTATAATAATTTAGCAAGCTAGTTATAGTTAATGTATTTAGATGGTGTGAGTGTTATATATAAAAAAACCCGGCTAAGTGCGAGTTGGACTCGCGCACCGAGGGTTCTGTACCTACCACCATTTATGTTATCTACAAACACAATCAAAAATATTTTTATATTTGAATTGATTGATTGAAAGGTAAATTGCGGCTTACGATTTATGACGTATTATAAAAAAACTACTTTTAAGTCTCGTTCAAACCAATTTTCGATGAAAGTTTGCATGGTTATGTACATCATATATTTTTTTAATTTTATCATTCTCTTATTTTAGAATTAACGGGGGGGGGGACACACACACATTTTACCACCTTGGAAGTGTATCTCGCGCAAAGTATTCATTTTAGAAAATAATAATATTAGAAACCTCAATATGATTTTTGAAGACCTATCTATATACCCCAGGTATGGGTTTGATGAAAAAAAAAATTTTGAGTTTCAGTTCTAAGTATGGGGAACCCCAAAAATTTATTGTTTCAACAGTATAGTTCTTATAGTTTCGGAAAAAAGTGGTTGTGACATACGGACGGGCAGACAGACAGACATGACAAATCTATAAGAGTTCCGTTTTTTGCCATTTGGCTACGGAATCCTTAAAAATTAATGCTTAACGTTTTGTTTTATTCAAAAAAAAATAGGATTAATATAGTTAATTGATTTTAATTGATATTTAATATAAAAATAGTTCTTAGTATTTCTAATGGGTTAACATAGAATATTATCATAAGGTTTAGGCATTTGATAATGTTAAACCCTGATTATTTGATTATGGAAAGTAAGTTAATATGTGTGGAAGTGAAGATAGTTCATAAAAGTTAATGAACATCATTTGGTTTTGTTTTATTTTTGCATGGATTAGAGTTTAGCCTGACTAGGTATACTTATTTAAATAAACTTGAATATTTTAATGTTGGGGAGTCAATTCATTTAATTTTGACGAAAGAAAGGGTAGTTATTGTAACTTCTTATACATAACATTTACTAATATCTTTATTTATTTCTAGCATGAGGAATCATCCGTAGGGATTCATATAGCTTATAGGTGTAGGAAGGTAAAAAAAAAAGGGGGGGTTAGGGAAAACAAAGAATATATGCTTAGTAGTGACAGTTTTTTTTTTATGAAAATATTATTAAAGTAAAGCTACATATGATTGTTTGACTTTTTATGTTAACGTAACTAAGATAAATTGATTTCGGTTATCTATAGTAGGGATATTCTGTAATGGTAAAGAAAATGTCTCTGAGATTTTCGTGAGTGAAACAGAATAAAAGACTATCTTATTCAGTTAGACTGCTATTGAAATAGCCAGATATCGCGAAGACAGTCCACGGGTTAGGTACACTCATAGGTTTCTTTTTATAGTTTCCACCTTTGTTGTCGAAATTGTAATAGGTAAGCCAAGGGAAAATTAAACGCAACTTGTTTCTATAATTTTCATGCAGCCGGTGGAAAATATGTAACAGGTCGGAAATACCTGTCAGGACTTTAGGGGAAGTGGAAGAGATATAGTCTTTTTATTAGTAAAATTTCTACGTGTCTATGGTTAGGTATTTTTGTTATAAGGTCAAAAGAGTTATCTTTTCAAACCAAAACAATTGGAAGGAAAAAATATAATATCAGTTTGATAGAAAGAAAAATTATGATTGAATAGTATAGGTTGAAGAAAATTAATATAGGTTTAGGTTTAAGATACTTTATTTCTCATAAGAATAAATTAATTCACTTACATGAGAAAGTTATAAGATTAGTTAACATACATTAATATTTAACTTAGTAGGTGGAGGGTAGCTTCAATACATTCAATTCATAGTCTGTCCGGACAAGGTTGAAGTGACTGTGACTGTGTGTTACGTGCATATACAGAATTTGTGTTACTAGATGTGGCATTAGTTGAGCGTAGTTTGTGCATAAAATGTAGTGTTTTTACTTTTTATTTTACATAGTTAATAACTATACGAATCCTGTGTTAAGTTCTATCTTGTTTATTAATTATATATAATTTAAGTAGTTTTTTAAAGATTAACATAGATTTCGCTTCTTTAATGTACCTAGGTAACAGATTATACATTTGGGCACCTTCAAACATAAGACTTTTTTTACCATGGTTGGTACGTGGTGAATATAGTTTTATGTCATTTGCTCGTCTTAACACGTAATGATGCGATTGTTGTTTTTGCTTAAAATTAATTTCTGTGTTTAGGATTTTACGAACCAGGATGCAGTTGTAGTACATGTATGTTTGTGAGAAGTTCATTATTTTTGTTTGTTTGTATATTTCTCTAGAAGATGTATACAAATTAAACTGAAACAATATTTTTATTAATTTATTTTGTGAAGACTGTAGTATAAATTTATTAGTTTTGGCAGCTGTGCCCCAGATTTCTATAAGATAGTCAATATGTGGTTTGATAAGTGTATTATATAGAGTAAAGCATACTTGTGGAAAACATTTGACAATCCTCCGCAAAGCACCAGTTAGTGAGGTAAGTTTAGTTTTGACTTTATTGATATGTAGTTTTCAAGACAGGCTTTTGTCCGAAACTAGGCCAAGATATTTTTCTTTATCAACTCTGCTAATTTGTTGGTTATTAATTGTTAGTGGTGCGAAGTTTGGTATTTTTTTATTTTTAGCAGTTAGTTTATATAGTTAGTTTTAGATATATTTATGGTTAGGAAATTTAATTGACCCCTAAAAATCAAGAATATTTAAATCATTTTGGGCATCCTGTAAGATGGTTTAAAGAGAATTTCCAAATAAAATAATCTAGTGTCGTCTGCGTAAACAGTAAGGTCTCCTTATTTTGTGGACTCCATTAATGTAAATAAGAAAAAGCAGCGGTCCTAAAATCGAGCTTTGGGGTACTCCAAATGTAATTAATTTCGGGCTACTTTCAGTAGATTTAGTTTTAACTATTTGGTAGCGATTTGATAAATATGATTTAAGCATATCATAGACAGTTCCTGTAATTCCTTTTTCACATAGTTTATTTAATAATATGGTTTGACACACTGTATCAAAGGCCTTCTTCAGGTCTATAAAGACACCAAGAGCTATTTGTCTTATAATGTGTAAAATCACATAGATTTCATATATTTAGGATATTCATCGCATGCACGATGTTATTAGCTCCTGATAATAATGACAAGCAGAAAGTTGATATAGGAGAATAGATGTATCCTATGTCAGGAGCGAAGAAACTGGAACAAAGATAGGTATTTAATTTTAAAATATAAATTAAGGATCAGTAATATTCAACGAAGTATTTAGAAGCGGGATAAATAAACAATAAGTTACACCCCAAATTCTGTTTGATTCGTCTCCTAACAAATATCATTAAATCTTACTATAATTAGACTTATGGTATGCCCCCAATATCTCTCAGCAGCGAAATAAATATTATAACGGCGAGCGAGTATTGCATATAGAGTTCACAGTATCTAATTGAAATCCGCGTAGGTGTAGTCGTGGGTAAAAGCTACCCCTTTGTTGTAACAGATGGTGCTACAGCGCAAAAACTTTAGGGACAGAACAACGTGTGCCGTGCCAGCTAGTAGTTAGTAGTAGTTTCAAGTTTACTGAGCACGAATTTCAATATTGCGCCTGTAACATACACTGCGGAACCAAGTAAGCAGAGTATTGAGAAGAGAGTCGCTTCGTACTCGTGACATCAGCTAGGAAATCTATATAACAAAGGAAAGCATAACAAACTAACAAAGTTCAAAAGTCGATCAGGCGAGGCGACGTTGCATGAGAGAGTAGAAATGCCTTTCAATACTCTCGTCCTCGCCCAACTTCTTCATTAGTAGCGCCGATTTAGGCCGAGGCCTTAAATGTTAGTCTGGGGCGCTGAGACCCCCTAGAATTTTATACGTGCTTGTTCATGGATAGTAAAGTGGGCGCTATATGATAGTTTGCAGTACTTAGGTTGTTGAAGTAAGACGCACATTAAGAAAGATATGATCGCGTTTTGTAACTCTTTAACTACTTAATAAGAAGATATTGATAATATTGATAACATTAAATCGCATGCACAGCGCAAAGCAGGCTGGCACTGTTTACGTCTTATTTATAATTCTAATTAGAAAATTTGACCTATTCCGATGTAACGTAATTCGACAACTCAGCATCGAAATTTTAATATCGGACCTCGGTTTCGAGATTCAGGAGTTAAAATATTCCGATATTCATGCCCTAATGTAACCTGTATACTGTTTAACCTTACCAGTTTTCATATACACGATATACACGATGTAACTGTTAGCAGAAAAAAAGTCGATACACAATGTTCTATAAGTGCTTTTGTTAAAATTTAAGCTGAATAATTCTGGTGACATTTTCCTCTCTTTAGACAAAGAGCAACTTACTGCCTTGAGAGCATTTAACGAGGACATACTTAGTGTCAAGTAGAACTTAAAGCGGAAACAAGCGAATTTATAAGTCCAAATAAATGACCGTTTGAAATGACTAAGTCTACGACAATCGTCCTATATAGACGGGTACGTAGATTTATATTTGTTTTTGTCTTGAGTTTGTGTGTTTACTTTGTAAAGTATGTATTTATATACAAAAAAAATTATGTAAAGATATGTGTTTGTATCCGTTGTCTCGTATTCATATTACAAGTCTTGCTTAGTTTGGGACAAGACGGCGCTGCGTGATTTGTCCAAAACTATTATTATTATCTAATCTATAAAATTCTCGTGTCACAGTGTTTGTAACAAAACTCCTCCGAAACGGCTTGACCGTTTCTTATGAAATTTTGTGTGTATATTCAGACGTTATTATATAAGATAGATAACCAACAATGAACGCAACAGAAAGGAGTCTCGGTTAGATGTGTCCTACCCCTAACAACTAATTATCTATTGAATAATATTTTATATTTCATAAAAAGTAAACTCCTATGAATTTACTTTTATTTATTCTTAACAATAAATAACTAATTTATTATTTGGCTAAATACGTAAATTATAATATTTAAAAACGCATCCGCGTCGCAGTGTGAAAGATTCCGCCTGCATTTTCATAGAAAGCGCAGTTTAAAGTATATGTAAGTATATGATACATTTTGGACATCTGTCTGCAGTGTTTTTAGTTTAGCTACTGCAGCGTTCCTTTTGGTTTGCAAAATCAATGCATGATCTTTGGTAACATATAAGACAAGAAGCCCTCGCTTTGGTCGATTTGGAGACTGGTTAATACTGCTCTATTTTTAGGATATCCTACTATGTGATTAAGCTGTGCTGCTCCTTTCTTTTTCGGCTCCATATTGCAGACTTCTGCTTACCTACTGTCTTAATTTTATAGACTGTGGTAAATTCTATAAAATTAATACTTTTAATTGTTGATTTAAAAGTGCTGTTCAAAAGTCTACTTCAATAAAAATGCTTGAAGTTTGAGTGAGTTGTCACTCAAACTATTTACTAATACTAATTGCACTGCACGTACTGCAATTAGTACGTCTAATTGCCTTCCAGCCTACCCATTTATGCTCCGATTAACTCTAACTTGGTTTCGTGCGGATTTAGGTGTTATCTATATGTATATACTCTGGGGTTTGAATTTACTAACAAAAATCTCACTTGTTTTAAATCAATAGGACAGTTGTGAAGCAATTGGAAGCCAACAACAACACATACATTTTATATATAACGTATTATGACATTTATGTCCTCTCATTGGGCTCTTAACCATAATAATGCTAAAATTCCATATAACCAATCGCCATCTTCCTCAGCATCTTTATCTATTCTGTCTACAAGATATTTCTCATTGGCTAAAAGTCGCGTTTTGTTGACCGCATAATGTACATTATGCGCTCAATGTTAATAATCCAACTTAAGAGAATGAGCCAAGAATTGTACAGCACACTGAATCATACAGAATTTATGTCTTTTTAACTTGGCTGGATTATGACATAAATCTATTAACCTAACTTAAACTTAGCCACAAAAATAAGCAGGCAGAGGCATAACTCAGATACTTAGTCTAAATTCAGATCTTTCTCTCATTCTATAGCACGGTTGCTGCATCCCCTAAGCGAGAATTTATCAAATTGGAATACATAATTACCGGCCAGGAGGTCGTGCATGAAATACGTCAAGTGCTATAAACAGGAATAATGCCGTACTCGCCTTACTGTTTGAAACAGTACGGCATTATGTAAGCCTCCATTTTTAGTTTTCCTTAACAAAATGGAGAAAACGGAATCCTTGTAAATTCGTAATGTTAGTCCGTCCGAATGTTACAGCCTAATAATTCCGCCGTCTTGGCATCGATTTAAATGATATCTTAAGTAAAGGTGTCTTTTGTGAATTGCCATACTCATTTTACATGAAAAAAGAAAATTTTTAAGGGTAGCTCTCTATACATTGTCTGAAGGTTAATTTTTTTTCCGTGTACACTATCGTGTCGCTTGATCTACTTCAAAAATAAAACCGAGGTTTCTAAGCAGTTTTTCTCTAAGATATATTTTATTTAATACCAAAGTTAAAATTTTTTGTACCCTCCCTCTTCCTTTTAAACCGCGTGTTCTAAGAACATAAAAAATCACGGTGTCAAAACTTTATACATACTTTTTATGAAAATATAGTTTTGATCAATATCGGTTCACAAGTTTTTTAGATATACGCAATAATTCTTATTCTACGGAAACCTAAATTAATGCGTATGCATACGACGCACTTGGCCGGTTTTTATTATTTTAGTTGTATGTACATAAACAGGTCCTTGATTAATTGAAATAGCATGGAATCTTACTTATTAAAATCTGGTATCAAGCGATGAAGATATCGCGTACCACACAGACAAAAACATACCTATTATTATATCAGTAGATCGTCTACATAATAGAGCAAATCTTACCGCCACATTTTCTAGTTTCCACGTCTAATTAGGAATTTATCCTAATACAAGAACAAGAAATAAAATAGTCTTGGACATATCACATAGCGCCATCTGGTCACAAACTAAACAAAACATGCTGTACATGATATAAGATACAATTTACTTATATTGGAAATACATAAATTTTTTCTACATGGAAAAGACATTTAAGAATGCGATATAGGCTAGATCGCGTGAATACGCCGTTTTTGTCCAAATTTAGTAGCTAAACTACAAGCACGTTAAGAATTGAAAAAAAATATATGTTTTAAAATTTAGTGCATTACCATACTGAATAATTTTCATTAATTGTATATAATGCAATTAAAAATCTGAAAGTGACCATTGTTACAAAATTTGTGCAAATTTTTATAGCGTGTATTGCATTTGCTTGTTATGAAAGTTAGTTAAAAAATAATAGATAAGTGCATTGACTCTAAGTTTTAACAAAAAGCCAAAAAATGTAACTACAAAACGGTTATAACGTTAAATTCCATAAAAAAAACGGGTTGCACTCCGGGAGTACCGGCAGAAGTGAAAACATACAAGCAATTTATTTCCTATCATTTCGTATACATATTTATTTATATAAAAATGATTATAAATAATAATGTTTGTTTATTTACTTTTTTGACGTAGTATATTTGACAGCTCGTTCTGTCATAGAATTAAAATCCCATATCCAACCTCCCCGTACTATTCATAATCGCCATATACTAAAAATAAAAACTAACCTTATGTAAATAAAGGTCACGTGTCCTGACGCGAGTTTGACATTTTTTACCCATCAAAAAAAAAAAGTCCACAACGCCGCTAAAGAAGTTTTCACTTCAAAAACCTTTTTATGGCATAAATTACTTAAGAAGTATATAGTAATCTATATGACATTGCATAATGATTTTTAGTGCATAAACATGCTCATTGTAAGTATTACAGACATTAGCTTTCTGGCCTGTATCGCCCTCTTAAGGTGATGGCAAACCAAAATGACTTAAGTTAGCAATAAGTTAGCAAGAATTTGATTAATTCTGTTGCAGTCCTAAGTACACTTCTTAATGTGAAAAAAATATATGTTATAGTGCAAACCTTAACTAAGTGGACTTGCCAATATTATAATAATTTGGCTATTAAAACATTTAAAAAAAAAAATGACACTGTATTTTTGGGCTTTAATTCAAATTGTTTGGAAAACTAAGAGTGATAAATAAAATAAATATTTGAATTTTATACCGACAAAAAACTGAGAAAATGGAGATTTTCAACGTGCGGTCACGGGCTAGCGCCTATCGTATGTGGAAAACTACAATAGTGTTATATGTATTTGACACTGGTCGAAACGGCATGCTTTTTCTAGGGTATGCCATAGCTTAAAGTGATCCTGTTGCCAAGGAATCGGTAAACGTACATTAAAATCCGGCCAAGTGCGGTTTGGTAGGTTGAAAATTATTGTGGTAATCTGAAAACCTGTGAACTGATTTTCTTCCAAACAAGTAATTTTTTAAACTCTATTATTTTGATTTGGACACATATGAGGGGGACACAAATTTGTTGGCTTTTTAAGCCAATAAATACCTTGCAAAATATATGCATAAATATAAAAAAAAAATGTTTAAAAACCTGAAATGCATGTCTATAGATTTATCCAACGATACCGATATATAGTAATGGGGTGTCCTAAAAAAATAATCCCTTAGTTCAATGTATACATTTAAAAAATGAGGTTTACATATTATTATTACATTACATATTAATAAGACATGCCTCTAACTCAATATTATTTTATTAGAATCGGTGCAAAGCTGGTGCGATTATAAAATAGACTGTAACATCCAAACATAAGTCGGTGGTGGCAGAGTGGTTACGATGTCTGCCTCACGTTCTGAGGTGCGGAGGTTCGAGCTCGGCGTATACCAAAGATACTTTATCATAATTTCTCAAATACATTGAATATTCACACTACTGTATTTCGGGAACACCATGGGGGAACATGCATAAGTCAAAAATACTTATGTGAAGTACACAATCCGCACTAGGCCCGCGTGTGAACTATGGCTCAAATCGCCCTAAGCTAAGGTGGAGGGGATGCCATGCCCCAACAGTGGGGACGTATGAGGCTGCAAAGGATAAGAACATGTCCCGTTGGCTACGGAACCCTAAAAAATAAGCGTCGAACACACACCTTTTCCTTTTCTGAAGTCTAATAAAAAGAATATAAAGTAAACCATTTGTCACTAGTTACGTAACGTATTTCTAGCCAAAGTGTAGGCATTTATACCTATAAAAGATACCTACCTACGTCACGCAGCGTCGGCTGCGCCGTAGCAATTTTCATTCTTTCGCTATCGTGCCGAAGAATCTGAACCGGCTGTGATTCGCACGCGATAGTTCAAGGACGCCAGCGATATGCCTCTAAACAATGATCTACTTTCAGCTTTGATAATGGTTGCATGTGAAAAAGAATCATTGGTAATCCGTGATTTAGGTTTTTAGAAATTAGTGCAATGCAATCAGATATGGTGACAAGTGCGAATCGGATTCACACTAAGGATTTTCGTAGCTTTGTTTTCGCCCCCACACTTCTGAGATAAGGGAGGAACAGTTATTTATTATACAATTTTAATATCACTTATATATTTGTTGTACAAATTAGCTAAGTCAAAGCCACAAGGGTGCATGGGAAACAATATTAGAGCCCGCAGCGTTTTGAACGGTTATATCTATACCTTATATTAGGTATATTATACCTTAAATTGTACCTTTTACAATACAAATTCACGCAAAACATTCTAATATTTAATAATATATTTAGAATAGTGTTTTAAATTTACGTGGGACACTCAAAGTTTTGATAAATTAAAAAACAAACTTTTATGGATAAAAGTTTTAATTGAATCTTGTTAAGGAACTTTCGACCAGCCTGTATACAAATTTTCATGCGTATGAACATATTTTCGAAAAAAAATTCCAGTCCGCTGCAGACATTTCTTCCACGGCCTTTTCAAACGCTGCTAGCGCGTCTTTCGGCGATCAAAGCTGTAACCCTTTCAGCTGATTTTTTATTTTAGGAAATAAAAAGAAGTCACACGGTGAAAAAAATAATTAATGATCTGCTTAAGAACCCCATACCCTGTGAAAAATCTTAGTTTATTCTACAACCTAAAGCTTTCAGGGAGGCAACATCTTAGTTTTGGAATCACCAAATAAAGTTCATTGACACTCTATTTGCCATAGTAACCTTTCTACATTTCATTTCCTTCATTTTAGACCACATTTTTGGAATTATCAAAATTAGTTTCATTTTTATTTCTTAGATTGATGTGGGTTGGGTTGCTAGGTCTTAAAATCAAAAAGCCGGACAGGCCAGTCAGTTAAGCCGGACATTTGAGTAAAAGGTCGGACATCTTAAATTTTGTGGTCTTAGTATAGCAAGAAAATATTTAATTTATCATGAACCATAAAATATTATAAATTCTAATGAAACAACAATAAAATATAATGAATCTGTCTTCTTTATTATAAATCATACATATTCATTACAACATTCAGGGCGTGGGGAGGACAGTGCTTGTCCGCTCACTTGCGCTAGCGATAAAAGGTTACGCGGGCAGAGCGGAAACCCAATACATGACAAATGCAACTAAATATGTAATTTAAAAAGCCATACAAAATCCGGATAGGCAGGACAGTGCGTTTAATTTGGCCGCACACGCATCCAAAAAGGTTTATCCGGACGCCTGGCAACCCTAGATGTGGGTAACCCTGTTATACGACTGAACAAATTTCAAGTCGATAGCATATGTAGTTCCTGATAGGCAGCAAGGAATATGGGTGAGCTTCGGGTTAGATTACAGCTCAAGCACTTGAGTCAGACCTGTGAGCCAGCTTGCAGCCCAGCTCAAGGTGACCAACAAGGCTACAGCGATACGAGTTACGAATTTGCGATTACAACAGCTCATTGGTGTGGAGCCGCTCAAATATTTAGCCAGTACACAACTAAACTACCCATCTCTTGTTCCTTAAGTAAAACAGTGTGGCATTCAGAAAGACTTTATTTACTAACAAACTTAAATGAAAGGAAATCACTTAAGTTTAGACTCGTTCTTTGAACTGAACTCTTTGAACCTATAAACGGTGTATGACTGAGCGGTTATTTTCCGAGTGTCATTTTTCCTTTGATGCATGCATTTACTTGGTTTTGCTTTGTACGTTCTAGTTAAAAAGGAGTCCTGAAGAAGTAAGGTGCCTTTGACGATAAGAAAAAGAAAAATGTACAAGAAGAAAATGCTTATTCATAAAAATATGTATTCGGAAGAACGTAACAGTTTTTTTATTCACACTAATTAACGGTGTTATCTTTTAATTTTTTTTTACCATTGCCACTCAAAAAAAGGCATCTTTTTCATAGATGATAGTGAAAAAAACATAATTATGAATAAAACTCACTTTTAGGTACTCACTGAGTGAATAAAAACATTTTGAATTTGGAACAATTGTTTTAATTGTTATTGCGGTTGTTTTATGTCAGGGTTCTCGTATCACTCGGTAATAATTATTGAATACATACTTAAATGTAATTATAGTAATTTTATTTTCTCACAGTCAATGGTAAAAATTAGAGTATATAACACTTAAAAAAAAAATCACCGAGATTTTTTTTTTTTTAGTGTTATATACTCTAGCATCCTTCGCTGCTCTCGGGATCCAACTTAGTCCCTCGAATTAAATTCCTTTTTTTCACTTATTGTATAATCTACTATTTTCACATCCTCTTCTTTTTAAAACAATAGTATGATGATAAAAAAAACTGGTCAAATTATAAGTCATCCTTGCTGGAGCATTGCGTCATATTATTGCATAGTCATTAAGTTAAACTATATACGTGTCGTAATTTTTAGCTTAAATGGATAAAGGATTAAGATTTCACAGTTGCAGAACATAACTAAAGGTGTCGAATTCGGAAAGAAGGGTTATTACATCAAATAGGTGTCTTAAGAGGAAACATCCCAACCTAGCCAATGCTGATATAGGTATTTGAAAAACACTTGCTGTCGCACTAGGACCCGGTCCAAAATACCGATGTGCGATAGCAGCAACTCGGGCTGTTTTGCGTAGTTGTAATCATCAAAATCGGGGTATCGTATTCCCCACTTTTCTTTTCCAAATCTCAACCAAATATTATAAAAATTACTTCACCTTGAAGGTAATGAATTATTCCGTGTCTTTATATTTTGTTTTTTTTTTTAAATAAGTGGTAATTTTTGTATAGCACACGTCTAAAGATGTCATAAAAAAGAGGAGTTTGGCAGTGCCCCAATTTTTCATAGGAATGGCATATCAAAAAAAGCACAACATACAGACATAGTGATTGTGTATATCTATCATACATAAAAAAATTACAGCTCTAATGCCACGATTCAGGGAGGAAACAGGGGAATACGTTTGTATGGGAAAAAACAGCGGGATATTTCCTCTTAAAATATTTTTTTAACAATTTTTATGAGATTTTTGATTTATAGCCAAAAATTTACAGAAATAACCATGCGCCCTTATCTGCGAACTTAACGTTCCGATAAATAATAATTAAGTTTGTTAGTTAAGTATACTAGTAATACAACCACACTGCCTGGCTGTGTATTGGTCAAACTCCAATGGTAATCGTTTTCTAGTCCATTATTAACTTAACTATTGCTACGCATGCAGGTGATGTGTACCAGTCAATAGCTGCGCATGCGGTAATGGTTCGGGTCATGAAATTTATTTGAAAATCTTGAAATCTATTTTGATTGGAGTTAGACAATCATTCTGCAATAAAAGGCAACCTGCTTTCGATTATCATGTATTTTTTATTCGAAAATTTTTGATTTTTTTCTGATTCTTACGATTTTAACCCTAAAGGATAAATTTTTGATAGTACCTACTAAAAAAATTTTGAAGTAGACTTAATTTGCTACAATATGATACATATATAGAATTGTCTCTTTAGACTTACTAGTTTCCGAGATTAAGCCTTTCAAAATAGGCTCATTATCACTAGAGCAGTAACTGTTGCCTCTATGTATATTATGGTGGTAGTCGATGTTGAAGACATTGTTTTGCTAATCATCCTGCTACTGCGATCTTATACCAACGTGAAATATTACCAACAAATGTGTAAGAGGCAAAGCATTAAATGTCATGTATTCCAGCATCGCCTCTTCAAAATCCTCATTGAAACCAGAGCTGTTCCTCTTCATCCATGCCTTTAGTGGTTGTGACTCGACGTCCTGCTGCTTTGGTTTAGGGAAGAAGTAAATGCTGTCCATGTCGACAAAAATCCAGACGTTGAAAAGGAAGCTCTGATTTTTCTTGACGCCAACTCTACACCTGATGGGATAGCAGCAGCAGGAGAGCGAGTCATAATTATTTTATACGGAGGCAACCCCAACACTCACAACCTTGACGAGCTGCGGTACCAACTATTCGCCAGAGCTGCGGCAAAAACCAGCTACCATCTGGCCAGGTTACATGAGACTGCTCGATTTCGCTCCTTGCACATCCCATCGGGTACAAATTGTCCTTGCATTCACTTATACACGTTTTGTCTCATTCATCATTTTCTGTTCAACTACTCATGTGCAATCTTCCTACAGGTACAGGCGTGGTTGGGAGTTACACTGAACCTTCTCTCCTGGAAGGCGTATAGCAACGACAAAAACCCTCAATCCCAAAATAATGGCCAGAGACGCTGCTCCACAACACCTCTTGTGGATCGACTATACATCACCATTCGCTGTTGGGGATACGCCATCCCGATACGACGATACAGATACGGACGAACCTCAACCGGGCCCTTCCAAGAGGGCTAAATGAACTTAATTTATTAATTGAATAACTCAATTAAATCTGTTAACCCTATTAACTTTTGTTAGACCCACCTTTAAAATTTCATCTAAATTAATGAAAATATATCAAAATAAAAGCCCGAAACGGACACGGACGAACAGAAGGATGCCGGTTTGAAAAGCTTATGAACCGATTTATTTTTTAAACTATTTATAATAATCCATACTAATATTACAAATACGAATGTGTGAATACAGATATAGTTGAAGAGACAAACAAAAACATAGGATACATTTTATCCAGGAAAATTCAAAAGTTCCAGTAGGAAGAACTATAACCGGATTCCCATTGAACTAACTATAGCAAAGCTATAGCAAACATCCTTATTAAAATTAAGGAGTTATCTCAAAAAGCCTATGCCGAAACTTAAATTTAGCGTCAGCGGAGCCGCTGGCAAAAGCTAATTCGTTATGAAGTCCAGTTATTGCACTTTAGATTTTGAAGTTACGCGTTTAACAAGGGGAAGAACATATTTTTTTTAAATTTAGAAGCCAATAACATGCAAAATATAGATAAAACTTTGGAAATGCATATTTGAAAATCTGTCAAATGCCCACACACTGGGGTGAGGGGAAAATAAAAATTTTCCGTAAGTTCAATATATGGAGAGATCCTCTTAAAAAAACTTTTTCCTAATATTTTTTTTATAAAACTGCATAGTAGGTCACATAACAAACCTTCTTGTAATTTTTTTCAGAACAAATGCAAAAACCATGGAATTATAAGGCTGTGACATACATATGGATGGACGGACGGACATCATGAAATTGCTATGCAGATTACAGTACTGGAGACGGGTCGTGCAAACATCTCTCATTCCGTCGTGGAGGAAAAGCGTATGGAAAACTTGTGTCTCCTATCGGGACCACTCTGTCTAAGGTCTCTGATTGGGAACGGGAAAACTTGATCCGATTTAACCTTATAAATCTGCGCGTTCACTATTAAGAAAACTTCTTCATCTCCAAGAGCATTGAGATTCTTGGTGTTGACATCTCCAGCGATGTTTAGTTCCGAGATCATTTGCAAGACTAGGTGAAGTTGGCGTCTAAAAAACTTAGTATACTCAACAGAGTACTTCACGTCTCGGGGCAAAGGTTGCTGCTTTACAAGTCGCAAGATCGGCCCCATATGGAGTTCTGCTGCCATCTCTGGGCGGGTGCACCCGGACACCAGCTTGGCCCTCTTGACTCTGTTCAATGACAGACTGTGAGAATTGTCGACGATCTCAAACTCACTTGCCGTATCGAGCCCTTAAGTCTGAGGAGAGACTTTGCTTCCCTGTGTTATACCGCCTGTAAAATGGGATGTGACGGCAGGGAAATGGTCGCGTACAGTGCGGTTTCAGAGAAACTACCTCCCGCGAACGATTAGGTTGTGGAATGAGCTCCCTGCCAAGGTTTTCTCTAAGGACTACAGTATGGGGTTCTTCAAAAAAGAAGTTATTAGATTTCTGAAGGGTCAGCAACGCGCGAGTGATGCCCTTGGTGTTGCAAGCAAGCAAGGCTACAGTGACCGCTTACCATCAGGCGGACCGTAAGCTTGTTTGCCACCTTAGTGGTATAAAAAAAAAAAATATAGATGTAAATTTATGGCATTCGACTTTTCTATTCTTTTAGTTTGCTACCTACCAACTTGAACTACAGAACATATTTCAGTAAACTATTCAAGTACAAAAGACATTATTTGCTCATAATAAGGATATTTTTTGTCATTAATTCAATTATTAAATAGTGCCAAGTATTGAGTACAAATTACCTTATGTTATTTTCTATTGTAGAAATATACCTAACTGTTGTAATATAATAAACAGTAAACGACAAACTATGTTTTCCGTAAAACAGTTTTTTAACTAGTACACAAATCAAAGCGACTTATCCACAACCTTACTTATAAACCTAAAAAGTTTATACCTTCATAAGATTGTACCCTGTTAGGGAAATGTTGTTAAACATTTTCTATAGTAATAAATAAATTGATTGATTGATATCTTTTTCTGACCTAACTCTGATTTTCATCTTACCTCCAATTTATATGAGATTACACTGGTTTACTCCAGATTCTTTCAAGAGAAAAAACTATCTACAAAATCGTCTCCGAAACTAGGGTTATCTGCAAAAATACAGGGGCCGGATTCTGGTTTAATATACCTATATATATTTATAGCTATATACAATTCCCAAACTACAACTTGATTCTTTATGAAGGAATATAAGGACTATCCTCTCTCGAAAACCTAGAGACGCGCTTGTTCGGTGCACAGTTTCGAAAAACAAAGGATTCATTAGGTATTTGAAATTACTTAATTCAAAAATCAACTTACCACTTTCTCCTCAAAATTGTCGGTTTTAGTATTGCTCCCATAGCTTAAGGCACCGTTTTCCATGACCACTTCAGATTGCGGGTGAACTGCACTTAAGTCTTTAAGACGAGTCTTGACATTTGGTATAAAGTTTTAAATCACATTTTAAGTGTAGACTTAGTTTCATTTTGTATTTTATATTATATTCTTAAATAAAATAATTTATCTTTACATGCTTGTGATGTTTTTTATTTGTAAATTGTGTCATAAAGGGTTCTAACAAATCATTATCAAATTATTAGTTTTGTAAAACTAATCGATTTTTGCTTATAATATAAGTTATACATCTCGCTGTAAATTAATAAATTAAATAATTACACGAAAACTTTCTAAATTATTTTATATATTTTTAGCTTTTACGTAGGCTCTTTGTAATTTGGCCACGTTCACTTATCTCTCCGTCAGTCTGTCAAAGTTTAATGTCCAAAAATATTTGTTATCTATTTATAATTTTGCTATTCGATCCTGTTTATGTCTAGATGATCCTGTTTATAGGAATTAAAGGTGAAACCCATCAAAGTTAAAGTAGTAGAAATATCAGAAACCGTAAAAAAAACTTTTACCATACATTTAAGTCTAGTAACTTCTCGTATGACAAAAAACTGCCCGCTGCAAAAGAAAAATAAACTACACACTAAAAATGATTTTTTAAAAGTTTTTATTTAAATTCTTTAAAAAAAAAAAATCCTTTAAAATTTTAACTATCAACTTATAACCTCATAATTCACAATTTATATGATCAATAAAGCTTGTCGCGCGATTTACTTGTGTAAATAAACTAGTACCTACTTAACTAAGTAACCTAATCTGCTAAGTTTAATTTTTTTTAAATTTCAGTTTAATTAAATACTTATAGGTACTTACGCAAACCTCGCGACAAGCTTTTATGATCATATTAATTGTGTATAATGAGGTAAGTTAATGGTTAAAATCTTAAAGTTAAATTTTATTTTCTTTTTTTAGAGCATTTAAATAAAAGCTTTTTAAAAAAGGGGTTTTTCTGCTTTTTTTATTTTATACTTTTTAGTTATCGCTGGCTAGGTTTCCGAGTCTGTTAGAACTGTTATAATTAAGAGTGATAACAGAAGATTTTTTTCTTATTATTCTTGGCAAGGCAATGAAAGGGTCATTTGACACCCATATTGCAGAAATGCATAAAAAAACCTATTCCGCCATGTTGGATGTTCCTCCATATTGGATTTAGAACGAAGTCACATTCGAGTTACTCACAACAAGCCCTTTCAATTGATACCCATATTGCAGAAGTGCATAAAAACTAACTATTCCGCCATCTTGGATGGCAAAATTTCAGCTCAATCGGTTGAAGATATCTGCTTTAAAATTGAGTAGCAAGATTCCACCCGAACAAACATACATTGCAAGTTAAATAAAAGCTTTTAAAATGAGATTGATGCAAACGAACAACTTGAAATTTTTTATGTCAAGAAAATATCAACAAAAATGTTGCTTTACATGCTGCTACGATTTTTATTTAAGATTTTCTTAAGATCAAGCACGCTTAGACTTATTCTGTAACTAGTAGCTGCTTTGGCACTTTATACCACTGTTCTGTGTATGTATGTATATAAATATTTATCTTTGCAAACAGTGCAATAAAGACGCAATTACATTAGTTTTATATGGTATCAATAAGTAAGTAAAAGAACAATGGCTATTCTGGACTAGAAAAACCCTTTTTTTAATTACAATAATATGATCGATGATCGAGTCCAGGAATGACAATAGTAACTACCATTATAAATAATTGTCTAAATATTAAGAATACTTATGAAAAATGCCTTAATAAATGTGTCACTATTATAATTAAGGTCAGGTGGGTTAAGGGGAACTATGGGGCAAGGGAAACAGTAGCTTGTATATGAAATACTAAAGGCTGTGGCTTTTTAACTACTCGGTCGTTAATAAACCAGTAATGTAAATTAAGTTTCAAAGAAAAAACATAGATGGCTCTATTCCTTAGCAACATACGAATTTGACACAAAAAAAAATTTGTTGGAAAATTGCGATAACGTGAGCTAGTGGAAACTTTTGCTGGTGCTGATTAATATGGTAAAAAGTTTTGCTACAAAGTGTATAAATGTCTCTCAGTATTCCTTTATGCCTATAATTAGATTTTTAATGTACAAAATTGGAAAAACTCTGCAATAAATATAAAAATTTGGTGTGTTTCGAAGCATGACCTAAAAATTCGCAAGTGGGGCAAGGGGAACTACTATGACTGGGGTAAGGAGAACATATGTTCCTCTTTCCCGATATCAGAAGTAATAAACATTTTTGGATCCGGTACAAGCTTTGATGGTTTTCAACCGGGGCTCTAGCGGCAGTGTTAAAAAATATGTTACGTATTAATGATGACAATGCTCCCGTAGTAAAATACTGTAGAAAAAAATCAAAAGTGGGAGGTGAAACTACATTCACTTTTCATCTTATAGATGATATCTCCTAAGTAAGACACACTGAGGACATCGTCATCAAATTGCCTAAGCCTATTTGGCCGAAGAGGTCAAATTATTTTTAAAATGCTATTTAATTCTTTCAATGTTCAATAAATATTCAACAATGTGCTAAACAGACCAATGTTGAACATAGTTTTATTGTTATATAGAACTAAATGATGTTTGATTTAATGTAAAGAATATAACAAAACAGAATAATTATAGTAAAAAATCAGCAAAAACATTTGTTTTATTTCTTTAGTTTCATTACTAGTGACAGTATATACCTGACTGGTTGACCACTGTACATACTCAAGGATGTCATTATGGTAGTAGTTATTGTAAACAGCTTTTACTATGGATCCACCCTGTCATCCTGATAAAAATTAGCTCATCCATAGAATAATCACATTCACACCCGAAAAAGGGTATGGAACCGCTGTTTTTTTTACGGTTTGTGGGTGGTTTCAAAGGTAAAGGTTGTTTGTAATTATGAGTGCAATTATATCCTTGTGTGGAAAGGTGGTAAATGGTGATGAGTAAAATCATATCTTTGTGTATTTATTGGGCAGTGTTGATGTGTTTAGCTTTGAACTTGTGAACTAAAGTCAATTTCGCTCGTGTCTTATTACAATTCCTTAAAATGATCTAGAATACATTTTTTGTTATATAATCATTGCCATACTATTGTTTACCATGCTGTTTCTTCTTTTATTGTTTATTTAGTACAATAATATTATAAAAAACAAACACTTAGTAGGTTGACTATCCCTGTCTCCAACTCCTATGTTTCCCTTACCCCGAATTCCGTTTTTGATTAATATCTTTTATTTTAAACCTTATGATATTGAATTAGAGTTCACTTTTAATCGATGAAAACTTAATATACAAAACATTGCAAGTATACGTAGCATTGCTATTTTTATTAACACATATATGGAAGTAGTTTCCCTTACCCCAAAAACCGCGAGAGGGTAACAACAAGACAAGCCTAATGATTTATTGTTTTTTTATCAAAAATATTATAGGAACTTAAAAAAGACGCTCTTTTTCAGCAAGCTAAGATACATAGGCAAATTAAAAATGTATCAAAACTATTATAATCCCATAACATATTGTAAATAAACGTAATAGTATCACATGAAAAATAAAGTAGTAGTAAGTAGTTTTCCTTACCCCACCTGACCTTATCACATTATTTTTAAAAGTTCGGTTAAATTTTAGACTTTCTGTTTTCTAACCTTGTTGAACTTTCTTTTATATTTTTTTTTACGGAAAGATGTAAATTAAACTTACAAATAATATTATTCTTTGAAATGCGTATCACAATGTTGATTTGCAAAGACATAATCTGAATTATTATATTTCCGGTACTCCTTTTTTTAACAGTTTAAGGCATCTAAACAAACAAAATGTGATATGTCTCACATAAATAACTAAACCTAGTCTAATCACGTATGGATGACGGATATTTCTCTTTCAGACGTTACTTGCTTGTTGCGGAAATAAGCGAAGTAATCCATGATGTATTAAAAGGGGGAATTAATGCACTTTCAAGAGGGCAATCTATTCATAACTTACTATTATGTAAAATTATTTTTCATTTTGTTATAATTCTTATATATATATTATGTTAATATGTTGAAAATCATAGTTTTGTCATTGATAGCATTCTTTTCTGTTATTAAATAGAATGTCTAATTTATTAAAATATTCCTTCAAAATGTATGGTAAGAGTTTTTTGCGATACCTGGCATTTATTTAAAGGACACAAAAAAATCATTGAATCATTCTGTTTCTTTTTAATCACTGTGTTGTTTTTTTAAAATTTGTGTTGTCTCAGCCGTTGTAACCCCACTGCAGGGCAATGACCTTTTTTCGAAAGAAGGAGGCTTAAGTCATAGTTTACCATGCTCAGTGAAGTTGCTCAAAAAGGCCTTTGAATAGGCTTGGTGCTTCCATATGAGTTAAGAGCCCTACGTCACGTAAGGAACCCACCCAACAAAATTTTAAGTGTCTAGACCTAGAATTAAGCTATCTGCTAAAGTTTGCTATATAGCAAGATATAGCAATAGCTATAGTTCGTCCATGTTTCAATGTTCGTCTATCCCGTCCCTTCGAAAAACCGTGGCGACGACGCGAAGAAGCGACAAACAAACAAACTCACGGCCGCATGTTTTAATTAGTATGTTTTAGGTGCATTTTTTATTGCTTGTTAGTTTCTAATGTTTTTGCAGACGGGGTTTTTTATTTATTACATTATTTACATTTATTTATAGCTTGTTAGTTGTTTATTTTTTTTTTGAATATTTTAATGTACCCCATAACACTCTGGAGATGAATACCTTACATTTGAGACCTTATTCTCCGAAAACGGTATAGCCGTTTAGGCTACAGGAGGTTACAATGAAACGGACATGGGCACGTACATACATGCATACGCGCGAAAAACATTACCCTCCTTCTGGGTCAGTCAGGTAAAGAATATTCAGCTATAATGTCCATATTATTTTAAGCCAATTTAAAATAACGGAAATCTATTAAACCAAAAAAGTTATAGGCAAGTTAACATATTCCTAAATTCTGTTTATGTTTTAAGCGTTTGTTTATTTGATTATTCACCTTTTTATTATATAATTTAGCAAGTTACGTAACTTTGTTAAGTACTCATTTCAGATTGCACTTAAAACACTTAACTTCCATTTTTTTTCTTTATTTTGATAAAAAAATATTACAAACGTAACATTTTTCTGTTTTTCATTATTAAAAGGCACAGTTGAAAGTTTAGAACACATGTTAAATATTATTTAATTTGATATAATGTCCGAATATTCGCTTAAGTTAGGGCGGGCGGGCGTCCCCGTGGCTTGCCGCATCGTACTGCGGCGGGCGGTTTGCCACCGCATAGCTACGCACACTTCTACCACCATCACCACCTTACCGTTAGCCCCATCGTCTCGATACGCACCACACCATATTACACCAAATTATTCGAACTGACAGGAGACCTTGGACTATACATTTAATGTATTATTTCCTAAAGAGTTTAGTAGGTCAAGTAATAGGAGCGTTATTATTTTTTTGATATCTAAGAGGCTGCATTATAGATCATCGCTTATATTTAATATTTTTTTAAGTTCACGAATATTTTTAGTAGAAAATAAAATATTGTTTTGGCTGCTTACATAACATTAGGCTACTTATATAAATTTGTTAAAACTTTTAAATATGACGATACGTAACAAAATTCAACGGCCAAGTGTGTGACGAGATCACACGTATTGTAGGGATCCGTAATTATTACTTATATAATGCAGCGAATGTTGAAATCATTGTCGTACCGTCAATCTTTGCCATTTAGGAGGAGATCGGTGACACACCGACTGCAGCGTCACCTACCGGGTGCAATTGTTCTATCAAACTTTGCAGGGACCTAGTCGAACGTATACAAAAAAAATCATTCAAATCATTCTTGTCGTTTAGGAGAATATCAGTGACACACCAACTGCAGCGCCACCTACCGGGTCCATTTGTAAATTTAAACCTTGCAGGGACCCACTGGGACGTACACAAAAATATAATTAAAATTATACCTACCTTTTAGGAGAAGATTAGTGACACACCGACTGCAGCGCCACCTAGCGGGTCCAATTGTGTTTTCAAAGCATCGAGGAACTCATTAAAATATCAAAATAATTATCTTAAATACAAGGAAATGAAATGATTAAAGGAAAGGTAAGTTAATTTATAGTGGTCAATATCAATATGTTCATTGTATATAAAACTAATATTGCGGATATAAGAAAATGAAATAAATAAAGTATATAAATAATAATATTTTTCGACAAATCACCGTCCGGTCCTAAACTGATGAGCACGGCTTTGTTATATGGATACCAGGCAACGGATTCAAATACATACATATGTATATATTTTTACCCGACTGTGCCAGAAGAAGGTTGAAAGTATGTATTTATGTATGTATGTATGTATGTATGTATGTATGTATGTATGTATGTATGTATGTATGTATGTATTTATGTATGTTTGTATGTATGTATGTATGTATGTATGTATGTATGTATGTATGTATGTATGTATGTATGTATGTATGTATGTATGTATGTATGTATGTATGTATGTATGTATGTATGTATGTATGTATGTATGACATCGCTAAGTCAAAACAGTTCACTTTACGTAGATACTTGACGTAGTCGTGAAAGAATTCTGTTGATAATTATTTTCACGGATTCTATTATTAAATTACAAATTGCTGCATGTCTACTTCTATGCTATAAAAGAAAACCGTCCTCGGTAATTTTGTATATTTATTTTCTCTCGTTCTGTGTTTTGTGAGTTATTGGTAAGTCGCTAATCCATTTCTCATTCTCCTTGACAGTACGGTTCTTAGTATATATATATACTACGTATATATATTGCTTTACTACGGCTCCACGCCTAAACTGAGGTCCGTGAGAAGACGTCTTTGTATGCGGGTGCACGTTTGTTGTCTAACGACGGCGCACGGCAGCTGCTTTGCTGTTCTTTTACTGGGTTCTTCTTTTAGAAGGGCGGAGTCTACTAAACTCCAAATCCTCGGCCTGCCCGGAGTCTCCTTGACTCCAACCCTTCGTCCTGTGCAGTAGGGGTGCTATCTTGAACACCGCTACATACGAAGGTTACGGGACGATCTGCTCTACGCCGAAGCTACTGGCGAGCTACGTTCACGTGCGGTCTTGCACTGTGCTAGCCACGTGCGGCCTTACCTTGTGCCTGCCACGGGCTGCATATTCACTACAGTCCCGTCCGCGTCTTCTTTCTACGGCGGTGCTGACCTGAGGGGTGCCTACAGCGAGCAAGACATCGAATCGGGCTCTAGGCCGAAGAGACCTGAGTGTACTAGTTCCCTAATAAAAGCTTTAAAAACTACACTTAAAATCTGTGTAGGCAGGCTTGCGTTTGGCTATCTTTCTATTTATTTAGGTAGTCCTTTCTGATTGTGAATTAGGTAGCTGTGATCTAGATATTTAAGTGTTAAGAATCACCCTATGTGATTAAGATATTGTGCATTAAAAGCTGTTACTATATAATGAAAGAGTATACTAATATAACCTGCCTTACGCTTGAAAAGTGTTTCTTTACTCGCCTTTGAACTCCCTCTATCTTTTCTCCTCCTTCTGAGCACCTAGCCGGTGCATTCGGTAACAGGGCACTACTGCTTTAACCTGTCCTGTTATAATGTAAGTAATTATGTATATATATTTCTTTGGCACGATCTGTAGCCTTAACGGCTTGAGATGCGTCACCGCTAGTTTCGTCTAAATTGTGAGAGTTAAACTGGGTAGATAAAATTCTTTAAAAACCAAGATGGCGGTGTTTTGAGGGTTGAATTTTTAACCACGTTTTAGCATTCTGCGCTGCGCTTCCGCACTGCTGATTTTTAGAAGCAGAAGTTTTAGTAATTTCGACATGGATATCCCACAGAAAGCTTGTGCCGTCGCACTGATCCTTTGTTATCGAAAACAATAAAAAGTAACAAACTTGCTTTTCTTAAAAGATTAGAATCATATGAAAATTCAATCTAACCGAAAATTTTACTAAAAAGTAAAAAAAAATATTTCAAAATGAATATAAAATAATTTATATCCACGTACGACTGCAAGAAAAGCAAGGCGTGTGCCATACACGAATATTTGACGTGCTAGAGTTTTAGTGGATATTAATTGAGAGTTTATCAAGTGATTGTATTGTACGTGAATATAATTTCTTTATATTCATTTTGAAAAATTTAATTTTTACTTTTTAGTACAATTTTCGGTTAGATTCAATTTTAATATGATTCTAATGTTTTAAGAAAAGCAAATTTAAAAAAAATCTTTTTTTTACTTTTTTTTATTTTATACTTTTTAGTGATAATATAATTGAATTTTTATAGTTTATTGCCCAAGTTTCATATCAATTAGTTCAATATAAATTAGTACTTATTTTTCATTTCATTGAAAACATCAAAACGAACATCAAATTCGTGATCTGCGACCCTCGAAATCCCCGGATACCCATTTGGAATATTTTTCAATTTTTCACCTCCACCTCTAGGTTGGTCCCCATGGTACAACTCTGGGAGGGGGTTGTTGGGCAAAGTAACTGTGGAATATTGTATTGTCATCCGAGCACAGTAAGTAAGCAAAATTTCATCCAAAGGTGAAAACAGGAAGTATGTTTAATTAAGCTTGCAAGAGCCGACCACAAGATGGAAGGAAAAAAAAAGGAAACATTGTGAGTTAAATAAAAGCAAGTAAAAATAAATGCCAGTGCAAATCCTGTCCTCTTACAAACCACCGATATATAAAAGGTTTCTTTTATAACAATTACAGTAATTTTTTTTTTATAATTTAACATCACTTTATGTAAACGAAACCATAGCGCGATCTAATTCGACGCCAACGCCACCTAGTTAGCAAATAGGAAACTATTGAAAAATTATTAGTGAAAAATTATAACAAAGTCATAACTTAGATGAAGTTATGACTTTACACGATTTTTTAACATAAAATAAATGGCTATGTGTGAGAAGAATAATTGATAATCAAGAAGCAAGTCAAATATGCGTCGCTAGATTACACGTTGTAACAGAATGCGTTGAAGAAATAAAGGTTCACTGCTCGTTCCACGTAGCGTGATAATATGTAGCCTATATGTTGACCCGACTTCTTAATAATATTCGTGCCAAATTTGAAGTAAATCGATGCAGTACTATTTGAGTTCATCCCGAACATACAAACATACAGACAAAAATTCTAAAAACTATACTTTTGGCTTCGGTATCGATTATTGATCACACCCCAAGTATTCTTTTAAAAAAATATTCAATGTACAGTTTTGACTTTCCGACAATTTTATTATATGTATAGATTTATTTATTTACATTGTTATTAAAGACTTATAAGGGAATTAAATATATATATATAATCTTAGAGAACATCTGGACATATTTTTTAATTATATAAGAATGTCAAGTATATCATTTGATGAAACTCGACCGCCTTCTCAACTTATGCATCCGTTATCTTTTCGGCTTGCGTAAGTATGATTATGTCTCCCAATATCGTATACAGTTAACTTGGCTCAATATCCGTTTTCGCCGAAATACGCATCTTCTGACATGTATTTATGGCATTCTTAATAATCCTTCATCCCCTCCTTATTTAATAGAACGATTTGAGTTCTTGGGTTTCCAAGAGCGACAGTTACGATTTTGCCGTTCCAATCTCCTCTGCACCCCTGTACATTTATACATATATGTATGTTTATGTATAAAATTATAAATAATTGATCCACCTTCTTATTTTCATATTATACTTTATGATATTATTCTTATATACTATCTTTTATCACTAAATCTTTTATCATTATTCAAGCTACTATGATCTATTACAACAAACACTGCACAACCCCTTATTTATATCTACATTACCAGTGGTTAACTAGTAGAAAATGCCTGAAGGTATTAAGTTTGCCTATGTACAAAATTAGTGCAATAGAGAATTTTATTATTATTATTATTACGTGAAAAAGGCCCGAATATCACATACAAAGACACATCATTTTGGAAATCAGTACCAGCAGAAAAGAGATTTTTTATCAAGTTCGTCTGCAAATTATCTTTTAAACCTCAGCGTGGAAGCACACTTAATGTGCAGGCTAAAAAAAATATTTATTCAAGACCCTTGAGTTAAGTATCAAAATATAGGGCTGTAAAAGGCGAGCACGAAAATATTTCACACTTATAATAAAATGGTCAAGCGCTAGAAAAAAAAATTTGAAAAAAAAACACTAAAAAGCTGTGAATAAAAATAAACAATTAAATAAATCAAAAGACCCGACTGCCAAAACCATTAAGAACCAAACAGAAATTGAAACATTCCAAATATTTAACTATAAGCAGACGGAACTCATTTAAATGCTATTTCAAATAGTGTACAGATTGCTCAGTATTGAGCAAAATTTAGTTGTAATTAACAATTAATTCATCTTGAACCGTGACAATCCCCTTAACAATTAATCAAAATATGTTAATTGTTGCAGTAACAAATTTACTACAACTTAATTGTTAATAGTGGGTATTGCCTTAAACAATTAAAAAAACGATGCGAATTGAATGAATAAATGAAATGAAATCTTTATTCACAATGTTGGATTTACAAAATCACTTTTTGTCGTCAAAAAAACAATTATTAAAAATAAAATACATTTATAAGAGAAAAAATACATATTACTTTAGTAAGGTCGTCTAGATACCATAAAATAAATTAATTACATTAAATTATGTAAAAAAAAATACGTCAACAAAATAAAATAAAAATTCCACACGGCTAAGAAATATAAGTTTCATCATACTAAAAATCTTTCTAAGTTTGACAATAATAAGATCAGTCGGCCCAGGCATTCTTATCATTGATGTATTCCTCTATGGTATAATATCCTTTTCTACAAAGTGTTCTTTTAACACAATTTTTAAATCTATTTTCAGACACACCCAGCCTTGCCTCAGGAACTTTATTGTAAAAACGTATGCAGTTGCCAGGGAATGACTTGTCTACTTTGGTTAAACTGTGTTTGGTTAGAGCGAGCTTATATTTGTGTCTTAAATTTACCTTGGTGCATTCACTCACTTTTGGAAAGGAATGAATATTCCTACGTACATATTTTATATTTTCATATATATA
The DNA here is from genome assembly GCA_946406115.1 of Apoda limacodes. Taxonomy (NCBI): domain Eukaryota; kingdom Metazoa; phylum Arthropoda; class Insecta; order Lepidoptera; family Limacodidae; genus Apoda; species Apoda limacodes. The sequence goes on from OX291546.1 coordinate 16,073,859, forward strand.
TTGACACGCTGCAGTGAGTATATTGCTTTTTTTTAATTACATATCTCAAAGATTATCTCGAACTCATTTTATAAATAGAACGAATTAATCGTTTTCGTAACACAAATATAACACCTATATCCGCAGCTCTACCCCATAAAATAATGCCGTAAGACATTATACTATGAAAATTACTGAAGTATACTAGTTTTGCTGTAACCTCATCTGTAAGCTGTCTAATCCGTTTGACTGCATATATGGCAGAACTCAGTTTCTTTGATAATTTAGTAATTTGGGAGCCCCACTGAAGTTTGTTATCTATAGTTACCCCTAGGAAGACTGTGTCATTAACTATATCTATACTATTATGATTGAAAACTATGTTAACATCTGTAGGCTTTACATTAGGTAGTGTAAACTTCATACATTTTGTCTTATTGGTGTTTTATAAAAGGTTATTGCAAGTGAACCAATTTGTTACTTAGAACAGCTATAATATTATCAAAATTTTGGCTTTGTCTTTCTGTTTTAATAATCAGAGATGTATCATCTGCGTATAACACTGTTTCACCATCGTTTTAGATCATTTGATGAAGATCATTAATATAAACTTAGAATTAAAATGGACCCAAGATTGAACCCTGAGATACTCCAATGTTGACATTTGATCCTGAAGACCTTCTACGGTTAATATCCACTGTCTGCATTCTGTTGCGTAGATAGGATTCGATCATTTCCAAAGTTTTATCTCTAATACCGTAAAGTTTTAATTTTAACAGAAGCGTCGAGTGCTCTACACAATCAAAAGCTTTAGAAAGGTCACAAAATATACCTAGAGCATCCCGTGATTCTTCCCACATGTTATAAATATGTTTAACTAAAGTTATTGTTGTATCCGTAGTCGATCTACCCTTGATAAATCCGTATTGTTTTTTCTTAAGTAGATCATTTATATTAAAATGCATTAACAATTGATTAAGCAAGTTATAAAACTTCAAAAATTTTACTTAGTATTGGTAATATAGACACGGGCCTAAAATTACTAGGTTCTTCTTTATCACCCGACTCAAAAAGGAGTATATAAGCCTACTGAATTTCATAAAAATCAGGAAAGGTCAATCATTACATTTATTGAAAATAAGAGCTAAGTATGGGGCAATCACTGTTATTATTGAGTCAATAACTTTTGTTGACATACCCCATATGTCTTCCGATTTTTTGAATTAAAAGATTTAAAAGCTTTTATGACATCGATTGGGGTTATTTTGCTAAATGTAAAATTCTGTTCACAGCATGGAATACAATCCTTCAATAGTGCTTCAGCGGAGCTTGGAGATGAATAAGATCCTGGGTAGTAATTATTGTTATACTGGCAAAGAATTGTTCAAATATTGATGCAATATCACTTTTTGAAGTAACTGCAGTATTTTTAACTTTTAGTGAACTATAGTCGTGTCGTAGTTTAACTTTTCCAGTTTCTCTGTTAACAATTTCCCAAATGGTTTTTATTTTATTTTAAGAGTCTTTTATTTATATAGTCAGATTTTGCTTGTCGGCACACAGTTTTAAAGAGGTTTGAATAGTCTTTAACGTATTCTTTAAACAGCAAATCGTGGTTATAAGTTTTTTGAGCATATAGGTCAAAGAGCGTGTTTCTACTTTTATTATTCCTTTAGTTGCCCACTCACAAAATTTAATTTTTTCATTGTGTGTGACTAATTTTTTACTAATATTTTTTCAAATTCATTAAGTAGAATATTCAAAAGGTTTTTATACAAATCATTTACATTTCCACTTGTGATATCTAAGCAAGAAAGTAATTTTTTTAACCTGTAATTGTATTGCATGAGTTTGTAAGAAGTGATTGATCTATATCTAATTTTTCTAGTGTTTGAACTGAGTTACAAATAAAAGTTGCAATCTGTCCGCCGTAATTCTAGTTGGTTCGAGAAAGATATTCTTCAGATTAAATGATTGTAATAAGCTTAAGAGTTTAATGCTTAATGGAGACTGAACCAGTAAACTTTTATATCTCCACATACAACGATTTTTTTATTGCAGTTAGTTAATATACACAAAGCGTTATCTAAAATAGCTTCAAATTCATTATAGTCACTCCCTGGCGGCCTGTATACACATATTATTAAGAGTTTATCTAGTTCAACACAAAAAAGTGCGACTTGTTCTTTAGAAAGTCTACAAATATCTACCCGTTCCTTGGCTAATATGCCTTCTTTGACTAAAATAAATGACCCCTCTGTTAGCAGATTTTCTGTTGAAGCAGCAGAATACTTTAAAATTATCAATATGAAATGCCATTTGATTGGTAGAAAGCCAGTGCTCAGTCATACAAAAAATATCAATTTTGTGTTTTTCTAAAAATAATAACAAGATTTCTTCATTTCCAGAAAAGCCTTGAATGTTCTGATGGGCAAGGATTATATCATATTGATTTCCTTTTGTCTTTAAAATTAATTTAAAGGTGCCAAAGTATTCACTATGTTGTCATTAACAATACCGAACTCTACACACTTATCTTTATATGTACTTAACTTAGTGATAGATACATTTATATTATTTGATATCAATGTTGCTACCTCATGTTTATATCTTGCAGCTAGGCCTAATCTATTTTTTGTCATGTAATTTTTTTTCCAAACATGTTTGTGTCAAAGAATGTTAAAATGTCGCTGTCATAGAATGATATAGTTTATTTAATTCATAAATATTATTGTTCTTACTACTTGGCAACAATTTTGAGTATGGAAATGCACAAAAAATTATATTTTTCATTTTTAATTTTAGTAAATAGTCTAAACAATTCTCAATGTCATTCTTATGAACGTCATAGCTGTTCCTATGAACAAAACAATAGTAGTGTAGCTGTCTAGGTCCGTATTTTTAATCTTATCATTAATATGTCTAAATGTAGAATTGAGCATACAATAATTTATTACTTTACAATTGAGATGGTTGTTAAAAATAGTTGGACTCGCGCACCAAGGGTTCAGTAAATACAACTATTTACGTAATTTACAAACAGAAACAAAAAAGTAAGCGGTCACCCAACCAAGTACTGACCAAGCCCGACGTTTCTTAACTTTGAATATCGTTTCTAACAAACAAATGTGTTACTGTTTCTCTTAATGATCAGCTAGATGGCGCTGTACCTGTAATTTAAAATAGTAATAGCTTGGGCCCGTCTCACACTTAGCCGGTTTTTATAAAATGTTGTTATACTTCAGAGTTCACACATTTTTTCACTGCAAGGTTGAAGTTTATATTTCTCTCTGTTTTTACGATAGAACAAAAACAACGCAAATGTGTTATTTGTATGGGCACCTTAAATTTTAACTTTTGCACGCCTCATAAGCGGAGCGGTGAGGTAGTGCTCTACTCTCGACATGTCAAAAAACCCAGTCCTTTGAAACTTAAATGACGTTTTTTTTTTAATATAACACTTACAGGATAATATTAGTGCACCAATATGAAGTTAAATAATCTGTCTAGCATATATGGTATATTTTATAAACAATTAATTTGTTTAATATAATAAATAATAACATTAAAACTAATCATTCTTGGACGTCCGTGAGTCTGTGTTTATGTGACCATGTATGTGGCAGAGAAATTAGTCGAAAAATTCATCTTACCGGAATACTTTTGTTTTTAATATATAAAGTATTACACTGTGCTGATTCCTAGTTAATATTAGCGTTCTAAGTACTGTCGTTTAATTATAATTTATAAAAAACTAATATACCACTGTATACTGTATATCTATATATATATATTTTATTTTTATTTTATAGTATATTTTTTCCTCACCTTATTTGTTATTTTACTTTAAAAAACTTGAGTTTTTGTTTTAGAATTTTTTTTTTAAATGTGAATGACCGCTATGAGGCGTGCACTTTTGGATTTTCCAAATTTTTATTATTTGTTAGATAATCCACCATTATAACAACACATATTCTGTGAAAAAATCGGGCTTCTATCTATTTAGGTCTAAAAGATAGAGCCTTTTAATGGTCGGACAGACAGACCGACAGACAGTGTAGTGTTAGTTATAGGGCTTCATCGAACCCTAAAGAACCAGCCAAGTGCAAGTCTGACCGATGGCTCCGTACAAAGATTTATGATATGTAGATAGTTCTTCCATCATAAGATCTCACAGGTTTATAATCAGTTTTTAATTTTTTTTTTCTATATTTGTTATTTAACATCTCGCTTCTTGCCAAATTTCATGATTCTAGGTCAACGGGAAGTACCCTGATAGGTTTTGATTTATTTGTGACACAATATGCTAATGACAATATGATTCTGAAGGGTTCCTCTTTTCCTTTTGAAGTACTGAACCCTAAAAGTGTAAAGTTTTAACGACCTGTCACACCTTTTCAAACTACAATTTAGTTATCATATACCACCTGTGTCTCACTGATTGCTTCAAACGAAAACCTCTGCTTCAGTTCATCATTGGTAACGTCAGAAAAATAGTTTCGTAAAATTTTTATTAACAAAAAAAAAAGGTCCATACAAAATGAATACTAAGGGTATATATATATGTGTGTGTGAGTGTGTGTGTGTGTGTGTGTGTGTGTGTGTGTGTGTGTGAGAGATGTATAGAAAAAGTGAGTCTTCAAGCCTTTCAAATTAGCTGTCTGACTCAGAAGCATCAGCCTTGTATGATGGTTATATAATGAACCATTTGACCGTCAAGACCTCCCCTTTGAATATTGTATCAGTGATACTGCCAGATGGTAGGTACTGCAGAAGTATAACGGCCTGGGAGACTATACATTTTTATTATTCATAAAGGCAACAAGGGCAGGGAATGAAACACTGGCACGCTTTAATTAACTTGAATCGTTCGAATAAAATTCATTAGAGTTCGCTGTTCATTCTCTGTTATGGTTTTTTGCTGTAGTAAAGAATATACTTAAAAACAATAGACGTATTATAACAAACAAACTGTCCAGTATGGTTCCGTAGTATGTAGATTATATATAACTAAGTAGATTATTGCTATTGAAAAGTGAAATTGTAAATATCTAGAAACTTTTACCAGTAGGTACATCTTTTTGTTTGAAGGTTATCAAATAGCTGTTGGTATTATGAAAAGCGGTACACAAAAACGTCCCACACTTCTGTTTTTAACCGACGCCAAAAAAGAAGGAGATTCGGGTTTTGGTCAGTTCTCAGTTGTACTATCATTTTATATTTTGATTAGGTATTAAATGACCTTCTACCAGACCCTACCTCTAGACCAGCCACGTAAAATTCTGCGAGGTCGAGTCAATATTAACAAAACTATATACTATATAGAATTATCACTCCGCATTTTAATACGTGCAAATTTATATAGCGCGCGCTCTTGTTGACAACTGAACACTCTTAGGCTGGGTGCACTGCGTTGCGGCGAGTTGCGGTGCGTACAAAAAATCATAACACATCAGATTGGGTACGCATTTTGAATTTGAATTTAATAGTACATTGTTCACCAAGGGGTGAAAGAGACTGATTACCGATGAGGGAGTAGTTTGAGCTTAAAACACACGAGGTGGGAATCGTCTTTCATCCCGAGTGATACATAGTGCTTTATACTACAAATGTGAGGATAATAAAATATAATTAATTAAAGTTATAATTTACTTAACAAATATTAATTCACTTTTATAAACATAGATGGCGCTGTACCAAATAATTACAAGCTATGGGTATGTTTTCTGTTGTTTATAAATAGTGAGTTATTTTTTTCCGAATTGTAACTGGTTCGCTTTTATAATCACAGATAGCACTGTACCAAATAAAAAAAAGCTATTAAGTTATTTCGTCAGCTTTTAAATAGAAAGTGCTTTTTGATTATTATTTTATCTCCTCTAAACCAAAGAGAATATAGGTCTAAACGTCAAGAAAGTGATAATCTCTGCAAACACGTACTTTCAACCTTGTCTTTGACTATGCATGAAGGTTCTTTCAGAGCATGAGTAGTGTAAAAGGAATTAATGGCCTTAAAATCTACTAAAAGCATACGAGTTGGAGGCAATTAGGAAAAACTAAAAAACCTTTTATCTGTAAAATGCGTAGAGACAACATTTTTCACCGCATTTCGAACACTATTGCGGCGAATTGCGGATTTTATGCGTAGAACATGGGTTCTCATATACCTAAGTCCATAGAGTAAGAAAACGCAGCACCACAAACTTAAAGCAAACCACAAAAATCTGCATGCGATCCTTTTTCGCAGTGCGTGCACTTTTGTTGCGTCGTTAACACCTTGCAAGTTTTGAAAAAAAAAAAAAACGAAGAACATATCGATGGGTCGGCCCAACAAATTCAATGACTGTTTTGACATAAATTATGCATTTGATAACAGTCTGACGCCAAAGGAAAAGCTGATTTTGACGTTTCGATGATTAGGGGTTTGTAGCCAAAACCGAATGTAATAAATATATAGCTTCGTCATAACTGTGTGTCCATCTGTTTGTCAAATATTAGGGTTTCGCAGTCAGACGGCAAAAACGGATTCCGTCATGTTCTTTACATTTGTCAATTCCAGGTTAAAAACGGTAGCCCATAAATACTTTGTCATATATCTGTCCGTCTGTCCTCTAGTAGATTTACAGTAGGCTTGATAATTTTGTTAGCAAATTGTTAACATATTTTTTATTTTCTAGTTGTCTTATATTTATTAAATTTAAGTTGGTCGTCCAAGTCAATTATTAAAGAAACTTAGAACTTTCTAACATTTTACTTCGAAACCCTAAATTAATCTTAGAATGTTTAGTTGTCAAATAGAGTGCGCGTCATATGAGTTTGCACGTATCAAAATGCGGAGTGATAATTCTATCGTATAATGTTTTGTCTATGTGTAAAAATGTGTAAAAAATATGTACTATTCCAATTTGACTTTACATTAGTAGGTAATAATCTACCGAGCCATACGAAAAATTTCTTCAATAGAAGACAACTAAAAAGTAAAAAATAAACTATTAAATTTTTTCTTGAAAACCTATACGTATATATTTTTGTTTGAAATTCTTTTATTTCTCAATTTTTAAATGTCTTTTGTTGTACTGTCAGTTTGCTAACCAATAAGTGTTATTTTGGTATATAATTTTCAATATTTAAAGATAAACAATGACATTGGCAATTAATTTGCTCGATCGACGATTTGAACATCGTCTATGTTTTAAAAATATAATCTCTACGTCGTTGTGAAATCACAATACATACAAGTAAAAAAAAAAAAATTTGTTGCTATTAAATTCGTCATGGATAAAAAATTTAAAACTTTTTGTGGTTTGTATTCGCCTTGAAATTGTCTGATGAGGTGATATGTGACTAAATCTGTAAACATAAAAAACAAACGTTACTGACTGACTGACTGACTGACTGACTGATCTATCAACGCACAGCTCCAACCACTGGACGGATTGAGCTGAAAGTTGGCACACATATAGCTATTATAATGTAGGCGATCGCTAAGAAAGGATTTTTATAAGTCATCCCCTAAAGGGATGTAACGAGGATTCAAAGAAGCATCAAAATCGCGAGGTTAATCCATTAAATAAACCATTAGTTAATAAGTTTTAAGAAGTTAATTATTCAAACAGAGAGAGAGAGAGCGCGAGAGAAAGAAAGAGAGGGGGGGGAGAGTGAGAGAGAGAGAAAGAGACAGCGAGAGAAACAGAGAGAATACGTCAAGTAAAAGGGGTTTTTTTTCTATAATTGAGGAGTTGCCGTAAGAATCCTACGCCGATAACAAAATTAAGGGGGGCGAAGCCGCTGGCAGAAGCTAGTGATTAATATATCTAATACTGCGAAAGTTCTTAGTCAATTAGATTAGCAGTTTTCATGTAGAAAGGGAACAAACCAACAGACAAATCCACAAACTCTTTAGGATATTTAATAAATTAAAATTAAATGCGCCCTTTTCAGTACCTAAAATTTCAATGCCCTGTCAAAGCCATAACTAAATATATCTTATTTGTGGGCAAACAATGCCCCTTAATAGCTATTGTAAACATAAACACTGTACTAATTTGTTATTATTAACTAGCTGTCACTGACATAGCTCCTTTGTATTTTTTGGATTGTTGTATTGCATTGACTAATCTAAGTGTATCATATTTTGTTGTTAAATAACGCTGTACTTTCAAACATAATAAATTACTAACATTATTACAAATTAACTTTAATCCTGCGCTTTGAACAAGCCATTGTATCTATATATATAAAAAAAACAAACACAAAGAAATAAAGATAAATTGATTTCTGGCCTGGTCTTGAACCTGCAACATTTAGAATCCGCCCAACTTCCGGCCAATTAAGCTACCGAGGTACAATACTAGCTCGAAATCCCTACGCTATCTTAAAAAAACGGCCAAGTGCGAGTTGGACTCGCGCAAGAAGGGTTCCATACCAATATATATAAAAATCTAAAAAAATCACGTTTGTTGAATGGGAGCCCCCCTTAAATATTTGTTTAATTTTATTATTTAATTTTAAAGTAAAGTATCTAAATATTCTGTGAATAGTTTAAGCGTCTACCTGTTGCCGTTATCAATATCGAGCAAAATCTAGCAAAAAAATCATGTTTGTTGTATGGGAAACCCCTTTAAATATTTATTTTATTCCGTTTTTTAGTATTTGTTGTTATAGTGGCTACAAAAATACATCTTTTGTGAAAATTTCAACTGTCTAATTTACCACGGTTCATGAGATACAGCCTGGTGACAGACGGGCGGAAGGACGATCGGACGGACAGACGGACAGCGGAGTCTTAGTAATAGGGTTCCGCTAATTACCCTTTGGGTAAGGAACCCTAAAAAACGCCTTTGTGACAGTTATAAACAGTCGGACTGTAACTATCCAGCAATCCATCATTATTTTGGTTCCGTACCTTAAAGGAAAAATGAAACCTTATACGATCACTTTGTTTCCTTCTGTTTGTCAAGAACCTTTTTCTCAGGAACGCGTGAAAGTATTAAGTTGAAATTAATATTAGATACTAAAGTCTACGGTCACTGTAAATAAATCAAGCTTTTAAGTCAATGCAATAAAAAAATATGCACAAAATACGGTTAGTTTTGTCACATATTGTAACACAAATAAATTAAAACCTATGGAGTACTTCCCGTTGACCTAGAATCACGAAATTTGGCAAGAAGCAATGCCATGTAGCAATCATAAAAGTAAAAAATTTAAAACCATTAAATTGGTGATAGATAACATATTTTTCTTGCGATTATAAACTTATTTGCATTTGGTAAACTAACCGCGACCTATGTCGATGTATTGGGGACATCAGTTGTCCAACGGCAAAGTTAAGTTTGTCCCTCAATATGGTTTACCTTTAAAGGAACCGCGATCCGACTCGCTCTTGACCGGGTTTTTTATATTTATCTGACTATTAAGGCAACTTAAACGTTAAGGGACATTTCGGCACACAGTGGGAAAATGGTTATGAAAGATTTTATAGGAAGTGATTTATCTGGTTACGTTATTACATATTATCTCATCTGTGCCACAGTATAGTTAATATGTCTCATTATGTCTGTGTTAAAATGTGACGTGTACACATTACGATAGCCAGACTATCTTAAAGCCATTTTTGCGTTCTACATTTTATTGGTTACTGTTTGAAAGTATTATGAGATATAAAAATAGTGTTATAGCTATAAAACCTGCGCGGAAAGATCCTTCATCGTATCTGAAAGAACAGGAGTAAGAAGTTCTTTGCAGAGATGCGTTACTACTAACTTGCTCAGCAGGTTATTTTTTTTTCTAAACTGACATTGCAGTTGGCTGTTGCAGCCATTACTGCTTCACCGGACTTTATTTGGGCGAGTCTCTGAAGGAGCCTCAGCCCGTATAGCGCCCAACGCTCAAGGGCTCCCCACGGGGGGAGCCTTGGCTTGGGTTGTCGCTCTCGGGGGCGTCCCTTCGACCGGCGTGAGTCTCGAACCCGAAGGTGAGTCACCGCCAGGAGGGGAGTTCCCCGTTACGCGGGTGCGGTTGCGATTATGTGGGGATGGGAAGCGCCCCGGCTCTCTTTGATACCTCATGTATCCGCTTGGGCGCCAACGAACCCGGGGACGACGGCGTCGTGTTTGGAGGGAGGCCCTATTGGGGGAGGTCGTTGAGACTAATCTCGCTATCCGGATAGTCATCTGGGGCCGTTAGTACGTGCCAAGGCCGCCTAACTATAGTTTTACGACCGTGACCATTTAATAGTTGATCGGGGGGATGGTACGTTGTGGATTGCACAATTAATCGATTCGGGTGATTTTGTATACGCTCGAAATAGCGGACTGCCAGATCTTTGAAATATTGGGGAATCGTGGGGAGTTCGAAATATCTGTGTCCGGAGGTCCGGAGGTCGCTCTGAGAAAGCGGTTTTGGAGGGTCTGAAGTTTATGAAGATTGTGCTTGGATAACGCACAGACTACGCTAGCATAAGCTAGTATGGGGCAGATGCAAGTTGTGTAAAGATTTAGCTTATTTCTAAGCAACATCTAACTGTACTTGCCTATCATGGGATAAAGACGACCGAGGACAAAAGCGGCTCGGTCTCTAACTATTTTGGTGTGATCGCGGAAGTTCAAACGCCTAGCCAGGGTCACACCGAGACATTTTGTCTTGTTTTCCAGTTTCCAGGGCATGTCACGACCGAAGAATGAGAGGGGAGATGGCCGCGGAGGGCGGCCAGAGGTAAAGAGAACGGCAGAGCTTTTGTCGGGATTCACTTCGATTCTCCATTTCCGAAACCATTCGCCTAGGGCGGTGATAGCGGGTTGGAGTCTCTTAGTGATTCGACTCACTTGCCTATCGGTGGTATAGATAGCGGTATCGTCCGCAAAGAGGGATAGGTACCCATCGTTTTAGGGATGTCGCTAGTGTACAGAAGGTACAAGATAGGGGCGAGCCCGGACCCTTGCGGGACTCCTGCTTCTATGGGACGGGGGGAAGAGAGAGTGCCTTCTACTTTGTAGCGAAAGCTACGATTCGACAAATAGTCTCGTATGATGAGCACGAGCCGGTCTGGCAACTGAAATTTGTACAGTTTATAAATTGAACCGTTGTGCCAGACTTTGTCGAAGGCTTTCGCTACATCAAAGTAGACAGCGCCCGTGTGACGGGGCTTACCTAATACTGGTTGAAAGCCAGTGAGAATATGTTCCGTGATGCGGAGGACTTGATGGGCGCATAAGTGTTTGGCACGGAAGCCGAACTGCTCGTCTATTAAAATGCCTGTGGAGACTATAGCGTTCCGTAGGCGAGCGAGGAGGAGGCGTTCGTAGAGTTTACCAAGGGCCTTTAGTAAACTTATGGGGCGGTAGGAGCAACATTATCAAAAATATTTCTAATGTATACGACAGGAAACGGAAAACCTATATAACGCGTTTTAATTTTGAATAGCACCATCTGTTGTAATATATGTAAACTATATTTTCTAATAACTTAAGTGTTCCAAAAATGTTACTAGCTATTTGCATTTTATTTTTCATTTAGAATATATTTTGATTAAAGCTAGTGTAAAGCGCGTTAAAATTATTTTATTTTCCTCGTACATAGGTGTAGTAAAATAGAAGTTTATGAAACGATGTAGCCCTTTGCATTTTTTTGTATTTTCCATGCCATTAAGTCGTGAAAGCATTTATCATATATTTTTTACGACTTGCCTGGTAATAGATTAGGAGTTTTTCCGTCGCCACATCTTAAATATCGGGCAGAGTCAAACTTTCTACACATTCACTACTTAGGGTTTAGTTTATTTTGCTATTATGTTTGTAAAGTCTGTCACTATAAATTTGTTTTGAAGTTTATAATTCGAATTTTACAATATGACAGTAGATAAAATATTTTATATTCCTCGTAGGTGTAGTAAAAAGCACTATGTATCACTCGGAGTATAATGCGTTTCTAACTTGTGTGTATTTAACTTTTTTGTGTATTCAAACTACACCCTCGTAAATAATCGGTCACATCCACTCCTCACTAAACTACTATTAATGTGCCGATACTTTCACAAATCATTACAAGTTTTTTAATCTAGATAAAAGCTTCGTGGTGTTGACCTAGGATTTAAAAGAGCAATGTTCAGATCTGGCCCGGCGTGAAGAATTTTTTTAAAAACAAGTATATTTACAGATATTTTTATTTTATTCAGAAGATAAATGTTAAAAGTGTTTCTTAGTATCAGTATTTTTAAAATTATTGAGTATGTTTATAGTCATAGGGCTGCCATTGCAATGTTCGCGAATATGCATATCATGTAATGTTTGTTTTTTTTTATTTAATATAGTTATTCCACAAAATGTATTAACCGAGTTTGGCTTTATCATGTATAAAATGATATATTTTTGAAAGTTAGTTAGTTTTGACCTTAGCAGTTATTATGTTTTATAACCTATATTTAAACAATTCATACTAAAAAAATAGGTAAAGGGGGGACTTTGATACTAAAACATTGTAAAACATATATTCGTAAGGGTCTGTACTACTTGAATTATAATAAGTTGTCAGGCTCAGAATTTGTTTACGTCAGGCCAAAACTCTTATACAAAGTGAACAATTCCCTTTGGTAAGAAAGTCAAAAAAATTTAAAAATCCTCCTCAATTCAGTTTCATTTACTATAACATAAATAATAATTACGTAAAAATATGTAGATAAGCTTTTAACAGCGACTCTTTCCGCACTAAACTCGGTAATCGGTGTGGTGTTTAAACTTCTTAATTATATTAAGGAAGTTTGCTATAACAAGTGAAACTCGAGTCTAGCTAGTTCATGTCTGTATAGTGATTCCTGCAGGAACATTCCAAATATTCTGCAATAAGAAGTAGCCTTTATCCTTAACCATGCCTTCACCTATTTCTGTACCAAATTTCAGCTCAATTAAATGCTTTGTTGCAACCTGAAGGAAGGACAAACCAACAAACTTACTGTTGAATTTCTAATATTAATATGGAATGAATTCTATGTCCAACATTCAGGTAGGAAGAAGATGAAAAAAAGGTAAATGAAACAAATTTTTCATTCAAAGAGTAGGTTTCTTTAATCGTCACTAAAACACTTAAATTTAAATAATTGTTTATATCTAAATTAAGCCATATGCTCAAGCGACTAGCAGACAAAACTGTACTGGCTTTCAACAATCACCATTTCCTATAATCTCGAGTCGTCATCTCACGTTCTCTTTCATGTTACTTTGGAAATAAGCGTCCTTAGCTATCTGAAACAGTTGTGCAGCATTTTGCTCTCCAGTTTCCCCAACCATTAAGGAGAAATGACTGTTTGGGTTCGAAAGTAGAATGTAAGGGTAGGCAAATTCTACGATCTGCCCACTGTCCATCACCAGCACTCGGTCGGAATCCATGATGGTGTTGAGGCGGTGAGCTATCGTCAGGACGGTGCATGATGAAAACTGGCGCCGGATCGTTTGCTGGATGAAGTTATCGGTTCTGTAATATTAAATGCCCTTGTAATAAAACCATATGGACCAAATGACAGATAAGTAACAAATATGTTTCGGAGTAGGTTCTTGCGGCAAATCCTCAATTATAGAAAAAAAACAATAAAATCTATCCTCTTTAATGGCATAATACATTCGTGTCTGTAAAAATTAAAAGCCAATCGGTCAAGCCGTTTAATAGTTGATATACCAACAGCAGCGCCACCTACCTAGTCCAATTGTATTTTTGAATCATCCACAAAACCATCTAAATTCCCATATAAAATTTCAACCCAATCGGTTCAGCCGTTTAGAAGTTATGTGAAAAAGAAAGTAATTACGTAATTAAGTAATTAGGAATGTACGGAAGGATGATTCTGTCTACCCGTTGTCCTATTTCCCGTTTTCCCGTAGGAATGAAGCATTTTCCCGCGGTAAAAAGTAGCATATGTTCATCAGGGATAATATCGGCTTCTAATGGTAAAAGATTTTTTCAAATCAGTCCAGTAGTTTGGGAGCCTATTCAAGACAAACAAACAAACAATCAAATCTTTCTTCTTTATAATATTTGTATAGATTAGCATAAAAAAATATGCCATTGTACTGCAAAATAAGATAACTTTTAAAAAACTTCTTCATTGTAAACTACCTTATTATGAAGTGCAGACAAGTTATTATTAGTATGTTCCTGCAAGAAAGTAATTATTCTTTGGCTAAAGTGGCCATTTCTAGCAAATATTATGTTAATCAAATAGTGTCGAGACCAAAAAATTTATAATTACTGTGGATCTACGTTTGCTGTAGCTTCATCCATAATTAAAATCTTATTTGACCGTAGTACGGCTCGGGCTAAGCAAATCAGCTGCCTTTGTCCCACAGAGAAGTTACCTCCTCCCTCGGTCACTTTGAAGTCCAAAGATGTAATTGCTGATTTCATGTCAACCTGAAATACAATAATGTTTACAAAAAATAAAATTAAAAAAAAAACGAATTACTAACAAGTAAAAAAAAATACAACCGAATTAATAACCTTTAAAAAGAGCCAGTGATACATACAGCGTCACGGTTGAGCTGAAGTAAGAATTGTAACCAATGTACTTTGTGGTTAGAACTGTTTATCACGTACAAATACAGATCATAAAAAAATATATAACCGGATCTTTTTTTTTAGGTTTATTAAGTTATTTACATATAGATTTGGCTAAAGTTTTAATAAAGATTTATATTATCCATGTGACGGACAAAAAGATTTAAAATTTACCATTTTTTTTCTTTTTATTTCGTTTCTTATGTTTAATACGTGACAATTTAAAAATTTTGTTAACTTTGCGCACCATAGAGTATGCTCATGTCCAACAGCGTACTAAAATAAGTTGATTGATATGATTTTATATAAAATAAAAATAACAGATTGTACAATCACATTAAATGTGGTTAGAAAATAAAAAAAAACACGAACCTGTTCAAGTGCTCTCCAAATCTCGTCGTCACCATAAATATTGAATGGATCCAAGTTGTATCTTATTGTCGCAGAAAACAGAACAGGTTCTTGAGGAATTATTGAAATTTTGGACCGTAGATTCTGTTAAAGAATATTGGATAAGGATAAGATTACTACAAACAAAGTTTGTATATGAAGAAATTTTATTCCAATACACGACCTATATTATTATCCTATATATTATTAATCTATTATCTTTAAAAAATATTTAGACATCCTAGTTTTTGTTAAACAGAATTAAATTATTTGTCATGGGCGTAGCCAGCTTTTGGATTAGGGGGGGCGGGGGGATTGCAGACCAGATAGAAAATGTAATTTTAATATAGTAATCATGTTCATTTTGAGCCAATTCCTTCAGGTAATGGGCACCTAGGGGGGGGGGGGGGCAGCTACCCCCCTGCCTGTACCTCGCTACGCCCATGTTATTTGGAGTTAAAATTAACTGAGTAACTAAATGTCCACATCGCATCGCCACCTTAGTGGTATAAAAAAAAGACATAGTACCTGCTTAGACACTAGTGATGTATCGACGCCATCGATCGAAATAGTTCCATCAATGGCAGTAAATCGAAATAACGCTGCTATCAATGAAGATTTACCAGCTCCTGTCCTTCCCACAATTCCAACCTAGGAAATAGAAAAAATAATACAAATAAGATCTAATTTTTTCATTGATACGAAATAATCTTATCGAAATATATCAACCTTCCATCCGCTTTCGATATTTATGTTCAAGTTCTTCAGTACATAAGGTTCATTTGGTGCATAGCGCAAATTAACATTTAGAAATGTAATCTTTCCTTCCGACGGCCATGATGATGGGATGTTAATTTCTGTAAAAGATCGATAATGCTAATATATAATTACAAATTTTTAATTACTTACTTTTGAGCAAACACATTAGTAGTAGTATTAAGAGGCCGTACAGAGTTAATTAGCACAACTATTCGAATAAATGTTAATAATTTTAACAACTGATAAGCTATTTTTAGAACGTTATGTGTTGTTTCTAGCATATAATATTAGGCGAGTTGTAGATAGATAGCATTTTTGCTAAAAATGGCCCCTTAAATAAAAATGCCCCTACTGAGTCATCAATCAATACAGTCATTTGACTCCAAATCTGAGGGGCCATTCATTTAATACGTCACCTTAAATATGCCCCCTTCACAATCATCCTAAAAGCAATCGCTCCTTATCCATGCCTCTAATCTCATAATAAATATATAATAATCCCTCCCTATCCCTATATCATAAGTCACTGTACTCCTCCTGCTCAGCTGGACCGATTTGAATGTATTTTTTGTATGCGTTTGGGTGGCGTCCTGGATGGTTTAGATTCACAAATCAGCCCGTCAGATGGCGCTGACCGGCTAGTAGTCAGCCAGTATAGATATATAATCTGGATCTCGGAAACGGCTCCAACGATTTTCATGAAATTTAGTATGCAGGGGGTTTCGGGGGCGATAAATCAATCTAGCTAAGTTTTATTTTTAGAAAACATTGTTTTATCCGTGTTTCACGCACTGAAAAATATGACTGTTCCTGACATCTATTGGCGAGTATAAATACTATTATCTTTACCGACACAGTACTACTTAAGCTAATTGATAATAGATGGCGTTGTTAAGCAACAATAAAGCTACTCGACAATAAATGGCGTTATTACAAAAATTTAATTATTTAAAAACAAACAAAGCCCCAATATCCTTAGTACTTACGTCCTTGGAAGAGATTGGGCTCTGTTTCAATTCGCGTGTATTCCAACACGCGCTCCACGCATGTCAATTGTGCGATGAATTCTACGAACATTTTGGCACCGTGTTGCAATATACTAGTCATTGTGTTTGTTTGTGTCACAGCAAGCCCTACGCTGCCCACGGCGATAAAACCACCTAAGGGATTCAGAGTTAAGCAATATTTTTTTATTCAAAGATAACTTAATCTACTTATAGTTGATGTGTTGAACTGTAACTAGAATTCATCAAAATCAGTACATTGCGCGACACATAGTCAACAAACTTAATAAACCAATAACCGTATTTTTGAAGTGAAAACTTCTTTAGCGGCGTTGTGCATTTTTTTTGGTATGGGTAAAAAATGATAAACTCAGGTCACGTGTCCTAATCGTGGAAATTCGTGAGACGGAAACCGTAATGCCACGCCTATTATAATTTTTATTTTTAGTATTCGCGATTATGAGTAGTACAGGGAGATTGGATATGGAATTTTAATTCTATGACAGATTGCGATGTCAAATATACTACGTGAAAAAAGTAAATAAACAAACATTATTATTTCTTGACAATGTCAAAGAAATGTCTTGTGACATATTTGAGTGTTAAGCGCGAATCGTGTGTAAAGGTTTTCACTTCTGCCGGCACTCCCGGAGTGCAACTTGTTTTTTTTTTTTTACTTTGTAAGCCTGTCGTAGAAAATGCAAAAGGGAAAAAAGGCGTAAACAATGTTCTAAAAACATCTCACAATTGTCTTACTGATGATTTGATGCTATTGAAAGAGGTTTGAACATTTTTTGTATGGAGGCTGGCATAGTCCCTATCCATTTTTTGTTTTATTTAACGAAATCGCGTTGCAATATAAATTTTTTATATTTGAATTGGGGATAGGTATGAAATAAAAACCGGCCAAGTGCGAGTCTGGCTCGCGCACCGAGGGTTCCGTGCAAACTTATTATATGTTGTTGTATATTATTAAAAATATTTTTATTATATGATGTAACAAAAAATTCCTTTATCTGTACTTTAAGACGTTGCTTCGTACCAAATTTCAAGATTCTGAGTTCACGGGAAGTACCCTGTAGGTTTTGATTCCCTTGCGAGTTTCGCAATTTTGCGGAAAATACAGCAAATACAGCATAAACGGCTGTATCTTTTGATTGCTTGGCTTAGAAGTTTGATTTTTTCACTGCTCTAAGAGCCAGTAGACCTAAGTATTTAATATAAATTTTAGCTTGATACCTCCACACGTTTCTGAGTAAAAGGGTCTTGACAGACGGACAACAAACTGATAAGGGTTCCGATTTTTCATTTTGAGGTACGGAACCCTAAATATGTGCCACGTTATAGTAGACAAGTTGATAAATAACAATTTTGAATGACCTCTCTTGCAATCTCTATGTCCGCACATCTCTTGAACATAACACTTTTGGGAATAGGGACTACGCCAAAAAATAAAATACTTTTAAAAAAAAAAAATTAATAATTTCACTTCATTTGTTACTGCATCGACGCGACATTAACGTTCGTTGATAAGTTTCTGGTTTTACTAACACAGAACCCTGCCTAACATATTAATTCCATAGTAGTAGCACTGTTTTTCATTAGCATTCTATCTGTTTACTTTAGGTAATGATACCTACAGTTGCGTGCTATCCTTCTGGGAGTCGTGCTTTCTGGTCGCTTGCGAAAGCTGCCGAAGGGATTTTTTGCCAGTTGTCGTTACCACCATTGCGAAAAACCGATGGTGACTTGGCCCATAGTGCTAAAGAGAAAGCCGATCTACTGGGCAGTCTCTTTGCCTCAAACTCGAATATGTACGATGTTTGTGGCGCTGTGCCACCTACTATACCGTGGTGCAGTAACACCATGCATGCCGGGAATCTCCATAACACAGCGGGTGGTCCGGCGGGCGTTCCTTTCTATAGACGTTCATAAGTCGAGTGGGCCAGACGGTATACCAGCAGTGGTGCTTAAGCAGTGTGCTTCTGAGTTATGTCCTGTACTCACACGCCTCTTCGCGCTTTCCTACCATACTACGCAATTTCCGTCTTCATGGAAGACTGCGAATGTGCACGCGGTGCCCAAAAAGGGCGATAAATGAGATCCATCGAATTATAGGCCTATCGCTATAACCTCTCTCCTCTCCAAGGTGATGGAGCGTGTGATCAACACACAGCTTTTAAGATACCTAGAAGAACACGACCTGATCGGTAATAGTCAATATGGCTTTCGCCAAGGTCTATCTCACACCGATGGGCACTAGCCATTGAGAGTCAGGGGGAGGCATTGGCATGTAGCCTGGACATAGCGAAGGCGTTCGATCGGGTCTGGAACCGGGGTCTTCTATCGAAGTTACCATATTACGGAGTGCCCGAGGGTTTGTGCAAATGGGTGGCTAGCTTTTTGTCCGGCAGATGCATACGAACACTAGTTGACGGTAGTTGCTCTGATAGCATGGACACTAATGCTCTTTCTACTGCACATCAATGACATGTTATCCATTAACAACATACATTGCTATGCAGATGACAGTACTGGAGACACTTATTACACGGGTCGTGCAAACATCCCTCGTCCGTTGTGGAGGAAAACCACGGTGAACTTGTGTCTCAAATCGAGACCACACTGTCCAAGGTCTGTGACTGGGGACGGGTAAACTTGGTCGGATTCAACCCTACAAAGACACAAGTGTGTGCGTTCACCACTAAGAAAACTCCATTCACTGTAGTCCCACAATTCCAGAACACTCCCCTCTCCATCTCCAAGAGCATTGGGATCCTTGGTGTCGATATCTCCAGCGATGTTTAGTTCCGAGATCATTTACAAGATAAGGTGAAGCTGGCGTCCAAAAAACTAGGTGTACTCAACAGAGCGAGGCAGATATTTCACGTCGGGGCAGAGGTTGCTGCTTTACAAGTCGCAAGTTCGGCCCCATATGGAGTACTGCTTCCATCTCTGGGCGGGTGCACCCGGAAAACAGGTTGAACCTTTTCACTCGGTTCAACGACGGGCTGTGAGAATTGTCGACGATCCCAAACTCTCTTGCCATATAGAAGCCTGAGGAGCGATTTTGCCTCCCTGCGTGTGTCCTACCGCTTGTAAAATTGGATGTGTTCTGAGGAATTGTTCGAAATGATGTCAACGGCTACTTTCTACCATCGCACCGCTCGCCATATGCAGGGAATTCATTCTCATACTTTTGAACCGAAATGGTCGCGGGAGAAAGCAGAGAAACTTTCGCCCGCGAAAGCTTGGGTTGTGGAATGAGCTCCCTGCCAAGGTTTTCTATAAGGTCTACAGTATGGGGTTCTTCAAGACAGAAGTTATTTGATTTTTGAAGGGCCGGCAACGCGCGAGTGATATCCCTGGTGTTGCAAGCGTCCATAGGCCTCGGTGACCGCTTACCATCGGGCGGACTGTGTGCTTGTTTGCCACCTTAGTGGTATTTAAAAAAAAAAAACTTTGTGTCCATTGGGTAGGTACTTTATTTGATACTTGTACTGTGTCAGTTGACCAACTAGTGCTTAGTCTTCTGCATTCCTGAATTCTATAGCGACATTACTTACTATCAATGAAGACAAAAGACGGAGTAACAAAACCGGAATATTTTTTTTCTAAGTAGGTATTTCTTACAGCAAAATGCAAATTAAATTCTTAACTCTTACTATTGCCGCAGAAGCACTGCAGCGATTGCAGCTACAATAAGACAGATAATTTATTTCGTGCTCAGATCGTTTTTCTTGGGCGTATTCCAAAACGTTGACTTGGAATAAATTGAAAAATCTGAATTCATTGTTTTTGTATATATATATATATTTACAATATTATTTGAATAGACATTTCAGACAGAAAAATAGACATTTTTAAGGCAACGATCTTGTCATTACCGTTAATTTTTATATTAGAGGTTTAAGCTCTCGATATTACACTGCAATTTAGGAGTGACAACCTTTAAGTGATTATGGTAAGAACCTCTTAAATTTGACATGAACCGTAAAATTTTAAAACAAAACCTAAATATATATTTTTTTAACGATTCGATTTCTAAAATTGCTAATGTAAAGGCACTTACCAAAATCGATGAACAGAAATACAAAAATGATTAAACCAAGGTACAAGAGACACAAAATGTCTAAGTAAAGGCCAAAGGAGATCGCACCGCCTAAATAATTCATCCAGGCAGATGTATGCAGATCCTAGAAATAAAGTTTTGATCTAGATATTTTGTACATAACATAATAAAAAATACAAAATTGTGTCTTAAGTTCTTAATATTCTTTTAAAAACTTTCAACGTCTGTCAAGTTGACATGCCATTTTCTCGCCAGGGTATTGAAAGCGATACCAGGATTTGCAGTTGTATTAAAAAAGTTGCAGTTGTTATTTTTTTACAAAAATATCGCCTGTTTGTTTGCAGATCTGCGATTGGCGTATTCCGAAATTTACAGTCACAACTTTTCTTAAAATATAAGTAGTCACCACCGACGGAAGCGAGTCTTGTGTGGGGTTATATACTTATAGTATGGTAATTTGCAGTTTTCCGTTAGGCCAACCACCAAGTTATAAGGTACCTGCGGGTAATAAGGCCTACCCTCTTAATTATAAAATTAGAAAAGTGCAAAAAATATCAGAATATGGGAAACAATCATAAAATGATATTTAGTCTCAGAAACGAGAAAGAAAAATCAAAATATTATCATAGATCGTCAACAAAAAAATGATTTTGGACGGTGCGAGTAATAAAGCCTACGTGCAGCATCCAAATTTTTACGTCACTCGAAAGATTATTGATTTCTATGGTAAAACACATTTATATGTTACTTTTTTAAATAACAAAGCGTAATTCCAAGAGTCATCACAGGATCAAATAAAATTTAACTAAGCCATTCTGTTATTTATTGAAACATAGGCTTTACTACACACCTAAGGCCATATTTCCCGCACCTGTTTCAATGTCTCAGAATTTATTTAGAAATTTATTTAGTTATTTAAATAACAAGGTAAAAATATATTTTTCTTTCGAGAAACTGCAGTTACATCATGCAGTTTGGAAAGACTAAATAATTGATTAAATAAATAAATTTGATATGACATAGGCCTTATTACCCGCAGCTACCTTATATATTTTATAAGTCTTGGCCGTTGTTGCTTTTAAACTGAAGCTCGAGAAAACAGAAGTACTATATATATATATATATAAAAATATTAACAATGACTTTTACAAAATTTTCAACGGCACAACTTTTATAAAATTCCACCAACCTAATTACACTGACCATAGTCATAGCGGCACTTACAGCACTGTATCCCGTTCAGTTAAAGAACCGTGGGTTTCGTGGCATAATAGTGGCGCCATATAGTGTTGCACAAATTATAAGCACGGTGTTTATGGCATAATAACATGACCGTTTAAAGTACAGTAAAGTAGTGTCCTCGAGGTGTATTGCAATGTCGCTATTTATTTGTTTATTTTGTTTGGGTGTTGAGGAAGGTTTACTGAATATAGATTTATCAATAATTGCGTATAATTCAAGCAGTGTACAATATATTATAAATATAGTATACTAGAATATACACACGGTTTCCCCCGCGTAGAATTCGATCACTACCATAGGATTCATACAGGAAATTATTGATCCTAAAAATTAAGTCATCCCTTTGCACCGATGTAACGCCATCGACAGGGAATTCAATGTCACACTTGAGAACCTAAATGGTCGCGTACAGTGCGGTTTCAGAGAAACTTCCTCCCGCGAACGCTTAAGTTGTGGAATGAGCTCCCTGCCAAGGTATTCTGCAAGGACTACAGTATGGAGTTCTTCGAGAAAGAAGTTATTAGATTTCTGAAGGGTCGGCAACGCGCAAGTAACACCTCTGGTGTTGCAAGCGTCCATAGGCTACGGTGACCGCTTACCATCAGGCGGACCGTAGGCTTGTTTGCCACCTTAATGGTATTAAAAAAAAAAAAAAAAAAAACTCACCCGCTAAAAAATCTAGGTATTCCTGGAAAACTCTAAGTCAGAAATAAAGTATTCTTGTGCCTTCTCTATACTTACAGCTACATATATAATACTACTACTTATACATCAAGTTAATTATATGCAAAGAATAGAACGAGAATAGAGCATATCTGAACTTAGGACTGAAGAGGCAAAATCCTGTTTTCTGACACTTGTACCTTATCTTCCAAGAGGTAGATTAGAAGAAGAATAGATCTACACATTTTACGGCAAACTAGGTAGTGTATTAAATAATAATAATAAATAATTTTGGACATAACACACAGCGCCGTCTGCTCCCAAACTTAGCAAAGCTTGTGCTATGGATACCAGACAAAGTAGTATGTTACTTAGTAGTATAGTATGTTAATAATAGAATAATAATAGTACGTATTTTTACAAAAGTATTTTTTTGTATGTATTTACAAAAAAACAAAGAAATCACCCAGTATCAAGACAACCAAAAATAATGAATGTTTGTCTTATGCGGGAAACGAACCAACGTCCCTCGATTCAGTAATCTGGTCATTATCAAGTGAGCCACGGAGCCAACATTATGCTGTTAAACCAATGGTTCTTCAACTGATAGCGGTACAGTGAAACTAGCGTGCACACAGAGTGGTAGAGAGGCATCTGCCTACCCTGTCGAATTCAAAACATTTTAATCCATAATAATATTATAAATTTAAAAGTAACTCTGTCTGTCTGTCTGTCTGTTACCTCTTTACGCTTAAGCTGCTGTACCAATTAAGATGATATTTGCCATGGAGTTAGTTTGAATCCTGAGAAAGGACATAGGATACTTGAAAACGTCAAGTGAGTCGGTTTTTTTTAGTTGAGCAGTTGCCGTTTTTAAACCGACTATTCTATACCGATTATCGAATTGTAGGCAAAAGCTAGTTTATAAAACTTACTTGATGCTGATCAAATTCATCTATAAGTCTTTTTTGTGCCCCTGTCGATCTAATGGTGGTGATGCCATTAAGTGAAGATGTCACCATATTAAACACAGGACTTTTCGCTGAAAAATAAATAATAGATAATGAGATATGTTTAATCAAACAAAGTTTTAGAACTAATAATATGATCGAACTATAACTAAAAATCACAAACTTGCCCAGTGCCAAAGGGTCATACATCTATAGTGTTATGGTCGTTTGAACATCCCGCGTTAATGGAACAGGCAACAGTTCTCCATGTGGATGGATCCATTGTGGACTGGTGGCCAAACATGCCATTCTATTTTGGGCATGCAAGAATCATCTTTAGGTATTTACTCTTTAAATAAAATTCGTATTTAAAGTTGGATCCATAGTTTTAAAATTTCAGTGGTCTACGATCGAATTGAAGTCCAGCATGAGGATAAAGCCGTAGCTGCTGTTAGGGATATCTAATCAAAAAACAACTAACCTACATAATAATCTTGAAAAGAAGTATTAGTTGTCAAACTACTTAATCTAATTTTCAACCGACTTCAAAAAAGAAGGAGGTTCTCAATTCGGATGTTTGTATTTTTTCCTTTTTTTTTTTATGAATGTTCTCTGTCATATATATCATAAACGGATTCTCAAAATTCTTTTTTTATTTAAAATTGTATATTTCTGAGGTGGTCCCATATTAATGTTGTGAATTTAAAACTAAAATTTAAATAAAAAAAATGTGTTAATTTGGAACTGGTGTAACGCCTTTTATGTTGACGTTTTTAGTGTAACTTCTTTGTGTCAAAAAGTTTTTTAAAAACATCATTATGATTTTATTAGTTTAATGGCCGTGATTGAGGCTCATAAAACATAGAACAACAATAAAATAACGTCATGAACAAGTCCGGCCCCATTTGGAGTACTGCTGAATTTTTTCTTAATATTTTAAAACAACATCAAATTTATGTGATAATATTAATAATAATAAATATTTATAGTAATATCACGTATGATGGTTACCAGACAACTAATACAAATACAGAAACTTTTATTTGTTAATAATGTTTGTTATGTGCGGAGATCGAATCCACGCGCCTTAGATCACCTGACAAAATTATTCTCCACTAAGCAACAAATTCGTGACAGTACTAATATTTTTGAATAATACGTGTTATTAAAACTAATAATAATAATATTTATGTTCACTTACTAGTTCCCTCTAGTCGCTTGATACTCTGTGCTACTCTCAAATAAACTTTGACGCAGAAGAAAAAAATTAAAAGAAGGAAAAATGAAGGTATTAGCGTCCAATATAACGCTATTGCGTTTAAAACCAGCACAGACAAGATTAGGCTGGAAATCTGCGTCACGTCCAATAAAACTCTTGGCAATATGTCGTCCAAGGTGCCTATATCTTTTGCAAAGCGGTTGAGTATACGGCCTGTAAGCATTATATTAACATGAATATTACTTAAGGGGATACACTTCGCGGCACCTCGCAGCGGGCTTCATACAAACGAATTTCTCATTTGTTTTTGACATTTACTGATCAATAACTGTGAAATATCTGAGTCATATTCCCAAGCCGAATACGTATACCTGTGGTTTTTCCAAAATCTTGTAAAACGTTCTATTAACTAGAATTCTTTTTTAAAACCATTTGTATAAAAACTAGCATTCTGTATATCTTTTAAACTATAAAATTTGATAGAAAACTGGCACACTGCAGACCTAGATATTTATTACTAGAACATGTCTTCAAAATTTCATGGTGTTTGATTAGCAAGTGTTAAAATAAGTGAGAAATTCGTTTGTATGAAGCCCGCTGCGAGGCGCCGCGAAGTGTATCCTCTTAAAGATGTTTTAATTATACACACAAGTGGTAATAGTTAAACTATGTAACGACTTCAAAGCAGTTCAAATTATTAAATGGTTCGGGCAAACACTGGTGTTACAAATGCTAAAATATGGTTTGGACAAACACTAGTGTTTAAATGCTAAAACATGCAACGGGCCAACACTAGTGTTTAAATATTAAATTATGAATAACCCCTCTATTAAATATATAATAATAAAGGTAATATTAAAATAAGTATCATAAATAAAAAAAGGTAATTAGAATTAATAAGAAAAAATACTAGGACAGGTCAAAAATAATTTATTGTTTCATAAACATAGTTAGCGTTAGTGCACTTTTGACTTAATATGAATGAGTGAGCTAATTATCATGTTCCGATGGGACACTACTGGTACTAGTATAATAATCTGTGCTACTGGTAAGCATTGCATTGTATTAAGTGACGCGTTGCGTTTTTCAGCTTCAGTTAAATTTTTAGGGGTCCATCATGAGCAGAGTTTCACACTTCACACCCAAATGTTTGTATAGGATTGACTGTATCTCATTCATACCTATACTTAAGGATCCCGGAATCTCATGAAAGGTCTTTTTCTTTTACTATAAAGTGTGGTTATTTTTGCATAGGGCATAGCGCAACCCTAAGGACATATTAAATAACTGGAAGTCTATGGTTTCAGCCAGCATCGATGTTTTTGTCGTTCACAGCGGTAGATAAGCAAACATAATGGAATTCCTCATTGAGATTGACACGACCACGCTTAAATTCTGCAAACAGCTACACAGTCGTCTGTATGACGCTGCATCGTCAAAAGTTATTTGAAGTCAAGCGAGGCTCTACGGCACTGTCAAATTACACTTAGTAAATTGTCCTAAATCATACAACCAATTTTTCATACAACGCCACAATGTAAAAACAAATGACAGTAAGATGACACAAACTGTGTTCTACAGCCAAAGAGTTCCGATTTCAAATATTGTAATTATTTTTTAAATATTTTTTATGTAAGTGGCCAGTTGTATGTGTAGGATATGTTATGTATTTTATAAAAAGGATCTTTGTGATTATAATTTGCTAATTTTTTTTATTGTTACTGGTTAAACAAAGAAAAATAATGATTGTAAAAGTAACCCATATTCTGCTCTTTTCTGTGTCTGTAGACCGAAATATATAATACATTTTGTTGCCAAAACTATTTTAAGGTTGCAAGACGTTGCATGCACAGGACTTGGCAAGAATTGCCTGTGACCTAGCCTAGTTACTTACTTCATCACAATTTATGGCTTTCTTGCAACGACTAGGTATTTAACATTTAACGGAAATTAATTATAATGTTTATATCTTCCAACAAAAAATAAAGTTGCTATATTTCTGTCGCATTCTTCGAATTCGAAACAATTATACATGGTGCCGATGCCACGCATCGTATAGTCAGCTGGCGATACGACACTTAATACTTGACTTGAAGTATAGCTAAATTTTTTTAGGCTAAATGGTTTAAATAAATAATAATAATAAATATTTTTGGACATTACACACAGCGCCGTCTGGCCCCAAAGTAAGAAAAGCTTGTTTTATGGGTACCGTACAACGGATACAAATACATAAATATTACTTTTTTTTTGTAAATACATACATAAATACACCCAGACCCAAGACAAATGTTTGTTCAGTACGGGAATCGAACCCACACCCTCTCTGCACAGCTTTTTTTTTTTATATTATTATTATAATACCACTAAGGTGGCAAACAAGCCTACGGTCCGCCTGATGGTAAGCGGTCACCGTAGCCTATACTCGCGCGTTGCCGACCCTAAAATTAAAAACATTGTCAAATAGTTTAATTTGTTACAAGAGCAAACTGTTGTTTATTGGTTTAAACTGTGTAGTAATGGTTATATAGTTATATATATAATATGTTAAATGACTGTTGTATGAAGGTAGGTAGATCATGTGCAAAAAAATATCAGAATAAATCGCCTATTAACTAAAATACCTAACGCATTATAATAAATACTTTTATTTTATCAGATACCATATATTTTAGTTTTGATATGGATTGTGATTAAATCTAGTTACATATAAAGATAATTAGGTACTTAAATATTTTGCAATCAAACAAAATTTTAGTCAAATAGTTTTCATCTAGAGTTAAATATTCATACTAATATTATATAAATGCGAATGTAACTCTGTCTGTCTATTTGTCTGTGTGTTTGTTACCTCTTCCTCAAATTAAACTTAACCCGCTGAACCGATAGAGATAAAATTTGGTATAGTTACTGTTCCGGGAAAGGACAAAGGATAGTTTTTATCCCCAATAATTCAAAAATTCTAGCGGCAATAACTATAACCAAGCTTACACAAACTATAGCTACAGCTGTAGCTTGCTATAGCAAATGAAGTATAATTAAGGAGTTGACGTAGAAATTCTACGCTGATAATCGAATTTAGGAAAATTTGGATTGTATAATGTCGCCTATGGTGTCTTATTTCTTTCTTTGGTCCACTGACTATAAATCGGCGGTTATACGGGCGATTTTTAGCAAAGATTGCTCGGCAGCGGCTTGTCGGAGGTAATGGAGCAATTAATTTTTTAAATTGCGCAATATCGCTCGGTATGGCTTGGCCATATTTCTAGCATCAGTTACTAAATGTTGGCATTGGACTAAATTGCTGACACGGAGAAAAAACTTTAGTTGCCACAAATAAATAATACTCATAATCACTAAAATATTAGTAAATTACACCGACGGTTACCAATGAGTTTTACTTATTGTTTATACTAACAGGAATAAAACTAGTCTTGTTGTAATAACAGTGTTGTTTACTAAAAACAAGTAAAATTTATTGGAATGAAATAACGTAGTAACACGCTTATAAAAAGCGTCAATTACACTGTGAGGTCCTGATGATGTACCTGGTAGATGAAGGGGCTGCAGCGAAAGGTGCGTCAACTTAGTTTAGCACAGGGTCAACAATTGTGAAATTTATGTAGCCGCGGTGAAGGGGAATCCCCAGCCAGGTGAGGAGTTACTCCTGAAGAACGCCTTGGTACACATTACTTGTGTTTCGGTTTCTATATATGCGAACTACAGAAGAAACTTCAACAGCGCGATGTAGGATGTGTGACGTCAAACTTGATTCGTAGCGGTACGATATGATGTTTAAACTTCACTAATTCTTAGAAAGGTGTATAAACGTTAATTGGCCTTCACTGTAATGACAAGCAGTGTTTTATTTTCCCACTTTAATAAAACATTTTGTAATATTTAGTAAGCTTTATATGTTGATATTAATTAGCCTACTCATAAATTCGAGGAAAGTTTTATAGGATTTGTAAAATTCTGTAATCCGTAGTACAAATTATTATTTTCGGAAAGACATAAAACTATTTTGTAGTTATTAGTTTATGAAATTCATAAAATGTACTTGTATTGTTTTGTAATTTACAGAAAAAAAAAGTTGAAATTAGTAAAATTTAGTATTAACGCATTTTAAAAAACAGGTTTTTAATTCGAACAATATCTCTTCTCTCCGTGTAATATTGTATATAATACAAAATACAGCAATATGTAGGTATATGGGACATTATTCTAGATGGACATAGCCTATGTATAAATATATATTAGTGTCCCTTCAAGAAGTGAAAGATTCGTCAAATAGGTGTAGTGGTTCTTGTGATTATCCTCTACTTATAAGAATACTAACAAAATTCACTCCTATTAAAATTTAAAACCTTATAATATTATAGCTAAAAGAACGAATAATTTACAGTTCGCTTCAACTAAGAAAGTAAACACCTAAGTAAATATGTACAACCATAAACTATAAATTTATAAGAAGATAATAATTGTAACGATTAATTTTCAGTCCGATCAATCTAAAAGTCACTTTGTTATTGTGACTGTCAAAAACAAAGTATTAAATCTAATACCTTTAAACGAGCAATTCTTGTATATATATAGTCTGAATCTCGGAAACAAGTCCAACGATATTCATGAAATTTAGTATACAGGGGGTTTCGGTAGCAATAAATCGATTTAGCTAGGTTTCATTTTTAGAAAACGTCGTTTTATCCGTGTTTTTAGGCAATGATACACTGAAAAATATGACTCTTCCTGACATCTATTGGCGAGTAGTAATACTATTATTTTTACCGACACAGCAACACTAAAGCTACTTGACAATAGATGGCGTTGTTAAAAATTAATCTAATTTATGTGTGTATTTAGGTGTGACAAAAGTCGCACCTAAAATTGCACCGTGTTACTAGCCTGCTTCCTTTATAATTATTTGGTTACGTGGGAGTTTTTATTGTGCAATAAGCCCGTCGTAGAACCAAGTCAAAAGGGCCAAGCTGGCATCTGGGTGCACCCGCCCAGAGATGGCAGCAGAACTCCATATGAGTTTTGCCCCGACGTGAAGTACACACTGTGTGTTGATCACACCTTGGATCATCCGTCACCTTGGAGAGGAGAGAGGTAATAGCGATAGGCCTGTAATTCGATTAGTAGTACAGTAACGAAGGGGAGATATAAACCAGCATAATATTAACTTTACAGCTGATTTCAAGGTTGTTATAATTCAGCCATCCTTGGATCCTCTTATGACTGAAATTTAAATTATATCCCATTTCAAAATGCTAACATTATATTATATTATTACTGAACCGATACCGACATAAGAAATGAAGAGGTACGGCAATAGTATATTGCATCACAAGGGTTCAAAATAATATTTTTACGGCGACGGCGCTTTTTTTGAATTCTTTAGTAGAATCCTGAACGAAGCGAGGGATTCAAAGTATGTCACCCGAGCCAAAAATATATTTTGCGCCCTAGTGATACACTCTTCTTTTCATCGCCCTCTCTGAGAAAATAAAAGGCGCCTCATATTTTATTGTAATACTAGATTTTACCAGCAGCACCGCCCGCCCTAAATCGGTTATCGGCGTGAAACTCCTTTTGCTATAGCAAGCTGTAGCTATAGCTATAGTTCGTTAAGGCTCGGTTGTAGTTAATCCCGCGGGAACTTTTGAATATTTCGTGATAAAAAGTAGCCTATATGCTATTCCAGGACGTAATCTATAGGTGTGCCAAGTTTCATCCCGATCCGTACAGTGGTTAAAGCCCGCCCTAAATTTATCAGTTATCAGTGAGGAACTCCTTAAATAGGTATACTTATTTGCCAGCGGCTCCGCCTGCTAAATTCGGTTATCGGCGACTGTGATTTACTCCTTAATTACACTAATGAAGTTTGCTATATCAAGCTGTAGCTATAGCTATAGTTCGTTTAAGTTTAAGATCAGTTATAGTTATTCCCGCGGGAATTTCGGAATAAAAGGTAGCCTATATGCTATTCCCGATCCGTCCAGTGGTTGAAGCGTGAAAGAGTAAAAAACATCAAACAAACTTCCACATTTATAATATTAGTATTAATAAAATTTGTTTTATTAAATAATATTATTGTTTAATAAAACATAGTGTAACAACTAAATTGAAATTAAATAGTATCTAATCATAATTTGAGACATTTTCACAATTATGAAAATTTATTGTTACAGTTTTATTAGGAATAGAGATTGTTGTAGATTTCATATTATGCGTGTTTTAAATAATCTCCGAATTTGGATAATTTTGAGGAAAATGTGACAGTGGATCTCGTTGTTTGGATGTGGATGGGCCCGGCGAAAGTGGCATGGATGCATTAACTAGGTTGCAATTTAATGTTTTCCACGGTACGTTCACATGTTTGCGCCTTGTTCTCAATGGAATCTTCTATATACCCTCTGCTACAGCACTGACTTTCACCCTCCATGTCACTTGAGAACAGTTAAGTCCAGTCCAGCATCTGCCCAAAAAGTAGCAGAAGTACAACGAAAACAATGTCCTGTATGAAGCTTGATATCTGGTAACTTCAAACAAGTAGCGATTTCTTGTGGCACGTTAGAAATGAAATTATTTCCCATAACTTGTTTGAAGCACTTGCCATTTTGATAACGGATGAAAAACGATTGGTCTTCATATCAGCAGGACGAAGGTCCAGGTATTTCTGTACAATAGTTTTGTATTCCCCTCGGATTACAAACGATCGGTTAATTTTTGTTTTTGAGTCTATCAGCTTTACTAACAGTAAATCATCTCGAGGTCATCAACAGTTATTTTAAAAAGTTCTTTGCCACGACAAGATCCATTTACTCCGAAAATTAAAGCCACCTGTAACAAAACCGGATGTGAATAACTCAGGTATCTATCTAAGTACAGGTTATAATAAAATGCGCATTTAAAAACACTAAAGTTATTCTTTACTAATGCACCATATACATAGTTACTTACTTTTACGGCAAGAAAGGCTTTGTCGGGTGCCTCATAAAGCAAAGTCTTCCAGTTTTTAACTGAGAACACTTTGGGTTTTTTTAGGTTTAAATCCATCAGACATCCTCTTCAGATGCGCTATTAATTTTGAATATGTGTCCAGTTTTACGTCGTTTTCAGAACTGACTGTTGATTTTAGCATTTAGTAGGTGCTCCAAATGTGGAAGGTTGTTTAGTTTTGACTAAATACTGGAAGTAGGCCAAAAACACAGATTCTGAAAAATTCTTGGCGCCTCTTGCATTTCTCCATTCAATAAAATTACCATAGGCTTTCATATATTTCTCCCGGGATTTTGCAGGTAATAGATTATCGATCACATTTCTTGCGTCAGTTCTAATACTTTCAGGAGTTAATTCTATACTTTCACTGTCACTTGAATAACTCATTTTTCAAAACAAAACCATGAATTTCTAACAATCCGTGAAAATTAACGAAAACGCGGGCTCGTTTTTGATTTGATTTTTTTTTTATTCTGCCGGCAGCGCAACTCTGGGCCGTCGTACCAGTCAGTCTTTATTCAAACAATATTTGCGTTCGATTTTTTTGGCGCTGAACACTAAGATGTTCCAAATTCAAAAAGCGCACGAAAAGATAATTGCGGCGCACTTATAAAGAGGATTAAAAACTCATTACTGCCCGCTAAATTCGTATCTTATAGAAAACATCACCTTTGGGTGCACTTATAGGCGAATCAAGTCGTCCTTTCAGAATAGATGGGATGAAAAATATTATTTTTTCGTAAACGTCGATTGTCTTTACTTACCAGATGAACTTGTATCAAAGAAACGCATCACGCCCCGTAGTATAGTTGAGAACATCTTTTGATGAATAGCCTTAGAAGATGACACACAGAGTTTCACGAACGGTAGGACTCGGCAATTAGTGATGATCACACAGAAACACACGATAATTGTATGAATCATAACATATTGAGCAACCGTAAACTTCCCGATATATGCATGCAGATCCGTTTCTGAAATTATTATTTTTTATTTATCATTGTGCTGTTATATGTACCTACTAACATACTAGAGGAGACAACAATCTTGCTTCCGCTGCCTGAAACATTTATACTATACAGGCCACATGCTATTAACCGTTTTCTGTGATTATTTATTTGTGTGATAAGAAAAAGTTATATGCAAAATCTGTGTAGTGATGTTTGTTTATAGTGTCTTTTAGTGTAAACGTGTCAGCGTAGTACTGTGATTAGTATTAGTACAGTAGTAATCTTATACTGTTGTGCACGTATATTATCTGTTATGAAAATTAAATAAAAAAATGAACAAATCTTTAAGCACTTACCAGTTTTTAGCCCATATAATCTTTCGTCAGCTGCTATTTGATTGGACCTTAAAAGTAATATTCGTATAATTTAACCTATGTAGAAATGGAACCAGAAATGATAACAAACTCGTATATTTTGCATAAGATAAATACTTTCAATCAAATTGCAATGCAAATTTCAAGAAAAATTTAATTTTTTTCATCTTGAAAATTGCCCTTGAAATCACGATTGGTTTTTCTAAAGCTTGTCTACCTATCAAAAGAACTATCATAGGTTTATTTGTAAGAGTTTGAGAATGAGCTTGTGATATCGACATAATAGCAAAAGTGAGAGAAGCAAAGTGGACGTAGATTATATGATATATTGACAGCTGACCAAAAGAACACTTAAGTTGTTAGAATAACCCAATAATATGAATAAATGGGCTCAACCGATTATCTTGTGAGTTGGCCAAAAGTATGTCGCACTAACTTTGCTAGAACGAACTTACAATATGAATAAATGAGCTTATTCGGTAATCTTGTTAGTTGGCTAAAAAATGTTGCACTGACTTGGCTAGAATGACGCAATTATATGAATGAATGCACCCATCCAGTCATCTAGTGAGCTGGTCAAACACTACTTAATAATTAATAAAATATCTGAATAACACTTTAAATTTACACCTATGAGAAAGAAATGAAAAATAACGCAATTATGTAATCAACCGGCTAAAGGAATTAGTAAAAATTTCGTGAAATATTTCAATGTATAGTCAAAGGTACCTTCGTGTAAAATAAAGGAGTTATTGTCGTAGGTAATGTCATAAAGGAGCTCTTGGCCCAGTATACATTCAATGAGATATGCAGAATTAGGCAGCGTCGGCCGTGATCACTAGATGGTTTACAACTGTAGTGCCACAATATTTTGGGGCTATTCCGTTCTTTGGAAGTCACGTTTAGTAACACTGGTGGAGTGTATCTGGACTAAGGTCGTTCATATATGTCCCATTCGTGGTTATTTACAGGATTAAAGCTATAAGTGGAAAAAAGATAAAAGAGTCTTACCAATAACTTATCCAATAATCACAAACACCGGAACTTCCTGCACTTATAACTATAGCAGCGAATGTGAAAATAACAAAACACCAATGAGAGCCAGAAAGAAAATATCCCGTTATGATCTCCCAACGTAAGTTTCCGGACTCTCTTTTCTCTGCTACTATTTTTTGTGCTTCATATTCAGGAATTTCGTCTTTGTTTTCACTTGAATTTGATCTAGTTCTAGGTCTCACAGATTTTTCATTGACATTCATTTTTTGCTAAAAAAAATTATATATATTTATAATATTTGAACCGGAAAAATTATTACTAAAAGTTTGAAGCCATTTTGTATATATTTATCTAAACTATAATGCAATGTCGCGATTCGCTAATAGATATTATACAAAAGTACAATGTAACTATGGAATAAAACCTTAGTTGAAATCCTAACTTTTCAGAATTAAGAGATTTTACTCTATTATCTATTATTACCTACCTATATTTAAGTGTTCTATATTTTTTATTGTAATGAAGCACAAATAAAAAAAAAACAATGGGTTCGATTCGATAGAGTTTACAAATTGCGGATCATAGTTATGTATCGGATCATTATTAAAACAGGTGTTTTGTTTTTCACTATCTATTATGTAAAAATGGAACTATTGTTATGTGGAACACGAAACAATAAGTTAAAATAAAAGTTTCAATTAAGCGGTAATTTCATTTTACTTCGCGTAACAACGGCAAGAATTTGAAAACCTTTTCACTTTTTAATTTACTTTTGTGAAGGAAATAAATCTGAATAAAGTCTTAACTAAGAAATTACGCCAGCAGATCCGTATTTTGATGTTCATCAATCATTTTTACATAATCTCACAATTTTTGGTATATGATCGTTTAAAAAAAAAAAACTTTGTACATGTTTAAGGCAATAATTTGATTTAATGTTTTGGAATATTCTCATCTCTCATCACTGGTTTTGAAATATTGTTTTAATGGTTTTTTCAAGTTTCAAAAATTATTGGAGGACTCCATACAATCTGACTGTAATTTTGTTCCAAATAAAAAAGAGAAATCGAAACACTATTTGTTGTCGTGAATATGAGTGTCCTGAACAAATATCTAGCGCCAAGTTAAATCAAAATCAGAATCTGTTGACAAAATACCTGGGTAAATAAATGCTTTATTTACTCGACTATAAGGTAAACAGCTGACAAATTGTAATTAAACTTTTATTTTACTGTTATAACTTGCTGTCATAGAAAAAGGCATTTTCTTTACTTACACTCAAGCTTTTGTTATCTTCCTCTTCAAACATCATTGCAAAGTCTTTACTAGTTGTCATTAACTCCTCGAATGTCCCCATGTTGATTACAGAACCCTTAAAAAAAGGTTGTGTTGAATCATGTACGGTCAGCCACAAGTATACCACTTGAATGTTAAATCGTTTTAAGTTACATATGTTACTATCCCATTATCGACGATCAAATATGGTTAAATTACCGTTCCGGTAATTTTATTGGCTCGATATTAAATAGATATTTCACAGCGCCATCTGGTACCAAACTAAGCAAAGCTTATACTATGGATACCAGACAACGGATACAAAAACTTAGATCCTTCTTTTGAAAATACATATAATAGGTACAAATTAAGATACATATTATAGGTACATACATATATAGTAAACACCGAAACTCGAGACATCCACTAATAATAAATAATTAATAAATAATAAAAAATAAAGAAATATTTTTGGACATTACACACAGCGCCGTCTGTCCCTAAAGTAAGCAAAGCTTGTGTTATGGATACCTCACAACGGATACAAATACATATTTTTTTTTTAATACATAGATATCATACATAAATACACCTAGGTCCAGCGTGGGAATCGAACCCATACCCTTTGCACAGCAGCTAGCCACACTACCAACGAGGCTGCAAGGGAGTCATAGCTAATATTCATTATTACATAAATGTTTGTCATGTGCAGGGATCAAACCCATGTACCTCAGTTCAGCAGGCAAGTCATTACCTGCTGAGCCACGGAGCCGCTGATATTTTATAAAACTGTCCATGAAAATATAATGAAGTTATGAATTGAAGTATAAGTTTTTGGCTAAAATGCCTCGAGTTGATATGGTATACTTTTAGATGTGGCTGTTTGTACCAATTGTTTTTACTTTTAATTTGATTTTATGATAAGTACGTGTCAAAAAAAAAAACTGAATCGAAAAAATACTTACTTCATTCAATACAACTATTAAGTCTGCAGTTTTGATGAAATGAATTTGGTGAGTAACGAGGATTCTGGTGTGTTCTTTGAGGTATCCATTGATACAACTCTCAAAGAGCTGTCTTCCCACATTCGCATCTACAGCTGATAGAGGATCATCCATTAGGTAGATATCTGCCTATCAATTCAATGTTTAAAGATATCTATATAAATAAAAAATAAATCATGTTCAATGGTAAGCGCATCAGCAACCTTAATACTCCATAGACACAGAAAACTGGACAGCGCATTTCCTAGCCAGTTGTTTAAAAAATATGGTCGCACACAAGACAAAGTGAAGCGAAGGTCTCTTGTCTCTTTCTTACTTGTTTTATTTTGACATCAACAAACAAAATGGCGGACGTTGGAAGAAAGAGAAAAGAGACCGTAGGTTTGCTTTGTTTTTGCGCAGTCCATAAGACAGATTACAGAACTCAAAGTCTTTCTATTACTCCGAATAAGATATTTTAGGAAAAGAAAAATTGGGAAACACCGATCGGCCAACCGTAGCTATGTAGTTAAGTCATCAAACAAATCCTAAATTGTAAATAGCAAAATTAGGATCTGATAGGTGGCGCTGTGGCCGTTTTTTTTATTAATATATTAATAAAAAAAATTTGGAAAATCCAAAAGAGCACGCCTCATAGCGGCCATTCACATTTAAAAAAAAAATCTAAAACAAAAACTCAAGTTTTTTTTAAATAAAATAACAAATAAGGTGAGGAAAAGATATACAATAAATATATATATATATATATATATATAGATATACAGTATACAGTGGTATATTAGTTTTTTATAAATTATAATTAAACGACAGTACTTAGAACGCTAATATTAACTAGGAATCAGCACAGTGTAATACTTTATATATTAAAAACAAAAGTATTCCGGTAAGATGAATTTTTCGTCCAATTTCTCTGCCACATACATGGTCACATATTAGTTAGAATGATAACTAGTACTAGTAATTAGTTAGATAAGTTTTAATGTTATTATTTATTATATTTAACAAATTAATTGTTTATAAAATGTGCCATATGTGCTAGACAGATTATTTAACTTCATATTAGTGCACTCATATTATCCTGTAAGTGTTATATTAAAAAAAAAACGTCATTTAAGTTTCGAAAGACTGGGTTTTTTGACATGTCGAGAGTAGAGCACTACCTCACCACTCCGCTTATGAGGCGTGCAATAAAAGAAATCATTAGGTGTAGGTATGCTTCCCTGCTTGATCAATGGCCAACTTGCATACGACTTCTTCCGGCTATCTTTTATACGGGCAAACCGCATCGCGCCACCTATCGGAAAGGGCAGAACATAGTCTACCACGCTGGCTTGTATTGTATCTTCTCCTACTAATATTATAAATCTGAAAGTTTGTATGTCTCGATGGATGTTTGTTACTCAATAACGCTTCAGCCACTGCACGGATCGGGATGAAACTTGACACACCTATATATTAGGTCCTGGAATAGCATATAGGCTACTTTTTATTCCGAAAATTTCAAAAGTTCCCGCGGGAATTACTATAACTGAGCTTAAACGAACTATAGCTATAGCTACAGCTTGCTGTAGCAAATGTCATTAGTATAATAATTAATGAGTTAATTAAGGAGTTCCACCCCGATAACCAAATAAAGGGTGGGCGGAGCCGCTGGCAAGGTCTAGTATTATTATAATGATTGTTACCTCTATATAAACAGCTCTAGCCAAGTTTATTCTCGCACGCTGTCCTCCTGATAAAGAAACTCCCCTGTCTCCTACTAACGACTGATCCCCATAAGGGAACTGTTTGAAATCTTTTTCTAATGCGCATACTCTGCAAACCTAAAAGGCAAAACATGTTATAGTTTCGTACATTTTTGATAGGTAATTTTTATTGTGTGAAGATTAGAAATCGGACATTAACTCTCTCAGTTTTTCGCTTGCTTTTAAAAAATTAAGAGTGCAGATTTGTAAAGTTGCATCGTGAAATAGAACCAAAGTGAGTTTATTTAAGTTTTTACCTTTTTATATTTTTCTGGTTCAAATAGCCGGCCAAAAAGGATGTTTTTCCGCACAGTGTCACTAAAAAGCCACGGTTCTTGACTGGCATATGAAATTTTTCCATTTATCGATACAGTTCCAGTAGAAGCTGTAAGCTCTTTTAGCAGTAATTGTAGAAATGATGACTAAAATTAAAAAAAATGTCAATGGTATCAATGAAAAGAAACTTCAAATTAAAATGGCTGAAAAAAGATAGAATTTGTTAACTCTGTAGCATCGAAATGTCTGATCTGTCAAAATCTAGGCTGTGGTGACTGGTTATGGTGTCATCAATTTTTTGTATGGGATTTAAATTTTTTTTTCAGAAACCCATTGTTTGGGGTATCAAATGAAAGGGCTTGATGAGCCGGTTCTAAAAATATACAACACTATTACCTTTGGGCTACTTTGTTTCTTTAAATCTAAAAAGTATTTTCAAAATATACCAAGTTTGGGTCCCTTCAGGTAGAAGACGGCTCAGTATATTTCACCTGTGTGCCAAACGGCTAAATTCTAAATCGATTTGCGGTTTTCGAGCGAAATTGCCGGTGTACACGTGCCACTATTTTATATGACTTATTGTACCGTTGAGGTTGTGCGAGTTACTTATGTTTTTAAGAACTTGAGTTTATAACAGCAATAGGAAAGTCATATAAAATGATACAACATATAATAAGAATATATTAAACTAATTGCCTTGTATTTAAGGCTCATACAATTAAGCTAAGATGATTCTAAAGAATGAAAAGACTGGACTACCAGGGACCTTATTGAGAACAGTCTAGAACTCTGGATTTCGAGAGAAAAATGTATGCAAGTACATTCACGGTTTTCGAAAGGTAAGTCAGACTTCCATACAATTTTGTCCTGAATTCCAGAGTCCATATAGCTCGAGACTGTTCCCAATAAGGTCCCAGATTTTAGCCAAAACTAATCGTGTTTTTATGTCCACCTAGACTTGGCTGATTATGAGATTTTACTTCTTTTTATAAATGAATCATCTTAAATTAAGACTTAGCGCTTTAAAATCTATCACGTTTTTGTTAGAATTTAACTTCTCTATGTAGGCAATTTTATTTTTATTTCTTCTATGCCGGTTTTGGGTAGAAAAAACTTTTCTTTTTTTTCTCCTTCTACTTCTTGTATGTGGGCTATAGTTTTTCGTATTGCTTACTTTCGATCTTTGTTAGATCGGTTGGGTGGTTCAGAAGTGACAATTTTGGAAAGGTAAGTATATCTTAATTATAGGTATTCCGTTATAGTGAGTAGAGGTTTGCCCACACGAGAGTACAGAGCACCCAATGTATATCTTTTATAGTTTGGCTGCTTTCTTTGGGATGCCACATAAGATAATCTAGATCTTTAATTTTTATGGCCTATTAGGCAACGCTTATCAGATTTAATACCTTTTACGAAGGTGACATTTCGATAGCTCTTATAGTTTTGCGGAGCTCTTATGCGCCATCGGAAAACGCTTATAGATGAAATAATTTTTACTAAGATGGCATTTTAATATCTCGTTTAGTTTGGCTACAAATCTTTAAAAATCTAATTTTTTATAGTTTCTCCTATACATGAGTAAAAAATATACTAGCTCTCTAGGAATTAGTAAAGTACTCGTTCTATTTGAACGATCATAATTAGTCAGTGTTGTCCTTTAATTTTTGTAACTTTGCATCCCTATAACTTCTAAACAAATAGGGCTATAAACTTGAAATTGTTCGGTTCCTTTGATTACCTTTAGTTTGTTAAACAAACAGAATTTCAGCCCTCTACAATAACTCAGTGCTGCTAGACAGATGCGTGGATATACGCCGAAATGCTTTCAGGAATGGTTGCGGTAGTTTGGCTTGAGCTCAAGACAAATTTTATTGATACAATAGAAAGGATGACAAATGAAAAAAAAAAAATTATGTAGAAATAGTGCAGCTCAACAGCAACAACATATTAATAAATATGTCGTAAAAATAAGTACCTAATAGTTATAAAAAATGTATTAGAAATACCTTTCCTGAACCGACAGCCCCAACAATTGCACACAACTTCTTTTTGCGGATACGCAATGACACGTTTTTAACAGCCAAAACATTAGAGTCACCGACCCAGCTCGCAGACACGTTCTTCAATTCCACTGCCAGATCTCGATCAGTAGACAGACTTAGAGAAGATTTTTCCTCGGTTGACGTATAGCCTGTAATAAAAAGAAGGATAAATATCGGTGAACGTTGTTTCGCGATGGCAACACTCGAAAATCTCCTACAAATTGCATACACTCGACGACTCACACTCAACCTATCGTTATATGGTTTTTGTGTTATGACACATTCCCTGGTGTGCTCATATTTTATCTTTGACAAGTCACAACATCTGGTCCCAAACTAAGCAAAGCTTATATATATGTATGCACAATGCACATACCTATACTTGTATCGGACAATGTTAATGCTCCGCTGTCACAAGTTTTACCAACTATCTTAATAAATATTCCACGTATCAATTACTCAGAAAATGTTAGCATATGACAACAGATGTAAATTCTAAGTCTTGAGATAAGAAGCTACTAGCTTAAGGATACTCCCGGCGTGGTGCATGCGGGCGTATTATGCTTCATACAAAAAAGCGAACATTTATGTCTGTCGTTTTCCAAAATACTGAGAAAGGAACATTTTTTTTTTTTAATGTTTATTATTTCGTCTGAAAAATAAACTAGGCACACAGCGATATTTATGCTGGATACTAGATATTTATTCTTAGAACATGTTTATAAAACTTTATTTTAATTGATAAAAAGCAACGAAAAATTCAGCAAAACTCCGTGCTGCGGGGTATAATCCTCTAACCAACATCTGCCCATTTGCCCAAGGCCAGTGCTGTGGGCTATAATAGTAAACTGCCTTTTTCTAAGGAGTGGTCTGTGCTCCTGTAGAGATCACATAAATTATTTAGGTAAATTTGATTGAAAAGCAATATCTGGCACTTACTGTTATTGTCAAAGCCTTCATAACTGTAATAGTTAGAAAGAGTTTTGATATCAGGTTTGGCTGAAACTCCAAAGTTTGTCGCCGAGTTTTGTAATGTTGCTAGTGTTTCCTTTAGGTCAGATCTTTCATCTAGCAAAAAAAACAGCGAAATATAAAAGTACGCTCATTCTATTATATGTACATTTAGGTTCAAACGGAAAATACAGACATACTAAAGCATATCCATTTATTCAGGGCCAATTTCCTAAAAAAGCTCTCCGCCATCTTGGATATACAACTTGCGGTCAAGTTTTAGTGCCCTACATAGTGTTTTTTGACTCTGAGTACTTGGAACCAGATACCAATTTTAAGCAAATGGGTTTGTATGGACGGAAATTGCACATAAATGTGTGAAAATCTACCATCTTGAACACTTTGGCTCAATATTTCGGTTGGGTACTAAGCAGATTTGGACTTGGCGGCGTATGTTACCCACTTGTTACACAAAACGCCTCTTGGATGCACATTTTTTAAACTCTGGGCCACCTGATTAACTTAAAAATTTCACAGAAATATATTTGATTCTAGTTAGATTTTAAAAACTTTAGCTACTTTAACTAGAGATTGTCTAAATATTATGCAGTTTTTTCAGTTCAGTTCAGCGAAAAAGAATTTACAGTTTCTTCATCGGTCGTATTATATGATTAAATACGATGATGATGATTAATTAATTATAAAATCAAAAACGTGCAAATTTAAACTTTATTTTATTTAGGACCCTAAATATAAAATACTTGTAAAATTGCCTAATCTAAAACCTATCTATAACAAAACCGAATTACAATAAGTATTAAGATAGATAGGGACATTTTAAATATCGCTTACATTATAATACAATAATTGTAAAAAAATCCCCTGGGAATCAAATTGACTTATCAATATAATATACATGAAGATATAATATTTGTAAAAAGTCGTTTATAAATTGCAAATTACGTTGGATGTTTAATATAAATTATACTTAAATATTAATATTTTTACACGTTATATTTCAAACATACTTAACCATAACAACTCCTGTACTCTACTTAATGTTACTTTGAGCTCAGCCGAAAATGATAGCGACATGGGTAAATTCAAGGTAATATTAAGTTGCATAGCATTCATAAACTGTAGTAGTGGATATATCTGAAACAGAAAAAATGTTTACCTCACACAACAGCCACAATATTCGTAATATTTCTGCCCATATCTTCAAAAAAAAATGTACCGTGATGTCGTTCTAATTTTTATCAAATGTTATTATACTTGTAAACATCACAATCATGTTAATTAGAGAAATAAAATCGGAAATAGACTTTTACACACATTAATGGTCTTAACTTGATTACTATTCAGTATCTAAAGTACAGTTAATTGGTTATCGCGTTTGATGTTTAATAAAAATCCGACAACATTTAGACATTCATAACTTGCCGGACAGTTCCCGAATTGCTATACAATTGATACATGAAATGGATAACATAGGCCAGTCGGGGGCGTTCTGGACCCCGTCTCGATTAGCAACGCACCTTGATCAATACAACTCCATATTTTATACTACAGAATATTATAATATCTGTTGCACAAACTACTACAATTCAGTAGGAAAATAACTAACTAAGTAGCAAGCCAACTAAATAAACATCTCTTTAACATCGGCATCACTGATCCCTTATGTCAAGGCTGTCTGGATGCCTAGGAGACATCAACTCACGTGTTCTTGTGCACTGCAGAAGTGTGAGCAATCAAGGGCAAAGCCTCTGCATAGATAGAGACCTTGAGTGAGGCACTGAGGAGCATCAGACACCTCCTAGATTTCTGGACAGAGCTAAAATGGTATGAGTAACCAGCAACGGACAGATTGGTTCCTTACGTACAATGAATGGCCCAATTGTGAGTCTTAGTGCGGAAAACATACGCCCAACTAACTAACTAACGACTCCGTACCTCGTCATATATACAGTCGTACATGCGGCGCAACCACTCCAGCGACCCGCAAAATACTGAAACGGCCCTAAGGCCATCTGTTTTGCAACAAATATGACTTCATTGCCAGTTTAATAAAACAATTACAATACTTACAACACTTGCGGACAAGTGGTTTCCTGTTAATATTATTGTAACAATAGTGACCAGCAGCGCTGTTTTTTCAGTAAATAGCAGAAATCCTATAATTATCGTTCTGCACATTGTAGCTTTACTGACATACTTCATTTCTTCATTACGTCTCTCTTGAACGACTTTTTCAAAAGGATTCTCCCATGCATACATTTTGATTACCTAAAACATAAAAAAAAACTCTACCCTAGATAATACCGATTGAATTAACTTTATTATAGGTGGATACAAGTTCTGACTTAGAATATATTTTACATAACCTCTACTAAGTTAAATAGTTGAATTTGGCTCAATGACGGTTTGTATTACTGGTTATAAAAATTTTGGAGTATCAGCAAATGCTACTCAAAATTAAATCTATATATACTTGCATCATATAAAAATAATTCCAAGCTGTTTCCCTTGGTCACGCAATGACCTCCGAAAGACTGCACAAAGGGTAAACAGATTGTAATAAAATTTTGGTAAGTTGTGGTGCACACGTCGGGGAAGGTTTC
The DNA here is from genome assembly GCA_946406115.1 of Apoda limacodes. NCBI lineage: Eukaryota > Metazoa > Arthropoda > Insecta > Lepidoptera > Limacodidae > Apoda > Apoda limacodes. The sequence continues at coordinate 16,117,923 of OX291546.1, forward strand.
TCAGATAGAAAAAAGTAGTCGAGTCGGACTCGCGTACTAAGGGTAAAGCGATTCTAATGAAATTTTGGTAAATTGTTGAGAACAAGCCGCGCCGGGTAAGGTTTCTGAAATTACGATAGATGGCGCGCCATTTAATTTAAAAACGTTCACGGGGTCAGCTAGTTCAAATCAAATAATCTATACTTATAAAATTCTTTGTCCTTAATGACTGACGAATCAATGCACAGCCTAAACCACTGATCTTAGAAACTAGAAACTTGAAGGGTGTGTTCTTTGTATGGCGTAGGCATCCGATAAGAAAGGATTTTGCCGAAATCTACTCCTAAGGGGTGAAAAAGGGAGACAAAGCTTGTATGGGACAACGTGATTCCTTGGTCCAATTTACTTCAAATTTACCATAAACCTTTTGTAACAGAATTGATGAAAGACTCTGTTTGATTTTTTTTGTATATAAATACTTATAGTTTTCTTTTTCTACCTATATACATATAAAATGCTTTGTCCTGAATGACTGAATGACGGATCAACGTACAGCCTAAGCCGCTGATCGTAGAGACCTGAAACATGGAGGGTGTGTTCTTTGTATGACGTAGGCAAGGATTTTGCAAGTTTTCAAGTGCGAGTCGGACCCGCGCAATAAGGTTAAACCGATTGTAATAAAATTTTGGTAAGTTGTTATACACACGCTGTGGAATGTTTCTGAGAAAGAAAAAAAGGGTCAAGTGCGAGTGAGACAGGGTCAAGTGCGAGTCGGATTCGCGCAATAAGGGTTAATCGATTGTAATGAAATTTTGGTGAGTTGTTATACACACGTCGGGAAAGATTTCTGGATACGGTACAGTACAACCCATTCACAATAGGTTAGTGCGGCAGTTGTTTTTAAAAAAGAAACAATGTTCGCCGAGTCAGCTAGCAATTATTTAAATAGGTTTCTGAGAACACTTTTGAATCGTGAATACAGTCTTTTATATTTAATAATGTTAGTTTCTGCTGAACATAATACCTGTATTCCGTTGACAACTTCAGTCATTAGTTTTATTCTTTCATCAGTTTTCTGAGCTGTTCGAAAGCGATAACCACCAAGTACTCGACCCAATGTGGCTGTAAGAAAATGTGAGATAATATATTTTACATCACACTTACTCGCAAGCAGTGTAAATATGTGCAGGTAAAGTGGGTGCTAAAACCTTAATTACTCCCACAGGCTTTTAATTTCTAATTTTTGCTTTTCTCAAATCAAAGCGCGCGTTAATAGAACTCACGGGCGATAATGACGTGCCTACTCTATCAAGTATACGTATAAAAGCTGTTAAAAATTGCCACTCACACACTGCAAGTGAGCAATTATAACTTTTAACTTCAGCCAAAACTTTTAAATTCATAAATCTGGCGCTGCTGAAGTTGTTTTCTCTACTTCTTTTCCTGCCATTTTCAATGTATTTTAGTGAGTTTATTTATTTATTCACCTTATCAATTATGGGAAGCAAAAGGGAGTTAACTAGCGTAACCTTAGCCGATTGCGGTAAACAGTGTTTCATTCTATTTAGGGAATGCATCGTCGAAAAGATTTTTTTACTGACCTTGGAGACATGATGTGACTTAGAAAGATCATTTGCGTAATGATAAGGCGTAGATTTTTTACCTTCTGGTAATAAAAACCCCGTTGTCATTTTTTAGGTCAACTTTTTTTGGAGTGCTTTATTACCTACCATTATGACTTGTGTTTTAGCAGGGTTACGAGAAAGGCCATATTGTGAAGTCCAGTTTATAATAGATTCAAGATCTTTATTCATCATATTTATACATTCTATAACTTCGTCTACCCTAAAAAACTGTAAAGCTGAACATCATCAGCGTAAAGATGGTAATGGCTGAAATTAGTTACTGAGACTGAAGTGTTTATAAACACTGAGAATAATGAAGATTATTGCGATATATGAAAATTGAGAACTGGTGATGCTACTCGTTCTAAAACTTTGGACAAAGAGAGCAAAATTGATATAGGTCTATAATGTGCGTAGTCAGCAGGGTCAGTTTTTTTAGGGATGGGTATTATGGGTGCCATTTTCAATGAAGTTGGGTTGCAACCAGTGTACAGATAGGAGTTAATAAAATGGGTAATATGAGGTAAAATATTAGTAAGGATTGGCAATATCAGGTCTCGACCTAAGCCGTCATTACGCACTGCTTTAGTTTTTAGAGAAAGGATTATCGTTTTTATATTACAATCAGATGTAAAGGTGTTTGGGTTGTTGGGTTGGGTTTTCAACATGGGTAGGTGATGGGAAGTGTTGATTACTCATTTTTGTGTCTATGTTATTGTTAAGGTCATTCCTACACTTCCCAAGACCTAAAGATCGTAGAAATTTTCACAGATCAGGAGAACAGTTTTCAAAATAAGAATGTATAAAACGGCGTTTTGCGTTTCTTACCATCTTATTGCAATGATTTCTAGCTGCTTCAAATTATTGCCAATTTTCTTGTGTAGGATATTCTTTATGCTTACCTTTACACGATCTCTTCGAGCCATAATAGCTCGTATGTCATTTGTAAGCTACAGGACAGGAGAACGTTTTATGCGTACTGGCTTTATTGGCGCGTGATTGTCATATAGTTTTGAGACATACTGTGACATTGAATAATTCAAATTTGCCGTCAACAGAATCCAAGGATTCGATATGTTTCCAGTTGATACAACTAGCATCAGAGATTTCTTTGGTTTGATCAATAGAGCTAAGGTTACGCTAAAAACTGACTTTAGGTTTAAGTTTGGTGTTTTGAGTGCAGATTGCTGATCCATGGGAAAAAATACGTCCGGGTTAGAGAGTGAGGATAAGATCGATCCAGTAGAGTGTCAGAATCATTGACATGAAAGTTTAAGCAATTCGTGTTAGTTGAGGTTTACAATTTATTAGACTGTGACAAGCAAGTTGGTCATATAAGTTGATAGAGGGGGTGCATTTACCACACCGAGAAGGAATAGGGTGGAACGTGTATTCATTTCTATGAAAATAAATTCCATTGAAGCAGAATAATTAGAGTGGGATTGTAAATAGCCTCTCGTTAGTAATTTTCTTCTTACCACCCTCAATACACAATAAACTATTTCAACACACCTGCGCATAAAACAGACTTTACTGTGCCGTTTTCAGCATCTTTTAATAAGGTCCATTAAGTGCCTTTTACTGTACAGGCGCCTTGCAGACTGCTGACACAGAATTCGAAAGTTAATGGGTTCGAATGGTATAATGATAATGCTATTATTCACTTTATAATTACGACACGGTTTTTGTAAATTAGTTTTAACCAATACTTACAGTAATATGCCTCATTCGTTGTCAAACACATATGTCTCTAGGGTCGGGGCACGGCTTACCCTCACTAAGTATCATAAGCATTAGGACCTCATATTTACATAATGTAAGAAATAAATATTTACCTTGTAAAGGCAAAGCAAGCACAAGTAAGACGCCCAGTCCAAAAAGAGACGCATAACCAGCTTGTGCATAGCTCAGGTAGCAAATTGCGATAATCTGCAGAGGCACCATCCACATGTAGTGTAAGAACAGAAACGTCAAGTCGAAACGCAAGAGGTCGTTTGACAGAATGTTGATTATTTTTCCTGCAGTTGCATCCCCCAATGACCCATTGTCCATGCGCATTATCTGAAAAATATATAAGTTCGGTAGAATTACTGCAGTCTTTTTTGGTTTTTCTGATCATTATATATTTATAGAAATGGTAATTAATATGTTGACTAGCTTTTCCCGCGTCACGGGCCGCGCTATACTCCGTCATTGTTTGAAAGAATAGAGTGCTGTAGCAATAGGGATTTGGTTATATTTATACCTGCGAAAAGTTGCCTTTGTTTTAATTAAAGGTATATAAACTATCTCCTTTCCAAATCGGTTCATTTCTGTGCCGTGGAAAATACCAAACCTTATAATAAATTAATCCAAAAACTTTAGCACTTATATGTATTATAAATATTTGTGTGTTATATAAATACTGACATAGCCCATATTGATAAAATTTTATCTTCATCACCGTTTTCAGCATGAAATTCATTAAATGTCAAAAAAAGGATATGCTTTATAGGCTAATATCACTTCCTTTCGTTATTAACACACAAAATTAAAAATACTCATAAGAAATTTAAGATTTGAGTATTTTTGCAGGCCCAACCGTTGAAGAGTGGGCTGCTTTTTTACAATGAATTCAATTCTATACCCTAAGGAGCAGGGATTCAGGAGCATAATTTTCCAAAGGCGACGAAATACGTCAATCTTTATTTGTGTGTCGCTTTTTTTAACATTTAGGTTTAGTTATAGTATGTGGGGTTTCAGAGTGTTTTTAACAGGTAGATAATTTTTAATAAAATATTTAAAATCTATTTATTCCAGTTTACTGTGTTTATATATAATATTTAATAATAGTTCAATTTCAGTTTCAATGTAGTAATAAAAATTGTTTTCTTTTGATAAAAATAACAAAAAATTAGAATAATATTTAACCATCTTAATTAAAAAAAAGGAAAAGCTTTTTTACGAAAAACACTGACATCACATTAAAAAAAAACCTTTTAAGGTAAATGTTATGCCACCAAAACATTTTCATGTAAAATGTTGCCAAGACGAGACCATATATAGCCGGCACCGTCAAAAAGTTATCAGATCTTATGTAGAGCCAAGCTTCTCATTCTACACGCCCTGACTTTACAAGCCCTAACTTCACAAACTCTACGCCGTAGTCAAAATCTGTGGCTTGGCCGTTTCGCTACCGTCAAATGTGTAGGTATCATACAAAATTCCATCTTCTAGTTTAAGGGGGTGGGGGGTAAAAGTTCAAATTTACATTACATTACAAACCAAATTTCAGCTTTCTAGGACTTCCGAAAGTACCCAAACAATTTTGTTGATCATCAGTGAGTGTGTGACAAAATTAGGGATTTTTGATTTCAATAAAATCAAAAGTATGCAACAGTCTTCTATTGGCTTTATTTACATAGAATTTTGTTTATCTGGTATAATCTAAACCCAAATTATGAGGGTTCAAAAAAACGACGAAGCGCTTCGAGAAAAAGTAGGAAGTGTCCTTGAGCTTCGTTTGGCTCGTCTTGGCGCGGGCACTGCCGTGCCTTCAGATCTGAACCAATATCTGTATATATATATAGTTACCATTTTTTTACAGTTAAATGTTTAAAAAGGGCCGACTATATAAAGGCAGATTCCACATTTTTTGCAACAGCTCTATGAAGAATATAAGAATAAATATTAAGAATAAACTGACTTACTACGACTGATATATCGACGCAAAGTATATGGTTCTAGAGAATTGAAATTTTGCACAGAGGTTCCTGATATAACGTAAGCGTAGGCGAGCACTCCGAGAAAGAATTTTCAAATTATTATAAATTTAGGATTATCGAGATAAATATATATATATATACTAGCTTATTCCCGCAACCTCGTCTGCGTAAACTTTTTTAAAAAAACAGCTTTTGACTCTTTACTGTTTTACATACAATAACATCGGAATTGTCATACACATTTTCATCCTCTATTTTGCCGTCTAGAGAATAATTTTTCAAAAACGGTGAATCACGTGAATCTTAATTTTCAACGTCTAAGCCAAGTTTTAGCCATTTCCATGCAAACTGCCAACTCATATTTAACCCCCTTATTTCTTTTTTTAATTCATCCCGAATTTCCAAAAATCCCTGCATAGTGCACACACACAATGCCATGCTTCTAGACACAGCGGTTTCAGCTGTTCATTGATCGATTAGTCAGTCAGCCAGTCAATTTCTTCTTCTTTTTTTTTCTTTTTAGGAACCTTCCCCGGCGTGTGCAAACAACTTACCAAAATATCATTAAAATTGGTTTACCCTTATAGCGCGAGTCCGACTCGCACTTGACCATTTTTTCTTTTTCAGATACATTCCCCGGCGTGTGCATAACAACTTACCAAAATATCATCAAAATTGGTTTTAACCTTATTGCGTGAATCGGACTCGCACTTTACCCTTTCAGTAAAACCTTATCTTGTCGGATGTCTACGTCATACAAAGAACACACCTTTCAAGTTTCAGGTGTCCAGATCAGCGGTTTAGGCTGTGCGTTGATCCATCAGTCATTCGGGACAAAGCCTTTTATATGTATAGACAAGATAGGTAGAAAAAGAAAACTTTAATTATTATTGTACAAAAAAAAACGGGTTGCACTCCGGGAGTGCCGGCAGAAGTGAAAACATACTCGCTATTTACTTCCATCATTTCTTATCCATATTTATTTATTAAAAATAATAACTTTTGTTTATTTACTTTTTTGACGTTGTATATTTGACAGCTCAATCTGTCATAGAATTAAAATCCCATATCCAACCTCCCTTTACTACTCATAATCGCCATATACTAAAAATAAAAACTAACCTAATGTAAATAAAGGTCACGTGTCCAAATACGAGTGACATCTTACGAATTTTCGATCAGGACACGTGACCTGACGCGAGTTTATCAGTTTTCCCATCACAAAAAAAGTGCTCGCCACGGCACCACAGTGTGATCTATTTGCGAGTGGAATAGCAAGCCTGATGAGTGAGTGCAAGAGAATATACGAGATGGATGCTAGAGAAACTATCGTAAATATAAACTAAGATTATGAATAAAATTTAATACATGTATTATTATTAGATTAAGAAAAGAAGAAGAACAAACAAACAACAAACAAACAAACAAACAAACAAACAACAAACAAACAAACAAACAAACAAACAAACAAACAAACAAACAAACAAACAAACAAACAAACAAACAAACAAACAAACAAACAAACAAACAAACAAACAAACAAACAAACAAACAAACAAACAAACAAACAAACAAACAAACAAACAAACAAACAAACAAACAAACAAACAAACAAACAAACAAACAAACCAACAAACCAACAAACAAACAAACAAACAAACACAACAAACAAACAAACAAACAAACAAACAAACAAACAAACAACAAACAAACAAACAACAAACAAACAAACAACAAACAAACAAACAAACAAACAAACAAACAAACAACCAAACAAACAACAAACAAACAAACAAACAAACAAACAAACAAACAAACAAACAAACAACAAACAAACAAACAAACAAACAAACAACAAACAAACAAACAAACAAACAAACAAACAAACAAACAAACAAACAAACAAACAAACAAACAAACAAACAAACAAACAAACAACAAACAAACAAACAAACAAACAACAAACAAACAAACAAACAAACAAACAACAAACAAACAAACAAACAAACAAACAAACAAACAAACAAACAACAAACAAACAAACAAACAAACAAACAAACAAACAAACAAACAAACAAACAAACAAACAACAAACAAACAAACAAACAAACAAACAAACAAACAAACAAACAAACAAACAAACAAACAAACAAACAAACAAACAACAAACAAACAAACAAACAAACAAACAAACAAACAAACAAACAAACAAACAAACAAACAAACAAACAAACAAACAAACAAACAAACAAACAAACAAACAAACAAACAAACAAACAAACAAACAAACAAACAAACAAACAAACAAACAAACAACAAACAAACAAACAAACAAACAACAAACAAACAAACAAACAAACAAACAAACAAACAAACAAACAAACAAACAAACAAACAAACAAACAAACAAACAAACAAACAAACAAACAAACAAACAAACAAACAAACAAACAAACAAACAAACAAACAAACAAACAAACAAACAAACAAACAAACAAACAAACAAACAAACAAACAAACAAACAAACAAACAAACAAACAAACAAACAAACAAACAAACAAACAAACAAACAAACAAACAAACAAACAAACAAACAAACAAACAAACAAACAAACAAACAAACAAACAAACAAACAAACAAACAAACAAACAAACAAACAAACAAACAAACAAACAAACAAACAAACAAACAAACAAACAAACAAACAAACAAACAAACAAACAAACAAACAAACAAACAAACAAACAAACAAACAAACAAACAAACAAACAAACAAACAAACAAACAAACAAACAAACAAACAAACAAACAAACAAACAAACAACCTGTACTACTCATAATCGCCATATACTAAAAATAAAAATTATAATAGGCGTGGCATTACGGTTTCCGTCTTACGAATTTCCACGATTAGGACACGTGACCTGACGCGAGTTTATCATTTTTTACCCATACCAAAAAAAGTGCACAACGCCGCTAAAGAAGTTTTCACTTCAAAAATCAAACACCTAAAAAACGCTTAACCTCTTTCAGCTTAGAAACCCTAAATGAGGTACTAATAGGGAACATGGTACGGTGACATTCGAGACGTTCCATTTTTTAAAGATTATTGAAGTTGTTTATGTCTTTAAATAAGTTCAACCTTTTTTGAATAAAATCGGATTGAGTTTTCAAACATGTGTTAAAATAAAATGTGATTAAAATCAAAAGCATTAAGGAGTATTGATGTCAACTTCGAAGCAAATAACCGCCAAATAACTTTCTACCCCTTTTTAACCTCGCTAGGGGATGAATTTCAATAAAATACGAAACACGCCTTCGATCAATTCTGTTAAAAAAGGTTTATGCAAAATTTGAATAGATTGGACCAAGGAATCACGTTGTCCCATACAAACTTTTCCCCCCTTTTTCACCCCCTTAGGAGTTGAATTCCAGAAAATCCTTCCTTATCGGATGCCTACGTCATACAAAGAACACACCTTCCAAGTTTCAGGTCTCTACGATCAGAGGTGTAGGCTGTGCGTTGATCCATCAGTCATTCAGGACAAAGCCTTTTAATAATATTGGTCCTTACATATGAAACTGATGTTTTATATGGAATTTGTTTTACATTTTTTTATTTAATCAATCAAAGAAGATAACGTTGTGATCAACGCTTTTTTGGCATTTTATAGGGAGTTCATTGATTCCTTTGCTGAAAAAATTGCGGGAGCGAGAATCAATAAAATCTTTGAAGGTGTTTTGGACTGCCTCATCTGAATTGAATTTTTTTCCAATTAAGAAATTATCCAAATTCCACAAAAAATTGTAATCGGTTGGAGCCAGGTTCGGGGATTATGGTGGGTGACGGAGAGATTACAATCCTGTTGTGCAGTGCGTGATCTAGCGTTGTCCTGAAGCAGTAGTTGGTTAGAGCGGTTGACCAGTCTCGGCTGTTAAACGGCTAGTTTTTCCATCATAGTTTCCAATTGTCGGCAATACAGATCTGCCGTAATCGTCTGACCAGATCTTAGGAAGTTGTAGTGGATGACACTAACGCTGGGCCACTAGATACTAACCAGTATCTTTTTAAGACAACTTTCGCTTGGGGCAGGATTTAGCCAGATTTAACCACTGCGATGAGCGTTTCCGATTATCGTATAGGATCCATTTTTCATCACAGGTACATACGATTAAAAAATCTCTCGTCATTGTGACGGTTGAGTAACGTGACGCAGCAGTCGACGCGTGTTAGTTGGTTTACTTTACTTAGTTCATGCGGACCCCATTCTTCAAGCTTTTCACTTTTCCAATTTGTTTCAAATGATTCAAAATGGTTTTATCACTCACACCGAAGCCTGCAGCTAACTCTGACGTGGTTTGAGATGGATCCGATTCCACGATCACTTTCAATTCCTCATTGACAACGACGGTCTCCGGCCGTCCACGAGGTTTTTCTGGAGGTCAAAATTTCCAGAACGAAAGCGTTGGAACGTTGATTTTTACAGTGGCTTCTCCGTACACACCATTAATACTTCGAGCTGTTTCTGCAGCGCTAGTGCCACGATGGAATTCATGTTCGAAAATAATGCGTATTTTATGTTTTCCATATGGAGCACAGGATGATGTCAAAGCAAAATTGTATGACGCGAAAACAAATGAATTATTACATTAAAAACATAAATATACGAGCTTAAAATTGAAATAAATTTAAATTTGGATTTCTTTACCAAACGCCGGCTTTTTGAGATCAAAGTGCCCAGTTCTATAAAACATCAATTTCATATGTTTTTTTTTACCTAATGTAATATATATACATAGATATCTATATGCATTGTATATATGGATTAGGTACTACGTATTAGACAATGAGTGAGTGTTAACACTAGCAGTTTTGTCAAGTTCAACTTTAACTTTAACTTTTAATCTATTCACGCTTATAAGTGTGGAATTGCAGAGCACGTTGCACACGAATTGAGTAATTTATTGAGCACTAGCTTTTGTGCTTTTTTTTGCTCTCCCCGCCCTAAATTTGGCAATCGGTGTAGGATTCTTACGTCAGCTTTTTAATTATACTGATGAAGTCTGCTATAGCAAGCTATAGCTATATTTCGTTAAATCTCGGTTATAGTTTCTAAAATTTTTCGGGATAAAAACTAACCTATGTCCTTTCCCGAGAATTATCACCATACCTTATTTCATTAAATCGGTTCAGTAGTTTAGCAATGAGAGGTAACAGACAGGTAACCCTAATGTAATATATATACATAGATATCTATATGCATTGTATATATGGATTAGGTACTACGTATTAGACAATGAGTGAGTGTTAACACTAGCAGTTTTGTCAAGTTCAACTTTAACTTTAACTTTTAATCTATTCACGCTTATAAGTGTGGAATTGCAGAGCACGTTGCACACGAATTGAGTAATTTATTGAGCACTAGCTTTTGTGCTTTTTTTTGCTCTCCCCGCCCTTAATTTGGCAATCGGTGTAGGATTCTTACGTCAGCTTTTTAATTATACTGATGAAGTCTGCTATAGCAAGCTATAGCTATATTTCGTTAAATCTCGGTTATAGTTTCTAAAATTTTTCGGGATAAAAACTAACCTATGTCCTTTCCCGAGAATTATCACCATACCTTATTTCATTAAATCGGTTCAGTAGTTTAGCAATGAGAGGTAACAGACAGACAGTCAGACAGACAAAGTTACTTTCGCATTTATAATGTTAGTATGCAAATATGTTTTTTTAGAAGCTATTCTCACCAATAAAGCTGCGTTCCATCTCACTACTTCGTAGCAGAATTGTTAGCGGTCTTGTTTCATTAGCTTTTGGTAGCAAAGCATTGCAAAGTCTAATATTGACTTTTAGCGTTCCCTTTAAGCGGTTGTGCAACGAAATATCACTACCTAAATAGTAAATGTAAATGCTTAAACGGAACGGTGATGCTAAGGTGAGGTTACCTATATTCTCATTTGTTAACCAGTATTATATCTCTTTGTTGCTAACAAGGAAAACCGAAACAATAAACACGACACGATCACAATACCTACCTCGAAATTCTAAGGACCATATAAGAATTGGAATGCTGTATTATGTAGCACACAAATTCAGCTATATGGCTTAATTTCTTTCCTTTTTTGTGGCTGCTGAATCCAACCACATATTGCGCATTCATTTTGGATCAACAGAACGATCGGTGGCACGAATAATGTAAAACATTATATTATAATATGAAGTAAACGTGGCTATTATGTGTCAAGTAAAAAGGCTTGCTTGGACTTTTTGTATATCTTCTATTATAGTTTTGGTAAAGCTAACGATAGATCTATGATTTGACCTAAGGGTATTTGATGTCATGAATGATGTACCAATTAAGGTCTGACCGCATTAGAGCAGCGCTGCGCGACGCTTCACACCTATCGCACTACATGTTTTTGTAGGGTGGTTTTTATTTCTTTATTCAATTAATTATGTTTTGATCATTCGTCTGTGAGCCGCACAGGGATATTGGTAACAGTGATAAGAATTTAATTATCACATAATAATATACTTTATTGCGCATAAACAAAGAACAAAGAACGCAAAAAAGATAACTAATTGGCGGTCTCATCGCTAAAAAACGATCTCTTCCAGACAACGTTTGGTTCGAGTACACTTTTTAGAAAATTTGAGTAGAATGTGCTAACTGAATAAATATTAGTTACGGATCAAAACCTAACAATATGAAGTATAATAATATATACAAATGTATAGCTAAATAAATGAATATTAAATAATATTAATACACAAATTACAAACATATAAATAAAATAAAAGATAAACTAATACTAATACACAAACTACATACATTTTAAACAATATAGATGAATAATCAGTGTAATTATGAGACAGCTTAACTCCTTAAGTAATGTGTAATTACCAGGTTTTTAAATATACTAAAAGTTTTTGCTTGTTTGACGTCGAAAGGTGAAGCGTTCCATAGTCTTATGGCAGTGACTGTGAACGAGTCATTATATTTTTAAGAATAGTGGGCTGAAGTTTTTAGCATCAAGTTTGTTGTAGCCCGAAGAACAGCAGACCCTATAAAACTGAAACGTTCTTTCAAGTATAACGGGGCAGACAGATTGAACAGTACGTTGTAGAGAAGCAATAGAATATGAGTATTCCGGCGAAGGCGAATTGGAAACCACTTGAGTTTTCATATTTACGTAGACCAAATATGTATCAAATACATAAGTTCTGGAGACGCTCAAGCTTATTTAATTGCTCCTCAGTATGGTCAAGATAGCTAGCATCTGCATAATCGAGAACAGGAGGCAAAAAGGAATATAGCCAGTGCAATTTTAGTGGTAATCGGTAGGAAGTTACGCAATCGGCTAATAGATTTAGCTGATGCCAATATTTTTCTGCTAACTTTGATTAATTGTGGTTGCCATAAAAGTATCTGGTCTATAAAAATACCTAAGTTCTTAACAGTCTCGCTATATGGAATGACTGTTACGTTTATACTCACTTTAGGGAGATCCTGTACACTAATCTTAGGTATCATTCTTAAACCACCCACAATGCTAAGTTGAGTTTTATTTGGATAAACATTAAGACCGAACGAGGTACTCCACTCTGTATTACGAGCAAGATCGCCATTTATTATAGCAACTGCACTTTTTAGTTCATTAACCGGAGCCTGAGTATATATTAGAAGATCGTCTGCATATAAATGGTAGAGAGAAGATAAATTAGATGTTATGTTACTAATGAAAATAGCAAAGAGAAGTGGAGATAACACGCCACATGTACGGAAAAATAACAAATTATGAAACAAAAAAAAAACCAAGATCAAATGAATAACGCTTCATTCATCTCCATTTCTGTACCGCATAGAGCGGAACGTGTCATTTCAACAATCGTCGTCTCGCGTCGCCGCACCTTTAAATATTCTTTTGGAGACAACTTTGACGCAACGCGCAGTGCAACGAGTTTTAGTGCGGTATGTATTATACCAATATTATTATAATAATATTATATTGACGCGACTTGCGCAGCACTGCTTTAGTGCGGTTTGACCTTCAAAAATCAATAATGTATCTAATAGAAAGTATTTTTTCAGCTTTTACATGCATAATACGCTATTATCTAATTTTAAGACGCTCAAAAATATATCAAATTAAATTTCGTCCGTGTTCTTTGAAAATGGAACATACTTTTTAAACCCGAACATTGATAACTAACTCATCAAGTTTTAATTAAATTTCAGACTAGCACAATAAAAAGAATGCGCCATTAAAATAATTAAAAAAAGTAAAAGAAGAAATCGTGATTTAAACGCGGCGAATTAGCGGCAAAACATTTTGTATATTACTGCCAATACAGTTGTCAATAAAATTAGTATTTTTACACGCATGTTTGAGAAAAGCACTATAGAAGCCTTGGCCACAACTGAACAATCAATAGTCATAAAATTCTTGTCAGACTGGCAAATGAATCGTCGTTTTATTGTGTCGATTGAAGTTTTATAGTACATTACTGCCACGGCCTGCAAACGCAGCATAACCGGACTCTGTGATGCATGCCTCGGCTATGCCTCAGCCCGCATACTTACGATCGCCTGGTAATAAATACACAATACAACAACAATAAAACGACGATTCATTTGCCAGTCTGACAAGAATTTTATGATTATTGATTAGTCAGTTTGCAAAGACGAGAATACTTTTTCTGGTTGCTAATGATCACTAGATGGAATCCATATTAAAACGTTGCTAACCAAATAAAGTACGTTTTCGTTTACGAAAACTTTTTGTAGGAAAAAGAATATTTGACAAAAAGTAGTATCATAATTTATTGCAGTCAAGCTGACCCGGCGAACGTTGGTTTTTTTTTAAAATCACATATTCTTAAAGGGTTGTACAAATTCAGAAACCTTCCCCTGCGAGTGCACAACAATTTACAAAAATTTCACTACAATCAGTTTACCCTTAGTGCGCGAATCCGACGCGCACTTGAACCTTTCTCATAAAAACAATAACAGACACAAAAAAAATAATTATCTAATTTGGTGTTGTCGTTCCGAAATTCTGGCGTGACCAAGGAATAAGGATATATATATATCTATATATATAGAAGATACATAAAAAGTTTTAAACTGATTTTCTAGTTAAAATAATTTTAAAAGCTTTGTTGTCATCATGTTTTCTTATGTTTGTATCATATAATCAAAACACACGGTTGAAATATATCTAATAAAAAACTTGCATGATCTTTTATTTGACACCCCACTAAAAAAAAATGCTTCATCACTCAATCAATCATGAGAATAATATATTAAAATGCATCTTTAGCGGATCATATCGTACCGCTTCAAGCAAGGCTGATGTCACGCGTCCTACATCGCGCTACAGAAGATTCTTCGGCAGTTCAACATATATAGAAACCGAAGCGCAAATTAAGTGGTAATGCGGACCTACACAGGGACTTCGAGTACCCCACGATTCCCCAATATCTTAAAAACCAGGCAGTCCGCTTTTTCGAGCGTACTCAGAATCACCCGAATCGATTGATTGTGCAATCCACGACCTATCATTCCCCCGACCGACCTTTGTCGACGATTGTTAGACGGCCTCGGCCCCTGACGACGATCTTGCTATCCGGATAGCCTCCTGTTCTCGATTATGCAGATGCTAGCTATCTTGACCATACTGAGGAGCAATTAAATAAGCTTGAGCGTCTCCAGAACTTATGTATTTGATACATATTTGGTCTACGTAAATATGAAAACTCAAGTGGCTTCCAATTCGCCTTCGCCGGAATACTCATATTCTATTGCTTCTCTACAACGTACTGTTCAATCTGTCTGCCCCGTTATACTTGAAAGAACGTTTCAGTTTTATAGGGTCTGCTGTTCTTCGGGCTACAACAAACTAGATGCTAAAAACTTCAGCCCACTATTCTTAAAAATATAATCATGAGAATAATATATTAAAATGCATCTTTAGCGGATCATATCGTACCGCTTCAAGCAAGGCTAATGTCACGCTTCCTACATCGCGCTATAGAAGATTCTTCGGCAGTTTAACATATATAGAAACCGAAGCGCAAATTAAGTGGTAATGCGAACCTACACAGGGACTTCGAGCACCCCACGATTCCCCAATATCTTAAAAACCAGGCAGTCCGCTTTTTCGAGCGTACTCAGAATCACCCGAATCGATTGATTGTGCAATCCACGACCTATCATTCCCCCGACCGACCTTTGTCGACGATTGTTAGGCGGCCTCGGCCCCTGACGACGATCTTGCTATCCGGATAGCGCGACTAATAGCTCCTTCAGAGTTTCGCCCCAAAAGCCCCGTGGAGCTCTAATGGCTGCATCAGCCAACTGCATAGTCCGTTCAGAAAAAAAAGGAAAGTTAAGTGGACCACGGCGGTCCCCAGGCATAACACCACACCTGGAAAAAGAGACTCTTTGCCGCCGCTCAACACATTAATTAAAAATAGTACATTTTGTATTAAGAGTGGTAAGCAGAAAATTACTATCGAGATGCTATTTAAAAGCCTAAAGCTGAGTTTCTAAATTCCGTACCGTCCGTGTTACACACAATGTTTTCATCACATTTGCGATTAAATATTAAGGTGAATAAATAAACAAACTCACCAAAAAAAAAATTAAAATGGCGGGAATGGAAGTAGAGAAAATAACGCCACCACCAGGTGGCGCTAGTTATCTAAAATATTTATGAATTAAAAGTGTTTGATGCAGTTAAGCCTCGTAATTGCTCGCCTGTAGTGTGTGCGTAGTTCTTATTTTGAACAGAGCTTTAATACAAATCTACTTAATAGAAATGGCGCGTCATTATCACCCGTGGGTTATAAGAACGCCCGCTTTGCCTTGAGGAAAGTAACAGGGAAAAAGCCTGTGGAAGTGTTTAAGGTTAGCCCTCGGTTTTCCTGCTCGTAATGACACTGTTTACGAGTAAGTGTGATGAAAATGCTTATTTTTTGTATACCACTAAGGTGGCATATAAGCTAACGGTCCACCTGATGGTAAGCGGTCACCGTAGCCAATGGACGCTTGCAGCACCAGTGGAATAAATCGCGCGTTGCTACCCTTCAAAAATTAATAACTTTGTCTTTAAGAACCTCATACTGTAGCCCTTAGAGAGCACCTGGCAGGGAACTCATTCCACAACCCGAGCGTACGCGGGAGGAAGTTTCTCTGAAACCGCACTGTACGCGACCATTTCATTTCTAAAGTATGACAATGAATTCTCTGCCGATGGCGAGTGGTGTGATGGTAGAAAGTAAAAGTGGGCATCTTTTCGAATAATTCGTCAGAACACATCACATTGTACAACACACAGGGAGGCAAAGTCTCTCCTCAGATTTAAGGGCTGTTTGGCTATTTATAAACAGCTTTTTGTAAAATTTCATCAGAATAAATGGAAAGATGGCGATAAACAGACGGAAATGACAAAATTGTATGATTTTCGTTTTGTAATTGACTTACAGAACCCTGAAAATGAGTTAAAAACGCAAGTTTATAATCAACTATGTAATTTTATTACTTTGATTATTTAACTTGTATTAAATTATATTATCATGCACTTTATTCAAGTACTCAGGTTAAATAAAAAAAATTACAAATAAAACTGCTTGCAAAGTTTAAATTGACGTAATGCCTTACCATATTATATATATTTTTTTTATAATGAGAAAAACAAACGTAAACCATAATTTACTTACCTTTCTGTAAAGTAAAGAGCTTGTAGCAATCCTGAGTTTCATCCCAAATTGTTGACAAAGCAAATTTCCATGGCTATTGCAGAACACGGCAATCCAGCATGCTACCAACATAGCGACTGCGTAGCAGGAAGCAGTCCCTCGGCTTACGTTAGAATCTTTTGACCAGTGCTTAAGTAGTTTAGCGAATAAAATTGGAGATATTGTTCTAAGGAAAAAAGGATTATAGCTACATTTCATGTAGGCAAATTGTACATTGTCGACATTGAATTTTATTTTAATGTAATAAGTGTGCTAGAGGAAGTTGTCTGCAAATTCTTTATGTTGCAAATCCCACTCACATAGTACGAATAGAAGTCGATTGTCAACTCTACATTTTGCAATTTATAAATATTTTCTGGTCAGAGCTACGTGTGACTCCGGCTTTATTATAGGCATGGACGCTTCAAATTAAAGGCACGTGCGACATGATTCAAACTTCTAAAGATTTACAGAAGCTTGACATTTTTCGTATCGTTAGGATAATGGGATCCTATTTACTATTCTAGGAAAATAAGTTTCAATAATAATAAATTACAATATATCCATACCGACATATAACAGACGAGAACTGCAATATACCACCAGGTATGTAAGACCATCCAAACGCCTTGACTAATACTCTGAAGAATGATGGCTTTCGACCTAGAGCTTTGGCATTGATTGCTTCTTCTATCCATGTTCTGAAAATAAAAGTTTATCCGGTCAGCTTTAAGAATCGAATGAAGACAATTAATCATTTTATTCCATTCCTATAGCTGAAGCTGATGGGACGAATCGATTAAAATCATTAGTTACCTAAGTTTAATTTGTTAGTTTGTTTTAGCAAAATAATACCTGGGTGAGGTGAAATATTTTCGTCCTGGCCTAGAGAGGGCACCAGGCGATCTAATTTTCGTATTTTATTCTATAGTACTATGTCTCATGAGCTTGTATATAAATATTTAGGTTGATTGCTCTGTTAGGATACATTCGAGAGCCAACTTAACAAAACGACGTAAATGAAGAAACGACCTTACTTCATGAAGAAAGAAAACTTGGTTCACCATGACTACGCCCCATTTAAATACCCATCCTACCACCTATTGATCGTTGCAATGGCTAATTGAAGTTGAAATTGCTCCCTGAACCTGTATATTTAGCCCCCTAGCCCCCCAGCGACTAGGTACTACTATCAGTTTCGTAAACATAGTATTTTTTGAGGAACTTGATGGATCGGACAATAAAAATGGTATTACTGTGTTAGAAACCGTTATGAGAATATGTATATTAGTGTTAATGGAGATTTCGTGAATGTGAAAAAAAAAAACCTTTATAATGTCGAATTTTATCCCTCCCACGCCATTGTATAATAAATTCTTCGAGAAAACTGATTGTGAGTGCTCTAGTCTGCCTATCCACGGGGAGTGGGTTTAATCTCCGCACAGAACAAAACAAAATGTGTGATAAACGTTTGTGTTTGTCTTGAGTCTAAGTTTTACCTATTTATTTATAATATGTATGTATTTGCAAGAAATATATAAGTTTTTGTATCAGTTCTCTGGTCCATAGCATATAGAGCTTTTAATTGGGGACCCAGATGGTGTGATGTAGGTAGCCAGAAATGGTGACCGCTTACCATCAGGTGGACCGTATGCTTGTTTGCCTCCTTAGTGGTATAAAAAATATTAAATTACTAATTTATTCATTAGTGATTAATAATGCCGCATGATTTTTTAGAGAATATTTTTTATTTAAAGTTAGGTTATTTTTATTGTATTTATAACTAAATAATATGTGAATAAATTTATTCATGATTTATTTTTATAATTAGAATTTTTAATGGATTCTGTGTAGAATCTAGCATCAAATACATAATAAATGTTATTACAGTGCATTCCCTAACAAATAATAAAAAAACAAATGGTAATTTTTTTTCCTCCATACAAGAAATATGTTTTTGTTGTTTTTTCTCTATCGTAAAAACGGTAATACATACATACTTACTAGCTTCAAACCTAAAACATAGTTTAAGATCTACTCGTACAGAAGAACAATAAATAAAAAATCAGTCAAGTGCAAGTCGGCCTCGTGCGTTCTGTGTTGGCAAGGAACCCTCGGTAAGCGAGTCTGCTTGCACTTGGTCGTTTTTTTTGATTGATCTTTGACTGTCAAGGTAACATCCTGATAAACACACATAATATCTAGGTCACGCCAAATTTGTTTATTGACTTTCATATAATAATACTTTCAAAAACAAACGTGACTAAATTTTCCAAGAAAATTAATAGGTATTATAAAATTTGGTTAATATTTTTTTAACATGTTTTAAAATAGAAATGGATACAACTAAACGGGTTTTAGCATGGTACAATGTAGAGTTATTACCGGTAGCGGTCCAGGGGTTTCGATTTCACCTTGTGTTATCAGTGGCCGAAGTTCAAACCCGGCGTGCACCAATGAGTCTTTTTCTTAATAACTCAAGTACATTGATTATTTACACCACTGGCTCAGGGATGTTACACGTCTTCTGTAAAATTATTGTGCAGGCGGGCTAGATTTATTGTATTTACAGTTAAATTAAAAAAATAAAATTATAAATGATAAATATCGTTTCCAACAAACAAATACGTCACTCTTTCTCTTAAAAATATAATAGATTCTGCTGTAACGGTAATATAAGATGGTAGATGACACATTTTTTTCGTTAGAACGGATATTCAAAGTTAATCAACGTCGGGATTGGTCAGTGATTGGATGGTGACCGTTTAGCGGCACACTTTTTTTTTGTTTGTGTTCGTAAATAACGTAAAACCGTGATACAGAACCCAAGGTAAGCTAGTCCGACTTGCACTTGACCGATGTTAATAATAAGCATAAAGATTTACGTAATTTACGAACACAAACAAAAACAAAAAGCGTGCCGCTAAGCAGTCACCCATCCAAGTACTGACTAAGCCCGGCGTTGCTTAACTTCGAAACAAATGTGTTTACTGTTTCTGTTAATGGTAATCTAGATGGCGCTGTACCAGTATCTAAAAATAATAATGACTTGGGCCCGTATTACACTTGGTTGGTTTTTATTGTTTTTTGTAATGCTTTAGAGTTCACACTATTTTCACTTCAAGTTTGAAGTTTGTATTATTATTTTTACGATAGAACAAAAACAACGAAAATATATTTCTTGTATGAGGACTCGTTCCTCTTAATACTATTGCTAGATGGAGTTGTACTGGTAATTTTCAATGGTAATAGCTTCGGCCCGCCTCACACTTGGCCGGTTTTTATTATTTGTTTATATACTATAGAGTTTACACAATATTTCACTGCAAGTTTGAAGTTTGTATAAATTATTGTTTTTACGGATCATTCTCACTAGATCCATTGTCCAGATCCATAATGGATCTAGTGAGATATTATTTTCTCAATAGATCCATTTTTAAAAGTGTGTATCTGCTGAGAAGTATTTGTCTCGCTAAATCCGTTAACCAGAACCAGATTTGAAAGTGTGGGTCTACTAAGGAATTTCTTTCTCACTAGATTCAGTTGTGGATCTGATAAAAAATTTGGTGTCGGCTAGGTTTGTTGTCCCCTAGGCTGGGGAGATAACGGAACTTACTTTCTAATACTATTACTCGTATTTCCCCTGTCATATTCTTATTTTTACCCACTTTAAAAAAGGAGGAGGTTCGCGAATGGTCTGTAGGTACCTATATAAGAGATATTATTAATTCAAAACTAAAAATTAACCGACTTTATAAAATGAGGATCCATACTAATACTAATATTGTAAATTCGAAAGTGTCGGTGTCTGTCTGTCTATCAATCTGTTAAATTTCACGGTTGGACCAATTGTGATGAATTTAATATGGAGATAGTTTGAACCGCAAAAGACAAGAAAAATACTGTTTTTCTTAATATATATTTTATTTTATATATTAAAAAAAAATTTAACTATTGATCTTACACGTGTAGTTATTTTACAAAAGTTATAGATCTCATCAAGATCTTTATTTCAAATGACAGCTGTCAAACTAGTAAGGTCTATATCTCCGTAACTATTGATCGTAGACTAGTAGTTTCCCTAGTAGAAATGATAGATCTCATCAAGATCTTTATTTCAAATGACATCTGTCAAACTAGAAAGGTCTATATCTCCGTAACTATTGATCGTAGACTAGTAGATCCCCTAGTCTACGATAAATTTTAGGTACCCGAGTAAGTTTTAAGTTACCGAGATATATTTCTTTATAGTTTGACAGATGTCATTCTGAAATAAAGATCGTATGTGACGTATCATTTCTGTCAAGAAACTACTAGTCTACGATCAATAGTTACGGATATATAGTCCTTTCTAGTTTGACAAACAAACCCTAGGGCAGGGATGGCGAACCTTTATTGATGAATATGCCTTTTTTATAAAAAAAATACTACTGTACCTATGACGTGCTGTCAAAAAATCTTGGTTACTTAATAATAATGGAGAAAAATTAAACGAATTGGTGTTAACTTAAAGCTATTTAGATACTTGCAGCTCGAAATGTTTACAGCAATCGAAATGATTAATAATTTATATTTATCCAAATTAAAAATTTTCGTTAATAATTAAGTATAATTTTCGTTTATAATTAGGTATCATTTTCTATAATTACATATTTTTTCAAACATTCTATTTAGTGAGACAATATATTATCATTATATCTAATTTATTTTAACATTATTTTTAAAATAGATCTATTGGCAATGAAAATTCTCATTAGATCCAGTTTATTAGAAAACAGATCTACTGAGAAAAAAATATCTCACTAGATCCATTATGGATCTGGACAATGGATCTAGTGAGAATGATCCGTTTTTACGATAGAGCAAAAAAAAATTAAAATGTTATTTTTATATTTATTATTTGTTACATAATTCCCCATTATACCGCTATTATTCTGTGAAAAATTCTGGCTGCTTTCAATTTTGGTCTAAAAGCCTTTTAATGGGCGGACAGGCGGACAGACAGACAGCGTAGGCTTGGGACGCTCTGGGTACGGAATCCTAAAAATGAAGATCATACAGACTATAATAATTATCAATCCATAAATATATTATCATTAATAGACAAAATTGTTGAAAGGTTTTTAGGTAATGAAATCAATGCATATCTTATCAGGAACAGTAGTATAAATGATAAAAATTTGGATTCCAAAAATAATATAAGAACTACTCAGCTGTTGTATGAGTTTTCAAATGCAGTCAATGAATGAAATGAAACGAGTACTTGAATGAAACAAAATACAAGTTTGTTGTCTAGATTGAATTCAGCAAAACTTTGGACTGTTCGACTCTTTTTGAAAAATTAGCACAAAATGGTATACAAGGCTCGTATAATAATATCATGAAAATCAGTATACAACTATAAAATGGGAACAGAATTTAGTAAACCGAAATATATAAAGAGAGGAACCGCACAAATATATTCGGCCCTGCTCAATACTTCATATTATTATATGTTAACGATATGCTGAATGCTATAAGAGGACGGTATACAAATTTGCTGACGACACCTGCCTTTTAAAAGCTCTTCAAAGTGTTAGGAAGCTCAAATGCTACTGCAAGATGGCTTTAATTAACTTGCAAATGGGCCCATGATGCTGGCTTAGTGATAAACCAGAAATAAACTAAATCTCTTCATATACACTCTTCTCATCAATGTTTTCATTAGAATAATTGAGTATGGTCATGTACGCCATTTCAATTTGTTGACAAGCACCTGTACACAGGACTCATTATTTATGCCAGGTTTTTATGCCGACATGATAAAATGCATATATGTCAAAAACACTTTGGGTGGTACTATGGATCCAATAGAAAAGAAACCTAAAGACATAAATTTAAAACAAATAAAAGTTAATTTTGAGAATACGACGAAAAATGAAAAGTTTTATGACATTTACAATAACGTATTTGACCATTGGCTATGTAAAGAAGTTATGAAAAGAGTTTCCAATTGCGAGTATAATGATGCAAAATATTATTACTTACCACAGAGAACTGTCATAAGGACTAGTAGTAGTACCACTCCTGTTAGACCTACTTTTTATCATGCAATGTCCAGAAACAAGTCCAAATTTTATTGTAGTAATACTTAATATGCCATTGCGATTTAGGGAAAAGAAAAATGGTTTTATCGCAGATATTCGAAAGGCCTTTTTACAAATTAATATAAAATATTTTAAGCTTTATCTGGTAGAAAATAAATTACAGGTTTTTATAGAGTCGGTTTTGGCTATATATATATATATATATATATATATATTTGCTTCGTATGTTTATTTATATAGATGTTGTATGACAGAATTCAGTTCATAAATGATTTAAACATTTTATGTTTTATTTTTTATAATCATATTTATTATAATAGGATATTTATTTCAATTTGTATTAAAATTATTCAACCTACTTTTAATATTATATTTATCCAGTTTCCTCTTGAAAGTTGTCTGGCAGAAATCGCCTATAGCGATAAGACCACCTCAATTGTTAACATTGTAGTTGTTTAAATTATATATTTTTTGTGCAATAAAGAATACTAAATAATAACAGTGTCTAGGCAAATATAATTTAATGATTAACTATGTTGTAACTTATACCGTTTCAAATCTATTACTATCAGTCTCCTGAGCTAATGTTTTTTTCCAATATCATGAATCAAAACCCCCAATTTGTTATCTATCTATCAACCCCCCCTGAATTTGAATAACCATTTTCTGAAAATTTACTAGATCCTCTCTACTTACGACACTGGTGACGCTGTTTGTCGACATAATAATAATTCAGTAACTTACAAATAATAGTTTTGTCCTATTTTGAATCCGTTGAATTTAAAACTCATAGCAAATAATGTTGGATTGTAGCTCCTAGCAAGAAAGGGCTGCTAGTTAGGCCAAAACCGGCTCTATAAAAACCTGTAATTTATTTTCTACCAGATAAAGCTTAAAATATTTTATATTAATTTGTAAAAAGGCCTATCGAATATCTGCGATAAAACCATTTTTCTTTTCCCTAAATCGCAATGGCATATTAAGTATTACTACAATAAAATTTGGACTTGTTTCTGGACATTGCATGATAAAAAGTAGGTCTAACAGGAGTGGTACTACTACTAGTCCTTATGACAGTTCTCTGTGGTAAGTAATAATATTTTGCATCATTATACTCGCAATTGGAAACTCTTTTCATAACTTCTTTACATAGCCAATGGTCAAATACGTTATTGTAAATGTCATAAAACTTTTCATTTTTCGTCGTATTCTCAAAATTAACTTTTATTTGTTTTAAATTTATGTCTTTAGATTTCTTTTCTATTGGATCCATAGTACCACCCAAAGTGTTTTTGACATATATGCATTTTAGCATGTCGGCATAAAAACCTGGCATAAATAATGAGTCCTGTGTACAGGTGCTTGTCAACAAATTGAAATGGCGTACATGACCATACTCAATTATTCTAATGAAAACATTGACGAGAAGAGTGTATATGAAGAGATTTAGTTTATTTCTGGTTTATCACTAAGCCAGCATCATGGGCCCATTTGCAAGTTAATTAAAGCCATCTTGCAGTAGCATTTGAGCTTCCTAACACTTTGAAGAGCTTTTAAAAGGCAGGTGTCGTCAGCAAATTTGTATACCGTCCTCTTATAGCATTCAGCATATCGTTAACATATAATAATATGAAGTATTGAGCAGGGCCGAATATATTTGTGCGGTTCCTCTCTTTATATATTTCGGTTTACTAAATTCTGTTCCCATTTTATAGTTGTATACTGATTTTCATGATATTATTATACGAGCCTTGTATACCATTTTGTGCTAATTTTTCAAAAAGAGTCGAACAGTCCAAAGTTTTGCTGAATTCAATCTAGACAACAAACTTGTATTTTGTTTCATTCAAGTACTCGTTTCATTTCATTCATTGACTGCATTTGAAAACTCATACAACAGCTGAGTAGTTCTTATATTATTTTTGGAATCCAAATTTTTATCATTTATACTACTGTTCCTGATAAGATATGCATTGATTTCATTACCTAAAAACCTTTCAACAATTTTGTCTATTAATGATAACATATTTATGGATTGATAATTATTATAGTCTGTATGATCTTCATTTTTAGGGTTCCGTACCCAGAGCGTCCAGAGTTAATCATTAAATTATATTTGCCTAGAAACTGTTATTATTTAGTATTCTTTATTGCACAAAAAATATATAATTTAAACAACTAAAATGTTAACAATTGAGGTGGTCTTATCGCTATAGGCGATTTCTGCCAGACAACTTTCAAGAGGAAACTGGATAAATATAATATTAAAAGTAGGTTGAATAATTTTAATACAAATTGAAATAAATATCCTATTATAATAAATATGATTATAAAAAATAAAACATAAAATGTTTAAATCATTTATGAACTGAATTCTGTCATACAACATCTATATAAATAAACATACGAAGCAAATATAAATATATATATATATAGGCATAATCTCATATAATATAATTCTAGTGTAATACGTAAACCTGTGATATTTCATACCTTATCCAATTACAGTAAAGAATATAGACGCTGATTGTCCTATTATAAGTGGTAATTAATTCATTTACAGTGAACGAGCTATCATAAAATTGGGTGAAATGTGAAGAAGTTTTAGGCAAAAGATTTGTAGACGGTTGTAAGAGTTGAGTAGAAGAGCCAAGGAATTTGGAAACGTTTTTTAAACGACTTCAAATAAATGAGGGTTCTCAGTTTAATCCGTGTGTTTGTATGTATGTATCCGCGATTATCTTGCGTTTGGCTGAACCGTTTCAGATGTGGTTTTCAGAAAAGTATTTGTTACATTCTGGAGAAAGTTTTGGTATACAACAATGGATACCCATGTTCCCATGGTCATCAGGTCAGGATATATTGATGGGATCCTGGAGATATCAAGGGAACTCTTAAAAATTTTATAGGCACACTTAAAGCTATTTAGGTTATAGATTTTACTACTTAGGTGGCAAACAAGCTTACAGTCCGCCTTATAAGCGGTAAGCGGTCTTCACAGCCTATAGACGCTTGCAACACCTAAGGCATCATTCGCGCGTTGCCGACCCTTTAAAAAATTAATAACTTCTTTCTTAAAGAACCCCATCCGAGGTGTGAGGATGAAATCTCTGCCGATGGTGAGCGGTGCGAGGGTAGAAAGTAGCCGTAAACATTTCCTTTTAACACATCCCATTATACAAGTGTAGAACACACACAGAGAGGCAAAGTCTCTCCTCAGATACGGCTAGTGAATTTAGGATCGTTAACGATTCTTCAGTTTATGAAAAAATAAGCCAATAAGGTCACTAAAAAGGTAAAAATAATTATTTCAAAAATCTAATCAAAATTACAGTTTGAAGTTGATGTTGGGCAAGTAAAATTTGTTATAAACTGTTAGAGAGGTAGATACCAACTTTAAGCTGAAGATTAGTACAAGGTCGTAAGAGTTGAGTAGTAGAACCATGAAATTTGAAACGTTTTTTCAGAAACAGTTACTGTTGATGGAATGAACAGAATGGAGTAGAAAAGAGTAAGCATGGGTGCATTCCGGCGAAAGCTACTTGAGTTTCAATCAATATTGTAAGATATGATCATGTTATATTTAGTTGCTCCTCAGTAGGATCTGGGACCTAATTCTCACTTCATCCGAGATAATCTCGTATTAGAGATTATCTGGAAGACACCATCTCGACTGCAAAATTTCAATCGTCGACATCTTTTTCTCGTTTGCTGTATTCTCACAATGAATCGAAACAACCTTCAAACGAAATGTCGTTCGAAGCGGTGAAATGCTGCCATTGTGAACCGGGTACTCTATGAGGTATGTTCCGTTGCATTCTTTTAGAGCGTTTTTAAAAACGCCTACTCTAGTATGCCTCTTTTGATATATTAAAAAAGGTTTCAGTGACTACGAAATGCTTGAAGCAACATTTTACTTGTGTTTTATCATTATTAATACGGAAATAATAAGTATAACTAAGATTGTAAACTAAATCCCTATTTCAAGAAATTACTATAATCTTTAAACGGAACGCAGTTGGACATAAATAAAAAAAAACTTTGTTTGTTTTTGTTGAGTGTTTTATTCACAAATTATGTAAGATATGTTGTACCAACAGATAGGACACTTACTCTATGATCGGAGGAGTTAAGAGTTTTATTTTCGAGAGAAAACACCGCAAGATGGCGCTACTTCTAGTGATAGCGACATCGATATAAGTGATGTTCGTTATCGATATATTAAGGATGATTTTTTATAGTTGTCTTATATAAATCTTTGTGAGCAGGCCACGTTGAGGCTTAATGCCCTATGTTATCGCGCTAATAGAAACTAAATATAGGCTAAGCCTTAACTTAGCGTGCTAATTTATGATGACATTCATGTTAGTAAACACTTAACATCATGAATAACATTATAAATTAGGGACCTAAGTTGAGGGTAATCTGTTATCGGTTTCTCTTAACGTAATAATTAACGGCATCAAACTTTAATGTGGCCCAACCACAAATCTACCAGAATATACACTAGATTTGTTTAGAGTGGGATGTAAAGGAAACAAAAACTGCTATATCTTTTTTTTTATTTATAGTAGGTACAAATTTTCACCGTTTATATTTCCATTAAATTATTTCTTTAGTTTTTTTAACTTCATTTTTCGAAAATTCTGTATGCAGACTCTTTTTCACTGCTATGCACATGTTACTTGCCTGGTACATTTCCAGCTCTATATCTGTTGTTCTGAAAAAGAATGTTGATTATAAGTCAAGAATGGATAATATATACAACTGGATCTCGAGTAAGGGCAACTGAATGAAAACTGATTAACATGATTTACACTCGGCTTGTTTACAGGGTTCAAACATTTCATTCAGTATTTTCAATTACATTTTGTTAAGTGTTTTTTTTAAATTGCAAGAAATTGGATTTTAAGTTAATACCTTTTGAAATTACTTTTAATGATTTTGCATCTTATTTCTGTTATTTCATTCCACTGGTTGTTTGTGTAAAGTAGTAAAAGAGAAAAGTTTCAATGACATATTCACTTACAAAAATCCATATCCAATTATATCTATCCTATGCTAATTATTTAGAATACACATAATAAGGTCTACTTACTTTCACAATTAGAACTTGGTTAGGAAACTGTTGTTTAAATAACTACATAGTTATCATATTCCAGAAGCCTCTTTCAATTGGTACCCATGGGGAAGATTAATCAATTAATATAAAAGATTTTGAATTTGCAAAATCAATTATAACGTTGCAATTTGTATGATCCATCCATTCCTGTGAAATAAAAAAAACTTAAGATATTTAAAATTTTCTACCAAGAACATACCAACAAAACAATAAATTATAAAGGGGCATTGTTGACAAGCATTATAGCATTGAATGCACTCTTTGCTCTCTAAGTGCACATTCGATAGTTATGTTTACCAAAAATTAATGCGCTATGACATAACATCCAGTCCGCAATCAACGCATTAGCTGCACATGCTTAGGAGGTTGGCTGTCAAATAATGAACAACCATAATGTTTGTTTACATTTGGTGAACACTTGTTTTAATGCCTATGCGATGTCATAGCTATCAATTCTATTAGCAGAATGCAGCTAAACTATGACAAACTGTTTTAACTTGAACTTTTTGTCAAATAAATTATAGTCCACACTGTTTCATTCCAGAATGTTATCCAGAATGCAGAAAGGAAATTAAAAAAGTGGTTTTGGAATAGCAGATTAAAATAGGATGGGAACGTTATATAAATATGCAATAGACAGTACTAGGGAAAATATATCATTCTAGATTACTTACCTAAAGTATTTACTAGAATATTCTGAAGTCATTGTATACTGCAACTGTGGTGTCCATTTCTTTTGCCAAGAAGTGTGTCGGGCAAGTTTCTTGACCTTTGGTGTGTCCGACCAACTAAAAACTTTACTTTCAAATGTTTGGTAAGTACCAATTTTCTTCGTGTCACTGGCTCCTGTTGTAGAGTTAGCTAACTGCTTAGCAGAATAACAATATTTATATAACACGGTATTTTTAAAACCAGCACAACAAATCAAGTCTGCAACTCAAAAATCAACACTTTCATAAAAAACACTGGTGTTCTATATAGAAATAACTCCTTTAAGTGTTTACAAATAAGCCAAATCCTTTAATAATCAAAATAAGTTTAGAAATACTAAATTCGTTTAAAAGCAATCAATGGTAAACAATCAAAATGGCGCCACCGGACGGGGGGCGAGCGGGAGTGCGATATGCGCGCCATCTGCCTGTAATTTCTCTTGATAGCAGAACTCGTAGAATTATATGAACTGTCAACGCCGTGGTTTTATTTGTTTATTTGGTTGAGAATTTTAAGTTATTTTTATTTTTCAAAGGTGTAATTGTGTTTATTAAATTTTTCCCACATGATATTACCACCTAGTATTTTCAAAAGCACTAAAGATGGCGGCGCCGGACCTCAAAAATTTTTAACAGTGTATGTGATGTAACCTAGTGTTTGTTGTGATGGAAATCAATTGAAATAGAAGAATATTATTGTCATGGGTGACTTTGAAAACTGCGAAATTCGGCCAATCAATCAATTGAGAAAAGACTAATATTGTATTATGAAAGGAATAAAGGTAAAAAAAATATCATATTTGGTAAAATAAGTCTTTTTTTTTCCGCCCTTTTAATTACTCTGACCTATATTTTAGACATTTATATTAGATTTTAAAGCATATAGTTTACGCTAAGAGTAGAATTAATGTTTAGAACCCAATCATTTTGAACTAAAATTGTCATGATTCGAATGCGAGATGTAGTCTCGAACGGTCCTGACCACTCGAAGCAGTTCGAGCGCCTTGCGTTCGAGAAATGTCGGATTCGATATTATCAGAATTGCTTTACTACATTTTCGTTCGAGAAAAGCTTAAATTTATTTATTTCGAATTCGTGATCAATTCGATCGCGTATGAATTGGCTCCCAGGTATGCTAGCGTCGGCATAGTTAAGATCCGATTATTAATAACAAAGTTAGAATTTTTGCAGCCTACGTAATGAGGAAAAGAATTTTTTGCTCAACTCATTGATTTTTTTGTGGTTGCCACGACAATATCTGGTCAATG
This sequence comes from Apoda limacodes, assembly GCA_946406115.1. Classification (NCBI taxonomy): domain Eukaryota; kingdom Metazoa; phylum Arthropoda; class Insecta; order Lepidoptera; family Limacodidae; genus Apoda; species Apoda limacodes. The sequence continues at coordinate 16,148,162 of OX291546.1, forward strand.
TAAATGTCAAGATTTTTCACACAGTTATAAGAGTTCCATTACAGATAATTGGTTGCCAGCTGTTGCCAATCTACTTTGGCAATGAGTCTTAAACTTGCTATTATTATGGTTTTTTACTGAGATTTACTTGTAAACCGTTTGATTCACTCCAATCAACAATACATCGAATATCAGTGTTTATTATTTTTATCGATTTATGAAGGTCCGCCAAAGAAGATTGTGTGTAAATTTGTTAATCGCCTGCATACAGATAGAGAGAGCTGACATGAGATTGAATGATTATAGATACTAAAGAGAAGTGGAGACAACAGGCCACCTTGCGGGACGCCGGCACACGTATTGCACTAGGATGAAAAGTAATCATTAAAACAAATACGCTATCGCCGTCCACACAAGTAACTCTGAAACCAGTCAACAACAGTTGGAGATATGTTAGGAAGACGAAGGCGAGCTAACAGAATAATAACGAAGTGATTGGAATTAAAGGCATGACTAAAGTAGATAAGTAGTACTTTAAAAACTGTCAGCTGCATATTTTTCATTCCTGACCGAATATCATCAGCAAATTTCACCAGTGAGGTATTCGTACTTTAGCAAGGACGGAAACCGGATTAGAAAGCATTAAAAAGGTTATTTTTGTTTAGAAAATGATTAAGAACAACAATTTACAGTTAACGCAGTCACTACCAATTGAATTCGAAGCAATAGAATGAACGCTATTTTTAACATCGAAATTCGTAAATTGTCTAAAAGTAAAAGCAGAAAAGTTGTTAGTTGGGACGATAGAAATAAATCTTGGCGTACTGTTTTTTCTGTCAGCTTCAAAGGCCACAGGATAAGAGAAATGTTGGATTATAGTATTAAAGTCTATCTAAAATGTCCCTTAGAAATAAGGTGACGCTTTACAAAACTTGTATACGGCCTATACTCACATACGCGAGTTTTTGGTCACATAAAAACTACTACCTTGCAAGTCTTACAATATCGCTTTATGCGAGGCGCAGCAGACGCCCCGTACTACATGCGAAATATGGATCTCCATAGCGATTTCGAGCTACCGACTATCAAAGCTTTCATCAAAGACGCGTTAAAACGCTACTTTGAGAAGGCAGCCCTGCACCTCAATCTTCTTGTCTTGCTTGCAATTACGACCCCCCCCAATCGACTAAGACAATGATATAACCACTAGGCTCACAGCTCAAGCGCCTTCTGCACCCGCGGCCTCGAACACAGCTTATACAAATATATACAGAATACGTACGGAGCTTTAGATAGATCACTCTTGCGCGATATAGCAGGTATACAAAATTCACTAACATAACTGGGCGCTTTAACTAGTTAGATTTAATAGTTAGAATAGGCGAGGGCTGAAGAGTTTCTTGACGTTTCTTCTCTTCAGAACACCTTTGCTTTTCCGAAACGATGGTAAATTTAGTCAGATTTAGTTTTTAAGAGCGCTTGACCAAGCTGAGGTACTTGTCCACACCACCATTGCAAAGGTGCACCCTTGTGTCAATCAATAGTAGAGTCAGTCCGCATGTAGTTGTCAAGGCCATCTGCGGTCAACAACAGTAGACAGTAGTATGAAAAAAGCTATACGTTTGGTTTATTTTTTTAACATAATTATCCAAGTCATTGTGTGTTTTTCCGCCTGGATTTAAAACTAGCTGATATCATGCCAGTAAATAGCATTAGGTAAGTATTAAATTTATGTTGCAACATTTTGCACAAGAGCACTAAATAGACTACTTAGTGCTTATGTTACTAAATATTGCGAAATTTTATTACTTAATATTGTTTATTTTATAAACATAGAAAATAAAAATTCTTTGATAATCACAGACGGAATAGAAAAGTATAAGTCATTATTTGCATAGAATATGGGTTACATTAATGATATTACATAATTTTTGGTCCATACATATTCAACCATTTTAAATAGAAATTAACATTACGAAACTTGAAGAAAACACAATTTACAATTATTTCACAAAAATCAAAATATTTTATAAATTAGGTAAAAGAAATGAAAATCGGGTACACGGAACTTAGGCATCAAATTCGTTTTTACTTGCGATAATTTATAGCCTAAATATTCACAGAATTCGATAATGTTTTCTATATTTTTTTCAGTAGGTAACACTTTTTTCTTCATTTTAATTGTGACTGAGGAAAAACATTTATTTTTAACAGTAAAAATATAATTTTGTTTTAACTACAGTGTCTTAGACATGCTAGCTAAGCAACGACATAATTATATTTCTTTACGATATAAAATATTTCTTTCATATAATAATTTGAATCAAAAAAGTCTTGTAACTGTTTTAAAATTTTCCAATAACTGCACATTTTATTATATGCTAACTTACTTAATTTATTGTCCACAAGCTTTTTTTCCTGGCTCGCCCTCTTTTAATCCAGATTTTAGGCAAGTCTATGTAGTAGGTACATAATTGATATATATATCTTATGGTTTACTCAGCAGAAGCCATTTAAGCTCCCGAAAAGCATCTTCTTTCTGTCTTGATTCACCATTTTCGTCGTTTCTTATTTTTACGTTACCTACTTTGTGTAACAAAAAAATCACGTTTGTTGTATGGGAGCCCCCTTAAATTTTAATTCATTCTGTTTTTTAGTATTTATTGTTACAACTGCAATAGAAACACATCTTCTGCGAAAATTTCAACTGTCTAACTATCACGGTTCATGAGGTACAGCCTGGTGACAAACGGACGGACGGACGGACAGCGGAGTCTTAGTAATAGGGTTCCGCTAATTGCCCTTTGGGTACGGAACCCTAAAAAGCTAAAGATAAGTGGTTCTACCGTGAAAAGAACATAAACGGACAGACAGACAAAGAGAGAGAGAGAGAGAGACAGACCTTGAGTTTTGTAATATGTTGATAGAAGGTTAGGTATAGATACTTACCGTTCAAGTTTATCCCCAACATATTTGGAATTGTAAATGTCCCTTGGTGGCACTAAGTCACTCTCTTCCAAATCACGACGGTTTCCATTATAATAAATTGGAAACATCCACAAGAACAAAAATCGCGAAAAACGGCCAGGTGGTTTCTTCTGTAAAGGCACATCGTTTTCTTTGCTTCGTGTTTCATCATTATCACAATCACTTATTTTTATACCCATTTTAAGTAAAATTTTATATAAAACTTAAATTAAATTTTATAACGTATTAAATAGTCCGCTATACCCGTATTTGTCTTCAGACACAAAATAAATCGAATACAATAAGACACTTTCAAACAGCACCAAACTAAGATCTAGTGAATCTATCTAACTAAAGACACATAATTATGTCTAACAACAACGTCATCTTTATAAAACTTGTTTAAACAAAAACAACTAAGTTTAATTCATTAATCAAATTGTTTACACAAAAATTCAAGTAAACATTAATCGTGCACATTTAAGGCGCTTGAAATATTTGCTAAACGTTATTGATATCTTATTTTGCTATGGTGTACCCTGTGGCATAACTTAAACTCTCTATCACTACTGCATTGAACATATACATTTGAAATTAAAAACTGACCGGTTTGGATAATGGTCTTATACAAAATTCCGCATAACAGTGTAACGGTCCAAGTTCTTCGGACCTAATAATGGAGATAAAATATTGGTTGAAACAGAAACTTTAACTTTTAATTTAACTTTAACAATTAAGGTCATCGAGTCATTTCATATTTTTTTTTTTATAATGGCATGAGGCAATAAAGTCGCCTTTAGTACTTAAGAATAATTTGTATAAAGAAAATTAAATTGAAATATCCGCAAAGGACGATAAGAAGGCCAGAAGAAGACTAATTTCAGATATAAAAAATATTGGTAGAAGAATTCTATTTAATAAAAGGCAGGAGAACTTGGCGTTTTAGTAAGACACTAAAATTTATACTATCTCGAAAGAGGTTATCATGCATGTCAATGAGATTATTTGTAACGGTAATTACGGATTGGAGAGAAAACTAGCTACTTTAAAAGTACCTATAGAACCAGGGTTACACAAATACGGTATTATTTTTTTATCCATGATATTACGTTACCTGGTATACATGCATACTGAAATAAACCATAGACATAGAATGTAATATAGCTTAGCAAAAAATTCCTAGGTCTGTGAAATAAGCTGCAGTCACTGAGACAATCCTCGCTAGTATGGAATGTTATATTCCTAACCCGCGAGTTGCTGCCGGCGTCAAAAAACGACCGTGGTTTTATAGGTCTAGCAGAGAACCTAAAATTCTTAAGCCAACTGCATATGAGGCTTGGACCACGGCTCGTAATAATAAGGATCCGAATATTTCTGAGGTAAAACGCAAATTAAATGCTGCCTCGAGGTTCAGTAAGAAAGCAACTGCCAGAGCAAAATTCCAATTCATCGGCAAAATAGGTGGGCGACTTGCGAGCTATCCTTCTGGGAGTCGTGCTTTCTGGTCGCTTGCCAAAGCTGCGGAAGGGAACTTTTGCCAGTCGTCGTTACCACCACTGCGAAAGACCGATGGTGAATTGGCCCATAGTGCTAAAGAGAAAGTCGATCTTCTGGGCAGTCTCTTTGCCTCGAACTCGAACATGCACGATGCCTATACCACCTACTATACCGTGGTGCGGTAAGTCATGCCGGAAATCTCCATTACACAGCGGGAGGTTCGGCGGGCGTTCCTTTCTCTAGACGTTCATATGTCGAGTGGGCCAGACGGTATACCAGCAGTGGTGCTTAAGCAGTGTGCTCCTGACTTATGTCCTGTACTCACTCGCCTCTTCGCGCTTTCCTACCAGACTAGGCTATTATTAGCTGATATCATGCCAGTAAATAGCATTAGGTAAGTATTAAATTTATGTTGCAACATTTTGCACAAGAGCACTAAATCGACTACTTAGTGCTAATGTTACTAAATATTGCGAAATTTTATTACTTAATATTGTTTATTTTATAAACATAGAAAATAAAAATTCTTTGATAATCACAGACAGAATAGAAAATAATAAATCATTATTTGCATAGAATATGGGTTACATTAATGATATTACATAATTTTTGGTCCATACATATTCAACCATTTTAGATGGTGTGCAAAATACTGTTAGAAATAATTCCTAAAAATTAGAAATTAACATTACGAAACTTGAAGAAAACACAATTTACAATTATTTCACAAAAATCAAAATATTTTATAAATTAGGTAAAAGAAATGAAAATCGGGTACACGGAACTTAGGCATCAAATTCGTTTTTACTTGCGATAATTTATAGCCTAAATATTCACAGAATTCGATAATGTTTTCTATATTTTTTTCAGTAGGTAACACTTTTTTCTTCATTTTAATTGTGACTGAGGAAAAACATTTATTTTTAACAGTAAAAATATAATTTTGTTTTAACTACAGTGTCTTAGACATGCTAGCTAAGCAACGACATAATTATATTTCTTTACGATATAAAATATTTCTTTCATATAATAATTTGAATCAAAAAAGTCTTGTAACTGTTTTAAAATTTTCCAATAACTGCACATTTTATTATATGCTAACTTACTTAATTTATTGTCCACAAGCTTTTTTTCCTGGCTCGCCCTCTTTTAATCCAGATTTTAGGCAAGTCTATGTAGTAGGTACATAATTGATATATATATCTTATGGTTTACTCAGCAGAAGCCATTTAAGCTCCCGAAAAGCATCTTCTTTCTGTCTTGATTCACCATTTTCGTCGTTTCTTATTTTTACGTTACCTACTTTGTGTAACAAAAAAATCACGTTTGTTGTATGGGAGCCCCCTTAAATTTTAATTCATTCTGTTTTTTAGTATTTATTGTTACAACTGCAATAGAAACACATCTTCTGCGAAAATTTCAACTGTCTAACTATCACGGTTCATGAGGTACAGCCTGGTGACAAACGGACGGACGGACGGACAGCGGAGTCTTAGTAATAGAGTTCCGCTAATTGCCCTTTGGGTACGGAACCCTAAAAAGCTAAAGATAAGTGGTTCTACCGTGAAAAGAACATAAACGGACAGACAGACAAAGAGAGAGAGAGAGAGAGACAGACCTTGAGTTTTGTAATATGTTGATAGAAGGTTAGGTATAGATACTTACCGTTCAAGTTTATCCCCAACATATTTGGAATTGTAAATGTCCCTTGGTGGCACTAAGTCACTCTCTTCCAAATCACGACGGTTTCCATTATAATAAATTGGAAACATCCACAAGAACAAAAATCGCGAAAAACGGCCAGGTGGTTTCTTCTGTAAAGGCACATCGTTTTCTTTGCTTCGTGTTTCATCATTATCACAATCACTTATTTTTATACCCATTTTAAGTAAAATTTTATATAAAACTTAAATTAAATTTTATAACGTATTAAATAGTCCGCTATACCCGTATTTGTCTTCAGACACAAAATAAATCGAATACAATAAGACACTTTCAAACAGCACCAAACTAAGATCTAGTGAATCTATCTAACTAAAGACACATAATTATGTCTAACAACAACGTCATCTTTATAAAACTTGTTTAAACAAAAACAACTAAGTTTAATTCATTAATCAAATTGTTTACACAAAAATTCAAGTAAACATTAATCGTGCACATTTAAGGCGCTTGAAATATTTGCTAAACGTTATTGATATCTTATTTTGCTATGGTGTACCCTGTGGCATAACTTAAACTCTCTATCACTACTGCATTGAACATATACATTTGAAATTAAAAACTGACCGGTTTGGATAATGGTCTTATACAAAATTCCGCATAACAGTGTAACGGTCCAAGTTCTTCGGACCTAATAATGGAGATAAAATATTGGTTGAAACAGAAACTTTAACTTTTAATTTAACTTTAACAATTAAGGTCATCGGGTCATTTCATATTTTTTTTTTTATAATGGCATGAGGCAATAAAGTCGCCTTTAGTACTTAAGAATAATTTGTATAAAGAAAATTAAATTGAAATATCCGCAAAGGACGATAAGAAGGCCAGAAGAAGACTAATTTCAGATATAAAAAATATTGGTAGAAGAATTCTATTTAATAAAAGGCAGGAGAACTTGGCGTTTTAGTAAGACACTAAAATTTATACGATCTCGAAAGAGGTTATCATGCATGTCAATGAGATTATTTGTAACGGTAATTACGGATTGGAGAGAAAACTAGCTACTTTAAAAGTACCTATAGAACCAGGGTTACACAAATACGGTATTATTTTTTTATCCATGATATTACGTTACCTGGTATACATGCATACTGAAATAAACCATAGACATAGAATGTAATATAGCTTAGCAAAAAATTCCTAGGTCTGTGAAATAAGCTGCAGTCACTGAGACAATCCTCGCTAGTATGGAATGTTATATTCCTAACCCGCGAGTTGCTGCCGGCGTCAAAAAACGACCGTGGTTTTATAGGTCTAGCAGAGAACCTAAAATTCTTAAGCCAACTGCATATGAGGCTTGGACCACGGCTCGTAATAATAAGGATCCGAATATTTCTGAGGTAAAACGCAAATTAAATGCTGCCTCGAGGTTCAGTAAGAAAGCAACTGCCAGAGCAAAATTCCAATTCATCGGCAAAATAGGTGGGCGACTTGCGAGCTATCCTTCTGGGAGTCGTGCTTTCTGGTCGCTTGCCAAAGCTGCGGAAGGGAACTTTTGCCAGTCGTCGTTACCACCACTGCGAAAGACCGATGGTGAATTGGCCCATAGTGCTAAAGAGAAAGTCGATCTTCTGGGCAGTCTCTTTGCCTCGAACTCGAACATGCACGATGCCTATACCACCTACTATACCGTGGTGCGGTAAGTCATGCCGGAAATCTCCATTACACAGCGGGAGGTCCGGCGGGCGTTCCTTTCTCTAGACGTTCATATGTCGAGTGGGCCAGACGGTATACCAGCAGTGGTGCTTAAGCAGTGTGCTCCTGACTTATGTCCTGTACTCACTCACCTCTTCGCGCTTTCCTACCAGACTAGGCTATTTCCGTCTTCATGGAAGACTGCGAATGTGCATCTGGTGCCCAAAAACGGCGATAGATCAGATTCATCGAATTACAGGCCTGTCGCTATTACCTCTCTCCTCTCCAAGGTGATGGAGTGTGTGATCAACACACAGCTTCTAAGATACCTAGAAGTACACGACCTGGTCAGTGACCGTCAATATGGCTTTCGCCACGGTTGCTCGACTGGTGACCTTCTAGTGTATCTCACACACCGATGGGCACTAGCCATTGAGAGTCAGGGGGAGGCATTGGCATGTAGCCTGGACATAGCGAAGGCGTTCGATCGGGTCTGGCACCGGGGTCTTCTATCGAAGTTGCCATCTTATGGAGTGCCCGAGGGTTTGTGCAAATGGGTGGCTAGGTTTTTGGCAGACGCATACGAACCTTAGTTGACGGTAGTCGCTCTGATAGCATGGACATTAATGTTGGTGTACCACAAGGCACTGTGCTGTCTCCTACGCAGATGAGAGTACTGGAGACGCTTATTACACGGGTCGAGCAAACATGCCTTGTTCCGCTGTGGAGTAAAACCGGAAGAACTTGTGTCTCAAATCAAAGCCACACTCATCCAAGGTCTCTAGACATTTTTTGCCTTCCTGTGTGTGTTCTACCGCTTGTACAATGGGATGTGTTCTGAGGAATTGTTCAAAATGATGCCCACGGCTACTTTCTTCCATAGCATCGCTCTCCATAGGCAGGGAATTCATTCTCATACTTTAGAACCGAAATGGTCGCGTACAGTGCGGTTTCCTAAAAACTTTCTGCCGCGAACGCTTGGGTTGTGGCTGAGTGTGATGAGCTCCCTGCCAAGGTTTTCTCTAAGGACTATAGTATGGGGTTCTTCAAGAAAGAAGTTATTGGATTTTTGAAGGGTCGGCAACGCGCGAGTCATACCCCTGGTGTTGCAAGCGTCCATAGGCCACGGTGACCGCTTACCATCAGGCGGCCCGTGTGCTTGTTTGCCACCTTAGTGGTATAAAAAAAAAACTCGTAATTTTACCCAATACTACGACAACACCCAACGCCACCGATTTATTATCACGGTGGTGCCATCAAGTATGCCGTTTACTTCGCGCCCGCGCTACCCCCTGGTCACCGTAATGTAAATTGTATTCTATGGCATTGATCAATAAGTTAGATCACTAACTAATACATATACATGTATACAGGGTGGCCGGGAAGTTGACGTTCAAACGTTAAATTTAGATACTTTATGATGAGGAGTATCCGAATCACCCCCATGTATGTTCTACGATTTTTCGTAGTTTTCGAGATAGAATTTTTTTAATGATTTTTTTCGTAATTTTCACCTAACATCAGTTTTCGATTTTTTTCTAGTTCTGTTGAACATTTCTGGTTAATTTTTTTTGTAATAACTAATAAGCATAGTCTAACCTAACCCCCTAAAAAATATGGTTTATCTAGGAATTGCAGAACTTACTTAAAATTTATTCGAAAGTTCAAAATTAAGATTTGAGCTCAGTACTCACAAATTTTAAAAAGTATCAAAAAAAATTAAATGGGGATTTTGGGTTCAAAGAAATTTTAAAAACTTCCTAAGTCATTTAACTTTAAAACAAGGCCAAATAAAAATAGGGTTATCAGGGGTTATGTCTTGGATTGACATGCATCTGTTTTATTCCAGTCGAAAATTACTTGTAATTTATTGTTGCGATGGAGGGTGTATAACACTATACTGGCTGATTGTTATTTCTTTAATAAATTTGATAAATAAAATACGATCTTTAAAAAAATAAATCTATATAAACCCAAACAGACTATAATATACTACGTAAGCTTTACGTAAGATATAAACTATTTAACATGTAAAGCTATTTTTCTTACGAATCAATCAAGCAAATATTGTTAAAATTATACTTATAATTCTTTTCCCTGATCTAATCGCATCAATGCTTTCAAATTATATGTTTAACCGTTAAGAGTAAATTTCTACTCTTAACATCACCTTTCCAAAAGATGAACTCAAGTCAATACATTTAACGAGGTCTAATTAACTCTTACTTCTCAATCAGTAAGATCAGTCTTTTGATTGATCTTTGATCAATCTTTGTCACTTCATATTTCCATTTCTTATTTCCTCTTTATCATTTTGTATTATCTTCAGTACCTGGAGGACCGAGCTTTGCTCGTTTTTTTTTAAACAACGCCAGCCTAACCTAGCTAGATCGATTTATCATCACCGAAACACCCTGCACTCTAAATTTTATGAAAATCGTTGGAACCGTTTCCGAGATTCAGATTATATATATGCCAGAATCGTCTCAATTCGTAAAAAAGGAATTTAAAAGACAAGATGTTATGTATTTAAGTATGTTGGTGTATTAATACGTTTCTGTAACTTGCTATAGTCATGTGAAAATGATGTGAACACAGAGTTTTTTATGTTGAGTTTTTTTTTTTGTGGCAAACACAAGATTAGTTGACAGTTTATTAAGAGAGTGAGAATATGTTCGTGGAGATCTCGGAAATTTCTAGAAGACTGAAAAGAAATCTCTGGGTGGCAAGAGGATTTTTAAAAACTCAGCTTTTCAATGTTATTACTAATAATTTTCTCAGCAAACATTATAACATAACATTTTTTATTTGAATTAACTTTTGAAAATAGAACTGGCGTTGCTTGAAAATCGTTGGATGTAGGCATTGGTGCCTTTGTCAACAAGAATAAATACAAAAATGGAATAGCCGCGAAATCCCCAGATTTTTTTCTGTAATTAATAGAAATTGAGGTGAAGATGAACGTGTCTATTAAGATATTTGAGACCAAGTATAAATAAGGGTCTTACTACTACACTAATAGAAACAACACGGATTGATTTGTCGGTCACCTTCAGGTTCGAGGCTCACACCGGTCGAAGGGACAACCCTAAGAGCGACAACCCAAGCCAAGGCTACCCCCGAGGGGAGCCCTTGCGCGTTGGGCACTATATGGGCTGAGACTCCTTCAGAGTCCCTTCCCAAAAGCCCGGTGGAGCAGTAATGGCTCCATCAGCCAACTGCAGTAGTCATACAGAAAAAAAAGATTTGCTAGAGAATAACCCTTTTGTTGAATACTCAAAACTGTTCCAACTATTGGTTCTCAAGTAGGTTGTCACTAAGTTAGTTGTAATTTTCTATAATATTTACCGTTATTCAAATTTAGTCCAAAGTTATTTTATTTTCTCGCTTTTAAAGTGAAAAGCCGAGTGTTTAACTCGGGATTAAACATACACATAGAGAACTGGACAGCACATGCCCTAGATAGCTTTAAAAAAAGGGCGTAAAAGTGTGACAGAGATGAAGCGAACTCTGACTCTTTTTAAAGTGTGGCCAATTTCTAGAGGCTATTGCGCAGTCTATAGGACAGATTACAGAACTCGAAGTCTATGTGATGAAACCCATTAATACTGGATTCTATAGCATCTCTGGCGTCGTTGTTCGTGAACAATCTACTATTTTCGGCTTACTTGTAAATGAACACATAATAATATGTACCTATTTAGCTTAACGAATTAAACTATCAGTATAGATAAACTATCACTAACAGATGTGAAAAAGGGCCGAGCAAGTGATTTTCCCTATCTTCTTGGGCACTTTATACAAAAGTCACGTAATTAGTAACTACTATGAACAATACCTGTACATATATGTACATACGTGTTCGATACGAATGGTAACAATATCGTAACAGAGGGGAGGTAAGGTCGACATTAGAGAGAGGCAGAGATTGGCTGAACTGCATGAAGTGCTATTACTTATATAGTGTAGTAGTCAAACTGTGCGGAAGGGCAGAAGAAAAAAATCGACACCCTGAGAACGTAACTACGAAAATAATTATGTGTGCTATACGAGTGGTAAAAGTATCGTTACAGAAGGAAGGTGAGGTCGACATTGGAGAGTGGCAGAGGGTGGCTGAACTTAATTTTTATGTAAACTTTAATTGTATCAAAAATATATTTGCAAAATGAGAAATATTTTTTTTACAACACAATTCGATATTTGTTGTTATATTTTAGGTTTGTTCGGCCTAATCAAATAAATACACTGTCTGTGTTTACAAAAATATTAATGAAATAAATATCGAGAAGATAATATTAACATAACAATAACATTTTTTTAATCATCTGGCACTAGTGTGAGCAATCTGTACCTACACTATTTCAACTTGCATTAAAATTAGCCCCACCTGCTTATAGTTAAATATTTGGTTTGTTTAAGGTGCACTTGTAAATGTGAAGTAACCGTGGTTATTGTGTGTCAAGTAAACAGGTTTGTTTGAACTTTTTGTATTTTTGATAGTTCTATTTATAGTTTCGATATGTTAATTGGTTTTATTTGTTGATACCTAAATCTATTAATAGCTTTTTTAAAGCTAACGATGGGTTTCGTCTTTAACTACCGAAATAATAATTCATCTTTGATTTGACCTAAGGTTTTTGGATACGGTCATAAAATAAAAAAAACTATAATGCAACAATAAAATTAAGGTCTGACCGTATGGAGCAGCTCTGTGCGTCGCTTCACGATACCTATCGCACTGCAGTGGTAGGACGCATCCTTAATATCCGATTGCGGCGAAGCCCAAAAAGTGGTTTATTGTTTAACCTGTATGTATCTATTTCTGTTCCTATGTCCGCTCGTAATAACTAAACGGCTAAACCAATTTTGATAAATGATGTCATTAGATTCGTCTTGACGGCGCGAGTGTCACTGAGTATTGAGAGTTTTTGACGATAAATGAGGTTTCAAATGAAGGGTATTCATCTCCCGAGTCTGAATGTCATAGGATACATAAAACCTAAAACTAAAATGGTGTAAATAAAAATAAATAATTTTAAGTGACTAAATTTTAGTATTTGATATTAATTTCAACTTGATACTTTCACGCGTTTTTGAGGAAAAGGATCTTGACAACCAGACAAACTTTTTTTATCCACGACAAAACGGAAAAGCGAGAATGCGTTAAGGGTGAGAGACGTTTGTTTTTTTAATATGTTATAACTACAAATTAACAAATTTCGTATTCTTTTCTATATTTATGATGAAAACCTTCCTTCGTGTCAAATTTCAAGATTCTAGGACAACGGGAAGTATCCCATAGGTCTTAATTTATTTGATCAGTAGTTTTGGAGATAAAGCCCTTTTTTTTTTTTTTTTTTTTTTTTTTTTTATATTTTTTTCTTCTGAGCTGACTATGCAGTTGGCTGTTGCAGCCATTACTGCTTCACCGGACTTTTGGGGCGAGACTCTGAAGGAGCCTCAGCCCATATAGCGCCCAACGCTCAAGGGCTTCCCGCGGGGGAAGCCTCGGCTTGGGTTGTCGCTCTCGGGGGCGTCCCTTCCACCGGCGTGAGTCTCGAACCCGAAGGTGAGTCACCGCCAGGAGGGGAGTTCCCCGTTACGCGGGTGCGGTTGCGATTGAGTGGGGGCGAGAAGCGCTCCGGTACTCTTTGATCCTAGTGTATCCTTGTGGGCGCCGACGAACCCGGGGACGTCCGCGTCGTGTTTGGAGGGAGGCCCTATTCGGGGAGGACGTAGAGACTAATCTCGCTATCCGGACAGCGAGATCGTCATCTGGGGACGTTAGTACGTTCAGAGGACGCCTAACAATAGTTTTACGACCGTGACCGGGTCGATCGGGGGGACGATACGTTGTGGATTGCACAATTAATCGATTCGGGTTATTTTGCGTACGCTCGAAAAAGCGGACTGCCAAGTCTTTAAAGTATTGGGGAATCGTGGGAAGTTCGAAGTCTCTGTGTACCGCATTGCGAACGTACCAAGAGGCTCCAGAGGCCGCTCTGAGAAAGCGGTTTTGGAGGGTCTGGAGTTTGTGAAGATTGCGCTTGGACAGCGCAAAGACTACGCTAGCATAAGCTAGTATGGGGCGGATACAAGTTGTGTAAAGATTTAGCTTATTTCTAAGCGACATCTTACTATACTTGCCTATCATGGGATAGAGACGACCGAGGACAAAAGCGGCTCAGTCTCTGACTATTTTGGTGTGAGCTTGGAAGTTCAAACGACTATCCATGGTCACACCGAGATATTTGGTCTTATTTTGCCAGGGAATGGCACGACCGAAAAGAGAAAGGGGAGGAGGCCGCGGAGGGCGGCCTAAGGTAAAAAGGACGGCAGATTTTAGATATCGTTAGTGTACAGAAGGTACAAGATGGGGGCGAGCACGGACCCTTGCGGGACTCCTGCTTCTATGGGACGGGGGGAAGAGAGAGTGCCTTCAACTTTGTAGCGAAAGCTACGATTCGACAAATAGTCTCGTATGATGAGCACGAGACGATCTGGCAACTGAAAGTTTTACAGTTTAAAAATTAAACCGTTGTGCCAGACTTTGTCGAAAGCTTTCGCTACATCGAAGAAGACAGCACCCGTGTGACGGGTTTTACCTAACGCTGGTTGAAAGCCAGTAAGAATATGTTCCGTTATGCGGAGGACTTGATGGACGCATGAGTGTTTGGCACGGAAGCCAAACTGCTCGTCTATTAAAATGCCTCTGGAGACTATAGCGTTCCGTAGGCGAGCGAGGAGGAGACGTTCATAGAGTTTACCAAGGGCCTTTAGTAAACTTATGGGGCGATAGGTAGCCCTTTTAAGATTGACATCTGTCATTTGAACCCTCCTTTGTTGCTCGTGGTCCACCCGCGTGAAAGCTGAAAGCTGACGAAAAAACTTAATAGCTTCCTTTTATTTGGTACAGTGCCATCTGTGATTATAAAGGCGGACCGGTTTCAATTCGAAAAAAATTACTCACTATTTACAAACAACAGAAAACATAATCATAGCTTGTAATTATTCGGTACAGTGCCATCTATGTTTATAAAAGAGAATTATTATTTGTTTAGTAAATTAAAACTTTAATTAATTATATTTTATCATCTTCACATTTTTAGTGTAAAGAACTATGTTATCACTCGAGTGAAAATACAATTCCCGCTTCGTGTGTATTAACACCCTACACCCTCATCGGTAATCGCTCACTTTCACCTCTCGGTAAACAATGTAGTATTGCCATCCAGGTAAACTACGCGGGTATTTTTTTTTACCTATGGTACACCTAGGTGAACTACGGGCAATAAACGGTTAGGATGTTTGCTATAGCAAGTTAAAGTCTAGTCTAGCTAGTTCATGTCTGTATAGTGATTCCTGCAGGAAGAAAAAAAATCGGGATATAAAGCCTATGTCCTTCACCATGCCTTCACCTATTTCTGTACCAAATTTCAGCTCAATTAGATGCTCCGTTACTTACAAACTTACTGTCGCATTTGTACTATTAATATGGAATGAATACTATGTTCAACACGCAGGTGGCAAAAAGATAAAACTAAATAAAACATTTTTTTCATTCACAGAGTAAGTTTCTTTAATCGTTACTAAAACTTGTATAAAATTAAATCACTAAAATCTAAATAATTGTTTATATCTGAATTTAGCCATATCACTCAAGCGACTAGCAGACGAAACTGTGCAGGCTTTCAACAATCACCATTACCCATAGTCACGGGCCGTCATCTTACGTTCTCTTTCATGTTACTTTGGAAATAAGCGTCCTTAGCTATCTGAAACAGTTGTGTAGCATTTTGCTCTCCAGTTTCCCCAACCATTAAGGAGAAATGACTGTTTGGGTTCGAAAGTAGAATGTAAGGGTAGTCAAATTCTACGATCTGCCCACTGTCCATCACCAGCACTCGGTCGGTATCCATGATAGTGTTGAGGCGGTGAGCGATCGTCAATACGGTGCATGATGAAAACTGCCGCCGGATCGTTTGCTGGATGAAATTATCGGTTCTGTAATATTAAATTCCCTTGAAATAAAACTATATGGACCAAATTTACTTACAGAAATGACGGATGAGTAACAAAATATGTTTTTACCTCTCCAGCACAAAAAGGGCGGTTTTTGTGTTCAAGCGAGCATGAAGATAATTAGTTCAAATAATAGTAAGAACTAATTGATACTTAACAATAACTTGAATTAGTACATTATTATTTTATTTGTGCCTGACAGTACCTAAACGGAAAATTGAATAAACTTATTGTTTAATATGCCCTTCAATGTGTTTCCTACCCAAACCCTGTTTTTTTTTTGCTGGTTGAGGTGTAAAGCTCTATGTTTTACACGAGAGCCAACGCATCTTATTGAGTAGTCTGTATTCGACTTAATAACAACTTTGCTCACTTGATGAACTCACTTCTTCATTTTGAACTAACTACCTTATTTTAAAGTGCAGACTAGTTATTTTTAGAATGTTTATGCAAGAAAGTAATTTATGGTTAGCTTAAGTGGCCATTTATTGCAAATATTACGGTAATTCAATAGTGTGGAAACCAAAAAAGTTATAATTACTGTGGGTCTACGTTTGCTGTAGCCTCATCCATAATTAAAATCTTATTTGACCGTAGTACGGCGCGGGCCAAACAAATCAGCTGCCTTTGTCCCACAGAGAAGTTACCTCCTCCCTCGGCCACTTTGAAGTCCAAAGATGTTATAGCTGATTTCATGTCAACCTGAAGCATAAATATATTTACTAAAAACAAAATAAAAAAAAATATCCGAATGCCAAACTAAACTAAGTACTAAAAAGTAAAAATATAACTGAAAAGAGGCTACTTTTATAAAAAAAAATATCATGTAAAAGAGCCAGTGATACAAAATACAGCGTCACGGTGTAGCTGAAGTAAGAATTTGTAACCAATATACTCTGTGTTTAGAATTTTTTATCACGTACAAACTTAGATCATAAAAAATAAATTTGGCTAAAGTTTTAATAAAAGATTTATGTCATCCATATTCCGTAGCCATTTCCATAGTCTTTTATTTAAATAGGACTTTTTTTATCAAAATCAAATTATTTTATTATTTTTTTTATTTTTAAACTTTCCTATGTTCAATACGTAACAATCTAAAAATTAAGTAAACCTGGGCCACAATAAATTGATTGATATGATGATCTAAATAACAAAAATAACCGATTTTACAACGTATGTGGTTGAAAAATTAAAAAAAATTTACAAACCTGTTCAAGTGCTCTCCAAATCTCGTCGTCACCATAAATATTGAATGGATCCAAGTTGTATCTTATTGTCGCAGAAAACAGAACGGGTTCTTGAGGAATTATTGAAATATTAGATCGTAGATTCTGTTAAAATAATTTATTAAATTATCTTTGACCTTGATATGACAATTTTTTTCAATTTATTGTTCAACATATATGCTGCATGTCAATCTTAGTGGCTATAATTATTAAGCAGAAACCTCTGGGGTATATTCGTTGACGATGAGTTAGTTATTACGTCATAAATATAATAAAAAGCAAAACATTTTATTAGTTAAGTTAAAAAAAAAATCGCTTATGCTTTAATGTGAATGTGGCTTCATTACAGTTTAGAAAAGTACTTTTTAAACATGTTTAAATAAAATTTATTTTTTGTCATATATGCCTTAACTAAATTATTCGGGAGTTCATTAACGATATTGGATAAGGGTAACAAACAATCATAATTTCTCTTGCCGTACACATTATTACATGTGGGTATGCTAAATCTATTTGTGTACAATTTTCTTAAGTTTTTTGGTTGACTTTGTTTTTTAACATATTTTAATTATTATGTTCGTCTATTAAGGTTGCAAGCTGTATTTTATGCTGTAATGGAAGTATTTCACAATATTTATAGAGTTCAAAGTAATTTTTGTCAACACATTTTCCATTTATATTTTTAGGTTCAATTTTTTTTTAAATTCGGAGTTCTAGATTATATACATTATTTAAATATGTTTTGTAACTTCTGCCATAAGTACTCAGGCTATTGTTTACTATAGAATCAACTAAATGGTATTTTGTATTTCAATATATTTTACTCAGTATTGCACGCAATTTGTTATAAACATAGTTTAAAATGCAACTATTGTAAAACTAAAGTATTTGAAGTAAAAATGTCATTTTATTCCGAATTAGGAAAAACGTAAAATTTCTAAGAAAAATATAAATTTTAAGGAACAAATACATGTCATAGTAATGACTTTTAGTGTTAATAAATTTTACGTAACTTAATGTCCACATCATAAGTATTACCAATTAAAAGTTTGTCTATACTCGCGCCCTTAAAATTTAAATACAGCAGTACCTGCTTAGACACTAGTGCTGTATCGACGTCATCGATCGAAATAGTTCCATCAATAGCAGTAAGTCGAAACAACGCTGCTATCAATGAAGATTTACCAGCTCCTGTCCTTCCTACAATTCCAACCTAAGAAACGGAAAAAATAAAACAAATCAAAAATAAATTCTTCATTGATACGAAATAATCTTTAATCAATCGATGATTTTTTGATTTGCTGCAAATAGGTACAATAAATAATCTTATAATATTTAAAAAGCTCTTATTATATGCTTCCTTTTAAAGGCATGCAAAATTTGATACAATATATAAATGTTTTAGTACTAAATAATATAAGTATTTAAGAATAATATGTTAAATTAAAATGTCAGAATTATAACATATCTAATGTCATAGTCACAGTTGATATTTCAATATAGATGTATATATTTTTTTAGTAATCCATTATTTATAAATTCCTTAATACTATTTATTAAAAAGTCTTGAGTTTTTCTTGAAAATATAAATGTTACTGTCTGGACTCTTTTAGGTATCTTATTATAGATTATATAGAAAATACAGTTTGCTCCATCAATGCAGTTTTACATGGTATCGCACCGAGTACATTGTTATTACGCGTGCTTGTAAGGGCTTTTGGGGTTTCTTTTGGGTGATTAGATTTTATTTTATACATAACATGCCATGTTGCTTTACTTTTATTTGTGGCTGTTTTAATGTTTTAGTCATTTTGTGATTGTTGTGTCAGCTTCACAATTTTCTTTAATTTTTTTTAAAAAATATTTAAATATACTTTTGTTTTCTTTGTTTGGACATAATCTAGACTTCCATTACAACTCTCGTTTATGTTTGGAGCAGAACCGTATGCCTTTTGTTACCCATTTTATTCGTTTTGTTATTGAAATTTTCACCCTTTTGGCTGGAAAGCAAAGGTCATACAATAATTTAAATAACTCATGGAATTTACTAAAAGCCTAATTTGGGCCGTTAAATTCATATACTTTCCTAATAGACTTCCGATCGCGTTTTTAAATTTTTGCATATTGTTTTTGCAGTAATCTCTTCTCTCTATATATCAATGGGTGCTTGTATAACTTTTTTTTTATTGAAAATCGTAGCAGTTGTGCAGTATGATCTGAGATAGCAATCTCTAGTACTTTATATTTTCACTTTTGAGTATACAAAATTATCTTTGCAGGTACCACTGCTCAATCGTGTCGGTTATTTAAATGCTAACTTTAAATTATAGCTGTCAATTAATTGAGTAAATTCTAGAGAGTATGTTTTTTTCTTTATAGTATATCAATATTGCAATCTTCACATACAACAATATTTTCGTTCTTAAAGCAGAATTTGTTTAATATTTGCTTTTATTTCCAAAAATATCTAGGTTAGTTTGATTATTTTTAGGTTACAGATATATACAAATGATAACAATTTCCTGTTCTATTAATTCTATCCCACAGCATTATATTACAATATCAATGCCTATTCCCTTGATTATATCATATTTTTTTTAATTTATGTAAGTAATGAACCAAGATACATAAACCGCCACTCCTTTGCCTAACATAGCATGTAGCTACCAAAACGTTAGGTATTGTTTTATACTCCCTTTCACTAAGTATTATCTTATGTTTAGTTATGTATGAAATGTCAACAGATTTATTTTTTAATGTTAATTTAAACATATAGTTAGTATATAAGATTTGTTTATTAGGCCATTTATGTTTTAATGTAAAAAATTTATACTTTTATACACGATAAAAATCAGATTCTTTTTCTTTGGAGTTTTGTATTGTTGTTTTTATTGTAATGTTGTCGTCGTTCCATATATTTTGGAGTCATTTTCTATTGGGCACATGTCGGTTTGAGTAAATTTGTTTAGTAATAGCGGTTGAACTATCTTATCTTGATCTTTTATATTTGAGCATTGTTTGATATAGGTTAATATAATTTTTTTACTCTATACGGAATAATTCGTTATGTATTATTCGACACAGATTTAAAGTAAATATTTAATTTTTGTATACCCATCTAAATCATCTACTACATATAAAGTTAAGCTGATAGTTTAGTTTTTGTTCATTTAAGTAAGCATTATCAGTATCTTATAGAAATATATTTATTTACCTTCCATCCGCTTTCGATATTTATGTTCAAGTTCTTCAGTACGTAAGGTTCATTTGGTGCATAGCGCAAATTTACATTTAGGAATTTAATCTTTCCTTCCGAAAGCCATGTTGATGGGATGTCTATTTCTGTAAAAGATTGATATCGTTAATATTTAACATGTACTTTTAATTACTTACTTAGGGCAAACATGTGACATTTTTTTTATTTATTTAGAATAGCAAACAACTGCAGATCAGCATATTGCGACTAACAGAAAAGGTGTATGAAGTAATATTTACAGAAGTTAAAAACGCTATCCACAAATTACTTTGCACAATGTAGGTATAAAATAATAGATAAAATATATAAAATAGAAATACAGTGAGATGCGAAGCAAAAACCCAACAAGCAAAAGGAAAATTTAATACATAAATAGTTTCTATACAAAATGATAAGTTGGTTAGTACAGACAAATATAGTAGTACTAGCTTTTGCCAGCGGCTTCACTCGCCCTAAATTTAGTTATCAATTATAGAAAAAAAAACTACTCACACTTGACGTTTCCTCTCTCTCTCTCTCACTCCCTCTTTTACTCTCACGCTCTCAAAAAAAATTAAATAATTAAATACTTAAAACCTAATTAAGGTAATGGATTAACCTCGCCATCTTGGTTTTCCATACAAACTTTGAACCCTCGTTTCACCCCTTTAGGGATTGAGTTTTGGAAAGCTTTTCTTAGCGCACGGCTACATCACAATAGCTATATGTGTGCTAAATTTCGATCTATCCAGTGGTTGGAGCTGTGCGTTGATAGATCAGTCAGACAGTCATGTTAGGTACATAGAGCCACGTTGTTTTTTTTGTTAAAAAGTTTTTTTTCTAGATATATATCTGTAAGTTGTAGATAGAATTCCTGTCAATCCATGACATCTATCCAGTAATTTGATACAACGGGCGTGTGCCAAAACTGATAGGTCAGCCATTTCCACCCCCTAAATCTGCGTGATCCTCCCGAATCCCCTAAAATAGATGGCGCCTGATCCATTCTCCAATATACTTTGAAAACTAAAGTAAGCCATAACATCCTAAGTAGGTACTTACTTCCTTGGAAGAGATTGGGCTCTGTTTCAATTCGCGTGTATTCCAACACGCGCTCCACGCACGTCAATTGTGCGATGAATTCTACGAACATTTTCGCACCGAATTGCAACAAACTGGTCATTGTGTTCGTTTGTGTCACAGCTAACCCGACGCTACCCACGGCGATCAAACCACCTATGGGATTTAGAGTTAAGCAATAAATTTAATTTTTTCATAGATTAACTTAATCAACTCATAGTTGATGTGTTGCGCTATAACAGGAATTCATCAAAATTAGTACATTAATTTAGATGACACACTAAATGAACAAATAACACTACTTTTTACTTCGGAAACCTGTCCTAAAAAATGCAAGAGGGAAAACTATGGCGTACAGAATGTTTTAAAACATGTGAAAATTCTCTTTCTGATGCTTTTAGTCATACAATAGGAAGGGGTTTGATTGAACGATTTTGTATTGAAGCTGGTATAGTCCTGAGTAGTTAATTTTTTTTTTTAGAAATCGCGTTGCACTATAAACTTTTATATTAAATTTGGGGACGTGATTTCGAAAAAAAAAACAAAATAACTGCCAAAAATTTCCAATCTTAAGAATATTCTAGGCAAATAAAAATTTTGCTCCTTGATACTGCATTCCGCAACATTAACGTTCATTGATGACTTTGTAGTTTAGTGACTACCGAATCCCGCCTAACATATTTATTCGTAACTAAGACTCCCTGCCAAGGTTTTCTCTAAGGTCTACAGTTTGAGGTTATTCAAGAAAGAAGTTAAACACAAATTAAATTCTTTACTCTTACTATTGCTGCAGAAGCACTGCAACTATTGCAGCTACAATAAGACAGATAACTTACTCCTAAACGTTGACTTGGAATAAATTGAAAAATTTGAAATCAGTTTTTTCCTATGTTTAGTATAGTATACTTACTTCTTATTTTATATATATTACCGTTATTATAGGTTTAAGCTCTCGATATATCAATGCTGTTTCGGAGTTACAACCTTTGAATGATTACTAAAGGAACCCCGTAAATATGGTTTAAAATAGTGGCATAAACCTTGAACCTTTAAAATAATAGTTTGATATTTAAAATTAATAAATTAATAGTTTTTAACTATTTGAAGGTTGCAAATGCTATTAGTACAGGTACTTACCAAAATCGAAGAAAAGAAATATAAAAATTATTAAACCAAGATACAAGAGACACAAAATGTCTAAGTAAAGGCCAAAGGAGATCGCACCGCCTAAATAATTCATCCAGGCAGATGTGTGTAGATCCTAGAAATAAAATTTTGATGTACATATTTCATTATTAAAATTGAGTCTTAAGTTTTTAATTTGTTCCTGATTATATCAGAAAATTTAGTTTCTAAAAACTAACTAAGATGGACTTCTTTGAAGTTGGCAGGCCATTTTCTCTTCAGTGTTTTAAAATCAATACTAGGCTGCAGTTTTATTAAAAAAGTTGCAGTCGTTATTTTTCTAAAATTATCGCCAACTTCTCATGAAGCTGACAGGCCACATACACTGCTAACAAAAACGTGCCACTCATGAACCTTTACATATAGTATAGGAATTTTAAATCTTTTGGCTGTTCTTCGACAGCAACACATTATGGACCTTATTTACTAGGTAAAAAAATACAAATTATAGTGAGAGCACAAAAATGAAGGGTAACGTTCCGTAGTACAACAAGATGCGTCGCACGACGTTGGGATGTGCATCTTTTTCTTTAGTGAACAAAGTCCATAATGTCTCACGTCACGTCTCGGTCTGAGCCTACCCCAATAGTGACGCCACACAGTTTGCCGTAAAGTGTAAGATCGGTGTTTACGGCAAAATAAAATGACCGTTTAAAGTATCGTTAAGTAGTATCCTCTGAAGTTTATTGCAATGACACTTGTAATTTGTTTATTTTGGTTAAGTAATGAGAAAGGTTTGCTTCATTAAAATTTGTTACTAATTGTGTATGGTGCAAGAAGTGACCAATAACATATAAATATAGTAAAATAAAATATACACGGGGCTTTCCCCCACATAGAATTTGGTCACCGTAGGAAGCATACAGGAAATTATTGATGAATAAGGACCAGGACCCTTCTAGCTACTCCTAGCTAAAATAAAGTCACTCCCTTGCACCGATGCAAGGTTACTCACCCGCTAAATAATCTAGGTATTCCCGTGGAAACTCTAAGACGGGAAAAAAGTATTCCTCGTCCTTTTCTGTCCCTACAGTTATGTGTGAGCTAAGCATCAAGTCAATTATATGCAAAACAAATCACGAGAGATGATGAGCATCTCTGAGCTTAAGACTGGAGAGGGAAAATCCTGTTTTCTGACCCTGTTTAGGAGAAGACTACTCTAGGTAGGCAAACTAGGTAGTGCAACTATTACACTGCAAAACCACGGTTTTTTTAACTGATAGCTAGCACATGGAGTAACAGAAAAGCACTGCCTACCCTGTAAAATTCAATACATTTCTATTTATAATACTTACTTGATGATGATCAAATTCATCTATAAGTCTTTTTTGTGCTCCTGCCGATCTTATGGTGGTAATGCCATTTAGTGAAGATGTCACCATATTAAACACAGGACTTTTCGCTGAAAAATAAATAATAGATAATGAGGTATATTTAATCAAAGTTTTAGGACCACTAATAAGATCAAACTATAACTAAAAATTACAAAGTTGCCCAGTGCCAAAGGGTCATACATCTAACGTGGTAAGGTCTTTTAAACATTACGAGTTATTGTATTGCAATAAAAAATCTGGAAGTAACCATTGTTTCAACGTTTGAGCAAATTTTTAAAGCGTGTATTGCAATTTATTGTAATGAAAGTTGATAAATTAATTAGAATAGCTTGTTATCTAGTGCATTGAATCTAAGTTGTAGCAAAAACTAAAAAAATGTGACTACAGAACGGTAAAAACGTTAAATCCCATATAAAAAAAATTTAGTTTCGAGGAGTCTTTATGAAATAATTTACTAAGGAAGTATATAACAAACAAATTCAAATTCAATATAATTTATTCAGTTTAGGCTACAATAATTGAGCACTTATGAATGTCACTACGCCATCGGTTCGTAAGTCTTCAGGGAGGGAGACCTTGTACTGAGAAGAACCGGCAAGAAACTCAGCAAGGGCATTTCTTTTCTCCCTTTCTCTTACAGCGTCCAATTAAAATATTGGAAAATGCCCTCCCTATCATAAAAGGACACTTTCCATTACAAACATAAAAAAACATGAAATATAAAGCACAAGCACAACATAAAAAAGTATCTAATATAAACAAAAGACAGTTTATGTATTCATCACTAAGAAATAATCAATGTCTTACAGTATTAATAAACAAAACAAAAAAGTAAGACTAAATACTAAGAATACAAAGAAGTTTGCAAGAGCAGACCAGCCTCCACAGGCGGCACCCGTTCACGAGTATGACACATGAATCAGCCATCGCTTCGCTCAACCATGTTTTAGGGAACGTAACGACCCGACACACACGCAAATACACTTTGAGAGAGCATGACACACTCAAGCAACTCCAATAAAACTTCGACTGTACTAGTTACAATGTGTGTAGTAAAGGAACAAAATATAAGAGGAGAAGATTGGAAGGTTCGTAATGCTTTACTACCGAGAAGCACCGGCAATAAACTCACTAGTTAATCTTTTATACATCATATAATAAATAAATATAGCCTTACACTAGGTACTAACATAATATACAATGTTTATATTTAAAAAAAATATTTTAAATGCCCCAATACAAATCAATTAAGTTCTAATTTTTCCAAGCATTTTTATCATTTATGTATTCATCAACTTTGTAATAGCTTTTTTTCATTAAACTATCTTTGACATATATTTTAAATTTATTTGAGGGTAAATTAACCACATGTTCTGGAATTTTATTGTAGAAAAATATACTTTGTATTGCGAAAGAGCTATGTACCTTCTGAAGACGACATTTTGGAACTAACAATTTATCCTTATTCCTTGTATTAACACTGTGGAGGTCACTATTTTTAGCAAATAAGTGACAATTTTGGCGTACATACATTATACAAGCGAAGATATATTGGCAAGGAACAGTTAAAATATCAATTTCCCGAATTAGTTCCCTAAGAGAAATTCGAGGTCTAAATTTATAAATTGACCGTACTGCTCTCTTTTGCAAAATAAAGACTGTATCAATATCAGCCTCCTTACCCCAAAGCAAAATGCCATAAGACATGACGGAATGGAAATAGCTAAAGTAGACCAAGCGAGCAGTGTCAACATCTGTAAGCTGCCTAATTTTCCTGGTGCGCATCCTACCTGGTCGGACGCTCATCGTGCGTTGTAGTTAAGGGCTTTATATCAGACGAGTTTAAATCATCATCAAACCCACAGGGTTCTCACTTAGGTCCGTTATTCTTTAACATTTTTATCAATGATGTTACATCGAATTTTCAACACTGTCAAACATATCTATAAGCGGATGATCTAAAAATTGTCAAACGCTTAGAGAAACATGACGACTTTCACTTAGTTCAAGCTGATTTAGACCGATTTGCTGCTTGGTGTAAGACAAATAGCATGAACCTCAATGTTAGTAAATGCAGCTTCATACACTTCTCTAGAAAAAAGGTCCCTACTTCAATTCTTACACTATCGGAAATGCTGAAATTCAAGAAACAGATGTAGTGCGCGATCTTGGTGTCTATATAGACAATAAACTTCGCTTTCACACGCACGTTGACAAAGTAGCTAAAAGAAGTTTTAAAGTACTTGGTTTTATTTTACGTAACTGCAGGGGTTTTAAACTAGCTTCAAGCAAAATTGCCATTTTCAACGCTTTAGTTAGGTTTGGCTTAGAATACTGCAGCACAGTTTGGACTCCCTACTATGAAGTTCATAAAAAACGTCTAGAATCGATCCAAAAACGGTTTCTCTGGCATTTGACATACCAGTATGGCTTGAGGAAAAGTTTACTCTCTTACAACTCGCGTCTAAAACACTTTAAGCTCATTAGTCTAGAAAGTCGCAGAAAGATCCTTGACCACTTATTTTTATACAAAATAGTAAATAGCTATATCGATTGTCCGCACCTTTTGAGCCAAATAAAGTTAAACGTTCCTCTGAAATTGTGTCGGCCCTCCAGATACCTGCCTTTTCATGCTAAAAGGTCTAGAACCAATTTAGGGCATTTTTCCACCATCAACAGGATACAATTACAATATAGTCAATTATCACGCTCATCTACAAATAAAATTGATATGTTCTGCACACTGCGCCAATTCAGAGCCGCAGTGCTCGATCTCTTTTCACCTAAACAACTATAATTTTTCTGCTTTTTCCCTTATATACCTAACTATCTGTATTCCTATAGGAAAAAATAAAATAAAATAATAATGCTATTAACTTATTGTCTTTTTTCTTGTGGTTTTGTATTTTTTGCGTTTTGTGTTTTTCTTTGCGTTTTTTGATTTTTTGTATTTATTGTGTCTAAGTATATTAAGTCGTCGTTTTGCATTTTATTACTATGAATGTCGTGGCAGCCTGTAATTAAAGTAGCATTAAGTAATTTAGTCCTGAACCAATGTAATTGCTATGTAATTTATGTATACTTTGTTGGTTGTCCTGAAATAAATAAATAAATAAATAAACTGCATAGGCAGCTGAACTGAGTTTTCCTGCAAGAACTGAAATGTGAGGGTTCTACTGCAGCCTATTGTTTAATGTAATACCTAGAAACACTGTTGAGTCTGTAACGGAACGACCGTTTCCGGTGGTCCGTCTCCGGTAAAGGACCGGACGATGTAGGAAACGATAGAAGTTTCTGGGCATTCGCTCTTAGGTCCATTACCACTGTGGTAATTTAAATTTAGAGATCAAAGAATCTCTAGATGTTTGACATCGGTAAGTAAAAAACAGATTACTTTACGTTCTGCTTGACGTGGTTGTAAAAATTCTACTACTAATTATTTTTACGGATAGTAAACTGTGCGATCTTCTTCTAAACTGCAAATTAATTACATATCCACTTCTCTTCTATAAAAGAAAACCGTCCTCGTACGGTTTTTAGTTTATATATACAACGTATATATATTACTCTACTACGGCTCTGTTACGGCAACTGAGGTCCGCGAGAAGACTTCTCTGTGGGCTGGTACACGTTTGTCTTCTAACGACGGCGCATCGCAGCTGCTTTGCTGTCCTTATACTGTGGGAGGCCGGAGTCCACTGAACTCCAAATCCTCGGCCTGTCCGGAGTCTCCTTGACTCCAAAACTTCGGCCTGTGCAGTAGTGGTGCTATCTGAAACATCGCTACACACCAAGGCTACGGGGCGACCTGCGCCGAAACTACTAGCGAGCTACGTCCACGTGCGGCCTTACCTTGTGCCTGCCACGGGCGGCATATTCACTACTCACCACACGCTGTTAGGCCACGTAACATCAGTCCCATCCGCGTCTTCTTTCTACGGCGGTGCTGACCTGAGGGGTGCCCACAGCGAGCAAGACATCAAATCGGGCTCTAGGCCGAAGAGACCTGAGTGTACTAGTTCCCTAATAAAAGCTTTTAAAAACTACACTTAAAATCTGTGTAGGCAGGCTTGCGTTTGGCTATCTTTCTATTTATTTAGGTAGTCCTTTATGATTGTGAATTAGGTAGCTGTGAACTAGATATTTAAGTGTTACGAATCACCCTATGTGATTAGGATTTTGTGCATTAAAAGCTGTTACTATATAATGAAAGAGTATACTAATATAACCTGCCTTTCCCTTGAAAAGTGTTTCTTTACTCGCCTTTGAACTCCCTCTATCTTTTCTCCTCCTTCTGAGCACCTAGCCGGTGCATTCAATAACAGGGCACTACTGCTTTAACCTGTCCTGTTATAGTGGCGCCCTTTCACGTGGGTTTTAGAGGTATTCTACTTTCTTTAAAGTAAAGAGATTTTTCAAGGCAAGGTTCAGAGATTTTAGGGTGTCTAATCCTTATTTTTTTCAGCTTCTTATGAAATTGTATTTTAGCATAGCGGTATACTCATTCATTGTATATCTAACCCTAGGTAAGGTGTTAATAATTTCTATAGAACGTGTCGGTGGTAAGCCGAGTACCATATACTAGGTTACTAACGTCTTTTGCTTATTATTTCATTGTATTTAACTGATTACTACTACTAAATCTAATCTATCTGATATCTTTGTGTAACAGAGGCATTCCAGATGGCAGGCGATTTAATTAGGTTTCTGCCTAAAAAGGCTCTACAGTATGAGTTGCTACTCAGAGGTGTAGAACCTGCTTCTAAAATCGATCTGATGCGCGATCAGTACGAAAAACTACCTTCTACTACTGTTATTTCTGATCTAAGCCCATTGGAATGTGGCGAAGATATCGATCAGATATCTAAATTGCTTAAAATCTGGAAAGCCAAAGTTGATTTAACAATTTCTAGTAGAATTGTATCTAAAGCTGATCTTGAAGCTATTTTTCAGCACTTAATGCTTAGATTTTCTAGGATCAATATTGACGAGGATGAGGATGAATCTCTTATAGATAAGTTTTCAGACCTTTCGTCAGACTATACAAAGATTTCTCAAAGTTATTTGAATTTTTGCAAGGGCATTGTTGAAAATGTTGATCCTAAGCCTTGTATTTCTTCTCCTACGAATACTGAAAAAATAGTTGTAATTGAACGCTCTCCTCTTTTAGATTTTAAAAAGTTCAAATACGATGGTCAATCTTGTCCAATTGAATTCTTAAGAAACGTTACTGAAATGGCTTCATTTAAGTTTGTTTCGGATGACAAATTGTATTCACTTTTGTTTGAAATGTTGAGCGGTCCAGCACTCGAATGGTTCCGTAACAAAAAAGATGTACTAATAAATTGGAATTTATTCAAAACAGATTTACTTAAGGATTTTGAGGTTCCTGATGCTGACTATTTATTAAGGAAAAAAATTGAGGCCAGAAAACAAAAATCTAATGAAAAGGCCATAATTTTTATAACTGAGGTGCAAACTCTTTGCAGAAAACTTAGGTCCCCAATGTCAGAATCAGAGATTGTTTCTATTTTGCGCAGAAACTTAATCCCTAATTTTGCAATACAGTTGCGACAATCGGACGTTGTTTCAATTGATTCTTTGTTTGAAGCTTGTAAATGGTTAGAAACGTCTATGGCGATGAATACTTCTATTCCTAGCACTAGCTCTCTTAATACTTCTAATAATAATATTCTTTCTACTTCTATAGAAAACAAGGTTAGTCTTGTACAGTCTACTCCTAAAACTGACAAGAGAAACCTATGTTTTAGATGTAACTCTGAATCGCACACTACGTTACAATGTAACTCTCGTGACATTGTATGTTTCGGCTGTGGCCGTAGAGACGTACGTGTAATCGATTGTCCTAATTGTTCTCCTACTTCAACAATTAGTGCATCTAGACCTGCTCGAAAGTACAACCATTTTAAATCACAAACTGGTGGAAAAAAGGTCACTTTTACAAAAGGTTCAAATCCAAAAAAACTTGTAACAGAGAACCCTAATTCTAATACTGATTTTAAGGCAAATCACTTTTCAAAGAAAGGTTTATCAAACTTGAAAAATGAAAGGTTGATCCCTAAGAAAATCGATTTTTGTGGTAAAGATGGTACACACAAAAATTGTGTACCATACACACAAAAATTCGAAATCTTGTATGCAATCTGTCACTCAACATATCAACTTATTTGATAAAGGCGAGTGGGATGCATGGCTTAAAACGGTAAAAATCTTTTCGAAATCGTACAAAGTCGATTCGGTTCTCTTTAAAGAAAATGATTTTCTACGTCCTTATGTAAATATCTCTGTACATAATCTTACTTTATGTGGTTTGTTAGATAGCGGTAGCGCAATCTCTATTTTAGGCAATAATTCACATCTCGTACTCTGCGAGAATGGGTTAAGTGTAAATCGTTGCGATAACATTCAGTGTTCCGTAGCAAACGGAACAAAAATGTCTTCTATCGGATCGATTGAATTACTTGTCGAATTCAATGGAATTCGAAAGCTTTTAACTTTCTACGTTATACCAGAAGTTAAACAGTCTCTACTACTTGGTGTTGACTTCTGGAAAGCTTTTCAAATTATGCCTTCTTGCATAAACTCTAACTTGGTACATTTCGATACTAAACGTCCTTTTGTAGCGAGTGTATCTCCTGATGCGAAAGGTTCCGATACTAAACGTCCTTTTGTAGCGAGTGTATCTCCTTATACGAAGCGTTCCGACAATGTGATACCTGACTTCTTGTCTCGTGCTAACATGGTGAATGCAATCACTTATAACAGCACATCGTCTACTGATGCCTGGTATAATGCTCTTAAGGCTAATATTCAAGCTAACCCTAGTGCATATCGTCAATACCTAATAAGGGATAGCAAATTGTATAAACATTGTCGCACTAACTCTATTTTGTGCTCTGAATATGACTGGAAAGAAGTCATACCAAACGAAGTGAGAGAACAAGTGATTTCTAAAAATCACTCTCCTCCTGCTTGTGCTCATTTTGGGATACAAAAAACTTACCAAAGAATACGCCTACGTTATTTTAGGAATGGTATGTACTCTGACGTTGCTAAGTTTATAGCAAAATGTAATGCTTGTCTTGCTTACCAACATCAAAACTCTAAAACTATTGGTTTAATGGGTAAACCTAAACAATGTTGTAGACCATTTCAGTGTATTAAAACTGATTTAATAGGCCCATTGCCTTTATCTCGAAAGTTTAATCGGTATATTTTGGTAGTGATGTGTCATTTCTCTAAATACACTCTCCTATTTCCTATTAAAAAGGTAACTTCTTCTGTCTTAAATCATGTCATGGAAAACTTAGTTTTTCTTGTGTATGGTGTACCTGAAACGGTTATCATGGATAACGGTCCCCAGTACGCTAGTACTGAGTTCGTGGACATGCTTAAAAGGTACAATGTTCCGAAAATTCACTTTAATACTCCTTATACTCCTCAAGTGAATACTACTGAACGGACAAATAAGACCATTGGTACGGCAGTCGCATGTTTCGTGGAGGAAGACCATAGAACATGGGATTTGAATATGCACAAGATTCAGTTCGCTATTAACTCATCTGTAAATGAGGTTACTAAATACACTCCGGCGTTCTTGGTGTTCGGAAGAGAGCTGGTATCTTGTGGCTCTATCTATAAAAACAACGAAAATTCTGACGAAGTCATTATGTCTCCTAGGGACGAGTTCGCAGATAACGTTGGTTTCTTTCCCCTATCTTCGACGAGGTGCAGGAAAGGTTGTGGAACGCCCACGAGCGTAATGCTGCTTATTACAACTTACGTCGTAGAGACATGTCATTCAACGTCGGTGACTATGTCTGGAAAAGGTGTTACAACCAAAGTGTTGGACATAAATTCCATTCGGCTAAGTTGGCTAAAAAGTTTTCTCGTTGCAAAGTCGTAAATAAAATATCTCCTCTAATTTACGAACTGGTCGATGAGAATAACAAAAACATTGGCCGCTGGCATATAAAAGATTTTAAATGCATTGGTAATTAATCTTAATTACCGGCATTAGTCATTTATATGGTTATTTGTAATATAGTATTGTTTTACTTGTACAAAGTTCATATTAGGTTAGGATAACGTAGTTATTCATCACATTCATTTTCTCATTACAAAGCGTTGCTAATTGAGCAAAAGATTTTTTTATGAGAAGACGTGTTCACGTAAAGTGGTAAAGATTCGCTCTTGACCTTTGGTTTGTTTGTAAACAATGGTCAGCTGTCAGATTGACAACTGTCAAGTCTGATTTTCTTCTTCAGCGACTCGTAAGCTGTAATAAGGTTAACTGTCCTGTCAATCATTTTACCTATCTATGGTAGAATGTTCATTGACATAAGATACTACTACTCTATAATGCTTATGTCAAATATGAACGTAATCTGCAATCTGAAGTTTCGAACTTTAGAACAACTAATTCTAGTTGTTGTTAATACAGAGGCTACTCGTAACTCTGTCGGTAAATATTTAAATAGTGTCTTTGAAACTTAACAAAGAGACTAATTATAAATTAAATATTTTGGGTTCACTTGGTGGACTGGCGATTGTAGCTCAGCACCAACGTACATAAGGGTCTGAAAGTTCATGATGAGACTTTCAGACAATTTAAAAGCGAACTTTGAAAGGATTTTGAATGTTGCTGTTTGTTTGAATGAAAGTGAGTGATACCAGAAGTTGTACATACTCATCAGCCATCTCTTATCATTGAAGAAAAGTGTCTTCAGAAGAAAAATTTTCAACGAGACTTGGTCTCATGGAAAATTTTTGAAACACGGGAGGGGACACTGTAACGGAACGACCGTTTCCGGTGGTCCGTCTCCGGTAAAGGACCGGATGATGTAGGAAACGATAGAAGTTTCTGGGCATTCGCTCTTAGGTCCATTACCACTGTGGTAATTTAAATTTAGAGATCAAAGAATCTCTAGATGTTTGACATCGGTAAGTAAAAAACAGATTACTTTACGTTCTGCTTGACGTGGTTGTAAAAATTCTACTACTAATTATTTTTACGGATAGTAAACTGTGCGATCTTCTTCTAAACTGCAAATTAATTACATATCCACTTCTCTTCTATAAAAGAAAACCGTCCTCGTACGGTTTTTAGTTTATATATACAACGTATATATATTACTCTACTACGGCTCTGTTACGGCAACTGAGGTCCGCGAGAAGACTTCTCTGTGGGCTGGTACACGTTTGTCTTCTAACGACGGCGCATCGCAGCTGCTTTGCTGTCCTTATACTGTGGGAGGCCGGAGTCCACTGAACTCCAAATCCTCGGCCTGTCCGGAGTCTCCTTGACTCCAAAACTTCGGCCTGTGCAGTAGTGGTGCTATCTGAAACATCGCTACACACCAAGGCTACGGGGCGACCTGCGCCGAAACTACTAGCGAGCTACGTCCACGTGCGGCCTTACCTTGTGCCTGCCACGGGCGGCATATTCACTACTCACCACACGCTGTTAGGCCACGTAACATCAGTCCCATCCGCGTCTTCTTTCTACGGCGGTGCTGACCTGAGGGGTGCCCACAGCGAGCAAGACATCAAATCGGGCTCTAGGCCGAAGAGACCTGAGTGTACTAGTTCCCTAATAAAAGCTTTTAAAAACTACACTTAAAATCTGTGTAGGCAGGCTTGCGTTTGGCTATCTTTCTATTTATTTAGGTAGTCCTTTATGATTGTGAATTAGGTAGCTGTGAACTAGATATTTAAGTGTTACGAATCACCCTATGTGATTAGGATTTTGTGCATTAAAAGCTGTTACTATATAATGAAAGAGTATACTAATATAACCTGCCTTTCCCTTGAAAAGTGTTTCTTTACTCGCCTTTGAACTCCCTCTATCTTTTCTCCTCCTTCTGAGCACCTAGCCGGTGCATTCAATAACAGGGCACTACTGCTTTAACCTGTCCTGTTATAAGTCTAATAGTTCTATTTCTTCTCCGTTTAGGGATAATTTTGTACTTATGTTTCTGACATTTGGCATCATAAATTTTAAATAGTCTTTTTCGCATTAAGAAGTAAATTGTTTGCCGTAAACCACTGAAGAACCTGAGAAAGCGCACTACTTACATTGTCAAAACTAGTTTTATTTCTATCAACTTTAAATAAAAGAGATGTGTCATCAGCAAATAGTACAATCTTGCACAGCTTCTCCACAAAGAAAGGCAAGTCATTTATGTAAATTAAAAATAGAAAAGGACCTACAATAGAACCTTGAGGAACTCCTAATTTTACTTCAGAGCCATTGGATTTTACTTCATTAATTTGAACCTTCTGCATTTTACTACTCAAATATGAGCGGATAAAATCAAGAGCTAAATCTGCAATACCATAATGACTCAGTTTCCGTATAAGAGTCTGATGTTGCACGTAGTAGATAGATCACAGAAGATACCAATACCATTTTGTGACTGTTCCCAAGCAGCAAATATATGCTGTATAAGGGCAACACCTGCGACAGTTGTGGAACGCCCTTTTGTAAAACCAAACTGAGTTGAGGATGAAGTAATCCATTTAAGTTAAAATGTTTAAGCATCTGATTGAACATAATTTTTTCAAAAATTTTGCTTAAGGCAGGCAGTATAGAGATAGGTCTAAAATTATTAGGATCATCTTTACTTCCACTTTTAAAAAGTGGTATTATTTTTTTCATTAAGTCTGGGAATATCCCTTCGTCAACACACTTATTAAATATTATGGCTAAGATTGGTGCTATAATATCAATAATTCCGCTAAGGACTTTGACTGATATACCCCATAGGTCACAAGTTTTTTTCTGAGTTAGTAATTTAAATGTCTTTATGATTTCTTCAGAGGTAACATGCTCAAATTTAAATATAGCCTTGCATTTATTTACATTACATTTTAAAAGTAACATTGATTCTAATGGAGAGGAATTTAATGCATTAGTTGTAAAATATTTCTCAAAAAAGTTAACTACATCAAGATCTGAATCAATTATTTTTGAATTTACAGTAAGTGAATAATGATTGTTACGCGGTTTAATTTTTCCTGTTTCACTATTTATTACATTCCATGTGGCCTTTATTTTATTATCAGAATTTTTGATTTTATTACTTAAATGTATTGATTTTGCAACCTTGCATACTTTTTTAAATATTTTTGAATACATTTTGACATAGTTGGTGAATGTGGGACTGTGTTTATATTGTTTCATTTCATACAACTCATACAACCTAGTTCGACTTCGGTGTATGCCCAGTCCTTGAACTTCATTTTATTATTTGGCCTAAAAGTTTTTACTTTAAACACTTGCTCGAACTCATTACTTAAGAAATTAAAAAAAATATTATAAAGATTATTAGCATTATCATGCATGAAATGTAAAAATGGAATTTTCTTTTCAATATTAACTTTAAAATTGTTTAATCGAGCAGTGGTCACAGGTCTACAAGTTAATAGTTGAGATTTTTCTTTTATAGTTGTGTAGAATTTTTATTATTTGACCACAGTGATCGGACGGCAAATTGTTAATAATAGATTTATCTTTTACTTCAACGTTACAGAAAATATTATCTAAACATGTAGCTGAAGTCGATGTAATTCTAGTTGGTTAATTTTCACACTGGAGTGATTTTCAAACCTTTTCTATGGCAGTGTAAAGAATTCAACTTGACAGTTGGAAAATCACTCTACACCGGGCTGTCCCAAAACCACCCTTTTTAACTTCCTCGTTGCGATTTGGAACGCACCCTTATAGTCACATTCTAGCCCCGCTTCACCTCCCCCAATGGCGGCTACGCCGGTTGCCGAACCACAGTGTCATGTTACCATATCTATTGTTTTTCCATATCGATGAGGTTGACACAATTTAGAGTGTTCGGAGTGCGCAAGCGCTCCTTCTAGCTTCCTAACTTCCCGCAGGGTTCGCAAATTAGTCACGAAAAGATTTTTTTCTTTTTTGGTATTTTTATTTATTTGCAAATGCTTTTATTTATTTTCTTCTTCTTGTAATACAATATTTTTATATATGTATAAATTAGTAGTTAATTTTATTTATATCTTATTTTATCATATTTATATTTTGTTTGGGGTCACTAGAGACCCCATGCGACTAATGGTGTAATTTTTTAAAACGCCTAATTAAGGGTTAATGGTAACAGGCTGCAGTTTTCCACGTGGATGGATCAATTGTGGACTGGTGGACCACACATTCTATTTCGGGCATGCAGGATTTATGGATTAAAGTATTTAAAACCATAGATCTCGGTAAAAATCAACAACATTGTGAACCGGATTTCAAAAAAATAGTATCTTATAACTTTGACGATTTTGAATGTGTTTGTAAAAACCTAATTTAAATTGTAAAAAAAAATGACTTTCTAGCTTCATAAAACATAGAACTCAACTCACACGCTACGTCTTGAACAAATACAAAAAAGATTCGTCTGGCACCTAGCATACTCAACTGGAACGCTAAAAAAGTATCTTCTTAAAAAACGCTTGGAAAGATTTGGAATGATATCTCTCGAAAGTCGAAGAAACTTATAAGACCTAACATTCAAGCTTCTCAGGAATAACATTGACAGAACGCAACTCTTAGCTTAACTTAGTTTCCGAATACCATCTAGATACCCTCACGGAACTATTAAACCATTTTCGATACCAAAAAGACGTACTGTGGGCGCGTTCGTTCTGGGATTAAGAGTTCCCACGAATGATATTTTTCACACTTTTGGTAACGCCAGTTTTGCCACCGACACCTACCGTTCGTGTAGCTTTGAAACGGTACTAACAAAATTTTTGGTTACAAAACTTGCAAAACGAACAGTTGACGTACACACACTACGATAAAACACACATACACTACTATAAAAAATCCATATGTATAGGCAGTTAAACAGATTAACACAAAAACTCCACTTCCAGACATGGGTCTAAAGTTTCATTTTTCGGTAGCAAGTGACAAAAATAACAAAAATATCGTAAACGAACGCATGACAGTTTGTCACAGATGATACTAAAATTTTGATATTTTTGATACCAATGCTAAACGAACGGATGACAGGTGACAAAAGTAATGAAAATAATGATTCTGCATCCCAGAACGAACGCGCCCTGTGTTGGGCAACTAATCTGCAATACCACGCATGTGCAAACTTCTCCGAATCAGTAGACATATTTGCTAGCTCGCTAAACCAATGTCGTAGGTTGATTGTTAAAGGTAAATTAGTGCCAATTGTGTTTTCTTTTTATTATTTTTTTTGTGTTTATTACTTTTTTAATGTAATTATTTGAGTATTTTTTTCTTTTATACTGTAATTTTTTGTGTGTTCTTCCTTTTTTATTGTTATTTTTTTATATACTGTGTACATACAAAAAAAAAAAACTCAATTAAGAGACTAGCATACTACGCAAGTTGTGTTTGCTTTAAAATAGTTTTACATGTTTAAGTAATATTAAATATTTTTTTTACTTGTATAAATGTAAGAATAAACTAGCAAACCTAAAAAAATAAAATAAAACAAACATAAAATAACTATATCAACAACCATTTTAAAAGATAGGATCTATTCACTGGAAAAATGTTTAGCATTTTAAAAGTACATCAAAGTTATAAGATAATTAAAATACATATTACTTTATATATCACACATAATGACTACTAGACAACCTAATACAAATACAGAAACTTTTATTTGTTAAAAATTTTGTAATGTGCAGGGATCGAATTCGCCACTGAGCAACGAAGATAGTAATAATAATATTTAGATCTTACTTTTCATATACAGCGGAACAAACTTTTCTGACCCTCTGACCTTGGGTGTTTGGTCGCTAGTGTCGTTGCAAATTCACCATTTCAATATGGCGACTGTAGTTTGATTTATGGCCACCAGGTATAAAAAGAATGTTGCACTTTACGTGTAAATAAAGTTAATGAATAACAATATAATAGTATGTACACTTACTAGTTCCTTCTAGTCGCTTGATACTCTGTGCTACTTTCATATAAACTTTGACACAGAAGAAAAAAATTAAAAGAAGGAAAAATGAAGGTATTAGCGTCCAATACAACGCTATTGCGTTTAGAACCAGCACAGATAAGATTAAGCTGGCAATCTGCGTCACGTCCAACAAAACTCGTGGTAATACGTCGTCCAAGGTGCCTATATCTTTTGCAAAGCGGTTGAGTATGCGACCTGTAAGCATTAATTTACATGAATATTACTTGAAGATTCTGCAACTCTTAAAGAGATAAAATTCCTCCTTCTTAATGCTAAAACATGGTACAGTGTTTTACAAGTGTTTTTAATAATATAATAAAAAAACCTCTCTATTCAATAATGAAGGTAGAATTAAAATAAGTTACGCAAATAAAAATACTAGGACTGGTCAAAAAGGAATTAATTGTTACTTAAAATAATCTCGTAATGCACTTTTTCATACTAATAAATCGATTTTCAAAACATTTATGGAACTCCTTCGTGGTGAACTTGGAAACATGTTTTTTAAACTGTTCGACAGGTTTGGTTCCTAACTTTTGGTTTCGGCTTATCTTGAAAGATCCAAACGGTCGGTTGCTGCTTTGTTTTGGGTGTTTTGTCACCTGTTATATATCTATATCTATTTCAAGGAAGATATAGGCACTACATAGATTGATATCTAAAGACTTAAAAATCGATATAAATTGTAGTTTCATGTAGTTCTCTAAAAATATTACTGGAGTATTTAATGTTTAGTTTAGTAAATAATCTGTTACGAAGGTAGGAAAATATATCCTACTAATATTATA
The DNA here is from genome assembly GCA_946406115.1 of Apoda limacodes. Classification (NCBI taxonomy): domain Eukaryota; kingdom Metazoa; phylum Arthropoda; class Insecta; order Lepidoptera; family Limacodidae; genus Apoda; species Apoda limacodes. The sequence goes on from OX291546.1 coordinate 16,186,829, forward strand.
AATGTGAAAGTTTGTATGTCTGGATGAATATTTGTTACTCAATCACGCTTCAACCACTATTCGCATCGGGATGAAACTTGGCATACATATAGGTTAGGTCCTGGAATAGCATACAGGCTACTTTTTATTCCTAAAAATTGAAAAGTTCCTGCGGGTATAACTATAACAGAGTTAAACGAACTATTGCTGCACCTATAGCATGCTAAAGCGATTCATTGGTATAACTAATTGATTAATTAATTGGAGTTAATTAAGGAGTTCCATGGCGATAACCGAATACCGATAAGAGAATTTAGGGCGGGCGGAGCCGCTGGCAAAGACTAGTTTAATATAACGTAAGCCTATCTTAACTTTTACTAATCTACTTAAGTTTCATTTTCGGTTTCCACCAAGACTAGAAGAGAAGCCGAATATTATAAGTCGATGGACATTCATCGCAGGTATGGGATGTTTTATTGTAGCTGCCGGTGTCGAAAAGTGACCGTGGTTTCATCGGTCTTGCAGAAAAGCTAAAATTCTTAAGCAAACTGCGTATGAGGCTTGGACCACGGTTCGTAATAAAAAGGATAATATTTCCGAGTTAAAACGCAAATATTTAATTAATTTGTTCCTCGGGTTTCAGTAACAAAGCAACTGCCAGACCTAAATTACAATTCATCGACAAAATAGGTAGCCGACTTGCAAGCTATAGCTATGCTAAGCTATCATAACAAACTGTATTTCGGATCGATTTTTGGAAAAAAGTAATTATTTTTACCTTTTTAGTGTATCTTTTTGAAGCCAATTGTTTTTTGTTAAAAAATATCAATTTCTTACTTTTGAGTAACGAATTGCGTTTTTTGTACACTAAAAACATCTATCCTCGTATCAAAGTTTTATACAATCATCAACATAAAAGGCGTTTCACCATTTCAAATTAACACCAATAATTTTTTTTGACCAAAAGTTTAAGTTATAAATCCAATTCAGTAACATTGGACCACCTCGGAAGTAAACCCTTTTAAGTAAAAAATAATTTTGCAAATCCGTCAATATGACGGAGTTATGCCCGAGCATAACACAACAATATAAACATCCGAATTGAAAACCTCCTTCCTTTGAAGTTAAAAAAAGTGCTGGCGCACAATTTTGGCTCTTACACCATGATACAAAGTAGAGATATTAACCAGGATCATAATATGGTCCTTAAAGCTGATTTCAGGGTTGTTCCTTCCTAAAAACCTTGGATACTTTTTTGATTGGAATATAAACCATAACCTATTTCAAAATGCTTACATAATATTTAGGTTTTTATCACATAAACCGGTTGCATTATTACTAAACCGATAAGAAATAGGTAGGTTCGGCAACATATTATTTGCTCGTAAATTTCGATCGACTTTACTTACCAGATGAACTTGTATCAAAGAAACGCATCACGCCCCGTAGTATAGTTGAGAACATCTTTTGATGAATAGCCTTAGAAGATGACACACAGAGTTTCACGAACGGGAGTATTCGGCAATTAGTGATGATAACACAGAAAGACACGATAATTGTATGAATCATAACATATTGAGCAACTGTGAACTTTCCTACGTATGCATGCAGATCCGTTTCTGAAATAAAAGACTTTATTTATAATTGAGCTTGATATTATATAGGTTTTTTTTAAATGGTCACAATATTTTATATCATCTGCAAAAAAGGATTTCTTTATCCTAATTTTTGTAATGTTGCCGTGCTTTGATAAAGTAGTTTGTGGAATATTTACAAAAACAACATACGTCTAGCTGCTTATTATACCCATAGACACATTTTGCGGTAGGTCATTGTCAACTTAAGAAGAGCGGCATGATCAGACGGTGACTATAAATATCTATGGTTTATGGAATGTCTAGGTTGTCATTATTTTTTGTCATATTTGATAAAATGAAAAATACGTAAATGTTGATTCGTGTAATTAAAATATTTCAGTTTGTGCCCTTTTTAAAAAATCCTGTACCTATAGGTATAATAACATACTAAAGGAGTTGTTTCCTTAGTTGCTTCAGCTGCCTAAAACATAAATTGTACTGTAAGGACAGAATAAATGCTACTTATGACTGTCTGTGGTTACTTATTTGTGTAATAAATAAAAAACTGATAAATATGTGACGCTACGTTTGTTTAGGTATATCGTCTCCTCTAGAGGTAGTCTTACTAGTGTAAACATAGTATTGCTTAAAAAAATATGGTTTCAATCCGATAATACCGAATTTTGTCCCATGTGTATGCATGAAAACCAAAATTTTTTTACGGTGTCTTATTAAAATAATTAAGACATCACCAACATTTTGATAACCGATAGAATGAAAGTATTGAATATCATATTTTTTCGCAGAACTTTTGTACGTTTTGTTATTGCAAGTATGACTCTGATAGGAGATATTAATCCCAATCACATCATACACAAAACAAGAGTTTCACACGTCAGTATACTACGTCAGTAAAATTAGCTTGGCGTAGTATACCATAGTAATCTTATACTGTTGTGTACGAATATTTTCTGGTATGAAACATAAATAAAATTATAAACAAATTTTTAAACACTTACCAGTTCTTAGTCCATATAATCTTTCGTCAGCTGCTATTTGATTGGACCTTAAAAGTAATATATGTATATTATTTAACAAATGTAGAAATGGAACCTGAGATCATAACATACTCGTATATTTTGCATAACATAAATACTTCTAATCTAATTGTAATGCAAAATTATCTTCTAGAAACTATTGTCCGTCAAATTTAGATTGGTTTATTTATAGCTTGCTTAATTATCAAAGGATTATTTGCAAGAGTTTAAGAATGAGCTTGTGATATCAATATAATAGAAAAAGTGAGAAAAAGTAAAGTGGACTTAGATTACATGATATATTTACTTGTTCATATATGTGGCGTAAAGATAGCTGGCCAAAAGAATGTGACACTAACTTTGCTAGAGTGATCCAATAATATTAATGGATCTGCAAATCCGATCATCTTGTTAGTTTGCCAAAAGCATGTTGCATTAAAATTGATAAAATTATCCAATAATATAAATGTATGGGCTCATCCAATCGTCTTGTGAGTTTGCAAAAAGAATGTCGCACTTTGCTAGAATGACTCAAAAATATGAATAAATGGACTCATTCGGTCATCTTGTGAGGAGGTTAAAAAAATGACGCATTGAAACTATCACTCAGACCGTATAATATTTGCAGTTCTTAATGAATTATAAAAAGAAAGTTAGGATTGGGCAGGGGAGAGAGTATTATCAATATTAATTTATAGAAAAACAAACTCTTTGCCAGCACTTGAAATGAAGATAGCAGACGGATGGACGGAATAACATCGACGTGCTTTAACCCATGATAGCAATAAATAGATAAAACAGCCTTACCAATAACTTATCCAATAATCACAAACACCCGAACTTCCTGCACTTATAACTATAGCAGCGAATGTGAATATAACAAAACACCAATGAGAGCCAGAAAGAAAATATCCCGTGATGACCTCCCAACGTAAGTTTCCGGACTCTCTTTTCTCTGCTACTATCTTTTGTGCTTCATATTCAGGAATCACGTCTTTGTTTTCACTTGAATTTGATATTGTTCTGGATCTCACAGATTTTTCATTAACATTAATTTTTTGCTGCAAAAAATCCACAACCATTGAAACAAAAAATTACTATAAAAAGCTTTCGTAAATATTAATACTGTTACAGCCGGAAACTTTCTAGACGCGTCTAGTAAGATGTCGCTTAGAAATAAGCTGACTCTTTACACTACTAGCATACCAGGATACGCTGGTGTCATCTATGCGTTGTCTAAATGCAACCTTCATAGACTCCAGACCCTCCAAAACCGCAGCCAAATCAATGAAAATCAATCAATTATCAAAATGAGATGGGATTTGTAAAGACGTCTGTTTTTGTTTTAAAAGTTAAAGGTTAATATTATCGTATGCAGCATTTATATCTGAAATGGCTACAACCATGGACTGTTCTTTGCTGAAAGATAGCATAATGTCAGTAGAGAGTAAACTGTGACTATCATTAACATTCTTTCCTGTTCTAAACCCATATTGCGATTGTCCTAATAAGTTATTGTGCTCAAAAAACCATTCCAGCCAATTTTTTATGAGAAGTACGGACTGAACTTTTGAAAGTGCCATAGGTCGGTATGCATTTGGGTCGGTAGGATATTTATAGGGTTTTAAAATGGGAATTATTAAATGGTGTTTCCATGACAAAGGAATTTCGCCAGTTAATATTACTATAAGTCTGAAATAAAAGTGCGGGCAGATAAATCAGAGTTTACAAGAAGTGAGTTGGGTATGCCGTCTAGACCTGGGCTAAAGACTTTGATTTTGTTCAAAATAAAATTCAATTCCTCTTAGAGGCGAGTTGATTTAGAGAGCTAGTACTAGAGGGGTTTGTTGAGTATGTGGTTTTCTTATAAGGTTATAAGGTTTTCATAAGATTCTTTAATATTATATTCAGATACTTTTGGCAGAAGTTTTATTCTATTTTCCAAGGTTAATCTATACGAATACCAATCACAATTCGTTAACCAATACTTTGACAATGGAGGCAGAGGTTTTATTCTATTTGCAGCTAAAGGTATAGACATAAATATGTGGAAATGATAACTTGCATGTGTTAGTAGTAAACATTTTCAAGATATTAAAGAAGAACATAATGATAGATCTAAATAGCCTGGTGACTGTCCAGGATTGCAGCGACGAGTAGGAGCTCCATCATTTAATACACACAGATCGAATTCATCGATAAGATCAGCAATCAAATTGCCAAAGTTATCATTTTTGGGCGCTCCTCATTATGAATGATGAGCGTTGGAGTCTACTAATATAAAAGGCTGAGGCAAGGGCTGCAATATGTTTTTCGATGCAGGGATTACTGATATTTCCTTATGTGGTGTTTAACTTCGTCAGTTGTCAAATGATGGGAGTGATAAAGAACTAAAGGTGGTATTATTATGAATGAGAAGGGCAGCACCTCCTCGTCCATTATCTCTGTCATTCCTAAGACCTGTATAGTCTGGGACTCGGAATCTGGACCCTGGTCCTAACCAAGTCTCCGAGATGGCAGAAAATGGGATTATCATAATTTATTAAATATATTAAATCATTGTAATTAGAGTTAAAACAACAAACACTGTAGAACTTGGGCCATTTTTGAGAATGTTATAGATTGATACTAAAATATTTTGGATAAGTAAGAGGGCAATGGAGTACGGTATAGATGAATTAACTATGGTATTTACTAAAGTAGACAATAAGTCATTCAGTTCATGTTGTGAGATGTTATTTATCAGTTGCTCAAGAGCACATCCATCAATTGCAGAAGGTGTATTATATCCTTTAATGAGCTAATTTTTCATATCCTGGAAGTAAAGGGGCATGTGACTTTTGTTTCAGATGTAACGTTTTTTATGAGACATATTAGTAGGGGTAAGTGATGTTTGAGTCGAACGGTGCAAGTTATTTGGTGTAGGCCGAGAAGATATCATATTTGTAAAAGATTTCCTGATAGGAGGGAATTTTAGGGATGCTCCTGGAATGACACAGAGGAGTTAGACATGTGATATTTAATGTCTGTTTTCTGGCATATTCTGGACATGATCTATCTATTGCTGAATACAGATAACACAGTTAATACAGATCGTAAGATATTCTGTGTGACATCCTGACCCCTCATGATACTTAGTAAATTTAAAGCATCGTGGTTTACTACGACACTGGATTTGAGTATTTCCAAATCGGCAACATCGGTAGCACTGTATTGTCGGATAAACATATTGAGTAACTGGAAGTATAAAATGAGAAAACTCGTGGAGGTAAGGTATATCCGTCAAATGCCAAAACTACCGTTCGAATAGGAATCCATTTGATTCCTTCAGGGCTTACAGTTTTCCTGCTTAGTCTTCTAGATTTAATAATAGGTCCAAAACCTTCTGGGACAGTAATATTTAATAACATATCATTATGAGTCCATTCTACAGGAATACCTTATACTAGTCCCATTTTTTGAAGTATTAAATATGGGAATGCTTTCCTTGAATCCGTTCGATTCTGGTAATTAAATAAAATTTAAATAAAAATATCATGAAAAATTAAATTATTTGCATCGCTATGTGTTTTAAAGTCTGTTAACTTGAAAGTCTGTTCCTTCCAATTTTCTTAGTACCGTCCTGTAAGATATTTTTAAAATTATTTTTTAAATAGGAAGGAGCCAAATTTCATAGGAGCCAAAGTCGAATCAGAGTCAGGAGTTGGCTCAATTAGTTGAATATGTACTATAAATCGACTTGGCTTCAAACTATATACGGAAGTAAGTGGTGTTACATTTTCTGACTGCATTGGCACAGTAATAGGCAGTTTATTAGTTGAAATTTGCTGACATTAAACCATTGAAATTGGTACTTATTGTTTCTGGTTTATTTTTCAACAGCGCTTTGACCCGCTTGAGCTGTCAAAGGTAAAAAATTACAGTTTGACACTGTAGGCTTAAAAGAGCGGGAAATTTGTTTCTTTGAAGAAGTTACAGTCACAAACGCTGCAACATCAGGATCCACAGTAATTAAACCGCCTGCATCACCGGGGGACAAAGGGGCCTGTTGAGCTGGATCAGGAGAAAGATCAGAATCTATCCATATATCCATGACTTACTACTAATTTATAAATTAACAAAAACGTAAGTTTCTGTATACAGAAAAATTTAAAAAAAAATATTAAACTCTAAAAAAAAACCAAGAAAAACGCGACCGCCCTTCCAAAGTTTCCGGCCTTTACTTTTCTACTATCGCCTTATTTTGTCCTGAAAAATGTTTTTTTTATACTTTTTGTCAGCAATCCTAATATGTCCTTGCCGTATTCTTTTTTAGAATGTAATTCGAACTTTTCATAACGTTTTTGAGTAAAAGGTATTTTCTTTACTTACACTCAAGCTTTTCTTATCTTCCTCTTCAAACATCATTGCAAAGTCTTTACTAGTTGTCATTAACTCCTCGAATGTCCCCATGTTGATTACAGATCCCTTAAAAAAAGGTTGTTTTGAATCATGTACGGTCGGCCACAAACAAGTATACCATTTAGTTTTTGGACCGTTTTTAGTAACATTACTAACCCATTTTCCACGATTAAACATCTATTGGTTAAATTACCCTATTCAGGTAATTTCATTGGCTCGATATTAAATAATTTTAAATAGTTACTTCAAGTCATTTTACAGCGACATCTTGTCCCAAAATAAGCAAAGCTTGTATTATGGAAACCAGACAACGTATACAAACATTTATATTCTTTTTTTTTGGAAATACTCACATTTTAGATATTTCGTTGTCAATAATTATAAATAAAATATATAGTCATTATAATGCATATATTAAAATTTTGTATATTTATTTATTTTTTTACCTAACAACAACTAGACTCAAAACAAACACTAATGTTCGTCACATAAATGTTTGTCATGTTCGGGGATCGAACCCTTAATTAATGACCTGCCTGCTCCTCCGTTTAGCAGGCAGGTCATTAAGAGGCTGACCAACGCCAAGTGACACTTTTTAAAATGGAAAAAATCAATACTTGTAGCAAATATTTTAGGTTAAAAATTTAACCCTATATAGAAGAACATATACCTAATGTCTTGTTCTACCAAAAACACGATAGCATTTAGCTGCCTCGATAGAAAAAAATCTGGAAAAGACCTCTAAATATTATTTTTTTTCGGTTTTTAACCGCTATTCTTTAACATATAACAATAAAATTCATATTAATGGCTAGCTAACTAGAAAGTCCATGGCTACTTCTACTGAAATCTAAAAATTTGAGTTAGTTTTCTAGTAAATACCTAAAAACTGATTTGACGCTCACGTTTACTTATACTGAAAAGCGCTGTGGTCTTTTGTCTTGCTCAAGTGCACGTGATATAAGATAGCTGTGTTTCAAACTGTCATATGAAGTGGGCGGGGAAATCCTGAAATTTCTAGTCGGAATACCGGGTCTTAACCGCTAAGCCATGGAGCCAAATGATTAAGTAACCTACAAACTGATAGCTTCAAACAACCGGAACTAGCGGCTAGCACGGGTATGTGTGCGTGGCCTGGCAGTAACACGGCGCGCGGGGCGAGGACTGACTTCCGCTAGAGTAAAAACCGATTCTGACTGGCTCAGTGAGCGAGCGCATCTCAGGGCTTCGTGTGCGATTTTTTTTTTTTATAAAAGATCTTGACAGGTACCTATATTTTTTATCCTAAGTCACCTGAATAATTACAATAGGAAGGTGAATGGTATAAAACGTAGGTACCTACAATAATTATGATACATATAAACATGCATATATTAATGTATACACATAAATATGCATAATTATATTATTGGTACATCCCTACTGAATACAAATAAAATCAGAGATCTTTGCTAGGGTTTCATAGCCAGATGGCAAAAAGGTCCCTTAGAAATCTGTCTATCAGTATGTCACAGCGTTATAATTCCGCTATCTTTGCATATGTAGATTGTGATGAAATGTTACAGGAAAGTCTTATGTGAACCGCCACACAAAGTAACGAAATTAAAAAAAAAAATTTAGCTCCATTTAACTGAGGGACGAAAACTATTTTAAATGTGTCAGTTGACAACCCTACCAGTTTAGGTACGATTCTTGAAACTTTGTTCTAAGCTATCTGTCTGGTGGGTTATTTAGTCATGTGACGTAGCTGCCGATATTAAATAAATCAGACAACAGAAATATTTAAGTTATTAAATTAAGTACTTATAACTGACGTTTGACTGAAATGCTCCGAGTTACATATGGTAGATGTGGCTGTTTGTAGCAATATTGTTATTAATTTTTATATTTTATGTATTACTTTTAATTTGATTTTATGGTAAGTAGTTATTTCTCACACATAAAATAAATAATGATTCCAAAAAATACTTACTTTGTTCAATACAACTATTAAGTCTGCAGTTTTGATAAAATGAATTTGGTGAGTAACGAGGATTCTGGTGTGTTCTTTGAGGTATCCATTGATACAGCTCTCAAAGAGTTGTCTTCCCACATTCGCATCTACAGCTGATAGAGGATCATCCATTAGGTAGATATCTGCCTATTAATTCAATTTTAAAGATATCTATATAAATAAAAAATAAAACATGTTCATTGGTAAGCGCATCAGCAACCTTAATACTCTATAGACACAGACAAACAGGACAGCGCGTGCCTAGCCAGCTGTGAAAAAAATGGTTCCAAAAAAGATAAAGCGAGGCGAAGATCTCTTGTCTCTTTTTCACTTGTTTATTAAACATAAAAAATGGTAGTCGTTGATAGGAAGATAAAAGAGACCGCCAGGTTCACTTTGTCTCTTTTTAAAATGTGGCCAAATTCGAGAGGCTATTGTCCATAGGATAGACTACATGACTCGAAGTCTATGTAATACTCCGAATAAGCTATTTTTAGCGAAAGTATTATTGAAAAACCCGATAGGTAGCATTGTTATTAAGTCATCAAAAAATTCTATATTTATAGACTTAAATGACCCATATTTAAAACATAAAACGTATATTATAAATATGAGTAATTTTGATCTAAGATTCAGGTTAAGTGTCAAAAAAGTAAATAGCAAAACCGGGATCCGATAGGCGGCGCTGTGGTCGGATTTTTTTTTATTTATGAACCGGAAGAAACCGGCATTTGATCATTGGCCAACTTACAAACGATTTCCTCTGGCTGTCCTTTACTTGGACATATTAAACTCATAGCGCCGCATATCGGAAAAAGCAGAACAAAGTAACAAATAAATTATAAATATTTTTGGACATACAAACTATGCCTATCGCGGTAACTGTTGTAGTCGATAGATCCACTAGTTTGAACTATATATGTCGAAAAATATAGCGGATATCGTTTCAGTGGTCGGCAGCAGGGGGGGGCGGGGGACTGATTTCAATCATTTTTTTAAGGGAAGTAACCCAAAGCTCCGTGACCCAAATTCGTTTAAACAGGGACTCATATATAGACCCCTATTTGAAAAAAAAGAGGGGTCACAAAAGGAGTAAAAAAAAACATTTTTTAAAGGAAAAAGGAGGTTTGAAAGCACTCACTACGAAAAACTATTTGCAAACGATATTTGCCATGTTTTTTCGACATAAATCTACATAGTTAAGACTAGTAAATCTATCGACTAATACAGTAACCGCAATTAACAAGCCATAAGTAAATCAGTTAAACATATCTCGAATTCGAGATTATCTCTATCAGCACGAGAATCAAGCCCCTGGGCCCAAACTAAGCAAAGCTTGTGCTGTAGATGAACCAGACAACGGATACAAATACATAGGTATGTATACTTTTTTTTTTAATACATACATATTATACATAGAAAACACCTAATCTTGAGACAAACACAAATAACAAATGTCTGTCTTGTGCGGGAATCGAACCTACGATCCTCGATTTAGCAGTCGGGTCATTACCCACTGAGCCATGGAGCTGAGCTAGTTTTTCTTTTACTTATACTAGCATTTCAGGAGCTTATTAAAATTGTATATTAATATTATTACCTCTCGATAAATAGCTCTAGCCAAGTTTATTCTCGCACGCTGTCCTCCTGATAAAGAAACTCCCCTGTCTCCTACTAACGACTGATCCCCATAAGGGAACTGTTGGAAATCTTTTTCTAATTCGCATACTCTGCAAACCTAAAGGCAAAAAAATTTGTAACTTGATATATATTTTCGATAGATTATTTTTAAACCATTGTTGTGTACATTATTGTGTTATGATAATTAAAATTCTGATTATTTACTCTTTCAGAATTGGTTTAGAGTGCGCCTACAAAATCTTGATACATTCTAAAAACAATACAATAGATAGAAGTAAGTGTGTAAGTAGGTAGTCAAAATTGTCAGTTAGTATGTTTAAGTAAACAACAAACTTTTTTTTTAAATAAATTTAAATTAAAGTAATTTTGGACATTACCTACTCCTAGACAGAACTTTTATTTAGACTTCACGGTCTTATCAAAGTACTTAAAATGCAGGACTTTTGAATGAGTGTTGTTGATTTGTGATATTAGAAAAATATAACAAAACAATGAAAAAAAAAATAATTAACAAAACCCGACTGCAAGAACTGAACTGAAGAAAACTAGTGCCTCAAAACATACCAAAAAATTGGTTCAGCAGCAAGTACCGTACATGCAACTTCTCTTGAGAAAAATTCTTTTACAAAAAAAAATTACGTCATATTTATCCGCCATTTTGAATTTCAAATAACTGATAAAAAATTCAAAATCAGCACCCTCGAAAACCCTTTTCTACCCCTCGATACATGAAATTATAATTTATGTTGCGTGCATAAAAAAGGCAGTATTTTACGGATAAAAAACGAACCGCTGGACCGATTTATTTCAGACTCCTTTCAGATCTCAGTCACTACTACTATTTGTTCATGCATTTAAACGAGTCCCGCCTGGTTATAGTTAAATATTTGGTATGGTTTAGGGACACTTTTATTTATTTTTATTAACAGCTTTTTAGTGTTAATTTTTTCCTTTTTTTTTACTCGTGCATGACTATTTTATTGTAATATATTAAATGTCATATATTTTCGTGCTCGCCTTTTAAAGCCCTTTTTTTAACCCGCATAAAATTCTCCATTTTAATTAGTTAGATTTTTTTTCAAACTTAGGGTCACTCTCACAATCACGAGAAATCAAATGACACCTCGCATGTCAAAATCTGTTAAGCCGTTCAGGCCTCCTTTCTTCCGGCAGTCGCATAAAAACGTGTGTAGTGTGTCTAAAATATCTTTGCACGTCGTCCTACAAAACACCGCAATGTATACTGTATCTGGTTAAGTAAGTATAGAGCAAAACTGTCATCTTGTCATTATGTGTTAGTAAAGTATGCGTAAATTATATTATCATATCAGCTCATATTGGTCCACTGCAGGGCATAAGCCTCCTCTATGGCGCGCCATTTCTCCCTGGCCTCTGACTTCCGCATCCAGCCACTACTAGCCACCTTTTAAGGTCATCTGTCCTTCCCATTCGGGGTCTCCACTCTAAGACACGTCTGCTCCATCGGCCATCGGTCCTCTGCCAGACGTGCCTAGCCCACTGTCACTTCAGCTTGCTAATTCTGCGAGATATTTCGGTAACTTTGGTTCTCTTCCGGATGTCCAAATTTCGGATTTGATCCCTTAGAGAGACTCCGACCATAGTTCGCTCCATTGCGCGCTGTGCGACCTTGAACTTGTGCACCAGCCCTGCTGTAAGTGTCCACGTTTCAGTGGCGTAAGTCATGACGCACTAGTTAAAGAATTACGTCTTCAGAATTTGTGGTATAGGCGACGTGAAGTGAAGTGAGGTACACATAATCCTGGACAACTTCGAGTAAGATACACGCGACGTATACTGGCATTGGCACGACGTGTCGGTTAAACATTACTTTTGTCTTATCTAAATTCATGCCAAGGCCCACTTGGCCCGGGAGGATTGGTCTAGAGAGTGCAACATTTCGCTCAGTTCTTCCAATGACCCTGCCATAATAACGATTTTGTCGGCAAACCTTAGGTGTGCGATGTATTCGCCTATTATCTTCATGCCCCGCCCAGCCCAGTCCAAGGTTTTAAAGATATCTTTTAGCGCGTTGGTGAACAGTTTCGGGGATATGACGTCCCCCTTTCTTACTTCTCTACGCAGTGGGATGTCACTTGTCCTATAGTCCTGGAACTGGACGGTCATCGTAGCACCCCAATATATCGCCAGTCTATACGACATGGCTGCAGAGAATCTAGCACAGCCCAGGTTTCGATGGGGGCAAAGGCTTTCTCGTAGTCCACAAATGCCATACACAGCAGCTCATTATAATCTTGAGTTTTTTGTTTAATCTGCCATACAGTATGAATGTGATCTACGGTACTGAAGCCTTTCTGAACCTAGCCTGTTCTGGTAGCTGAAACTCGTCAAGTCTTCCAGCGACACGATTCGTGACGACTCCAGATAGAATATTGCATAAATATAATAAATTGTTAGTTTTACTTAGACCACACAGTCTTATGTATAAAGTACAGCGAAGGGGTGCGCAAAAGGGTTTTTGTTTGAGTACACACTACGTTAAGCACTTGGCTGATTTTATCCAATATTATTAATAAGATCATGAGTAATCACCACCTTCTTTTTTACTCGCCAATAAGCTAGTATCTACTTCCACAAGTACTTAAGAAGAACCATCTGCTAATCCAGAATTTTCTGCGTATATGAAGAGATTTTTATATGCTGTTAAAGTTTGTATGGAACAGGGAAGTCAATTCACGCGAACGACATAGCTAGTCACAAAGGGTCTATTCTGCGAAGCTCTCTCTGCAAACTCTTTATGCCGCAAATTCCACTCTTTAATCAGCTTTCTGTTCCAACAATTTTTGAAGACTCAAATAGTAAGGGTCGCAACTGCTAAAATTTGTTATGAAAAATGAAAAGTGCAGATTTCACGATGCAACTCTGGCACTAGTTTTTACCTTTTTATATTTTTCTGGTTCAAATAGCCGGCCAAACAGGATATTATTTCGCACGGTGTCACTAAAAAGCCATGGTTCTTGACTGGCATATGAAATACGACCATTTATTGATACAGTTCCAGTAGAAGGTGTAAGCTCTTTAAGCAGTAATTGTAGGAATGATGACTAAAAAGAAAAAAAATTGGTAATGGTATCAATGAAAAGAAAGGAGTCACTTCTGTTTTCTTTTACTTGAGTTTATAGCAACAACGGCAAAGTCTATAAAATTGGACAATATATTATAGCACGGACGCTAAGCAGGAAGAATTTCTCTGTTGCACGCGCATAATTATTTGCTGTCACGCTCGCACAGATGCAATGACCGACCGCTGTCATCAGAAATTATTACTATTTTGACAACTGACACAGGCTAAAAAGTGAAAGGTCAATGTACGAAATTCTTCCTGCTTCGCGTCCGTGCTATAATGAGAACCCAATTTCCTTGTTGTTTTTATTTGTGAACCATTAGAAAACGCTCATTAGATTTAATAACTTTATTTAGGCGGCATTTCGATTACAATAAAAGTTTAGCTGGCTTTTACATCAGGGTCATCAGGTAAACTAAATCTTTGAAAATCCAAATTTCGACAGTTTTCACTATATGGCAGTATTAAACCCTTTAAATGTGCTAAATTTCAGCTTTCTAGGTATTGGAGAAGTAAAAATTCTCTTTTTATGATCATAAATCAGTCAGTCAGTGTTAAATTTTCGTAACTTTTCATCCCTGTAGCCTCTTAACGAAAAAAGCTATAATAAACTTAAAATTGTAAAGCTCCTGTGAAAACCTTTGGCTTGTTAAACAGAATTTCTGCCTACAATAATCTAGCGCTGCTAGGCAGAGGAGTGAATATACGCCGAACTGCTTTAAGAAAAGGGTGGTGGCAAATAAAATACAAATTGTATGTAGAAACGGCGTAGCAACAACATAGCAAAAAATATATCGTAAAATTGAATATCTAACAGTTGTAAAAATTGTATTAGATATACCTTTCCTGATGCAACAGCTCCAACAAATACACACAATTTTTTTTTACGAATACGCAATGACACGTTTTTGATAGCCAAAACATTAGAGTCACCGACCCAGCTCGCAGACACGTTTTTTAATTCCACTGCCAGATCACGATCAGAAGACAGGCTTAGAGAAGGTTTTTGCTCGGTCGGCGTGTAGCCTGAAATAATAAAAAGAGTGGTAAATATATACAAGCTGTCCCGGCGAACATTGTATACATTCTCTGCCGCGTTTATAATATATCTTCTCTCCCTCCCTTTATTACCTCTCCCCGTCTTAATCCCTCCTATCCAGGCTCTTCGCGCTTAATTCACACCGAAAACAGACAAACTGCAGCTCAAGTATAGGAAAAACTCTAATTTGTCGAAACAACTCGCTCCACCTATTGTAAAAGGCTATCACGGCTGGTCAGCTCTGAAATATATTTACTCGGCAAACAAAGTGAATTGAGGTGCTTTTAGAAGTTAGCAAAAATAACCAAATTGATCAGCAGGTAACGCGACATTGGTCGGCAGGTAACGTGACATTGATCAGCAGGTAACGTGACATTGGTCGGCAGGTAACGTGACATTGGTCGGCCCTAAAATTGATGTTGTTATAAAATTAAAGCAGCAAATCGTGATTCGGATTTTATCTTAATTTTGGCAAGTTTGGTTTGTTAATTTTTTTTTCTGAACTGACAATGCTTGACTGTTGCAGCCATTCAAATTCAAAATCAATATAATTTATTCAGTTTAGGCTACAATAATTGAGCACTTATGAATGTCACTACGCCATCGGTTAGTAAGTCTATAGGGCGGGAGACCTTGTACTGAGAAGAACCGGCAAGAAACTCAGCAAGGGCATTTCTTTTCTCCCTTTCTCTTACAGCGTCCAATTAAAATATTGAAAAATGCCAGCCCTATCATAAAAGGACACTTCCATTACAAACATAAAAAACATGAAATATAAAGCACAACATAAAAAAGTATCTAATATAAAAAAAAAGACATTTTATGTATTCATCACTAAGAAATAATCAATGTCTTACAGTATTAATGAACAAAACAAAAAAGTAAGACTAAATACTAAGAATATAAAGAAGTTTGCAAGAGCAGACCAGCCTCCACAGGCGGCACTCGTTCACGAGTATGACACATAAATCAGCCATCGATTCGCTCAACCATGTTTTTATTACTGCTTCACCGGGCTTTTTGGGGCTAGACTCTGAAGGCACCTCAGCCCATATAGCGCCCAACTCTCAAGGGCTCCCCGCGGGAGGAGCCTCGGCTTGGGTTGTCGCTCTCGAGGGCTCTCTGTTAATCATATAAGAAGCTCCAAGTTACATAGGCGCGATTTTATTATTGTGAAAATTATTTAGGGGGCTACGCCACTGTTACAACGTAAAATATTGGGATTGACCTTATCATTGGGGGGACTTGAGCACCGTCAGGCCTTATGCCGGGGCTGGTACCTTAGAGCCCAAAGCTGGTTAGTGGACTCCATATGTGTTTTTCAACTTTTACCAATTATCCAATAACTATTCCACATATTAAAATAAGCTTCCAACAAAATTGCTTATAGTCGTTAAAACTAAGTTCAGAGGCCACTAGGTTAAAATTATACTCCCAGTGGTGTTTCATACAAAGGTTTAACCATATTTTTGACATTTAACAACACCATAAAATTTTATAGGCTTGATCTAAAGCCGAATATCTATCTATGTCTTTCGTTTTCTAACATCCTAAGAAATAATTTTAGTACCTTAAACATTATTTGGGAACATTTATTTGGTTTAAAAAACAAAAGTCACGTATTCAACCTATGGAAAATTAGCACACTGCGGACCTAGACATTTTTAAATCCATAAATAGCGTCATGATACGTCGTCAAACTTCGTATGTAATGGGCGTGCTGCCGGGAATGTAACTAACTAACCAAAACGTCTGCCTATTTGCCCAGGGTCAGAGCCGTGAGCTATAATGGTAAGCTTCCTATTTTAAGGAGAAGCATGTGCCCCTGTACAGTACAAAGAATAGCTGAGGCATCAACTTACATAGTTTATTTAAGCCAATTATATTTGCTTTTATTACAGATACTTACTCTTATTGTCAAAGGCTTCATAATTGTAATAGTTGGACAGAGTTTTGATAACGGGCTTTGCTGAAACTCCAAAGTTTGTCGCCGTGTTTTGTAATGTTGCCAGTGTTTCCATTAGTTCAGATCTTTCATCTAACAAGAAAAATACAGCACACAAAAATACGCTCATTATTTGTACATTTAGATTCAAACAAAAAAAAGACATACTAAAACTGCATGCACAATTTTGAAAATGTTGCCCTGACTTAATAAGAAATAATAGGGGTATAAATATTAAATTGTCGTTGACATGTATAGTATATATATATAACTATAACATACTAAATTTTAAAAAGACGACATTTATTGTACGACTTTTAATTGTTTTTATTTTTATATTCTGCTTTTAAATGCAAAAATCACAGTAATATTCGAATACCTGGTTCCGACGTGGGGCTAATGCAGCAGAAACTGCTCTTAATGCCAATGCTGTGTTTGAACAGGATAAAGATTACGTCATTAATTTAACCTCGTTCTTATAAGAAACTTCAAACCGAAGAATGAACCACGAGGAAGACCAGGCGAATAACAATGAATTGAGGTAATGGTGGAAGCAAATCTAGGTCAAACTACTGAAGAATTAACGGCATGGTTTTATCTTAGCATATCCACAATGATGAATCATTTGCTGCAAATCCCATTATCGCTCCAAGATAACACCAGACCACACACTGCTCGGACTTAAATATATTTTAAATCCTACAATTTATTTATTTTTTCATTACAAAACGGCAATTTCATACTTTAACCCCTAATAGGTAAATTGTTTGTTATAGAAATATTAGCATTGGTTTTAGTTCGATTTCAAGTTCTTTGCAGTGAAAAAAATAATGATTTTTATTTAAAATATAATTTTAAAACTACGATTATTAATCTGTCGTATAAATCAAATACTCCTTTGCAGCCTAGTTGGTAGTGTCGCCGACTGCTGTGAAGAGGTCGTGGCTTCGATTCCGGCACTGGACAAACATTTATGTGGTAAACATTTTGATGATTTATATCAGGGTGCATTGATGAGTTTTATGTATGTATTTACAAAAAAAAAAGTATATAAGTATTTGTTTAGTTGTCTTGTTTCGTAATACAAGCTTTGCTTAGTTTGGGACCAGATGTCGCTGTGTGCTATGTCCAAAATTATTGACATAATTTATATTGTTATTATAATGTACAAATTATATTTATGCAATTATTGTTATTATAAATATTATTTATAATAATTTGACTATTAATTAATTATGATTAATTAAATACATAAAAATTGATGCGAAATTTTATTTACGAAACAGAAAATATTTTTCATGTAAAGATAAAAAAAAGAAATATAAATATACCTACCCATCCATCACTATTCAAATTACAACAAGTAGGGAGATACATAGGTCCATTTTATGGAAAAATAATTATTGAAGCTTTTTTACTTTAATATTATATTTTCATATAAATTTATTTATTAAGAAATTGTAACGAAATACGAAATATTATAATTATTAGTTAGTATTATGATCATATATTATTAAAAGAAAATAGTTTTAATTTAATTTGATTAAGTTATTTTTTGTAATGGATGTCTCTTCCCTGCCCTCATGTCCGTCTTTTTGGTTCATAAAACTGTATCCATAAAAATATATTAATAAAATACATAAAAATAAATTAGAAAAATATAATTTATTATAATTATATGAAAAACTGAAAAACTGTGGCAAACAAAATTATTGAGAATTTGTAAAGAGTTGTTTCACTTATTTAAACCTTTTTTGGATTTTTAAATAAAATAAACTTAAATATTATTATTTCTACTATTTTAAACTTTAAACATACTTAACCATAACAACTCCTGTACTCTACGTAATGTTACTTTGAGCTCAGCCGAATATGATAGCGAAAATGGTAAATTTAAGGTAATATTAAGTTGCATCGCATTCATAAACTGCAGGAGAGGATATATCTGAAATAGAAAAAATATTTACTTAACAAAACAGCCGCAACTATCTAGCAATATTTCTGACCACCCCTTCAAAAATAATGTACAGTGATGTCGTTTTAATTTTTATGAAATTTTTATATACTAGGGGACATCAACTCCCTCGCAGCCTTGTTGGTCGTGTGGCCGGCTGCTGTTCAGAGGGTGTGGGTTCGATTCCCGCACTAGACAACCATTTATGTGAAAAACATTTGTGTTTGTCTTGAGTCTGGGTGTATTATTTATGTATGATTTGTATGTATTTACAAAAAAAGTAATATATGTATTTTTATCCGTTGTCTGGTATCCATAACACAAGCTTTGCTTACTTTGGGGCCAGACGACGCTGTGTGTAATTTATTTATTTATTTATTATTATCACAAAAAAATAACTTATTTTTTACCGATGGTAGTTTTTACACTAATTATTGGGCTTGAACGTGAATACTATTTTATATTTTAAATACAGTTGGCCATCTTGTTTATTGTTGACATTCGGATTCATTTTTTTAGGTAACTTGTCATCTGCGGGAAAAGATCTCCACTGTAAGAACCATTTTACTGTTCGCGGTCGCTAAAAAGGTCGGCCGTTTTGATCTATACGGCTCCATATCTTGTCGTTATATAAAAAGACACACAAGCCGCATAACACAAAAATGACCATAAAACTCGTCTGTCCCAACGGCCATCGGTTATGCGACAAATGTGACCAAATCATTGCCACTTCAAATTGCCTATTCTGTCTATGTAGCTATTCTATAAAACAATTATCTACAATACTTACAACACTTGCAGACAAGTGGTTTCCTGTTAATATTATTGTAACAATAGTAACCAGTAGCGCTGTTTTTTCAGTAAATAGCAGAAATCCTATTAATATCGTCCTGCACATTGTAGCTTTACTGACATACTTCATTTCTTCATTACGTCTCTCTTGAACGACTTTTTCAAAAGGATTCTCCCATGCATACATTTTGATGACCTGAATTAAAAAGTTTTCAAGCTATACTCATCGATAAATTCAAAACACTAACCCTAGCTAATCCGGGACCAATGAAATTACCTTTATTATAGGTGAAGCCTCTAAGCTAAAAATTACCTACACAAAGTCTACTAAGCAAGAAATTGTATTTGGCTCAATGACAGTATCTAATACTGGTTATAATTGTTTTTAGGGTTCCATAACTCAAAAGAAAAAAGGAACCCTTATAGGATCTGTCAATTTATCTGTCAAGACCCTTTTCCTCAGAAATGCATGAAGGTATCAAGTAAAAATTAATAACTAAGGACCACGGTCCATTGAAGCTGTAAAAAAATTAAGCTCCTAAGTCAACGCAATAATAAAAATACGGCCGAAATACGGCAATTTTTGTCGCATATTTTGACATTCACAAATAAATTTAAACCTATGTAGTACTTTCTGTTGTCCTAGAATCATGAAATTTAATACGAAGCAAGATTTTACATCACAAATATTAAAATAAATCCGAAATATGTTAATTTGTAGTTATAACACATACATTACACAAAGTTTGTCGCGTGAAGGTTTCAAGTTGAAATTAATATCAAAAACTTAAGTCCACGATCACTCAAAGTTGTAAAAAAATCAAGCTTCTAAGTCTATATAAAATAAAAAAAATATGCCCAAAATACGGTCATTTTAGTCGCATATTGTGACAGAAATAAATTAAACCTATAGGGTACTTTTGTTTGTTTGGTTTGACATTACATGAATTTTGGCGAGAAGCAAGATCTTTTAAAGAGAAGCAAGATTACATCACAATTATAGGAAAAAAATCCAAAAACTGGTAATTAAGGCATTTATTTGTGAGACGTAGCTATCTACATATAATAAGTAAAGTATGTCCGGAACGAGCAAGCCAGACTTGCACGTCGCCGTTTTTTTAAATTAAGTGGCATACTACCTACATAATATTTATTCAAATAGGTTTCAGTACATTTTTGAATCGCCAACTAATCTTTTTAAAAATGTTAACTTTTGCCGAAAAGATCTAGAAAAAATTAACAACTATAATAATTTTAACTAACATCATAGTTATGGGTTTGACCGATGTTTTGATAATAAAAATGGTAACCTTTTTTCCGATCCTTTAAATTTCCGATTTGTGACTAGTTCAGTTTTTAACTATGTATAAATATTGTATAGTGCCGAAATGTACAAATACGTTTATTATAATGCCAGAGAAACTATTTTGTAACGTGCATAAAGTCCTAAAACATCGTAATAAATAGTGTAACTTTGTAGAAAGAGATAATAAAACCCCACTCTCGTCCCAAGCTACTAGAAATTGCTGTGAAAATCATTTCAATGTACGTACAGCATCAACTCTCTAGCTTTTACATTCCGATCTGTAATGAAATAAATGAAACTATGAAATATCTAATAGCAAAATATAACCTTCTTGGTGTATACCAAAGTCATTCTAACGAATTATCATAGGCCCCTACATAGAGATAGGTTTAGATCGTTGGTGGCCTAGGGGTTTCGATTTTGCCCCACACCTACAGACCTATGTCTTTTATTAGTTTTACAAGTATATTGTTTATTCATTTAACTGGCTTTTGGTGAATCATCGTGAGGTAATCTGCACACGTCAAAATAACCTTATGTAAAGTAAACAATCTGCACTGGCCTTGCATAATAGACTACAACCCAAATCGCCCCTGGTATGTATAGCCCGTGCCTTAAAAGTAGGGACGTATTAGGCGGGTTTGAAGGATACAGTGGTGGCCCGGCGCGAATTAAGAGACATAGGTAAAATACATTTCGTTTTTCCATTAGGAGCAAAAGAAAACATAGAGGTTCAGTCAAAGATAACGGCGTAAGGATGCTAGCGATGCATGTGAAATCCAGAACCAGCCCTGAGCCCGCATTATTGAGTTTAGCCTGAATCGCCCTCACCTTAGGTAGATCAGTGCCTCAATACTGGGAATGCAAGAAAGCTTGTAAATAATTAAAAACTCAGAATATTTTTATAAAAACGAACATTAGCTTCTAACATAACTTGAAGTATCGATTATTTTATATAATAGATAAGCTATTTCTAATGTGGGACTGATAACACTGTGGATTTTTTGTATACTTATGTTTTACGTTCCATTTCTACAAAATACTGAGATTTATTAAAACTAAACTTTATATTACACATACATATAATTTAAGCGCTAAAATATACAACGATAATTAAGTAAAAACTTGTCCAAATTGGACTACCATACGCTTCGTAATTAAAAAGTTTAAAATGGTACCCAGACTGCTGTTCTTCAAAGAGTAGGTACTCTAAGATGCTAGTACTTCAACAGCTAGTAGAATCCAAAAATAACGCTCATTCAACTGTGGAATTCCGCAGACGACCATGCAGAAAAGCGCACGTTGTCGAGCTATTAGCCTCTCGAATGGCAGTTTTCAAGGTGCCAATGAGGCATCTGACTAAGCTTAAGGACTGCCTTATGTCAACCAGCTACTGTGATATGGCAAACAGCTCTGAGAAGCTTAGAAAGTGTGCAAATCAAATATCCAATGTCCGATCACGTCTGGCACAAGCGTCAATAAGTTCCGGCTGCGACTTAATTCCCTATGGATTTAAAAAAAGAACTGAAAGTAATACCTGTATACCGTTGACAACTTCAGTCATTACTTTTATTCTTTCGTCAGTTTTTCGAGCTGTTTGAAAGCGATAGCCACCAAGTACTCGACCCAATGTGCCTGTAAGAAAAATATGAAATAATATAATTTTTAACACATTTGCTCATAAAGCAGCCTTTACTGCACCGTTTTCATTCATCCATCCGTAATTGTCATTACCGCATAAATGCCTTTTACTTTACAGTTTATTTTTAGCAATTTTTAGCAAGGAGTGAACTTATGAACTAGGTTTTATTTTTGGTAAAATAAAGTTAACTTGTTCGTTTTAAACTTATCAAAACTATTAGATTCCATTAGATAACAACTTTTTACTACATTTTAAACTAAAATAAGAATTTACTGTCCTTCGAGTTTAACTTGAAAACAGTCGTATGACACTAGTGGGATCAGCTCAATACACACTTCACCTACAGACTTTCGGCTCGGGCTGCAACCTACAATCTCGTCTGTAATGAGCAGCCTAGCTCCCTTGTATCATAATATAATATAAATGTTATAGAAATTAACATAAAATAATAATTATTAATAATTTATGTGGTGTTGTGGAAATTCTAGACGACCTATTAATCGCACGACCGATCGCACATAATTTATATTGACTGTTACTGCAGTCAAAATATTTACGAAAATAGACTTTATATGATTCTATTTAAGCTTATTTTCTATATCGTGTAATTACTCGAGCGCTAGCGTGCGACATATGGCCATAAAGAGATTTTAAGAATACGAAAAACTATTTGCAAATGATATCCCCATATTTTTTTAACATATCAAACAAAACAGTTACCGCGATTATCAAGCCATGATAAAATCAAATAAACATATCTCGATTTCGAGATTATCTCTATCCGCACGAGAATCAGGCCCCAGGTCAAAATCTCTGCTATGTAGTCATTAATGTCATAATACTTTGGCGCCGTCACATCTTCAGGCTACGAGTTAAATAGCCGGGTCTGGGGCTGACATGGCGGAGCGTAAAAAGAGACGCAAGTAACTAGTGCTTGGTAGTACCTCCTACATATTTAAAGCTTTAGGTGGGAGGCCATTGGTTATTGGGGGCTAGAGGCTTATAGTTTTTTTTTTATTTAATCTTTTTGCACAAAAAAATGTGTAAAATGGCGAGCTTAATGCTATGAGGCATTCTCTACCAGCCAACCATACTTAATATGATATATTGTCGGCAGTGCAGTAAGAGAAAAAATTAACAAATATACAAAAGTATTTTAAAGTATATGAGTAAATCTATACTAAACTAGATTGCAATAATAAACCGATTAATACATATAATATATAAATACATAGAATACTATATACTAATATATATAATAATAAATTAACATAATACTACACACATACATGTAAAAATACATACATACAAACATACATAAAATACATGACGCAATGTTAAATCTTGAATTATAGAACCATATGTTCAAACTTGTATCTGCTTTAAATAATATTCTTTAAGCTTACATTTAAAGGTGTATTAATTCTGAGCACTGCGGATATCTTTGGGGAGGCCGTTCCAGAGTAGTATAGCCTGAACTGTGAATGAATGAGAAACAAAACGGTGACGAGAAGTAGAGAGACAAGTACTTTGAGAAGAACGAAGTGAACGCTTGTGAGTAGAGCCAAGGTGTTGAAATCTAGATTTTAGGTAGTTTGGAGAGTTAGGATCGTGTCAAATAGAAAAGAGAATACAGAGTATTCTGATGCTTCTGCGTTGACGTATGGGTAACCATTTGAGTTGATTGCGAAAAGCAGATATGTGGTCATATTTACGAAGACAGAAGACGTAACGGATACAGTTATTTATAAGTCGATCTAATTTGTTGAGAAGGTCCGAGTCTACAAAGTCTACATAGCACACATCACTGTAATCAATTAACGGAATAATAAGAGTTTGTACAAGTAGAAGCTTAGTTTTAGTGGGTAGAAACCTACGAAATCTGTATAAAAAGCGCAGAGAGGCTTTTTTAACTTGCACTGACCACCTCAGAGTGGGATCAATAAACAAACCTAAGTCTTTGACATGGTTACAGAAAGGAATTTGATTATCATTAAACCTGTTCAAAGTTTATTTTACTTATTTGCCTAGGACTACCAACTACGATGCACTGACATTCAGAACTATGCCGAATCGTTTAGACCAATCATTAATGTCTTTCAACACCTTGTTAATGTCACGAATGGCTAAATCAAGGTCGTCAACTTTAGCTTCAGTATAAAGCTGCAAGTCATGAGCATAAAAATGGTAAGAACAGCCAAGCTTACAGGAAAGGAGACTAATGAAAATGGAGAACAATAGGGGTGATAATATTCCTCCTTGTGGAACGCCGTAAGTAAAATTTTGCCAATTCGAAACTAACCTATCTAGACGGATTGCTTGTTGGCGACCACGTATATAGGAGGAGAACCAACTTAAAGCTATCGCAGGTACCTTGATGGACCCCAGTACTGCTAGGAGGAGATCATGGTCAACAGTATTGAAAGCATTAGAAAAATCAATTAGTACTAATACTGTCACCAAAGCATCCTCCATGCCATCACGTATATCCTCCGTAACCTTAAGTAGCGCAGTACTAGTGCTGTGTCCCAAGCGAAATCCTGATTGTAACGGCCTAAGAAAATTGTTGTCATAAACATATTTAGTGAGCTGTTGATGTACGACTGCTTCAAGGATTTTACATAAAAAACCTAATATTGAAATTGGTCTAAAGTGACTTACAGATGAGGGATTTGTTATTTTAGGCAAAGGAATGACAAATGCTTTACGCCATATACCAGGAAATTCTCCAGTAAACAGGGAGAAGTTGATGATGTGGGTCAAAATTGGAAGTATAGAATCAAGTATGTAGAGAATCATGAATCTGCTCACATCATCACATCCAAGTTGCTTTAGACTTAATAGAGAGAATGATCTTTCTCACATTGTCATCAGTAACTGGTAGAAAGGAAAACGGGTCATTATCTGGAATATGTAAAGAACTAATGTCGGAAATAGATAAAAGCTTAGTGGCCTTGATGATGCCAATGTTAATGATGTGTTATAGAGAAATGGCAATTAAACTTATCTGGAGTAAATTTATAATTGGAAGAGTTGGAATTAGTTTTGCCGAAACCGAGTGATTTTAGAAATTTCCATAAATCAGTTGGAGATGGAGAGTTTATTGAGGAAAAACTGGCGTTTTGCTCTTCTTACCATCTGGTTGCAGCTTTTTCTTGCAGCCTTATATTGAGTCCAATTACACTCAGTGCGCGTTTTCTTAAACTTCAAGAACATATAATCCCGTTTCGTCATTGCAATTCGAATTTCGACGGTGAGGTGGCCTTTTTATCCGGAATGACCGATAAGGAGCATGTACATCGTATAGCGCGGTTAACTCCCGGTTTAAAATGGCCACTTTTTCGTCGACGATGTCCGCAGAAAATAGTTTGGACCAACCAATCAAGTCCACATCTTTTCAAAGATTGTCTTCGTTCATATTAACAAAACTACGTAAAAAGAGAATCTCTGGTTTATATTTGAGAGGTTTTATTTTATATCATCATTTAAAAATCCTGGTGCCACAAATTGGCCAAATTTGGCAATGCGTTCAACTGAGGAGGTCAAGATAATATCTAAAAAAGTGTTAGCAGTGTTCATGTTATGGTGGGTTGGTTGAAGAGGAAGAGATGTAAAACAAGGTGATTCAGTTATATCTAATTTTTTTTTTGTTGTGTTTGTTTGTGTTTTTATGAAAGAAAAAAACGGTTAAGTTCGAGTCGGACTCACGCACTAAGGGTGAACCGATTTTAATGAAATTTTGGTAAGTTGTTATGCACACGCCGGGGAATGTTCCTGAGAAAGAGTCGGACTCGCGCAATAAGGGGAAACCGATTGTAATTAAATTTCGGTAAGTTGTTATGCCGGGGAAGGTTTCTGAATTAGTACAAAGCCTGGTAAGGCGAAATGAGCAGTGTCAAGGTTAGGCTTAAACCAAGTTTCTGAAACTAAAACAGCATGAATATATTTAGAGCTGAAGGTTTCTTACAAATCAGAGTAGTGCGAAGGAACGCTTTGCACATTTATATGACACGCGGTAAAAGAAGATTTTAGTCTTTGTACTTCCCTAGTAGCATAGCATATTACCTAAAGTATCACATTCAGTCATAGAATGGAAAGAAGAACTAAGATCGCCAGCAGAGTAAAAGGATTCATCATCACTTAAGTCATCAATCATAATAATATAAGTTAAAATATACTAAAATAATAATAATGATATATGAAATAAATAAAATACCTTGTCAAATATTCAAGTAATGCTACTAAAAATAATTATAAATATACACACAGTAAAACACTGCTTATTAGCAGCTAAATAATTATAAGAAAAACTAAAGTATACACAAATAATCAATAAAAAAATACAAAAAACTGGTAACAAAATACTGTAGGTACCTGTGATTTATAACTCAAAGAAAAAAAAAATTCAAAAGTTAGGATCTTATTAAAAACTAACCTACTAGGATTCTACATTATGATTAACAGGTTGACTCATACTATCTTAAAATTATTTAATAAATAAGTCAAAACGAACGTACAAACTGATGGTATAATTCAAGTCAAAAAAACAAATAAAATGAAAATTGGTACATAAAAGCCTACACGCTGCTTGTTAATAAATGAATTGGCAATTTTTACATTACACACGTAAAATACGTAAGTGTAAGAGAGCCAAAAATATTTCTTAATAATGTATAAGGTGTAAAAAGTTTACTAACAGAAAAAGCCATAATGCCATAAAAAATATAAGTATTCAGTTCATTACTATAAAATAATCCGGTTTCGAGTACACACACCGCTATTCTACAATAAATATAGGAAATATAACATATACAATATTAAAATATTGCTTTTACCTAAGCTATTACCAGTTGAAACCAGGTAGCAATTCATGAACTGAATAGGTAAGCTAACTAAATAAGCTAATTCAATTTTAGTCCTCGTAAAAAAATACATATATAGGCAGCAATGTTATAATATTTAAATATTGTAAAGCACAGTGGAAACAGTTAACTAGCGAAATTGCAAACCATTTTATATATTATTACATATATATACAGTTTATATATTATTTTTTTTTAACTGACTACTGCAGTTCGCTGATGCAGCCATTACTGCTCCACTGGGCTTTCGGGGCGAGACTCTGAAGGAGTCTCAGCCTATATAGCGCCCAACGCTCTTGGGATCGTCCCTTCAACCGGCGTGAGCCTCGAACCCAAAGGTGAGCCAGCGCCAGGAGGGGAGTTCCCCGTTACGCCGTTGCGATTGTGAGTGGGTGGGGGCGGGAAGCGCCCCGGCAATCTTTGATATCTAGTATAAGAGTTTAGCGTGCGGGCTGAACGACCGTGCTTTCGCCGACGAACCCGGGGACGTCGGCGTCATGTGAGGGCCGCGAGACTAGTCTTGCTATCCGGATAGCGAGATCGTAATCGTAAAGAGAGGCCACCTAACAATAGTTTTTCGACCGTGCCACCTAACAATAGTTTTTCGACCGTGCCGTGGTCGGTCGGGGGGATGGTAAGGTAGTTTATGTAAAGAGCTAACAAAGCTCTTGGTCTCCACTTCACACAATCGAATTTTGTCGCTGGGGAAGGTTCTGAATTAGTACAACCTTTTCGCAAATAAGTTGGTGGGGCAGTTGTTTTAGAAAGAGAAACAAGAAGTTAGCTAGTTTTATATCAAATTTTGACAAAGGTGCCTTGCCGACTGCTGGGAAGAGAGTTTCGAAAATTACTGGGTCCGAATGGTACAATGTCAATGCTATATTTCATGTAGGTATAGTTAGGAAATGGTTTTTATAAATAGGTGTTAACTAATACTAAGAGTAAAATGTCTCATTCCTTATCAGCCTCACACGTCCTCAGTATTGGGGCATGGCCCAACACCACATAGTCTTATTAGCATTAACATTCGGACCTCAAATTAACATAATGTAAGAAAAAAAAATTTACCTACCTTGTGAAGGCAAAGCAAGGACAAGTAAGACAGCCAGTCCAAAAAGAGATGCATAACCAGCTTGCGCATAGCTCAGGTAGCAAATTGCGACAATCTGCAGGGGCACTATCCACATGTAGTGTAAGAACAAAAACGTCATGTCGAAACGTAACAGGTCGTTTGACAGAATGTTGATTATTTTTCCTGCAGTTGCATCCCCCAATGACCCATTGTCCATGCGCATTATCTGAAAAATATATAAGTATCGGTAGAATGACTGCAGTCTTCTTTGGTGTCTCTGATCATTATATTTTGAAAATGGTTATTTATATTTTTACTAGCATTTTCCCGCGTCACCGCCAGCGTAAACTATCTCCTTTCCAAATTTCAGCCAACGTGAAGTACTAAAACAATATACTTACTCACAAAAAAAATTAGTAGGAATATTGAATCATATTTGTGTATTATATAAAAATTGACATAGTCCACATTAATAAAATTTTAACTTCATCAGCCTTCCTTAAGCATTGAATTCTTTGAATACATAAAAAAAATAAAGGATATATTCGTTATCGGCTAATGTCAATTTCTTTCGAAATTATCACTCAGCATTAATAATGCCCATAACAAATTTAAGATTTTACTAGCCAACCGTTGAAGACTTGGCTGCTTTTTGGTATTTTTGCTTTTAAATCTTATCATCAATCGGACACAGTTTGACAAAAATAAAAAACGTTCTGTCTCTTAAAAAGAAGGTACTTTATTAAGAAGGAAATTAAGCTTTTGTCTTGGTTGATGGATTACTTACTTGTTAGTCAGAGAGTAATTGGTAACATTTGCACTTTTGTCAAGTTTGTATAACTTTAAATCTATTAACGTATATATATAAAATTGCAACGCATGTTGCACAAGAATTAAGTAGTTTATTGAGTATGTACCTATTTCATTAAGTATGCAAATATGTTTTTGTATAATTTAAGGTTACGCAAGATCAAAAATAGCTCGATAAGTCAAATAATTACTATGCATGACGCATCTGCACTACGATTTATTTTCTAGTTTGACAACAATTTAATGATTATTGATTAGTCAGTTTTCAAAGACGAGAATACCTTTTCTGGATGTTAATGAGCACTAGAAGCAATTCGTGTTGAAACTTTGCTTACCAAATTTTTTTATTTTTTTATAGTTAAGACGAAAAAGTATAATTATTACAGATACATAAAAAGTATGAAACTGATTTTATTTTTATTAAATAACAAAACTTTGTAATTGTCATGTTTTCTTTGATTGATAAAACACACGGTTGAAATATTTCTAATAAAAAACTAGAATGATCTATCTTACGACACACTACACAAAAGTGGTTCATCCCTCAATCAATCATAATAATATATATGATAAAGCATCATTTAAAGAATGCCTATTTGTTAGTAATCTCATAACAAAAACGTATGGCGGTTGTAAAAAATCGTCAGCATAGATGGAAAGATGGAGACAGACGCGACACACTGACGGAAATGACGAAACTATAGTCGTATTTTTAACTAGACGAAGCCAACTGACAGTAGCTAGTACTGTTTCATCAAAAACTGACAACAAAATAAACGTCAGTTGATTTCGTCTAATTAAAAATACGACTATATATATTGTTCCGTTTTGTTATTGATTTACAGAACCCTTAAAGTTAGTAAAAAACGCGAGTTTATAATCAAAGATGAAATTTTATTACTTTAATTATTTGACTTGTTTTAAATTATTTTATCACGCTTTATCGGTACTCAGATAAAATTATCTATTTAATTAAGTAGGTACCTACTTGTAAAGTTTATATTGATCCAATAATAAAAAAAACCGTAAACCATAATTTACTTACCTTTCTGTAAAGTAAAGAGCTTGTAGCAATCCTGAGTTTCATCCCAAATTGTTGACAAAGCAAATTTCCATGACTATTGCAGAACACGGCAATCCAGCATGCTACCAACATAGCGACTGCGTAGCAGGAAGCAGTCCCTCGGCTTACGTTAGAATCTTTTGACCAGTGCTTAAGTAGTTCAGCGAATAAAATTGGAGATATTGTTCTAAGGAAGAAAAAGAATTATATGGCAAAATATGTTAAGTCCGCAAATTGTACATTGTCAACATTAAATGTTTTTTTTTAAACAATTAAAATTCTTATAAGTGTCGTGGGTTCAGTTCATTTTGCAATTTGTTTTTACAAAACATATTTTCAGATCTGTGTCATAGAATAGAACCCCATTTTCTAGGTGTAGTCATAGCCGCTTTAAATCAAAGACACGTGCGACATGATTCAAACTAATAACAATTTATAGAAGCTTGACTTTTTTCGTATCGCTGGGATAATGGTAAATTTTTTTTTTTTTGGACATTACACAGCGCCGTCTAGCACCAAAGTAAGCAGAGCTTGTGTTATGGGTACCAGATAACGGATACAGATACATATATTACTTTTTTTTGTAAAAACATACATATCATACATAAATACACCCAGACTCAAGACAAACACAAATATTTGTCTAGTGCGGGGATCGAACCCACACCCTCTGCACAGCAGCAGGCCACACTACCAACTAGGCTGCGAGGGAGCCCATTTACTATTCTAGGGAAAGATGTTTTAATAAAAAAACAAAAAAGATATATTCATACCGACATATAACAGACGAAAACTGCAATATACCACCAGGTATGTAAGACCACCCAAACGCCTTGACTAATACTCTGAAGAAAGATGGCTTTCGACCAAGAGCTTTGGCACTGATTTCTTCTTCTATCCATGTTCTGAATTAAAAAAACTTTAGCCGGTCAGTTATAAGAATCAAATGAAGACAATTAATCATTTTAATCGATTAGGAATGAAGCCGATATGTCGAATCAATTAAAATCATTAGTAAAATTTAAATTGTTGGTTTGTTTGAACATAGTAATACCGGGGTGGGGTGAAACGTTTTCGACCTGGCCTAGAGATGGCACCAGCAGGTCTTATTTTTGGCTTATATTCTGTTGTGCTATATGTCTTATCCTCCTCACAATTCGGTGTCTAAATTTCATCAAAGTTTAATTGGTATATTTTAAATGAAGAATACTAGGGGTATATGGTAAAAAATGATAAAAAAAATCCTATTCCAGAAAATTTAGTTTTCCACTATGTCATTTATAAAGGACAAGAGCAGGTTATGAGGTTGTACTTTGTATAGGACATTGCATTTTACACAGAAATAAAATGATATTTTTTATATTGATGACACTACGTCATATTTAAGAAAACTATTTTATTACTTAAACATAAAAAAAAAATCGCTCTCCGAAATTGTTTAGCAACAAAATAGACTAATTCTTGGCAACAACATATTTTGGCATAAAAATATATCAACATCAGCTATACTACACAATAAATCAACGTCATATGCTCTCTTTAACAATTGGTAGTAATATTTGATGATAAACTTCTAAAAAAACATAATAGTTATAAAAAAAATCAGTTGAATCTAAGTTCAGTTAGTGATTTCACTTTTAAAAAGCCATGTTAGATGGCAAAAAAGTAAAGGTTAAAATCAGTGAAACATTTCCTATTTGGTACAAAACAAGGATAAATATTGCATTTGTTGTAGCAAATGTAAGTTTTTTTGTTATGAAAGCCTGGGTTACGGCAACGAGCTTGTTTTGTTACATAATCGGGAAGGAGGGCTGCTTTTTGCTGTCTTCTTTGTAGTGAAAGTAAAGGCATTGAGGGTCCGGACTGGCGTTTCTGAACTCAATGACAATACCGGCGATGCTGGTGTAGGTTCAACTGATTGGTTGGCATCCAATGAACTTTTTGGGGAACTTTTTGAATCTGTATCGCGATCATTTTAGAATCAACATCAGATACTTTGAAACAAAGTCAGATTGGTTTAAATAAAACATCGGCGAAAATGTCTTCTGTCAATACTGTGATCATGACAAATAGGCTATGTATTATACCTAGGACATTGGCAGTGTATGCAATCAAAACATAATAGTCTGACATTGTACTATATAAAGGAACAACCACATGTTGTGAGATAACAAAAAAAAAGTCTATTTCGAAAAATCATTCAAAACTTATACTTTAGTCAAAGTCAAAGTCAAAGTCAAAATGGTTTATTCAAATAAGGATTTTACAATTACTTTTGAATCGTCAAAGTTATAAAATATTATTTTTTGAACCCTCCCACCTTCCCGCCGGTTCACAATGTTGTGGATTTCTACCAAGAAGAATCCGGCAAGAAACTCAATAGTTACTCTTTTAAAAACACTATCAATAATACAAATAAACTAAAATACAATTAATGTTTTAAATAAAAAAAATTTTGTCGTACAATTTTATGTTATGTCCATTTTAATTTGGTTTACCTATGCATCCTGTAATTGAGCATCATCAGTCCCAAGGATTTTTATCATTTACATAGTCTGAAATATTGTAGTATGCCTTTTTACAAAGTACCTGCTTGATAAAAGATTTAAATTTACTTATTGATAGATGTTGAATTTTATTGGGAACTTTGTTGTAAAAGTGTATACATTGCCCCATAAAAGAGTTACTTATTTTGTGTAGACGTGTATCATGCACCAACAGCTTATTTTTACTTCTAGTATTTACTTTGTGAACGTCACTTTTCTTGCTGAAACTATTGATATTTTTATGTACATATAAAAGATTTTCATATATGTACTGCGACACTAAAGTTAAAATTTTTACTTCCCTAAACCTATCCCTCAGAGATATCCTAGATCCTAATTTATAAATAGCACGAATTGCCCTTTATTGTAACAAAAATATTGTATTTACATCAGCAGCGCTACCCCACAATAGGATACCATATGTCATTAAACTATGGAAATAGCTAAAATATACTATTTTTGCAGTGTCGACATCGGTCAATTGTCTTATTTTCTTGATCGCATTAACAGCAGAGCTAAGTTTTTTGGCTAGGTTATGAATATGAGGACCCCATTGAAGTTTGGAGTCCAGCGTTATGCCAAGAAAGACTTTTGAATTAACAAGTTCTAATTGCTCGCCATTAATATTAATACATGTCTGTCTCTGACTAACATTTGGTAATGTAAATTTAACACATTTGGTTTTTTTTCATTAAGTAACAAATTTATTAGTGTAAAACCAATTTACAATTTTAGAAAGGGCATTATTTAATTCATTATAATATGTCTGTCGTCTCTTAATTTTAAAAAGCAAAGAGGTTTCATCAGCAAATAAGACAATGTCATGATTTTTTACATTATATGGGAGATCATTAATGTAAATAAGAAATAGAAAAGGACCTAAAATTGAGCCCTGATCCCGGAGATCTTTCACCGTTGACATCTTTTTTCTGTACTCTCCTACTCATATAGGATGTCAAAAGGTCGAGAGCTTTGCCTCTAATACCATAGTGATGTAGCTTCTTGATGAGATTTTCATGTTGAACACAGTCAAATGCCTTAGATAAATCACAAAACACTCCAAGGGCGTCATGCGAATCCTCCCAGGCGTTATATATATTTTTTAATAGTGCCACTCCTGCATCGGTTGTGGAACGGCCTTTCATAAAGCCAAACTGTTTACTACTAAGTAGCTCATTAATACAGAAATGGCTTAACATTTGACAAAGTATGATTTTTTCAAAAACTTTACTGAGTATAGGTAGTATTGAAATAGGCCGAAAATTATTAGGATCTGTTGAACTACCTGATTTAAAAAGAGGTATAACTTTGCTAAGTTTCATCTCATCAGGAAACACACCACTATCAACACAACTATTAAAAATAATGGCTAAGGGTTGTGCTATAACATGAATTATTGAATTTATAGTTTTTACAGAAAGTCCCCAAAGGTCTGTGGTGTTTTTAATTTCTAATGTTTTAAATGTATTAATGATATCCGTAGGACTAATGTTTTTAAATACAAAGGGAATGTTACATTCAGGAACACTAGTTTTTAATAATTTTTCTGCTAAGATTGGACTTGAGTTTAGATGTTCAGTTGTTTTGAATGGAATATTCTCAAAAAACTGCTCAAAGGCAACTGCTACCTCAGAATTTGTTTTAAAACTAGCATCATCTACAATCAACTCAAAGTCCTGACAAGAATTCCAAGCTTTACCAGTTTCATTATTTATTATGTTCCATGTAGTTTTTATTTTATTTGTTGAATTTTTTACTTTATGTCTGAGGTGAATTGCTTTTGCAACAAGACAGACCTTTTTAAAGGTTTTTGAGTATTTTTTTAAATATTCCCTAAATATTTGGCTATTATTATATGTTTTTTCTTTATATAATTCATAGAGTTTATGAATACCTGGGGTTGCCCATTCACTAAAACTAAAGCGACTGGAAATCAGTTTCTTTTTTGCAGTAAATATTTTATTATACTCTGTAGTAATAGTGTCAAGAACAGTATTGTACATATCATTTGGTTTGCAATTATAAAGCAAATCTGGAAGTTTATGCATTAAGTTAGATTTAAATGATTCAACCCGTTTAGTTGTTTTTGGTATAAATTGAATTTCCTTTTTAGTAATACTTTTCTTTCTTTCTAAAACCACTAACTGTCCACAATGCTCTGACTCTAGATTGCTTATAATTGATTTTTGAATTGGTTTTATGTCAGTAAATATTTTGTCGATGCAAGTGGCACTGGATACAGCAATTCTAGTTGGTGCACAAAACAAATTATTTAAATTAAAAGAATGAAATAAGGCAAGCAATCTGGTGCTTAATGAGCTATTTTCCAAAATGTTTATATTGAAGTCTCCACAAACAATGATTTGTTTATTGGAATTGCTGATTTTATTCAGCACTTCTTCCATAACTAATTCAAAATTATCATAAATTGCACAAGGCGGCTTGTATACACTCACAACAATGAGATGCTCAACTTCTATACAGGACAGCTCGGCAGTTCGCTCAACTGAGAGGCTCACAATGTCTTAACGTTCCTTAAACTTTAGCTGTTTATTAACTAAAATTAAAGAGCCACCATGGATAGCATTTACTCGGCTGAACGAACTTCCCACCTGGTGATTAGTGAAATTGAACATAAACTGATGGCTGCGTAGCCAGTGTTCAGTGATACATAAAATGTCAATCTTTTGGCAGTTTATGAACAATTCAATTTCTAGTTCTTTCTGAGACATTCCTTGTATATTCTGATGCACCAGGTTTAATGGAATATTATTTTTAGTATGACAAAGTTTATTTTTTTGTTTCTGTTTACATAAAACTTGAGTAGACATAGATTGTTTAATATAATCATTATTAGTGTTGGAATTATATAATATGCCAAAGTGGTCCTTTGTTGTCTGAAAATTTAATTTAAATCATTACATGTCAAATTATTATACTGCTCAATAGAAGCAGGTTGTTTAGCTAAATGATTAGCTGAAATGTCAATTACACTATTATAATTGCACTGCTCAATAGAAGCAGGTTGTTGAGCCAAATACTTGGCTGAAATGTCAATTACACTACTATAATTACACTGCTCAATAAAAGCAGATTGTTTAGCCAAATTATTGGCTGTGGTATTAATATAAAATGATAGCGACAAGGCTAACACTCTGGTACAATGGTGTGTGAGATAATATTTATGTCTTGTCCTTATATAATTATGTCTAAAAATACTGTTAGTGTCTATCACATGAAAGTTATTGTTATTGCTAGACATAGTATGCAAAGCTAAATTTAACTCACATCTAAGGTTGTTTTCCTCCTGTGGCAAACCCTTACAATAGGGAAATGTAAACATTACAATTTTTTTTACTTTAAGTGCGCTTATACTATTATAATATTGTCTTAATTCACTTTTATTTACATTACCCCTATTACCGATAAATATTACTAATGTAGAGGATGGAGTGATTTTGTCAGACTTTACTAAACTTCTTATTATATTAACATAATTGGCATTTGGCATACAATTATTTAAAACCAGTTGTCCTACACTTGAGCTGAGAAAGTGTCCAAAACCTTTTCCCATTTCATCGCAAAACATTACTATATTGTCATCAACATTACATTTTTGTGAGACACTAGTTGAGTGAGAACTGTTGTGAGCATATGAGTGTTGGTCTGATTCCAAACTGACACACATTGACGACTGAGGTGTTGGTAAAGGTAGTAACAAGGATGCACAATCTGGCTGTGAATCGCTGAGGCGTTTACAATTAGACATACTGTGATTGAGTTGTAATGACTCAAAACGCTCTGCATTATATTTACTCAATTCAATCAGCTCATTCATAGCCAGTGTGTGCTCCTCCATCTCTCTCAGAGACTCTTCATACTTGCAGGTCATCATCTGCAAGGATGTATGTAAATCTTTTATTTGCAAGTCGATCCGGCAAACTTTCAGAACCTTATTTTCCTCGGAATTTACAGTAATTACTATGATTAAACTTTATACTGGTCGACGCCATTTTGCTAATAATGACAGGTGTCACAGACTCCAGGAACTTTTAGTTTGCTCGGTGGGCAAAAGATAGATGTCGCTATATGGTATTTATACCGCAAAAAACGACTTATAATCGCCAAATATTTTTTTAGTGGATAGATAGTTGTAGGGCGTTATGAGCTTGTATATAAATATTTAGGTCGATGGTCGAGTGCCTACTGAACAAAACGCTGCAAATAAATAAACGACCTCACTTGGCGAAAAAGAAAACTTGGTTCACCATGACAACGCACCTGCACATTTATCGATCGTTGCGATGATTAAATCAAGGTATTGTTCCCCCAAACCATCATATTTACCTGATTTAGCCCCCAGCGACTATTATCTGTTTACAACCTTAAAAAAATCCTTAGAAGTTAAAGATTTGACAGCAACGAAGAAGTCGTCGATGCTTTAAATTAGTATTTTGAGAAACCTGATAAATCAGACCATTAAAATGGTATCACTGTATTAGAAACCGTTATTATGAGCAAATAAATTACTCCTAATGGCGATTTTGTTGAATACTAATATGAGAATCGATTATCAGGTTGAATTTCATTGCCATGGCACTTGTTTAATAAAATTATTGAGAATACTGATTAGGAGTGCTCCTGTCTGCCTAGTTGTGGTGCGTGGGTTTAATTTCCCGCATATACCAAGCATAGATCCCTGAGGTACTCCTATGTTGACACATGATCCTAAGGACTTACTTCCATCAATATCAACTGTCTGCATTCTGTTTTGTAGATAGGAATTACTTAAATCTGAAGCACTACTTTTAATACTATAATGTTTTAATTTTAGCAGAAGCGTTGAGTGATCCACACAATGAAAAGCTTTGGCAAGGTCACAAAAGATACTTGAGGCGTCTTGTGACTTTTCACACGTGCTATAAATATGTTTGATGAGAGTTATTATCCTTTCATAAAGCTTCGGCGGCACTGGGATATGAATTAATTGCTTGAGTAGGGATAATCGGTACATCGTCCATCGGTAATTTTTCTAATTTCTAATTTTAGCACATTCTGGATTTTCCGAATTATTTACACATCAATATTTTATTTATTTCCTACTATTCCATATTATGTTATTTTCTATTGGGAAGTGCAGTCGTGATAATAATTTTTTTTACCTCTCCAGCAACAAAAGGGTGGTTTTGCTGTTCAAAAACAGTGGGCAACATCGATTTTTGTTGCGAGAGTGAGAAAAAGTAATGCAA
Source organism: Apoda limacodes (assembly GCA_946406115.1). Lineage (NCBI taxonomy): Eukaryota > Metazoa > Arthropoda > Insecta > Lepidoptera > Limacodidae > Apoda > Apoda limacodes. Next base: position 16,224,840 of record OX291546.1, read on the forward strand.
CGTTCGAATATTGCCTTTTGTAATTTTGCGATATTGTAAAAAAAAATATTGTAAAAAAACACGATGATTGGCTTAGAAACAAATTTATTTTAATGAAAAGCATAACTACATTGCATTTCTCATTGATAACGTACTTAATATTTATGATTAATAAATCCTACTTATAATCAATAGCGTTTAATTAAAAAAAAAAACGAGTTGCACTCCGGGAGTGCCGGCAGAAGTGAAAACCTTTACACACGATTCGCGCTTAACACTCAAATATGTCACTAGACATGTCTTTGACATTGTCAAGAAATAATAATGTTTGTTTATTTACTTTTTTGACGTAGTATATTTGACATCGCAATCTGTCATAGAATTAAAATTCCATATCCAACCTCCCTGTACTACTCATAATCGCGAATACTAAAAATAAAAATTATAATAGGCGTGGCATTACGGTTTCCGTATTTTACAGAGACAAAGATGCACTTTGTTCAATTTCCATATTTATATACATAACGAACGAATTTTACGAATAAACAGCAGTATGGCCACTACACAGACGGTCGAGCCATCAGCAGTCACCATCCATGGATGCGCGTAGCACGCTGTAACATAAACACACACGAACATTCGCGCAAGCGCCTTGCGCCGCCTAAACGAAACAGCAGGCGCAGGCATACATTTTCGCCGCACGGTAAAAAGAGAGGGGGATACTCCCTCTCCTACGCCGCGCCAGCTATCTACTCTCCATCCGTCTTACGAATTTTCACGATCAGGACACGTGACCTAAAGAACTTTTAGCTTCAAAAAATATGCTTTGTTTTCGATAAAAGTTTCATAGGGTAGATTTATGAACGCTCGTCTAAAAAAAAAAAAAAAAAACTACTTAATTATTTTAACCTGAAATCGTTTATTTACGTATATATTGTATTTTTTTTATGAAAAAATGAGTGACTCGAGTTACGAAAATATTTTTTTTAACACCAGAAGAGCTAAGACTACAAGTATCTAATGCTGCACTAAGCTTTTTACCAGAAAAGTCACGTGAAAAATATTTTTCACCTCACCAGCACGAAAAGGATAGTTTTGCTGTCCAAAATCAGTTAGTAAAATCAAATTTTGCTCACTAGTGAAGCAAAGTAATTCACTGTTCGAAGATTGACTTTTAGAATTAACCCGATGATGAAAAAATAACAATACAATGACAGAAACACATTTCGGGACAAATACTTAACCTTGTTCATTTTAATTAACATAGCATTTTTCGCTTTTAAATGAGTTTTTTTAAAATTATTAGTATTATTAAAAGTTTATACAGCTAACTTAAAAAATATCACATGTTGTTTTAATAGCAATGGCAGAGGTTGTAGTAGGTACAATTCCGAACGCAACATGTATACACAAAATGTCTAGATCACAGCAAATTTGTGTATTTATGACCAAATCACCAACGGTGAGGGTAGGCCTTAACAGTGGATACGTATGAGGCTGATGAAAAAAAAAGAGTTCTACTTGCGAACTTTTGCGATTTATAATCAGCTCTTTTACTAATAGATTTTGCTAAAAATGGATATTTATATCACTTCCATTCGTCTAACTGGAATTTTTTTATGCTTACAACACAACAGCAACCAGGACACTTTGCAAATTATGTACCTGACTCCTGACCAGTGTGATCAGATTTAAATTGACGATTCTGCTAGTTAGCCAAAATCTGCTAAAAACTGTTAAATAATTTATAGAAAATGCTACAACAATGTTGGCTCATCAGTTGCCTAGAATTTTTGTTTATACATCAGTATTCATACAAGTAGTAAGTCATTTATATTCAATGGTAGGAACGGTTTTTTCTGTGGCTCTAAATTCATGCATATATTTATAGTTACATTTTTTTATTTAAATAGATTTATTTATTTCGTAATCGGCGTAGGTTCTAACGGCAACTCCTCAATTATAGAAAAAAAACAAACAATCAAATCTTTCCTCTTTAATGGCATAATACATTCGTGTCTGTGAAACCATGGAAATACACATACAAAATTTCAACCCAATCGATCAAGCCGTTTAATAGTTGACATACCAACAGCAGCGCCACCTACCGAGTCCAATTTTTAAATCATCCAGAAAACCATCGAAATACCCATATAAAATTTCAACCCAATCGGTTCAGCTGTTTAGAAGTTATGTGAAAAATGAAGTAATTACGTAATTAAGTAATTAGGAATGTATGAAAGGATATTTTTTACTACCCGTTGTCCTATTACCCGTTTTCCCGTAGGAATGAAGCATTTTCCCGCGGTAAAAAGTAGTCTATGTTCATCAGGGATAATGTCGGCTTCTAATGGTAAAAGAATTTTTCAAATCGAGATTAGTATAGATTCAATAAGTTCGTACTGTATTTTATACCTACTTATCTAATATACGTTGTTTCTGTTTATGTTGGTTTCTGATTTTTTTTCTTAGTATACTATATATATCCAATGGCCTGCCTTCTTTGATGCCCATAGTTCAAGTCAATGGCAAGCCAATGGTTTAGTGAGTAATAATATATGATGGAAGGAAAAATTTGAGATTGAGAATAAAAGGCATACAAAATTGCAGACATGCAAGTCAAATATTTTTTGGGCTATTGAAGAGAATCGGTATATTTGCAAGATCTTTAATTATCTATATATATCTTACTCTCTTGAAAACTCACTTAACCCATTGTGCACTAGAGTTTTTGCCTGTTTTTCTGTGCGTTTGTTCACAATAATCTCAGAATGAGCTGTTTTTGCAGTAAGTATACAGTTTTCACTTTTCGATTGTGGCAGGATACCCGTAACATTTAGTCTTTGTTTCGTTCCAATCGACATACAGACAAAAAAGATAAGTTAGTTGACATTAATAAGCGCTATTTCAGAAACGTGCTTCGATCGATTTAGTTGGAACTCTTGACTGTAATTTGTAAAAATCCGCGATTAGAAGTTTATATGAACACAATGAACACATATTTTAAAAAATATCTATATTTACATTATTGTTATTATGCTCCCGAAGATGTAATTGTGAAGCGGTGGAAAAGGGGAGATCTTCCGCCAGCCGAGGTGTTATACCGGGGACCGCCGTGTTTCACCTTTTTTTTTCTGTACGGACTAAGGATGCAGCCATTACTGCTCCACCGGGCTTTAGCGTGATTCACTTAACTTGCGTTCCTATATATGCTGATCAGCCGAAGAAACTTTGATAGCGTGACGCAGTACGATACGGTCCGCTACATCATTAATAAATAATAATAATAAATTAGGGATCAGTTTCAAGGTTCTTCACGCCTTGGTCTGGCGCGGCTAGTCTAATCATCATTTCCGGGTAGTTTTTGACGGGGCCATTTCGACAGAGCACCGTGCCCAAGTCGGAGTCCCACAAGGAAATCAAGCCAACGATGAAATCCTTATCAAGCAGGAGCCACTCTGGCGTTGGTTGGACGTTGTGTATCTGACATCATCTATGAACCGCAACCAAGCAGTCTCCAAAAATGAAGCAGTGTCTTAACGCCTTACCCAACTGGCTTTCCGAATGGAAGTTGTCGAAAGACAACAAAGAAATATCCACCCCGGCTTCAACTCTTGGATGAGGTCTCCTTTTTAAAGAAAAGTATGATCGCGCTTCTTCGAGGATAACATAATTAAAGAGTCTCTGAAGTAGTATCGGTGTACCAACCACTTTCAGAAGCCCTGACGTCATTTCTTACCCACTGCTTTTTTGTACTTAAGCTGTTTTAAGGCCATTCTAATCTAAAGCTCACGTCTGGGATAACTTCGATATAGTGTCGAGTTATTTTGGCTTTGGGTTCTTTAGCCGTGATGTTTACGGGATCACGAGTTTGTATAACTGTCGATAGAAGTTCTCTCTCTCAATATTTCATGTTGGACGAAATGATTTTGCCAGTTTCAATATTCAACTTTGTCAACTCTCGTTGCCCAATACGCTCAGTGTGCTAGTGGAACTCGACGTCTTTTAAATACAAAAATCTCCACTCTTTTTTAATTCAGTTTAAAGCTTTGAATGTTCTATTTTGTGTAAAGCTCTCAGTGCATTTTTTTTAATACCACTAAGGTGGCAAACAAGCTTACGGTCCGCCTGATGGTAAGCGGTTACCTATAGCTTATCTATAGCTGCAATCTATGACTTCTTGAAGAACCCCATTCTGTAGTCCTTCATAATTTCGAACAATTCCTCGGAACACAACCCATTGTACGGTCGCGGTCAGAAAATGTTTACCAGTTTCGAAATTAGATTCTATATCACACTTTTTTCACTAAGTCTAAAATGCCATATCAAGTTACTTATTACCTCTCAAAAGGTATTATGCAAAATGACGCATCGAGAAAAACAACAAGAATTATTGATCACTCTTTAATAATGGAACTAAGTATCTTTATTTGTTGAAATGACATTTATCAAAAAATATTGTTTGAATGTCGTTTTGACAAGAGAAAAATTTTACAAAAGATTTTTTCATAACGAAATAAAATCGCAAGTTTAACCCTGGAGCAAAGGGCTGAAATAATATTTCTCTTCGAAGATGGACATAGTATTAGTGCTATATCACGAGAACTCAATATATCGCGATTCACTGTGAGGTTTTGGATTATGCGTCACGGCGAAGAAGGGCAAATAACAGATCATAGAAATAATTCAGGACGACGACCGATACTAACCGCCGCGCAAATAACAGAAATCATTCGTCGTTACGAAGAGAATGGTTTCACACCAACTAGTTATTTTGCTGCTTTATATGGTGTGAGTGCTCGGACGATCCGACGAGCTTTGCACAATGTTGGACTACACTACAGACACCATGCTATTAAAGTGGAGCTGAAACCTCACCACAAAACAGCCCGACTTAACTTTGCGCGACGACATCTCGATTTTGATTGGTCGAATACTATATTTAACGATGAAAAAAATTTAAATCAAGCCAAATCGGAAGATTAACTTTATGGCGCTACAATCGAACTCGGTATGATGAAGGTCATATTGTGCCTCAGAACGAGTCAGGTGGCATTACAGTAAACTTATGGGGGTGGATGAGCCTTGACGGCGTCAGAGAACTGGCGTCGTTAGAGAATAGGGCTACGGCCATTAATTATGTGTCGCTTTTGGAAAAAGTGATGCTGCCTACTGTGCACGTAGTGTATCCTGTAACGGAATTCCCACACATTACTTACGTTCAAGATAATGCACGGATACACACAGCCCGTGCTACTATGGCGTGGTTCAACCTGCACCGTGACATTCGTCCCATTCAATGCCCCGCTCGGTCTGCTGATTTAAACCCTATATAAGTCATTTTAAGAAATAAACTCTAGTTTAGCTTCCATACTGCTTAGTAACAAAGTACGAGCCTGCCCTAATGTGAGATTTTTAGCACCTTATTTGCAACAGCAGAAATCACACAATTTTATTTTAAATTTGAATATAAACATTAAACATTTCGATTGCTGTAATCATTTCGAGCTGCAAGTATCTAAATAGCTTTAAGTTAACAGCAATTCGTTTTATGTTTCTGCATTATTATTAAGTAACCCAGATTTTTTGACGGCACGTCAAACGTACAGTATTCTTTTTTTCATAGAAAATGGCACACTCATTAATAAAGGTTCGCCATCCCTGTCCTAGAGCGATTGATTGTCATATTAGAAAAAAGATAATGTATGGTCAATCAAATTATTATAAAATAGACATTTATAACTTGTGACTTAAATGTGTGCATGCAATTGTGATCCTTAAGGTGGTAAACATTTTCTGACCGCGACCATACAAGCGATAGAACACGCATAGGGAGGCAAAGTCTCTCCTCCGAGTTAAGGGCTTGATACCGCAAGTGAGTTTGGAATCGTCGACAATTCTCACAGCCCGTCGTTGAACCGAGTCAAAAGGGCCAAGCTGGTATCCGGGTGCCCAGAGATGGCAGCAGTACTCCATATGGGGCCGGATTTGCGACTTGTAAAGTAGCAACCTTTGTCCCGAAGTGAAGTACTGCTACGCTCTGTTGAGTACACCAATTTTTTTGGACGCTAGCTTCACCTTGTCCTGCAGATGATCTCGGAACTGAACATCGCTGGAGACGTCAACATGAAGGATCCCAATACTCTTGGAAATGGAGAGGGGAGTGTTCTGAAATTGTGGGACCACAGTGAGTTGGGTTTTCTTTGCGGTGAACGCGCAGACTTGTGTCTTTGTAGGGTTAAATCGGACTAAGTTTTCTCGTCCCCAGTCAGAGACGTTGGACAGAGTGATCTTGATTTAAGACACAAGTTCTTTACGTTTTTCCTCCACCACGGAACGAGGGATGCTAGCTCGATCCTTTTAATAAGCGTCTTCAGTGCTGTCATCTGCATAGAAATGTTGATGTCCAACATATCATTCATATGCAGTTGACGAGACAGCGTACGAGACAGCACAGAGCCTTGGGGGACACCAGCATTAATGTCCATGTTATCAGAGCAACTACCGTCAACTACGGCTCGTATGCGTCTGCCGGGCGAAAAGCTAGCCACCCATTTGCCCAAACCCTCGTGCACTCCGTAAGATCGCAACTTTGATAGAAGACCCCGGTGCCAGACCAGATCAAACTCCCCCTGACTCTCAATGGCTAGTGCCCATCGGTGTGTGAGATAGACTAGAAGGTCACCAGTCAAGCGACCTCGGCGAAAGCCATATATTTGGTCGCTGAGCAGGTCGTGTTTTTCTAGGTATCTTAGAAGCGCCTTGGAGAGGAGAGAGATAATAACGATAGGCCTGTAATTCAATGGATCTGATCTATCGCCCTTTTTGAACACCGGGTGCACATTCGCAGTCTTCCATGAAGTCGGAAATTGCCTAGTATGGTAGGAAAGCGCGAAGAGGCGCGTGAGTAACTCACATAACTCAGGAGCACACTGTTTAAGCACCATTGCTAGTATACCGTCTGGCCCACTAGATTTATGAATTCTAGAGAACGAAACGTCCGCCAGACCTCTCGCTGTGTTATGAAGATTTCCGGCATGGTCTTACCGCACCACGGTATAGTAGGTGGTACACGCCTTCGTCGTTCATATTCGAATTAAGGGGAATAAAAATGCCCAAAAGATTGGCTTTCTGTTTTGCACTATGGGCCGAGTCACTATCGGTCTATCGCAGTGGTGGTAACGAGGACTGGCAGAAGTTCCCCTCGGCGGCTTTAGCAAACGACCAGAAAACACGACTCCCAGAGGAATTTCTCGGAAGTCGACCACCTATTTTGCCGATGAATAGGATACTCGGCTCTTTTTAAGTAGCTAGTACCTAGGCGACCGAGCTTTGCTGGATTGTTTTTAAAATATTGTCATACAGGTTATATATATTGTCATATAGCGCCATCTCACAAAATTTTAAGGCAACAATTGATTATCATTCGTTGGCAACAACTTAAGTACCATAAATTACGAGATGGCGATATGAGAGCGGACAGGAATAAATAGTTATTACAAAAGTTTTTTGTGTTAATTAGCGTTTTTACACACAATTAATTATATAGATCAACTTAATTAGCAAAACCGGCCAAGTGCGAGTTGGACTTGCGTAGGAAGGGTTTCGTATTATTAGCTATAAAAACGACAAAAAAATCACGTATGGGATTTATTAAATATTTAATTTATTTCAATTATTTATTTTTAAAGTGAATATATAAATAAATATTATATATATGATAAGGCGAAGGCCTTTACCCAAAACGGTTCATATGTCCAATCCGAAGATAACAAACCATACTAACTCTTCGACTTTATATATGTAAGAGATGTAGATTATTATTACATATTATTATTTCCAGTATTCACAAACACGGAGGTATTTTGGTTTTAATGCACGTGTGTACACCAAGTGCTATGAAGATTAATTATTTTCTATAGAAATATGAGTTATTATGGGGATAAATTTACGGGTGGGACAGAGCATATGTCAGCTATAACAGATTTTTGTAAATATTAAAATATAATTTTTTTCATATTCCTGCGATTTTGAAACAATGAATTATTATTACTTAACATAATAATATCCTTCTCCAATAAAATATGCCCATACCAAATTTTATTAAAACCTTCTAAGCCATCCAGTCAATTTTTTTTTGAAATTGGTTAAATAGTCAGGAAATAATCAAACTTCCCATTCCAAGATTTGACCCAAACAGGAGAAACTAATATTTGCGTCATAATAAAAAGGTTTGATTTTTTTATTTGGTACGAATATCTTATTCGATGTCCTTTCCAAAGGTTATCCACATTTAAATTTATATCAAAAGATGTTGGTTTATATATATTCATTAGGAGCCAGAAGAAAATAGCTTTTATTGTGGCCTATTCTGTTTTTGTTTAGCACTGTTTAATTTATAGTTGCGTGTCTACTAATGCTTCTTTATGTCAACATTTGTATAGTACAACAAATTTTCTGACCCACTGGTCAAAAATAAAACTACAGTCGCCATATTGAAATGATGTTAAGACTGAAATACTACAATATGGAGTTGTTAGATTTTAAAGGATCAGCAACGCCCGAGTGATGCGGGGTGTTGCAAGCGTTCAGAAGCTGATGAGACCGCCTATACCATCAGGAGGACCGTTAGCTAGTTTAACACCTTACTGGTATAAAAAACTTACAATGACAGTAGCGACTAAACACCTAAAACTTAGAGAGTCTGAAAAGTTTGTTGCACTATATGTTTTATGCTAAATAAGATTTTAGAAAAAGAAATATTTATGTTTCTCGTATTATAAATGCGAAAGTAACTTTGTCTGTCTATTAACTCTTCACGCTTAAACTGCTAAACCGATTAAGATGAAAGGCATGGAGATAGTTTTATTCCTTCCTCCCGGGGAAGAAAATAGGCTATTTGAAAACCGTATGAGTCGTATTTTTATCTATAATTGAGGAATTGCGCTTAAATCCTTCACCGATAACCGAATTTAGGGCGGGTGGGAGTGTGGGCAAAAGCTAGTAAGCTATATATATTAAAGGGAGTAAACTGACTGACTAATATATCAACGCACAGCCCAAGCTACTGGGGCTAGAGACTAGAAATTTTGCACAAAGGTTTTGTTATTACGTAGATGAGCACTAGCAAAGGATTTTGCGCAAATCATCCCCTAAAGGGGTAAAACAGGGGCTGCAAGTTTGTATGGAAGTGCGTAATTCTTGATGTTAAATGCATAAAACTTGGTATTTGGCCTTTTAGATGAAAATTAAGATTTACATTTTTTACCGTTTTTCTGGAAAATCAATCCCTAAAGGGTAAAATAGGGGATAAAAATTTGTATGGAATTCTGATACTATTGTAGGTAAAACCGTCAAAAGACGAAGTTCGGGCAGAAGCTAATGTGCTGTAAACAGGTTTGATTAGAGCTGAGGTTATTTCAAAAATAATAAAGGATAAAATTTGTTCTTTTTTGGTTTAGTTAATCGGACGGAAAGTGCAATTTTTGATTTTCGACCACCGGGGACCGGAAAATAATTTATGCAAGCCAATCGTTTCATTTAGTCAATAAGGAGCTCCAGGAAACAACTGGCGACCGTGAGTGAAAAATTCATAATGGAAGGCACTAAGAGCATTCACTAAGTCACTTAAAGTTAAAAGAATTCCGATTTCAGAAGACCATACGAAAATTAATTGGCCAATGATACAGTAAAAGATCAAGGTTTTCAAAAGGTTTGTAAATTTAAACTACCCAAGATTGAGTTATATGAATTTGATGGCGAAGTCTGCACCGGGTTAAAATATTGGAGCTAATTCAAAAAGATTCATGAAGATGACGAGTTTGGTAAGAAAGACAATTTTATTATTTGTTACAATGTATAGAACTCAAGAGCCCGTGAAGTATTTTCCCCAAACTGCTGAAGACTATTATAAAGTGATAGACAGATATGCTTGTAAAAGTTTATATTCGAGAACTTTTACATTTACTTATGAGTAACATGACTATCTCTAATGATAAGTTTCAAGTATCATATGTTTTCGACAAGCTAGAGTCACAGCTGAGATCGCTGGAGTCTCTTAAGACCCGGTACTCCGGCTATAAATTTCAGGATTTACCCGCCCATATGAATATAACAGTTTGAAACACAGCTATCTAATATCACGTGCACTTGAGCGAGACAAAAGACCACAGCGCTTTTCAGTATAAGTAAACGTGAGCGCCAATCGGTTTTTAGGTATTTACTAAAAAACTAATTCGATTTTTTTAGATTTCAGTAGAAACAGCCATAGAATTTCTAGTTAGCTAGCCATTAATATGCATGTTAATGTTATATATGTTAAAAAAAAGGTCCTGTTTTTATTGAGGCAAATTAATGCTATCGTGTTTTTGGTTGAACAAGACATTAGGTACATGTTATATTAGAGTTAATTTTTTAACCTAAAATTAACTACAAGAATTGATTTTTTCCATTTTGAAAAGAGTCACTTGGCGTTGGTCAGCCTCTTAATATTGGTAAATAAACAAACGCACAGTTGCTGTTCCCACTGGTCGAATCCTCGCTGCCGTAAGGCCTACTAAGTGCCTAGCAAAGGCATATCAGAGGGACAACTACAGAGCAAAGAGATAGTCTTTCTTTAGGCAGAGGTAGGCAACGAAGAAAGTATCACAATGCCCATGCGTAATTTTACCATCAAGTGTAGTAAAAGCGATTCAAAAAAATCTAACAAAAAAGATAAATGGGAAAAAATAGCTACTGTTTCAAATCTTGTAACTTCTTGGCCGGTAGATAATGCAAATGTTTGTGCAGTAAGAAAAAAAAAGGATGAATCACAGCGGCGCAAGTTTGTTAAGAAAATAAATAATTCAACTATTTGATAGAGGAATTTACAGCCGGATGTATATTAATAGTGGATATACTGTCAAAAAAAAGATAATGTCAGTAAAACAAAAAAATTTAAAATTTAGAAAAATATTCTGGTAAAAAACTTTTTAATTGAATTCTGGAATAATTAAAAAAAAATCTTGGTCTCGCAACAAATCATTTTTAGAAGATTCTACTTACAAACAAACCTAAAAAGATGTATGAGATTATAAAATGGAAAATCGTCTTATATTGAAAAAATCATGAAATAAATAAAGGATAAAAAAGTTCTGGATTTGACTTCAGATTGAGCTTTAGATATAAAACAAAATTGTATAGAATTGGTACCTTTAATAGCATATTGAATTAACCGATGTATTGCCACTTCAATTTACCCTAATAAATTAAAGATTGGCATCATGCGACCGATATATAATGGAGATCATAAAGACTATAACAATTATTGATCCATAGACATATTTTATCATCAATAGACAAAATAATTAAAAGGTTTTTGAGTACTGAAATCAATGCATATCTTATCAAGAACAGTATAATTAATAATAAACAATTTGGTTTCCAAAAAATAAATGTACTGCTCAGCTGTTATATGAGTTTCAAATTGCAGTCAACAAGTACTTTAATGAAAAAACACTTGTTTGTTGTATTCATTGATTTCAGCAAAGCTTCAAAACTTTTTAAATAATTTATTAGGACAAAATGGTACACAGGGAACACTTTATTAAAATGGCTTAAAAATTTGTTATATAGCCATAAAAATAGGCAACAAATTAAGTGAACCGAAATATATAGAAGGAGTGCTGTTCACGAGGATCTATTATCGATCCTACTCAATACTTGATATATGTCAAGGATATGCCGAATGCTATGAGAAAGAGTACGTACGGTACATCAGTTTCCTGACGACACCTGTCTTTTGGTAGCTCATCAGAGAGATAAGGCAGGTCAAATGCTACTGCAAAATGACTATAATCAACTTTGCAAGTAGGTCCATGATGCTGGCTGAGTGATAAACCAGAAAAATCTGAAGCCTAAATCTAGTTATTTTTGCATGTTCTCACCAATGTTTGCGTCAGAATAATTAAGTGTGTTCATGTACGCCATTACAATTTGATACGTACTTAGGACTTTTAATAAAATTAATGAAGTGTTTTCATGGCAACATTGTAAGAAGTATGTCTGTAGTAAACTAAGATCAATTATGAGCAGCATAAGTAATCTTAAGGATAAACTACCGTACAACATATATGGAAGATATACATTAATTATAGTTACAATTGATAAAAATTATGCTTTCAGATAAGATTAAAAATAAATACAAAGTCGATGACAAGGGATAATTCAAACATGTTACTTTATGAATGTATCCAACCAGTTTGACTTTGCAATACTTAATAAAAATAAGGAACAAAAATGTTTGATGAAACGTAAACGGCCAAAAGATTTAAGAAACTTAAGTTAATTGAATTATTAAATTAAACTAATTAAAATAATGTATACGGAAAAATAACAGTTCAATATTTAATCACAAAGATATTAACCGAATTACCAGTTAAAATACGAAGCATTATGTATATAAAGAATTAAGCCCTTGAAAAAGGAATTTGCAAAGAATGTTGTAAGCATTTGAGAATAAAAAAGATAATTAATATTAGACTACTAATAGTCACCAATATCATAAGTGTGTTTTATAAATATGTTGTTTATATGGATCGACTCTCACTTTATAGTTATACCGAAAAAGGTTTCTTTTGTTGATGATTGTTGAAAATAAAAAAACATAAAACAACACGGCCTTATTGGCAGTTCTACTTTCACCGCCGAACAACATAGTACATTTTTAATATCCGTTCAAAATATGTTGACGGCATACAGCTGCGACATTTGAAGATTTTATATGTGCAAATATTTCTACTATTACAGGTAAAAAATTGTGGGAAAAATTAAGAGAAAAATAATATTTTCACTGACACTGGAAAATATGATAAGTTTATTGATCGGAGCTGATATGACAGCTCAGTTTCTAACCATAAATATTGTGAAATTGGATGATGATTTATCAGCAATTAGGATGGACCCTGATTTGAAGGAAATACTCTTTAATTAAAAACGACAAGACACTGTCTGCTGTCACAATTTTTGTGGTCAACTCCTCTGTTTCCGACATAAATAAGACACTTTAGGTATTATGGATCCAATAGAAAAGTAAATTTAGAACAAATAAAAGTCAATTTTGAGAATACGACAACCCTAAACGTGGAAGATAGATATGAGGTACTACTATAATAATATCAGTTTTGTTGATTTGGCAAAAGCTTTCAACACAATATCGCATATAATACTTTATTGCGCATAAACAAAGAACACATATTAAAATTAGCAAAAATTTGACAAATTGGCGGTCTTATCGCTAATAAGCGATCTCTTCCAGACAACCTTTGGGTAGAGGACACTTTATAGAAAATCTGAGTAGTATGTGCTAACTGAATAAATATTAGTTACGGATCAAAACCCAACAATATGAAATATAATAATATATACAAATGTATAACTAAATTAATAAATATCAAATAATACTAATACACAAACTACTAACCTATAAATAAAATAAAAGATAAACTAATACTAATACACAAACTACATACATCTTAATTAATATAGATAAATAATCAGTGTAATAATGAGACAGTTTAACTGTTTAAATAATGTGTAATTACCAGGTTTTTAAAAATTCTTAAAGTTTTAGCTTGTTTGACGTCGAAAGGTAAAGCGTTCCATAGTTTTATGGCAGTGACGGTGAATGAGTCATTATATGTTTGAGAATAGTGTGTTGGAGTTTTTAGCATCAAGTTTGTTGTAGCGCGAAGAACAGTAGACCCTATAAAATTGAAACATTCTTTCAAGTATAACGAGGCAGAAGGATTGAACAGTACGTTGTAGAGAAGAAATAGAATATGAGTATTCCGGCAAAGGCGAATTGGGAGCCACTTGAGTTTTAATCGAAATTCAGATATGTGATCATATTTACGTAGACCAAATATGTATCTAATGCATAGGTTCTGGAGACGCTCAAGCTTATTTAATTGCTCCTCAGTAAGGTCAAGATAGCTAGTATCCGCATAATCGAGAACAGGAAGCAAAAGGGATCTAGCCAGTGCAATTTTAATGGAAATGGGTAGAAAGTTACGCAGTCTGCTAATAGATTTAGCTGATGCAAATATTTTTCTGCTAACTTCTTTTAATTGTGGTTGCCATGAAAGTGTCTGGTCTATAACGATACCTAAGTTTTTAACAGTCTCGCTATATGGAATGACTGTTTCGTTTATACTTACTTTAGGGAGATCCTGTACATTAATCTTAGGTATCATTCTTGAACCACCCACAATAATAAGTTGAGTTTTTTTTTTGGATTTACATTAAGTCCGAACGAGGTACTCCACTCTGTAATACGAGCAAGATCGCCATTTATTATAGCAACTGCACTTTTTAGTTCATTAACCGGAGCCTGAATATATATTTGAAGATCGTCTGCATATAGATGGTAGAGAGAAGATAATTTAGATGTTATATTATTAATGAAAATAGCAAAGAGAAGTGGAGACAACACGCCACCTTGCGGAACGCCGGCATTGGTGAAGCACCAAGTAGAGAAAGAATCATTTACCTTGCTCCGCTGACGGCGCCCACGAATCGACTGGTAACTATGAAACCAGTCGAGTGCTGTTGGAGATATGTTAAGAGAACTTAAAAGAAAAAGTAATATATCAAAGTCAACAGTGTTAAAGGCATTGCTAAAATCTAATAGTGTTAGTACTGTGACTTTTCTGCTTTCTATACCAAGACGAATGTCATCAGAGATTTTGACAAGTGCAGTAGTCGTACTATGTCCAGGGCAAAACCAGATTGAAGAGTATTTAACAAGTTGTTTTTAGTAAGGAAATAAGATAGTTGTTCATAAACAAGACGTTCAAGAACTTTGGATAGGAATGGTAAGATGGATATGGGACGGTAATCGGAATAACAGGCAGGATTTGCTTTTTTCGGCAAAGGAACAATTAATGAATCTTTCCAGGATTCTGGAAATTCTCCAGTTGCAATAGATTGATTGAGGATATTTGTGATAATAGGAAGAATTATGTCAAGGATAGGAAGGATCATGTTACGGCTAATGCAGTCACTCCCAACGGCATTGGAAGTGATGGAGATAATGCTCTTCTTAACATCACAATCAGAAAATCGACATAGAAAAAACGGAGAAAAGTCAGGAGTAGGTTTTAACGAAAGTGAGTTGAGCGTATTTATTTTTTTGTTGCCATCAATAGCAACATTAGAAGAAAAGTGTTTATTAAGAAGATTGATATCAGTATAATGTAAAAGAGGAATACGATTTGTCTTGCCAACTCCTAATGACTTAAGAAATGTCGAGATTTTAGCCGGATCACCGTTTTCAACGGACTCATGGATATGGCGTCGTTGTGTGTCTCTACACTCGATTGCAGCGATTTCTTAGGAGTTTATACTTAGAAAGATTGCTTTCATAAGAGTTGGTCTTAAATTTAGCTTTAGCGCGATTTCTTTTATCCATCATCTGTTTTATTTCCTCAGTAAGCCACGGTGCTGGAAGATGTTTTATTTTAATCTTACGTTTTGGAGCATGTACGGCATAAAGGTCAGTAATGACTTTGTTAAATAATAAAATGTCTCATAAACTGTAGATGCTTTAATTACTGCGTCCCAATGTAATTTACTGGCGTCATCACATAGTCGGTTCACATCCATTCCGCTGAAATTACGTTGCTGAACTTTTCTCGATTTAGCTTTAGGAGGACGTACTATGTAGGATAGGTAAATCAAGTCATGATAAGAAAAGGCGTCAGTAGCGCACTGACCATGTTTGTACACATGTTTTTGGGAGGAAACTATGATGAAATGTAAAAGGGAAGGTGTACAATTAGGAAAGAAATGTGCAGCTTTAAGGGGCAATATTTGAAGGTTGCATCCCTCTACAATACTGTTAAGCCGGTGTGAATGTCTGCCGTTTTTTAATAAACAGGTGCTAAAGTCTCCCATAACAATTGTGTGATCGTAGAGGGGTGTTAAATTTACTAAAAGGTTTTCAAAAGAAGAAAAGTAATTAATGTGTAAATTGGGACTATAGAAAACTCCAAGAAGAATCTTAGTGTTCGCAAGTTTTACCTCAATAAAAATATGTTCGGAGGCATTAGAGGAAAGTTGATCGGAAATGTTTATTATTAAAAAGGGAAAGTAAGACCTAAATTTAGATTTGATATATTATGTTAATCTATATGTATATATATATATATATGTGTGTGTGTATATCTATAATACAATAATAAGACTATTAATATATAAGTACTATATGTGGTATAAAATAAAATGAAAATAAAAATATAAGTATTTGCGCTCCACCTGCCAGCAGTCTGGGTAAGGAAAAAATACAAATTAAATACAAAACAAAACAAATAAACATTTTCACATAACAGAGAAACAAACAAAAAAAAGTAATATTTTACGTTCAAATTTACGTTTTACAAAAATAAAGCTAATTAAACAGAAACTAACACAAAATAGGAAACAAATTTATTATAATGACCAACTCAGTCGAAAATTCGATAAAAAAAAAACAAAAACCCGGTCCCAAAAACGCGGTTACTAAAGCCGTAAAATCATAAAAAATAATAAAAAAATATTTGAAGTTTGAAGGTTATTTTGCTTGCTCTGTTTATTTCATAAGAATAAATAACTGTGTAAACGTAAAAATTGAAGGTAGAAAATAAATAAGAACAAGTCCAAAACATCCGAAAAGGACAGTTAATGGGCATAATGGGCGTAAGTAATGCACTTTAATCTTGCATATAATGAATATATTATTGCCATTAAACAAATACTTTAACAATATTTTTAATTTCAAATAGAACACAGCTGTTCACAGTGGCAAACCTACCCAAACATTTGAACAAATTAAGGTTATACGGTGTCACTAGTACCGCGCTTCACTGGTTCAAGAGCTACTTGTCAAATAGGTGTCAAATTGCAAAAAATAGGAGTGAACGACAAAAAATAATGTTTGGTGTTCCACTGGGCAGTGTCCTTGGCCCAATCCTATTGTTGTTACTATATAGCCACCATAATTTAAGTTGAAGATATATGCAGCCAAGGATAAAAGCAATCTTATAGTAGATCTTCGGACTACAGGAGAAAAGGTTTCATAATAATCTACTCTGTAAGTCTGAGAGAAACCCTTAGCGACGAGCCTCGCTTTGTGTTTTATGTTTCCATCAGCATCACATTTGTATTTGAAAACCCATTTGTTTCCAACAACCTTCGCTTCTGGAGGCCTATCTACAAGTTCCCATACGCTGTTTTTCTGCAAAGATTCTAGTTCCTTAAAATTCTCACACTCAATTCCTCTTGAATATTGTCACCAGTTCCACAACATGGAATTAGCTTTGATAATTCACAGGATGAATCCATAACAGCTTGTTGCTCTGCAGACACACACTGTGTTTGGTGTTGATTTTCCAGCAAGTCAGGATATTGCTCTTGTATAGAGTCCTCAGTCACAGAGTCCTGATTGTAAATACTATTGTCACCTACATTATCAAGGAAAGTTACATCCCTTGCCCGGACAATCTTATTTGGATTATCAGGATCTGCAAAACGATATCCTTTTGTTTCTGAAGAATAGCCCAAAAAAATACATTTTTTACTTTTAGCATCCCATTTCCAGCGACACATTTTTGGAATAAAGACATAAGCTAGAGAAAAAAAAATCCCAAAATTACTAGCATCAAACTCTTTACCTGACCATAGCGTTTCTGGAATTTTTTGATGATTCCCACTATGAGGCAGTCTATTTTTAAAGTACGCAGCCGTATTGCAAGCTTCAGCCCAAATCTTTTTAGACAAACCTGAATCTAGCAGCATTGTTCTAGCCATTTTAGAAATAGTTCTAATAGTTCTCTCTGCTACTCCGTTTTGCTCGGGAGTATAGGAAACCGTTAACTGATGTTTAATACCTTTACTTTTAAGAAATTTTGCAAAATTCCGATTGACATATTCAGTCCCATTGTCAGACCTTAAAGTCTTTATAACAACCCCGTTTCAGTTTCAACTTCCGCGACAAAACGTTTAATATTTTCAAGGACCTCTGATTTTGACTTTAAGAAGAAAGCAAACATCTTTCTAGTACAATCATCAACTGTTATAAGCATGTATTTTGCCCCGCCATAAGATACCTCTGACATTGGTCCACAAAGATCAGAATGAACCAAGTGTAACTTACATGCCACCCGACTGTCACCATTCTTAGGAAAAGGCAAACGATGTTGCTTACCCTGGATGCACGGAATACATGGCTCCACCTTATGACTGTCACTATCTAGTTGAATGCCTGGTACAAACCGCAGGTCTCGAAAATTAACATGTCCAAGACGCCGATGCCATATCTTCGTATTACTATTAGCCTGAACTGTAGCCAAAGCACCATCTAACACTGGAACACAATTATCCAATTTATAGAAACCTGATACTCTACTAGCTGTAGCTATAGGCTGACTTGTCAATGAAATATGACAACTTGACTCCTCGTATATTTCGCAACCATTTGAGCGAAATATCACACACAAACCTTCCTCTACTAACCTTGACACAGACAAAAGATTAAAACGCAAGTCAGGTACAAAAGTAACATTTTTAATTTTAAAAGTTCTCATTCAAACTTACTGAAATATTACCATTACCACAACTTGACATTTTCTCGTTATTCGCACAGCATACATTAGCATTACTTTGAAAATTCTTAAAGTCCTTCAGCAATTCCTTTTTAAAAGACATGTGTGTCGATGCTCCGCTATCGATATACCAATCACAAGAATTGAACACATCACTATCGCTTATACCGAATAAAGTATGCAAGCATTTATCATTACTTTTTGATGTAGAAGCGACTTCTTTATTCTGTAGCGTAGGGCAATCTGGTTTCTTGTGACCCTTTTTCCCGCACATAAAACATCGAACTTTGTAGACTGAAGAAGACTGTTGCTTTTTCTTAGCTAATAGTACAGTATCCGTTTGATTTGAAAAACTTCTATGTGAATGTTCTTGTAAGAGCTTGATGCGAACATTTTGCGATGTCAGTTTCATCCCTGAGTGCTCAAGTGCCATTCGCATGGGCTTATATTCTTCTGGAAAACCCCTCAAAAGAACAACTGTAACTAGTTCGTCATTAATGCCTTTGTCTATGTCCTTAAGCTTCTGAGCATGGGTAATCATGCATCGACCCGTGTTTTACCAACTTTTCATCCAGAAACGCATCCATATGCGCAATTCTCCTATTGATCCCCTTGTCCTCAAAAACTACTGCAAGCGCATCCCAAGCCTCCTTTGCCGTATTAGCATCCCGAAGATATGGGTAAACATGCGGTTCTACATGCAAACAAATGAGAGCCAAAGCTTCCTCATCACGATATTTAAGTACAGAATCTTTTGGAGTACTTACTGTAAAGTTGTACAACTTTTCACGTAGCAGCACCATTTTCATATCAAACTTCCATGAGCTATAATCTTCCATGTCATGAAGCTTATTTATAGTAGCTAAGCCCTTATTTTTCGTGATCTGGGTCCATAACCTATTAATTATTCATAAATATATAAAATAAATGTACGCAGTTTGGTTTGACAACTAAGAGTATATTTTCATAATATAGAAAGTCAATTGTACAGAGATTTAAATTTGGAAGAATGATACAATAGAAAAAGGTTTACATTAACAGAAACGAAGTGTATAACAATTGTAAATTGATTCCTTTGCCCAGCTACAATAGCTCCGCTGACCTGACCACCTTTATCCTACCTAAATACCCTTACCTCTTTGTGTAAGAGTTAAATGCAAAACCTCTCTCACAGCCTTGCCATGAAATCGATGAAGCCCGTTTCCTGTGCCTAGAGAATGACGCTGTTTTGCTGACTGAAGACAATTGCGTCCCCGAACTCATGAAGTTTTAAATAAACATTTTAAGCTATCACCCAGTTCCTGTCATTATCGATGAGGTCAAAGCCGACCTTAAAAAGCCCGGAAACTAAAACATCTGTCTATGAATGACGAAGATGATGACTAACATTCGAAAGACATCAAAAAGGAAAAGACATAATTTTCACGAAATTACCTATAATAAACCTACCGAAAATAGTCACACCCCCGAAGATGCACAGGAAGCCTATCAACCTTGATGGAATCGAACTTGGCGACATCCAGTTCGAAAAAAAAAACAATGACCCTTACGCGCCCTTACTACATGGAATACAAACCTTTTATGGTACTGTTCTAAACCGTAGGTACGCGCTTTATCCTAAGCAATACTGGTTTGTTATCTCTGAATGATCGCACTGGACCCACTAGTGGATCTGCTCAGTGGAACCAATAGACCGTAAGGGCTTCATTCAACCCACCCCGTACTATAAACGCGTTACTGAGCATAAGCGATAAACAAATGTATGAAGAACTATATGTATCGTTTTTTTTTTAACATAATTCCAAGTTATTGTCCGTTTTTCCGCCTGTATTTGGAACTAGCTCATATACCCTGCCAGTAAATAGCATTAGGTAAGTATAAAATTTATTTTGCAACATTTTGTAACCTGAGCTAAATGTTGCGAAACTTTGTTACAAATATTGTTCTCGACATTTTATAACCAAAGAAAATAAAACTTCTTTGATAATCATAATTTTATAATTTATGGCCTAAATATTTACACAATTCGATAATGTTTTCTATAATTTTTTCAGAAAGTAAGACTTTTTTCTTCTTCTTCATTGTGGTTAAGAAAACTAATTTTGTTTTTAAGAGTGAAAATATTATTTAGTTTTAACTATAGTGACATACTAGCTAAGAAACGACATAATTTTATTTCTTCACGATATGAAATATTTCTTTGTTATGTAAATTTAATATTTTGAATCAAAAAAAGTCTTGTAACTGTTTTAGAATTTCCCGATAGATGCACATTTTATTCAATGTTAACTTTCTTAATTTATTGTCTTCTAGCTTTTTTTCGTGGCCCGGCCACGTTTAATCCAGATTTCTATGGTTATGTAGAAGGTACATTAATTTGATGTATCTCTTATGGTTGACTCAGCATAAGCTATTCAAGCACCCGAAAAGCATGTTCTTTCTGACTTGATTCACCATATTCGTAACTGCTTATTTCCTATGTTACCTACTTCATGTAACAAAATATATCGTTTAACCCGGCCAGCTAACAAATTTATTAATTACTATTTAATAAATTTAAATTGAAGATAAGTGGTTCTACCGTAAAAATAACATAAACGGACAGACAGACAGAGTTGAGTTTTGTGATATGTAGATAGAAGGGTAGGTATATTACGGACTTACCGTTCAAGTTTATCCCCGACATATTTGGAATTGTAAATGTCCTTTGGTGGCACTAAATCATTCTCTTCCAAATCACGACGATTTCCATGATAATAAATTGGAAACATCCACAGAAACAAAAATCGCGAAAGAAGACCAGGTGGTTTTTTCTGTGGAGGCACATCATTTTCTGTGCTTCCTCTTTCATCATTATCACAATCACTTATTTTTATACCCATTTTAAGAATAGTTTTATTAAACTTAAATTGAATTAAATAGTCCGCTATACATGTATTTGTCTTTGGACATTAAATAAATCGAATACAATAAGACACTTTCAAACAGCGCCTAACTAAGATGTGGTGTTTCTATCTATACACACATAATTATGTTAAACAACAACGTCATCTTTATAAAACTAGTTTAAACAAAAACAACTAAGTTTAATTCATTAATCAAATTGTTTACATAAAAACTCAAGTAAACCTTAATCGTGCACATTTAAGGCGCTTGAGATATTTGCTAAGCGTTATTGATATCTTATTGTGCTATGGTATACGCTGTGGCTAGACTTAAAACTTTAAAAATCGAACATTTGGAATCACAAACATGTAAATGACATAAAAAAATCCAAAACTGACCGGTTTGGATAATGGTCTTAATAGAATATTCTGCATAACAGTGTAACGGTCCAAGTTCTTCGGACTTAATAATGGGAATAAATTATAGGTTGAAACAGAAACTTTAACTTAAGCAGTTAAGGTCATCGGGTCATCACTGATTATAGCGCCTTATCCATAGCATCCGTTATTATACCAAGAGCAGTTTACATACCCAACCGCTAAATAACTTTCTATGTTGGGCTTTCAAAATCTTATGTTGAGAATCTATGCATTTACCTAATACCTAATGTGTAAAACCGGTTACCTTTTTAGGGTTCCGTACCCAAAGGGTGATAAGCGGAACCCTATTACTAAGACTTCGCTGTCCGTCCATCCGTCCATCTGTCACCAGGCTGTATCTCATGAACCGTAATAGGTAGACAGTTGAAATTTCCAGAGAAGATGTATTTCTGTAGCCGCTATAACAAAAAACACCAAAAAACAGAATAAAATAAATATTAAAGGGAGCTGCCATACAATATTTTTACTCAATTTTGCTCGATATTGATACCAGCAACGTGTAGACGCTTAAAATATTCAGAGAATATTTAGTTATATAGTAACTTTAAAAATAAATAATTAAATTAAAATAAAACAAATATCTAAAGGGGGCTCCCATACAACAAACGTGATTTTTTTGCTCTTTTTATAGATAATGGTACGGAATTCTTCATGCGCGATTCCGACTCGCACTTAGCCAATTTTTTACGAATCTGACAATACTATAGTCAAATTAAAACGAGCAGTAAAGATTTCTGAAGTCAATAAACAATTTAGCTATCTTATTACAAATACCCTTATTTAGCAAGATGTGCTAGATACCCGGGGCTGAAAGTCACTTTATTTGATTTTTGCATTTTAACTTTACAGCGATAGCCGAGAAATCAGAAAAATTCAGACTGATATATCATTTTTTATATTTATTTTATAAGTATGTACCAGTTTTAAACACATCTGTGCCCCAGATCAAATTCCGTTTCACCAGTTTTGAGTTCATTGCGTACACTTTCTCGCCGCTTACTGCTACCCCACGTAACTCTACCAGGTGTTATAAATTATTGTTCCATGGTACAATTCACTTTTCACTCACAATAATTATTATGTTTTGTATCAATTTGAAACTGTCCGTCCCATTTCAGCTCTTCTATTTATGCGCTAGGCCAAACCTAAACTGCTGGAAGAAACTTCAAAAATGGTGACCAAGATATACGCCTGAAGTCAAGAAAAAAACTTTGGGATCCAGAAGTATGACATGTACGGACAAAAAATGAAAACCTTAAATTATATTTTGAATTTCCATCTACATTGAATTTTGCTGATTTTCTGTAGAAGTCCTAGAAAAAATGTAATAAAACTAAACAATACGCGAAATGTTTTATTTGTTTGCCGTCATTGTGGTTCATAATTCAAATCTTATGACCGCTCCTCAGTCGCATTGTGAAATCATAGCGAGACTAAGGTTATCCGTGCAACGTTAAACATTAAATTATTTCGGGTTTATTATAATAGTTTCAACCGTATCATAGAAATCAATATAAGATATCTACTTTTAATAATCGATCGCAATTCATCAGTTATATTGTTTTTCATTTCTCATAATTTGATAAATTATCTAAGAAGCGGGTTGAAACTGAGAAGCGAGCCTTGTAAAGTAAACAAAAAGAATTGTTTAATAATTTGTAGTTACACTGGACAAAGGCAGACGCCTATACAGACACACTTTGATTATTACTTGTTATATATTTTTGTTTGTGATGTTATGACACTAAACCATTAAAAAAATAATACAGGTAGATTATTGACATAACTTAAACATAATCTTTTACCAAGCTAGCATTAAATTAAACAAATACTAAAAAACAGAATAAAATAAATATTTAAGGGAGTTCCCATACAACAAACGTGATTTTTTTTGCTCGATATTGATAACGGCAACAGGTAGACGCTTAAAATATTCACAGAATATTTATTTATATAGTCACTTTAAAAATAAATAATTAAATTAAAATAAAACAAATATTTAAGGGCTCCCATACAACAAACGTAATTTTATTGCCGTTTTTATAGATAATGGTACGGAACCCTTCGTGCGCGAGTCCGACTCGCACTTAGCCGATTTTTTCTGTTATCTACGTTACACAAGAGCAGGTTTTGTGTTTACTATAAAGAACTTTTTTTATTGAAAAAGTGGACTATCGATCAAGATGAGATGTGTAAATTGCTTTTCGGCAAATGGAAACATGAGGCGACATTTAGTATCCTCCTCGTTAGGAATTAATATTCAATTCTGGCTAGCTATGCAGGTAGGTATTACATTTTGCTGTAACTGTTTTAATAGTTTTAATCTTATATTCGAATGTATACTAATGCTAAGTAATATTTTTTAATATTATACAGTACGATTTCTGCCCCATTTGTTTCATAGTATACAATCTCTCTCGTGTTTTAAAGAATTTTCCAAAACCATTTTAAAATAATTTGTATTAAGAAAATGAAATTTAAATATCCGCAAAAGACGATAGGAAGGCGTGCTAGTTTCAGATATAAAATATTAATAGAAGTATTCTATTTAATAAAAGGCAAGAGAACTTGGCGTTTTGTAAGACAATAAAATTTATACTATGTCGAAAGGGATTATCATGCATATCAATGAGATTATTTGTAACGGTATTTACGGATTGGAGTGAAAACTAGTGTGTTTAAAAGTAACTATAGAACCAGGGTAACACAAATACGGTATTATTTTTTTATCCAAGATATCACGTTACCTGGTTTACATGCATACTTAAATAAACCTGTATTTCGTGATTATACCCAACCACAGATGTAAATCTAAATACCCAACACTAAGAAAATACCCAACGCCACAGATCTATTATCACGGAGATGCCATCAAGTATGCCGTTTCCTCAGCGCCCGCGCTAGCCATGGTCTCCGCTCTGTAAATTTTATTCTATTGCATTGATTAATAAATGAGATCACTGAGAAATACATATGTATGTATATATTCCACAAATCACGTGAGTTTGAAACTTGTTTGTTACACAATCACGCGTACGCACATTTAAAGCGCATGTCTACGATCGATCGAATTCGGTGGAAATTTGAAACTTATAAACCATGTCTCGGATTTACATGTAGCAAGCGTTTTATTCCAGTCAAGAGTAACTTATAATTATTGTTGCGATGAAGTGAGTATGACACTATACAGGGATTATTATTACTTTTTATCTTCTGTCATAAATCATAAAATAAAATACTATCTATATAAAAATTTTATAATCTATATAAACCTGAATAAATTATATAAAACATGTAAAACAATTTTTCTAACGAACCAATCAACCAAATATTTTTTTTTTTTTTTTTGCAAACAAGCTTACGGATGTTAAGCGTAGCCTATGGACGCTTGCAACACCAGGGGTATCACTTGCGCGTTGCCGACCCTTCAGAAATCTAATAACTTCTTTCTTGAAGAACTCCATACTGTAGTCCTTGCAGAAAACCTTGGCAGGGAGCTCATTCCACAACTTAAGAGTTTGCGGGAGGAAGTTTCTCTGAAACCGCACTATACGCGACCATTTAGGTAATGAATTCCCTGCCGATGGCGAGCGGTGCGATGGTAGAAAGTAGCCGTGGGCATCATTTCGAACAATTCCTCAGAACACAACCCATTGTACAAGCGGTAGAACACACACAGTGAGGCAAAGTCTCTCCTCAGACTTAAGGGCTCGATACCGCAAGTGAGTTTGGAATCGTCGACAATTCTCACAGCCCGTCGTTGAACCGAGTCAAAAGGGCCAAGCTGGTATCCGGGTGCACCTGCCCAGAGATGGCAGCAGTACTCCATATGGGGCCGAACTTGCGACTTGTAAAGTAACAACCTTTGCCCCGACGTGAAGCACTGCTTCGCTCTGTTGAGTACACCAAGTTTTTTGGACGCCAGCTTCACCTTATCTGATAAATGATCTCGGAACTGAACATCGCTGGAGATGTCGACACCAAGGATCCCAATGCTCTTGGAGATAGAGAGGGGAGTGTTCTGGAATTGTGGGACTACAGTGAATGGAGTTTTCTTAGCGGTGAACGCGCACACTTGTGTCTTTGTAGGGTTGAATCGGACCAAGTTTACCCGTCCCCAGTCAGAGACCTGGGACAGTGTGGTCTCGATTTGAGACACAAGTTCTCCGCGGTTTTCCTCCACGAGGGATGTTTGCACGACCCGTGTAAAAAGCGTCTCCGGTACTGTCATCTGCATAGCAATGTATGTTGTTAATGTCCAACATGTCATTGATATGCAGTAGAAACAGCGTAGGAGACAGCACAGAGCCTTGCGGGACACCAGCATTAATGTCCATGCTATCAGAGAACTACCGTCAACTACGGTTCGTATGCGTCTGCCGGACAAAATGCTAGCCACCCATTTGCACAAACCCTCGGGCACTCCGTAAGATGGCAACTTCGATAGAAGACCCCGGTGCCAGACCCGATCGAACGCCTTCGCTATGTCCAGGCTACATGCCAATGCCTCCCCCTGACTCTTAACGGCTAGTGCCCATCGGTGTGTGAGATACACTAGAAGGTCACCAGTCGAGCTACCTTGGCGAAAGCCATATTGACGGTCACTGAACAGATCGTGTACTTCTAGGTATCTTAGAAGCTGTGTGTTGATCACACGCTCCATCACCTTAGAGAGGAGAGAGGTTTTAGCGATAGGCCTGTAATTCGACGGATCTGATCTATCGCCCTTTTTGGGCACCGGGTGCACATTCGCAGTCTTCCATGAAGACGGAAATTGCCTAGTGTGGTAGGAAAGCGCGAAGAGGCGCGTGAGTACAGGACATAACTCAGGAGCACACTGCTTAAGCACCACTGCCGGTATACCGTCTGGCCCACTCGACTTATGAACGTCTAGAGAAAGCAACGCCCGGCTGACCTCCCGCTGCGTTATGGAGATTTCCGGCATGGTCTTACCGCACCACGGTATAGTAGGTGGTACAGCGCCTCATCGTTCATGTTCGAGTTTGAGGCAAAGAGACTGCCCAGTAGATCGGCTTTCTCTTTAGCACTATGGGCCAAGTCACCATCGGTCTTTCGCAGTGGTGGTAACGACGACTGGCAAAAATTCCCTTCGGCAGCTTTGGCAAGCGACCAGAAAGCACGACTCCCAGAAGGATAGCTCGCAAGTCGCAAGAATTTTAGCTTTTCTGCAAGAACTATTAAACCACGGTCGTTTTTTGACGCCGGCAGCTACTCGCGGGTTAGGAATATAGCATTCCATACCAGCAAGGATTGTCTCAGTGACTGCGGCTGCGCAGACGTCAGGATCTTCTGAGTTAAAGCAGATCTGCCTCCACGGGTACGATGCATAAAATTCTCGCAATCCATCCCAGTCTGCCGAATTATAGTGCCACACACGACGCCAATTAGTTGGCCCAGAAGGATCGGTTTGTGTGCATGACACTTGAGTCCGAACGAGACAGTGGTCCGAGAAGCCAAGAGGCGCATCCACTGACACGGAGTATCCGTCCGGACGAGTAGTCAGCAGAAGGTCCAGTAAGGAGCTCGTATGTTCCTCTATATCTGGTATTCTCGTTGGAGAAAGTACCAGCTGAGAGAATCCATAGGTCAGAGCAAATTCATGAGCAGATATCCCAGCATAGTTATTGGTTCGAGAACTGAGCCACTCGCGTGTGGAAAGAAGGTGCCAGAATTGTGTCAATTCGTGAAATTGTATTTGAAAAGCAGGATGTTATGTATTTGAATATGTTGATGTTTTAATAATTTTTTGTAACTTGCTACAGTAATGCAAAAAAGATGTGAACACAGAGTTTTTTATGTTGAGTTTAGTTGAGTTGGCATTTTATTTAGAGAGTGGGGAATATGGGTTGAGATCTCGGAAATTTCTAGAAGACTAAATCTCTCGGTGGCAACAGTATTTTAAAAAACTCAGCTTTTCAATGTTATTATAAATAATTTCTAAAAAAGTGATCATTTCACATACCATTTCTTTTATTTGAATTAACTTTTGAAAATAGAACTGGCGTTGCTTGACAATCGTTGGATGTAGGCGTTGGTGCATTTGTCAACATGAATAAATACAAAAATCTGCCAAGTGCAAGTCGGACTCGCGCACGAAGGGTACCGTACCATTATCTATAAAAACGGCAAGCAAATCACGTTTGTTGTATGCGAGCTCCCCTTAAAGTGACTATATAACTAAAAATTCTGTGAATATTTGAAGTGTCTATCTGTTGCCGTTATCAATATCGAGCAAAATCGAGAAAAAAAATCACGTTTGTTGTATGGGAGCCCCTTTAAAATTAATTTTATTCTGTGTTTTTGTATTTGTTGTTATAGCGGCAACCCTCAAAATGGAATAGCCGCTAAATCTCCAAAATTTTTACTGTAATTAATACAAATTGAGGTGAAGTTGAACGTGTCTTTTTAGTTATTTGAGAATGTCACCAAGTGAAGACAAGGGTCTTAATACTACACTAGTACAAACAACACGGATTGATTTACCGGAGAATAACCTTTTGTCGAATACTCAAAACTGTTCCCAAGTACGTACTTACTTACTTACTTATAGTTTTCCATACTGTATAAATTATTTTTGTGTAGTACGTTTTTCAAATTTATATTATTTTCTCGCACTTGAAGTTAAAAGCAGAGTGTCAAACTCGGGATTAAATATAGACAGACTTATAGAACTGGACAACTCATTCCCTCGACAGCTTTAAAAAAAATGTTTTTTTTTCTGAACTGACATTGCTATCTGGATTGCGAGATCGTCATCTGGGGCCGTTAGTACGTGCCGAGGCCGCCTAGCTATAGTTTTACGACCATGCCGAGGTCGATTGGGGTGATGGAAAAAATTATAGCAAAAGTGTGACAGTGACCAAGCAAACGTATGGTGTCTTGTCTATAAGAACCTATCCATATATATATATATAGATAAACCATCACTAATAGATGTGAAAAAGGGTCGAGCAATGATTTTCCCTATCTTCTTGGACACTTTATACAATCACGTTATTAGTAACTACTATGAACGAATAACCTTATAAATAAAAAAAGAATTTCTCGAATCGGTCCAGGCGTCTTCGAAAAATCGGGTAACATACATAAATAAAAAACGAGTTGCACTCCGGGAGTGCCGGCAGAAGTGAAAACCTTTACACACGATTCGCGCTTAACACTCAAATATGTCACAAGACATGTCTTTGACATTGTCAAGAAATAATAATGTTTGTTTATTTACTTTTTTGACGTAGTATATTTGACATCGCAATCTATCATAGAATTAAAATTCCATATCCAACCTCCCTGTACTACTCATAATCGCTAATACTAAAAATAAAAATTATAATAGGCGTGGCATTACGGTTTCCGTATTTTACAAAGACAAAGATGCACTTTGTTCAATTTCCATATTTTAAACACTTTATATACACGAATTTTACGAATACACAGCAGCCACTACACAGACGGTCGAGCCATCAGCTGTCACCATCCATGGATGCGC
This sequence comes from Apoda limacodes, assembly GCA_946406115.1. Lineage (NCBI taxonomy): Eukaryota > Metazoa > Arthropoda > Insecta > Lepidoptera > Limacodidae > Apoda > Apoda limacodes. The sequence goes on from OX291546.1 coordinate 16,254,269, forward strand.
GTAGCACGCTGTAACATAAACACACACGACCATTCACGCAAGCGCCCTGCGCTGCTTAAACGAAACAGCAGGCGCAGGCATACATTTTCGCCGCGCCGTAGAAAGAGAGGGGGATACTGCCTCTCCTACGCCGCGCCAGCTGTCTACTCTCCATACCAAAAAAAGTGCACAACGCCGCTAAAGAAGTTTTCACTTCAAAAAAAAAGATTCCGACGAATTGAGAACCTCCTCCTTTTTTTGAAACCGGTTAAAAATTCCACAACACAACATTATATTTGTTGTTATATTTTATGTTTATTCGGCCTTATCAAATTAATACACTGTCTATGTTTACAAAAATATTAACGAAACAAATATCGAGAAGATAATTTAAACATAACAATAACATTTTTAAATATAGTTCACAGATCGGTAAACATATCATAAACGACTCTGGTGAGTTAAAATTATACCTGGTGTGCAAAAAAAAATCAGAGTAACTAAAAGACTAGAATTATTTTTTAAATTTTTTCCTTTGTTTTACATTCAGTTAGGGTGTAGAAATGGTGGCGCTTGTAAGAAAAAAATATGGCAAGAAATAAAAGAAAAAGAGTTTATTCAGCGGCCGCTCCATCCACATTTAATGTGGACTTTTGCATCATTAGGGGTATTCACGCAAATCTTAACGCAGTCCACCTCCATCTGGAGACTGCGCAGCCGACCATTCTTTTTCTAACGGAGACGCAGATATCCTGCCCGGCCGATACATCATACCTTCATTATCCCGGTTACAAACTTGAGCACAATTTTGTGAGTCGTGCCGGTGTATGTATGTTCGTCCGGGAGGATATCTGCTGTCGCCGCCTTCATAGCCTTGAAGACAGGGACCTGTCGATATTGTGGGTGCGCGTAGATTACGGCGGCCACACTCGTATCTATGCGTGCCTATACAGGTCTCATAGCGGTGACACGGACGTAACTCGACTCTTCACGCACCTGAGTTTGACGACTGACAAAGTTCTAGAGCAATATCCCACAGCAGAACTAGTTATTTTGGGAGACTTTAACGCCCACCATCGCGAGTGGCTCAGTTCTCGAACCAATAACTATGCTGGGATATCTGCTTATGAATTTGCTCTGACCTATGGATTCTCTCAGCTGGTACTTTCTCCAACGAGAATACCAGATATAGAGGAACATACGAGCTCCTTACTGGACCTTCTGCTGACTACTCGTCCGGACGGATACTCCGTCTCAGTGGATGCGCCTCTTGGCTCCTCGGACCACTGTCTCGTTCGGACTCAAGTGTCATGCACACAACCTGATCCTTCTGGGCCAACTAATTGGCGTCGTGTGTGGCACTATAAGTCGGCAGACTGGGATGGATTGCGAGAATTTTACGCATCGTACCCGTGGAGGCAGATCTGCTTTAACTCAGAAGATCTGAGACAATCCTTGCTGGTATGGAATGCTATATTCCTAACCCGCGAGTAGCTGCCGGCGTCAAAAAACGACCGTGGTTTAATAGGTCTTGCAGAAAAGCTAAAATTCTTAAGCAAAATGCATATGAGGCTTGGACCACGGCTCGTTTTAATAAGGATCCGAATATTTTTGAGTTAAAACGCAAATTAAATGCTGCCTCGAGGTTCAGTAAGAAAGCAACTGCCAGAGCAAAATTCTAATTCATCGGCAAAATAGGTGGGCGACTTGCGAGCTATCCTTCTGGGATTCGTGCTTTCTGGTCGCTTGCCAAAGCTGCCGAAGGGAACTTCTGCCAGTCGTCGTTACCACCACTGCGAAAGACCGATGGTGACTTGGCCCATAGTGCTAAAGAGAAAGCCGATCTACTGGGCAGTCTCTTTGATTCGAACTCGAATATGAACGATGAAGTCGCAGTACCACCTACTATACCGTGGTGCGGTAAGACCATGCCGGAAATCTCCATAACGCAGCGGGAGGTCAGGGGGGCGTTACTTTCTCTAGACGTTCATAAGTCGAGTGGGCCAGACGGTATACCAGCAGTGGTGCTTAAGCAGTGTGCTCCTGAGTTATGTCCTGTACTCACGCGCCTCTTCGCGCTTTCCTACCACACTAGGCAATTTCTGTTTTCATGGAAGACTGCGAATGTGCACCCGGTGCCCAAAAAGGGCGATAGATCAGATCCATAAGGAGGAAAACCGCGGAGAACTTGTGTCTCAAATCGAGACCACACTGTCCCAGGTCTCTGACTGGGGACGGGTAAACTTGGTCCGATTCAACCCTACAAAGACACAAGTGTGCGCGTTCACCGCTAAGAAAACTCCATTCACTGTAGTCACACAATTCCAGAACACTCCCCTCTCTATCTCCAAGAGCATTGGGATCCTTGGTGTCGACATCTCCAGCGATGTTCAGTTCCGAGATCATTTATCAGATAAGGTGAAGCTGGCGTCCAAAAAACTTGGTGTACTCAACAGAGCGAAGCAATGCTTCACGTCGGGGCAAAGGTTGTTACTTTACAAGTCGCAAGTTCGGCCCCATATGGAGTACTGCTGCCATCTCTGGGCAGGTGCACCCGGATACCAGCTTGGCCCTTTTGACTCGGTTCAACGACGGGCTGTGAGAATTGTCGACGATTCCAAACTCACTTGCGGTATCGAGCCCTTAAGTCTGAGGAGAGACTTTGCCTCACTGTGTGTGTTCTACCGCTTGTACAATGGGTTGTGTTCTGAGGAATTGTTCGAAATGATGCCCACGGCTACTTTCTACCATCGCACCGCTCGCCATCGGCAGGGAATCCATTCTCACACTTTAGAACCTAAATGGTCGCTTACAGTGCGGTTTCAGAGAAACTTCCTCCCGCGAACGCTTAAGTTGTGGAATGAGCTCCCTGCCAAGGTATTCTGCAAGGACTACAGCATGGAGTTCTTCAAGAAAGAAGTTATTAGATTTCTGAAGGGTCGGCAACGCGCAAGTGATACCCCTGGTGTTGCAAGCGTCCATAGGCTACGGTGACCGCTTACCATCAGGCGGGCCGTAAGCTTGTTTGCCACCTTAGTGGTATAAAAAAAAAAAAAAAAGATTTTTTTTTTCAGTCATTTTTATGAAGCCCTATAGCTAAAAAATTTTTTGTATGAAAACTTGTGATGACCCCATAGTCATAAATTTAGATGATAAGAATTGCTAGAGCACATCGTCGGCAGCTACGTTTGCATGGAGCACTTTTATCTGTGACCCCTCCCTGGACTCCTTAGGAAACCTGGGGAGGTTAAAATTATTTTCAAAAGGGTGTGTGTGTCCAAATTAAACTGATAGATAAGAGATAAGATAAGATAATAATTAAATGGTTAATTTTTAGATACCGCAAATTGCACTTATTAATTAACAAATCAACAACAAACAAACTGTACTCGGCTGGTCTATATAATAAGTAAAGTGTAGGGTAGTACTTTATAATTATAATTATATTATTTTTTATAATAATTGAGTCCCTGCTGGGTCCTAAATGTACAACTTAACAGTCCTTCATTAAATAAAAAATAAGTAGCAAAACTAAATCATCAAAATGACAATTACATATTTAGATAACTATAGAGACTTGTTTTACAAAACAAACATTTTGCGACCAATTTAAACTAAAAATGCCTATTATATTTAGAAATTATTATGTTAACATCGCAGTCTTTCGATTAAACAACCTACCTCGCGCATGGAATCGATTTCTAGGGTTATCGAGGCGTTGAGTTTTTTTCCCGTCTCGACTAAAGACCATTTTCTCTAGAATTCTCGAGCAAAAACCCTAGTGTGTACCTGTGACAGGCCATTTTTTTGACGGGTATAAGCACATTGCCATGAGCATCATTTTTTTTTCTGAGCTTACTATGCAGTTGGCTGTTGCAGCCATTACTGCTTCACCGGGCTTTAGGGGCGAGACTCTGAAGGAGTCTCAGCCCATATAGCGCCTAACGGTCAAGGGCTCCCCGCGGGGGGAGCCTCAGCTTGGGTTGTCGCTCTGGGGGGCGTCCCTTCGACGAGCGTGAGCCTCGAACCCGAAGGTGTGTCAGCGCCAAGAGGGGAGTTCCCCGTTACACTGGTGCGGTTGCAATTGAGTGGGGCGAGCAGAACCCCGACACTCTATGATACCTCGTGTATCCTAGCAGACATCGGCGACGTGTTAGAGGGGAGGCCCTATTAGGGGAGGTCGTTGAGTTAGATTGTCATCTGGGGCCGTTAGTACGTGCTGAGGCCGCCTAACAATAGTTTTACGAACGTGCCGATGTCTGTCGGGGGGATGATAAGTTGTGGATTGTACAATTAATCGATTCGGATGATTTTGTGTACGCTCGAAAAAGCGAACTGCCAGATCTTTGAGATATTGAGGTATCGTGGGGAGCTCGAAGTCCCTGTGTAGGCTTGCATTACGGACGTACCAGGAGGCTCCGGAGGCCGCTCTGAGGAAGCGGTTTTGGAGGGTCTGGAGTTTATGGAGATTGCGTTTAGATAACGCATAGACGACACTAGCATAAGCTAGTATGGGGCGGATGCATCTGACGTAAAGAGTCAGCTTATTTCTAAGCGACATCTTAATGTACCGAGGACAAAAGCGGCTCGGTCTCTTACTATTTTGGTGAGATCGCGGAAGTTCAAACGCCTATCCAGGGTCACATCGAGATATTTGGCCTTGCTTTGCCTACGGTTCGACAAATAGTCTCGTATGATGAGCACAAGGCAGTCTGGCGACTGATAGTTGTACAGTTAATAAATTAAACTGTTGTGCCCATAGACCGATTTTTTCGCTACGCTAAAGACCAACACAGCGAGTAAAAGAGATATACTCATTACATTAACGCTGCACAAGAGAAGAAAAAACAGAGAGCAATATCTAATATGTTCATTTTTTTTCGAGTTGATACCTATAGTGACCCGCTTGTTTGTTGACATCACCTGTTTACTTGATTATTAGGTCAATCCTGACAATAAAGACCATAAAAGTTTAGTGCTTAGGTATGGTGTCTTGTTGCATAACTATTTTTTCCGTAACAGGAAGAAATAACCCGAACAATCATACTTTTCACAGGTAAATACGATATTCTCACGTAGTTTTTACAAACCATATTTTGCCGCATTTCTGTTAAAATTGGCTCAGAAAACAGTTTTTACGTTATTATATTGCTTTTCTTTGTAAAACGTGGTATTATTTCATATAGAATGGTCTAATTAATGTTATTTTAAGTAAAATTGTAAAATGTTTGGTTACGCTAGAGCTTGACAAACCGATGACTTCATAAGGTTCAGTATATCTTTACTTTTCCCGTGATAATTTACCAACATCCAGAGTAATTTAATTTTTATTATGTTACTTACAAATATTACCTTAGAGCACTTGGTTAATAGTCTTCTTTCATAGAGTTCTGTAGCCAAAAGTCAAAAACGGACCCTTGAAAACTCGTCATGTCCGTCCGTATGTCGTAGCCTTATAATTCCGCCGCATTTGCATCGATATTATAAAATATACTATTGCAATTCATATAAAAATTGTAATGAACCATGGCTGTAGAGTTTCTTTCAAAGTTTCTTCTCTTCTGAACTCCACCATAATTTCGAAACGGTAAACTTTTTTTTTGTCTTTTCATATATTTTTATATATATTATTTTAAAACTTACTTCAGACTTTTATTTATTTTATAGATAAGATATCCTCAAAAAACCTACCTACATTGTCATATCTATATATCTTAGAAGCTACGTGCTATTAGGGTTCCGTAGCTCAACGACAAAAACTAAACCCTTATGAATTCGACATGACTGTTCGGCTGTATGTCATAGCCTTATAATTCCACTGTCTTTGAGTAGATCCTAATAAAATTTTACAGAAATGTGTCTTTTGCAAACTGCAATACAGATTTGTTTTGATAATTAAGAAAATATTTTTTAAGGGTTAAAAACTTTTGTTTCACACACCTCATCGTCTGGGGTATCAATATAGATAGGGAATTTAAAACGCTTTTGTTTGTTGAAAAACTTTTTTTAAGATTTATATTTTTCGAGTTATTGGCTTTCAAGATTAAAAATTTTGTGTCCCTCTAACTTTCAAACCGCATCATCTAAAAGTCTGAAAAAATTCACGGTAATAGACCCTAACTTAATACGACACTTACTTGGCCTATTTTTACCTAGTAGCGTTAGATCTGCAGCATTGCACACAAGACAGATGCTTACCAAAATGAAACCAAATTTGAAATTCCAATACAATCCACAATTAACAATATTTCAGATCTTGGATTTCCCTTAAATCGCAAAGCATTAATTTAATATAACTGCTTATATATTTTGTTTACTTGGGAACATTCCCTAAACATTCTCAATGTTTGCAGAAATATTTCCACCTTCAAATCACATCGCCAACCATAACAGGCATAAATATATCGATAATGCACAATGTCGATAGTGTAAGCAGACAATACTATTCTTAACCTACACAAAGACAGTTACTAATTGCTTATAACAATTTTATCTTTCCATTGAGAAGGAAAGGTGCAAATTTCGATAGCAGCGTTGAAGATCGCTACTAGAAGGCAGAGAATGAAGAGTGATGCGCTTTGGGATATCGTTAGATAGCGCCGGGCGCTTTACGGGGGCGTAGGTCTCTGATGACCTGTTTGACTTCGTCGACTGTGACAGGAGGCAGGGAAACTTGTAGGGGCAGAAAAGTTCTGCGCTCCACTTCCCCGCCACCTCTCGCACGTGAACGGGACCGAACGTTGTTGAGACGAGTTAGCGTAGGGTAAGAGTTGATGGTGTCTGATTTCAAAACTCTGGCTAGGCGCCAATAAGCTAGATGAAGTAGAAATTTTCTCCATCAAATCACCGAAACGTTGGGCGCGAAGCTCAGCTACAGCGGTTCTTACACAGCAGTGTAAGTCATTGAAGCGAGATTTGTTTTCGGTAGTGGGAGTGCGATCGCGTTGGTCGCGGGCCGCGTTACGCTCAGTCATTTGTGACCTGATGTGCTGAGGCAGGATTAGGTGGTTGTAATCACCAACCGGCACTTGTCTTGAGCACTCACCAACGAGAGTTCCGTAGCGGCGCAACCCTAGAAAAAAGGGTCTGCTACAAATATTTCTTGTATAGAGACGCCTTCTATCGAACAATGTCATACAATTAGGGTGTTATGGGGAGGCCATACATTTTCACAAAACATTTTCTAAGGGTGCCGACAGCTATTTGTTGGGTGGCTGCGGGCTACGCTCATTGGCTTGTCCGGCATCGGCTATCGGTGGGACATGACATGGTATTGGCACGTGCACACGAGTCGGGAGTAAAGAAAGTAATATTTTTTTAAAGAAAAAAAAATCCGGGAACGTATGCAAACATACAGCAATTTTTTTACTGGACCGCTAGGCAGCAGACACCTTTTTTTTGGGGTTACGCCACTAATACTCTAAAATTTTAATTTTTCATTTGGTTTTCTACTAATAGTAAATAAGAGAATGAACACAGAAAGAAATGGTTTATACAAAAGTTGCTTCTGGCAATGTGCTACATCGATGCCCGTCAACAAAATGGTCCATCATAGGAACACACTAGGGTTTTTGCTTGAGATTTACGAGAAAATTGTCTTTAGTCGAAACGGGAAAAAAACTTAACGCCTCGAGAACCCGAGAAATCAATTCCGTGCGCGATGTTAAGTTTAGTACCGAAAGTTCATTATAACTTTGTTTAATCGAAAGATTGCGATTTTATTAACAAAATAGTTTCTAAATATAAAAGGCATTTTTTGTTTATAAAACTGTACGTCATAAATGGGGTGTCCGTTATAAAAAAAAAAATTTATTTCAGCGCCTTCATTTTTGGTCGTGTAGCGGTGACATGGACATAGCTCGATCCTTCGCCCACCTGAGGTTGACGACTTACAAGTTCTAGAGCAATATCTCACATTCTGATTACTTCTTAAAGTTTTCTTTCTAGGTTGTCATAACTTGGATCCTGATCATTGAAGTGCGTTTTTGTGAAGCTTTTTCGTAGTTGCTTGCAAGCCTTCATACGTCCCCACTGCTGGGGCACGGCCTACTCTCATAAGCGAGGGTGATTTGGGCCATAGTCCACATGCAGGCTCAGTGCGGATTGTGGACTTCACTTACGTATTTTTTTTTTCTTGACGTATGCAGATTTCCTCACGATGTTTTCAGTTCAGTGTACTTGAGAAATTAAGAAAAGACTCATTGGTACACGCCGACCCCGGGGATCGAACCTCCGGCATTTGGAACGTGAAGTGAAATTTAAACCCCTCGGCCACCACCGACTCGTAGCTTATTGCTATTATATTACGTAGATATTGGATTGGAATTTGATTTGATTGATTGTAATCTTTTGTCTTTCAGTCAGTTTTAAAAGTTTATTATTTAAAACACTAAAAACAATTGTTCTTTTACGTTTAAGTAATTGCTCCGAGTATGTTTCAAGAAACTCAAAATCATTAGTTCTTTCCGTTTTGTAAACAGCACAGATGTCTAGTGAAAATCTGTTGAGGTTCCAAAGGTTATGATTGTAATTTTCACATAAGTAAGAAATGAAGTTATGCTCCAAATCATTGTGTATATAAATAGATATACAACCACCCCTAGAGCACTTCCTGAAATTATAGTAATGCATACTAACATTTCTATGCAGCCCAAGGAACATTTTAGCGTTAAGAAAAGCTTTTTTTCGGTTCTGCTTAAATATTAAAGAGTTAGCATATAATTTATAAGAGAGTTATAGAGTGTAATAACACCTTTATATCTTTGATTTTGGCGCAAAATTTTGCGGGTAAAGCCTGTATAGACCCTGTATAGTGGTTCTTTATTACCTTTAGTAGAACTGTATAAGAGGTGTTATAAGAATGTTAGTTTTCCGCTCGAACCTTTATTGCACCTCTATAATAGACTTTATTGAAACTTTTAGTTATTTAATATATCTATAATGGTGTCAAATAGAACTTGGATCCGTATTTTGATACCTTATTACTCATTTGTAGTGTTTTCGGGGTCGAAATTAGATAGTCAAAACTTCTAAAGTATTTATAAATATGAAATAATTGCTACCTACTTTTTATCTACGGACATTGCAACATTTTCATTACGAAAAGTAAGTAGTGTTGATTAACAGTGTTCTTGAAGTGTAATATTAATTATTAGTGCGCTTGCAAGTTTAATGTGATTGTGTATCATGTTTCTCATCTCAATTTTGACGCGCCTTTGAAAAAATATGATTTTAAGGAAAAAAAGTAAAATAACTAAAAGTACTAATAACCTAAAATAGTTTTTAGACATTCAATTTCAAATGTTGGTCAGTTTTAGTGTTTGTATACATAAACTATGTAAAATAATTTGGAAAATTTACGTACCACGTTATTTAAAAGTGATTTTGTATAAATAAACATTTAGTTTTTTTTTACAGAAAGTGTTTGAAAATGGTGATATTTATCTTGAAGGTGTAGACTTTTCTTGAATCTATTACGACACTCGAAGAATTGGAAAAAAAGAAGAGTATTATGCGATCCTTGGTTGACATAAGAGAGGAACTACGCACTTAGCGAAGACATCCACCTGCAGCGGAGAGTAAAATACCGGCTTTAGCTTTACCTATATACTTTAAGACTAGGGTTCTTTACGAAGTAGTGAAATCCCAAATTTAAGCTCAGTTATATAAATGATTTCATAATGTTAGATTAGATTAGATTATAGATAAGGTTAGATTAAAGGCAAAGTCTTTAAGCGTTAGAAACATTAAATGGTGTCATTAAAGAATTACTATTTGTTTATCTTAAACCATAACCCATATATCAGGATCGTACAAACTATTTAACCTATCATTGTCCTTCGTATTACAGGCGTAAGCTGTATGTAAAAGTTATACAAGGCATGTAATGTTTGGTGTTATAACACTCTTAATTGACTCCGTTGCAGAACCAATGACGTTAATGAAGTTTAACAACAGCCTTATGATATATAAGCAACTCTGATATAGGAGTTTTATAGAAATAAGAATTATAGGGAGTTCATGCAGATCTTCAAACAGTTTTTGACGCTGCAGGCCAAAACAAGGTTCAGTGTCGTAAGTATATAAGCGGCCGCTGCTACTACACTAACTGGAAATATAAAACTTATTATTTATCTAATCTAAATATTTAACTTATTTTTTACAGTTCTAATACAACCTATAGAGCTAAACTTATTTCATAAGTGCACTGTATCACTTTTTGTACTAACCGAATCCATTATAAGTCAATAGTTATACTCTAAGCTTCAAAATTACCTGTAACCAACGGTAAATTGTTTCTTGGGAGGTTACAGTACTTTAGACGCTTATTACACGGCCCGTGCTAACTAACATCCCTCGTTCCGTTGTAGTGTAAAAGCGTGGAGAACTAGTGTCACAAATCGAGACCACTCTATCCAAGGTCTCTGACTGGAGACGGGAAAACTTGGTCTGATTCAACCCTACAAAGGCGCGTTCACCGCTAAGAAAACCCCATTTACTGTAGTCCCACAATTCCAGAACACAGAGGCCAGACAGACAGACAGAGTTAGTTCCGTATTTATAATATTAGTATAGATTTGTACCTATGATATTTTTTTAAAGAAATTTTTAAAATAAATAGTTTAAAGAAAAAGTGTAGTCTAAATAAAATACGTAAGATGAATACAATATACATATTTATTTAAATATAAAGAGATAACGCAATACGAACAAAAAAACCGGTCGCCACGCTATTATCTTTTTAGTTTTTAGATTGGCAATATTTGCAATGACTTAGACGACATTTTTTGTCGCTATGTCCAATTCGTAGGCAATTAAGACACACTTTGTACTCTTTTGCCTTTTTCCGCCTTTCGTCAATGGTAAGACTCCTAAAAGTTGGCAGACGTAAAGGAAATGTTTTTGTTGGCACATGGGACAAGGCTGTTTAAACTTAACACCATTAGCCTTATTGTCGATAGAGTTCGTGACAAAAAAACTTTTGTTTTTGTTTGGTTGAGTGTATTCGACCTTGTGTTTTATTATTTTAGACTCCTCAAGTGCCTCTAATAAGTCAGCTCTATTGCAGAGAATATTTATAAAACTGGATAGAGTAGGAGAATTAGTTAGCGTATTTTTATAGCTCTCCCACTCCCTCATAGTGACGTTATCTTTTTTAGAGGACATTATATGTATAATAAGAGTATCCCAATGCTGTGTGGGCTACCCTAACTGGGTTAACGCGCGAAGATTCTTGTTAGTGCAGTCTATAATATAACGTAGACCCTTACTGGACTCTTTATAAATACTTTCAATATTAAATAGCGCTTGAACATGGCTGTTAACTAAAAGTCTTGAAGAATTGTATCTGTCACACAGTAGTTTCCAAGCAGATTCATAATTATCCCCAATAGTGGGCAAATTATCAATAATTAAGGATGCACTACCCTTAAGACACCCACGAAGATAACGCAATTTGGTATAAGACACCCACGAAGATAACGCAATTTGGTAATATTGTCCACATCTGCTATAAATGCATCTTTAAATTCGAGCCAATTATGATAGCCACCCCCAAATGTAGGCAATTGAAGTTTAGGTAAATGTACATTTGTGCATCTGGCATGGCATGAGCTTACCTCGGACATGTTGTCATTACGTAACAGCTTTCGCTGCTTTCCTTGATAGTAAGCGCTCCGAATAGTACTCGGTAGGGTCATCCGCCAACGTCTCCATTTCAGTCTGTAATTCATCATAAGCGGTTTGTAAATTTTCCAATCTTTTAATTTTAAGATCTTACTCTTATAGTTGTGAGTCACTCAAATTTTCAACAGCACTAATTAAGTTAAAATACGTACTAAATTGAGTTAATTTGGCTTTGATTGTACCACGTTTCTTTACCAACTCCTTTAGGAGTTTTGCTGATGATTATTCAGTCATGATGAACCCTAAAAATAATTATTGAATGAAATGGAAACTAACACTAATAGCTAACACGTTATTGATATAAAAATAAATTATTGCTTTTTAAGATTAATTGGCATTAGTAGAAGTAATATATTGCCTTATAAAACAACAGTTTGCTTCAATGAAGATTTGCTTCAAAAAGGTTCAAGGCACTGAATATATTTGTACCGAAGGTAGATAATTTGCTACGTGTGTGTAAAAAAATGTTTGGTGACTAGACAAAATTGATGAATCAAATCATAGGTTACAAGTTTGAATGGTTAAAAATGTTTACTTTAACTAACGATTCGCGCTTAACATTCAAATATGTTACAAGACAACTCATACGTCAGATTAAATTGTACAGAACCAATGTCCTTAACACACAACTCGCGCTTAACACTCAAATATGTCACATGACAACAGGACATGTCTAGACCCATTGTATATTTTTGAGCAATATCCTACCTATATTTCTCAATAATGTAATAAGCTATATTAATTAAACGTAATATATTACTATGCCACTACTACTATGGAACTGGCTCTCTATCCTATCACACGTCTTTGACTCCTCTAACTTTTGACTAATTTCTTTGACACAACCTAACATAATAAATAAAGACTGTTTATACTTTAAAGACTTATAGTCCAGCAGCCGCCGCCTGTTTTTTCGGTGATTAAAAATATGCTGAATCTTTGTGAGTAGGTTCGATTCGACGAGACGCCCAGTTTTTCTACTGTGAAAATTTTCCATAGAGGTAGCTAATGAAGTGCGAAGGTGTAAAACATGTCAATTTGGTGGGGTGTTGAAATGGTCTGTCTAACAGTAAGTTTATTATTTAAATGTTTCGATAATTGGATAATAAACTCGGAAAAACCATTATTCTACAAAATGGACGGTTTAACTGGAGCATCCTCCGCTCCGAATAAGTCTAAATAATGGCATCAAATTACAAGGGGTGATCAAAAGGAATGAGAACGACATACTCCTTGGTAAGAAAAAAAAATACTGGCAGACATAGCTCAGATACATATTTGTAATATTAATAAAGAAAAAAATCTTCGATTCTCTTTTGTTTTTTTCTGAATGTAGTCATTTGTTTGCTACGTGTCGGAACGTGTTCTCGAAAATGTAGAAAAACGAAGTGCAAGCCGTTATTAAATACCTCTGTTTAAAAAAAGTTAACGACGCAAGAGGTTCATTGCGATTTGGAGGCAACATTAGGAGAGTCTGCTCCGTCGCATTCCATTGTCGTAAGGAGGGCTTCTCAATTTCGAGTAGGGGGAACGAGCAGGAAGACGAACATCGTTGCGGCCGTCCATTGACGTCAGTCGCCCAAGAAAATGTTGCGAAAGTTGAGAAACTTAATTCAAGAAACGGGCATTTCATATGGAAGTATTCAATCCATATTGGAACAATCTATGAATATGAGAAAAGTCTCCGCAAGACGGGTGCCGAGAGAGAGAGGTTAACCGAAAGTCAGAAACAAAATCAACTTGACATTTCGAAGACATCAACAGGACAGTTTCAAGAAGATTCTGAAAACTTCGACACAAAACAGAAATCTATGGAATGGAAACGGCCATCATCACCGACCCCGAAGAAGTTTCGTGGCATCGGCTGCCAACTTAACATTTAAATAAAAGAAAAAACGAAGAAGTGCGAGTCGGACTCGCGCACGAAGGGTTCCGTCCCATTATCTATAAAAACGGCAAATAAATTACGTTTGTTGTATGGGAGCCTCCCTTAAATATATGTTTTATTTTAATTTAATTATTTATTTTAAAAAAAAAATATATAGCTAAATATTCTGTGAATATTTCAAGCGTCTACCTGTTGCCATTTTCAATATCAAACAAAAATGAGCAAAAGAATTATGTTTATTTTATGAGAGCCCCCTTAAATATTTATTTTATTCTGTTTTTAAGTATTTTTTGTAATAGCGGCATCAGAAATACATCATCTGTGAAAATTTCAACTGTCTTACTATCACGGTTCATGAAATACAGCCTAGTGACGGACGGACAGCAAAGTCTTGGTAATATGGTCCCGTTTTATACCTTAGGTACGGAACTCTAAAAACATACTGTAGTCTAAAAACAACTGGGTGTCTGGTCGAACCGAACCTACTCACGAAGGTATAATAGCTTTTTATTAATTACTGAAAAAAACAGGCGGTGGCTGCTTGACTATTAGCACAGGTGGAGACATGAACAAAAGCTAGTTGTAAAAATATGTATATAAATATATTGAGAATGTATTTATATAATTTACTTCATTCAAAATGATTATGTAGTCAGCAGCCTTCAGGAAGTGCACTTGGTGAGTGACAAGGATCCTGGTGCGTTCACGTAGGTATCCGTTGATGCAGCCTTCAAACAGTTGTCTGCCAACATTTGCATCCACAGCTGACAGCGGGTCATCCAGCAGGTAAATATCGGCCTGTAGTACAAAATACTGACAATGACTTAAGATATCAGACCCAATTGTATACACATATGTAGGTATTTGAAATTACAATTACTGTCGCGCTAAAACCCGGGCCAAGGTACCGATGTCCGATAGGGACAACTACGCCTCCAGCTAATTATACCTAGTCACAATTATCAAAATCGGTTTTTTGTATTCCCCACTTTTCTCCTCCATATCTTAAACGAATTGGATAAAAATTACTTATATGTAATGGAAGATAATGAATTATTCTATGTCTGTATATTTTGTTTTGCTAACCCTTTGTGAACCACGTTTATAAAACTTAAATCGCATACCATGTGGGGATTCTTAAACCCTAAGAATTATCAGAGCAATATGTATTTCTTTTTTTTTGTTTATTTTATTCGAAAATATTGTACTTCGTCCATTTAACATTTTAATATTTTACAACAAAGGAACAACACATAGTAATTTTTTACAAACTAAAACATAGACTCTTCTTTGACCTTACTTCCACAATAAAAAAGTAATCAAATACTTCTCATATATCTTAATTTTTTAATATTGACATTTTAAAGCATGTAAAATAAACAAACATAACTTAATTTAGTCATCTTCATGCGATCCAGGCTGGTTAAATTCAGTATATTTTCATTTTAAAATGCCTTTTAGACCTCTCGAGTCTTTGGGACCCGAACGCAATTTGAGCAAACATGTTTGCTGCTTTAGCGACACGATTACTAAACCATTAATACCAAGTAGTTTTGCAAAGTCACAACTCCAGCTACTCAAAGCGTCGTAATAATCACGTGATTTTTTAAAGGGTTAGTAGAGGGGATTCGTTGGTTCTGGCGCACTTCCCCCCAACCTCAACCCCTCTCCTAAAAAAAAAGCTCACCAACTTTTTCCTGCTTTGTACGACTCGCGCTTGACCACTCTCAATACATCGTTGGTTCTGGCTCACTACCCTCCAACCCCAACCCCTAACCTAAAAACTTTTCTGCCCCCGCACGACTCGCGCTTGACCACTCTCAAAACCACCCCTGTGTCTGGGGTGTGGCGACTCGCGCTTGACCACTCTCAAAACATCGTTGGTTCTGGCTCACTACCCTCCAACCCCAACCCCTAACCTAAAAACTTTTCTGCCCCCGCACGACTCGCGCTTGACCACTCTCAAAACCACCCCTGTGTCTGGGGTGTGGCGACTCGCGCTTGACCACTCTCAAAACATCGTTGGTTCTGGCTCACTACCCTCCAACCCCAACCCCTAACCTAAAAACTTTTCTGCCCCCGCACGACTCGCGCTTGACCACTCTCAAAACCACCCCTGTGTCTGGGGTGTGGCGACTCGCGCTTGACCACTCTCAAAACCACCCCTGTGTCTGGGGCTATGTCGACTCACGCAACCAACCCCTGTGTCTGGGGCTATGTCGACTCACGCTTGACCAAAACTACTGCGTGACGTCACAGTGGCTCCTGTGTATAACTTGTCTCTAGTTTTGTTATGTAATTACATCATTATCGTAATGGGTTATCATGTTTTTCCCCGTTCATAATAAAGTTATTCCTATTTAATTACAATGATGTTGGTGGTGATGACATTAAAAATAAAATGTGTAATGTCACATAGTGATTTAGAAAAAAAAAAAAAAAGAAAATGGTAGACCTTTTAAAAAAAAAACAGTTCTTAGAAATGCATGTTAATAAGTTCAATCCCTTACGGGGATCTTCGTATATTCGTAAAAAAGAACGATCAACAATGTTTTAAGTGGACTATATCCTGCAAATACACATTCCGATAGTGTATCATCATACTTTAGCCATCAAAATAAACTAACGTTTAATAATATTCAGTTCCCAATCAAATTATCTGATATACCCAAGGTAGAAAAACAAAATGACATTAGCATTAATATGTTTGAATTAGAGTTTAACAAAGAAAAAAAAAACTTTACAAAATGTTCTAATTAATTACAAATTAACTTATTATTTTTAAACAATGGTTGAAATGGGTTTTAATTAATCACCAGAAGCATGACTGTTCTCAAATTTTTACTGAATAACGAGGAATTCATAAAAAAGAAAAATATTGGTTTAATAGGGAAACAAATAATGATGAAATCTATTTTGATAAATTTCAAAGAATATTAAAATTACATTTTATAATATATGCAGACTTTGTAGCTCATTTAAAACCCGTCGCCTATTGTATCCCTGATCCATCGAAGTCATATACGTAAACAATACATGAACATGTAGTTTGTTCTTATGGATACTATATAAAATGTTCATATGATGATAAACTGTCTATATACAGAACATACTCAGAGCCTAATTGTACAAAAATGTTTTGAAAAATGATATTAGCAATATACATAGGATAAATTGTTTTCAAAAATGTCCACTTTCTTTAACTAATGAAGAGAAGGATAAGACAATCGCAATTATGTTATATTAGGTGATGAAATCACAGTAGACTATGACTGGAATACTAGTAATTTTAGAGCTGTTAGTCACGAATTATTTAGTAGCACAAAGTATCGTGTTCCATTTTTCATTCCTATTCTATTTCACAATCTAAACAATTATGATGCTCATTTTATTGTTCATGCTTTTGAATTTTAAAGATTGAAAAATAAAAATAATTCCACAAAATAAGTAAAAATATATTTCATTCTCATATAAACCTAATATGTCGTATAGTTCATTTGCGGTTTTTAGATTATTTTTAATTTATGATCTACTAGAGTTTAGATATATAGATGTTATATAAAGACCAATTTGCAGAATTAAGAAATCAATTACAAACGAATTTTAATAAACTTATTAGGAAAGGTGTTTTTCTTCATGAATTTGTTAATTCTTATGAGTCCTTTAAAATTACATCTCTTCCAAATCAAGACGCTTTTTTTAACTCTTTAATACCAGTGTATCTAATTATAATAATAAACATGCTTAAAACAATCAAGACGCTTTCTTTAACTCTTTAATACTAGTGTATCTAATTATAATAATAAACATGCTCAAAACGATGTCAGCCCAATTTAAATGTAAAATATGTTGGAATATTCCAATCTATATTTAAGAACTTATGTAATGCTACTCACTGATATTTCTGATAACTTTAGAATTTTTTATATCTAATGTGATATAATTGTAATTATTTATTTTCTTCTTTTTACACTAAGCTGTACACCTATCTATAATATATTTTTGCCACGCAAAATGAGCTCTATTTTAAAATTAACCTGTAACCTTAAGTACCCTGAACATTTACATGATCTTAATTCAGATTTACCTTTATGCCTGAAAAACAATGTAAACGGTTATAGTAAAGATAAGAAATTAGTATCAAATTTTTATTATAAAACTAAAATATAATTTACTATAGAAATCTCAAACAATGTTTACAACTTACTATGAAGTAAATTAGGGTTCATAGAATTTTACAGTTTAAGCATAGTCCTTAGTTGAAATATATATATATATATATATATACATTTAAATACACAAGTAAGAACTACAGCTAAAAGTGACTGAAAAAAGATTTTTATAAATAATACATTCTTTGGTAAAACTATGGAAAATGTTAAAAACGTGAATTTGTGAAAAAAAAAAAGATATTTATTTGGAGAATTATAAGTCGTGTCTATGTATCACAAATGTAAATATTTCACGTGCAGAATTCGAAGTGTAAAACACACTATATTACACAAAAAAATAAATAAACTTGTTGTAGACTTATATAAATACTTAACCATTCTTAAGTCTGTAGGACTCTCGAAATACTTGTTACGATTTTGTATATTGGAAATATAAAAATTTTGATGTTTAACTTTCATTATTATACCATACACTTTTTTTTCGATACTTCAGACTATCCTAGTGATAACATTTATAGTTACTTTATTATTAAACTTTAATAAAACGAAACTTGGATATTATAAAGATAAAAAACAAATGGTTAAGTATTTATATAAGTCTACAACAAGTTTATTTTTTTTTTTTGTGTAATATAGTGTGTTTCACACTTCGAATTCTGCACGTGAAATATTTACATTTGTGATACATAGACACGACTTATAGTTCTCCAAATAAATCTCTTTTTTGTCACAATTTTCTTGAAAACTTTAGATTCGACAATTACATCAAGCAATTATAAATCTACAACAAGTTTTATTAATTTTTGTGAAGTCTGTAGGACTCTCGAAATACTTGTTACGATTTTGTATATTGGAAAAATAAAAATTTTGATGTATAACTTTCATTATTATACCATACACTTTTTTTTCGATACTTCAGACTATCCTAGTGATAACATTTATAGTTACTTTATTATTAAACTTTAATAAAACGAAACTTGGATATTATAAAGATAAAAAACAATGGTTAAGTATTTATATAAGTCTACAACAAGTTTATTTATTTTTTTGTGTAATATAGTGTGTTTCACACTTCGAATTCTGCACGTGAAATATTTACATTTGTGATACATAGACACGACTTATAATTCTCCAAATAAATATCTTTTTTTTTTTCACAAATTCACGTTTTTAACATTTTCCATAGTTTTACCAAAGAATGTATTATTTATAAAAATCTTTTTTCAGTCACTTTTAGCTGTAGTTCTTACTTGTGTATTTAAATGTATATATATATATATATATTTCAACTAAGGACTATGCTTAAACTGTAAAATTCTATGAACCCTAATTTACTTCATAGTAAGTTGTAAACATTGTTTGAGATTTCTATAGTAAATTATATTTTAGTTTTATAATAAAAATTTGATACTAATTTCTTATCTTTACTATAACCGTTTACATTGTTTTTCAGGCATAAAGGTAAATCTGAATTAAGATCATGTAAATGTTCAGGGTACTTAAGGTTACAGGTTAATTTTAAAATAGAGCTCATTTTGCGTGGCAAAAATATATTATAGATAGGTGTACAGCTTAGTGTAAAAAGAAGAAAATAAATAATTACAATTATATCACATTAGATATAAAAAATTCTAAAGTTATCAGAAATATCAGTGAGTAGCATTACATAAGTTCTTAAATATAGATTGGAATATTCCAACATATTTTACATTTAAATTGGGCTGACATCGTTTTGAGCATGTTTATTATTATAATTAGATACACTAGTATTAAAGAGTTAAAGAAAGCGTCTTGATTGTTTTAAGCATGTTTATTATTATAATTAGATACACTGGTATTAAAGAGTTAAAAAAAGCGTCTTGATTTGGAAGAGATGTAATTTTAAAGGACTCATAAGAATTAACAAATTCATGAAGAAAAACACCTTTCCTAATAAGTTTATTAAAATTCGTTTGTAATTGATTTCTTAATTCTGCAAATTGGTCTTTATATAACATCTATATATCTAAACTCTAGTAGATCATAAATTAAAAATAATCTAAAAACCGCAAATGAACTATACGACATATTAGGTTTATATGAGAATGAAATATATTTTTACTTATTTTGTGGAATTATTTTTATTTTTCAATCTTTAAAATTCAAAAGCATGAACAATAAAATGAGCATCATAATTGTTTAGATTGTGAAATAGAATAGGAATGAAAAATGGAACACGATACTTTGTGCTACTAAATAATTCGTGACTAACAGCTCTAAAATTACTAGTATTCCAGTCATAGTCTACTGTGATTTCATCACCTAATATAACATAATTGCGATTGTCTTATCCTTCTCTTCATTAGTTAAAGAAAGTGGACATTTTTGAAAACAATTTATCCTATGTATATTGCTAATATCATTTTTCAAAACATTTTTGTACAATTAGGCTCTGAGTATGTTCTGTATATAGACAGTTTATCATCATATGAACATTTTATATAGTATCCATAAGAACAAACTACATGTTCATGTATTGTTTACGTATATGACTTCGATGGATCAGGGATACAATAGGCGACGGGTTTTAAATGAGCTACAAAGTCTGCATATATTATAAAATGTAATTTTAATATTCTTTGAAATTTATCAAAATAGATTTCATCATTATTTGTTTCCCTATTAAACCAATATTTTTCTTTTTTATGAATTCCTCGTTATTCAGTAAAAATTTGAGAACAGTCATGCTTCTGGTGATTAATTAAAACCCATTTCAACCATTGTTTAAAAATAATAAGTTAATTTGTAATTAATTAGAACATTTTGTAAAGTTTTTTTTTTTCTTTGTTAAACTCTAATTCAAACATATTAATGCTAATATCATTTTGTTTTTCTACCTTGGGTATATCAGATAATTTGATTGGGAACTGAATATTATTAAACGTTAGTTTATTTTTGATGGCTAAAGTATGATGATACACTATCGGAATGTGTATTTGCAGGATATAGTCCACTTAAAATATTGTTGATCGTTCTTTTTTACGAATATACGAAGATCCCCGTAAGGGATTGAACTTATTAACATGCATTTCTAAGAACTGTTTTTTTAAAGGTCTACCATTTTCTTTTTTTTCTAAATCACTATGTGACATTACACATTTTATTTTTAATGTCATCACTTAAAGGTTCTGAATAATTTTTTAATTCACCAATTTTTATCCAATTCCTAATAGACAAATTTAAAAATTCAACAGAATTTTTTAAATCTTTTGTTTCCTGATCAAAATCTGCATGAATAATAAAATAGTATTGATTCTTCAATTGATGCTATAAATACTTCACAAGTGATATAACAGACACATAAAGTAAATTATGATTAAGAATAAGACATTTCTATTTGTGTTTCTTAGATCGTAAGTGCTGAGCATAGAATCTTTGGTTAACCTGTAAATCACATATTTGACACATCATGTTGACGTCGATACTAGTTGTAAATCTTTAACACTATTATCAGCTTTTCTCTTTAAACTTCGACCGACTTGAATTGAAGGTTTTCTGTAGGTATAACATGTCAAGTCATATCAAGCGTGAACCGACACGTCTCCAGGTTAAGTTTTTGTAAAGCGTGAGTGGACACACCCCTAAAATCTTGAGATACACCCTCGGGGGGGGGACTAGTTTTTGGAATGTCACCACCAACATCATTGTAATTAAATAGGAATAGGTTATACACAGAAGTCACTGTGACGTCACGCGGTAGTTTTGGTCAAGCGTGAGTCGACATACCCCAGACACAGGGGGGTGGTTTTTGGAGAATGGTCAAGCGCGAGTCGCCACACCCCAAACACAGGGTGGTTTTGAGAGTGGTCAAGCGCGAGTCGTGCGGGGCAGAAAAGTTTTTAGGCGAGGGGTTGGGGGTAGTGCGCCAGAACCAACAAATCCCCTCTAGTGGTCAAGCGTGAGTCGTACAGGGCAGAAAAATTGGGGAGTTTTTTTTTGAGGCGAGGGGTTGGGGTTGGAGGGTAGTGCGCCAGAACCAACGATGTTTTGAGAGTGGTCAAGCGCGAGTCGTACAAAGCAGAAAAATTGGTGAGCTTTTTTTTAGGCGACGGGTTGAGGTTTGGGGGAAGTGCGCCAGAACCAACGAATCCCCTCTACTAGGGTTACAAGAATTTTTGTGCCACTGGGGTCTGTTAAACCCCACATGGTTCACGGAGGGTCAATAGTACAGTGCAAACCCGACGCACGTTGCCTTACTTGAAATATCTATACAAATATTATATAAACAGGAAAGATTTGTATGTAAGTATGTTTGTATTGAATAGGCTCCGCAACTACTGGACCGTTTTGAAAAATTATTTTACCATTAGACGCCGGCATTATACCCGATAAACCTAGGCTACTTTTTACCGCGGAAAAATGCTTCATTCCTATGGGAAAACGGATAATAGGACAACGGGTAGTAAGAACTGTCCTTCCGTATTTATATTTTTCACATAACTTCTAAACGGCTTGAAAGATTGGGTTGGGTATTTCGATGGTTTTACATACACAAATGTATTATGCCATTAAGGAGGAACTATTTGATAATTTAAAATTTAGCACGGGCGAAGCCGCTGGCAGATGCTAGTCGTTTCTAATAAACAAATGTGTGACTGTGAACAACGAAAACGTGTTTCTTGTATAGAAACCCCCTAAAATTTAAACTTTTTAATTTTTTAATTATTTTTTAGGTAATCCATCATTATAACACATATTCTGTAAAGAATTTCAGGCCTCCACCTCTCCAAAAGATAGAACCCTTTAATGGTCGGACAGACAGACAAACCATCTGAGCATGGAATCCTAAGAATGGGGAATTACAACTAAGAATGTATTGTATTTAATGAATGTAAATTACATATCATACCTTTCTGTGAATTGATCGAGTTGAGTTACATTCGGTAAAATACCCCTCTATTAATTCCTCAAGCTAAGCTACAGTCCATGATATACCTTTCTACATATTGCTCCAGCTAAAGTTACATTATATACATTTCGTAACATGCCTTTCTAAAAATTGTGCGAGCTAAGTTACATTCCATAAACCTGTCTATCAAGTGTGCGAGCTAAGTTACATTCAATATTTAACCTTATTGTAATTTTTTTTTTTTATATTGACATAATATATATTTATAATCCTAATAATATATATATTTATTAAAAAACATATTTTTAAATATTTCATGTGTCATTCTGACATGCAGACGTCTTCTTATTTTGCTACACAAAAAATATTTGAAAATATACTAAAAATGCCAATAAATTACAGTGTAACTATAATTGACCTGTGCCAACATTAATTTTATAATATTCAAGGAACAATTACCGCAATTTTCGTTTTGAGAACCAAGATTTCCACAATTAGGCGCTATGACATATATCTTGCGCTGAAGTGGAAAACTATTTAAAGGTCAAAGATGTTTGAAAATCCATACCTCTCGTTTTTATAAACATGGTTTTTCAAACTCTTCTCTATCCTTAGACGTTCAACAACCAGTATCAGATCCTCCCATCATTCAGGACACTGGTTACCCTATATTTGAAATCTATTTGTCCCAGTTATCTAAATCTTCGCCTATTATCAAAAGAATTCCTAGGGGAGCCAGGATACAATTAGCAAAATCTGTAACTAAGGACATTAAAAACTGTATTTGCTTAAATTCTGAATCGAGTTGGCAAAATTTAATTACTTTTGCATACAGAAATTTGCATGCTGAAAAAAGTTGTAAAAACCTTCACTGCTCAATTAAAACAAAATGCGCTTAAAAATAACACTCCTCCTAGCCTTCCAGCAACTTGAAATAAAAGTGATGGACGGTGATGTAAAAAATGCTTCCCGTATTCTTTTTTCAGACGATTCTTTTGCTCCTTATAACGATGTTACGCTTGAAAGCTTACGCAAAAATAATCCTCCCACCTTACTTCTCAACTGCCAGACCCTCCTTCTCCTTCACATTATTTTTTCCAGGTAGATGATTTGGCCACTCTATCTGGTATGCTGTCGTTTCCAAATGGTTCTGCTGGCAGTATAGATGGGATTACTTTATATGCTGGTGATGCTGGCGTAGTGCTCCTGAGTGATATTTCAAAATTTTGCAACTTTATGTTATCAGGTAACGTCAACCCATCTTTTACAAATTTACTCTATGTGCCAAACTCTGTGCATTCAATAAAAAAGATGCAGGTATTCGCCCCATTGCTATTGGTCACACTTTCAGACGCTCAACATCAAAACTTGCATGTAAATTCATAATTTCTACATCAAGACAAAAATTTTAGCCAAAACAATTAAGGATTTGGTAGCAAAGGAGGGTGTGAAGCTGCTATACATTCTGCTCGCTCCTTTCTGTCAAAGAAAGATGTGGATGTATTACTTAATGTTGATTTTAAAAAAGCCTTTCATACAATAGATAAAGGTACTCTCCTAAACGAAATCCTTATCAATGTTCTCGAAATTTATCCTTTTGTTTGGCAATGTTACTGTCAACCTTCAAAATTGATTTACGGCTGTCATACTTTATTATCCGCTACTGGCGTTCAGCAGGGCGATCTATTGGGTCCTGCTCTCTTCAGTTTATCTATCCATCCCATTTTTAGTAAATATAGTCTAAATTAAACCTATGGTATCTCGACGATGGGGTCATTGGAGGGAAATTTGAAACAGTATATGATGATTTAATCACTGTTTCCAACGAATTAAAAATATTGGCTTAGAACTCAATTTCAAAAAAGGAAATATTAAAAATTTCTGATGTGGTGCCTAACATTAATTAAAAAGACAATATTTGTTTTCTAGGTTCCCCTTTATTTTCTGATGGCATTAAATCAATTTTAGATTTTAAGTTACAAGAGTTTAAAAGACATTCTATTAAGTTAAACAAAGTAAATAGCCACATTACTTATTCCATTTTAAAAGTTTCACTTTTTGTTCCGAAATTTACCTATTTACTTCGCTCTACGCCAGTTTGGCTGTTTGTAGATTTTCTTAAAAAAATGGATGACAGTCTTAGAAAACTTTTGAACAGGTTTTTAATTTATCGTTATCGAATCCTTCATGGTCACAAGCGGCTATTCCTATTAGTTTTGGAGGCATTGGTATACGCAAAATCTCAAATGTTGCTCTTCCAGCTTTCTTGTGTTCTGTATACAGTTCTATAGGTCTTTGCAAAGGTATCTTACACGACACACAAATTGATTTAATAGGAGCAAAAGAAGCCTTTGAGTGTTGGAAGAGTCTTTGTCCTAGTCAGAGTATTCCAGAGGAAAAAACTATACAAAAACTCTGGGATACTCCTCTAGTTTAATTAAATTTTAAAAACCGCGTTCAAAATGCAATCAGTGATCAAGACAAAGCCCGCCCTTTGGCGGTTTCAGAAAAATAATCCAGACAATGGCTCCATGTTCTTCCGTCAAAAAATTTAGGAACTCTTTCAGATAGTAAAAGTTTCCGACTAGCCCTTCGCATTAGAATCGGGGCCTAATTTGTCAAGCTCATTTTTATCCGTGTGGCATTAATGTGGACAACTTTGGGCTCCACGGTCTTCCATGTATGAAAAGTGCTGGTAGATTTTCTCGACATCAATCACTCAATGATATTATGAAGAGATCTCTTGCCACCATTAACGTTCCCTCTCTTTAAGAGCCTAGTGTAATAAATCGTAACAATGCCAATAGACCAGATGGTTTATCTTTAATACCTTGGGAGAGAGGCCGTGCATTACTATGGGACGCAACATGTTTTGAATCCTTAGCCCCTCTCATGTTTCTTAAAATTTAAAAAACCAGGTGCTAAAGTGCAGCACGTTTAGCTGAATCTAAGAAAAAACTAAAATATAATTAATTTCTTCAAAATTATATATTTCTACCATGTGCTGTGGAGACCCTAGGCCCCTGGGGTCCTAGTGCTAAGGAATTTTAAAAAAAAATAACTCCTTGATTGGTTAGCGCCAGCGGTGACAATAAGGCTGGCTGCTATTTCGCTCAGAGGATAAGTATTGCTATCCAAAGAAAAATGCAGCCAGTGTTCTGGGTACGATGCCACTCGGGCCTAGTTTATGTAATTAATTATTATTTATTTTTGAATTAAATTTTATAATAGTTTTAATTTAGTTTTTAAATATGTTGTTTAGGTTTTAAATTTATTTGTATGATTTAGTTTAGATTTATATTACTTTAATTCAATTTTATGTTATTAATGTTGTACCCATCTGCCAAGCCTACCCGTCTACCAAGCCATGTTTGTCCTTCATAATATTTAATTTTATAAAAATAAAACTAACATAATGATCAAAATAATTATTTAATAGGATCGTGAAAGATCGAGGAAAAAGTTAGCCAGGATCGTGTTGGTGGAGGTCCTTAATATTTTTATAGACTTTCAAAAGACGGAGTTAACACATTTATGTAGTTAAAAGCCTAAATTCGAAAATGAAATAAAATTCATTACTAGATCACCCGGGACAGCATAAGTTTACGTAGACATACATAGGCAGCGGCGAGCATCGCGGTGCCACAATATATAAAGAAAGCGTATGAGGATGCAAATAGGAGTATGCAAAATGCGATAAATTCATATTAAATGCAATGTATTATTGAGTGAATACATTCTAATATGTACCTTTCTGATAGCTAATAAAAGGTGGCAGTGTTGTAGTGTCCTGAATATTGGAATGTGACTGTTTTACTTGAATTAGCGATGGATGTTGCTTCTTATGTTTGATTTCTAATACTGCTGCTATACAATACAGGTAAAAAGACCTCGCCTGAGTAAAGTAAAGAGGAGACAAGGAGATGATAGAGGCATGCCCGGGGATCGGAAGCCTAAAACCTACTGATCTCTCAGAATGTGTATCGTTAACATTCGTTAGTGGTTTCAAGTTACATCGGCTGAGCTCACAGACGGTTAGAACATCTCTCGCCTAACGTTTCGATCCGTTTGACTGGGTCAAATACGAATGTGAGTTCAGTGCCGAGCGACTTGAACGACAACAACAGATTACACAGTGTAGAAGAGTAAAGGTCCTTGCCCCGAGCTGACTGTCAGAGTCGTAAAACTGCAAGCAATTAATAGTTGTCAAAAATATTTTTTTTAAAACCTTGTAAAAGTTGATATAAAAACATGATTAAAAAAAAACAATTACAATACCTAACGTTGTGAATAGCAAATATGTTGCAGAGTATTTTTTTTTGTTTTTATCTATTTTGAATGAACCTTTTTTCACGTTTGTAACCTTACCTTCTTAAATCTATATTCTTCAAAAGGTTATCCAAATGTGATGTTTTCTCTTACAGTACTGCTGAACAGCCAGGCGTCTTGGGAAGCGTACGAAACTTTTCACAACACAACAGTTCCTTTACAAGGTGAAAGTTCCTTTAGTAGTAATTCAAGAAACGAAGACTGCAATAAAAAAAAATAGTTAGATTGCCACTTTTTAAGAAAACCTGACATTTAATATGTCAATATATACAATTATGGCTACTTAAAAGTGACATGGCAGACGCTTGTAAAATTTAAAAAATAAAGTATTGTATGAAACTTGAAATTTATATAATAATAGCTTTTGCCAGCGGCTTCGCTTTCCCTATATTTGGTTATCGGCGTAGGATTCTTACGGCAACTCTTCAATTATAGAAAAAAACCTACTCACACTTGACGTTTTCTCTCTCTCCCCATCTCTTCATCTCTTTCTCCCTCTCTCTCTCTCAATCTCTTCATCTCTTTCTCCCTCTCTCTCTTTCTCTTTCTTAAAAATAATAAATAATTAACTTCTAAGAAGTGATTAGCCAATAGATTAGCCTCGCGATCTTGGTGTGCCAAACTAACGTTGAACCCCTGTTCAGGGGGTAAGTTTTGGAAAATCCTTTCTTAGCGCACGCCTACATCATAATAGCTATATGTGTGCTAAATTTCAGCCCAATCCGTCCAGTGGTTGGAGCTGTGCGTTGATAGATCAGTCAGTCAGCAATAGTTACTTTGGGCTAACGCAACTTTAACCCGCGACTTTGTTTACGTAGAAGGTGACATTTTTGAATAATACGTACCGCCCTCCCCCTCATGACTGCCCGCCGGCCTTGCACATCATAAATGCGCGCGCAGTACTTGATCATTATTTTGCTGCGATGTTTTTTTAAAACTGCGATATCTCCTAAGATATTCATTGAAATCGAATGATGTAATGGGGCAATTTAGTTTTAAATTAAATATTTGTGATGAATAACGTATTTATTTAGATAAAGATAAAAATCATGTTTATAAAAACACATTCGAAAATAATGCATTATTTGAGAAAAAAAACCCCTGATTTTAAAACATTTTTCATTTGTGTTCGCTCCTATTGGTCTTAACGTGATGATATATAGCCTATAGCCTTTCTCGATAAATGATCTATCTAACGCTGAAAGAATTTGAATGAGAAAAAGACTCGGTGGGCAAATTATTAGGCAAATTTTTTAGTGTTTGACAGCTTAAGTTAAATTTAAAATTATAAATTTAAGCTAGAATTATTATAAGTATGAAGTGTTTTTATTAGGTACTGTAACAGGTTCGGGGATACCTGATAGGAATTTAGGGGAAGTGGCATAGATGCAATTAGATTATTATTAGACTTCCACGTATCTATGGTTAGGTAGCTTTTATAAGAAAAAAGAAGTGTTTTTCAAACGAAAAAAATTGGAAGATAAAAGTTATGAAGTATAATAATAACCGAGTAATAATATGTAGGAAAACATGCAGATTTTTATATAATTAGGTTAATAATTAATTATCAGAAGATGATAACTCCTTTATCCTCAAGGTCCTCAAGATATAGGATGTTCACATGAACGAGAATTAATGATGTCTGAAGTCCAGGAGTGAAGAAAGTAAGAGTTACGTGTTAGCGTTAAGATTTATTACTAGTACAATATTGTCGGCGATGTAGTAGAGTAGAGGGGTGAATAAACCATAAGTTTCACCCCTAATTCTGTTTTATTTCTACATCCTGACAAGAATCCTCAAATCTTACAACAAACGAGTAATAAGCAAGCGAGTGCCAGCGAGTGACAGCGAAGAAGTCAAAGTATTTTGTACTTAAAAAAGAACCGATTAAGAAAAAGAAAAATAATCGAAATTCTTTCTGTGTTCTATTTTCTAGTGTTTTTGAGTTTGAGTAAAAAGATAAATTTTTTAATGTTTGTGATTTACATTCTCAAAATCGTAAAGAACCATCAGAATACCTTCCCTGATCCCACTGATCCGATAACGGCACAAAATCTTCCCTTAGGTATGTTAACGGAGATGTTCTTCAGTGCTAGGACGTTCGCATCATTCGTCCAGCTTGCCGATACATTTATTTCTACTGTATTTCTGTTTAAGTTGGTGTTGCCTCTATCAACAGCTTCCTCTGACACAAAATCTGTTGTTATGTAAAACATACATTATAATTTATAAGAAAACCAATTGCATTTCTACCATCGCACCTCCAACGGACAGTGCGTTTTGAGAGGTACTTTCTTTCGCGAACGCTTACGTTGTGAAATAAAGGATTTCTCTAAGAACTACAATTTTTTTTTTAAATAGAAGTGTACATTTTCAAAAGTGTCGGCAACGTGCGAGTGATGCTCTTGGTATCAAGTGCCCATAGGCTGCATTGACCGCTTGCCACCAGGCGGATAATTAGCTTGTTTGCCACCATTGTGGTATATAAAAAGTTTTAACACTCGGTAGAGGTAACAATTGTGAATACATACTCATACAAGTCTGTTATATTGCCTTAGCCGTTGTACGCCTCACTGCTGGACTAAGGCTGTCCATTGCGCTGGCCTCGTATGAATTGACGTTTGTCAAGCTGGTGGCCACTCTAATGTAAAGAGTTTTTAAGCCGCCCATAAAGCCTCTTTGCTCAACGGAATGCTGTTTTATGACAACTGCCAGGACCGAAACTTTAACCTGCCCTCCGAAGCACGAAGAAGCTCAGAAAGCTCCTCTTTTACGAGAATTGTATTATCATGGTATATTCGACATGGATTTATAGAAAGTGATACAAAGAAATAAAATCATTGGCTAATTTAAGCTATTGGTGTAATAACACATCGGTTTCGATTTCCTCACAGGACAAACATTTGTGTTTATCTTGAGTCTGGGTGTTTTCTATGTACATCAATCATTCAAGAAAAAAAAATGTATTCCTTGTCTGCTATATTGCTTGCTTAGTCTGGGTACAGACAGCACAGAGTATTTTGTCCAAAAATGTTATTATATGTAAAGATCATGTAAGAAGTCTAATTTATAACTCAACACTAATCTACTAACCGTAGTTAATGTGGTCTTCGGTCTTGGCTTGATATGATATTGGAGTGAATGTAAGCTTTGATCTACTTCTGGTGTCACTTAGTACTAGTGGATCTGAGAAAGTTAAACTCTTCACTAGATCAGGTCGATCTTCTGTCAATAAAAGAAAACAATACATTCAATAAATAGGTCAGTACCTAGTTAGATAAATGAAAGTTTGTAAAAAAAACTGCGTTCTAAGGTCGCGTCGCGTTATATTTTTTATAATAATTCCGCCGCCTTCGCCTTTATTTAATTCAGATAAAGAACAGAAAGGTGTCTCATGTTAACCGTCATACAGTTTTGTTATAAAATTGAAAAGTTTTTTGCATGAGTAGCCTAAACCTATGAACTGTCATTAAATAACTAGGTTCCGCTGCGCTAAATTCAGCTGTCGGTGTGGAATTCCTACTTCAGCTCCTCTACTAAAGTAAGGGGATTTACTATTACAAGCACTAAGTGTAGTTAGATAGTATGTTAACGTGAAATTTGGTTAAAGTTTTTCTTGTGGGAACTTTTTAGTTTCTGGGAATTAAATGTAGCCTTATGTATGACGTCCACCTTCTTCGTCTCTTCAACTATCCCTATTCCAAATTTTAGCTTAACTGGATGCTCAGTTGCGGCCAGACCAGATAAAATTATATAAGTACTAGCTTTTTTCAATGACTCCACCCGCGCTAAATTTGGTTATAGGATTACTACGGTAACTACTTGATTATAGGAAGTTTGACTTAGTAAGTATAGCTGTAGCCATAGCTTTGTCCACGTGGGATTCGTTTATAGTTATACCTGTGGGAAAATTTTCCAGGTAAAAAGGTAGCCTATGTCCTTCTACGTCTCTTCAATTATCCCTGTGCAAATTTCAACAAATATAAACGGATTGCCTGCTGCGACGTCAAGAAAGGACAAACAAAAAAAGACACGCACTCACTTTCGCTTTTATAATATTAGTATTGATGGAGTATGGATATTTATGTTAAGAATACTTAAATACGGTTGAAAATAGTAGATAGAGCATACATAATATGATATTGTAACTGAACACTGTCAGTAGCAGATTTAAAAAAAAACGTAAATATTTAAGAGCGAAATAAATTATTGTATTAATTAATTGTTATTATTAATAATATTGATGGATACGTCTGTAATTATAAACTGAAGTTGCTTGAAAATACTTAATAAATAACTGAAATTACCACGAAGAATATCGCACGCCAGCTAGCCAGTTTGACGACATTAACATATACATCGCTGAAAGAAATTTTTAGTCTTTGTCAACCTATATATTTTTTCGTTAATTCCTTTACGGCTTGCATTCTAGCAGAGTTTTAGAGGTGCCAACAACGACATGCTTACGCATTATCCTTGGTGGTAGTAGATCAATGAACGAGAGAAAAAAAAATAAGAATGCTGCTATAGAAAGAAAAACAAACAACTAAATCTGACCACGCTACTAAAACTGAATATCATCAATGAAGAAACATGCATGGAAGAAAAATAATCCAAATTACAACTATGCAGACCACAAAAATCAAAGTAGTTACATTTTCCTTCTTCTTTATTTTTATATTTACACATCAAGTATTATATCTATCCTCCTGTTGGCTAAAGGAGGCTGATAGGAAACAAGTTAGCTCCATCCTTCTCACTCCACATCCTAGACTAGACTAGTTCAAGTTGTTCAAGAAACAAGTTCATTAATCACTACTATCCTATCTACGCCATCTTACTAGGTGTTTTTTACGACAACAATAAAAATCATAACATGAGGTTTACATGACTTACACCGCGTGATATGAGGACACAACAGGCCGTTAGTCAGTTTATTGTTTCCTACGCTAATATCCTAGACTGGAAACTTCAAGACCTTAATCAATCATGGCAAATAGGAAATAGGAAAACTCTTATAACATATTCATAAAAAATATATTAATTTAGGGAAACAAGAAATTGTTATGGTCAGGCTTGAATCCTTGGAATTCATTCTCAACAAATTGCGCCGAAATCCAATAGGGCACGGCACCAGATTACTGTTTATAAAACGACGGCAATCGCCTGTTTTTTCATGATATAAAAATAGTACGGACAGCGCGCGAGGTCGTTGTACTAGACCGTAAATAATATTGATAAGGCGGTGTACGCGCTGCGAGTGATACATATAGAAAGCTAGTGCACACACACAAATACAGCGCTAGCCGCGTTTAGTACAGAGACCAGCGGGTCGATTCCGTAAAAAGATTGCTAACCTTTTTGAAAAAAATAAGATATACATTGCGGTTTCGCGACAATCGATGAATTTTATACGTCATTTCAAATGCGCAATGTATATCTTATTTCTATGGATTTCAAACGAGAGTTGTTACCTGTCATTTTACGGAATCGACCCGCAGTTTAGATACTGGTTTTGCCGATGATAAAACTAATCGGTCAAGAATGCCCTTCGCGGAAAGGGAATTTCGAGAGACCGGTATGTTATAAATAGATAACTCAAAGAGCGAAGTAGACAATTCACATGCCTTCCTCCGATGGGTGCCGGATCTCCGAACATTCTGCTGCTACGTACTTGAATCCTTGCCATGCCTTAGCTGACAAGTTTAAGGACTCTGCGGAACCAATTTTATAATGTCAAACGTGTTTTTTTCCTATGTGACTCGTTCCTTGAGTCCTAGCGGAGGAACGCTAACTAATGTGATGGACGGTACAAGAACAATGGTTCCATATTTTCTGCTGTGACGGTAAGGTAAGCTTGTCTTAGCTCACGTAGCTGTGGCATCTCTTTAGTTCCCTTCCCATCGATCCCTGCAGAACTAAGAAAAGTGAGCAAACTGAGTCATGTGTAGTATGTGGGCTAGTAAACCAGACGATTCTCCATAGGTTTTCTCCTCAGTTCGTTATCGTCTGCGTTTTTTTAAGGTAGTTCAGTAATAGGTATATGTCTTCAGTTCATCTGAAGAATCATTCTATGTCGGTATTGACAATTTCGGTGAAAATAATAATTTAAAAACTATATCTGACGAGCGTCACTAAATGGTATATTAAATTCATTAAAACAAAATTTTACTACGAATTTAGAAGCATCCGTCTGCCGCTTAGCGATGACCAGCCATCAGCCGATCATCATTGCATCGGTTTATCGCTCTCCCTTAAAAGACTTGCTGAAGAGCCACCTTCAGTCGCTCTTAAATTTAGGCGACGAATTCATCCTTGCCGGCGGCCTAAATTGCAAGCACCGTCGATAGAACACTTGAATTACTTCACGGAAAGGCAGACTCCTCGACCAATTAGTTGACAGACTAAACTTTGTGACGCCCACTTTCTTTCCCCATAACATTCGCAACAGCCCTGACATGCTGGACATAGCACTTCTTACGAATGTAGAACTAAGCGTTCGCTCTATAGAGGTGCTTGATGAACTTGACTCGGACCACCGCTTTGTTCTCTTCCGATTAGGTTCCTCATTAGAACCGTGAGGGACACTGGGATAAATTCGGGCAATTAATCGAAAACCCCAGCTCGCCACATCTAGACCGCTTTCCCAATACAATCTCTACCGCGACCGATATTAACGTGGCTATTGACTCACTCACTAGCCACCTGACCGCCACCGTTGGCGAGTGCTCAAGACAAGTGCCAGCTAGTGACTACCCTCACCTAATCCTGCCTCAGCACATCACTGAGTCGCTAATGACTGAGCGTAACGCAGCCCGCCGCAGACGCGGTTGCGCCCCCACTACCGAAAACAAAGCTCGCTTCAACGACTTACACCGCTGTGTAAGAACCGCTGAGCTTCGCTCCCAACATTTCGATGATCTGATGGAGAATATTTCTTCTTCTTATCAAGCTTATTGGCGC
The DNA here is from genome assembly GCA_946406115.1 of Apoda limacodes. Classification (NCBI taxonomy): domain Eukaryota; kingdom Metazoa; phylum Arthropoda; class Insecta; order Lepidoptera; family Limacodidae; genus Apoda; species Apoda limacodes. The sequence goes on from OX291546.1 coordinate 16,288,173, forward strand.
CTAGCCAGAGCTTTAAAATCAGACACTTTCAACTCCCTCCCTCCGTTAAATTGTCTTTTCGTTCGTAGTGTTCGATGACGACGAAAAAGTGGATTGCCTTGCATCTAGCCTCCAAAAATGTGCCTTAAGCACACAGCCGTGCGAGAGGTAGAACAGAACTTCTCTGACCCCACAGGATCCTCTGACCCCTGTCACAGTCGACGGAGTCCAACAGTTCATCAAAGACCAACGCCCCCCTAAAGCCCCCGGCTCGAACGGTATCTCAAATGATATCCTAAAGCGCCCCACTGTTGCCTTTCTCTGCTTTCTAGTAGCCATCTTTAACGCCGCCTTATAAGTTTACTAAAGGTCCTTGGTAAACTTTACGAAAGTCTCCTCCTCGTTTGCCTATGGAACGCTATAGTCTCCAGAGGTATCTTAATCGACGAGCAGTTCAGCTTCCACGCCAAACACTCGTGCGTCCACCAAGTCCTCCGTATCACGGAACATATTCTCACTGCCTTCCAACCAGTATTAGGTAAGCCCCGTCACACGGGCGCTGTCTTCTTTGATGTAGCGAAAGCCTTCGAGAAAGTCTGGCACAACGGTTTAATTTATAAACTGTACAACTATCAGTTGCCAGACCGCCTCGTTCTCATCATACGAGATTATTTGTCAATCCGCAGCTTTCGCTATAGAGTCGAAGGCACTCTCTCTTCCCCTCGTCCTATAGAAGCAGGGGCTCCACCTCCGTGCTTGCCCTATCTTTTACCTTCTTCTCACTTCGCGGACGTTACCGCTATTTACACCACTGATAGGCAAGGGAGTCGAATTACTAAGAGACTTCAATCCGCAATCACCGCCCTAGGCGAATGGTTTCGGAAATGAAGAATCGAAGTGAATCCCGACAAAAACTCTGCCGTTCTCTTCACCGTAGGCCGCCCTCCGCGACCATCTCCTCTCTCACTCTTCGGCCTTGCCATTTCTTGGCAAAACAAGGCCAATTATCTCGGTGTGACCCTGGACAGGCGTTTGAACTTCCGAAATCACACCAAAATAGTTAGAGACCGAGCTGCTTTTGTCCTGGGTCGTCTATATCCCATGATAGGCAAGTATCGTAAGATGTCGCTAAGAAATAAGCTGACTCTTTGCGCCACATGCATCCGCCCCATACTAGCTTATGCTAGCGTCGTCTATGCGTTGTATAAACGCAACGCAACTCCAGACCCTCCAAAACCGCTTCCTCCGGAGCATCCTGGTACGTCCGGAATGCGGACCTACACAGGGACTTTGAGCTCCCCACTATTCCCCAATATCTTAAACACCTGGCAGTCAGCTATTTCGAGCGTACACAAAATCACCCGAATCGATTAATTGTGCAATCCACAACCTATCATCCCCCCGACAGACCTTGGCAAGTTCGAAAAACTACCGTTAGACAGCCTCGGCACGTACTAACGGCCCCAGACGACGATCTCGTTATCGGGATAGCGAGATTAGTCTCAACGACCTCGCCTAGTAGTGCCCCCCACCCTCACATGACGCCGACGTCCTCGGGTTCGTCGGCCAACGCGCAGACCTGCCTCATATATGAGGTATCAAAGAGTGCCAGAGCGCTTCTCGCCCCCACTCAATTGCAATCGCAACCGCAACCGCGTAACGGAAAACTCTCCTCCTGGCGCTGACTTACCTTTGGGTTCGAGGCTCACGTTGTTCGAAGGGACGACCCCAAGAGCGACAACCCAAGCCTTGAGCGTTCTTCAGAGTCTCGCCCCAAAAGTCCGATGAAGCAGTAATGGCTGCATCAGCCAACTGCATAGTCAGATTAGAAAAAAAAGTTACCTACATCATGAATCTTCTTTTTTTCTTAGATTTCCTAATTATTAAATTACGCTGGAATTGAAAAAAACGTACTATAAGTTTAATTCTTACTTATATTCATGAACTCCTGGATGCGTTTTATGGTAGTCACTATTTCGGCTATATACGTCATCAACATAGGTAACAAAACCATGATGTTGACACGTAAAGTTACCATTAATTGATGCAAGAGATAAATCTGAAAGTAAACTACTTTATGTTATAGTGGAACCACAAGTTTATTATATATAATGTACAATATATTGCTATTTATCAAGTAAGAAATCGGCCAAGTTTTTCGCGCACGAAGTTCCGTACCATTCTCTATAAAAATTAAATGTTTAGAAGTTAAAGGGGAGGAGGACACACATTTTACCACTTGAAGTGTCTCTCGCGCAAACTATTCAGTTTAGAAAAAAATTATATTAATAACCTCAATATCATTTTTGAAGACCTATCCCATAGATACCCCACACGTAAGGGTGTGATGAAAAAAAAATTTTTGAGTTTCAGTTCTAAGTATGGGGATCACCCAATTTTTTTTTTTTCTATTTTTGTGTGAAAAACTTAATGCGGTTCACAGAATACATCTACTAACCAAGTTTCAACAGTATAATTCTTATAGTTTCGGAAAAAAGTGGCTGTGACATACGGACGGACAGACAGACAGACATGACGAATCCATAAGGGTTCCGTTTTTTGCCTTTTGGCTACGGAACCCTAAAAACCCGCTAAGTGCGAGTCGGACTCGCGCTTAGAAGGTTCTAAACCATCACAGAATGCATGAACCTGACAAGCACTTAACCGGTTTTATTATTTGTGTTTTTAGGTACTATAGATCTTATATTATTATAAATCGTTTGAGGTTTGAAGCTTATATCAATTACCATCTTAATGATATATAAAAATAACAGAAACAACTTTCTTGTATAGAGATAGACCACCTTACATTTTTACTTTGTTTTTTAATAATAACACTTATACCTACATACTGTAAAATTTTAAGACTCTTAGGAGAGTTCGGCTAAGGGTTCGGAAAAAAATCGTCTACTCTCTCTCCAACTATATGAACTAAAGTGTTTTCAAAAAGATATAACATAAATTAATACAGAAAAATATGTTATAACGATATTATACTTATTATACACATAACAATATACACAAATATTTATGAAATTAAATTATCGATATCAATAAACATTTTCATAGCAAAGATGCATTCAAAAGAATAACCTCGAGCCAGAACTTGAACCTGCAACTGTGTAAGAGCTATCGAGGCACAAGACAAGACAAGACTAGCTGATGAAAATCTTTATTGTCAGATAAAGGGGAACACTTTTCTTTCGTATATCAAATATAGTTATTTATCATGGTAATTTATGGTAAATTAATGCTAATTTTTGAAAAAAATTACAAATTAAAGTAATGATTAAAGCCAGATTGAGAGTTCCCATGGGAATCAGTTTTTCTTGGCAACATATTAAATTAGTAATATATATAATAAATCACAATATGGTTCCACTTATAATAGGCAATTATCTAATATATTTAAACACTTACCATATTTGCAGATAAAGTGTTGCCAAATAATACGTACGATAAAATAGTAATAAAAATAGCAAATCTTTCACTAAACATTATAAATCCCACGACCAAAGTTCTGAATACAGTACACAGTTTCACTCCTGCTAGTTCAATGTTTCGTTTCTCCTGAACTAGATTTTGCGTTTTCTTTACGTTTTGAGACAGTTTCGCCATGTCCGTCCGTCCGTCCGTCCGTCTGTCTGTCCGCGGCTTAGTTTAAGAACTACCAATACGAAAAAGCTGCAATTTAGCAGGTATATACACATTGATCAAGCCGACAAAGTGGTAGAACGTATTTGAAAAAAAAAAAAAATTTTGTGTATTTTTAGTGTACACGTGAAGTGGCTAGAAATTCTAAAAACATTAACCACACCGGTGCAAAGATTTTTTTTGATTTAGGGCTCCGTTTGTGAAACGTTTAGCTTTAAAGTACTAATTTTCATCAGAGTCATGTCCCCCCCCCCCTCTACTAGCGAAAGTATAGTATTTGGAAATGTAAAAAAAATTACGGTGGTAATGCATATAATGAATTTAAAAGAAAAACTATCACGGTTAAGTACACTTTACAGGCTAACGAGTAATAGTCGACCAAGTTATAAAATATACTTGGAATAGTGAAATTTTTGTACAAATTCCATTAAAAGTAACTTATATGAAGTAGGTACATCTGTAAAACAGGTATAAAATATAAGTAAATGGATGATGTTTAATTATGAAGTAATAAAATTCTAAGGACTATTCTTCTTAAATTGATAAAAGTTACGTTCAAATTACGCATTGGACTAGCCGGCTTCTACAACTTGGCTCTTATTAATAAATTTCAGTTAATTATTATTTAAAAGGTTGAACTTTTATTTTACAATTTTCAAGTCGAATTTATTTATTTTACACATTTTAAACGTACGTACTCCCTACCGATTCGCTTACATCAAGTAGGTTCAAAGCCTGGGTCTTATATCAGCAGTGGAGCGATCAAATCTGCTTATACTACGTCGTCTTCGTCCCCCCCCCCCCCTCAGAGAAACCGTTGTATTTGGCAATATTTAAACAACCTCTAAAATGTTGGTTTATGAGGCTACTACGGAACTCTTCATTGCGCGTGGCCCGACACGCACTTTGCCGGTTTTTTTTTAAGAGTGATGTCTGTTTGTGTGTGAATATGTATGTTTGTTAGCTTTTTCCCCTCCCCTCGATATCTCAAGAACCAATGGACCAAATGGATACGCCATGACTTAGAACTGAAAAGAGTTTGAGCAAAATCGATTCAGCGGTTTGTTTTTTATCGTTAAAAAACTGATTTTTTTAAAGATGCAATAATAATCTCCGTGTATAAATTCTCAAATATAAAAAAATATTCTCAAGAAAAGTTACTCGTGCGGTACCGCAGGTTAAAGAGTGTTACTATATTATATATAGTATCAGATGGACATCCGCCCTAGACGTCGCTGGGTATTATAAGTTTTTTTTCCAATTTTTTTATCGGTAGCAATAGAAGAATTTTTTTTGTTTTTTTCTAAGTAGAAGCAAAATGTGAGCGAGGATTTCAGGCAGCTTGTAGCTTACATTGTTTTAAATTTTATTTTATTTTTTAATAATAAAATTAAATAATTAAGTAAATAAAATAAAAAAAAAATTCTTTATTGTAAAGAAATAAACATTTTGTTATCTAAAGTAGTAGAAATATGTATTTGTCATATGTAATAGAAAGAGAGAGTGTCTGTCTTTCAAAAAAAAATCAATGATGACAAGAGACAGCTTTTTTAATACTGCTTTCCTTCCTTATTAAGTATACTGGATCCATTTGTATAAGCGGTGTTCGAATTTGACGGATGCCGATCATTTTCTAGTTGACAAAACCTTTAACGGAAAACTCTATTTTTACTTGGTACTAGGTACCTGATTATTATATCGTAAGTATTAAATTAGTTCGTAGACCTTCCAACTTTTAATAATAATTTTTAAAACATCGGTCAAACTCATAATCTATGATGATAATCAAATTTATTGTCAGGGTACCAACGGGTTTATATTTAAGTTTCCCTGTGCCCTTTTGAACCATAGTAATTAGACTACTGAAATCTGCACAGAATATGTGTTGTGGCGAATATAAAAAGCATCTGTCTTCAGCCTTATACGTCATCACTGTTGGGGCACGGCCTACCCTCACAGAGAGTGATTTGGGCCATAGTCCTTCAAGAGGGCCCGTGGCGGGTTGTGGATTTTACATACGCCTTTTTTAACATATGCAGGTGTCCTCACGATGTTTTCCTTAACCGATGAGCCAGTGTAGTGAATAATCAATGTATGTAATTAATACCTCAGGATTCGAGGCGAAATCAAAACCCTTAGGTCACCACCGACTTAATCGATAAAAAGTATGAAAAGTAAATTTTTTCTTCATACAAGACATTTTTTGAAATTAAAACTTCTTTAGCAGCGTTGTGCATTTTATTTGGTGTGGGTAAAAAATATTAAACTCGCAGAGGCTGATCGGAAATGCGTAAGATGGAAACCATAATACCACGCCATACTGATCGAAGATTCGTAAGATGGAAACGATAATGCCACGCCATATTCTAGTACATGGTGATTATGAGTAGTACAGGGAGGTTGGATATGGGATTTTAATTCTATGACAGATTGAGATGTGAAATATACTACGTCTAAAAAGTAAATAAACAAACATTATTTTTTTTAGTATATGGCGATTATGAGTAGTACAGGGAGGGTAACAACAAAACGGGTTGAATCATTTAAATATAACTTAATGCATAAACTTCCAGATTTGCTTTATAATGGCGACCCAAATGATATGTACAATACTGTTCTTGACACTATTACTACAGAGTATAATAAAATATTTACTGCAAAAAAGAAACTTATTTCCAGTCGCTTTAGTTTTAGTGAATGGGCTACCCCAGGTATTCATAAACTCTATGAATTATATAAAGAAAATACATATAATAATAGCCAAATATTTAGGGAATATTTAAAAAAATACTCAAAAACCTTTAAAAAGGTCTGTCTTGTTGCAAAAGCAATTCACCTCAGACATAAAGAAAAATTCAACAAATAAAATAAAAACTACATGGAACATAATAAATAATGAAACTGGTAAAGCTTGGAATTCTTGTCAGGACTTTGAGTTGATTGTAGATGATGCTAGTTTTAAAACAAATTCTGAGGTAGCAGTTGCCTTTGAACAGTTTTAGGAATATTCCATTCAAAACAACTGCACATCTAAACTCAAGTTCAATCTTAGCAGAAAAATTATTAAAAACTAGTATTCCTAAATGTAACGTTCCCTTTGTATTAAAAAACATTAGTCCTATGGATATCATTTATACATTTAAAACATTAGAAATAAAAAAACACCACAGACCTTTAGGGACTTTCTGTAAAAACTATGAATTCAATAATTCATGTTATAGCACAACCCTTAGCCATAATTTTTAATAGTTGTGTTGATAGTGGTGTGTTTCCTGATGAGATGAAACTTAGCAAAGTTATACCTCTTTTTAAATCAGGTAGTTCAACAGATCCTAATAATTTTCGGCCTATTTCAATACTACCTATACTCAGTAAAGTTTTTGAAAAAATCATACTTTGTCAACTGTTAAGCCATTTCTGTATTAATGAGCTACTTAGTAGTAAACAGTTTCGCTTTATGAAAGGCCGTTCCACAACCGATGCAGGAGTGGCACTATTAAAAAATATATATCACGCCTGGGAGGATTCGCATGACGCCCTTGGAGTGTTTTGTGATTTATCTAAGGCATTTGACTGTGTTCAACATGAAAATCTCATCAGGAAGCTACATGGTATTAGAGGCAAAGCTCTCGACCTTTTGACATCCTATGTGAGTAGGAGAGTACAGAAAATAGATGTCAACGGTAAAAGATCTCCGGGATCAGCAGTCACAATGGGAGTCCCTCAGGGCACAATTTTAGGTCCTTTTCTATTTCTTATTTACATTAATGATCTCCCATATCATGTAACATTGTCTTATTTGCTGATGACACCTCTTTGCTTTTTAAAGTTAAGAGACGACAGACATATTATAATGAATTAAATAATGCCCTTTCTAAAATTGTAAACTGGTTTAATGCTAATAATTTGTTACTTAATGAAAAAAAACCAAATGTGTTAAATTTACATAACCAAATGTTAGTCAGAGACAGACATGTATTAATATTAATGGCGAGCAATTAGAACTTGTTAATTCAACAGTCTTTCTTGGCATAACGCTGGACTCCAAACTTCAATGGGGTCCTCATATTCATAACCTAGCCAAAAAACTTAGCTCTGCTGTGTATGCGATCAAGAAAATAAGACAATTGACCGATGTCGACACTGCGAAAATAGTATATTTTAGCTATTTCCATAGTTTAATGACATATGGTATCCTATTGAGGGGTAGCGCTGCTGATATAAATACAATATTTTTGTTACAAAAAAAGCAATTCGTGCTATTTATACACTAGGATCTAGGATATCTCTGAGGGATAGGTTTAGGGAAGTAAAAATTTTAACTTTAGTGTCGCAGTACATATGTACATAAAAATATCAATAGTTTCAGCAAGAAAAGTGACGTTCACAAAGTAAATACTAGAAGTAAAAATAAGGTGTTGGTGCATGATACACGTCTACACAAAATAAGTAACTCTTTTATGGGGCAATGTATACACTTTTACAACAAAGTTCCCAATAAAATTCAAAATCTATCAATAAGTAAATTTAAATCTTTTATCAAGCAGGTACTTTGTAAAAAGGCATACTACAATATTTCAGACTATGTAAATGATAAAAATCCTTGGGACTGATGATGCTCAATTACAGGATGCATAGGTAAACCAAATTAAAATGGAAATAACATAAAATTCTACGGCTAAAATTTTTATTATTTAAAACATTAATTGTATTTTTAGTTTATTTGTATTATTGATAGTGTTTTTAAAAGAGTAACTATCGAGTTTCTTTTCGGATTCTTCTCGGTAGAAATCAAAAACATTGTGAACCGGCGGGAAGGTGGGGGGGTTCAAAAAATAATATTTTATAACTTTGACGATTCAAAAGTGATCGTAAAATCCTTATTTGAATAAACCATTTTGACTTTGACTTTGAGGTTAGATATGGAGTTTTAATTCTATGACAGATTGAGATGTCAAATATACTACGTCAAAAAAGTATATTAACAAACTTTATTATTCATAATAAATAAATATGTACAAAAAGTGATGGGAAGTAGAGAGCTAGTATGTTTTCATTTCTGCCGGCACTCCCGAAATGCAACCCGTTTTTCAATGTTTTTTGTTTTGATCTATTTTATTAATGTCAAGTGCGAGTTGGACTTCCGCACTCAGAGCCCTTGAGCTTAGGATATTTAAGGGTAACTTAATTGTTCAAGAGTACCATAGTAGGACCCTAAATTACATTCATTTTGCAAGGATTTCCTGGGATCATCAGCTCAGTAGAAGCAACTGAAATCAAATATTCGTTTTCTACGGAATATACTTAAAAAAAAACTACTTTGACCCCATTTCACTGCGTTATTTTAAATAATTAGGCAAAGAAATCTTAAAAGTTATACGTGCAATGGCATCTACTACTAATAATAATACTAATTCTTTCTTGCACTTCCATAAAACATCAGTAACAGAGACCCCTCACAGCCTCTCTACTCACATAGACTTAGGTATATATCGTATCGTCCTTGTCTTTGCTAAAGCTTACTGTCAAGTTACCCTGGTTTTAAATTATATAAGTAACACCATCAAAGGTTCCAGGATTAAATAATTATACTATTTTAGGCATCAGCAGTCAACAAGAAAATGTCCGTCCGTCCGGTTCTAGAAAGCTGTTTCGGCATGGGTATACACATCAAATCACGCCGACAAAATGATAAAATAAAATGTGAAGTGTCGTTATTACATATACGAAGATTTACGAAATATTAAGCTTTAAAATTTCAAATTTTAGTATAAGTCAAGTGTGTTTCTAGCTTTGCGTTGTTTTTAAATTTATAAAAAATTAACGGTAGTAACGATGTTAAAATGAAAACTATCATAGGTAAGTAGGCTTTACAAGTCAAAGATTAATAGTCGACTAACTTATAAAATAAACTTAAAGAATTCTGACAAGCAACAACGAAACCCTACACAGCACGTGGCCCGACAAGCAGTAATTGTTTACTTCCCGGCAACTCGTCAAATTCGCGTAAAACGGGTTAAATCGATCAGGAAGCATCCCCTGGTATCCAAATGTAATGCAGAAATCGGTGAAATATTTTTTGTATGAGTTTTATTCAATTTTCTCTTGATATTTACTTGTATGTATTAAACACAACCATGGCTTTAGGGCTCACGCTACGCACGGAAAAAAAATGCCCTTAGACTTTTCTATTTTAATTTTTTTTTTTCGAAAATTATTCTTTTCCGCCGACTTTTTTATTTCATTTGTGTATTTATTAATATTTTTGTATGCAAAAATGACAGGATGCAGAGAAGAAAATTAATTATTAACCGGGAAAAGAAATAATTATTACAAGGTTCAAATATATATCTTTCAAACAAGTAAATATTTGTACTTTATCGTAATATCGTATCGTTAATTTTATTATAAGTCAATTATTAAGCATACCGGAATACAACTGATGCGAATTGCATGATCCCACCCGGGATAAAAGACCATCCAAAAGCCACAGCAAGTGCTCTTAAGTACGATGGCTTGCGATTTTCTAGTTTAGCGCGATCTTCTTCTTGGAACCATTTTCTGCAAAAAAGAACAAGTTTGAGTCAGTCACAACTAGGGTTGCCAACTTTTTTCAAAAAATATAGTAAAATATGGTCGAAGAAAGAATATCAACAGTATTATTGAATAAAAGAACTAGTACTTTATTGCTTTGGCGGTTTGAATAATTTTTACAGCCTTACTCTAAACTTATAATTTAAACCTCAGGTATTGCGATACAAAAAAAAAGACAACAAAACTAAAAAGCTTATTTTGACATAAGATACTAAGAAACCAATCTGTTTTTGTCGTCTCGCCACTTAGTGTTTATCAGAAAAGACCTTTTCAGTAAATGCTGAAAGGAATAGACAATAGATAAATATGATACAATTTTATTAATGCTCTCATGTTAATGTTCTGCAGCGTTATCAAAAATAGTATTTTGGATACTTTATTTTTGTTGAGTAGTAAATAGTATAAAACTGGAGGAAAATATATAATACTGTTTGAATCAGTATGGTTGGCAACCCTAGTTACATCTCGACTATCTCTTGGCACATGACTAAATAACCAATAGACTCATAGCTTCAAACAACTAGCGCTAGCGAGAGCACTACTACAAGCACAGGTATGTAAGCGTGGCCTGTCACTGACACGGCGCGTGGGGCGAGAACTGACGCCCGCTAGAGTCAAAACCGGTTTGCGTGCGAATTTCAGGGCTAATATAATAAAATCAGAGATCTTTGTTAGGGTTCCATAGCCAAATGGCAAAAACGTCCCTTATAAATCCATCATGTCCGTCCATCTATCCGTATGTCACAGCGTTATTATTCTTAATCTTTGCATATGTAGATTGTGATGTTTTACAGGAAAGTCTAAAAAATATTTAGGGGTAGCTCCATACATTCAACTGAGGGACGAAATCGATATCATCTTTCTATTGATTTAATTTACTAAATGTGTCAGTTGACAACCCTACCAGTTTAGATATGATTCCTGAAACGTTGTTCTAAACTATCGGTTTAGTTGGTTATTTAGTCATGTGCTCTTGGGTTATGTAAGTACACACGGGACACTATTTATTCATGTAGAAACGAAGTGTCGGTCACAAAAATCGGAGTCAGGCCCAGTCACGCAAGTAGCTCGTGACCCAGTAACGTGACCGAGGCTAGAAACGATCAACGAAGTGAAGAACGTCGGGCTTGGTCAGTTGTTAAGATAAGTTAGAAGCCTTATTGGCGGCTTAAAATTTCTGACAGTGGCCGCTCGATACAGTCTGCTAATCCGCACTAGGCCAGTGCAGTGGGCGATTACGTCCAAAGCATCCTTTTCTAACGAGAGGCTTGTGCACCTGTAGTGCCAGGGCCTTCAAGCCACATTGGCTTACAGACGCAAGATTGTATGTTCTTCAATAAAGTAAAAAGTATAGTCATACGGCCTACACCTTTGGCGTGGTGTGAGCGATGATGACACAACTGAACAGCCTCTAAGAGGCTGAGGTTCTAAGTATTGGATTTTCAACTGCTTCCTTACCCACCTTCTTAAGATCATAATCTTATACAGGCCATAGACATAGAGAAGTCGAGGCGATTCCAGTTTCGTAGATCAATTTTACAGCCCGTTCGGCCACGTCGTATATTTCTGGTATTTCTATGGTACATGCTGAAATCGAGAAAAAATTAAGATGGAATTATCCACTAGTACTCCTCCCTATGGTCTCTGGCACGCTGACGCTACCCACAAAGAGAATATTCAAACAAATAGAGTCATGCAGATAACGTGCGTAGCACCTGCACGCACGCACATCCTACACAACAGTGAAACCGCGTTTTAGTTCTAAATTTAAATTTTGAAACAGACAATTTATATACGATAGAATTATTTTTTCGGATGCGTCCTGAATTTTCACCATGGCAAATTAAAATTCTAATGATCTCAAGAACACAACTAAATACTTAAATATTATGATGGTACTTACTTTTCCAGCATATCCCCCACTAATTTAGAGTTATATATTACTTTTGGAGGGACCAAATCGTTCTCATTAAGGGCTCTTTTAAAACCATTGTAAAAGAGAGGAAGTATCCAAAAGAACGTAACTCGCGATAACCATCCTGGTACTTTTTTTGTTGACTGTGGCCTTTTAGTTTCGTCATTGCTATTTTTAATTGCTTTAAAATCCATGTCGGTTTTATTTCAGTAGTATAACCACTGATATTTTTGTTTGGTGGTTGTATAAAAATGTATGGTCAATAGCTCATAATAATGATATACACGGCACTTACTAAATAACTTACCTACTTATATTAAAACTTATTCTTATGACTGCCTTTAATATAAATAATAAATAAGTTAAGCAAATGCTGAGTAACGTTTATATGAACAAGATAACTATTGTGACGGTCACCACAAAACAGCAACAATTTCTATGCACAGTTTTAATAATGACGAGTAAGAACTCGTTTTCTAGCAAAATAAGTAGCTAGGTAATTCATGACCTTCAAGTTTAATGAAACTAGACTATTGTAATTAACTTACCATGCTAGTTGAACGTGAATAACTTAGGAGATAAAGAAGTGAAAACCGGCCAATGATAACAGTTTACGTACGCACTGGCTGTGCGAAGGTGATTTACATAGGCGCCTGTGTAGGTAATTAAGTTCTGGACGTGCCGGAGGACGTTATATAAATACAAATTTTTAATAAAGAGAGCATGTATTCGCTTCAATTTATCGCCTAAGACTAACTTATATTTAACTTAATAACTATCTTCTCAGCCACCGCAGGTGACCAGCTTATCTGTATCCGTTTGCCGAGTCAGCGTCTGGGCTAGTTGAATATAGTGCGCGGGTGAGGCTCTTCGGTAGAGTCGACAGACTTAACTCCTCCCTCCTTAAGTTCAAAGTTCTCGTCTATAGGGTAACTTTGAAGACATAACTTAACTAGGGAAAAACGACGCTTATTCACTAACACACACAGTATTATAAATTGTGTTATATACAGTCCTAAGGTTCCGATACTGGTTCCTTTGATATTAATGATCGCCTTTTCGTTTTCACGGTTTTCTTCAATGCTGACACTTTTCTTAAGACCAAACGACAGGAGTTTCAGGGGCCTTAGACAAGTTACAATCGAAGAATCGTGCAGTATCGCTATAGAACAAGCGTTTTCGAAACAATAGTGGTAGACTTATTGCTCATGTATCGAAAACGCTGTATCGTGGGCGTCGGCTGGAAAACTCTACATTATTTGTGCCAATTATCGAAAATCGCTTATGTTTTTGTTTTTTATTTATACTATGGATGGAATGTGGTGTTTTTTCTTTATTTGTCTTATATGATATTATTACTTTTATTTTCATTCAACTTACTCATCGTTGGTTTTAAAATTAAGAATATAGGTATTTATTGTATTGAATATAGAAATGTTTTTATGCTTTAAGTAGGTATCTAGTTTATCTTAAATATTTTGTTGTGAAAATATTAGGTACTGACGTAAAAACAATAAAGCTCTCTAGTAACGAAAATCTGGCTATACATTTACTATGAATCTGTTAAATTAGAAATAAGACTAATACTTATAACACAGATTTTTTATAACACCATCATTTTTAATTACAAATTGAATTAACAAAATACTTAAAATCTTTAAAAATATAATATCCACAAAAGATTTCAAGCCGCCATTTGCAATTGCCAAGCTTATCCGTAGGGTCTGGGTGAACGCAAGTTCAACGAATATCAAAAAGGAATCGCGTTTGTAAAGTTGCAATATGGCAGTGGCTTGGCTATGGTACCAATAGCATAGTAAAGCAACAAGTCTATGGTTTTTTTTTCGATCGATGGCAAGTGACGTCACAAACTTTATGTTCATACATTTTGTTCGATTCTATTATTTTTTTCGTGACGCTAAATTTAAGAAGTCTAAGCCCCCAGGTAAGTTAAATCGATGCCTTCCAGGTTCGTTGGTTTCAGGGATGTTGTTTCTGGAGTTGAGGTTATTGAAGGTAAGTTTACAATAGGTAGTTTAGAGTACATAGTATTTTCAGTATTCGTAGAATGCCTTTTTAGAGGGATGTCCTGTATTTTTACTTCACAAGGGTCATCTATCGTTATTACGTAAGTACCATGGATCTGTTGCCGAAATATTTCATTAATTCAGGTTTTGGAGAGCAGTGTTTGCTCTTTACTGTAAATAATCCATCTATTGGGCTGGCTGAGCTTTTACGGTCTCTATTTTAATGGGAATCTGGATACACGAGGTCACGTTTTTCTCATACGTCATCAACTCGGTTATGCAAGTGTCTTTGATGTACTGGGGCATGTCGTCATCGTGGCAGAGGAAGCTGAATTCGTCGATTTCTTGACATGGGTGAGTAAGTAGTCTGATCTTTGACCCTTTTACTAACAGGTAGGGGTATTTGGGTAGAATGACAAGGGTGCAATTTTGGCATACAATAGGTGATGGGAACAGTTTATAGTGAATATAGGTGAAATTCTCGATAAGCGGTACTTCCAAAAGGTAATTAATAACATTTTTTTAAAATAAGCTTTTAGTACTTTTGACTGTTCTATCTTAATTAAATTTTCCTAATTGGGTGCATACAATAACTTTCCTACTTCATTGATTTTCTTAAGCAGTTGTAGCAACTTATTTGATTCTATTACAGATTGATGTAAAACTCCTAACCTACTTAATGCTAAGCTAGTCTCAATCTCATTCAGTCGGATATGGATTGCTTGAAAGTTATGGATAAGTAAGTGATACGTATTTATAATTTGGGTTTCCGCATGCTTAAGGTGTTCTTCTTTTAGAATTTGGCTCAAGTTGTGAGCTATTTTTACAATTTCTTTATCTATTTCAATGAGATTATCATTTAACTTAAATGTAGAGTTTGATAGAGTTTGCACCATTGCAGTGATCAATGTCAGTTTTTTGTTGCTATCACTTTGTTTTGTTTTTGTTTCATCGATCAGTCTGTCATATCTGATGGCGTCATCATTATCAAGATTTCCTGTAATAAATTTAACTATTGAACCAAGAGGGTTTAGTTGTCTACGCTTGACCTTTAATGATGGGGTTACTTGTTCGAATTTTGCGACTGTTACATTCCTTATATATTCTAGTTGTGTTTTTATATATATAAAATTAAGTGTAAAGTTCTTATCAAAATTGCTAACTAACTTATCTAATTCGAGAGACTGAACTATGTTAAGCTCAAGGTCATCGATAATAGGTTTTAAATCTAATAGTTTAACTATAATCCACTTATCATTACTAATGACTGCAACACCATTTTTCACGGGCAGGATACCAGGGTTCCTATTTAGCTCTTGAAGTTGAAGGGCTTGGAGTTGCATTGTCATGGCTGCTGCCTACTTCTTTTGTTGATATCTTTGGTAAAGATGGTATCTCTGAGTCTAATTTTAAAATCTATCTCTCCGCCTTTCTTTTCAATTACCTTTTCTTAACATTTAATTGTCTGTTCTGTCAAATGTCTATACAGGTGTTTAGTCCTTCTCACGTGTTCTTTAACTAATTGTTGCATGTACTGTTTCTCAAAGTTTACGTCAAATGCATGTCTTGACTCAGTGTGTCCTAATAAAACTTCCAGAGGTGTTAAACCAGTAGCACTGTGGATGCTATGGTTGTATGACATTATTGCGTAGGTCATTACCGAGGAGGCATCTGTGTGTTTGTGTTCGTATTTGGCAAGCCTATAAATTTTAACGATTGTAGAGTGGAATCTTTCTATAAGGCCCATTGAGTTTGGATTGTTGGGGTACCTATGTGGAGATATATTTTGTAAAAGGTGAGGAGCTCTTTTAAAAGAGTATTGTTAAATTCAGAGCCTGGCTCGGAGCTTATTTTCAGCGGTACACCGTAAATAGAAAAGTACTTAATAAGAGCTCTAATGGGATAGATCGGTTAGAGATTTGAAATGCTTGTCCGATTTTACTAAAAGCGTCAATTATTGTCAGGTAATATTGTCCTTCTATTGAGAATAAATCAATAAAGATTTCTTCCAGTGGTTTTGTCTGTGTTTAGGTGTAAGGGGTTTTCTGTCATACTTCATTATTTGACAAGTTTCGCAGGAATTTATGTATGATTGCCATGTAATGCCAAAAATAAGGACGTCTAATGTGAGATAAAGGCTCTTTAATTCCGCGATGGCAGGTTTTACCCAGGTGGTATTTTTTAACGATATCTCTCTGCTCTGATTCAACATTACATTCTTAAAATTGCACGTTTTCTCTTTTGAATAAAAATATGACCATTTCTGTAAATTGCCGGCGGTGTTGTTCGTCTTCGAAGTAAATAAAGTACTTAGTTTTATTTTGTATATATTCCTTTAAGAATTGTTTAACAAGGTCAGGTCTATTAGACGGAAGGTGTACTTCCAAAATTTTCTGTTTATCTCTGGACAAGTTTTTTACAGATAGTCTGTCAATTAACCAAGTGTATACTAGAATTTGGTTTGGTTTGGTATCTATAGCTTCTTCTAGGATTGGAATCCCTATGGATTCCGTGTCTTGAGCTGAATGAGCTGTGTCGGTTTGTGACGAATTTTCAGATGCTGTTGAAGTTGTAGTAGAAGGTGATGGTATTGAATAATGGCGTTCACTTTTCGCAGACAATGTCTCATCGGAATCGGGAATAGTTATTGGCCTTTCGGAGTCACAGTCTGAAATAGTCATCGGTTTTTCTGGTGAAGGAGCCTTGGGCCACTTGTCCTTTTGTGCTTTACCTAGTTCTTCAAGTTCTTTCGTTAGTTCGGTTAAATATTGTTTCCTATTTTCCATTCTGTCTGGATACCCTGTAATCCACGTAATACGGTGTCTATTGTCTGTTGGAATGTCGCTGGGGCCATCTTCAGGCCAAAAAGCATACGAGTAAATTCAAAATGACCGGTTTCGGTACAAAAAGAAGTCTTCTATTTGTCTTTTTAAGCTACTTCTAGCTGATGGTGTCCACTAGCTAAGTCAAGGGTTGAAAAGTAAGTACTACGTACCAGTTTGTCAAATAGGTAACGGGTACTTGTCGTCTACGGTAATTTCGTTCAGTTTTCGGTAGTCTATTACTAATCTATATTTCTTTTCATTTGATGCATCAGATTTTTTTGGCACTAGATGTACAGGGGCGCTCCAAGGGGAATGGGATTCTGTTACTATATTACTTTTAAACATTTTATCCACCTGTCTATTAATTTCTTCGTTAATTAACTGTGGTTGTCTGTATGGTCGAATACAAATAGGGTCTTCGTTACGGGTCCTAATATAATGATTTACTTCGTTCGTGAAGGTCAATGGTAAGTTTTCTGAATAAAATATGTCTTTTATATTCTAGGCAAAGCTTTTGTATGCTGCCACGTTCTTCCTGGTTCATGTGGTCTATGCGTAACTTAGATAAATTTTGAGTTAAAATTTGGTCTACTTATTCAGGGCTATTGAAAATATGAAACAAAGGTATGTTTATTACTTCATCATGTCTGCTGGATGCGTGGGTACTTATAACTTAAAAGGGTTCGTATTGCTTTTAGTTCTCAAAGTGTTCGTCTGCCTTTCTGGGGCTTATAAAAGACCTTGTGCTTCCGGTATCTATCATGAATTTTGAATTTATTTCTGGTATATTTATGTCAGGGGTTGTGTCAGGGGTATTCATTTCCGAATACACGGGTACGCGACCCCGGCCTCCTGAGCTACTACTAATTCTCCCCATTTCCTTCCAACAGTAGTATCCCTCCCTTTCGACGTATCCCACTCATTATAAGATTTCCATTTTCCAAAAATCATTACATCCCAACCCTTACTCCTTGTTCCCTTCTATTATCTGATAGGGGATGTTGGACAGCAGTGACCCCCTATAAAACTACTGCGCTCGCCAACCCGCTTGCCAGGCGTGGCGAGAATGGCAAACCCACCAACAATATGAACGGCACAAACAACAAACGGCCCCTAGTCCCCGGCAGCCCTGCTAGTCCAGGCTACGGTAGCGGCCTTGGTAACGGCGGGGCAGGGGTTGCGAAAAATCCCCGGCAGAGATCCGGCCACCAACACCGACGACTGGACCTGGCAACCTACAATGCACGTACGCTGAGGGCCGACGAGAAAATAGTAGAACTGGAAGAAGCTACAAGCAAGTTAGCTGGGACGTTATAGGGCTATCGGAGATCCGAAACAGGGACAGGACACGATAGATCTCAACTCAGGTAACTTGATGTACTACCGGGGAGGTGACCAGCTATCCCAAGGTGGTGTCGGGTTTATCGTCCGCAAGTCCCTCGTCAACAATGTCGTCAAAGTTGACAGTGTGTCGACCAGCGTAGCGTACCTGATACTCAGTATATCAAAACGATATACGCTGAAGGTCATACAGGTTTACGCGCCGATTTCGACAAACCCAGACGACGTAGTGGAGGAGATGTATGAGTACATTTCTATAGCCATAAACTTCTCCAAAACACACTATAACGTCGTGATGGGGGACTTCAACGCGAAACTAGGCAACTAGAGGTTATACTCGAAGGTACTTCGCCACAGGCATGGCATAGAGGCGTGGTGGTGCTTTTCTTCAAAAAAGGTGACAATACACTTCTTAAGAATTACAGTCCCATCACGCTTCTGAGTCATGTTTATAAGCTGTTTTCAAGAGTAATTACGAACCGTCTCGCTCGCAAGTTCGACGACTTCCAGCCTCCCGAATAAGCCGGTTTCCGAAGAGGCTATAGTACCGTAGACCACATACATACGGTACGGCAGATTATACAGAAGTCAGAAGAGTATAATCGGCCCCTTTGCTTAGCGTTTGTGGACTATGAAAAAGCCTTCGATTCGGTGGAAACATGGGCAGTGCTACAGGCTCTACAGAGATGCCGTATTGATCATCGGTACATCGAGGTGCTAAAATGCTTGTACGATAACGCCACCATGTCAGTCCGTCTCCAGGATCAGAACTCGAAACCGATCCAACTGCAGAGAGGTGTGAGACAGGGAGATGTCATATCTCCGTAACTGTTCACAAATGCGTTGGAAGATGTCTATAAGCTTCTGGTCTGGGACGGGCTTGGCATCAATGTTAATGGCGAGTACATTACCCACCTTCGGTTTGCCGACGATATTGTGGTCATGGCAGAATCGATGGAGGACTTTAGCACAATGCTCGAAGTTTTAGCTTAGTTTTACAGTTAGGTTGTATTATTTCGGGGTTTTGGTCGAGGCAATGATGTGAAATTTTTTAATGCTTTTACAGTTAGGTTGTATTATTTTGGGGTTTTGGTCGAGGCAATGATGTGAAAATTTTTAATGCTTTTTGGTGTAGTGTGATGTTCTTCGTGTTCGGTAGCGACTGTATAGTTTTCATTGTCGTCTGTTTGTATATATCCATCATTGTCTTTTTATATGGCAACACTGACATTTAAAATATATGATTCGTGAATGTTTTCGTATTTCGTCGGCTTATTGCAAGAAGTCATTATCTGCATGAGGTAACTTAGCGTAGACGGCATTGAGCTCTACAATGATCAGAAATCATTATTTTCATTTCATATTATAGTTATTAAGATATTCGACTTTGTTTCTAAAGCATAAAATTACTTATTGCAATTTCCAGTTTAAGGTTTAGGTCCAGGATTAAAACCATCATAATGCTTTATTTGTATTTTTAAATAAAAATCAAAATTGTTTTGTGACTTAACTTATTAAAGTAACTTAGTTACTTTAGTTGAAGATAAGAAATGTATGGTTTACCAAAACTGAGCTGTTACGTAAAAATCAATAAACGACTTAAATGACTTCTGTGAAAAATGAACAAACGTATGGTTTATAAATACATTAAGTGACTTAATAAAAATTGATAAATAGATTTAATGATTTCTGACGGTTTAGTTACGATTTTAATGCATATAGGTAAGTAACAGTAAAAGAATTTACCAATGGCTTTTAGCTAGTTTGAGTGGTCATGGGGCGTTTAGACAAAACCCAATAAAAAAAGTTGGTTACTTTTTGTGGACTAGGAAGATATAATTAGGATACACGAAAGTAATTGTAATAGTAATTGCTTGTTAAAATAATTAACTACCGAATGAATTTAAGTAATTTAAAAAAAAGTAATTTAAATAATTTTAATGATTTTAGGGACCAGAGCCAGGCAGCTAAAGAATAAGAAACGTGCTAATAAAGATATCATTTATAATTCTATTGATCTACAAAAAGTGCTTCGTATGGCAAGTAGTCAGGTGTCTCTATTTTACTATCTACGTAAACTGAATTTACATAACGCAACGATTTATTAAGAGAAGTCACACAAGTGACGGTTACTGTTTTTTATGGACAGAATTAGATGGAAAAAAGGAAAGCAGAAACTGTGGCTGGAAGTTTCATTTTCTCAGATCGACCGGTGGCCTTCTAGTATATCTTACACACCGATGGGCACTAGCTATTGAGAGTCAGGGGGAGGCATTGGCATGTAGCCTGAACATAGCGAGGCGTTCGATTGGGTCTAGCACTGGGGTTTTTATCGAAGTTGTCATCTTACAGAGTGTGTACAAATGGGTGGCTAGCTTTTTGTCCGGCAGACGCATACAAGCCGTAGTTGACGCCGACGGTAGCTGCTCCAATAGCTTGGACATTAATGCTGTGTCCTGCGAGGCTCGGCGCTGTCTCCTCAGTTCTTTCCCCTGTATATCAATAACATGTTGTCCATCAACAACGTACATTGCTATGCAGATGACAGTACTGGAGACGCTTATTTCACAGGTTGTGCAAACATCCGTCGTTGCATTGTGGAGGAAAAGCGCGGAAAACTTGTGTCTTAAATCGAGACCACTCAGTCTAAGGTGGGGAGTAGGGGGGGGGGGGGGGCGCACCATGTGAAGCGTCAAATATCGTCATCGATGTGTTACTTATTCTTCGAGAATTACATATTTTTCATTTTCGTAGTTATTAAGTATTGTGTTTGTGAAAGTAGTGCGCGATTACAACCGTGTATGAACGGCGGTGCGGTATGTTGGTGGACATAGGTAAGATTGAGTCAATTAGTGCCCCGGATTGCGTATCTAGAGGCGTAATACGTCATTGGAATCGCCTTGACAGTCCATGTACGATACATATATGCGCTAACACAAATACACATATTTACTAACTACATTTATTACTTTATATAACAGAGATATTTGGAAAAACTTTATAATTACAGCATAACTTGTGAACTAGAGTCATTTTAGCCTTGAAATTAAACGTTAAATAAAAAACTGACCAATTGCGAGTCGGACTCGGTCACAGGGTTACGTACCACACTATCACAGAACATATTCTGTGAAAATTACAATTAAATTACATACTACATGTTCGCTAAAATTCGCCCCTCGAATTTGCTCGCATATATTTTCTTATTTTCCTTTATACCTATATTATAAATAAATAAATTCCCTACACCCGACTACCGACCGTACGTTATATATAACTGACATAATTCTACGGGACCCAATGTACAAGACTACGTGACCATACCGACACCGACACCTACGATGGAAAGGTACCCAAGGCCGCCAGCGCCTTGCAAGCCGCCCGCTGCATCGACAGACAGTTGTACCAAGCTAGCCGTCACGAACGCACCTCACGCTCATTGAAGCGCCCCCCGCCCCGCTCGCCGAAGACGCACCGCGACAACGCGCGTGTTATAATATAGACAATATAAAATTGTAATCCGAAGATTAAATACCGCTGCGTAATTTGCTGTTTTCATTTACTTGTGTGTTAGCATCCACCATTTGGACCTATTTACCGAAGTCACCGCCGACGAGCCATCATCCCGACATATCCCGAGGACCGCTACAGAAACCGCCAACATCTCTCTCTCCGCATCCTATCTGCGCGCATTTGATTTGAATTGACGCCCGATTCCGCGCACATTTTTGGAGGTCCCACCGAGATCGTGGGATCGTCCTGGAAGAGAAGCCAAGAGGGCCACCATCACTGGACCATCCGCATCCGCTACCCGATCGGCACCCGCTTCCGACTACGTCTGCATCAGTAGCACCCGCTCCCTAAAGGCCACGCCGCTGATACCACGCGGCCCCCCAAACCGTTGCCGCCGAAACCACGCGGCCCTCAAAGCTACGCCGCCGTTGCCGCCGAAACCACGTGGTCCCGCCAAACCACGTTGCCGCCGATAAAACCACGAGGCGTCCCGCTAAGGTCACGCCGACACCGCACGTCGCTTTCAAGCGCTACAGCCGCTGAGCCGCTGAGTCGCTGAACGCTGTGAGGCATAGCGACAGAAACCCGACCGCTGATTACGCTGAATCGACTACATACGCTACGACCGTAACGGTAACAGTGACGTACTTACCTACCCCCCGTTTTATTTTATTCCGCTCAATTAACTTTTATCCGAGTTATCTATATTTATTTGTTTGTCCATAATTTGATTTTATAAAATGTTGAAGTGCGTAGCCACGTTTAACATAAGGCACGATCTTCTAAGTGAAGTCCGTGACGAGATCCGAGCCGCCAAAACCGCAACCGCGATTGCCTTTGCGGAAAGGATTTTCTTTAGGCATTTTACCAAATTAGAGGCCGCCTACACGGACCTGATTTGTAATCTCGGGGATACCGACCTCGGCATCTACCGTACCCGGTTTTCAAACATGCATAGTTTCATGTTAGATATGGAGATAAGGAATGCGATGCATTCAAATGAAGTTGTCTTGAAACCCACCGACCAAATTACGGTTTCCGTCGAACCTGTCCGTCCTACCGACCAATCTCCGCTTGCGCCGACCGAGACTCCTCCTCCGCGAGACCACGAGCATATCGCGCATATACCTTTGTCCGACGATAAACCGAAGACAACCGATCCCGTCAGTCTTACTGAAACCGTATCCGATCGTCCGTCTGTCACGCGATCCGCCCGTCAGTCCGATCGTCCGTCCGTCACGCCGATCCGTCACCCGTCAGATTTGTACCGCCCGTCAGCAGCACGAATGCAACCAAGACACGGTTGCAACTTTTGCAACTCAACGTTGCACACATTACGTGGGTGCAACCAGTACTCCGATTTAAATCCCGCTCGACACCCCGATCTAGTCCGACAAGCCGCACCGAGCTGTACTTACACAGCATACCGAACCGTTCCGTCCGCAGTACGCTCGCAACAAACGAGCTGTTGCAACCATTGCGACTCCGCGTTGCACATGCCCCCCGGCTCCAAGCAATTAGCTATGACTATGAGTACCACGCAACGCCCCTCGTGGGCTCCGATAGCCGAAATTTATAGATGGTGTTCTTCAAAACACCGAACTCGCCAAACTCACCGCAATTTAATTATATCGCAGTACCCGTCTGCGTGGAGGTCCCACACCAAAAATAGGTCCGATCTGCGAGCTAGCACTCATCACCACATACATCACCGCGTACATCACAGCGTACATCACCTCGTACGTCACCGCGCACGTTACCGCGTGAAGGACGTGTCACATTCACGCCTCAGCCCATCGACCGTGAGAGGGAGAGGACCCGTCACCGCAAACGGAACCGCGTACGTACTCAGATGTATTCACAACGTTGAATCAAAACATGAACACCGTGTTCGTTTAAAATACCTAACTGTGGCTGAAACACGCGCCGCTAAACATTTTTTTGTTAAATTTGTACAATCTACCGCCTTTGTTTCCGAGATACCACTTATACAAAAGGGTAAAGCCGTCCGCACATCGTTACAAAAACTCGATTTATTTATCGATACCGATAACATTATCCGCGTAGGAGGTCGCCTCAAACAATCACTTGTTTTGTCTTATGATACCCGACACCCGATGCTTTTACCTAAGGAGCACCGGTTTACATACCTACTCATCGAACACTATCACAGACAACACTGTCATGCCGCACCTAATGCTTTATTGCTGTCCTAAGACAGGAATTTTGGATCACTTCTATACGACGTCAAGTGTCTAGAGTATTGCATCGTTGTGTTACATGCCACCGCTTTAGTGCTATTTCACAGCCACCGCTAATGAGCGATTTGCCTATTGATCGCGTGCAAGTATCACGTGTCTTTGCTGGTACCGCGACCGACTTTGCAGGTCCCTACCTTGTAAAGTTAAGCTTACTCCGCTCCGCTTACTCCGCTCCGCTCGCTCCGTTACGGCATATTAATGTGTTTTTTGTTTGTCTTGCCATTAAGGCAGTGCATTTGGAGGCCGTCGCAAGCCTATCCGTAGACGCTTTTATTGCCGCTTTCACCCGCTTTGTAAGTCGCCGTGGACTACCCGCTTTAATGCGTTCCGATCGAGGAACTAAATAACGCTAATAAATATTTAACCGAAGTTAATAAGTTCTTACTGGACAATGAAGCCGTGCTTTATGACGAGTTCCGTAAACGTAACGTCCAGTGGAAGTTTAATCCGCCTGAGCCGATACGAAAACCTCTGCTTGTCCCGTTATCAAAGCCTTCAGCAAATAACTCTAGCCTGCTGGCACCGATGGCTAATCCCGAACAGCAACCTAAACTAAACCGCTTCACCCCGCGCCGCTCAATCACCGCTCCATTTACATTTTTTGTTTTATTTACTTTAGGTATAAGTCACAATTTAGTTTTGATTAAGTTTTTGATTTTCATTATCCTTTATCAAGTTATGTAGTTGTAAGCCGCGTTTTTTAACCGCTCGCATGCATTGCTCATGTCTCTCCGTCTTTACAGATAATATTTAAAATCTTTTATTATTTTTTACTGTCTAATAAGTTTTTATTATTTTTTTTGTTTAATATTTGATGCATATAAACATCAAACTATCTAGTTATACTCCGCGATCTCAACCGCCCGCATAAACCGTTAATTAACATGTGAAACCCCCGACTTTGCCGCTTTGATATTAAAACCTTCCGATTAAGTTTTTACTTCATTTTTTGATTTGATTTATAACATCAATCAACCGTACCGATTACGTACTCAAATCCGTAAACAAAATTGTGAACTAATTGTACATACATATTACTTTACCGATATAAAAACAAACACCCGTCTAACTACCAACTATATGTAGTTATACGGTAATCGTTTCTCACACATTCCAAGTTGTAGGAATGCGTTGAAGCAGACATATATTTTAGTCCTATCTATTGTAGTGTACCTACTTATAACTTCGCACCGCGTAACTTATATGTTTGTTTAGGTACACATCACACCGAAACGGATAACTTATTTTTAAACTCTGTCCGTATTTGCAACTGTTTTTTTGCGTACACCGATAAGTACCTACAATATATTACATAGATAAGTTCTTACTTACACTAACTAGGTATTAGCGTGACCGCACTTACTCCGTCGATTATTTTATTTGTAAAACTAAAACTTTGTTATTACAACCGTCCGTCCTAATGCTCCGTGTACGAAACACAAGGACCAGTTTACTTGGTTGTTTTATTTGTGTTCGAAATTAGTTTCCGAAACGTCTTGACATTAGAACGTAAAATTAATACGTATAAGTTCGAATATCCGTCTTCGAACATTTTTATTTTCCTACCTGTAAGTTACCTACTTACAATTTGCTTCCGTACGCACCGCGCGCCGTCGAAGTTACCCGTAGCACACGAAGTTGGTATCCCGTGTTCAAGCTACAGAATTAGCTTAGGTTATTTTAATAAACCTTTTTCTATTTTATTTATTATTCGTTACGTATAGTAGGTAATCCGCCGATAGTTCATATTTAATTTAAGCCGCTGTCGAGTCCGTACTTACAATAAGTTTTATTTAAGTAAACATTGCACTTGACAATGTACTAGCCGTAGGGTTCCGTAAACATATAGTGCAATTTAAAGCACATACCGCTCCTTCGATAAGAGTTTCTTATCACCGCGACCTTTGTTGAGATGCTAGCCGCCTCTTCAAGTCCATATCCGGGTTGTGCCGATGTCTGTTCCTGGAGATCAGACATGTCTTACCCTGTTTTGAAAAACCTTTTTGTGTTTGGTTTATCAACGTTTATATTAAATTAAGGCGTCTAAACAAGGCTACCGCTTCAACATTTGTAAACAAATTTTTTGTGTGTATTTAATTGACCCTCCGAAGGATCCACTGTTTATTCCCGATCAAACCATAGTTTTGATCCTTTTCCGGCCGCCGCGAGTTATGTTCGCTAAAATTCGCCCCTCGAATTTGCTCGCATATATTTTCTTATTTTCCTTTATACCTATATTATAAATAAATAAATTCCCTACACCCGACTACCGACCGTACGTTATATATAACTGACATAATTCTACGGGACCCAATGTACAAGACTACGTGACCATACCGACACCGACACCTACGATGGAAAGGTACCCAAGGCCGCCAGCGCCTTGCAAGCCGCCCGCTGCATCGACAGACAGTTGTACCAAGCTAGCCGTCACGAACGCACCTCACGCTCATTGAAGCGCCCCCCGCCCCGCTCGCCGAAGACGCACCGCGACAACGCGCGTGTTATAATATAGACAATATAAAATTGTAATCCGAAGATTAAATACCGCTGCGTAATTTGCTGTTTTCATTTACTTGTGTGTTAGCATCCACCATTTGGACCTATTTACCGAAGTCACCGCCGACGAGCCATCATCCCGACATATCCCGAGGACCGCTACAGAAACCGCCAACATCTCTCTCTCCGCATCCTATCTGCGCGCATTTGATTTGAATTGACGCCCGATTCCGCGCACACTACAATTCTCGGACTGACAGACAAAACGACAGCGTAGCGTTGGCACCGTTTGGGTACGAAATCCTAAATAAATAATAAATAAAAATCACAAGTAATAGGACCTTATACTTTTATTTATAGAGCTTTTTTATATTTGGACACAAAAGCGTCTTTTGAGATTTTAAACAACTGCTCACTATTTTCCTCGCCAGTTTCATGGACCAAAGAAGAGAAGTGGCTATCAGGGTTGGAGAGCAGTATGTAAGGGTGGTCGAACTCGATGATCTGTCCCTTACTCATCACCAGCACTCGATCGGAGTCCATGATGGTGTTGAGGCGGTGAGCGATCGTCAGGACGGTGCATGATGAAAACTGGCGCCGTATCGTTTGTTGGATGAAGTTGTCGGTTCTATAAAAAAAGTTTTATAATCTTTGCTGGACTTTGTGCTTAAAAGTTGTAAAGTAAGCAGTTTTAAAGCCAGTTAAAGTAAATAGTATTTCCTATTGAAATGCGAATGAAAGAAAAGAATGTAGGTATGCGAGAAAAATAAGGTAATTACTTGGTGTTGTCACAGAGTAAATAAGCATACTATGGAGTGCGCTTTGAAATATAAACTAAAACTGTAAAGAATTGCCCCCAAATTTGAAGTACCAAATAGAACATTACTGTTGAAATAAGTTTGCTAGTTAAAGAGTACCGAAGGTAAGGCTGTCAATAATACGAATCCATTCAGCTATGGCTTCACAGCCATGGGCAGAGGTAAACTCAAAAACTCAGAAAAATAAAACAGACTTTTAAAACAAAAACATAACATGTACAAAAATGTAAGTCTTGCAGTCTCACGCAGTTCTTTTACAGTAAAAAGTTGTGAGATCTCATGTATCAATATAAGACATCCTTATTTATTTAATAAATAAAATAAATTGGCCGTCTCATGGCAACACTAAAATAATCTACTTTTAAAACTTTTATGCACACAACATCGTTCTATTTTTAAAACTAATTTCGAGTACGTATGTATTGGTATGGATGCGACTGATACAGAACTACCGCAGTCCAGATACACTGTTGTGTCAGAGGCAGTGTTGCAGCGATGTCACCACTCATCACCTGTCACTCAGGACAAAAGTGATGGTGAAACGAGTCTGTCCCCCACATTATGACGTATAGGTGGAGTCCAGCCACTGGTTAAACCATTTGAAGAATGAGAACCGTAACGTTATTAATACGTACATATGTATACTTACTGTGGGTCTACATTTGCAGTGGCTTCGTCCATGATCAGAATTTTATTAGATCTGAGCACAGCTCGCGCTAAACATATCAGCTGCCTCTGACCTACGGAGAAATTGGCACCTCCTTCTGTGACTGCGTAGTCTAAAGACGGTATGGCAGACTTTATGTTAACCTGAGAAAAAACAGCAGTCGTATTTACATTAAAGGTTTGTCTACAAGTTTAAAGACTTAAAAGTTTAAGCTTTTCTTATAAGACAACTAATCCTGCGAGTGCTTATGTTAAAAATAAACGCGTAAGTTTGTGACTTAGTATGTTTGTTATTCCTTCAGCTCACAATAACTAAACCAAATCGGCTCAAATATGCAATTGATTCAAATTAAAGTTTCCCGCAAAAATTTATAACCGCATTCCTATAGACATATCGAGCTTTTTCTAGTAACTTTTTTACTATAATCAAGGAGTTACCGTAGGAATGCCACGCCGGGTACCAAATTTAGCTATATACTTTTACGTAAAACTAGCTGTGCCCGCGGCTCCGCCCGCTCGGCACCCTGAAGTTCGCGGCGTATGAACTTACGGCAAAAGCGTCTTTTTTTCGACTTAATTCACAATTATCGTTACTGCTAATTTTGTACGTTACTTGTTGTAATAAAATGTCCCTATCCAATAACCGGCCCAGATGACATAGCTATGAAGTGTACACAGTATATATGACGATAATTCGTTATCGCCTAAAAAGAATACGGACGAAGAACATAGGCTCTGTTCCAGCAAACGACCACAAAATACCACATATCAAGTTGTAGTTGAGTTGGTTTTTGTTGTATTTAAACATCTGGACCAGCTGCCAAAATTTGACAGTGACAGTTTATTTACTATCGTAAACGTTAGACTTCCGCTTGCTCTAAGGTTTACTGGCTTTTGTTTTTTTTTTAAATTTAGAAAGTGGACCATGGTTATGACGTCATTTGTTCGAAATAGTCGTTTGTTTATATGAAGTGGATCACTGCCAGAGATAGTCAGAGATACGTTGAGTATTAAAATCTGTATTTACAGATAAAGATATATGCATTTATCCTGACGCCTGAGCAAGAATAACAATTTAGCAATTTTTGAACGAGTTTACCTGTTCAAGAGCAGTCCATATCTCTGCGTCATTGTAAATATTAAAAGGGTCTAGATTGTATCTGACTGTAGCTGAAAACAGTACTGGCTCTTGAGGAATAATTGATATTTTAGATCGTAATTCCTGCAAAATAAAGTAAGAAAAACTTAAAAATTATTGGTTTTAAATTTGGTATTGTAACAAAACTTGTTCGTGATTCATTATATACCTGTTTTGAAAGTAATGATGTTTCGACATCGTCAATCGTTATTTTTCCTTCAACATATGCAAAGCTTAATAATGCAGAAATCAATGAAGATTTTCCCGCCCCAGTTCTTCCAACAATGCCAACCTTAAATAGCATAATATTTTACATTAAGTTTACTTTTTAATACTATTATTATATGAGTATTAAAAAATTGACAAAAAATTAAAGGTGCATTATGTTATTAATACCTTCCAACCACCGACCACTATAATGTTTAAGTTTTTCAACACAGGGTCGCTATTTGGAAAGTACTGCAGACTGACGTTGTCAAAGACAATTTTTCCCTTCGTTGGCCATTGCGGGTGTATTGGAATATCTGAAAATAAGAGTTTATATAATTTTCTTTAATTCTTTTTCTCCACGGCTCCGCCCCTGCTGAATTTAGTTATCTGCATGGTATAACTATGATTATAATATCATACTATAGTAAGGAAGTTTGGTAGAGCAAGCTATAGCTTTACTTAAAATTTGTTCAGGTAGAATTTAGTATTTTTTCATGTCGTAGTCTAAATACACATTTAAAATATGACATTATTGTACCTAGTATGTGCCATACATAATGACTATCATTCATCATGACTATCATTAGAATAAGAGAACCACTCCTGAACCAATGCTCACCTTCTCCAGATATATTTGTTTCAGTTTCAATTTGTGTATATTCTAACATTCGTTCCACACTCGTCATTTGTGCTATAAACTCCACCAGCATTTTAACACCATACTGAAGCATGTTTAACATCATCACAGTTTGGGTTAAAGCCATGGCTACATCACCCACTGCTAATTTATCACCTACAAAAGACAAAATTATTGCAACAAAGATGCAAGTAAACACATTTGTCAGCTTAAATCAAAAAAAACAAAACCCTCCTTCTGGCACAGTCGGGTAAAAAGAATAAATATAAAAATTACACAGCAGTAAGAGGATAATAATACCTATAGCCTTACATTTACAGATGATTTATCAAAGGTTTTCATTATAAGTGTTCCGCAGACTAAAAATTAAGATTTAATCAGCTACACAAAAGCTTATGAAATGTTCTTTAATTTTACCATTAGTATTATTATATTGATAGTGTTAATTGAACATAAACTAAATAAGTACGAATACTACGGTGGTGGCCGAGGGGTTTAAATTTTGCTTCACGTCCCAAGTGGCAGAGGTTCGAACCCAGGGGTCGGCCGTGTACCAATGAGTCTTTTCTTAATTTCTCAAGTACACTGATTTATTTATTCACACCACTAGCTTTTCAGTGAATGAAAACATCGTAACGAAACTGTATGTGAAGTCTATAATCCACACTGGGCCCGCGTGTGTACTATCGCCCAAAGTACCCTCGCTTATGAGGGTAGGCCGTGCTGCCCCAACAGTGGGGGGCATATGAAGGCTGACGAGACGAGAGAATACTTATTCGTACAGTAGCGCACAAATGGGCTTAAATAACTTACAAGTAAATTAATTACACATAAACACTGTACAGTAAGAAGCAATAGCGCATACAAAGCTAAAGGGTAAAATAGTATACAATTGATTATTTATTCTTATTATTAGTATTAGGTTTAAAATATTTCGTTCAATACGATAAGTAAAATAAGTAAATCGTTTGCGGCGTCTATTCATATATTACTCAGAATACTTTTATCATCTCTATGCTGTATTTTCTATGATAGAAGGGTAATTTTAAACATTTTGAAATTAAATTGGATTGCTTAATAATAGTTTTTAAACATAGGGCACATAAACAACAAAATGGCTTCCAGTGAAGCAAACCGGATTTGAAACCTTGCTCCAATATTTATGAGCTCTTAGCTTAATGGTGGTACCTGAGGGGCGTGGCTCCCAGAGCTACACATACATATATATTTTAAGAAGGGGGTCACAAAAAAACTACAATCTGTGAAGGAAGTTGCAGTTTAAAACGAGTGTGAACCCCTGGGTTACATAATTAGCTTTGTGAAATTATGGATTCCATTCTACTCAGTGCCTGCAAGACGAACGAATTTCGTGATTACTGTAAACCTGGTTGTGACTATCTAACTGATAATTGGTTTTCTCATTATATAGGCTTATTTGCAAGTAATTTTTCTTACCAAAATCAATAAACAAGATAGCGAAGATTACAGTGGTGAAGTAAAGTATACAGGTCACATCTAAGTACGTTCCGAACCCTTCACCACCAACTATAGTCCCATTCCAAGCAGCGGTGTGCAAGTCCTGAAAAAACAATAATATCGCTGATCTCATTTTAAATTGCTTGAATAAAATTCTCGGTATGCAGCCCTGACCACTGATAGCTTGAGTCTGTTTTTAAGTTTTTTATAATGTGTATTTTTTATATGTATTGTAAAATGCTTTAAAAATTAAAATAAATATATATAATATTATATACCTTTAAACGAGCAATTTTTGTATATTTGTAAATGTATAATCTGAATCTCGGAAACGGCTCCAACGATTTTCATGAAATTGAGCATGCAGGGGTTTCGGAGGCAATTAATCGACCTAGTTAGGTTTCATTTTAAGAGAACGTTGTTTTATCCGTGTTTTCAGGCAATAATAAATAAGACTCTTCCCGACATCTATTGGCGAGTAGTAATACTATTAGTTTTACCACTTGACAATAGATGGTGTTGTTCAGCATGAGAGGTAGGGCACTGCAAGTACTCGCTCGAATAAGCCGCCCAAAGAAATAAAGCGGGGCATAGCGAGTACTTGCTTGAATAAGCGGCTCGAACTGGGGAAGTACCTCCACCTTACAGAAAACCGCGGCCACAATAACACTAACATTGAGTAGTTTTGTATTCATGGCGGTGATTTAGGTTGCCAGAGCTCTTTGAGGATTCTTCTTCTTGTTGCTGTCATTGCTCGGCGTAGACGCGGCGTGCTGGTACGGCGGCCAGGGAGACCTGATGAAACGGCTGACCGCTGGCCGCCCGCAGGATGAGCGGTTTCCCGAACCCAGCAGGGATCACTTAATCTCCGCCCAGTGAGGCTGATCCGCCAACCTGTGTGCGGCTAAGTCTCTGAAGTAGTTGTCGTGCCGGAGAAGGGGCCCGGAGTGGACCCGGCTACTACAACAAAGGGGGATCAGGGGCCCTTCCGCCCGCCGTGCCAGCAACCGTATCATCTGTGTTGAGCTTCGGCAGTCTTAGTACCGCAACTTTTTGTCTTCTAAGCTGTCTGTGCAGTGAATCCTCATCCTTAGTCTAACTTCATACAAAATGGCCAGAAATAGAAAAAAGAAAAGAGTTTTTACAGCGGCTACTCCATCCACATATAATGTGGACTTTTGCAACATCAGGGGTATTCACGCAAATCTTAACGCAGTCCACCACCATCTCGAAACTGCGCAGCCGACCATTCTTCTTCTAACGGAGACGCAGATATCCTGACCGGCCGACACATCATACCTTCATTATCCCGGCTACAAACTCGAGCACAAATTTTGTGAGTGGTGCCAGTGTATGTATGTGCGTCCGGGAGGATATCTGCTGTCGCCGCCTTCATAGCCTTGAAGACAGGGACCTGTCGATATTGTGGGTGCACGTAGATTACGGCGGCCACACTCGTATCTATGTGTGCCTATACAGGTCTCACAGCGGTAACACGGACGTAACTCGACTCTTCACGCACCTGAGTTTAACGACTGACAAAGTTCTAGAGCAATATCCCACAGCAGAACTAGTTATTTTGGGAGACTTTAACGCCCACCATCGTGAGTGGCTCAGTTCTCGAACCAATAAATATGCCGGGATACTTGCTCATGAATTAGCTCGGACCTATGGATTCTCTCAGCTGGTACTTTCTCCAACGAGAATACGAGATATAGAAGACCATATGAGCTCCTTACTGGACCTTCTGCTAACTACTCGTCCGGACGGATACTCCATATCAGTGGATGCGCCTCTAGGCTCCTCGGACCACTGTCTCGTTCGGACTCAAATGTCATGCTCACAACGCGATCCATCTGGGCCAACTAATTGGCGTCGTGTGTGGCATACTAATTCGGCAGACTGGACATCGCACCCGACGAGGCAGATCTCTTTTTAAGCTCAAAAGATCCTGACGTCTGCGCAGCCAAAGGCACTGAGACAATCCTAGCTGGTATGTAATGTTATATTCCTAACCCGCGAGTACCTGCCGGCGTCAAAAAACGACATTTGTTTCATAGGTCTTGCAGAGAAGCTAAAAGTCTTAAGCAAACTGCATATGAGTTATATATTAAGGATCCGAATATTTCTGAGGTAAAACGCAAATTAAATGCTTCCTCGAGGTTCAGTAAGAAAGCAACTGCCAGAGCACAATTCCAGTTCATCCGTAGAATAGGTCGGCGACTTGCAAGCTGTCCTTCTGGGAGTCGTGCTTTCTGGTCGCTTGCCAAAGCTGCCGAAGGGAACTTTTGCCAGTTGTCGTTACCACCACTGCAAAAAACCGATGGTGACTTGGCCCATAGTGCTAAAGAGAAAGCCGATTTACTGGGCAGGCTATTTGCCTTAAACTCGAATATGAACCATGAAGGCGCTGTACCACCTACTATACCGTGGTGCGGCAAGACCATGCCGGAAATCTCCATAACAAAGTGGGAGGTCCGGCAGGCGTTGCTTTCTCTAGACGTTCATAAGTCGAGTGGGCCAGACGGTATAACAGCAGTAGTGCTTAAGCAGTGTGCTCCTGAGTTATGTCCTGTACTCACGCACCTCTTTGCGCTTTCCTACCAGACTAGGCAATTCCCGTCTTCATGGAAGACTGCGAATGTGCACCCGGTGCCCAAAAAGGGCAATAAATCAGATCCATCGAATTACAGGCCTATCGCTATTACCTCTCTCTTCTCCAAGGTGATGAAGTGTGTGATCAACACACAGCTTCTAAGATACCTAGAAGAACACGACCTGGTCAGTGATCGTCAATATGGCTTTCGCCACGGTCGCTCGGCTGGTGACCGTCTAGTGTATCTTACACACCGATGGGCACTAGCAATTAAGAGTCAGGGGGAGGCATTGGCATGTAGCCTGGATATAGCGAAGGCGTTCGATCGGGTCTGGCACTGGGGTCTTCTATCGAAGTTGCCATCTTACGGAGTGCCCGAGGGTTTGTGCAAATAGGTGGCTATCTTTTTGTCTGGCAAACGCATACGAACCGTAGTTGACGGTAGTTACTTTGATATCATGGACATTAATGCTGGTGTCCCGCAAGGCTCTGTGCTGTCTCCTACGCTCTTTCTGCTGCATATCAATGACATGTTAGACATCAACAACATGCATTGCTATGCAGTTGACAGTATTGGAGACGCTTATTATAAGGTTCGTGCAAACATGCCTCGTTTCGTTGTGGAGGAAAACCGCGGAGACCACACTGTCAAAGTCTCTGACTGGAGACGGGTAAACTTGGTCCGATTCAACCCTACAAAGACACAAGTGTGCGCGTTCACCGCTAAGAAAACTCCATTCACTGTGGTCCCACAATTCCAGAACACTCCCCTCTCCATCTCCAAGAGCATTGGGATCCATGGTGTTGACATCTCCAGCGATGTTCAGTTCCGAGATCATTTACAAGATAAGGTGAAGCTTGCGTCCAAAAGACTAGGTGTACTCAAGTGTCAGATCATTGTGGACAGTTAGTGGTTTTAGAAAGAAAGAATAGTGTTACTAAAAAGGAAATTAAATGTATACCAATAACAACTAAACAGATTGAATCATTTAAATTAAACTTATTGTATGAACTTCCGGATTTACCTTCTAATGGCAACCCAAATGATATTTACAATACTGTTCTTAACACTATTACTACAGAATATAATAAAATATGTACTTCAAAAAAGAAACGTATTTCCAGTCGCTTTAGTTTAAGTGAATGGGCTACCCCAGTTATTTATAAAAGTAGGCGTAAACTGTATGAATTACATAAAGAAAGAACATATAATAATAGCCAAATATTTAGAGAATATGTAAAATATACTCAAAAACTTTTAAAAAAGTCTGTCTCGTTGCAAAACCAATTCACCCTAGACATAAAGTAAAAACTTCAACAAATAAAGTAAAAACTACGTGGAACATAATAAATAATGAAACTGGTAAAGCTAGGAATTCTTGTCAGGACTATGAGTTGATTGTAGATGATACTAGTTTAAATACGAATTCGGAGGTAGCAATGGCCTTTGAAAATGATTTTTGGCAAAATTCCATTCAAAACAACTGAACATCTTAACTCAAGTCCCATTTTAGCAGAAAAAATAATAAAAACTAATGTTCCTGAATATAAAATTCCCTTTGTATTTAAAAACATTAGTCCTACTGATATCATAAATACATTTAAAACATTAGAAATAAAAAAAAAACACCACAGAACTTTGGCGATTTTCTGTAAAAACTATAAGCTCAAAAATTCATGTTTTAACGCAACCGTTAATAATTTGTTACTTAATGAGAAAAAAACTAAATGTTTTAAATTTACATTACTGAATGTTAGTCAGATACAAACATGTATTAATATTAATGGCGAGCAATTAGAACTTGTTGATTCAACAGTCTTTCTTGGCATAACGCTGGACTCCAAACTTCAATGGGGTCCTCATATTCATAACTTAGCCAAAAAACTTAGCTCTGCTGTGTATGCGATCAAGAAAATTAGACAATTGACTGATGTCGACACTGCAAAAATAGAATATTTTAGCTATTTCCATAGTTTAATGACATATGGTATCTTGTGGGGCGGTTACAAAAACGGGCAATTCGTGCTATTTATAAATTAGGATCTAGGATATCTCTGAGGGATAGGTTTAGGGTAGTAATATTTTAACTTTAGCATCGCAGTACATATACCTAGGAAAATCTTTTATTTGTACATAAAAATATCAAAAGTTTCAGCAAGAAAAGTGACGTTCACAAAGTACTAGAAGTAAAAATAAGCCGTTGGTGCATGATACACGTCTACACAAAATTAGTAACTCTTTTATGGGGCAATGTATACACTTTTACAACAAAGTTCCCATTAATATTCAAAAATATCTTTTGTCAAACAACTACTTTGTAAAAAAGCATACTACAATATTTCAGACTATGTAAATGATAAAAATCCATGGGACTGAAGATGCTCAATTACAGGATGCATAGGTAAACCAAATTAAAATGAAAATAAAATAAAATGTACGACTTAAATATTTTTTTTAAAACATTTATTGTATTTGTAGTTTTTAAGATTTTGTTTAAAAAGAGTTACTATCGAGTTTCTTGCCAGATTCTTCTCGGTAGATATCAACAACATTGTGAACCGGATTTCAAAAAATAGTATTTCAGTACTTTGACGATTGAAAAATTTGAATAAATAAATTTTGATTCTGAGTTTTTGATTTTAGAGCGAGGCAGTACTTCATGTCAGGGCAGAGGTTGCTGCTTTACAAGTCGCAAGTTCGGCCCCATATGGAGTACTGCTGCCATCTCTGGGCGGGTGCACCCGGATACCAGCTTGGACCTCCTGACTCTGTTCAACGACGGGCTGTGAGAATTTTCGACGATCCCAAACTCACTTGCCGTATCGAACCCTTAAGTGTGAGGAGAGACTTTGCCTCCCTGTGTGTGTTTTACCGCTTGTACAATAGGATGTACTCTGAGAAATTGTTTAAAATGATTCCCACGGCTACTTTCTACCATCGCACCGCTCGCCATCGGCAGGGAATTCATTTTCACACTTTAGAACCGAATTGGTCGCGTACAGTGCGGTTTCAGAGGAACTTCCTCCAACGAACGCTTGGGTTCTGGAAGGTTTTCTCTAAGGACTACAGTATGGAGTTCTTCAAGAAAGAAGTGATTAGATTATTGAAGGGTCGGCAACGCGCGAGTGATACTTCTGATGTTGCAAGCGTCCATAGGCCACGGTGACCGCTCACCATCAGGCAGACCGTGTGCTTGTTTGCCACTTTAGTGATATAAAAAAAAACACTAAAGGTACTTTACAATAGATGGCGTTGTTAAACAAAAACGAGCAAAGCTTCCAGATACTAAAAATAATTCATTTATTTCAGATTTTTCTTTCATATATTTTAGTACATATTTATAAAATATGTTAGTAGTTTATTAGTTCAGATATTATAAAGTACAATAATAAGGACTCAATACAGCCTAGATCTTATTGGCTCATCTAGTATTAAAAATTACTGATCTAGAACCAACATACAATAGATTCTAGTGTCTCAAAATGGAATAGGTACTGAAACCTTTCAATAATTGGCTTGAAAAGAGAGTTGGGGCTGCTCCAGACCCTGTGGAATATTATATCGCCTACACAGCAGAGTCGGAAAACGAAAGTCTTTGACCAGTGCGTCAAGACGCCATGATTGACGCTGCGAAAAGTGGATACTTACAGCGGGGCTAAACTTTAGGTCACGTCTATCGTAGTTGTCGTGTCCTAAAGTACAGACCGCATACCGGAAGGCGAGGCACAGAACTCTGTCTAGCGCGATGGACAGATGACTTTACAAGGGTGATCAGTGGTGGCTGGATGTAGAAGGCAGTGAACCAGGAGAAATGGCGCACCATGTAGAAGGATTGCTGTGTTTAACGTTGGACCAGAACAGACTGTTATGATGATGATCAATGGGATTGGGAATGGGAGTTAAATAAAAACATAATTATGTGAAAATAATGGTTGCAAATATTAAAGACAAGTCAGTGGGATACTTACTTGGTGTTTATCAAATTCATTGATGAGCCTGTTTTGAGCCCCGTTCGCTCTGACTGTCTTTATGCCACTGAGTGAAGATGTGACCATATCAAACACGGGACTTTTAGCTAGTGGGGAAAAAATCATAATGAAATTCCACACTTTATTTTGTGGTGTACAGCAATAGTTATTTGTTCAACCTTGTTTTTGGTGTAAGTGCTGACTTTAGACACCGAGCTAGTAAAGTAGTCTAGAATTGAAATATAGAACTACAGAGCGCAATCCTTCACGGATTTAGGGCACGGCACCTAAAAGATTTGTTCTTGTGAAAACACAACTTTTCACCTCTATTATCAGCGAGAAAAAATTCAGTTTGATTTCAGGTTTAGGTAAGAATCACACTGAATACAATATTAAATAATAAGTTTAGTTGAGCAATACACAATGAGCGTTTTTGCTGAGTATTAGTCCAAGTGGCACAAGTCAGGAAAGTTTAAAATTAAAAATTTGTTTGTATCTATAAAAATAAGCGATAAAAGAAACATTACTTACTGGTGCTCTCCAACCGTTTTAAATACTGTGCACCTTTCGTGTACAGTCTGACAAAAACGTAACTGATTGTAACAAGCATGAAAGTGGGAATCAGTGTCCAATACAAAGAGATTGCGTTCAGTGTCAAAATGACCAGGACATTGCTGCTAACTTGTAATATATCGAAAAGAGATTTCGGCAATATATCGTCTACAGCTCCAACGTCTTTGACGAATCGATTTAGAATGCGGCCTGAAATTTATAATTTCATCATGTTATCTAAATCCTATTTCATCCTACTTACCTTATTGTGTAAGAAACGAAATTCTAACCTGAAATATAAGAAAACATTGTTTTAGGCATTATTAAAAGAACTTTACATCACACTTACTCGTAAACAGTGTCATTACGTGCGGGTAAAGTGGGTTCTAAGACCTTAATAATTACTCCCACGGCTTTTTTTTTGTAAATTTTATATTTCTTAAAGCAATTCGAGAGTTCATAGAAGCCACGGGTGATAATAACATTTTCTTAATTATGCTACGATATCTATCTTGCACAAGCGATACGATATATATCTTGCACAAGCTTCCATGTGACAAATCGTACCTGCAGTACAGTTTCAGAGAGCGCCTGCAATGTTTAAGCCGTCCGCTCGAACGAACTTTATTAAACACGAACAATTATAACCAAAGAGATAGCTCATCAACTTTTATTTAAATTTCGGACTGACACAACAAAAAGAATGCGAAATTAAATTGATTTAAAAAAGTACTATAACGCACCGCGCGCGCTCTACGTACTGTCTTTTCTATCAAATATAAAAGAAGGTTAAACTATATCAAAAATTATCGAAAAAAAAAATTATATTCTTTATTGATGAATTAAAAATTTAATTGCTCACTAATAACTCTATTTACAAAAAAAAAAAATTTTTTCAAAGTAGTAGGTCTTCTTTATTAAAACAAAAACTATAATGTCAGAAATGAGGTAGTGACGATAAAATTAGAAAAAATATCACAAACGAGTGGCTATTGCGACCTAAAGTTTAATTTTGTATTAAATTTACATTTTTTATGCATTTTTTAGGCTTCCGTTCCTCGAAAGGAAAAAACGGAACACTTATAGGATCACTTTGTTGTCTGTCCGTCCGTCCGTCCGTCTGTCAAGACCCTTCTTCTTAGGAACGCGTGGAGGTATCAAGCGTTAATTTATATCAAATACTCAGGTCTACTGTCCCTTGGAGCTGTAAAAATAAATCAAACTTCTAAGCCAACGCAATCAAAAGATACAGCCGTTTATGCAGCAAATTTCAGCATATTTTCGAAACTTGCAAGGGAATCAAAACCTACAGGGTACTTCCCGTGAACTAAGAATCTTGGAATTTAGTACAAAGCAACGTCTTATAACACAGATAAATGAAAACTTGCGAAAACCGTGAATTTCTAGTTACATCAGACAATAAAAATATTTTTAATAATTTTACATACAGGTTTGTACGGATCCCTCGGTGCGCGAGTCCGGCTCGCACTTGGCCGGTTTTTCCAATGACCTCTAAAAATCTTAAAAATAAGCACATAATACTAGACATTTTGATGACTTATTATTATTATTCTCTATCATAAAATATTTAAAACAAAAAAAAACTGCGTTCTAATACACAAATTGCGCTGGCTAGGAGCTTTTAAAGTTGACTACTGATTACGTCAGTCGTCCCTTTTTTTAACTCCTATTGTTGTTCAGTATGGTCGCTAGGCCAGTTGTATGAAACCTGAAAGGTGGGGATCGGAATTGGACTCACAACAAGGCACGGCACATTCAGGCCTGTTGCTCCGATATTCTCGCCGCTGCTACCGTTTCTTACCGCGCCTTCAGTTTTGTTACGATGATTGCTTTTGTTCCGTTATTGACTTTTTGATACGTTTTTGATTGTACTTTGTTGTGTGTAGTGGAGATGCCGCGATTTACTGAGTTCTCTCCGCAGCAATTGCATGACAATGTAGATGATCGTGCAAGATGCGTAATGTCTACGTGGATTTAAAGAAAATTAGAAAAATCCACAATTCCTAAAAGAAAAATTATGGATGGATGAAGCGAAATTCTCCCGGAATGGCATTACAAATTGCAAAAACTTACATGTATTGTCCGAGTCCTTTTCAAGTGCAATTTTCAATTAATGTATGGGCAGCTCTAATAGACGACACACAAATTGGGCCAGTCATTTTACCCGCAACATTAAACGCCGAACGTTTTTTAATCTTATTAAGAGACAATTTAATCTGCCACTACTGCTAGAAGATGTTCCGTTGGCTACAAGGCGAGGGATGTTTTTGCAAATGGACGGTTTTTGCCCTGCTCACTACGGGCGTAATGTGCGAAGTTTTTAAACATAAACTACGCTAATCGGTGGATCGGCCGGGAAGGACCGGTTTGGTGGCCGGCACGTTCACCTGATCTGACTGCGTAATTTTTGTGTTAGAACACAGTTTTTTTTGTTTTAAAGCTATTAGATAAGATAGAGAATAATAATAAGTCTAATGAAAACAACGATTCTTGGATCAAAATACTGGAAACTTATAATAAAGTTAGTTGACCAACAAATACATATTATTCGTTTACCAACTTTAAGAAGATTTCTGTGTCGGGGTTTTTTAGTTTTTAATTATTTTTTTTATTAAGTTTCTACTAATATTCTTGGAAAAAGATAGTGAAATTAAGCTTTTTCCAAGTAAGATAAAACACAATGAGCATTCCATTTAGGTTCACAGTTCGTTCTCAGTCCGATCTTGGTCAGGCAAAATACTTTTAATTATGGAGTGAGATTCGAACGAAACTTGATGTACGGTCAGTTGCAGAACTGCAAATAGAATTTCAAAACAAAATAGAATGGCAGCGAGGCGTAGTCACTCACACACTTAAAGAAATAAAGTGATATGTCTTGTAGAACCTGAGTAATATTAGTTTCATTTAATATTGTATATAATAATTTCACTAAGAAAATTATTGTATCCGTAGCCTAGTGGATAGATGTATCAGATCTTAAAACGTGTACTGTTGATTCGAATCTCATCTTATGCCTTTCTTTTTGTTATTGTAATATTTTACGAATTATCAATATTTTGTTTCTTTAAACAGCTAAGACCAATTTTCTTATAGCTATTAAGTTAGATGCAGATACTACGTCGGTAGACATTTAATATTTCTCGTTCGTTGCCGATTTGTTTCTCGGGGTATGTGCGGACAAGATTGTTTGGTGTTTTCATTTAGCTATTAAGTTAGATGCGGTAATTACTTAGGTAGCCATTTTTTTTATCGTTGTGGATGAGTTACTGTAGGTGCTTGTGTTGATAAGGTTATTTTGTGTTTTTATTAAATTTCTTTGCTAATAATAATATGCAGGCCAATATTAATAATCAAGAGAGTATGCGTATTATAGAACTACATAATATGGGTTACAATATATCTCAAATTTGCAATGAGACTGGTTTTACCGTAAGTATTTTATTTGATGTTAATGTTTTATCATATTTTTTTAATAACACACTTTTTTGTAAGTAAATTTCTAAAAAAAATTCAAATATAATTTCAGTTGTTTGAAAAATGTTTATTTTAATCTGGCTATTTGGTTTTTAGAGGATAACCGTAAAGCTTTGGGTCTCGCGCAACCAAGAGGATGGGAGTTTATCAACTCGACCTCGAAGTGGACGCCCGCGGCACATAGATGCGACTCAAAGAAGATTCATGGTGGAACAATAAGAGAACAATGGTTTCATACCGACTGCTGTGTTGGGACACATGTTTCATACATCTACACACACAGTTCGTCGAGCTCTGCATATTAAGGATTGCATCATAGAAAGCCAGCTTGAAAAAACCATTTTTAACTAATACCCATAAACAAAATAGATTGTTGTTTGCAAGGGAGTATTTAGATTTTGACTGGGAGCACACATTATTCACCGATGAGAAGTCGTTCGTATCATCTGAAAACGGGAGGCTTCATTTGTGGCGCAAAAATGGAACCCGTTATGCAGAACAGAATGTTGTCCCAAATATGGAATCTGGACGGATATCACTAAATATGTGGGGGTGGATGACTGCGGCTGGTCCTGGTGAATTAATCTCGATAGCAGAGCGCGCTAGAACTTCATATTATGTGGCAGTGTTAGACGAGATCATGTTGCCAACAGCGCGGTGTGTTTATCCATTAGCTGATATGCCACAAATACAGTTTATGCATAATAACTGTTCTGTGCATCGAGCGCATATAGTGCACGATTGGTTTACTCAACACCCGGACATTAATGTTATTCCTTGGCCTGCAAAATCACCAGATTTAAATCCCATAGAAAACCTATGGGGTTTGATGGTGCAAAGATGGGACATGCGATATGAAAGAACTACAGAGTCATTAGAGGCTCACTGTTTAGAAATTTGGAATAATATTAGAGGAACAGATATCTGTTCTAATATAGTCGGATCTATGCGGCGGCGTTTGCTTGCTGTGATTGGCCAAGTGCGAGTCGGACTCGCGCACGAAGGGTTCCGTACCCTTATTTATAAAAACGGCAAAAAAATCACGTTTGCTGTATCGGAGCTCCACTTATTTTTTTTTTTAATTTTAATTTAATTATTTATTTTTAAAGTAACTATATAAATAAATATTTTGTAAATATTTTAGGCGTCTTTCTGTTGCCCCGTATCAATATCGAGCGTAATCAAGCTTTATGCTCACGTTTGTTGTATGGGAGCCCCTTAAATATTTTTTTAAATCTGTATTGTAAATATATATATAGAAAAAAGAGACATTTATCAAAAAAAATATTTGTAAAATTTTAATAAAAACCATTTTTATTAGATTTTATGTGTTTTAATTTTTTCAAACAAAATATAGGTTCTCATACCAATTGGTCCTTTTCAGAGAGAACTAGATGTCCAAACATAAAAAATACTCAGTACGGAAGTAACGAGATTTGAACCATAGGCTCGCCAAATTAAATCGCAGCGTCTATGGATCACACCACGGGGCCACGGGGCAGACAACATTTAATGCGAAATAAACAATACTTATGTAGAACAACACTGCTGTTTACACCTAATTAATTTGTTAGGTTAAGAAACCAAAAGATATAAGAACGGTTTAAATAAACTGGTTAGTATAAAGAAAACTAAACCTAATTTCGTCGATTTAAGGTTAATATTATTGACAGTTCTGATAATGTTAATGTGTGAGTGCGAGATTCACAGAATTGCTTTACGCAATTTTAACCTTTACACTATGCATGGACTTTAGCAAATGACTGAACACACAATTCTAATAACGAACTAACCATAGCGTGCACTCAACCATACAAACGAAGATTGATCCTATTTTTCACATTTACCGACCGAAAACAATACAATTTGTTACGATGATTGCTTTTGTTCCGTTATTGACTTTTTGATACGTTTTTGATTGTACTTTGTTGTGTGTAGTGGAGATGCCGCGATTTACTGAGTTCTCTCCGCAGCAATTGCATGACAATGTAGATGATCGTGCAAGATGCGTAATGTCTACGTGGATTTAAAGAAAATTAGAAAAATCCACAATTCCTAAAAGAAAAATTATGGATGGATGAAGCGAAATTCTCCCGGAATGGCATTACAAATTGCAAAAACTTACATGTATTGTCCGAGTCCTTTTCAAGTGCAATTTTCAATTAATGTATGGGCAGCTCTAATAGACGACACACAAATTGGGCCAGTCATTTTACCCGCAACATTAAACGCCGAACGTTTTTTAATCTTATTAAGAGACAATTTAATCTGCCACTACTGCTAGAAGATGTTCCGTTGGCTACAAGGCGAGGGATGTTTTTGCAAATGGACGGTTTTTGCCCTGCTCACTACGGGCGTAATGTGCGAAGTTTTTAAACATAAACTACGCTAATCGGTGGATCGGCCGGGAAGGACCGGTTTGGTGGCCGGCACGTTCACCTGATCTGACTGCGTAATTTTTGTGTTAGAACACAGTTTTTTTTGTTTTAAAGCTATTAGATAAGATAGAGAATAATAATAAGTCTAATGAAAACAACGATTCTTGGATCAAAATACTGGAAACTTATAATAAAGTTAGTTGACCAACAAATACATATTATTCGTTTACCAACTTTAAGAAGATTTCTGTGTCGGGGTTTTTTAGTTTTTAATTATTTTTTTTATTAAGTTTCTACTAATATTCTTGGAAAAAGATAGTGAAATTAAGCTTTTTCCAAGTAAGATAAAACACAATGAGCATTCCATTTAGGTTCACAGTTCGTTCTCAGTCCGATCTTGGTCAGGC
Source organism: Apoda limacodes (assembly GCA_946406115.1). NCBI lineage: Eukaryota > Metazoa > Arthropoda > Insecta > Lepidoptera > Limacodidae > Apoda > Apoda limacodes. The sequence goes on from OX291546.1 coordinate 16,333,123, forward strand.
AAAATACTTTTAATTATGGAGTGAGATTCGAACGAAACTTGATGTACGGTCAGTTGCAGAACTGCAAATAGAATTTCAAAACAAAATAGAATGGCAGCGAGGCGTAGTCACTCACACACTTAAAGAAATAAAGTGATATGTCTTGTAGAACCTGAGTAATATTAGTTTCATTTAATATTGTATATAATAATTTCACTAAGAAAATTATTGTATCCGTAGCCTAGTGGATAGATGTATCAGATCTTAAAACGTGTACTGTTGATTCGAATCTCATCTTATGCCTTTCTTTTTGTTATTGTAATATTTTACGAATTATCAATATTTTGTTTCTTTAAACAGCTAAGACCAATTTTCTTATAGCTATTAAGTTAGATGCAGATACTACGTCGGTAGACATTTAATATTTCTCGTTCGTTGCCGATTTGTTTCTCGGGGTATGTGCGGACAAGATTGTTTGGTGTTTTCATTTAGCTATTAAGTTAGATGCGGTAATTACTTAGGTAGCCATTTTTTTTATCGTTGTGGATGAGTTACTGTAGGTGCTTGTGTTGATAAGGTTATTTTGTGTTTTTATTAAATTTCTTTGCTAATAATAATATGCAGGCCAATATTAATAATCAAGAGAGTATGCGTATTATAGAACTACATAATATGGGTTACAATATATCTCAAATTTGCAATGAGACTGGTTTTACCGTAAGTATTTTATTTGATGTTAATGTTTTATCATATTTTTTTATTAACACACTTTTTTGTAAGTAAATTTCTAAAAAAAATTCAAATATAATTTCAGTTGTTTGAAAAATGTTTATTTTAATCTGGCTATTTGGTTTTTAGAGGATAACCGTAAAGCTTTGGGTCTCGCGCAACCAAGAGGATGGGAGTTTATCAACTCGACCTCGAAGTGGACGCCCGCGGCACATAGATGCGACTCAAAGAAGATTCATGGTGGAACAATAAGAGAACAATGGTTTCATACCGACTGCTGTGTTGGGACACATGTTTCATACATCTACACACACAGTTCGTCGAGCTCTGCATATTAAGGATTGCATCATAGAAAGCCAGCTTGAAAAAACCATTTTTAACTAATACCCATAAACAAAATAGATTGTTGTTTGCAAGGGAGTATTTAGATTTTGACTGGGAGCACACATTATTCACCGATGAGAAGTCGTTCGTATCATCTGAAAACGGGAGGCTTCATTTGTGGCGCAAAAATGGAACCCGTTATGCAGAACAGAATGTTGTCCCAAATATGGAATCTGGACGGATATCACTAAATATGTGGGGGTGGATGACTGCGGCTGGTCCTGGTGAATTAATCTCGATAGCAGGGCGCGCTAGAACTTCATATTATGTGGCAGTGTTAGACGAGATCATGTTGCCAACAGCGCGGTGTGTTTATCCATTAGCTGATATGCCACAAATACAGTTTATGCATAATAACTGTTCTGTGCATCGAGCGCATATAGTGCACGATTGGTTTACTCAACACCCGGACATTAATGTTATTCCTTGGCCTGCAAAATCACCAGATTTAAATCCCATAGAAAACCTATGGGGTTTGATGGTGCAAAGATGGGACATGCGATATGAAAGAACTACAGAGTCATTAGAGGCTCACTGTTTAGAAATTTGGAATAATATTAGAGGAACAGATATCTGTTCTAATATAGTCGGATCTATGCGGCGGCGTTTGCTTGCTGTGATTGAAAATAATGGAGGTTATATTAAATACTAAAAAATTGGCCAAGTGCGAGTCGGACTCGCGCACGAAGGGTTCCGTACCATTATTTATAAAAACGGCAAAAAAATCACGTTTGCTGTATCGGAGCTCCACTTATTTTTTTTTTTAATTTTAATTTAATTATTTATTTTTAAAGTAACTATATAAATAAATATTTTGTAAATATTTTAGGCGTCTTTCTGTTGCCCCGTATCAATATCGAGCGTAATCAAGCTTTATGCTCACGTTTGTTGTATGGGAGCCCCTTAAATATTTTTTTAAATCTGTATTGTAAATATATATATAGAAAAAAGAGACATTTATCAAAAAAAATATTTGTAAAATTTTAATAAAAACCATTTTTATTAGATTTTATGTGTTTTAATTTTTTCAAACAAAATATAGGTTCTCATACCAATTGGTCCTTTTCAGAGAGAACTAGATGTCCAAACATAAAAAATACTCAGTACGGAAGTAACGAGATTTGAACCATAGGCTCGCCAAATTAAATCGCAGCGTCTATGGATCACACCACGGGGCCACGGGGCAGACAACATTTAATGCGAAATAAACAATACTTATGTAGAACAACACTGCTGTTTACACCTAATTAATTTGTTAGGTTAAGAAACCAAAAGATATAAGAACGGTTTAAATAAACTGGTTAGTATAAAGAAAACTAAACCTAATTTCGTCGATTTAAGGTTAATATTATTGACAGTTCTGATAATGTTAATGTGTGAGTGCGAGATTCACAGAATTGCTTTACGCAATTTTAACCTTTACACTATGCATGGACTTTAGCAAATGACTGAACACACAATTCTAATAACGAACTAACCATAGCGTGCACTCAACCATACAAACGAAGATTGATCCTATTTTTCACATTTACCGACCGAAAACAATACAATTTGTTACGATGATTGCTTTTGTTCCGTTATTGACTTTTTGATACGTTTTTGATTGTACTTTGTTGTGTGTAGTGGAGATGCCGCGATTTACTGAGTTCTCTCCGCAGCAATTGCATGACAATGTAGATGATCGTGCAAGATGCGTAATGTCTACGTGGATTTAAAGAAAATTAGAAAAATCCACAATTCCTAAAAGAAAAATTATGGATGGATGAAGCGAAATTCTCCCGGAATGGCATTACAAATTGCAAAAACTTACATGTATTGTCCGAGTCCTTTTCAAGTGCAATTTTCAATTAATGTATGGGCAGCTCTAATAGACGACACACAAATTGGGCCAGTCATTTTACCCGCAACATTAAACGCCGAACGTTTTTTAATCTTATTAAGAGACAATTTAATCTGCCACTACTGCTAGAAGATGTTCCGTTGGCTACAAGGCGAGGGATGTTTTTGCAAATGGACGGTTTTTGCCCTGCTCACTACGGGCGTAATGTGCGAAGTTTTTAAACATAAACTACGCTAATCGGTGGATCGGCCGGGAAGGACCGGTTTGGTGGCCGGCACGTTCACCTGATCTGACTGCGTAATTTTTGTGTTAGAACACAGTTTTTTTTGTTTTAAAGCTATTAGATAAGATAGAGAATAATAATAAGTCTAATGAAAACAACGATTCTTGGATCAAAATACTGGAAACTTATAATAAAGTTAGTTGACCAACAAATACATATTATTCGTTTACCAACTTTAAGAAGATTTCTGTGTCGGGGTTTTTTAGTTTTTAATTATTTTTTTTATTAAGTTTCTACTAATATTCTTGGAAAAAGATAGTGAAATTAAGCTTTTTCCAAGTAAGATAAAACACAATGAGCATTCCATTTAGGTTCACAGTTCGTTCTCAGTCCGATCTTGGTCAGGCAAAATACTTTTAATTATGGAGTGAGATTCGAACGAAACTTGATGTACGGTCAGTTGCAGAACTGCAAATAGAATTTCAAAACAAAATAGAATGGCAGCGAGGCGTAGTCACTCACACACTTAAAGAAATAAAGTGATATGTCTTGTAGAACCTGAGTAATATTAGTTTCATTTAATATTGTATATAATAATTTCACTAAGAAAATTATTGTATCCGTAGCCTAGTGGATAGATGTATCAGATCTTAAAACGTGTACTGTTGATTCGAATCTCATCTTATGCCTTTCTTTTTGTTATTGTAATATTTTACGAATTATCAATATTTTGTTTCTTTAAACAGCTAAGACCAATTTTCTTATAGCTATTAAGTTAGATGCAGATACTACGTCGGTAGACATTTAATATTTCTCGTTCGTTGCCGATTTGTTTCTCGGGGTATGTGCGGACAAGATTGTTTGGTGTTTTCATTTAGCTATTAAGTTAGATGCGGTAATTACTTAGGTAGCCATTTTTTTTATCGTTGTGGATGAGTTACTGTAGGTGCTTGTGTTGATAAGGTTATTTTGTGTTTTTATTAAATTTCTTTGCTAATAATAATATGCAGGCCAATATTAATAATCAAGAGAGTATGCGTATTATAGAACTACATAATATGGGTTACAATATATCTCAAATTTGCAATGAGACTGGTTTTACCGTAAGTATTTTATTTGATGTTAATGTTTTATCATATTTTTTTAATAACACACTTTTTTGTAAGTAAATTTCTAAAAAAAATTCAAATATAATTTCAGTTGTTTGAAAAATGTTTATTTTAATCTGGCTATTTGGTTTTTAGAGGATAACCGTAAAGCTTTGGGTCTCGCGCAACCAAGAGGATGGGAGTTTATCAACTCGACCTCGAAGTGGACGCCCGCGGCACATAGATGCGACTCAAAGAAGATTCATGGTGGAACAATAAGAGAACAATGGTTTCATACCGACTGCTGTGTTGGGACACATGTTTCATACATCTACACACACAGTTCGTCGAGCTCTGCATATTAAGGATTGCATCATAGAAAGCCAGCTTGAAAAAACCATTTTTAACTAATACCCATAAACAAAATAGATTGTTGTTTGCAAGGGAGTATTTAGATTTTGACTGGGAGCACACATTATTCACCGATGAGAAGTCGTCCGTATCATCTGAAAACGGGAGGCTTCATTTGTGGCGCAAAAATGGAACCCGTTATGCAGAACAGAATGTTGTCCCAAATATGGAATCTGGACGGATATCACTAAATATGTGGGGGTGGATGACTGCGGCTGGTCCTGGTGAATTAATCTCGATAGCAGGGCGCGCTAGAACTTCATATTATGTGGCAGTGTTAGACGAGATCATGTTGCCAACAGCGCGGTGTGTTTATCCATTAGCTGATATGCCACAAATACAGTTTATGCATAATAACTGTTCTGTGCATCGAGCGCATATAGTGCACGATTGGTTTACTCAACACCCGGACATTAATGTTATTCCTTGGCCTGCAAAATCACCAGATTTAAATCCCATAGAAAACCTATGGGGTTTGATGGTGCAAAGATGGGACATGCGATATGAAAGAACTACAGAGTCATTAGAGGCTCACTGTTTAGAAATTTGGAATAATATTAGAGGAACAGATATCTGTTCTAATATAGTCGGATCTATGCGGCGGCGTTTGCTTGCTGTGATTGGCCAAGTGCGAGTCGGACTCGCGCACGAAGGGTTCCGTACCCTTATTTATAAAAACGGCAAAAAAATCACGTTTGCTGTATCGGAGCTCCACTTATTTTTTTTTTTTAATTTTAATTTAATTATTTATTTTTAAAGTAACTATATAAATAAATATTTTGTAAATATTTTAGGCGTCTTTCTGTTGCCCCGTATCAATATCGAGCGTAATCAAGCTTTATGCTCACGTTTGTTGTATGGGAGCCCCTTAAATATTTTTTTAAATCTGTATTGTAAATATATATATAGAAAAAAGAGACATTTATCAAAAAAAATATTTGTAAAATTTTAATAAAAATCATTTTTATTAGATTTTATGTGTTTTAATTTTTTCAAACAAAATATAGGTTCTCATACCAATTGGTCCTTTTCAGAGAGAACTAGATGTCCAAACATAAAAAATACTCAGTACGGAAGTAACGAGATTTGAACCATAGGCTCGCCAAATTAAATCGCAGCGTCTATGGATCACACCACGGGGCCACGGGGCAGACAACATTTAATGCGAAATAAACAATACTTATGTAGAACAACACTGCTGTTTACACCTAATTAATTTGTTAGGTTAAGAAACCAAAAGATATAAGAACGGTTTAAATAAACTGGTTAGTATAAAGAAAACTAAACCTAATTTCGTCGATTTAAGGTTAATATTATTGACAGTTCTGATAATGTTAATGTGTGAGTGCGAGATTCACAGAATTGCTTTACGCAATTTTAACCTTTACACTATGCATGGACTTTAGCAAATGACTGAACACACAATTCTAATAACGAACTAACCATAGCGTGCACTCAACCATACAAACGAAGATTGATCCTATTTTTCACATTTACCGACCGAAAACAATACAATTTTGTAGTGCAAACTATGACATATATATTATAACTAGCTGGCCCGGCAGACGTTGTTCTGCCCCTGAAGTTGATGCGCTGTAGCGCCATCAGTTACAACACAGGGGTAACTATTACCTACGGCTCCACCCGCACGGATTTCTATGAGATACTAACCCAATCCAGACATATTTATGTCGAAAAACTAACTTGCAACGCCATCTGTTAGAAATGTATTGAAATCTCATCTTAACCAGTACACGCAATGTAAAGCGGATGTTGGCATGATTTACCCGACATCGCGAACAATTACACCATATTTCAATAAATGAACACAGAACAATATTAAACTTTACGTATAAATTATACTCTCGATCCCTCTATTAATTAAAAATGAATTAAAATCCGTTGCATAGTTTAAAAGATCTAAGTGTACATCAGTACAGACGGCGGCAAGTGACTTTGTTTTATACTATGTATATAGATACTTATTAGGATTAATAGTTTCGTGTAGGTTTGAAATTACTTTAGGGTTTGAGATTTTTTATATAGACCTTCAAAGCTTTAAACTTACATATTTTTTTATCAATATTTTGTTTTGGGGATATAAATTAAGTTGTCGTTTGTTTCAATTTCAAGGAGTTAAATTAATAAATACCGAATATATGATCAAATTTCTTTTGTATGGAGCGTGCTGCGACTAGAGGGCTTAGTGTTCTCGCCCACGTCCGATAAGCAATGCAGGGCGCGTGCTGGATTACTAAGAATCTACAGCTCTGAAATCAGTGATTAACATTATCAGCGTTTCATTCGGCCCACTTTTTGTAGGTCCGACAAAATGACCCACATATTGTTACCCAAATTTTTTGACCGACTTTGTGTAGGACGTGTGCGTTCCAGTATTGCAATCCATGTTTTATTTTTTGCCAACAAAAAGTCAATCACTGATTATCGGACGTGGGCTAGCAGCCTTAACCAAGTATTTTCAAACAAATATTTACCTGAAGAATTTGTGTCAAAAAACCGCATAGGGGCACGTAATATAGTAGAAAACATTTCTTTATGAAGTTTTTTAGAAATAGCTACGCTGAACTTGACAAAGGGTATGACGCGAATATTAGTAAGCAGTATACCCAGACCAACTATACAACCATGAATAATAATGTACTGAGCAGTCGTAAACTTTCCAATTTTGACATCCATATCAGCCGCTGCAAAATAATACATTTTTTTTATCAAAAGTTTTAGAGTACATACTGTTATCACAAAAATATTATAATATTATTTATAATGTGTTAAATATTGCCTTTTACCAAGGTATAGGCATGAATATTGCCAAAAAGATTCTCTTGCTGCTGCATCTTTGAAAAAAATGGTTTGCTAAAAATAACAAACATAATTGTACACAACCTAACCTTGCCTAATAAATATAATAAAATATAATAACATAAAAATGCATGTCAATGACAAAAGACAATCATAACAATCTTATGATTGTCTTTTGTCATTGACAGGCTTTTTGTTTTAGTTTATGTGTCTAGAATTATGTTTGCTTGCAGCTAAAACATAGCTAGTTAGTATTTAGAAAAAAAGCATTTATTCGATAATCCTATGATGATAGTCAAAGATCGGGATTGGAAAAAAAATGGTTTTGTATTACATATATCCGGATATTTGCAAATTATGATTTTAAATAGGTGAATTCAATAACGACTTTTTCTAATGACACTATAATATATATAATGGAATTGTACGCTTGATTCTCCTGTACTAAAAGTACTTGACAAAATCAAAGATCCCTTCAGATCTATCACTTGAACTGAGGTTCAATCTTTTGTTCTTGAACGGGCAGCAATCTCTTGCAATTTTAAGGTCTTTACGTATTTGCATAGGTAAAGGTAGGTGGTAGATAGGTGCCGTTTTAGTACTTAGCACTTAGCATTTAATTTGTTTTATTGTTGCCTAAGATTTTATTGTATATCACTAAGGTGACTTGCTTACCACGGTCCAACTGATGTTAAGGCTGCGGTATAGGCTAGAGCGCGAAAATACGCCGTTTTTGTGCAAATTTTGTGGCTAAACTATTGCATCTAAAGAATTGAAAAAAATATATGTTACACAACTGACTTTTGTCTAGTGCATTACCTTAATGAATGATTTTCATTTATTGTATTTAATGCAATAAAAATCTGGAAGTGACCATTGTTTCAACAATTGTGCAAATTTTTAAAGCTTGTTTTGCATTTGTTTGTAATGAAAGTTGGTTAAATAATTAGAATAGCTTGTTATCTAGTGCGTGGACTCTAAGTTGTAGCAAAAAAGTCAATAAATGTAACTACAAAACGGTAATAACGTTGAATTCCATACAAAAAATTAAAAGTTTCAAGGCGTCAATACGGTATAAATTACTTAAGAAGTATATAACATATATATCTCATAGTAATGTATATGACATTATCTAATGATTTATAGTGCATTTACATACACAACGTTAGAATTACAGAAAATAGCTTTCTGGCCTATATCGCCCTCTTAAGCGGCCACCTAGCCTATGGATGCTTTAAACACCAGGGGCATTACTCGCGTGTTTCCGACCGATTAGAAATTTAATCACTTCTTTTTTGAAGAACCTACCATTCTGCAGCCTAATCGTTCGCAGGAGGAATTTTCTCTGAAACTCCACTATGCGTGACTATTTAGGCTCAAGGGTTTTCCCTGCGGATGGTAAGCGGTGTGATGGAATACATAATTTCGAATGCTTTTAAGTAATTGAAACTTATAAATTATAAATATAAGCGGTGGAACACACACAGGGAAGTAAAGCAGCAAAATTTGCTCTGGGGTGAAGTACTGCTTTGCTCTGCTGAGAACACAGAGTTTTTCATTTTAAAATAGTGGAATTCTATTTTTAAATCCAGTTTTTTAATTGATCAGTGTTTTGTTTTCATCCCATTTAAATTTCTCTAGTCAGCATGAACAAGTCAAATATCGGATTAACTTTGTGATGTAGTGCTTTCAGGTGCCCGGCTAGGCTATAAGTATGCACCGAGGGTGCTAAGGGTTATTTTATTTTATGTTCGCTGTGGGATGTTTCCTACTGGGAAAGTAAATAAAAACGAACGGTTCTTATCAATATAGTTTCAGCGGTTTATGATCTATCATTCCTTAAGTAACAGTGATTTTAGAATCTAATCTTATCATACGGAACCCTTTAATTTCAGTGGCGGTCGCGGCCCTAACATTAACGCGCCTACTCGTGGGAAAGGAGGAGTAGGGGCAAAGCAAGGTTTCTGGTATCTCTCCGAGCGAACCCGAAGTCAGTCGTGGTTGCTTTCAAGAGAGATGCCGGTCGGGATAAGGGTTGATTGGGGGGGTTGGTATCCCTCCGAGCAAACCCGAAGTCAGTCGTGGTTGCTCAAGAGAGATTGTTTACCAAGGGGAAGTGGATTTGGAAGGTGTGGCGAGAGCTTTCGGCAGAGTGCTCCCCCGATAATTTACAATTGCAAATTTAATATACAACAATCGGCAAGGAAAAAAAGTGTCTTGTGTTACTCAACAGACACAAAAACGAAGGGATCGTCAACCGTATTTTTCAAAGTATTTATTTTTGACAGTCGTACGTGCTCATCAAAAACACAACCTTGAAGATGTTGTTGCGATTCATCACAGCTTCTTAACAAACAGCATCAGCATTACTGCAGATGTGCACTGTGAAAAACTAAACTATGATGAAGAAGCCCGCAATCGCTCGTTCCCACTGCTCCTGCTCGACAATGCACGACCCCACACTGCACAACCGACTCTCTAAGCTACAAGATCTAGGGTTCATTGCTTTTCGTCATTACCAGAACTTGCGCTTACAGATTTTTACTTTTTAAACTTTGGAAAACTTTTTGGTAGGAAAAAATGTTAAGAGTTTTTTCTAAGAGCTAACTTCTTTTAAAAAGGCATCGATAAATTACCACTGCGCTAGCAAAGATGCATTGATGGCATGGATGAATATTTCGATTTATAGAAATGAAAAAGATATAAAAAAGACATTAACTTTTTTGTACAGAATGGCAATTTCGTAGGTGTAGGTAGATACCTACTGACCATATATATTTAATCTAAATACAAAATGCGAATAATATAAATAAAATGTAATTGCATGAAATTGGTATAAAATATTATCAATTTTTAATTACCTATGCAGCTTTATGATCAAACGATATTATCACTAAATTATCTTTGATCAAACACTTACCAATTTTTGATCCATTAAATCCATTTTTGTATAGTGCCATTTCATTAGTCCTGGAATTAAAATATATTATCTTGTCTATTAAATCCATCATAAAAACGTCAACCATGCATTTTTGGGTAGGTAGTGATTTTTTTTTTATTTCTTAGTGTCGATATTGTTGACCTTAGACCGCTATTACAAAAATTAGGGTACAATTCAGTGCACCTCCCTATCAATATAGCACCCTTTTTTTAAAGATGGCGATCGAAACTTAACACACTTAAGGCCATTCCTGCGGTCCACTAGCTCAGCCATTGGATATTTTTTATTAACTGTTCGTAAAAAGCGTATTTCAAAAATTTCATTGAACGAAAAATCTCTCGGTTGAGCTCTATCATAAAAAAATCCGTTTTGTCATTATATTAATTTAGGTTTGCAGCTTCTAGTCTAGGACATATTAGCGTGGGTAACAATTTACTGACAGACGAACTTTGTATCCTCATCCCACGGTATCTACGTGTACAGTGCAGGTGACCCGTTCGTTACCCCGGCCTCTGAGAATTTATAGTATTGTTCTTAAAATTTCTTACAATATAGGAAGAGCTCTGCGTCAGCTGTCATTGGAAACACGTCTATCCAGATTCGTATTTTCTGACGGTTAATTATTTCAACGTGACAATGCCATACTTTATTGTTGCGTGCACAAAAAGAGAGATGTCCCTCGGGTTGTCTATCATAAAGTATTAGTTATCGATTTTGCAAATAAAATCAACCAAAAAACACTTACTTTATAAATTTAATTTTAATAAAAACATTATTTAAATATAGAAGAAGATTTAGTTAATAAACAGCTAAAGTTTAAGTAAAGTAAAGACATTGTGAGCCTCTCAGTTGAGCGAACTGCCGAGCTGCCCTGTATAGAAGTTGAGCATCTCATTGTTGTGAGTGTATACAAGCCGCCTTGTGCAATGTATGATAATTTCGAATTAGTTATGGAAGAAGTGCTAAATAAAATCAGCATTTCCAATAAACAAATCATGATTATAGCTCATTAAGCACCAGATTGCTCGCCTTATTTCGGTCTTTTAATTTAAATAATTTGTTTTGTGAACCAACTAGAAATGCTGTATCTAGTGCCACTTGCATCGACAATATATTTACTAATATAAAACCAATTCAAAAATCAATTATAAACAATCTAGAGTCAGATCATTGTGGACAGTTACCGCAGAGAAATTGTGTCTCAAATCGAGACCACACTGTCCAAGTCTTTGACTGGAGACGGGTAAACTTGGTCCGATTCAACCCTACAAAGACACACGTCTGCGCGTTTACCGCTAAGACAGCCCATTTACTGTAGTCCCACATTTCCAGAACACTACCCTCTCCACCTCCTAGAGCATTGGGATCCTTGGTGTTGACATCTCCAGCGATGTTCAGTTCCGAGATCATTTACAAGATAAGGTGAAACTGGCTTCCAAAAAACTAGGTGTACTCAAGTGTCAGATCATTGTGGACAGTTAGTGGTTTTAGAAAGAAAGAATAGTTTTACTAAAAAGGAAATTAAATTTATACAAATAACAACTAAACGAATTGAATCATTTAAATCTAACTTATTGCATAAACTTCCGGATTTACTTTATAATGGCTACCCAAATGAAATGTACAAAACTGTTTTTGATACTATTACTACAGAGTATAATAAAATATGTACTGCAAAAAAGAAACGTATTTCCAGTCGCTTTAGTTTTAGTGAATGGGCTACCACAGGTATTTTTAAAAGTAGGCGTAAGCTGTATGAATTAAATAAATAAAAAACATATAATAATAGCCAAATATTTAGGGAATATGTAAAAAAATACTCAAAAACCTTTAAAAAAGTCTGTCTTGTTGCAAAATCAATTCACCTCAGACATAAAGTAAAAAATTCAACAAATAAAATAAAAGCGACATGGAACATAATAAATAATGAAACTGGTAAAGCTAGGAATTCTTTTCAGGACTTTGAGTTGATTGCAGATAATACTAGTTTAAAAACAAATTCTGAGGTAGCAGTTTCCTTTGAAAATTTTTTAAGCAATATTCCTTTAAAAACAACTGAACATCTTAACTCAAGTGCAATTTTAGCAGAATAATTAATGAAAACTAATGTTCCTGAAAGTAAAGTTCCCTTTGTATTTAAAAACATTAGCCCTACGGATATTATAAAAACATTTAAAACATTAGAAATAAAAAACACCTTTGGGGATTTTCTGTAAAAACTATAAATTCAATCAATTATGTTATAGCACAACCCTTATCCATAATTTTTAATAGCTGTGTTGATAGTGGTGTGTTTTCTGATGAGATGAAACTTAGCAAAGTTAAGCCTCTTTTTAAATCGGGTAGTTCAACAGAACCAAATAATTTTCGGCCTATTTAAAATACTACCTGTACTGAGAAAAGTTTAAAAAAATCATACTTAGTAGTAAACAGTTTGGCTTTATGAAAGGCCGTTCCACAACCGATGCAGGAGTGACACTATTAAAAAATATATTTAACGCCTGGTTTCGCATGATGCTCTTGGAGTTTTTTGTAATTTATCTAAGGCATTTGACTGTGTCCGACATGAAAATCTCATCAGGAAGCTACATCACTATGGTATTAGAGGCAAAGCTCTCGACCTTCTGACACCTCCTACATGAGAAGCAGATTGCAGAAAATAGTTATCAACGGTGAAACATCTCCGGGATCAGCAGTCACTATAGTAGTCCCTCAGGGCTAAATTGTAGGTCCTTTTCTATTTCTTATTTATATTAATGATCTCCCATATCATGTAAAAAACCATGACATTGTCTTATTTGCTGATGACACCTCTTTACTTTTTAAAGTTAAGAGACGACAGACATGCTTTAATGAGTTAAATAATGCCATTTCTAAAATTTTATATTGGTTTATCGCTAATAATTTGTTACTTAATGCGACAAAAACTAAATGTGTTAAATTTACATTACCAAATGTTAGTCAGATACAAACATGTATTAATATTAATGGCTAGCAATTAGAACTTGTTGATTCAACAGTCTTTCTTGGCATAACGCTGGACTCCCAACTTCAATGGAGTCCTCATATTCATAATTTAGCCAAAAAACTTAGCTCTGCTGTGTATGCGATCAAGAAAATAAGACAATTGACCGATGTCGACACTGCAAAAATAGTATATTTTAGCTATTTCCATAGTTTAATGACATATGGTATCCTATTGTGGGGTAGCGCTGCTGATGTAAATACAATATTTTTGTTACAATAAAGGGCAATTCGTGCTATTTATAAATTAGGATCTAGGATATCTCTGAGGGATAGGTTTAGGGAAGTAAATATTTTAACTTTAGCATCGCAGTACATATATGAAAATCTTTTATATGTACATAAAAGTTTCAGCAAGTAAAGTGACGTTCACAAAGTAAATACTAGAAGTAAAAATAAGCTGTCGGTGCATGATACACGTCGCCACAAAATAAGTAACTCTTTTATGGGGCAATGTATACACTTTTACAACAAAGTTCCCGATAATATTCAAAAGCTATCAATAAGTAAATTTAAATCTCTTATCAAACAAGTACTTTGTAAAAAAGCATACTACAATATTTCAGACTATGTTAATGATAAAAATCCTTGGAACTGAAGATGCTCAATTACAGGACGCATAGGTAAACCAAATGAAAATGGAAATAATATAAAATTTTACAGCTTAAATTTTTTATTTAAAACATTGATTGTATTTTTAGTTTTTATGATTTTTTAAAAGAGTAACTATCGAGTTTCTTGCCGGGTGGGAGGGTTCAAAAAATTATATTTCATAACTTTGACGATTCAAAAGTGATTGTAAAATCCTTATTTGAATAATACATTTTGACTTTGACTTTGACTTTGACTTAGATTATATTGTATTTTACAACGTTCCACACAAAACTCTAGATGGATGGAGCAGAGAAAAAAAAAGGAAACGGAACTAGTGATAATGTGGCCACTTAAAAAGTTCAAAATTTAAAATGTTTAACACTCCTGCTAAATTGTTGCCTGTTACAATTTATATTGACACATTTATTTTGAAAAGACTGACATTCCAATTTTACATATCAAGAATTGTAATTTTTCTCTGGGCAACGCTTTAGTTAAAAAATTAGCAAGTTGATTATCACTGGATACATATTTTAAGTCTATAGTTTTATCATAGTATTTTTCTTTTATAAATTAGTACTTTATGTCTATATGCTTGCACCTTTCATGAAAGTTCAAATTCTTTATTACACTTATAGCACATTGATTATCAATATTGATACAAACTGATTTTTGATCAAAATAATTTAAATCACTTAATAACTGTTTACTCCTGTTTAAGCTTCTTTTGTAGCAGCATAGGCCGCCATACATTCTGCCTCTGTAGTTGATAATGCTACAGTATGTTGTTTTTGGCTTGACCAGGTCACTACTGCTCCATTTTTAATAAAAATGTAGTAGTGGGATCATTGGCATAATCAGAATCACTATAACCAGTTAACTCTGAATTTTCTGATGATAAATAACATATACGTTAGTCCCATGTCATTTAGGTACTTAAGGATTCTTTTGACAGCATTCCAATGAGACTCATTATAGGAATTAAGGAATCTACTAACCAAGCTCACAGCTTTAATGAACATTATGTCTGGACGACTTACAATAGCTGCATGCATCAAGGTTCCAACGGCTTCTCTGTATAGAATATTTACAACGGGTTGGCAGTCACTTTTCTGAAGTTACAAATGTGGATCAACTGGACCACTGTTGGGGTTACAGTTTTTCATATTAAATTTTATCAGAATAACACAGCCTTTCTTGTTGAACTGCACTTTACCACCGTTTTTACTAATCTGGTGCACAGATATTAGATTCACAGCAAGTTCAGGTATATACAGGACATTTTGAAATAGTATTTTGTTTGGCTGAACTTGGCCATTCAATACGTCTAAGCTCAGATTGCCAGAACAATTAACTGAAAGTGTTTCATTGTTTGCAACTTTGATGTTTTCTATAGGTGGGATTCTTTGATTTTGAATTAGGTGTTTGCAGTTTGTCATTTGCATAGTTGCTCCAGAGTATACATACGAAGATGAACTGTCATTGTCGGAAGAAGCAATAAATGCTACTGCATACGAGCTACTGGATTGTACTGTATTCTTTACAGTCAGGACTCTTGTGCCCATATCTATTGCATTGAAAGCATCTTGGCATTTTAGAAAACTTCTTTTTCTTCAAAGGGAGGAGGTTTTCTTTGGAAACCATAAACAGTTATTTTAATTCTTAACTTCTTGAAGCAGTTTAGACTTTACAGAGTTAGCGCTTCTCTTCATGCCTGAACTTTCTATTGCCAGCAGCATCGGTTTATATGATTTAGGTAAGCCAGAGAGTAAGAGGGTGCCTAGCCACTCATCGTCGACTTTAAAGCCAATATTTCTTAGTTTGTGGGCAGTAGACATAATCTTGCTTACATATTCTTCTATATTTTGGCTTCCAAATAGTATAGTCGTTGAGGAGCGCTGCCTAGGTGCTCTGATGGTGGAGACAAATTGATGGTCGAATACAAAAGTAAAATACATGTTGTTCAGTTGACGATCGTATATTGATTGAATTTATATTATAACAAAAGTTACTAATTCTATCTTACTGACTAAGCATAACGTGATTTACGTTACTTGTGCGACCTTATTAGACGGTCCACGTGAGGAAGTGCATTTCGCAATGCCTACATGTTGCACCTCCCCCGAAAAGTACAGGGTTACACACCCCTTTTGCAAAAAAAAAATGTTTTCAGTATATCTATAAGTATATAAAAGTAAACATTTTATTAAATATAATTAATCTTAATAATAATATACAACTTAAAGTTAATTAAGTATGAAATATTATTGTATTATTTTTATGTATTACATATTCCTTATTATACATATTAATTTTTACATTATGAGATAAATCTTCTAAAACTACAAAAGGACCTTAATGAATACAATCTAATTTATTACCTACTTGATTTTTTAATTAAATTAGGTCACCTGGTTTGTATACAAACATATTAAATTTCCTATCGTAATTATATTTTCTTAAGTTTTTACTTTGTAAAAGATTTTGCTTAGCATCTAACTGTGCGTTCTGCAATCTATGTTTTAACTCTTTGGGTAGTTGTCGTAGTTCTACAGAGGATCGACTCCTTTAAATAAGTTAGATGGGAGGTTACAAAGTTTACCAAAGACGAGTTCGTATGAAGTGTTTTTAGTTTCTGAATGAACACGAGTATTAAACGAAAAACACCAAAATGGATCCCACTCGCTCCAATCACTACTATTGTTCTCGCACTGGCTCCTAAGGTAGGCGCCTAAATGTTTGTGCGTATTTTCTAAGTTTCCTAAGGTCTCGTGGTGGTAAGCTGTAGAGCTTAATTTCTCAATACCTAGTAACCTACACACCTCAGTCATCACTGATGACATAAACTCGGTACCCTTGTCAGCATCTGTTTCGGGATGCCATAGCGCAATAAAAAGTTGTTCACAAAAGCTTTGGCTACTGTCTCAGTGTCTTTGTGCTCTAGTGGATAAGACTCTACGTATTTGGTGAGATCGCACTGGATAGTAAGTATATCTATATCTAGTGGACCCATAATATCTAAACTAACCCTCTCGAATGCTGAATTGGCAGTGGAGTTTATGGTCATCGGTTCTTTTGTATGTTTGTTAGAGTGTTTTTAAATTTGACAACTCTTACATCGTCTTACGTAATCTATGAGACGTCATTGGTCATGCGTGGCCAAAAATAATATTATTTAACATTCGATTCATACCTGCATGTCCACTTGTGGGCAAGAGGTGAAAGTCATTTAAAATTGTCTCGTCTCTATCTGAAATACGAATAACGTCTCTTGTAATCAGAAACTTTGGTGACGCGACTTTACAATTTTTGATACTGCGCAGTATACCTTTGATAAAACGAGCATTACTCTTATTTTTAATGATAAGTAGCTCTAAAATATTTAATTTTTTGCACAACTTTTCAAGATCCCTCGCTAACGCCTCCTCAGACGATAACGATCGAGTATCAAGAAAGATCGCAGATTGCGATGGTACGTAAGTGCAATAGTTTGCGTCACTTGAAATTTTGTCTGAATTTCTCAGTCTTTTGTCATTTAAATTTGTACTGAAAATTAGTTCTGTTATGTCATTTGGACGTTTGAGTACTTCTACCACAGTTGGTTGATCAGGCCCACTGAGAGTCGAAGGCTCGGTACGTTGGTAATAGTCACAGTTTGGTTCCTGACTCGCTAACTTCTTTTTCTGACCTCTAGTCAACACGGAAATTACATGTTCGTGTGTCTCTTTTAAGTCTTTAGACGTTACCGGAAGACGGTTCAATGCGTCTGCAGCTGCATTGAGTCGGCTCGGAACATCTAAATACAATCTAAACTTTGTCAGTCGGCTGGATGGGTCGGTTAAGCCGAATGAATAAACAAGGGGCCTATGGTCGGTAAGGATTTTAAATTTTCTACCATATAAATACGGTCTGAAGTGATGTACGGCCCATACAATGGCTAGCAACTCAAGGTCTATAATGGGGTACCTATTCTGAGCTGGTGTTAAACTCTTACTAGCATAAGCTACGACTTTGCCATTGCTATTTGATAAAACTGCACCTAGTCCTATTTTTGAGGCATCGGTTTGTAAATGGAAGGTGTTGGTCTCGGAAAAATTTGGATAATCCAAAACTGATGGGTTACATAAAGCTAATTTTTAATTTTGATATTCGTCTTCGCAATCACTAGTCCATTCAAATATAGCATTTTTCTTGCATAAGGCGTTTAACGGAAATACTATTTTAGCGAAACGTGATATGAAGCGACGGTAGTAGTTTGCGAACGCAACTAATCGTTTTACTTCGTCTACGTTATTTAGCCTTGGATAGCTGTTAATAATTTTAATTTTATCTGGATCTGGAAATATACCTTGTGATGTAATCTGTTGTCCTAAGTAAATAATTTCTTGTTTAAGGAACTCACATTTTATTGGGTTCAATTTAAGGTTGACCTCACGTAATCGGTTCAGTACGCATATGAGATTTTTATTATGATGTTCCATAGATTTTTTTCCTATGACAACGCAATCGTCTTAATAAATAAAACACTTGTCAAAATTAAGGCCTGCCATTGCAATGGTCATAAGTCTGGAAAAAACACTTGCACTTGTTTTGAGACCCATGGGACAGAGTTTCATTTGGTACTGCTTTCCTGCGGTGAACGTGGTACACTTACAAAAGTTCTTGTCTAAAGAAAGCTGATACATCTTGTTTAAACAAAAAGATGTATTATTCTGGATTTAAGGATAGCTGGTAGTAGCTCTGAGAAAGGTATGCGGAAATGCTACCGGACAATGAGTCTAATATCTCGGTAATGTTAGGTAATTGAAATTTATCGTCTTGGATTTTATTGTTTAACTGTCTATAATCGACAACTTATCTCCACTTTTTCTCATTCGATTTATCAGCTTTCTTGGGTACTAACAAAACTGGGCTCGACCATTCTGATACAGTCTCCTCTATGATATCATTTTTGAGCATGTCTTGTACCTGTCTCTCTATCTCACTTTCTAAAGCTTGGGGGACTCTGTAAGCGTTAATGTAAATAGGTGTTACGTTGTCCTTTAAAACAATGTTATGTTCAATCAAGTTTGTGACAGATAAATTGTCCCCTGGTAAATGAAATACATCAGAATATTTCGCACAAATCTGTTGAATATCAAAACGCTCTTCCCTAGTTAGGTAACCTAAATCGACTATTTCGAACAGAGTCTTCATCCTATCCTCAGATTTATTTTCCTTGTTAAAGCAACAAACGTCGAAGTTGTTAATAGATTGAACCTATAACTGAGATAAATCTATTTTGGCTCTTCGGTCTTTTGTGTTTACAATTCTTACA
This sequence comes from Apoda limacodes, assembly GCA_946406115.1. Taxonomy (NCBI): domain Eukaryota; kingdom Metazoa; phylum Arthropoda; class Insecta; order Lepidoptera; family Limacodidae; genus Apoda; species Apoda limacodes. The sequence goes on from OX291546.1 coordinate 16,352,473, forward strand.
GGAATGTGTCCTTGATAAGGTTTCGCTACTATTCCGGCAATAAAAATACCTTCTAAAATTTCGTGAGCTAAAACTACGCAATCTTCACTTGAAGGACAAGGAATTAATTTTACAACTTCGCAACGAGGCGGTATTACGTGTAGTTCCGTGTACCTTTCGGGACCGTTGCCTGTGGGCATACATACGGTTATCCCGTTTTTCGATAAACTAAATGTTTCCTGTTCGTAGTTAATCACGGCGTTATATTTACAAAAAAAATTATCACCTAAAATACCGTTAGCTGAACCTGAGCACGATAGGTTCTTAAAAACATAAAAAGTTTCTCAAAAATGAACATCATTATAAACTAAATCTAAAATAACATAACACTCTGAAAATAATTTACCGACTTCGCATTTGTTTTAATAATTGTGGATGCTCGAGTAGCCACTCATATTTCAAAACACAAAGGCTCGCTCCGCTATCAACTAATAAGCTTATACTGCTGTCTATACTACCTATACCTATGTTTATTGTTACTACGCTGCCGGTTGTATTATAGTTTGAAACAAAATGCTCGGACTCGTTACTTATTATTGTAGGGACGAAAAAACTCTAGTTTGTTCGGTGCATTCTGAGTACACTCGGCATTCGCGGTATTTTGCGAATATTGTACGTGTGATACATTACGCGAGTGGAATTTTTCGTGACCTCGATAATGTGTGGAGCCTCTTGTGGGCTTTCCACGATCACGAGATCCGAAAAATCCGGAACTGTTATGAAAAGTCCGCGGTTGGTTAAGTTGCAAATTATACCTATTGTAGTTGGAACTTGCAACAGCTCTACCGCGGGTGCTATGTGTCACGCCGCGGTTGCTCTTAAAGTGCATGACCGGTTCTTCACTAGGGGCTAACGAATGTTCGTCAACAGTGGCCTTAATAGCTTCCGGAAGGGATTGGAACGGACGGGGAAACGCGATAATGGTACTGAGACGGGAATTGCTAAGTCCGTCTGCGAAACGCTTTATCGCTACCTTTTCGTTCAGTGGACGGAGAACCTCATATTTTTGTTCGTTTCCGTCTGCTTGGGCTAAGATCAAGTTTACAAATAACTCTTCCAAATCAGAGCCAAACTTCTCTATGAACCTACGTCCCTGCCTAGTAGTCAACATTTGAGACTGAAGGGCGACGGCTGATTTTTTTTGAATAAGGTGTGTGCGCGTGTCCTTCAACAGTGGATCTACAGTCTCGTAACAAGGTTTAAGCCTAAGTTTGGCGCTAGCTGAGAGCCGTGTCTTACGGACGTATTCTATAATTTTGTTTTATGGGCTTTTTAGTTTTAATATCAAAATCTTCGGATGCCATTTTTTCGGTTTCTGTGTCCTTATCTACACTTTCTGAAGTTTCTACCACTCTTGTGACATGCACACCTAAAATAAAGTTATAGATTTCCTTAATATCCCCTATCAACTTATTTACTGATTGAAGACTATCACTCTCTAACTCATATGATCCTTTTTTTTATTTTAATTACAGACAAAATACACATCAAACGAGTGTTACATTCTTTCGCTTGCTGAAATTTTTGCTGGCCTGACTCTGAATTTCGCCTTCTTTGAGGTCCGATTTTAATGAGATAGGTTTTGATTTCCACTAACCGTTCATAAATAATTTCTAGCTCAGTTATTATACAGGACATTTGGAATATGCAAACAGAGTGATAAGTTTAAAAAAAATTAAAATGTACATATTAAAATTACTTAGCAATAGACATGTTATATTATAGATACCTAAAACTTACTTGTCTAGTTGTCTATACTAAAAATACGTATTGGCGATGCGGTGCGGAGCGTCGGTTGGCTCGGCGGCAGCGGCGCGGCTGCAGTAGAACGTCGTACTTGAGCTGGCTGCTTTCGTCTGTGATGGGTGGGCCGGGCTCTACCCTAGACTCCGTGGGCCGGGAAAACCCTGGACACCGCTCGTACGCTTCAATTCTCTTGCTTTCTTTTGTTGAGGTTTTATTGGCACGTTCTTGTCTACTTTTCTTGAAAATTGGGCAGGATCTTCATAATGTGGTTTACTTGTTTGTTTTTATCAAATTTTGTAAAACATTTGGTCTTCATTTTCGCAGTCTTTTGAAATTTTCTTTCTTCGTTTCTTCTGATAAAATGTGATTTTTCTTGGTTCTTTGGCAAAGGGTCGCCATGAGGAACGCTGCCTAGGCGCTCTGATGGTGAAGACAAGTTGATGGTCGAATTAAATAAAATACATGTTGTTCAGTTGACGATCGTATATTGATTGAATTTATATTATAACAAAAGTTACTAATTCTATCTTACTGACTAAGCATAACGTGATTTACGTTACTCGTGCGACCTAATTAGACGGTCCACGTGAGGAAGTGCATTTCGCAATGCCTACATGTTGCATCGTACAGAGATTACGTAGTAGACCAACCCGGCGTGTCAGCCCGGAGTCGTCAAAGGCTCGTGACAGGTTATCCCACACTTTCTTTGCAGTTCCTGCCTCTTGAATATGAACATAGTTTACGGGTTCTACTTACAATATTATTTTTGTTTTCGCTTATGTATCTTGGAACATTTGTCACTTAAATTTTGTTTGAGTTTTGACTTTCTGGGCCCATAACCTTTTAGATATGGAAATAATTTTAATAAAAACACTACTTAAACATAGAAGAAGATTATATTGTATTTTACAACGTTCCACAAAAAACTCAAGATGGATGGAGAAGAGAAAAAAAGGAAACGGAACTAGTGATAATGTTGCCACTTAAAAAGTCCAAAATTTAAAATGTTTTACAACATGCATGTTGTCTTAATTGTTTGTATTCTTCCCATTGCATGAGATATTGTGTCCACGGCCGCCGGAAAAGTTTCAATTTAGAGCGGAAAGGAGAAACAGGGAAAAGCGGGACAGGGGAAGAAGACGTTATTTTATTTTACAATAAAAATATATTCAAACATTGGTTACTTATACCAACAATTTATATCAACAATAATCATAATCGATTATCAACGTCGCCGCAGCAATAGGCTTGTTACTTCGACAGCTATCGCAGAACTCAGGCTATATTTTAAAAGGTATAGCTCTGCTGTTTACATCGGTAGCAAACAATATATATGTTATAGTCAAATCCGTCTAATCTGAAGATTGACTAGTCAAAGCCTGGTTCATACAAACTTTAACTTGTCACAAAAATGTTCTAATAACGATATGGTTTTGTTTTAAGTTCGGTTAGCAAAGTTGTTAAAATGAAAATTACAAAACATAACTTCAACCTAAGCTAACCCAAAGCACTTATATATCGAATAAAATAAACCGAGCTTTGAAAAGTCAATCTTGAGATTTGAAGGATTTTGCACTTTGACTGATACACATCTCAATAGATACTTACCACGTTTCTTACAGTAAGTTTGATTGGGATTATATCATATTTCTACAAACAAAATAACCTTTTTCTACGTACTATGCTATTTGAAATGGAATATGATTTAAAATTTATGATGGGTGTACTCTTACACGTTTCTTACTATCAATGATAAAATATAGTAAACATTTTCTTTATGGAACCTTTGTTTTAAGATTATTTTTAAAATATTCAAAACTAAGAAATGTCTTGTGACGTAAAGTGATAACCAATTGTTACTAACCAGTAGCTAACCCAGTAGTCGCTTGCACCACACGTTGCCGAGGATATAAGTACCATCATAAACGTAAATAAAACAAAGCTCCAGTGGTGACCAGATGAAAAGTAAGCCTTTAGAACTTCCCAGCTTAGATTACCCGACTCTCTTTTCTCTGCTACCATCTTTTGGGCTTCAAATTGAGAGAGTTCATTTTTTTCAGAATTTGATATAGTCCGTAATCTTGAACGCTTTCCTTTTGACTCCATTGACTACGAAAATAGTATTAAGAATTATAAAAATTGGTCTGGCAGCATCTACCGCGCGAGCAATTTCTCTTTGTATGCAAAAAATTTAATTCATCACAAAATGCATAAAACATATCGAAATTTTGAAAAAAAAAAACTACTCCATTTGACGCCACGTGATGATTTTAGATAGTTCTGAAGAATTGCAAACAAAATATTTTAAATCTATTTTTCTACTACCTACACTAAAAAGTTACAAAGTTACAAATATACTCAGTTTCAAAAATCAAACTTTTGGAGAACCTAGTGCGAAATAACTCCCAGGTCAGTTTGAAAATAGTTATTTGTTATACAAGTAAGTAAAAGCGTTTTTTGGTAGAAGTGCTCTCTATACGCTCGTGATTTAATTCTAGCCTACTTCGCTAGCTCAGGATTTAAAGGCACGAGACCGAAAACATTTGCTCACGCGTCCAACTTTTCACCTCTACCAGCGAAAAACACGTGACTTTTCTGGTAAAAAGTTAAGATCGGCATTGGAGACTTGTTGTCTTCTGGTGTCAGAGAAATATCTTCGTAGCTTGTATCGCTCATTTTTCAAACACAACAGAATTATTAAATAAATAAACAATCATATATTCAAAAAACTAGCTTGCCGCCATTTTACTTAATTTTTATTTTATTTGCTTATAAATATCTACTTATTTCTTTAATACTTTATTGGACTTTCAGGTAGTAGGAAAAGTAACGTTGGTACCGAGTACAAAATTACTTTTCTTACCCTCGGAATAAGCTCAGCTCACGTCGAAACTTGCTTAAAGTCAAAGTCAAATTTGTTTATTCAAATTAGGTTTTTACAAAAAGTTTTTAATCGTCAAAGTTATTATTACTATTTTTATCCGACTTAAAAAAAGGAGGAGGTTCTCAATTCGTCGGAGCCTTTTTTTTATGTATGTTAATCGATTTCTCAAAGGCGCCTGGACCGATTTGAGAAATTCTTTTTTTATTTAAAACGTTATACTTTCCAGGTGGTCCCATAGTATTATAGTGAATTTAAAACTAAAACTTTAGGAAAAAAAAAATATTAATGTTAAGTTGGAACTGCTGAAACGCCTTTTATGTTGATGAATGTATAAAACTTTGTTACGAGTATGGATGTTTTTAGTGTAAAAAAAGCATTTCGGCACTGAAAAGCAAAAAAAATAAAATTTTTTTAACAAAAAAAACAACCGGCTTCAAAAAGATAATTATTTTTACCTTTTTAGTGCATCTTTTTGAAGCCGGTTGTTATTTTTGTTAAAATTTTTTTTGAAATACTACTTCCCTACTACTACTTCCTCTCTGGGGTAAGAAAAAGCGTCATTTTGTACTCGACACGAAATATACTATTCATATATTTTATTTCATCACAGAAAACTTCTAATTTACCTTGTTTGATTATACTTTTTTTTTCAATTTAAATTTTGTATAAAAAAAAAAAAAGTTTTCTTAATGAACATTAGATATCCGCAATATTTATCATTCTACGGAACCCTAACTTGGCCGGTTTTTATTTAAACTTTGATGTATTTTTACTCTTTGTAACAAATTTCAGTTTAAAACACCAAACCTTTACATCCTAAAAATAGAAAAACGTATGCAAGTTCTTGTTTAATAATAACAATAAAATTTTTGGACAAATCACACAGCGTTGTTTGGTCTCCAATCAAGCAAAACTTGTTATATAGATACCGTACATTGGATACAAATTCTTATGTATCCTTTTTTGTGAATGCAATACATTTTTTTTAAAGGACATGACGTTATTATTTATAGTAACTTACTTTAATGGCATCACTGTCTACGTATGAGCAGTCTTTATTGTCAGATGATGCAGCTGCGGCCAGCACTTTGACGACATCTTTTCCGGATGATATGAGATCAATATAAGTGCCCATGGCTTCAATATTTCCCTGCCAAAAAAATAAAATATGATATATTTTGGCATATAACAAGGGACCTTTCTAGTTCCGATATGTCCAGTCGTTATCCGTGTAGGTCACAAAAAATTTAATCAGAGACTTAGTACTACAGCTACTGCTTCCAAATGTAGATTACATATACCTCAATAATTTTACCCACTATAAACATCTGTGTAAAAAATTCAAAATAATTTTACACTACACCTGCTCAGAAAGAGTCTTAATACATAATTGAAAGAAACAGTTAAAAGAACGTCTTAGCAGAGATGCTTTATTACTAACTTGCTAAGCGGGTTACATAAAAGTCTATACGACAGAACGGAAAACCCATATAACGCGTTCTGATTATGAACAGCACCATCTGTGATAATATATGTGAACTTATTTTCTAATAACTTAAGTGTTCCACAAATGTTACTGGCCAGTTACATTTTACTTTTCACTTAGAATAAATTATGATGTTAAAGATAGTGCAAACCGTGGTAAAATTTCTTTGAACAACTGTAATATAAATTTTAATTTAACATTTAGATTCATTACCTTTTATTTTCTTCGTAGGTAGTATAAATCACTATGTATCTCGCGGGGTAAATTGCGGTTCCTACCTCGTGTGTATTTATTAAGCACACTACACCCTCGTTAGTAATCGGTCGCTTTCACCCCGCGGTGAACAATGTACTATTAACGCTCTCAAAATATCAAATGCCATTTTTGAACAACTCAAGTTTATTAGAATTATGAATTTTGGCAAGAAGCAGGGCAGGTCTCAGAGGATAAGTAAAGGAAAAAATCTAAAAATCGTTAATTTGTTCTTCATGAAAAAAATAATTGAGGTAGTTAAACATTTTTTTTTACATACTAGTAGGTGATTCTCGGTTTACTTGGCTTGGCAAAAAATGGCTTTTGATTTTTTGAGTGTTAAAATCTGCGGCATAATTTCCGTATTTTTTATTGCGTTCACTTAAAATCTTGATTTCTTACAGTTCCAAAAGACCATCAACCTAAATAATTTATTTGTATTTCATATCGATACGTTCTTAAGTCGGTCTTAACAGACAGACAGACAGACGAAGTGATCTAATAATTATATAAGAGTTCCGTTTATTTGCCTTTGAGGTACAAAATCCTAAAAAAGTAATAAAAATAAAACTTTTACAGTGTGTGTACGTATGATAAGACAAATTCTAAGATTTAAAGTATTAAACAACCTCAAAAAGTAAGAGACTCTCAACTCGATCGTTTTTAACGTAACAGTGTATGGAAGTAGTATCCTTTCAAAATCCTAACTAATTTATATTTATGACAGTCGGTGTTGCAATGGATCCAGTTGAGCTGATAGACCGGGAGACAGTGACACAAAATATTGGGTCATTTGTACCAGTATGGAGGTTCTTCAGGGGTCTAACTACGTAATGACGAAAAGAAAAATGAGCCGCTGGTACCGGCGGCCCAATCGCGTGGGAGTTAGTCGAACGTGTCGGATAAATAATGAGTGTCGATCGATTTGTTCCACAAAAATCCTTATATTTTCCGATAGTTCATTAAAAAAAAGTAGGTGGTAGCGTAATGCCACACTTCTCCGGCGTGACTTACAGCCCGCCATACCAACGCGAAGACATTAATTTAAAAAAAACAATGCAACCATTTGTACCAAGCTAATTTTTGCACAGGTAATCATCGTCAAGTAGCCATTCACGAACATCACCATGCCATACTTTTTGGATGGTTCCAAATGGCCGCCGTGCCCCTTTTTCCCCCTATTAGAAGTATGGCAAATATAATAATGGTCATATTGCATCATATAATTTCCAAAATCCAAATGCCATACTGGTACAAATCGTCAAAAAAAATTTTTTTTTAAGTCTTACGCCCCATAGTTACAATCTGGAATATTTTTTTAAGGTAGAATTAGATCCAAAGAAACAGAATATGATGATGCCATGAGTAAGCCATCCGTAGCCGTCGCATCCCGCTGACGCAGCAGCAGCCGGCCTGCAGGCTGACGTCAATCGTATGGCATCAGATTGCGGTGTCAGCATAGGAAGCAACGCAACCTTTGAATATAGTTTAATAATTAGTTAGTCTTGTCATAGCTGTTAGCATTTAAAATTATTCTCCAATTTATTAAATATATTTCTTTTAAAAAACTCTTTGGCCGCTCGCCATATCGTAAGTGGCGCATCGGTTTCGGTCGCGGCGTGTTGAAGTCTTCAAACTTAGTCTCAATCGTAATCGATTTTTATCGGTATCTCGCGACCCTCGAATCTACTCGCAGCGACTGTCAACACATCTGGCGAGACTTCTTGAACATTGGAAGACTCGTGGCGTGACAGGGCTCATCCCGACCGAAGATGCAGAGAACATTGTGGTAAGTACTTGCTCACTACCAAGTCTCCTTGCTATATCCTCGGTTGTTCCTTTTGCACTCTGTGTATATTTTTTCTCTCTTTTGTTTCATATATCCTATAGAGTTGTGTTTTCACTTAAAGGCACATAACGTAAAGATATATATCATCATTATATGATTGGTAATTTTTTTAACTAAAAATAGATACTAGCTAAGGAATATAGCGAGTACTATCTTTTTACGTCACTGCTGGATCGGACGACAAGTTTTATCGAAAAGCTTATCCATAGGTAGTGATGATACTTTTAAGCACTTTCTATATCTGTAAAGACTATTTTTTAAGTTGCTTGTACTGTTGCACTATACAATGCAGTACAGTGCTTGCAGATTTATTCTGTTCGTGCATAATAGCATAGTAGGATTATACAACAGTCTGACAACAGTGTAAGGAACTTACTTCATAGCCATTAGACCAACTGCATAATTTTTTTTATTTTTTATTTCACGGAATATAATAATACGTATAAGAGTTAATATTAAGTAGGTAAATCTTTTTATTTTGATTTCAAAACTATAGCAGACCTCATGCCTCGTTATGATGGCAACCGTCGCACTTTGAACTACTATATACGGGAAGTGGAATCAGTAATTACTCCTATCGAACATAGTACAAGCCTACTAACACTTATTAAAAGTAGGCTAAGCGGCGAGGCTATCGATACTATCGCTTTTGAAAGTAGTTTATAGTCATGGGAATCCATAAAAAATGCATTAATAAGGCGGCTAGGGGAGCAAAGAGATGAACTCCAAATAATGCAGGAACTAAAACGCACGCGACGCGAAAAAATTGAAGATGCTCATACTTTCGGACACCATCTTCGCGAAATACAAGGCACCCTTTATTCAACTGGTAAATATACTGACAAGACATACTACGAAAAAATGGTTATAGACCAGTTCATTAACCAGCTGAGCTTTAACGTGTCCAAAGGCGTACGAATTGCTCGTCCCGATACTTTAGAATCAGCCATCACGGCGGTACGTTAGGAGGAATAAAGGCTCGCGTATAACAGAAACTCGACACATAAAATATCCCACTCACTTTTACCCATACTATCAAACTAACTATCTACAGACACCACAACAATACAAAGAGATAGAAAACCATGTCGACTCTTTGCTCAAAAAAGGTATTATACGAGGAAGTATTTCCCCCTGGTCTTGCCCTGTGCACATCGTGCCAAAAAAGCCAGACGCTGCTGGTAACGTTAAATGGCGTCCAGTTATAGACTATAGACGACTAAAAGACCAAATAATAAAAGACAAATACCCTTTGCCAAACATTTATGACATTTTAGACAGACTAGGGCGTGCCCAATATTTCACGACCTTGGATTTAGCTAGTGGCTACCACCAGATAGAAATGGACCATGATGATGTAGAGAAAACAGCTTTCTTGACCGAACTCGGGCACTATGAGTACCTTCGTATGCCATTCGGGCTCAAAAATTCACCAAGTACGTTCCAGAAATTTGATGGATCACATCTTAAGAGGTCTAGACAACGTATTAACGGACCTCGATGACGTAATAAAGCCAGTTCGTCATTACAGGATCACATTACGAAATTAAAAAAAGTCTTTGACAGATTCAAAACACATAATCTAAAAATACAACTTGAAAAATCACAATTCCTACAGAAACAAGTTAACTTTCTCGGACATGAACTGACTGAATTTACTTACTCCTAAACCTTTCCCTTCCTGAAAACCAAAAAGAGATAAAAGTTAAGTGGGTTACGATCGAAAGTTCATTAAAGACTTCGCTAAACTGACAAAACCAATGACCCTATGCATTAAAAAGAACAACAAAGTCACCCACTCTCCTGAGTTCTTAGACGCTTTCGAAAAATGCAAAGAAATTTTGCCAAACTCCCCAATATTACAATACCCAGACTTCAGTAAAACCTTCATACTGACCACAGATGCATCTAATATAGCACTGGGAGCAGTACTGTCCAGAGGTCAAGTAGGATCTGACAAACCCGTCGCATTTGCATCTAGGACACAGAAACCTGGTATTCGACTATCGAAAAACAACTTTTAGCCATAGTTTGGGCAGTCAAATACTTTAAGCCATATCTTTACGGAAGAAAGTTCATCATCTACACAGACCACCGATCGTTAACCTGGCTTATGTCACTTAAAGACGCAAACTCAAAACTGACTCGTTGGTGACTAAAACTAGGTGAGTACGACTATAACATCGTATACAAGAAAGGACAACAAAACACAAACGCAGACGCCCTATTCCGCGCAAAAATATTTCACAATAGTATCGAATTCCTTGCAGTAAACTTTGACGACCACGTGATCGACGGAATATTTGAAAACTAGGAGTACTGAAAACGAAAATAGACCAAACCAACCAACCACTGACGACCAGCAAACCCAGAACGAGACAAGGCCCGATGACATTCCGATGTCAATAGCTACTGATTCCGATAGCATGAGCTTAATAATCAACGAACCTGAGCAGTTAGTCACAACAAACCACACACAGCCAGATAACGATAACCCTGGTATTCCCATAGTGGCAGTAGCATTTTCACGGGTATATACAACAGTTTTTAACGACAGAGGTCTTAAGCTCTATAAATGTAGTTCACGAGTTACAATTCAAACTCATTAAAAAATATCACGAAGGAAAAACAGTGCATAGAGGTATCCAGGAAACCTATAAACAACTCCACAGTGATAAAGTCATCCACCTCCACCCAAACATTGTAGCTGAAATAATAGGCAGTCACCCGAATTCCAAATCTATTAGAGTTCATTATAAACTCCTACGTAGACCTCATCTTGTTCCAGGATGCTCATCGCAGGAGCCTTCAAGCTCTATACAAGCGCCGACATGATACTATAGAGAATAACAATGGTATCCTTCTCCTTAAGCAAGGACTAATCCTTTAACAAATTGATTCTTATAATTTAGCTTGCATTTTTAATATAACAGAACTGATACTATATGTTTGTACAAAGACGCTGAGACCACTTTACACTCAGATGACCTACATAAAATATATAGAAAACTTTAAACCTAATCGATAGCATTTATTTTTCCTCGCCTTAACCGGGTTAGACGTGGTCTTATAAACGGCCTAGGTACGGTAGTCAAAGCAATAACCGGTAACATTCACCACGATGACGCACTCAAATTTGAAAGCAAAATAGTAGATATATGCAACCATATAAAAAATATCAAAGGCAAAAAAAATCAGAAAAACTCCTTAATTTTGGCAAAAAATACGTTTAAAGAATTTAGTAGTCAATTAACAAAAATAAACGAAAACCAAAACAAACTAGCCGCAGTATTGCATAACGCTACTAGTAACTACGACGTAGTTAATTATTTACATTTCTTTGATACATATGTTCAGATAAATTTCAGCTTACAGATAATTTTAGATAAATTAATGATATTGTAGGATGCTATGACATTCTCGCAACTTAACGTGATGCACCCTAGCATTATTAGTCCACAAAATCTATTAGTTGAAATAAGTAATGTAAAACGACAGTTCTCACTGAGACCTATAGCAGAAGTTAGCCTCAGTAACATACACATCATCGAAAGATCAATCAATGTTTAAGCCTATAGTACCGAACACTCACTCACTTTCATCCTAGAAATTCCATCAACTGATGCTAATGCATATGACCTTATCCACCTTTACTCCATTCCTGACAAACAAAACCCAACCATTATTCCCAGAACCAAATACCTAGCGCTTGGGAGTGACGAGTACACCTACCTAGAAGAAGAATGTCGACACATCACCGACGACGTACATTTCTGTAAGCTTCTTGAAACAAAACCAATCAAGAACACCGAAGACTGTGTAATCTCACTAATTAAACACGAAAAACCAGCTGCGTTCGTGCGAAGATGACATGGACGATGGGGAAAATTCAAAAAATCAGGGACAACAGCTGGCTTGTAATAACAAAACAAGACGAAATTGTAAGGACAAGATGCGGACAAAAATCAGAAAAGGATATCAGGAGTGTACCTCATATCAATCTCAAAGGACTGCCAAGTGTCCCTTATAAACAGAACTTTGGAAACCCACTGTAACATATATGAGAATAATTCTCATATTCGTGCGTATTTATTTATTAATTATTTGTTATAAAGTATTTATTTAATTAATATATTCACACTCACAAACTCGACAATACCTACTTACCTACTATCCAACATTTACCCTTATTTTAAGCATAGCAATTAGCTATTGCCACACTTTTAGTTAACACGTTATAGTACATCCACTCATACAAACATTAATTTCATTCCTTTTTAACTCCATTACTACCTTATATGGTAACGAGCGCTGCAAATCGTTTAACCTCGACTTTTCTTCGGCACTGACACCAGTTAGATATTTTTTTTTCTACAAGGTGTCACCGATCTAACAAAACCATTGCGGGTTGCGCCCTCTGATTCGACGCACATGAAAAAAGTAGTTGGAAGTGAGCGCGTCGTTCAAAAATATATAATTTTAGAAATTCTTGAGCCCCAAGTACCATACACACACACTCCGCCTTTTTGCTGCTTTTCATTTTTTTTTATATTTTTTTGTGTAAATTTATTTTTTTTAGCTTTCCCAATTTTTTCAACCTTTGCTCACTTTCTGCTTTTCCTGGAGGCCAGGGCCTGTGTTTTAGGCAGGGAAATAGAAGGAAAGCAGATCGTGGCAAAGGTCGAGATTAGTTTCCTACGGGAATCTGATACCGACTATTGTTTCAGGGTTCTTTGTCAGGGTTCTTCGCCAGGATTCTTCGTCAAGGTTCTTCGTACCGGATTCTTCGCCAGGATTCTTCCTTCCTTCGTTCCTCGTTTACGTTTATTAAAATATTCAAAAATCTTCGCCTTCGCATCCGACACTTACGCCACGCATTCGCGCTGATCGTGGACTTTAACATCTACACCTGGAGCATCCCGTTTCTGTTACCGACAACGAGATTTCCTTCAAGAACGAGAGTCCAGAGGGAAGTCAGAGAACACACGCACCGCTACGCCCCGAATCTGGACTCAAGTTAAGACATACTTTTCTCTTTACCAGAAAGAGTGGAATTGACCGAACCTACACATTTCTTCTCTTTTTTGCGATTTCTTCTTTTTTTTATTTATTTTAATTTTTATTTTATTTCAAACCTTTTTTTTATAATGTGCAAATTGTTATTTTTATATAAAATTTAAATTTAATTTAATTTATTAAATATTAGTTTTATCTGAAAGTCGTGTGTTCATATTTATGTCCCCTTTTCTGACATCACGTTATTACAGTCTACATCGATGACATTATCCCACTGCCTAAACAAGAGTCTATCAAGAATACAGAGTAGCTGGACTTCAAGTACAAGCTCCCAATAGAAGACATGTCACTAGACAGTATCCATCAACTTCTAGAACAAGCAGAGGAAATAAATGAAGAAACACAGTCCAACTGGTAAAACACCATGGCTACTCCTATCTGAAGTGTGTAGATTTCCATCGGGAAGAATCCAGTTTAAAACTTGATAGTTACTTTTAGAAAGAATGATTTAGTTAACAACATATCTAGTACAGATCACAAAAATACAAATATAATCATCAATGTTTCCTAACTTAGCACAGGCGCAGCCGTAAATAAATGTATATGAATGTAATTAGAATCAATATAATTTTACTTCATTTAAAATGATTATGTAGTCAGCAGCCTTAAGGAAGTGCACTTGGTGAGTTACGAGGATCCTGGTGCGCCCACGTAGGTACCCGTTGATACAGCCTTCGAACAGTTGTCGGCCAACATTTGCGTCCACAGCCGACAGTGGGTCATCCAGCAGGTAAATATCGGCCTATAGAGAAAAAATACTGACAGTGAATTAAGAGGAAATATCAGATACATGTTATAAAATATTTTATGGTAGTATCGTTTTTTTGTAAACAGCCTTTCGCAGTGGTGGTAACGACGATTGGCAAAATTTCCCTTCGACAGCTTTAGCAAGCGAACAGAAAGCATAACTTCCCGAGGGATAGCTCGCAAGTCTTCTACCTATTTTGCCGATGAATTTGAATTTAGTTCTGGCAGTTGATTTCTTACTGAACCTTGAGGCAGCATTTAATCTGCGTTTTAACTCAGAAATATTCGGATCATTATTTTTACGAGCCGTGGTCGAGCCTCATACGCAGTTTGCTTTTTCGATAACTAGATTAAACCACGAATATGTGATTCTGTAATATAATTTGTAAAAGAGAATCACAGGTTTTTAATATTTTAAAAATGATAGATTTTTTAGAATCAACCCATGAGGGGGGGAAAACGGGGTTCAAAATTTAAATAGAAAAATCTACACGGCTGAAACCGCGAGCGAAAATCTAGTTAAACATAGTATTGTAGGTCCTATGTGCAACAAATACTCTCTTAAAAGGTTAGTACGTTCTCTAGTTAATATCATCCGTCAAACTTTATACTTATTAAACTACCAAATGTTGGCCACCGCTGCATTTTTTAAACACAATAGGTAGTCGAACATAATATTGTGGGTCTTATGTTATTAAAAAATTAGTATCTATTGTTAAGTTAATATCATGCGTAAATTTTATACTTATAAAACTTTATAAAATGTTTGCCAACACTGCTTTTGAAAAATACACAAGGTAAATACATATAACTAACCTAAAAACTGTCTTATAATGAGTGGTATACTTAGTTGATTACTGACTTATCTTTTAAGTTTTATTCCATGCATTTCAGATGCTACAAAATTATTATTGCCAGAAAAGTCCTGCGAAACCCTAAAAATATCCACTTTAGGCAGATTATCGGATTCCTTTTTCAAAACCTGTTTCCTTTTCTGGTTACAAGTTTACTAAGTAACTACTCGTAAATATTAGTAAATAAGCTTAACGTTCAAATGAGTTTTAACATGATTGGTTAACGACCGTATACCTTACACTACAACTACATAGCGCGCTCACGCTGGCGCATAATGACGTCACAGACGGAACGCTCGGAACGCGAAAATTTGAAATATGAGCTAAACTTCACGACGTTATAACTTCGGTAATTCCGCATCAATGTCAATGAAACAAAGACTAATATTATTTGTATAACTGTAGTTTTAAAGTTACATACGTTTTACTGTAAAATTTTTACACGTTGCACAGTGTTTTATGAAGCCTGTTTTTCGGACATGTTCTTTTTTTACAAAAATAGATAGATTTACTTATTTAGAAGGCCAGAGAAGAACACCTGAGTGACAGATATGCCTAATTTTTGGAAAAAATAATTTTGAAAATCCTTATTTATTTGCCGGACAAAATCAAAAACATTATTTTTCTTGGAAACTAAAAACATGTTTTATAAATGTAAAATACAGTTTAAAAGCACCTCTAAAGCCTTAAGTTTTAGTACTATTAATAGCTTTGTAACTTCATTAAAACAGGAGAAATTTGGTTTTTTAATTTTTTTGATTTAATGTTCTTTTACCATTATTCCACCATATTGGGAAAAGTTATTAACTTGATTATTAAGAACATGACTTCTTCTATACAATAAAAAAAAAAATCACGACCCAATTCCGTGGAGTCTAGGAACTGCAATTTGTTTTTTAAATATCCGAAGTTTCACTTGCTAGGGTTGGCTCTAATTCAAGTGTCGAAATTATTTTTTAATATAAATTTCATACGAATTAAATCAAAACTTTTATAAAGTATGCATTTTATTCCAATGATACGGTGTGCGTCTTGTAACGCCCCGCCCTTACTCACTAATATAAATATATGAATAAGATAAAAAAATGTTCTAAGAAACTTCGAAGCCTCAACCACACTCACTTAACGAATGTGATTAAAAGTAGATAAATCTAATATGTAGTATTGATGTAGATAATTATTTTATTTGGCCAAGAGTGATCGTTAAAAGTGGCAGGACCCGAAAATAGTTGTGTTAAGTAGTAAACCCCAGTACTTTTGGAGGTGCGTCAGAGTAATATAGCAAACAATAGTATACAAAATAAGCATAAAAGAAAATAA
Organism: Apoda limacodes; assembly: GCA_946406115.1. Taxonomy (NCBI): domain Eukaryota; kingdom Metazoa; phylum Arthropoda; class Insecta; order Lepidoptera; family Limacodidae; genus Apoda; species Apoda limacodes. Next base: position 16,368,726 of record OX291546.1, read on the forward strand.
CCAAGAAAATAAATATAGCTAAATCTACGATCATAAATAATGCTTACTTTGAGTTTTCATAATTTCTAAAGTCGCTACATAACACAATATCTTTTTTTTATATCTGTACAACAACACTCACACAAACTTCAAACCCCTCCATCCTGTTTTTTATTCCAGACAGATGTCCGGCCTTAATTAATTTTAACAAGGAAAAAAAGAATATTTTTTATGTATAAATAGTCCTGGATTAATATGAATGGTCTAGATAAAACGGCGAAACTATCCTAAATTAATAAAATCCTAATAGAATATTAATATTATGTTCTAAATGTTCGTAAAGTTCTAACAAACCCCGGGTAATTGCAAATAAACTAAACCGTCATACCATTTGATACAGAATACAAGAAAAACAACCTACTACCTTTTGTCCAACCTAATGGTCGTTAAATGACTCACTTAGGCAAGTCTCGTGGGTGTTTTCAATATTATGAAAGTTCTAAGTAATTTAAACTTTCGCGGTTATATTCAACATAATAAAACTCTCAATAACAGTAGGATAGCTATTTACAAAAAGCATTAAATTAATAAGAAAAGAAAACCACGGATTACAAAATAACTCCTATCTAGAGGGTACCGAATTATCGTACGTTTAATTTTCTAAATAAAATTTTATTCGGGTAAAAGTCATAAAACTACCTTTAAAGGGCATACTTAGCGTGATGCAGTTTCTATATCGTTTAAACAACCTCCAATTAGCGCTCGTCTTAAAACGTCCTCCAATCAACTTTCGTTCGAAAAACATCCAATCAAGGTTTGTTTTAAAACATTCATTCTCGCGTCGCTGGTTCAAAACCTTACCCAACTTCATTTTTTATAGAGTTATATATAATGTTAAGGCATAAATATTGTAACGTCACAACGTGGAGTGCCTTGAAAATTATTTATAATATATATAATATGCATTTTCGCCAGCCTTCATACGTCCCCACTGTTAGAGCACGGCCTACCCTCATAAGCGAGGGTGATTTGGGCCATAGTCCACCCGCGGGCCCAGTGCGGATTGTAGACTTCACATACGTTTTTTTTTTTCTTGACGTATGCAGGTTTCCTGCACCTCACGATGTTTTCGATCGATAATATAGATTATAGCTATGCATCAATTCAATTCTATTCGAGTACCATCTCTTATGATATTACTTGAGTAATGTTTGCAATTATTCATAATTTTAATTTATAACCGGATATAAAGCCGAATAAAAGTGACAGCCCTAGCATAAATAAATATTTGGCTGTAACTTCTAGAATCCACGGAATTGGGACGTGATTTTTTTTTATTGTATAGAAGAAATCATGCTCTTATTAGTAACTGTAAAATATTAAAAATATTTTTATTATAATTATGATGTAACTAAAAATTTTACGCAATTTTTCCTTTCTCTGTGCTATAAGACGTTGCTTCGTACCAAATTTCAAGATTCTGAGTTCACGGGAAGTACTCTGTAGGTTTTGATTGCCTTGCGAGTTTCGAAAATTTGCGGAAATTTGCGGCATGAATCTTTTGATTGCGTTGGCTTATAAGTTTGATTTTTTCACAGCTCCAAGGGTCAGTAGACCTGAGTATTTGATTTAAACTTTAGCTTGATATCTCCACGCGTTTCTGATGAAAAGAGTCTTGACAGACGGACAGACAGACGGACAACAAAGTGATCCTATTTTTTCGTTTTTTTCCTTTTGCGGTACGGAACCCTAACAATAAGGTCTCTACTCTCGCTCTTAAAGATAAGAACCCTTTAATGGTCGGACAGACAGACAGACATACTGATAGATAGACCCTCTGGGCATGGAATCCTAAGAAAAGAAAATTAATGCCTAAGAATGTGTTGTGTCGGATAAATTTCATATTTTACTTTTTTATAAATTGCTCGAGTTAAGTTACATTCGGTAAAATACCTTTCTACTATTTAATCGAGCTAAGTTACAGTCCGTGACATACCTTTCTACACATTGCTCGAGCTGAAGTGACATAACATTCCGTAACTTACCTTCCTCTAAATTGTGCGAGCTAAGTTACATTCCATAAACCATTCTATAAAGTGTCCGAGCTAAGTTACATTCCATAGTTTACCTTTCTATAAATTGCGCGAGCTTAGTAACATTCTGTAACTTACCTCTGTATAAATTGCTCGGGCTAAATTAATCCTAGCTCGCTGACCTCCAGACAGCATTATTCCTCTTTCCCCGACAAAACTCTGATCTCCATGTGAGAACTGCTCGAAATCCTTATCTAAAGCACATATTTTACAAATCTGAAAAATAAAAATAAAAAATTAATCTAACCGTTGTATTTGAAGCACACTAATATAATGCTATTATACTATTAAACAAAAGCATTATTTATGGATATACCGATGGATCCGTTGGTTTTGGGATGAAAAATCATATTTTTTGGTAATTTTGTTACCGTTCGTTTAGCATCGGGATCAAAAAAAAACAAAATTTTAATATCGCCTTTAACAAATGTCAAGCGTTTGTTTATGATATTTTTGTTATGTTTTTCACTTTTGCCACTGAAAAATTAAACTTTAGACCCATGTCTAGAGGTGGAGTTTTGGTGTAAATCTGTCAAACTGCCTATACATATTCATTGTTTAGGGTAGTGTGTGTTATTATCTCAGTGTGTGTATGTCAAATGTTCGTTTTGCAACCAAAAATTTTGTTAGTAACGTTTGAAAGCTTCACGAATGATAGGTGTCGGTAGCAAACAGGCGTTATCAATAAAGTCTAAAGTATCAAACGTGGGAACTTTTCATCCCAAAACAAACACACTCATTAATATAGTTACTAATACTAAAAATAATAATATTTCGATCTACTACACTGATTAAAACAAATCACAGTTTGAGAACTACCTTATTCTTGGTGGCGATAGCCCATTTTCTGAATACGTCTGTGAAGAGTTGAGCAATGCGAACTGGGGCTACATGAGAGACTATGCCCAATATTGCCCTCGTGTAAGGTTTTGTTTTCATTACAAACCTTAACAAACTTAGGAAAGTGTAAGGACGGATAACAGACTACTTTATTGAAAGCAATTATAACTTTGTTTTGTGTTCCTTATGTGTGACTAAACTATGAAATATGCCAGGAAATAAAATTTATATGACTACAGTTTAGCTATATATTTCACATTATAAAGGTATGATTGGCAAAAAATCTCGATACCTTGCGAATTGGATATTTGAGAATTAGGTAGAAAAAGTAGGTATTACACAAATTTCAAAGTTTGGATTTTATTTATTTATTACATTTCTCATCAATTTTATTACAACTTTTATTTTGGCACTACGAAAGTTTATGCAATATTTAAGGCGTATACAATGGCGTAACAATTAGAATTCCAATCCATCGCTGACTCCATATAATGGCCCTTTGTGTGAAGCCATGCGGAAATCTTAGCTCGATTAAAAAAGAGTTGTAAGCAATAGATACTCTTTGAATAATAATATCTTAAAAAGTAGCTATAGAAGTAAAATTTTACTGTGACCGGTCTTTTCTGTCCATTATAGATTTTTATAATTAATTAAAAAAGACCTTTCTTCGTACCAAATTTCAAGATTCTGAGTTCACGGGAAGTACCCTGTAGGTTTTGACTCCCGTACGAGTTTCGAAAATATGCGGCATAAACGGCTGTATCTTTAAAAATTTACGCTTTCGCAATTTTTCCTTTATCTGTACTATAAGACGTAAGCAACGTCTTAAACCACCAAATTTCAAGATTCTGAGTTCACGGCAAGTACCCTCTAGGTTTTGATTCCCTTCCGAGATTTTCTGAAGACCGATCTTTTGATTGCGTTGGCTTAGAAGTTTGATTTTTTCACAGCTCCAAGGGACAGTAGACCTGAGTATTTGTTATAAATTTTAGCTTGATACCTCTACGCGTTTCTGAGAAAAAGGTTCTTGACAGACGGACAGACAAACGGACAACAAAGTGATCCTATAAGGGTTCCGTTTTTTCCTTTTGAGAAACGGAACCCAAAAAATGTGCATATCGTGATTTTTTTAAACAGGGTAAACAAAAATTAGATTTTGATAATTGTATAATTAAACGATGATGATTGAAAAAAACAATTTCAATAGCAATAAAGCAATGTTTGATAAAAAATATAGTAATATTTTTTGTACCTGAACTACTTATTTATTTTGGATTTACCTGTTGTCACGTTTGTAACTTTACCTTTTTATATCTATATTCTTCGTAAGGTAATCCAAATGTGATGTTTTCTCTGACAGTACTGCTAAACAGCCAGGCGTCTTGGGAAGCGTAGGAAACATTTCCGTGAACTGAGACAGTTCCTTTACAAGGTGAAAGTTCCTTCAGTAGTAATTCTAGAAACGAAGACTGCAATAAAAAAAAAAATGAAATTACTATCCATGCCAACATTAAAGATACGAAAGTGATTGTCAGTTTGATTTTTTCTTTCCTCACGTCTTAATGGAGCATCTTATTGAGCTGAAATTAGGAAAAGGGAAAGACCGAAAAGGATATAGGCTACTTTTTATCCTAAAAATTTAAAAGTTATCACAGTAATAACTTTTACTGAATTTCTCGTGGCGTTGACGAATAGCTACAGCGTTACGTCTAGCGAAACCACCGACAGAAGCTAGTAATCAAAAATATACAAAGCTCAGATGACATACTCCAGTTATCAGTAAGTTTGTCTTATATAACTAAGGTTTTCTTATCTACTCAAAGTTTGCCTGGAAGGAATTGTTTGTTATTTATTTAATTTTTATAATGCTACTAGCTGACCGGCCAGACGTTGTTCTGCATTCAACTGCAGCGCCATCTGCCAGGCTGATTTGTGAATCTAAACCATCCAGGGCGCCACCCAAACGCATTTAGCCTTTGTCCTTTCTGGGGACTGAAATTATCTCTATGGAAAATATAATCTTAATAGATACAGCAGTGTGGTAGTGGATCCTATAATTTCACCTAATTACACGTAAAACACAAAGAAATACTCAATTGAGTAAAGGTACTCGAACGAAAAAGTATTTCAAATAGTTTCTATTACAACTAAAATTTAAAAATCAAGAAACCTCAAGAAAATATTTGGCATATTTACTTTAGATTTTATAAAAAATAAAACTTTTATTTCTCCCTTTCAGTTATTAATTAAATAAATTATAGGTGGTTTTGAAGTAGGTTTAATTTTTTTAAATAAATTATTTTGTTAAAATAATTTAAGCCTTTCCTGCCGTGAAGTAAAAAGATTTATATATATTATGTTTGTGATTCACATAATCAAAATCGTAAAGAAACATCGGTATACCTTCCCTGATCCGACTGATCCGATAACGGCACACAATTTTCCCTGAGGTATGTTAACGGAGATGTTCTTCAGTGCTAGAATGTTCGCATCATTCGTCCAGCTTGCCGATACATTTTTTATTTCTACTGCATTTCTGTTTAAGTCGCTGTCGCCTCTATCAACACCTTTTTCGGACACAAAATCTGTTATGCAAACCATACATTATGATTTATAAAAAAGTCAATTGCATTAGGTACTAATTAATTGAGTATTTTAATATACCCATTACAGTTGAAGCCAGTTTGCCACGGCTACTTTCTACCATCGCACCGCTCGCTATCGGCAGCGAATTCATCCTCACACCTTAGAACCTAAATGGTTACGTACAGTGCGGTTTCAGAGGTACTTCCTCTCGCGAACGCTTACGTTGTGAAATAAGTCCCCTTCAAAGGTTTCTTCTTAGGACTAAAATATGAGGTTATTTAAGAAAAAGGTAATTAATTTTTAAAGGGTCGTCAACGTGCCAGTAGTGCCCCTGGTGTTGCAAGCGTCCATAGGCTGCGTTGACCGCTTACAACCAGGCAGACCGTTAGCATGTTTGCCACCTTAGTGATATAAAAAAAATTATACTTGGTATAGGTAAAAGTTGTAAATACATACTCATACAAGTCTGTGGTATTATTGCCTCAGCCGTTGTACGCCCCACTGCTGGACTAAGGCTGTCCATCGCGCTGGCCTGGTGTGAATTGGCGGACGTTTGTCAAGCTGGTGGCCACTCTACTGTCAAGAGTTTTTAAGCCACTTATAAAGCCTCTTTGCTAAACGTACTGCTGTTATATGACAATTGCCAGGACCGAAACTTAAACCTGCCCTCCGAAGCACGAAGGAGTTAAGAAAGCTCTTCTTATACGAGAATTATATTATTATGGTATATTCGATATTAAAGTGAAACAAACATATAAAAATCTTTGCTTTTTTAGTTATTGATGTACTTACATAAATACAACACATTGGGTTCGATTCCCGCAAAGGGCAAACATTTGTGTTTGTCTTGACTCTGGGTGTTTTCTATGTAAGTAAAGACATATAATTTACAAAAATAAATTAAATAGAACTATTTGTATGCTTTGTCTGCTGCTATATATATCTATTTTACAAGCCTAGTCTTAGTCTAGGACCTGACAGCGCTGTGTGATTTGTCCAAAAATATTATTATATTACAATAAAATTTTAATATTTGTATCAATAATGTGAGTAGTATCGCCCCCGGATCTACGGGGAGCGAGAAGGCGAAGACTAGGGGCGGGCAGCAAGTTATCAGTTAGTTCAGTACGCTATTAAAATTTTCCTGAAGGGCGGCAAAGAGGCACTTTGCCCCGCCTTTTTAAAAATTTAGATCCGGGGCTGAGTGTCATCTATAACTCTCAACAGTAATTCACTAACCGTAGTTAATGTGAGCTTCATTGGTCTTTGCTTGATATGATATTGGAGTGATTGTAAGCTTGGATCTGCTTTTGGTGTTGCTTAGTACTAGTGGATCTGAGTAAGTTAAACTCTTTACTAGATCAGGTCGTTCTTCTGTCAATAAAAGAAAACAATACATATGACTAGGTAGGTAAAGTTTTTCATTCACCTTCTCCGTCTCTTCAACTATCTCTATGCCATCTTTTAGCTTAACTGGATGCTCGGTTGCGACTTGAAAGAAGAACAAACAGACAAAGTTTGTCAACTAAGTCAGTACTAGCTTTTGTCAAAGGCTCCGTCCGAGCTAAATTCGGTTATCGTCGTAGAATTACTACGGTTACTACTTGATTATAGGAAGTTTGACTTAGTAAGTATAGCTGAAGCCATAGCTCGACCACAAGAGACCCGATTATAGTTATCAAAAGAATCAAAATTCATTTATTTCAGGTAAACAGCAGACCCATATTTAGATTTTTAAATTAATGAAAGACAATAACATAAGGATATCTATAAAATCATACAAAACATTTATAAAATAGAATTAGAAATAAATAAATAATACGTAATTAAATAAATAAATCTAATCAAATAAAGAATAAAAATATCAGAATATTATTATAAAATAAAATTAATTTAAATAATACATACATAAACATGCAGTCATTTAGTACTTCCTTTCCGGTATTGGCACCGCCACATGTCTGTGAAAGCAATGCCTTAGGAAAGGATAGTGTAATCTTTCAACGATCATATTCAGGACATAATTGGAGCTGGCATTAACTCTGCGTAGCAAGGACGCGCATCGCCTTCGCATAGTCGTATGGAAGCAATTGATGCTCGCGCTGATCTGGAAACATGCCAGAGGCGCTGCAGAATCGTAGCAGCCCCAAGACAATCCTAAATGCATTGTTATACAGGACACGTAGGTCACTGTACCGTTTTTTTGTATAGTTAACCCACAGGCTGCATGTGTACAGAGATGTGCAGTACGTTTTAAAGAGGGTTACCTTAACAAAACATTAAAATCAAAATCAATCAAAATCAAAATCTTTTTATTCCAATGGGTTATACTAAGAACACTTTCGAATCGTCAAGTAAATTAACTACAACTAGCTTTAAAAACTAATTACAATACTCTTTTATTGCGTGCGTCCAATAGGTAATCTTTGTAAAATCACAAACGAAACATAAAATTATAGTGTTTCAACTAATAAATACATGTTTTTTATTGAAACATAATAAACAAGATTAACAATGTAATTAGTTTGATTAAAAAAAAAAACAATCAATATTTAGGTAATATTTCAATTGCCTATTGTGTTTCAGATTGCAAAGGGGGGTCACCATGTGATACGTTAAAAGTTTTCAATTATTCTGTGACGGGATTTAAAGTAACTCCCGAGAAAAATATATATATATAACATATAATATTACACAGCAGACGTACATATACATATATATTAAGAATACAAAGAAGTTTGCAAGAGCAGACCAGCCTCCACAGGTGGCACCCGTTCACAAATATGACACATGAATCAGCCATCGCTTCGCTCAACCATATTTTAGGGATCGTAACTCCAGTAAAACTTATATTGTACTTTATTCATATAACATATAATTTTACACAGCAGACGAACATGTATATTTTAAAAACATAAAAATAAATAAATAGGTATTCATATACATATTAAAGATAATATAAAATAAACATACAAACATATATTAATACATAAATATAAATATACAAATACATATTAAAGATACAAAATAAAACTATATGTAAATTAACTTATAGGTCCTATCTGATTCAATCCTCGTCCTCGCCCGATAGCGGCCGAACACGAGCGAGTGCTACACACAAACACGCACATATTCAAATATGCACACACACATTCAAACAGACGTCGCACACCCAAAAAAAACACAACAACCCGGCAACAAATGCACATCATTTAAACTATCATCACTTCGGAAACTAGCCTAAGGAGAGAAGAAGTGACAAGAAACTCCTGGATGTACAACTGTTCAGTCATCAGTCATGCAGGAACCAAGCCATCAAGTACACAATTTCTATCCAAATACGTATATACACACATACACGTACGTACTCGTGCGCTCAGTAACCAACCTCAACTCAACCTCAGCTTGCAAACCTACGGGCCATCATATTGGCTCTTACTGACAGCGCCCTCCGTTCCCGCTTAATGTCAGCATCGTCCTTGAGATCAGTAGTGACTACATACCCTAGTTACTTAAAGTTTGGAACAGTTTTAGAGGTACACCATATAGTCGCACTGGTGGTACATTACGTGCACATTTCACACCAGTGTCAAAGACCATGCATTGACTTTTCGTGATATTATATTTTAAACCATGGCCAGACAAGTATTCCACACAAGTCCGTATCAACTGCCTCAGACTACAGACTGATGCGCTCAAGTGCACCATGTCGTCATATAGCTCAAATTGTTGACACAGACGCCATCAACGTGTCAGCCGACGTGCTGATTGCTTAGCGCTATAATCAACTCATTTATGTAAAGGTTGAACAGGGTTGGAGATGACAATCCACCCTGTCTAACACCACACTCGACAGTACGGATCCGACATTGCTCCCGCCTATCGCAAACTGTTGACCTGGTGTGCATACCAATACTGAAAGAGGCTGACCAGTTCCAATGGAAAAGCTGTGCTTCTCAGCTTCCTCCATAGCAGATCATATGACACCAGATCAAATGCCTTGGATAAGTCAAGGAAGCAAGCATACACCGGTGTCTTGCGGTCTGTGTAGTATCTGACGGTATGCTTAAGACACAGAATCGAACTTTACCTGTGGGACAATTTGCCAGGATAAAAAGTAACATATGTCCTGCTCCATCTCTTTAACTATATATGTGCCAATTTTAGGTCAATTGGATGCTCCGTTGCGACGTAAAGAAAGGACAAGCCAAAAAACAAACAAACTCACTTTCGCTTTTATAATGTTAATACTGTAGAGGTTACGACCTCTTGTTAAGTATAAATCGGAATTTCGATTGTTTTTATTTAAAAACTCACTGACACCATTTATATTTATATTTTCATAAAAACACTACGAAGTATTTGCTGCGTAAAAGCGTTCGCTAGCATATTTACTTCCTTTATACTTAACAAGAGGTCGTAACCTCTACAGTACCTATGGACGGAGTATGGATATTTATGATAAGAATACTTAAATACGGTTGAAAATAGTAGAAAGAGCTGTGACATAAATAATATCATATTGTACCTGAACACTGCAAGTGGCAGATAAAAAAAAAACGCAAATATTCACGAAAGAACTAATAATTTTACATGAAAATACTTAATACACGAATGAAATAAAAAATCATTACCGAATAAAAATAAAAGAGTTGCAATGTGAATTATCAATCTAATATCACCACGGATAACGCACGGTTACCTAGTTTTGTAAGCTTTCGTATATTTGTCACTAAAAGATTTTTTTAATCTTTATCAACCTATATACTAGTAGGTACCTATTTTATTGAAAAGTCCTTTACGGCTGCATTTTACCGAAGTTTCAGAGTTGCCACCAACGATTTATTCTTATTATACTTGGTGGCAATGGTAATAGGTAGCTCGATGAACTAGAGAAGTTGGAATAAGAATGTTGCTATACAAAGAAAAACAAAATTACTAATGCTATTAAAAAATAATACCTTCAACACAGAATCATGCTAAGGGTCGTAAGGTGGCTTTGGACAGAGGCAACTGCTACACGTGAGAATTCCGAGAAAACTATAGTTTATAAATAGGATCACTCAAAGAGCGGAGTGGAAAATTCACATGCCTTCTTCCGGTGGGTGCTGAATTTCCGTACCTTCAACCGCCACGTACTTGAATACTTGACGAGCTTTAACTTGCCAAACTCTGCAGAACCAACATTATTATGTCGCACGTCGTTCCTTTATTTCTAGTTGTGAAACGCTAACTGGTGAGACGGTAGAACGGAAGTGTCTTAGTTTTTAAACCAATAACTACGCAGGGATATCTGCTCATGAATTTGCTTGATTATGGATTCCCTCAGCTAGTACTTTCTCCAATGAGAATTACGAGCTCCTTGCTGGAAATCCCTGCTGACTACACGTCCTGATGGATAATCCATCTCAGTTGGCTCTTGGGACCACTGTGTCGTTCGGAATCAGATAATAGAGATGGGCCTGTAATTCGATGGATCTGATCTATTGCCCTTTTTGGGCACCGGGTGTGGATTTGCAGTCTTCCATGAAAATTGCCTAGTGTGATAGGAAAGCGCGAAAAGGCGCGTGAGTACAGGAGATAAACACTGCTTAGGCACCACTGCTGGTACACTGCCTGGCCCACTCGACTTATGAACGTCTAGCTAGAGAAAGCAACGCCTGCCGGACCTTCCACTGTGTTATTGAGATTTCCGGCATAGTCTTACCGCACCACGGTATAGCAGATGGTGCAACACCTTCGTCGTCCATATTCGAGTTTGAGGCGAAGAGACCGCCCCATCGGCTTTCTCGTAAGCACTATGGGCCAAGTCACCATCGATCTTTCGCACTGGTGGTAACGGCGACTGGCAAAAGTTCTCTTAAGCAGCTGTAGCAAGCGACCAGAAAGCACGACTCCTAGAAGGATAGCTCGCAAGTCGCCCACCTATTTTGCAGATGAATTGGAATTTAGCTCCGGCATTTGCTTTCTTACTGAAAGGCAGCATTTAATTTGCGTTTTAACACAGAAATATTCGGATCCTTATTACTACGAGCCGTGGTCTAAGCATCATACGCAATCCGCTTGTCGAGAAAATTATTTTGTGTCACCGGCAGCTAATCGCGGGTTAGGAATATTACATTACATACCCGCGAAAATTGTCTCAATTACTGCGGCTGCACAGACGTCAGGATCTTATGAGCTAAAGCAGAGCTGCATCCACGGATTTTACTTTCGGTGTTGGTTGGTTGGTTGAAGTGGGCTAGCAAAATAAAGAATTTTAAAAGGTGATTTCAAGCAAAAATTGAAAAAATAAATTACACTGAAAAGCAATTACCAAAAAAAAAATTAATAAATAATAAAAATAGCCCGACTGCAAGGAAAAAAAAAATATAAGCACTAAACATACTAAATATTTAACTTCGAGCAGATGTGACTCATTTTAAGGTAACTACTATAGTGCGAGCAATCAGTAGGTAGGTACACTATTTGAACTTGCATTGAATTGAGTCCCGTCTGCTTATAGGTAAATCTTTAGTATGTTTTTATTTCTGTTTAGATCTAAATTTTTCTGCAGTCGGGTTTTTTTATTATTTTTTTGTTAATAGCTTTTAAGAGTTATTTATTTTTCAATTTTTGCTTGAAATCACCTTCTAAAATTCTTAATTTTGTCCCACCCACCGACACCGACAGCCCACTTCAGCCAACCAACCAACACCAAAAGAAAAGATTTTTCATGCCGCGAAATTTGGCGCCAGAAATCCGCCATTTTGATTTCCAATAATTTTAATATAGCTTGTATAGTGTCATAGCACTCTAGCATCACACAAGTGGTTAAGATTATCCTAACAACGTATAATTTATTAAAATCGGTTCAGCCGTTTAGCAGTTACGAGGGAACATAGAGTCGGACATACATATAGGTCAAACACATAACCCTCCTTTTGGGCTTTGCCGCAGTCGGGGAAAAACAATAATTTTAAAACTATATCAGAGTCAATAGACGCCATATTTAATTTAACTAAACAAAATCTTACGTGCGTCACGAATAATCTTTTTCTTAGATTTCCTAATCAAATAATTATGCTGGAACTAAAAAAATCGTATCAAAGTTTAATTCTTACTCATATTCATAAACTCCTGTACGCGGTTAATTGTAGTTACCATTTCAGCCACCGAAGTTATCAACATAGGTAACACAACCGTAATGTTGACACGTATAATTGCCATTAATTGATGCAAGGGATAAATCTGAAAGTAAACCAAATACTTCTTGATATAGCGTTATACCGCGTGCTCTATTTATGTTATTATTAACCAAGTAAAAAACCAGCCAAGTGCGAGTAGGACTCACGCACTAAGAGCAATTTGTAAAGAAATTTCGGTAAGTTGTTATGAACATGCCGGGAAGGTTTCTGAATAACTAGTACAACCCATTGACAATTAGGTGAAAAATACCGGTCAAGTGAGTGTCGGAATCGCAAACTAAGGGTATTACTCTTAGGGTAAACCATCGAATTGTATGAAATTTATAAAATTGTTGTGCATATGCCGTGGAAGGGTTTCGAATTAGCACAACCCGTTGATAATATGTGGAAGCGAAAGGTAGCGCTACTGTAACGTGAAAATTAAGTTAAAATTAAAAGAATTAGCAGCAGTTCATGTTTTCGCAGTAAATAAAGAACGAAATAGAGTAGGAGAGAGGAAATTAGAGGAGGGGAAAAAGAGAGAAGGAGCTTAAGAGAAACATCGTTCGCGGGTTCAGCTATTGAGAGTCGGCAAACCATCGGCGCTATTCGTTTTCTCTCTGGAAGGGAAAACGAAAAATATTGGACGTTACAATACATAACAATAAAGTATGATCGGCGTATTTCATTGTAATTTTATTTAATTTCATACTCGAACCGTACGGAAACGGAAGATTTTGTCTCATTTTTTTCATTAGGTACCTTGTAAAGCCAGATTGGGCAGCTAGTTAGTAAATATAATAAATTACAATGTGGTTCCCCTAATAATACTACAAATAATTAAACACTTACCACATTTGCAGATAAAGTGTTGCCAAATAATATGTACGATAAAATGGTAATAAAAATAGCAAATCTTTCATTAAATATTAAAAATCCCAAGCCCAAAGTTCTGAATGTGGTACACAATTTCACTCCTGCTAGTTCAAGGTTTCGTTTCTCCTGAACAAGATTTTCAAATGGATTTTCCCATGCATACATTTTGATAACCTGCGGAAAAACGGCCCTGGCCTCAGTACATCTATTATACATTTACACTAAAAATATCACACTTCTTCAATACTTAAAGAAAGAGGTCTTTACCAATTTTACAGATATTACATGTTAAAAACAAGCAAAAAAATCGCACTTCAAGAATCGTACTAACAAAAGAGAAAAACAAATTGATACGATAGGTTAGTCAGATTAATCTATAATGTCTAAACATTTCATGAACTTTATGAAATGAAACTTTTGGAGGTTGTTTGGATTTTGACACCGGAGTAAGTGTTTCTATATTGACTTGATCTGAATTTAACCCGGGTGGCAACACTAATCTGTTTCCATCTTTGCATCCCCGGTCTGGTGAGACCATGCACCCTAGCTCACGATTGCTCTGTTTAGACTTCTTCAATGGCCGACTGTATGAATTTTTAGATTATATCACTATATAAATAACAATAATCAATTATCTATTGTTTTTCCCAAAAATATTACACAAAAACTAAGGCTTAAGAATAATCTAGATATTATTTAATTTCAGTTACAGTTTTGGGGACGGAAGCCCAAAATTGAATTAACCTGTGTTATGGGTCTACTGGCTCCTCCTCTCGAAAAACATATAAGGATAAACTGAAAAACTTAGAATTACTTAGAACTATACAAATATTTAAGATAATGACTTTATAAACAACTTAAAAGTCTATATGATAGTGATTTTGGGAGGGTGTAAGTGCTGTGTGTATATGTTGTGTAAGTTTCTATGGAGTTTCTTTAAGAAGAAACATTGATAAGATTTGAAAGATTTTCTGCGTAGTTTAAATTTAACAGCCAGGTTGAAACTTTCTTGTACATTCCTGTTTTGTCAGTGGAAAGTAGATCGTTAGCCATATTGTACAAGTTTTCGCTATTGAAATAGAAAATCTTCTAAGCAAATGAAGTTTTCGCCGAAAATATCTTACAAACTGAGTAATTTCTCCTCTTGGTTGCATTATCATATTGAGTATTATTATAATACAGAGTGCAAGTACGTTGTCTCAAAATGGCAGAGAGGATATATAACTGCCTCATTGTTGAACCTTTAATTGTTTGTACAATTTACAAGCAGGGTGTCACCGTGGTTTAAATAAATATACCTTCAATATTAGTCTTTGTGTTATCTCTAATTGAAGCATAAGCGTTTCGCTCGATTGCTCCTCAAGATTAAATCGTCAATATTATTACACTACGATATTTAATATTATCTGCTTGCATAATTGTTGGGCAAGTACAAATAAAGAAGGATTTTGAGTACAGGAGTGGGCAATTTTTTTATAATTATGACTCTCATGGAAACTTAAACTGCGCACGGAATACATTATTAATTTAGTTTTATCAGTATTCAGTGTTAAAGAGTGTGTCGCCAACCAGTGGCAGACTTGACTAAACCCTTGTTGGCCATATTCGAAAATTTTTTTTCAGGTATAACTGTACTGGTATACTTGCTAAGTAAGGGCTGTATCATCAGCGTACGATAGGATTTTATTATTTTTTAATTTTAGTTGATAGAGCTCATTTATATAGCAAAAAAACAGAGTCGGACCCAGATTACTGCCTTGCGGTTCACCATGTTTAATAAGAGATTCATTACTAACAACTTCTCCTATTTTAACACGTTGGGTTCGGTTATTTATGTAATATTTTAAAAGTAAAAGTTGTTCATTTCTAATTCCCATTATTTCTAGCTTTTCAATAAGTTTGGGAAAAGAGACTGTATCGAACGCCTTTTCTAAATCTAAGAATATGGTTAGAAATTTGGATTTGTTATCCATTTTTTTGGCTATTTAATAAGTTAATGCATGGATGTGGATTTTGCCTTCCTGAAACCATACCATTTATCAAAAATCAGTTTTTGGTATTCTAAGTAACTTACTAGTCTAGTATTTATTAATGTTTCATATATATTTTTGTCATAGTTGACAGTATTGATATAGAGCAAAATTTATTCGAAATCTAAAATTGAGCCGCTGTTACGACACGTACTAACCTTAGACGAATACAATAGATAATACGGAACGTGTGAAACAGAAGGAGATGGTAATATCTAGCAAGTGACATGTGACTGAATTAAATTGTCTTAACCTTCACGTCTTCACCGCCTCAGTTATTGCGTGCTAGTACCTACGATATCTACTCTTTTAATATATACACTAATATCTATCATTGATAAAAATTGTACCTGGATGCCGTTGATCACTTCATTCATTTGCTTAACTCTTTCATCAGTTTTTCCAGCAGTAAAGGCTCGAGCTTTTCCGATCAGTTTTGCAAATGTACCTGAAAAAAAATATTTATATCTTTTTAAACTTTATCTTCTGTTGCAGCACCATCTTCACGGATAAACTGAGGAAGCAAAACGGGTGTGATAAAAATCAATAATTTCGTATTATTACGTGCTATTTAAACCTTTTTCTATGGTTACGTACGTACTCATATGTCGATTTGTCTTTTTGTCCGTCAGTCGCAGCCAAATTGCTCGGAATTTATTTGACCGATTACGTTGCAATTTGGTACACACAATGATTTTTTGTGACCCACATATGGTCGTGTAAAATAAATAAAAGCATTTTAAATATGAGGGTCACTTTTGGGGCAATTAATAAAATAAATAAAACAGCAAATATCAAATAAAAGGACTTGTGAGAGTTTTAATTTATTTTCAAAATAGAATAAATAGTTTGGAAGTTATAAAAGAAAATTGAAAGGTCTTCGAAACTACTAAGCCTAAACATCGCAGAAAATCCAATAAGAAGCTAAAATAATATAGTAAAATTGTATAAAATTTGGGTAAATATTGACTTCTTGGGAACAAGCTATTTTTGCATAAAAATGTCTTAAATGATAAAGAAGCATCTTTAACACACAAATAAAATGCGAAAATCGGCGGAAACGATAAATATTCGTAAAAAAATATGAACTTTTTCCCAACAAATGGCGGTAAAGAAAGTACTATACAAAGATAAAAAGATTTCTGATTTTATCCTCGCTGAGGGGCCAAAGAGAGAGCCATACAGTCATGTCTTTAAAATATTTTGTAGGTATGTGAAATCATTTCATTATTGAATACCATATTGCTTTAAATATTTAAACAATGAAATTTCGATATTAGCGCATTCTCTTGGAAATAGGAACTATACTTGTGCCTCTTTTCTGCACTCGATCCTGCATTCATTCATCTTTAGGGTTGCTAAAATTATGGGGAACTGATACGGGACGTTTAAGGTAATATTTTTCGAGATTAACAATAAGTTTAAAAAAAACTTTATTTTTTACTGACAAGATATTGATTCATTAAATAATTATAAAGTCCTGAATCCCAAACTAGTTAAAAAATTATTTACTTGACGATTTGCGTCAGTCGTATTACTACATACGTGTATACTAAAAAAAACCGGACGCAATAGCAATACGGGACAAGGTTCTCAAATATGGTGACAGTCCCGTAAATACGGGACGTATGGCAACCCTATTCATCTTACTTGTTCACAGATGAGGATGATTCAGACAGACTTGTTGGGTTGGCGAAAAAGATAATATCTTAAATATATTATTACATGCAAATGAATATATGTGTTTGAATATAAGTGTGTATATAGTGGTGGTAGAAAATGCTACATAGCACTAAGCCCGCCATGTACACCAATGTGTTCAGAAGTGTAAAATAAATAAATATATATTTGAATACCTAGTCTGTTATCTTTAGCACAAGCTTTGCTTAGTTTGCCACCAGATGGCCCTGTGCGTAATGTCCAAAAATATTTAGTTATTATTTACGATTCGTTGAAACGAAAAGTACTTAGTCGACAAAAATAAAACCATTTAAGTAATTAATTACCTTGGAACGGTATTGAAGTTAAAAGAAGGACTGTTAACCCGATGACTGCGGCATACCCTGCTTGTGTATAACCCACGTAAAAGATAAAAACCAGTTGTAGAGGGACGATCCATAGAAAGTGCATGTGCGTCAAAGCTAAGTCAAATCGTCCAAGATCATTAGACAATATATTGACTACTTTTGCAGCGGTGATTTCTCCAATGGAACAGTTGTCCATCCTCATTAACTGAAATTAATGATTTTTACTTTACAAATTGCTGATTTATATTGTACCTAGATCTTAAATTTCCCCAACTACGTATAAAACATATTTTTAGATTTTTTTTTAAAAAATAGTGTTTATTCATTCGCTCAATTCCATTTGCTCATTCACTTTACACATTGTTATGTCTGTCTCCCTCGCAGCCTAGTTGGAAGTGCGGCCGGCTGCTGTGCAGAGGGTGTAGGTTCGATTCCCTCACTGGACTGACATTTAGGTAATAAACATTTTGAAATTAATGTTTCGGACAGACACAAGGTTGCCAACTCCCAATACAATTTACCCCTAATATAAGTAACTGTCCCTAGAATTTCCAAATTTAATTGTTAAAATCCTTAAAAATCTATTTTTACCTTGAAATTCTTAATTTACAAACTAGTCATTATTTTAAACAAAATTTCAATGCAGTGCATCGATAAAGGAAAACTATCAAAATATGGATTTTCGAATATCTGCAATAACTGTTGACCATTATGTGAAACTCAAGAGCCGAGCCAAACTATAAGAGAAATGAAACGCTTCCTTTTTAAAAATTATTTAATCTGATGAACGTTTTCATAAAAATCAAAGCTCTGAAGCATCTGATGTGGAACCCTAAGAGCCCAGCCAAAGTATTAGAATTATTAAAATATCGTCTTAGTGAAGGTTATTCAGTATGATATGCGTTTTATAATGGTCAGTAAAATTCAAAGATCTAGAGATCCATACTGTAAAATATAAATGCATATTTGGCTCCTCTGTACTCTTGTATAGGCAAGACTACCTTCGTAGCACTTTCAAGTGATCAACCTCCGTGAGGTTTATCGAATGAACCAAGTAGCATCAAGGCTCTAGGATCAGCTAAAACGGACTTTTCAAAATCATAACGCCTGAGACACGGAGAAAAACTACTAAAGATGTACAACTAAAAGAGTAATATTAAAAACTGTAGTCAAGGTATAGAAATAGAACTATAAAAAAAAAAGAATATATAGCCTACCCAAACCCATCAAACAATTTTATTGAAGTGAAATCCCAACATAAACATGCTTTGAAAATACGTGCCAAGTCACGATTGAGATAATATATATCGAAAAAGTAGTGAAATCTCGTAAAAAGTCAAGTGAAGGAGGTAGATATATTAAAACGAGTAATTTTGGATAAAATCTGACCTGTTTTTTACACGTTACATTATTTACATAATTTATTAGACGCAAGTATAAGTAACTTGTCTAAAGTTACACACAACATGATCATTTTGTCTTGTGTATAAAATCAAACTTCTACGTTTGTATAGGTATTAGTTATGACTACGATGGAAGAATGGATTTAACGTATAGTTTTCTAATCGACAAAGTTTTATTTCTCGATAATTAAAATTTATCTATACATATGATAAAGCTCTGGATGGTTGAATGTCTGTAATTCAAAGATACATGGCGGAGGCTTAGAATCGTTAATAGAACACGTTCCAATGGTTTTTGGAATTCTTGTAATAAATAAATAAATAATAACAATACCCAGTACCTAGTTCAAATATCAACTTTTAAACCCAAATTGATATCCTCTGTTTTAATTCAGATTTTTGTGGCTAATATAATGTTTTTGTCATATTTTGATCTTGAGGCGTGAGACAATTCGGTACCATGTATCGGCATGATCCTTTGGCACACGTTTAGTTATTTACACTAGCAACTTATCATATATTAACATTTTAACCGAATGAGAGGACAAAAAAAGATGTTTTCCCAACAAAATCAGTTAAACTTTTGCCTGTTAACTTACTTTTCGAAACATCAATGAACTCGTTGCAATTCTTAGCTTCATACCAAATTGTTGACAATACAATATTCCATGATGTAATAAGACAGTTGCTAATATATTGGTTACGATCATACCCAAGGCGTAGAACACTGCGCTATCAGGACTAGTTCCTACATCTTTAGACCAATGCGTCAGAAATTTGGAGAAGAGAATCGGGCCCGCAGTACTGTAAACAGAAAATAAAATTAATTAAAAGAACATTTTTATTTTTTTCTAAATATTAAGTGTTATAAAATAGTAACTAACACTAAGTAACGAATGCTTAGGTTGTGGAATAAGCTGCCTGACATGGTTGTCTCTAAGGATACAGTATGAGGTTCTTCAAGAAAGAAATTATTTAAATATTTACGTCGAGTAGAGACGTAGTGTGGCCACGTTACTCGCTATGCCGCACGTTATGCTTTTCGTCATGCTCACCGCTCCCTGTTTCGTCGGTTTTTGAGCGCGAGTCAAAGGACTTAGTACGGAGCGTCGCGATTAATTGTGCGAGTAACAGTGCGTGGCCAGAGAGTGCAACATCGTGGCAGCGCGAGGAAAATAGTGCGACAGGGGGGTAAGGGTCGGCAACGCGCGAGTAATGCTCCTGGTGTTTCAAGCGTTCATAGGCTGCGGTGACCGTTTACTATCAGGCTGACCAAAATAAAATAAACGCTTAGGTAAAACATTATTTCGATACAAAATTTTATTAAAACCGTAAGACCCGTTTCCGAAAAACTATCAATGTATATCCTGGGCAGAGCGACGGAGACGGGAGAAACGGTCAAGCCACGTCTTTTGACTAAGGCGTAGAGTTTGTGAAGTTAGAGCTTGTAAAGGTAGGGCGTGTAGAGTTAGAAGCTTGGCTAATACTAGCTAACATACCATTCAGCTTTTTAGGACTTCAAAAAGTACCCTAAGAATTTAGATGATCATCAGTGAGTGAGTGAGTGACGAAATCGGGGTTTTTAGATATCAATAAAATCTAAAGTGTAAGAGCTATGCAATTAAAAATGTATATGTTTAATTATTACACTGTTGACATCATATCCGAGAATTTTGTTTATATTCAAAAAAGAGACGAAGCGCTTCGAGAAAAGGCAGGTAGTGCCCTTGTTAAATAAGACACACACTATTAATGTTCTACGTTGAGATATTGAACGTGTAGTTTCAGGTAAAAGGTCCGATGGCACAATTTACTATTAAATTCAATTAAAATGAAAAACTTGTAAAATTTGCATTCTTCATATATTTTTTCACCTTTTGACATTGACATTTTAACCCGTAGAAAAACATAGGTTATACTTAAATATGATCAAAGAGGTTTTTCATTTTCTACATCCTCTACACAAAAAAACAAAAATTGGCAACACTCGTATACCTAAACATAAATCTTTACTAAATTCCAATAAAACAAAACAAATGAAAATCAGAGGTTAAGGCGCTCAGGGGTCTTAACTACACGGCCAGATCTAGTAACGATCTCTGCAACATCATTAATTCTATATTATATTATCTAAGGGATACGGTTTCTGAAATGGCCTAGAAATAATTAAATTTTTAACCTTAACTTTAGCAACTCTGGTTCTGCCATCCGCGCCAGTCACAGTGTCCTGAATTATACCTATAGGCCAAAGTAGTTTCGAGTCTCCAGGTTCCAAGATAGTAGTCGTACGACATTGAACTCGTTGTACTAGCAACCCCAGATATTCCTTCCTAAATCTTTCTCTCATAAAGATCTGAAGTTTAAGGAACCGTCTGACATTGCAATATTCAGAAATTAAAAAAAAATACTAAATTTTAATATTTTCCAAATTGCTTTCATGGGGTTCAAAATGAATAAACTATCATTTAAGGTATATATTAGAGAAAAATACTGAGCTAGAGGGGCCCAAACTTGGTATGTTTTGAAAAACAAAGTAGCCCAAAGGTAATATGACATCATAACCCCCCCCCCCTAAGGGAAATATTTTGAGGAACTGCGGCTCAAAATTATTGTTTTGCCCTAAAGTACCTTTGTGCCAAACGGCTAAACTCTACATCCATTTGCGGTTTTTTTTTACGTACACATAGGACTATAAGTCAACTCCCACCACGTCGAAGACTTTTCCAGGTGTAATTCTGTTAAGAGGTAATGGCGCAGCAGCTTACACCTCAATTTTTTGCAAGTGACGCAGTTATCGATTATTCTTTTAATGGTGCGTCGGGCTCCTACTATCCAGTATTCCTGTCGTAAATTGCTTAATATTATTCCAACGCCAGCATGTTGTAATTGACAGTGTTTCTGTGGTATCAATATAATAATAATAATATGACTACCAGGAAGCACTATAGGGTACTTAAAATTATGTGGTTCATTGTTAGCTAATAAAAGCCGAGTCTTGACTATAATTATCCTTGATTATCTGTGACAGTTTCTACATTTTTATTTATTATGCTGTTACTTTCTTGCTGAATAAGTTTAAACAAAATTATTTCAACATTTTGATACTCTTGGCATGATAATTCTGACTGAAACATATTATTCCGAAATTTGCTGTTATGATATAATCTAAGGATCCAACATAAAAAACGTATTTTTTTTGTATATTTACTGAAATATGTTAAAGTTGTACTGAATTTTATCGTATCCGTATCTATGACAGAATTGACTTGTACAGATTTTTAAGACTCCGAACTAATCAGCTCTTCATTCATCAATATATTGTCTTTTTCTGTCGTTTTGTTTCATAGATTAAAATCATCATACAACCATTTCGGTCCAGTCCACCAATGTGAACTCTCTAATTTACCTGGCATACACCCACGTGAAGGTAAATCTGCTGGGTTGAGTACTCCAGGGATGTGGCGCCACTGGTGTCCGTCAGTGACAGACCTTATTTTCTTTATTCGATTAGAAACAAAAACTGACCAATTATTATCTCTTTGAAACCAAGCTAGAACAACCGCTGAATCCGTCCAAAAATATGACTCATATTGAATACGTAATGACTCAACGACTTGTTTATATAGCCTAACAGCAATGACAGCTGAAATTAATTCTTTTCGTGGAATCGTTATCTCTTTCAGAGGTACGACTCTAGATTTGGCCATTATTAATTGTACGTGAACATTAGCGTTATGTTCCGATCTCAAAAATATACATGCAGCATATGCATATTTGCATGCATCACAAAACACATGTAAAGACAAATTACACTTAGCCATTGAATAAAATGTCAGGCGACGTGGAACCCTAATACGAAATAATACGTCGATTTGTTTATACCACTCATGAAACTCATTAATTATTGAGTCAGGTAATTTTTTATGCCAGTTTAACTTCAGTTGCCAAGTCTTTTGTAACAAAACTTTTTAATAACTGTACTTGGACTCAAAAATCCAATTGGATCGAAGATACGCTGAGTAACAGACAACAAAATCCTGTAATGTTCGTTGTTCCTATGGTCGGATTTATTGGATTGACATAAAGATGGTCTTCCTTACTATTCCACATTATACCTTAAACTGATTGAGGATGACATTGAAGAGAAGGACTAGTAACCCAGCCACGTAAGTCAAATTTCCCTTCCAGCATTATTTCTCTTGCGGACTCAATAAATTTTTACATTCAACTTTATTATGTACACTATGTACACAATCGTAGACATAAAAATTCGATTTTAATTGCTGCGCTTATCGATTCCTACTGTCTAAATGGTAGTTTATAGTAGCGGACAAAAGGAATCGACTGCTGGTGACCCCAAAAACTAGCCTTTTATGGCGAAATGTCACTAATAAGTCTCGCTTACGGTAATCTTTTCGACAAAGAAATTGTAAATTTTTTCTGTCATTAATTGTCAGAGCTATTTGTAGAAAAGCTTTGCGAATATCGGAAATTCCACCTACAGAACCAATACGAAAGTTTATCAACAGTTTAGGTATTATTTCTAATAAATTAACTCCCTTTTTTAAACAAGAGTTAAGCGATTGCCCCATATAATTTTTAGCCGAACGTCAAATACAGGCCGGATAGGTGTAGTGGTACTCGATTCCTTTATAACTGCGTGATGTGGCAAGTACAGTCCAGATTTACATTCTGCGACTTCCTCAATTATACCCTCTTTAATCCAGTCTTGGAATATACTATTATAACTTTCAATGTTACCTGATATATCCAGTCTTTTAGTCACGGATACTAATCGCTTGTACGCCAAATCCTTGTTATTGCGAGTTAGTTGCTCAGGATATCCTTCCTTCCATGGTAGATTAACTTCATAACGGCCTTCTTTATCTCTTTTTACGGTGTCTCTGAAAAACTTAAGTGTCTCACATTCTGTTTCTAATATATTTTTGAATCCCGTCCCGTATACCTAAACTTTCTAGATCCCATAATTCGGCTAAAGAAAAATTGTTGAAATAGCTGAGTTCCGTAGGGTGTGGTATATTAGTTACTGAACCTTGTAATGTCCAACATAGCTTAGATTCAATGGCAACTAAATTACCTTCGATCTGAATAAAAATTCCAGTTAAAAGATACCCTAGTATATCCGCTCCTAATAATAAGCCGACATCTGTAATATCAGTTCTCACATCAGTCAAACGAACATTTAAGCCGTTTAACTTATTAATTAAATGACTATCAGTTAATCTTGGCAATGTACCTGATCTTTATTTAAAGCAGACAACTCTATTTGAAACTTACTATCCAGGCTCTCAACAGAAAAATTATAAACATTATACATACCCTTTTTAGTTTCAATGCCTCCGAATAAAAAATGCTTTACAAGTTCTTTTTCTTTTGGTTTCATACATAAAATATTGACAACATCCTGCCTGATATAAGACCGCTGAACGCCGCTATCATAAAGAGCCCTAGTTACTACATTTCGCCCACTATATACAATTCTTATCAAAACCGTTTGTAAAAGTGTAGTCTGGGCATTTCGCAGGCATGACATCACTTCAGTCTCGGTGGTCTTCTTTTGTTTCATACCCTTAGAGCTTGTAATGGCTTCAGGGCACATAATGACCAGGTGGCGTTTTGAACATAACGGGCATTTTGAATAGTTCCGACATCATTTACAGCTGTGTCCAATTTTTAGGCATATAAAGCAAGCGTTATTCTTTTTCAATAGCTCTTTTTTTGTTCTAAAGTTAATTTGGTAATTTTGTAGCATTCTAAGCTATGATGAGACGGTTAGTCGCAAAATAAACACTAACAAGATTTTCGATCGTGCTCTGCTTCAACGGTACTCTTTTTACTATTGACTACAAAACAAGATGCTGTGGGTTCCATAAAGGAATTACTCGGTTTTTGTTCGAAGCCCTCCTGCGCTGTCAAAATTCTCTCCTCACTTTCTACTTCTAATTATATAAATTTCAGTAACTCTGGCAACTGTGGCCCTTTGTTTTTGTCACGAAGTCGTTCCCATGTTTTCAAAACTTCTAAAGGAATAGCCGATTCAACCATGGGTAGTAACATTGCGGCATATTTATCTGATGGTACTCCGAGTGATTCCAAAGCAAGTAATTGCGTCGTTAATTTATCGTACAATCTATTTAAAGGCAAGTTTTCAAGTTTTCTAGTTAGTACAAGTTGTAAAAGACTTCTAATATAATGTTCAATCAAAAGATCGTCTCTAGCAAACCTCTCCTTCAATTGACTCAAAGCTAAATGATAGTTTTTACCAGACGGTGGGAAACTCTCTACCAATTGCCTTGCCTTTGACTCTGATTCCGTAGCTTGAATGAGGTAAATTTATCAAAATCGTCTATTTGTTAGTCCTCGTCAATTTTTCGAAATTGGCCCCAAAATGCCAGCCAGCTGACTGGATGGCCGTGAAACTTTTTAAACTGTAATTCAGGTAATCGAAAAACCCTTACTTCTTTACCTGGGTTCTTTGACCTAACTGTAGTACTTGTCGTACTCTCCGCCTCATATGTGTCTGGTGATGGTCGGGAGAAACTGTCATATTTACTGTGTATTACAGCCCATCGACGTTTGTAATCCTCTGCGGTTTCCAAGTCGGAAAAATTAATGTCTTCTGGTTCTTCCGACTTGAACCACAAATCCTTAATCTGTTCGTCAATCTGGAATAGGCTTTCAGCTTTTTCACAGAAATACTTAAATAATGCCTGAATGTCATCTTTACCTTCTTGGAACGCCGTTAACAAGTCTTTCTCTGCAATAGTAAAAAATCGCCTTCCAACTGACCTTTGTTTCTTGAGATTCTCCATTACGGTCGCCACTTGTTAAATAAGTCACACACTATAAATGTTCTACGTTGAGATATTAAACGTGTAGTTGCAGGTAAAACGTCCGATGGCGCAATTTACTATTAAATTTAATCAAAATGAAAAGCTTGTAAAATTTGCATTCTTCATATATTTTTTCACCTTTTGACATTGACATTTTAACTCGCAGAAAAACATAGGTTATACTTAAATATGATCAAAGAGGTTTTACATTTTCTACAGCCCTTGCGCTTCACTAGGCTCGTCTTGGCGGCCCCCAGATTGCCAAGAAAAGAAAGCGAGTAAATTAAATATATATGTCGTAGGTATATCGGAAAAAGCGGATCATTGCAAAAATCCTTATACTTTCGCGAACGACTGGATGATTAGGAAATATAAATGAATTTTGTAATCTTTGAGCTATATTCCAAATCATTGCAAAAAACCGAGTTCGATTTAGGACTAATCAAAATTTGAGCGCTGATTGGGTGGGTTAAGTTACGATTTACAACATATTCTTTCTGATTGGCAGGAACGTAGATGGCTTCGTCGTCAAAACTATAGAGTTAGAAACGTGAGGCAACATTAATTCAGAAGAATTAATTTCATTTCCAAATATAAGCATAAAATTGCAAGCTCGTTGCCCAAAAACATTTATTTTCCGAAGAAGTCGAGAAAAAGCAGTCCTGGATTGGGGGATAGGGGATGGGTTACTAGTAGCATATTTTCTGAGCTCTGCCGTGTTTTGTAGGGCACGTTAACCCTCGGTATACAGGTGACAAAAATTTCGTCCCATACTAGGTGGGGTCTGACGTACCCCGATATATACACACCGGCACAATTAGCGGAACACAAAAAAAGGATTTGAACGAATGGCAGCAGGTTCTCTTTACTGATGAGTGCAGAGTTCTTTTAAAACAGATCGATGGGAGACAGCGAATATAGAGACGCAAAGGAGAACGCCACATGCAGTCTAATTTTGAACACACAGTGGCTTATGGTGGCGGCTCGATTATGGTTTGGGGAGGGATATGTTTGGGAGCTCGCACGGAGTTAGTGATAGTCACAGGAGGGACCATGACAGCAGATCGATACATCAGAGACATTTTAGAAGAACATGTTGTACCATTTGCCCCATTTATTGGTGACGACTTTATTCTAAGGCAAGATAATGCTCGTGCTCATAGTGCACAATCGGTACAGGCATATCTGAGCCACGTAGGTATACCGGTGATGCAGTGGCCAGCAAATTCCCCCGATATGAATCCGATAGAGCATGTCTGGGACTTGCTAAAAAGAAGGGTTAAATCCAGAATGCCACCCCCCAACAATCTGAATGATTTCGTCAAATATATGCGTTATTATCTCATAGTCTCACTTTTTTTTCTGTTCCGTTAATTGTGCCGGTGTGTATATAAAAGTCATAAAATTATCATAATATTTGTTTCTTGGCGGAATTAAATCTTTGTTATTTATGAATTCCTATTAATTGTTAGTTTTTAGTAAAACTCGGAGAGGAAAGTATGTATAAAAACATTTTTATTGTAAAATATCAAAAAACACAACTTCTATAATCTTTGTAACTTAACAATGATTTTCTTGTGTACTAATTTGAAATTCCCTTTTTCAAAAATAGTTTTCTAGGGACCTCAAATGTATTTTTAAAGACCTTGAAACCCAACAACTGGGATGCGCGAAA
Source organism: Apoda limacodes (assembly GCA_946406115.1). Classification (NCBI taxonomy): domain Eukaryota; kingdom Metazoa; phylum Arthropoda; class Insecta; order Lepidoptera; family Limacodidae; genus Apoda; species Apoda limacodes. Next base: position 16,396,255 of record OX291546.1, read on the forward strand.
ACAAAACAAAAACCCGCAGTTCAATCAATGTAAGAGGTAGGTAACATCTTTTTATTTATTTACAAAATTGTATGGTATAAACACATGTTAAAATTCATAGAAATCGAAGTATGCAAAGATGGCGGAATAATAGGGCTTTAACATACGGACAGACGGACATGACCAAACAAGGGTTGCGGTTTTACCATTTGGCTACGGAACTCTAAAAAAATATAATAAAGAGCGAATAAAATTTATACCAGTAGACAGTATGAAATAAATTAAGGTAACTTAGGGTATTTAAGGTTACCTGATTAATTGTTTAAGAGACCAGCGCCATGTCCGACCGTCTGAAAACTATGATTTGGCATAGGTATACTCATTAAACACGCCGACTAAGTAGTAAAATAAAATCATGAAAAAAAACATTTTTGAGTACCTCACGTAACGTAAAGTAGGTATGATTTTTTTTTGCTTGTCTATCCATGGTGTGAGTTGTTATTTGATGGGTCGTTAAAAGTGCGGGAAACCATTTTTGTACTCATAGATCCGTTTGCCATTATTGCGTAAATTTTTGTTACAATATAAAATGTGTCCCCTCATCCCCTTTAGTTTTTGAATATGTGAAAATATTCTCGACAGTAACGAAGTTAAAAGGAATTAAAAGGATTTATCATAAAATGTACCTACTAGGAGAATTGTGACGGGCAACAAAACGGAGCCGTACACTTCGCGTGACCCGACACACAGCCTTTTTTTTAACTCATTTTGCTTACGACACATATTGAGTCCCATATAACACAAAAAGGTTAAAGAACATATTACAAGGTTATAAAAATGATAATGTATGATAATGATAATGTTTTTATTTAGTAGAATATGGGTAACATATGAGGTATATCTTATTTATGATACAAAGTTCCATCATATCCTACCTTTACATTCAGGTGTGCAAAATATTATCTTCTATTATATCCACTAAAACAAATTGGCATTACAATTATGTTTATTTCAATTTGATGTCTAATTAATACATGGCTAAAATCAGTGTGTAACATGTCATCATAACACAGAAATAGTATAGGTATCTCATTTGAATAAGTTCTAATTTCCGTTACTTAATTGAATTAGAATTAAAATGATTTACATATTTTTAGTAAATAAATAAACAACATAATCATTATAATTTAAATAAACATAACTTAATTATAGTTTACCTAATTTGATGATATTAAGTTTTACACCTATCTGCTAGGAATTCTGCGACCAAATAATAATACATCGATTATTTATTTTTTGAACGCTCTGAGGGGCAGTTTTTTCAAATCGTCTAAAAAATTATGAAATATTTGTATGGCCATACAATAGGCGTTATTTTGATAAAGTATGAGTGTCTGTGGTACTATCCCAACCTGTTATTTCATTCCATGTTTTAAAAAACACTTGGATATTAACAAACGAAAAGACACATTTCATAAACGTAGAGACGAGGAAGTGGGTAATATTTTAAACTTTTTAACAGTGGTTTGCAACTATCTAGGTATTCTGTTCCGTACATCGACCTAAAACACTTTTTTTTAGATTTTAATGCCTTGTCTACATCAAAGGAGTTTCCGAGAGAACAATACCATATCGCAGAATTGCAGCCACATAACCGTGGTATGCCAGGAGTGTAACTTGTTATGTTACCTGGCTTGCCTGGCTTTTCTCAACACAAGCACGTAGCTATCTAGTTTACTACAAAGTTTTTTTAAGTGCTGTTTCCAGCTACAACATTTATCAAAAATAATACCTGAGAATTTTGCACTATCTACATTATCTATTATAGAGTCATTTATTTAAATGTCTAAATATCAATGTTACCATTGTGAATTGAAATTGCATTATTATAGTTTTATTTTCATCCAATTTATTTTCATCCAACCAGTTCTGTATTTTACCTAGTGTGTAGTGTGTAGTTTATACCATTCCAAATATATCATTTAAACACATGTACCCTACACATATTATGACAAGCAAATCTGTTATAATTCATAGGAATACAAGTATGCAAAAATGGCGGAATAATAAAGCTGTAGCACACGGGCTGACGGACATGACGAAATAAGGGTTGCGTTTTTACCATTTCCGTAACTAGGAACTCTAAAAATATAATAAAGAGAGAGTAATTACATACCAGTAGACAGATATGAAATACCTATAAATCATGTTGTTTAAATTAAGACATAACACAACTTAGGTTTATTTTAGGGAAATTAATTATTTAAGAGACCACAGTATTTACTAAATCAATTTTGCAAGGATTTCTGTAGATTATCAGCTCAGTAAATCCAAATCAAATTTCATATTTGTTTTCTATAGAATATACTTTAAAAAAAACCTACTTTGACCCCTTTTCCCTGCTTTATTAAAGACATTTTAGCAAAGAAATGTTAAAAGCTACACGTGCAATAGCATCAACTTTAGACCAACCTAATTTAAAACTTTGGTAGAGCATAGTCACGCATATAAGTTATAGATATTCAAACCATACACAAATCATTATTTAAATGTAATAAACTATAATTTTTTTCTTGTACTTCAATAAAACATAAGTGACCTGAGAGACCTATAGCCTTACTACTCACACACACTAAGGGTAACTATATATCGCATCGTCCTTGTCTTTGCTTAAGCTTACTGTCAAGTTACCCTGTAAGAAACACCATCAAAGGTTCCAGGCCTAAAATAATTATACTATTTTAAGGGATCAGTAGTCACCAAGAAAATATTTAGGTCACAGACTTGTATTGGGTACTAGAAAGCTGTAATGGGTATGTGTTTATCGATATATTAAGCTTTAAATTGCAAATTTTTGTATAAGTCAAAGTGTGTTTCTAGCTTTTCGTTGTTTTTAAATTTATAAAAAATTCACGGTATTAACGAAGTTAAAATGAAAACTATCATAGGTTAGTAGACTTTACAAGTTAACGAATAATAGTAGACCAACTTATAAATGAACTTAGGGAATTGTAACGAGCAACAACGGAGCCTTACACAGCACGTGGCCCGACAAGCACTTGGCCGTTTTTTCTTTTGGTATTATTTATTATATATTGATTATATATTTATTGAGTCCCAAAAATCACAACAAGGTACAAGACACAATTATTAAAAGGTTATACCAACTCAAATATACATACCTTTCAAACAAGTAAATAATTGTAGTTTATTGTAATATCGTATCGTTAATTTTATTATAAGTCAATTATTAAGCATACCGGAATACAACTGATGCGAATTGCATGATCCCACCCGGGATAAAAGACCATCCAAAAGCCACAGCAAGTGCTCTTAAGTACGATGGTTTGCGAACTTCTAGTTTTAGCGCGATCTTCTTCTTGGAACCATTTTCTGCAAAAAAGAACAAGTTTGAGTCAGTCACATCTAGGGTTGCTAACTTTTTTTTTACAAAATATTCATAAGGAATATGGTCAAAGAAAGAAATTCAGCATAATAAAAAAAATAGAATTTTATTGCTTAAGTGGTTGGAATACATTATTTTTACAGCGTTTCGCTTATCTTATAATTTAAACGTCAGGTATTACGATACAAAATTAAAAAAATACCTTTCTGTTCCTGTCGTCTCGCCAATTAGCATTTATCAGAAAATACCTTTTCGGGTGAATGCCGAGAGGAATAGACAGTTGATAAATAATATACAATTTATGTTATGTTTTCATGTTAATTTTCTATTTTAATAGTAAACATAAATAAACTGTAGAAAAAAAAAAAACTTTTTTCACAGTATGGTTGGCAACCCTAGTCATATATCTACACATGGGGAACTATTTATTTATGTAGAAACAAAGCATAACTTGTTTTTAATCACAAAAATCAGAGGAGTGAAGACAATAGTGGCCTGGTCACGTAAGAAGCTCGTGACCCAGTAACGTTAGGAGCGTAGAAATAAGTAAAAAACGTCGGGCTTGATCAGTTATTCGATATGGGTAAAAGCTCTAGTGGCGCATATTTTCTGACCAGCTCTGGACTTCGGGTGTGTAACTGACTATTGTCAAATGGTGAAGTCAATAATGTAAAAAGTATCATCGTACGGCCTGCACCTCTGGCGTGGTGTGAGCGATGATGTGACAATTCAACAGCCTTTGAAGGACTTAAAGTGTTGGATCTTCAACCGCTTCCTCAGCCGCCGCTGCCTGATTATTACATACTAGAGTAGACCGCGGGACCGACTATTCAGCCCAGCAGGCCACAGGCTGCATCGTATATTACTGGTATGTCTATGGTACATGCTGACATAACGCTTGGATTTTGTAACGATGTTGCAAAAATAAAGTAAAACACTTTATCTTTGCTCTGTTTCTATAAAAAAAAGCCGCGGATACATTGATGCACGCGATCAGTACTTAACTACTACGCTTTGCATGAAAATTTAGGCGGAATCATCAACTTCTACCCACGGCTACTGACACGCTACCAACGAAAAGGTTATTGAACCAAATGGATCCACAGAGATAACGTGCGTAGTCTCTGCTCTACTAGGTTTTGCCCGCGGATTCATCTGCCCTAAATTCGGTTATCGGTGTAGGATTTCAACGGCAACTCCTCAATTACAGGAAAAAACCCGACTCACACTTAATGTTTTCAATTATTATCCAGTGTCATTCCCCGGGACTAAAACTATATATCTCCAAGCCAAATTAAATCTTAATTGGTACAGCGGTTTAAGCGTGAAGAGGTTACAGACAGACATAGTTACTTTCGCATTTATAATATTTATATAGATAGAAGTTTTTTTTTCGGGTGCGTTCCATTTGCACCATGCCAATTTCAAAACTTTTAGAACTAAAATTGAGAAAATCTTTATAAACCATAAGGATCACAAATGCGTAAAAAAATTATGGTACTTACTTTTCTAGCTTATCCCCAACTAATTTAGAGTTGTATATTGCTTGTGGAGATACCAAATCATTCTCATTTAGGTCTCTTCTAAACCCATTGTAAAAGAGACGAAATATCCAAAAGAACATAGCTCGCGATAACCATCCTGGTACTTTTTTTGTTGATTGTGGACTCATAATTTCGTCATTGCAATTTTTATTTGATTTCAAATACATTACTGTTTTATTTCAGTCAAATATCCAGTGATATTTTTAACAACAATGTATGTTTAATAGCACATAATAATGTTATTCACGACACACGTTCACGGCACTTAGTAAATAACTAACTCACTTATATTAAAAATTATTACTGCCTTTAATATAAATACTAAATTAATTAAACAGATGCTATGAATCGTATATATGAATAAGATTTACCTAAATTATTTTGTTCTTAATAAAATTCATAATATACCTATTGTGACGGTCTCCACAAAACACCAACAGTTTCGATACACAATCTAAAATTAATGACGAGAAAGAACTCGTTTTCAGGCAAACAATATGTATCTGATTATATATGGTAGTTCAAGCATGACCTTCAAATTAAATAAAAACTGTTGTAATTAACGTACCATGATACTTGAACGTGAATAACTTAAGAGATAAAGAAATAAAGACCAGCCAATGGTAACTGTTTACGTACGTACTGGCTGTACGAAGGTGAAGTACATAGGCGCCTGTATAGGTTACCTACAAACGCTCAATACGAACAATCCATATTGTTTAGAATTCCGTAGAAATATCTAAGGAAAAAACCTACACTAAGCACTTTAGTTAAGTATCATCATATTAGCCTATTTTGGTTAACTGCTGGATGTCAACCTCCTCCATGGCCTACCAATTCTCGCAGTCCTCTGCCTTCTGCACCCAGCTAGGTAATACTATTAATTATTTATTCTGTGACCCAGCTTCTATCTTCCACCTCTTGAGATCATCGGTCCATCGAGGAGCTAGAGAGCGTCCCACAAAACGTCTGCTCAATCGGGTGTCAATCTCTCGACTGACGTGACCAGCCCACCGCACACCGCCACATCAGCTTGCTGATTCTGTGAGCCATGTCGGTGTCTAGAGTTCTTTTCAGGATGTCCTCATTTGGATTCGTTCATTTGAAAAACTCTAAGCATACCCTTTTCCATCGCTCCATGTTAGTTAAAACGACAGAGTAATATAAAAAGTTATTAGAGTTCTGAAGGGTCGGCAACGCGCGAGTGATGTCCTAGGTCTTGCAAGGGTCCATAGGCTTCGGTGACCGCATACCATAAACATACGACTCGATGTGCTTAAAAAGCAGATTAACCTTTTATTCCACCAGAATAAGGAAAAAACATATAAGTGGATTCCATTGAAATTAAACCTACTTATGCCAAATTGTAAGTTTTGAGTAGCAGATCATAAATTTTAATTAGCTCTTTGAAATTGTTGACGTGTATATGATATAGCTGTTCCCGCGGTTTTACTGGCGTTAAGTTAATGGTCTGCCTCTCAAGGATATAGTGTAAAGTTATATAGCCTGTAATCTTTGTCAAAAATTGGAATTTCAATGCTAAAAGAATTATTCAAATAAGACTGCCATTTTAAACAAACAAATTCTTCAGCTACATATTAGTATCGATTTATAAATATATAATTGATAATATTTTTATTTGACAGAATATGGGTAACATATTGATCTTATAAACTACAAAGAGTCTCAAGTCCCAACATATCCTACCTTTACATTCAAGTGTGCAAAATTTATATTTTAAATACAAGTCATTGAAGATAGTAATTTATTTATGTATACGTATGTTAAATTATTTAGATATAAATGTTAAAATGTTTTATGCTGACATACATTTAAATATATTCCTAATCGCAATTAATAGATATCTATATTTCAACCGACTTTGTAAAATAATAATATATTATATATGGATAGATCAATACAGTCTTGATTGTTCATGATTATTTATGGCTTAGTTGGTAAAGAGCCTGCATGCTGTGCCGAAGGCGCAGGTTTAATCCCTGCACAACATAAAGGTTTATGTTGTCAGCAGTTGTGTTTGTCTTGAATCTGGGTGTATTTATGTAGATAATTTAAAAAAAATATGTTTTTGTATCAGTTGTCCAACTGCAAGGGTAGGGTTACCGAACCTAATAAAAGATTTGCTTGGTTTGGACCCAATGGCGCCGTGTGAGATGAAGCACTTGTCCACGGCTTTACCTATACGCCTAATTTGGTTATTGGTGGTATAGGATTCTATCGGAAACTTAACGATTATATACTAGCTGAGCTGAGACACCCTTTGTCAACATCTCTCCCGTCACATCGCTGGCCCACGCCTCAAATTCGCAAAATTCATGTTAAGAAGCTAAAGCGTTTGGTAATTTTTCAAGACACTTGCTCTAAACCAGCTTTTACTGCACTGCTTAAACATTTTAATAGTTATATATTTAATTCTATTACGCACTTGTGTGGACGTGCCTTTTATTTGAGTTTCTTTTTGAATTTTTAACAAGAAGAGAGCCCATATATATAAGGTTCTTGTTTATGGAAAAATAAATGCAATATGTTTGTAAGAAGCATATTAGAGATAATTTTTCATTAGATATCAATTTTTACAACATTTTACCACTAATATAAGTATTTTTTATCCTTCAAGACTGTTTAAAACAGTCGTATGACACTTATAAGCTACTCAATACACCCTCAGCTGAGTTACGCCCCTCCCCTTCGGCTCGGGCTTGCTTGTTGTGGTGCACGAGTATTTGGGGACAATATAATTTTGGAGTTCAAACATAAGCAAGGTCACCGACCTGGGTTACGAAAATGTGAGGTGCGAGACGGGTGAAAATTATAAGGTAAGCAAATATCAAATAAAGGGCGTAACTTCTTTGACAATAGTTGGGCACCATGGAATTAATCATTTTGTAGGCATATCATGCCCACTTCTATTAGAATTGTCATAATATGTAGGTGCTAAACAATAAACTGATGTCTGGGGTGTGATGACGAAGCTGGAAATTCTGTAATTGTAATAAAACTACTACATACAATTACTGCATTTATTTGAGTAGGTAATAATTTCAGTTCTCATCAGGTTTATCTTGAAATTTAAGTTTGTAGTGGCGAACTACTGGTTTAGAGTGTTTGTCATGAATTCTGACAAAAAGCGTCTTTTGAGATTTTAAACAACTGCTGACTATTTTCCTCGCCAGTTTCATAGACCATGGAGGAGAAGTGGCTATTAGGGTTGGAGAGCAATATGTACGGGTGATCAAACTCGATGATCTGTCCATTATCCATCACCAGCACTCGGTCGGAGTCCATGATGGTGTTAAGGCGGTGAGCAATCGTCAGGACAGTGCATGATGAAAACTGGCGTCGGATCGTTTGTTGGATGAAGCTGTCGGTTCTAAAAAAAAAAGTTTAAGAATAAGTTTATTTAAATATAGAAGAGTTCATATATTTACTTTTCTCAACCTATCCCTCAGAGAAATCCTAGATCCTAATTTGTAAATGGAACGAATTACCCGTTTTTGTAACACAAATATTGTATTTGCATCTGCAGCGTTACCCCACAATAAGATACCATATGTCATTAAAATATGGAAATAGTTAAAATTTACTATTTTCGCAGTGTCGACATCGGTCAATTGTGTTATTTCCTTGATCGGATACACAGCAGAGCTAAGTTTTTTGTCTAGGTTATAAATATGAGGACCCCATTGTTGGAGGAAGTTTGGAGTCCAGCATTATGCCATGTTGTAACAAGGATCTGTAGTGTTTAAAACTTTGGTGCCTTAGATAATTTATCCATTTTTAATTTAGAAAGATGATTAGAAAACAATAGAATATACTTTTATTGTACACCAAATAATTAATAAATTATTAAACTAAACATTCATACAATGATTGTAAATATTGAATTTGTAAGGCTGTTTGTGCTGCAGCAAAATTGATGTTGAGCGCCGAAAGCTACCCACCATTATTTGGGTACGTCGGACGTTTCTGTATACACATTGCCGCGTATACAGAGATGCCGCGAGGTGCGCCGACTGCCAAAATCGAACGCCTACTTTTATACTACTAGCGGACCCCGCGAACGTTGTTTCTCTTTTTAAACAACTGGCGTGCCACCTGAAAGGTTTGTACTTATTCTAACTAACTACTTACCTTCCTCGGCGTGCGTACACAATTTACCAAAATCGAATTTACTAAAATTTCATCAGTGCGCGAGTCTTTTTTCTTTCATAAAAACCTTGCCTCAATAATAATGAATACAACAAAAATAAAATATCTAATTTTGGTGCAGTCGTTCGGAATTTAGTGTGTGACCAAGGGAAGCAGGGGTTAATATATGTATATCTATTATATATTATAGATCATAACTATTGTTGGTAGTAATCAATTCTATGAATTACATTTTTGAAATACGCTTTACCCCCGCGAGGGTAGGAGGGCGGGTCCCAATCATTAATTTCGTTCGTATATATTTTTTTTTTTTTTTTTTATACCACTAAGGTGGCAAACAAGCCTACGGTCTGCCTGATGGTAAGCGGTCACCGTAGCCTATGGACGCTTGCAACACTAGGGGCATCACTCGCGCGTTGCCGACCCTTCAGAAATCTAATAACTTCTAATAATATATGATCTGTGGTAATCAAATGTCTTCTCATTTTTGATACCAAATAACAATACTAAAGCAGGTGACAACACGTGCATTAAACAAAAAAGGTTTAGATGTTGTAGATGTTTTTGTGTTATGTTTAGACGAAACACGAGCAGGAGACCTTGCTTAATATACATTGTGCAATGTTTGGCCAGTGTCACTGTGTCATGCGTTCATAAATAATAAAATACTTGAGAACAGAAATATAAAAGGTTAGTACTTACTGTGGATCTACATTTGCAGTGGCTTCGTCCATGATCAGAATTTTATTAGATCTGAGCACAGCTCGCGCTAAACATATCAGCTGTCTCTGACCTACGGAGAAATTGGCACCTCCTTCTGTGACTGTGTAGTCTAAAGACGGTATAGCAGATTTCATGGTAACCTAAAAAGAAACACTATATAAGTTGAAATAATTTAAAAGTTTAGGTATTTATTACAAGACAAGTAAGTACATAATTCGATCATCGTTTTTTTAATATAAACTGTTAGACTCTTAGACTTTGAGTTCTGTAATCGGTCCTATGAACTGTGCAATAGCCTCACAAATTAAATAACAAAATGACGATCCCATAGACAGAGACAAAGCGTTTGCTTGGTGCTGGTGCTGTGGTCTCTTTTCTCTTTCTATCGCCATTTTATTTGATTATATTTAATAAAACAAGTTAGAGACTAAAGGCCACAGGTTCCCTTCGTCTGTGCTATGTTATATTTTGGAGACTATTTTTTTTACAGCTGGCTCGTAAATGTGCTGTCAAGTTATCTATGTTTATGATTACACTTATCCTTAACTTTGGAAATTTAGCAACTCAACGTGGTATGAACATGCGTTATTTAGAGCGCTGATTGATTTTTGTCACGGTGACTTTTTTATACTATCACCTACTGTCGCTCAAGATACACCTACTTAGGGCAAGCGCGCACGGGCTACATTTGCCTCCGTGACTTTAAAGTTTTTGTTACGTCACATTTAACGAATGACAAAACATTTTTGAAATTCTAAAATCGAAGCGTCATATGCCGATATGGATTTCGAACCGACAGACGTTGTCTGTGAACTTAGAAGACTCAGAGAAAAAAAAAGCGGAAAGAATACTGGGTACAACTCCTTTGGAGTGACAGGCTACTAAGTGGAAAGTTCTACACCATGTTTTATAAACTTCAAGAACATCCAAAGATTTTTTTTCATTTTTTTCCGAATTAGTCAGAAGTTTTGATGAATTACTTCGAACTTTAGGATCTGCATCAACATACAAAAATACGAACATGAGATATTCACGTTTTTTGTAGATGATGACGCCATTTTAAAGTCGATAGTGGGAATGCAATTGTTAAAAAATGACGCGGAGAGTGAAATTTTTGAAAACCTAACGGCGCGGTGACAGCTTCATCACTGGCTAGTTTACCGGTCGGCGTACAAAAACCCAGTTGTCACGTCATAACAAGCGCGCATCTCCATACATATTCACGGACTTGATAAGAGTGACGAAACAGTAACGGAAATATAGGTAACCCGTGCGCGCTAGGTCAGAGTGATAACTGAGCGACAAGAAGTGCTCAGTCTTGTAATGAATTTTGACGAGGTTGCTTGGATTCGTACTCTTGAAATACGCAAAAGAGGAATAAAACAAAAAATGCATGCTGGGTGCACCCTATGTACACTGCAGGATTGTTTAAAGGATAAAATTCTATACTACAGCTGTATCCACAAAAGTTTTTTGATTATTTCCGTATTTAAATAAAGTTTCAATGACTTGTTGTATTTAGTGGATCCTTTAATTTCACTTTAGTTACAAGATTTCGCAGAGCTATTCAGGCAGAAAAAAGGATACCAAGGTAACACTGAATTGAGTAAAAACTACATCAATCATTTACTATAGCAATTTACAGGCGGGTGACAGTAACGTCACTGGCGTGTTGTCCACCACTGAAACTATTTGTCACCTTATTGTCACGTCACCACAGTGAGCGCACTCTCATGTATCGTGGTAGCACTCTAATCGGTGACGCTATCTGAATGTGACAAAAATCACAGTCAGCGGGAGTCCTTACCGTAGTAGACAAACGCATATGTATCCATAAAATGCTAGTAAAATTCTGCTCCGTGGCTCACCCAACTGCTGAATCAAGGAGCGTGGGTTTGGTTTTCGCACAAGACAAACATTTATTAATTGTATTTTTCTTGAGACTGGGTGTTTTCTATGTACATTATGCACCTATCTATTTACAAAAAAGTAATATATCTGTTGTATCCGTTCTCTGGTATCCATAACACAAACTTTGCTTTTTTTTTTAATAATTTATTAATTACGATTTTTTTTATTAAATAAATGTATAAAATCAATAAAAACTTTAGTAATTTCACAACACTAATGCATTTTCATGAATAAAAATGCTTTTGCGGCAGTTATATTTAAGTCAACAAAATGTTTATAATAATGGGTATTTAGCCAAGAAGTGTATAAGAAAAATCTGCATTAGATTCACCGTAAGCTTTTTTAATACGACAACTAATCTTATTAATACCAGTAAATTAAAAGCAAAATGTTTGTTAGTTAGTATATTTGTAATTCGTTCACGCTGTGATGATACGATGCGACCTTTGTGCTTTCACATTTCTGCAAAGTAATGTTTTCAATTCAAGTCTAGCGAACAAATGTAGAAGGAACAAAGTTCGTATCTTTCGGTCGTAATGTGAAGGTATGCATTAGTAAACAATTCTCATTAAAGGTACTACCTATAGCAAAATGCAAATACAAATGACTCAAATGTAAAATGTTAAATTCTTAACTTACGAATCATAAACATCAACACAAAAGTAATTGTTAAATGTGGGTAGTAACCTAACTCCCGAATTATCGATTCGGGAGTTAGATAAAATGAAGTTGCGTGGAATTTTGAACCAGCGGCGCTAGGATGAATGTTTTAAAACAAACTTCGTTTGGTGGTTGGTTTGAAACGTACTGTGATTGGTGGTTGTTTAAGACCAACGTTGATTGGAGGTTGTTTGGGTGATGTAGAAATGGCGTCACGTTTCATATGCCCTTTAAAGGTAGTTTCATAACTTTTACCCGAATAAAATTTTTATTTAGAAAATTAACCGTAGGACAAATCGGCGATCCTCTATATAGGTGTTGTTTTGTAATTCACGGTTTTTTTTTCTTATTAATTTTAAGGCCTGAAATAGTTATGCTACTGTTATTTAGAGTTTTATAATGTTGAATATAACCGCATAAGTTTAAGTTACTTATAACTTTAATTAATATTGAAAAGACCCGCGAGACTTACCTAAGTGAGCAGGCGGGTCAACCACTACGTGGCTTCAGATTATTTATTTCCAAGGGCCCGTGAGGGTTTATTTCAATTGAAGATATAAATTCTAAAGTTGAAACACCGTAATGACGAGTACACCTTTTCTGCCGGATAGTAAATTATGGTAGGAAGAAATCTCAATTACGTCAATAGGAAGAAATATATTAACGGACTTTGTTCTGGGACATTTAGGGTGTAGGTGAGCGCTGCTGTACATCGTAAAGGAGCGCCCCACAAACCTACTTTTAGGTCGTAAGTCCTGAACACATAGCTACCTAGTTCCCACTCTACAAAACGAATGGATTAAGCATTCGTATGGATTTTACTTTCAAATGTGGAAGTAGCAAAAATTTGGGTTTCTTTGCGTAGGGATGACAGAAAAAATCATATGACTCTTAAGTACCTGTGTCCTTTAGTTCTGATATTCAAATATTTGCTTTTTTAGGTGTTTTTGTACTGACTATAGAAAAAGTGAAAACTCAAAGTAGGCATTTTTTATGATCGAAGTTTTAGCTATATTTGATTATCTTCTTTTATGTTTATTTTGTTTTCTTTGTTTGCTATATTACTCTGACGTACCTCTAAAACAACTGGGTTTACTACTTATTCAATACCACAGTTTTCGGGTCCTACTTCTTTTGACGATCACGCTTGGCCATAAATAATAATTATCTACATCTATATATATATATATATATATATATATATATATATATATATATCTATGTACAACGCTTACTTTAGGGTCAAAATTTCAAGCGCAAGCATGTATTAAGGTCATTTGTATAGTCTGAGGACGAGTCTCAAACAAATCATGTGTACAACAGATAGTATGGGGTACCAAATTTTTTATATATATAAATATACATCATTTTACTAATCGTTTACTTTGAAGCTTTTAATTTTTATACGCAAAAATTTATACATACTGTATGAGAGTGTGCGTGTCCTCAAACTTTATATATACGATATATTCTTTGTTGGTAGTTTTAATTGATAGATGGCGCTGTTCACACTTCCACTAGGTATTTGATGTGGTCCCCAAACTTTATATAACGATGTATAAATTTTAATTTGCAGTTGTAATTGATAGATTGCGCTGTTCACATTTCAACTAGGCAAATACGTTAATAAAAAGTAGGTGTAGGTACCTACTTACATACCAAAAGTGTAATGTATAGACCACAATCAGTTTTTAGTACCTATAGGTAGGTATACTATGTATAAGGTACTCAATCACTGATCGTAGATACCTAAACTAGGCTACCTAGTTTATGGCAGTATGTAATTACTTTGTAGATGACCAATACCAAAAACATCAAAATTGAAATGTTGCACAGAAATGATACTGACTTTTCTCGTTTTTAACCGACTTCAAAAAAGGAGGAGGTTCTTTATTCGTCGATAGGTTTTTCTTTTCAAATGTACTTATGTTCCCCGATTACTGGTCTGATTTGGAAAATTCTTTTGTTTGTACCTACTTTTCAGTTGGTTCCATTTGAGTCGATATAATGTCGACGTTCACGCGCAGCGCCGAGAACAGCAACATTGTTTATTCATTTTTCGACCGTAAACTAACAAATGTTGATCGCGAATTTACAAGTGGCCTCGAAACATTAAGAGAGACTGCCTCCCTGTGTTCTAGGTTCTAGCGTCTGTGTAACTATAATGATCTGTATTCTGAGTACCTAGTTGTTTGAAATGATGCCCAGGGCAAAGTACTTTGAGTGCGCGCCCTCTGTAAGTAAGTCATCTTCCTAACAAGCGGTGGTTCATGAAATTTAAGGCAAAAATCAGATAGGGTTGTCGATAACATTGACTCATTTAGTACCTACCAAGATTTTAAGGATATTAATATTACAGGTTGTTGTAGAAAAGACTGTGAATACTAAAAAAACTACGTGCACCTAGTTAGGTATTTACTATTATGTCAACCCCGCTCCTCAAAATGCTAAGCCGTCGTCGAAACCACTGGGACACTACACCACCGATCGCCACTAATGTGGATATACCTATATGTATTTTTGTTTAAATACCTACCTATATCTGAGTTAACTCTACTGTTTAGGTACGCAGTTTAGGTAATTTCATTATAAATGCATGTACTAATTAATTTTAACTTTCTGCTACGAATTACCCACCTACTTCACAAATTTCTGTAATCACTTACAAACTATTGATACCTATACCGCAATTTTACTATTCAATCGAAGTAACGTAAATTAATCATACCCGTTACGTTTTTGGTTTGTTAATAATCGTTTTGAAATGGTTAGAAATAGTTACTAGGTATGTAAAAATTAACAACTATGTTTAGGGCGTTCCTTCTGAGCCGCGTTGAAATTTAGTAATAAAACCTCATTTTAGCACCAACTACCCGTTCCGTCTAAGCGAATCTAATTTCAGCGGTGCTATAATTGTCGAAACGAAACGCGTTTCGCGTCATTTTTTGACAGTTTTTGTACATAATAACAAACATATATAGTTCATAATGCAAAAATCTTTTTTTCTTAAAAAAAACGTTAAAACTATTTTTCTCAAAGGATTCACTTGCACATTTGACAGCTGTCAAAAAGTAGCGCAAAATACCCACCTCCCGACATAGGCTTTTGGTAGCAACATTTCGTAGCAAAACCGCTCAAACGAAACGCTAAAAGTAAACATTGGTTTTTGCTATGATTTTGCTACCAAAAGCAAAGCGTTTCAGCAAACCGCTAACAATTTCTGCTAAAAAGTGGCCAAATGGAACGCCCTAGTTGATAAAGATTTTCCGCTAGGAATTAAAAGCAAATAATAGGAGTTGGGTGCCCTAAAATTACGCTAGATCTAGCGCCGAAAGCACTAAAATGGCAGCCCTGATAAGAAGTAGGCTACTAACTTTACGCAACGATGACTTACTTATACATTCTCTACAGTACTTTGCCCACGGCTATTTTCTACCTTCGCACCACTCGCCAACGCCCTCAAACCTTAAAATCTAAATGGTTTTTCAAAAAAGAAGTGATTAAATTTTTAAAGGGTATCTAACGCACTAGTGATACTCCTTGTCTTGCAAGCGTCCATAGGTTTCGGTAATTATTTAACATCAGGTGGGCCGTATGCTTGTTTGCAACCTCATAACAAAATGCCGACCCACGTAGTTAGTGCAAAATGATGGTGCTGCAAATCACGCACCAACTATATACTTAATTTATAAATAGAAAATGCTGTTTTAAGTTGAGCAATGTCACTCTTATTCAACACAAGCAGAGCTAGCTAGGTAGGTCTTCTACCATTAACAGTACATGCAGCTATACAAAAAACCTTATACTAAACCTAAAAAGTTATAAAATCTATTTTCCCACATGTGTCAAATAAATTCCTCTTAATTGATTAAACTACATGTATTTTCTCTCTGAGTATGTATTCTTACGTATAAACTAAGTCCTATTATGGGCATCTCGGCCGCGGCGAACCACTAGCGCCGTTGGATATTTTTAATTTACTCTTCGCAGAAGAGTACATACATACTTTTGTATTATTTCTAGAATGTATATGAGTTCTTGATAGCATAACTGCTGAAAGTGGTCACATCTAGCAGATATGCTATTTAAAACTCACAGGTATATTCCAGAAAAACCACAAACCGTTTTAAAACTAGCTTATGACTAGTTTTATATATAGTAAAATCAAGTTATTAAAATACGCTTTTTTCAAAGGAAATTAAAAAAATTAATGACGGCGCTAGTGGTCCGCCGGGATGCCAACTCTCGGTGTGAGAGTTAAAATAATTTCATATCAATATACTAATTAATATCAGATTAATTTTAGAAACACACTAATATTATAAAAGCAAAAGTTTGTGTGTGTGTCAGTGTTACTTCTTCACATTCACACGACTGGACCAATTTTAATGAAGTTTGCTATGGAGGTAGCCGACACCCTAGATGTTTAACACATAGGCATAGACTTTTTATCCCAACCGAATCAATTTTACGCGGGAACAACACAATTGCAAAATAAACTAGCAGAATATAAAAAATTAACTTTATTAGACCAAAAAAACAAAAAATTCTATAAATAAATTCTGATTAGGATTAATACACTTGTACATATCGTCTTTGTGGAGCAGCATTCCGTGAGCGCCGTTTCCTGCAAGTGAACATGGCTGTTAGTGAAGTATATATTAATAGTTTTTATATTTTATAGATATGTATGAATGAACACCCCGCACAGGTATCCTCCAGGGATCACACGCTCCATCACCTTAGAGAGGAGAGAGGTAATAGCGATAGGCCTGTAATTCGATGGATCTGATCTATCGCCCTTTTTGGGCACCGGGTGCACATTCGCAGTCTTCCATGAAGACGGAAATTGCCTAGTGTGGTAGGAAAGCGCAAAGAGGCGCTTGAGTACAGGACATAACTCAGGAGCACACTGCTTAAGCACCACTGCTGGTATACCGTCTGGCCCACTCGACTTATGAACGTCTAAAGAAAGCAACGCCCGCCTGACCTCCCGCTGCGTTATGGAGATTTCCGGCATGGTTTTACCGCACCACGGTATAGTAGGTGGTACAGCGCCTTCATCGTTCATGTTCGAGTTCGAGGCAAAGAGACTGCCCAGTAGATCGGCTTTCTCTTTAGAACTATGGGCCAAGTCACCATCGGTGTTTCGCAGTGGTGGTAACGACGCCTGGCAGAAGTTCCCTTCGGCATTTATGGCAAGCGACCAGAAAGCACGACTCCCAGAAGGATAGCTCGCAAGTCGCCCACCTATTTTGCCGATGAATTGGAATTTTTCTCTGGCAGTTGCTTTCTTACTGAACCTCGAAGCAGCATTTAATTTGCGTTTTAACTCAGAAATATTCGGATCCTTATTATAACGAGCCGTGGTCCAAGCCTAATATGCATTTTGCTTAAGAATTTTAGCTTTTCTGCAAGACCTATTAAACCACGGTCGTTTTTATACGCTGGCAGCTACTCGCGGGTTAGGAATATAGCATTCCATACCAGCAAGGATTGTCTCAGTGACGCGGCTGCGCAGACGTCAGAATCTTCCGAGTTAAAGCAGATCTGCCTCCACGGGTACGATGCGTAAAATTCTCGCAATCCATCCCAGTCCGCCGACTTATAGTGCCACACACGACGCCAATTAGTTGGCCCAGAAGGATCGGGTTGTGTGCATGACACTTGAGTCCGAACGAGACAGTGGTCCGAGGAGCCAAGAGGCGCAACCACTGAGACGGAGTATCCGTCCGGACGAGTAGTCAGCAGAAGGTCCAGTAAGGTGGAAAATAGAAACTTTTTGTATTGTTACCAGGCAATAGCTATTGATTAAATAACTAAAATTGAAAAAAAATAAAATCCCTGACCAATGCTCTTCATTATTGAAGAGTTCTGTTGACTAAGTTAATTTGGATTTCATGATACATTTGTCCACAATTAGCTTATTCTATTAATGAACATTGCGACCAAAAATGAGTCCAAACATGATATATCAGCTGTCTAGGAGTTAGATAAATCTAAAAGTCTAGTTGCAGCAATAAATCAAGGTTGTCATTTCAATACAGTGCCCTCTATCTGTGTAGGTACTTTGCGTATCAAATTCTCTGTCGATCTGACGATTGGGAGTTATACCAATGGTTATACCTATAAAAATGAATCATAAAGCTGAGATTTGAACGGAAAGAACTGATAATCTTGGAAAACACTGACTGGATTTTTACAAAACAAAGCTAAGATTCATCGCTATTAGACTGGTTTTAAACAATATAAACTGCATTTAAATTGGTTAACCCGTCTTGTTGCTACGATGTGTAGACTGATACCTACACATATACACATGTTCAACTAATGAAAAACCTGTTTGCTTCAGGTGTTAAATTATAAAAATTATAGGTAAACTTGTAGAATCCAGGATTCACTCATTTTTACTTTACTCAAATTTTAATCAATAAAAAGCACATTTATATACACATATGAAATTAATATAAGTTTACCATTTTAATACATAAGTACCCTATTTAAGATACGTAAAACTGGATTAACGTATTGCTAACATACTGGGCATGATTTTTTAGCTGTTACGATTGCATTTGCTTTCGTGCTGTCTCTTACTGTTTTATTGAAAAATCTATTTGCTATCCTGCTGTCAATTGCCAAATTTGCTAAATTTGCCAAAAAGTGCAAGCTAAAAAAACAGTAGGGCTAAATACTAAAAATACTACATTCTCGTAGGTACCTAATTATAAAAGAAATGGAAAACGTACCATGTGTACTCAGTACCACTGCACAGTATTTTGCCCCTTTACAGTTCACTATGCATTGTCTGTCCTGCCCAATTTTGATACGTTTAGTAGGTACTATTTGATGCTCGTCGTTGTCATATTTCACTATAGTCTGGTCAACATGTACCTTTTTGGGTGAAATTTTTGTATAGTCTCCAAAAATTACGATCAAGGTGTCATTCGATTCGGAATATTATGTAGAAAGTTTAAGAAAAAGTTCCAAAAGGGGCCGATGAAAATTGCAAAAGTTATAAACAATTTAAAAAAAAAAAAAAGTAGGGGTTTGTTTTTTTTTGAATATCACAAAAACTATCAAAGATATTCGAAATTTGAAAAAAGATCTGAAAAGAGGAGGAAATTTCTTAAAAAAAGTCCTGCCTCCCGGAACTGTATCTTTAATATTTATAATTTTTACGGGGCCCTGAACATAGCGCTAAAAGCGGGTAGTCTGGCTTCCGCTCGCGATTTGTCATTCGGACACGGTAACAATAAAAATCATTTTAATATATTAAATATGAATATTAAGGAATAAAAAAAATTTAGTACTATTGGGATATATAAATGAACAATAATCCGTAGGCGAAAAATTTTTATCCCCATTTTTCCATTAGTTATGCATTAGTTAATTAACTACTTTTTCTGAATAGAATGTTAACAGAAAAAACCTGATTATTATTAAACTACAACCCTAAGATTTTTTTCACTTCGTGGAGTTATTCTTAAAAGGCATTAAAATAGATCCCCGTTGGAAAAATTTAAAAATGTTAATTTTCCACTTTTTTATTAACAATCGAAAACATTAAAAAATTAAAAACTGCATAAAAGTTATTAAAAAAATTTTGTTTTTCAAATATTTCAAATTTTATGATTTCTAACGGTTAAAAGTAACATGAAAATATTTTTTATTAATTTTTTACCGCGATTGTTTAAATAATTGTTATAAACAAATGCATTGTTTATAAGATAATCAACATTTTTTTTTTCCTAATCTACTTGTTGATATAAATTATGATTTTTAAGAAAAAAATTATTCCTTAAAAAAATTTATTTATTGCTATAAAATGCATTTCTTAATTAACAATCGTTTTTTACCACTAAATATAAATATTAAGGAACCATTTTTTCTCTAAAAATCATAAATTCTATTGTTCTTAAATATTCTGGAAAAAAAATTTTTTTTTTTTCATTTTTTATTTGTTTTTTTAATAAACAATTTGTTATAAACAAATGGATTTTCTTACTTTATTTTTTTTTTAATTCGTAATTTAATTATAAAAACAGCTATGTATTATTTTTTATGAAAAAATTTTTTATTTATTTTTTATATAACTTTTAATATTTTTATGTCCTAAAATTTGCCTTTTTATCTCGCTCTTTTTCTTTTATAATTGGTATAACTTTTAAACTATTATATATACGACAATTATACTTCAAGTCGTTTTTATTCACTATAAATTAATGAACAATTTAAGCTTTTAACTTCAGCTCTAGCTCTATTATTTATGTTAATTATTGACAATTGTTTATAAAAAATAAACCGAAAAATTTTTTTTCTTGTTTTTCTATTCCAAAACGTGGTTAAATGTTCATAATTATGAGCCTTTGATGACTTGCATTTTACTAATTTGCTGTTATTAAAAATTGATTACAATCGTATTTGCATAGACTTTTCCCGAAAAATTTTAAAACTTTTCCATTATGTTAATTACATTTTAACGAGTGTTCTTTTATCAATCTTTCCAAACTAAGATTCTTAAAATTACTTTAGAATTTTTTCGGTTTATTTTTTATAAACAATTGTCAATAATTAACATAAATAATAGAGCTAGAGCTGAAGTTAAAAGCTTAAATTGTTCATTGATTTATAGTTAATAAAAACGACTTGAAGTATAATTGTCGTATATATAATAGTTAAAAAGTTATACCCATTATAAAAGAAAAAGAGCGAGATAAAAAGGCAAATTTTAGGACATAAAAATATTAAAAGTTATATAAAAAATAGATAAAAAAATTTTTTCATAAAAAATAATACATAGCTGTTTTTATAATTAAATTACGAATTAAAAAAAAAATAAAGTAAGAAAATCCATTTGTTTATAACAAATTGTTTATTAAATAAACAAATAAAAAATGAAAAAAAAAAATTTTTTTTTCCAGAATATTTAAAAACAATAGAATTTATGATTTTTAGAGAAAAAATGGTTCCTTAATATTTATATTTAGTGGTAAAAAACGATTGTTAATTAAGAAATGCATTTTATAGCAATAAATAAATTTTTTTAAGGAATAATTTTTTTCTTAAAAATCATAATTTATATCAACAAGTAGATTAGGAAAAAAAAATTGTTGATTATCTTATAAACAATGCATTTGTTTATAACAATTATTTAAACAATCGCGGTAAAAAATTAATAAAAAATATTTTCATGTTACTTTTAACCGTTAGAAATCATAAAATTTGAAATATTTGAAAAACAAAATTTTTTTAATAACTTTTATGCAGTTTTTAATTTTTTAATATTTTCGATTGTTAATAAAAAAGTGGAAAATTAACATTTTTAAATTTTTCCAACGGGGATCTATTTTAATGCCTTTTAAGAATAACTCCACGAAGTGAAAAAAATCCTAGGGTTGTAGTTTAATAATAATCAGGTTTTTTCTGTTAACATTCTATTCAGAAAAAGTAGTTAATTAACTAATGCATAACTAATGGAAAAATGGGGATAAAAATTTTTCGCCTACGGATTATTGTTCATTTATATATCCCAATAGTACTAAATTTTTTTTATTCCTTAATATTCATATTTAATATATTAAAATGATTTTTATTGTTACCGTGTCCGAATGACAAATCGCGAGCGGAAGCCAGACTACCCGCTTTTAGCGCTATGTTCAGGGCCCCGTAAAAATTATAAATATTAAAGATACAGTTCCGGGAGGCAGGACTTTTTTTAAGAAATTTCCTCCTCTTTTCAGATCTTTTTTCAAATTTCGAATATCTTTGATAGTTTTTGTGATATTCAAAAAAAAACAAACCCCTACTTTTTTTTTTTTTTAAATTGTTTATAACTTTTGCAATTTTCATCGGCCCCTTTTGGAACTTTTTCTTAAACTTTCTACATAATATTCCGAATCGAATGACACCTTGATCGTAATTTTCGGAGACTATACAAAAATTTCACCCAAAAAGGTACATGTTGACCAGACTACTATAGCATACATTGTTTCTGTAACAAAAACGTCAAAATAATCACAACAGTGAACAGAAAGACGCAGCCATGTTTAAATTTGCATCCAAAACAGTTTTCTCGCTGAATTTACCAGTGTAGAAGACAGATAATCGACAAAAAAGTTGCAGTCTTGTTCAGAGTAACTAAAAAGGGGTGTAAGGGAAAAAAACGGGTTGCACTCCGAGAGTGCCGACAGAAGTGAAAACACACAACCTGGATGTAACATTTTAACATGTGTAATCCGCACTTTTATCTTTTCATCAACCCAATTTCCTCTTACTTTTTATACGAATAAAACTTACTTACCTTTTAATTTTTTGTGCTGGTCCCAACTTTTACCAAGTAAAACACTATCACTTTTATTTGTTTCAATTTCAGTAACTGTAACCACCTTACTGACTGACATAAGAGTGATCAAAGAGAATATAATATACGAGTACCACGTAAGATACTTATCGGTAACAATTACTGCGTAAGACTGACTGATACGAAATTCCGTATCGGCTGCCAAGCGCCACCGCGGGCGCAGAAGTGTCATAGATTAAAAAATCACAGACATACAAAATCTTTATGCTGTGAAACATTCAACTTAAACTCAAAATGATTTCATTTAATTACGTTGCACTGAACTAGATTACTTTTGAATAGTCGCGTCAAGAAGATAAAATAAAACATATAATCTTAGACATCAACTAATTAATAAATATTTGTATTACGAAGCTTACAAAAAAGATTTACAATTTAAAGCCGCGTACTTATTAGCAAGCTGTAACTAGGCTTGCCAATTGTCCTGGGACCTTATTGGGAACAGTCTCGAGCTATTCGGACTCTGGAATTCTAGAGAAAAGTGTATACAAGTAAATTTTTTAGTCACGAATTCCAGAGTCCGAATAACTCGAGACTGTTCCCAATAAGCTCCCAGATTTTAGGCGTCCCAGGTCCCGACCATAGTAATAGCAGAACGCTAACTGTCCTGATTATTAGGTACCATACACTATTTTTTTTTAATAACACCGACCATTTTGCTGTTGATGTTTCCTCAATATTCGACAATTCGGGCGTGGGTGTCGGGACCAATACGTAAATAAAAGTAAAAATCTTTTGAAATGCACCAAATACCAAAATAAATATCCTTTTAGGAACAAAAAATAAACGCATTGTATTGCATAATTTTCCACTGGATATTTATGCAATAAAATATTTTAAAAATATTTTTTGAGAAGTCCTACTTTTATATTTTGCGTCCCCATTTTTGTTTCCGAAATATTTATTGGGTGAGTTGGTAACCCCAGCTGTAACTGTAACCGTCGCGCGTTTTTTATATTTATTAATTCAGTAAGTAGGCCCTAAAAAGGTGCTTTTGCTTTTCAATTTTTAAATAAAAGTATATGTATTTTTAAATAAAGTTATGTACTTAAAAAGAAAAAACAATACAATTTAATTTGATAACAATGAATCATATTAATAAGTCCCCGCTGCACAAAATTAGCGCCATTTCAACGAGCAAACCTTATCGTGCTATCCATCAATTTCTATAATTAAAATATATATAGGTATTACTCAATCGAATTTGATGGCTCAGCGACAGGTTTTATTTTTGACTTTTAAAATATACATTTCTCTTTTTTAGGTTGGGAGTTTTTAAAAATTTTTAGTCTTTGACATTTTGTATTTCAAGCTTTCCATCGATACATATCGATGTTCCGATCCTGCTCTGTTTGTCATTTGTTTATAAAGAAAGCAAGAAAGGAGATATAGGAGTCCTCAAAATATACCTTCAGCTGCTTTGTAATATTTGATGTCCAGAACAAAGTAGCCTAACTTATGTTTTCTTAAAAATGAGTTTTGTTCACACAAGTTGAAATACCTACCTATGGATAGATAAGCTAGCCTCTAATGTAAAAGGAGATAGCTAGCTATCAATACCTTGTATGTGACTATGCCTTGATTAACTTACCTACTATTTTGCAAAAGATAAAAATGTGTTCACGGAAGATATCCAAATGTAGGTACTGCTGACGGAGAATATTTGTCAACATTACGGCATGCGACGACATAGGACCCACCCCGGCATGCTGTGTGTTGGAACACAGCAGGCCCCGCAAACAATGGCGTCTAGTGTTTATTAATATATTATTACTAACGGAAGTGCGCTAAATTGACTACAAAAAAGTGCGCTAGTAAAAAAAGGATTAGTAACTAAAAGCTTTTTTAAAAAAAAACGGCTTAGAAAAATGCGCTAAAATAATAACTTATTGCTAAAAATCAGATCAGAATCACAGTTTGAAGTTGGTGTCTATGTACTTAACAGTTAATAGGTAACACACTTCACTTGCATTCATAATAAGCCTAGTTTATTTCATAAATATAAATCCTGATATTTCTAACAACTTAGTAGGTAGGTACACATATATTAGGTACATACATACATAGGGGACTTAAATCCGCCATGAGTTTACATGTTTAGACTGAAAATAGCGAGTGGCCGATCTGCCGTCAACAATAAAAATCTATGATATTTTTAGCTGAAAACAGTGATTTGTAGACAAAATAAAAAAAGTAAAAGGTAGTTGTCCTTTACACAATTTTGACTGTCCCCCACTAACCCTAAAAGTTGTAATGAGATGAGCATGCTTATGCGTCCGAGGCAGGACTCTACATGTAGGTAGATAGTCATAGCATTTATTTAAATAAATGATATCTTAATTTTAACTGTGGTAATATTTAGCAATTGGGTCAACCCAATATCAAACCCCAAAAAAATTATTATAAGTAGTTAATTTCTCTATTATAGGTAGGTAATTTGGCTATTATAGGTACGTAATTTAGCTAATAAAGGTAGGTAAATTGGGCTACTATAGGAACCTACTTAGTAAGAAACCTAGACATCGACAAAAACATTAAACATTGACACACTAAAGAATTGTTTAAAAATATTTTAAAATGTCAGTTATCGGTTTTTTACGAAATTACGCTTTATTTTGATTTTTAGCAGTTCGTGAAGTATATTTGTTGTTGGGTCCGCGTCCGCGTGACGCTGTGATTACTGTAGTAGTGCAGCATAGTGTAGTTGTGTGTGTAATTACGCGCATGCCTACGTATTCAATAAAACCCGTATAGGTTAACTTTTATTTACATAATATTTAATACCTAAATAATATACAATATAGGTATGTCGTATGTACCTACGAAAAAAAATAATTCATTTATTAACAATATCAACATAATATAACAATCGTAATATAATCTATCTATATGTAGGTATAAGTAGCTTGTGGCTGATGTGGCATTCGTCAATCGGAAACGATACCTATTCGATTCTATAATTATGCACGCCTCACCCCACGGCCTCACCCATCTGGAGTAATAGCGGCTGGAAACTGTCAGTCGAGTGGCCACTAGCTCGACAAAATCCGCTAACGCGCCCAAGGCCAGCCCGGCGTGGTTGACTATGGCTTAAACCTCTTTCATCAAGCCTCTGCATTCTCGTAAAATAAGTTTCGTTATGAAATTATAGATTGTCTGTCAGTGATGTAACTCCTATGAATATCGCAACAAGAAGCAAACTAGGTTACTTAGCGGTCAAGACTGCACATATATTGAATTTACTAATTTACAGAACTAAATACAGAATTTTTGTGTTTTAATTTACCAACATGAAATAAATGATTGTATTTCCTCGCAAAATGCATTGAAAAACGTTGTATGATACGTGAGCGGTTTTGGCACTTACCTATTAGTTACCTACCTACTTACCTTTATATTTTTACCTATGTAAAAATAACCTATTTTCCGCACAGTACCTATCATCACAACTAATATATTGTAGGTACCTATACCTAAGCAATTTGAATTAAAAATAATTCTTCATTTTTTATTTCGTCTTAAAACTATAGTAAATTGACATAAGGAAATACTAAAAATATCGAAAATATCTAGGTAATTTAGGTGCATTCTACTGAACGCATAGACATTGAAGGAGTCTCAGCCCATATAGCGCCTAACGCTCAAGGGCTCCCCGCGGAGGAAGCCTCGGCTTGGGTTGTCGCTCTTGGGGACGTCCCTTCGACCAGCGTGAGCCTCGAACCCGAAGGTGAGTCAGCGCCAGGAGAGAAGTTCCCCGTAACGCAGTTGCGATTGCGAGTGAGTGGGGGCGAGTAAAGTGCGTTCGCCGACGAACCCGGGGTCTTCGACGTCTAGGGGACTACTAGGGGAGGTCGACGAGACTTGTCTCGCTATATCAGGGGCCGTTAGTATGTGCCGTGGCCGCCTAGCAATGGTTTTTAGAACCATGCCGAGGTCGGTCGGGGGGAACTAAGAAGTACTGGCAACGTCGCTTTTATACTCGCCGCATGTGAAAGCGATGTTGCCACTTAGTAGTTTAGTACAGTTCTCGCTCCTTACAGGGTTCCATTAAGGAATTAAAATATTTCACGACAGGGACTCCTTAAGGGTGCCAAAAGGTAGTTAAAATTTTCTATGAAAATTCTAATTTCCTACGCTACGTTTGCCGCCGGTACTTAGAGAACTATGCATTCTATACTCTATGATCCAATACAATAAAAAATTCACTCATTCTTATTCTTATGCTGACATTCATTCTTATGCCGACGTACTTAGGGCGAGTTGTAAGTTTCTCACAACTCGTCCATAAACCGAGTCAAAAGGTTAGCCCAACCTGGTATCCAGGTGTACCTGCCCGGACTTGCTACTTGTACATAGCTACGTAATTTAGACGCGTCGCGCCCCGCTCTGCTGCTATATGCCTAGTGCGGTCTTACCTTAAATATACGGAACTCTTGGTGCGCAAGTCCGACTCGCACTTGACCCGTTTTTGACATCTCAAACTTATTGCAAAATCTAGTCCTTCCAAAAAATTAGGTCACTCCGTTAATTCGTGGCAGCGTAAACGAATAGTAGGTACCCCACGAAATCCCAGTAAAATCTATTCCCGTGAGATTATAAGGTCAGGATAAAAAGTAGGTATGTTGTTCTCGCTTATCTTTGTTTGACGATTTTTGGAGGTCCAGTCCCACTGTACCCAAAGCGCAATCTGCAGCACTGAAGGGCTGTACTGGAGTGGAGCACACGGTAGTTAGACGTGACGGGTAGCTATAAAGGTCCGTTTATATCTAAAGACATTGAGCGTGTCAGACAGTAGGTATAGTGTCTATTAACGTATTTATATCTATCGTTACACGGCCGCGCAGGCCCCGGAACGTCTGGCACGCTCAATGCCTGAAGATATAAACGGACCTTAACTTTCAACATCTCAACTTTTGCCACTGTTATGGTTACTTTGTAATGAAGCGTTCGGGACATTGATTTTGCTAAAGAAACGGTTTACGTGAATCCGTTAAAAAAAACCTTTTTCCAAGGGAACTCTCGATCGGTATAAAAGGCATCTCGTTTTTTTTTCTTTTTCTTACTACTGTCTACTGTTGTTGGCCGCAGATGGCCTTTACAACTACACGCAGACTAACTTTTGCTACGGTGCTGCTTGCACTCTTCAGCGAAAAGTTGGGGCGGTTTGCGCAAGGGTGTCCTGGACACGAACCTCGGCTTGGGCAATCGCTCTTAAAAACTAAATTTGTATCTGACTAAAATTTACCGCCGTTTCGGAAAATAGAAAAGGCGTTCTGAAGAGAAGAAACGGCAAGAAACTCTTCAGCCCTCGCCTATTATTATTTAAATCTAACTAGTCGAAGCGCCCGGATATACTAGTGAACCTAGTACACCCGCGCGCTTGAGTGTGTGTGTGTGTGTGTGTGTGAAAATTAAACTGTCTAGTGTTCCGTCGCCGCCGGCGGCGACGTATTCTGTATATATTTGAGTAAGGAGTAAGTCCTAAGGCCCCCTCTATTGGGGGCGTAGTTAATAGATTGCCTAATTAGGGGATTGAGGTGGAGGGCTGCCGACTCATAGTAGCGTTTAGACGCATCTTTGATGAAGGCTTTTATGGTCGGAAGCTCGAATCGCTATGGAGATCGATGTTACGCATATAGTACGGGGCGCCGACTGCGCCTCGCAAAAAGCGATTTTGTATGACTTGAAGGAAGTAGTGTTGGTGTGACCAAACGCTACGCTCGCATATATGAGTATGGGCCGAATACAAGTTTTGTCAAGCGTCACCTTATTTCTAAGAGACATTTTACTGTACTTGTTTAACATTGGCTTAAGGCGACCGAGAACGAAGGCTGCTCGATCTCTTAATCTTTTAATGTGGGCTCTGAAATTAAGACGAGAGTCTAAAGTGACCCCTTGGTATTTGACCTTTTTAACCCACGGAATGGGTTTGTCATATAGGAGGACTGGGTGTGAGTTGCCTTGTGGCCTTCACCGATTTTTTGCCCCGGGCGAAGTGCACTGCTGCACTTTTCTCGGGGTAAACCTCGATTCTCCATTTCCGAAACCAATCGCCTAAGGCGTTGGCGGCAGACTGGAGGGCCAGGCTTATTCGACGGACGTGTCGGTGAGAACAGTAGAGCGCCGTATCGTCCGCGAAGAGCGCCACATTGACGTTAGAGGGACGAGGTATGTCGTTAGTGAACAGAGAATAGAGTAAAGGGGAAAGCACGGAGCCCTGGGGGACACCTGCACCTATGGGGTGCAAGGCATCATGTGTCCCTCCGCATAATATATATATGCCAATCCCCACTTTGTATCGAGATCCTATAGGTATCTTTTCCCGTCCTAACAATCTGTGTGTCAAAATCAATTAGGTTGCTTTGTACCTACAAAAATGTATAACAAACGAATAAATAAACAGACCTTTGCATTTGTGTAAGTAACTACGAAATAAACGAAAATAATGATGTCTTATAGCCAAGTAGGTACTCGAATGCACCCTGAAATTGACCCTGAATGATAAATTAGAATACCTACGTAGAGAAGTTCAGAGAACGATACCTACCTACAGTTTAATAATATTTTCAGTTGATTATTTCAAAAGGTACAAAATGTTTGTTTGCATTTTTTACAAACCTAGTTTACTTTAATATCCACAATATTTTTAATAACCGGTCAAGTGCGATTCAGACCGAAGCCGCGCACCGAACGTTCCTTACAAATTTGTTAGGTATTTTTTGTGATGTAGGCACCTAACTATAAATTTACGGTTTCAGTTTTTTCCATTTATGTGTACTATAATAAGTAATTGCTTCTCGCCAAATCTCATGTTTCTAGGTCAACGGAAAGGTTGGTACCTAGGTTTTTTTTTTGTGTCAAAATACCTTATGCAGAATATATAGGTATACATATATAGACAGACACACAGACAACGAATTGATCTTAAAAATCGGAAAAGGTTACAGGGATGGGGAAGGGAAGGTAAACACATCGGCAGCTTTTCCACTCCAGTCCTGTAAGTACAATCCGCGGTGCGGGAGTCCGACTTTGTACCTACCTATTTACTTAACCGACGCATTATTAAACACACCGCACGTTTAAGGCAGTACACTCCACTAGAGGGTAACTTTGGTTGCTCAATACATAAAATCTATGCAGTATTTTTAAACGTAATGTGCATTTTTTATACAATGATAATGTCTTTAACGGATGTTCGAAAAAAATTTGTAAAAATATGTCATTTTTGTGTCTAAATAAAGTAGCAAAATCAACAATTTTTCATTGATCGAGCCCTGTTTGGTTGGTTATAATTATAACAACAAAAACACGGTATTTCATTAAATTCGATTAAAATCATATAATAACCAAATAGTATACTAATGATGTTCGTTAACTATTTTTCAATAAAGTGACCTATAGATTTTTATAATAAATTATTTAAATCAGCGAAATTTTGCCAGTTTTTCCCATACAAATTAATATGGCGGAACTACTAGAACAACAACAACAACAACTAGAATATATACTATACTAGATTTTGCCAGCGGCTCCGCTCGCACTAAATTTGGTTATCGGCGTGGGATTCTTACGTCAATTCCTTGATTTTACTAAAGGAGTTTGTTATAGCAAGGTTCGTTCGTGAAATTCGGTTATAGTTACTCCCGCGAGAGCTGTTGAATTTTCTGGTATAGAAAATAGCCTATGTCCTATTCCAGGACCTAGCCTATATGTATGCCAAGTTTCACCACGATCCGTCCATTGGTTGAAGCGTGATTGAGTAACAAACAAACAAACATCGAAACTTTATATTTATTATAATATTAATGGGATAGCTGGTAAGTAATTAATGAGTTTTGCCAGCTCTACCCGCCCAAATTGGTTATCGGCGTGCGATTCTTAAGTCAACTCGTTAACTATATACCTACTCGTACTAATGAAGTTTGCTATAGCAAGCTATAGTTCGTTTAACTCTGTTATAGTTATTCCCGCAGGAACTTTTGAATTTTTCGGGATAAAAAGTAGCCTATATGCTATTCCAGGACCTAAACTATATGTTTGCCAAGTTTTATCCTGATCCGTCCAGTGGTTGGAGCGTGATTGAGTAACAAACATCCATCCATACAGACAAACTTTCACATTTCATTTTAGTAATAATATTATTAGGATGTGTCGTCGCAAATTGAAGAAGTAGATTTTGTCTAAATTATTTCGATCATTACATGCATAAACTATCGCTTGAAACTTATTATTGATCTCCTATACCTAACAAGCATGGTGATAACGTCATCAGTGGAGTGTAAACCGGACTCGGAATCTATTTGCAATTTGGGTAAACTAAAATGACCTTGACCCGCGTCTTTCGCTTTGTTAGTCTATGCAACATATACATAAATATGTATAATATTGCTCATCGTAAATTTGGAATTTTGTATATTTTAGGTTTAATCAGTATCGTGATTTGAAAACCAGTTAAAGAATGTGACAATAAAGGTAATCATGTTAGTTTTTTAATGATTTACGATTAAATTACCAGAAAAACATTAAGTGAAGTTAGGTTATATTATAGGAGTCAGGTTTACTGCCTTAATAATGCGCAAACATTACGAGAAATTTCCGAAAATAAAATTCTAGTGCGCGCCAGAGGCGCACTCCATGCATACATTTTGTACTCAACCCCGCAGACTGTAAGAAATTTCTCGCGTCGCGTCGACCGCTCGGTGCCGATGCACGCCGGATCGCACCTGTGCCGGACGCGAGAATTATTTCTTGAGAGGCGCGCCGGCCATACATTTTGTACTAGACCCCGCAGACTTTCGGAAATTCGTATCAGTCTGAAAGACAGTTTTCATTTATAATATTTTAAGCCCCATAGCTTACTGGGTAGTGACCCGACTGTTTATTCGAGAGGCATGGGTTCGATTCCCGCACCAGACTATCATTTGTTATTATTATATACATATATTACACGAGGCAACACGAATTTGGTGCCTGAGTTCTGTGTACCCGATTATCATTTCTTATAACAAATTTATACAAGGAATAATATTTTTATCTCATAAAGTTTGCTTATTAAAGCATAACTCTACTCTAAGCATTTGGCAAAATCGTGTATTTTTATTCATCATCGTATTAAGTACAAAAGCAAACTTTTTTTTTATTAATTGAGTTTTTGGTTATTTTTTAATGTAAAAAATCAGACAGTAGTCATTAAATAACAAACACAAAATAAAAGTTTCTTTTTTGTTGACTTGTGTTATATATAAAATATATGTCCAAAAATATTTATTATTAGTAGGTAGAGTACTACATCTGTCTATTTCAGCTCAATCGAATGCTCCGTTGCGGAGTAATTAAGTGACAAACAAACAATCCTAATAACTTTCACATTTATAATAATTTGTAGAATAGAAACTATAGTGCCAGTAACAATAACGCGTTGTCTGTCATTCATTACGTTGTGCGTGCGTGAAGACGAGAGACGTATAACGTAGCGGCGCGGTAAGACACAACTGGATACCTAATCGTCGACCGGACCAGTGTGCGGGGTCGGCCCTGCGCGCGCGAGAATTCTTCTATCGGACATTTCTCGCAATGTGGTGGGTCTAATTGCTCTGATCTTATTATGCGCACCGAATGCGGTACCATCAGCGTTGCCAACTTAGTGGTTTCACCACTAGATCTGGTGGTTTGGGACCCCCTGCTGGTGGGCAAAATGTGTATCTGTTGGCTAGTTGATTTTTAGTGGGCAATTTTAGGTTGATAGTTATCAAAAACAAAGAAAAATTTTGCTCAATAAAGACAATATTGTACTCGGTAAGTATAGTTACCTACTCATAACATATAGGAAAAGGAAAATTTACTATCATTGAATATTGACTCAATATTCCTTTATTTTTTATAAAAACTAACTTTTCATACAAATTTATAATTTAGTGGTTTGTTTTAGTGGTTACATACTATACACTAAAAAATGCGGTGGTTTTCTGGTCAAAAGTTTTCTGGCAACACTGGGTACCATATTCCGCACAGACTACAGGCAAGGTGAATTTTTGGTCAATAGAGAATGAGCGATGCGCGTAAAGATTACCTACTTCATTACCTACTCGTTAACAAACCATAGCTTGATGACCAAACGCTAGGCGAGCAGAGCCGCGGGTAGGTGCTAGTATAAAATAACAAAATGTATCTATATCTATATTTATCTATGCTATCTATAATTCAAGGTACGAATCGAACTGTATAAGGCTGTTATGCTATTAAAAAATGACGTGGGCGATAATATTGCAACATAATTTGGTACATATGTCGTTTGTGACCTAACTAAGAACAGTTAACGTCATCTGTTATTTTCTCTTCGAAAACTTTTGGCATATTGTCTTCATATTACACGCTAGAACTAAAACAGTTGACGGCATAGATAAATCTATGGTTGTCGATGTATAGCGCCATCTATTTTTTTTCTTAGAAAAACTTCTGGCATCTGATTCCTATAAGTCTACGGCTGACGGTGTAAAACGCCATCTATTTTTTTCCTTAGTAAAACTTCTGGCATCTTGTCTTCATAATAAACGCTAGATATCAGAAATGCATGTGTGTGCGTGTGTTTTATTTGTCTAACGAATAATTTAAGGACACAGAATTGTCGCAGACCTTAAAAGAAACGTTGCTTCTACGAAGTTTCATAAAATACTTTGTATACCAAAACAACCATAACTTCTCGAAATGTATCATATAAATGAAAATACCGATATACTCCTACTTAGGGGGTTGCAGGCTTTCAAATTACCACCCCAAATTAACCTGTCCCAAACCATGCCTTTTACATAGATATATATATATATATATATATATATATATAGATTAATCCAATTTGCTAAAATTGGGAATGGAAATAACCTGAATGAACACATAGCCTACATTTTATCCCACAGGAATAACTGTAACCGCATTCCTGTGGCTACAGTTATAGTGTACCTTCTAGTAAGGATTTGCCGTAGGAACGCTCGCCGATAACCTAATTCAGCGCGAGTGGAGCATCAGGCAAAAGCTATGTATGGGGGATGCATTTATCCAAAGAAAAACAAAAATACAACTTTACCTTTTCAAGAGCTGTCCATATTTCTACGTCATTGTAAATATTAAAAGGGTCTAGATTGTATCTGATGGTAGCAGAAAACAGAACTGGCTCCTGAGGAATAATTGATATTTTAGATCGTAACTCCTGCAACAGAAAAGGATAATATAATTAAAAATAAAATATCTTAAGCTAGTCATTAAAATAAAATATTTTCGGATTTTTTCGCTACCTGTTTCGAAATTAACGATGTGTCCACATCGTCAATTGTTATTTTTCCTTGAACGTATGCAAATCTAAATAATGCTGAAATCAATGAAGATTTTCCCGCCCCAGTTCTTCCAACTATGCCAACCTAAAACATCAAAATAATTAGTAAGTGTAAACTTTTTACTTTTTAAATAGCTAAAATAAGAATAAATAAATGGTAAAAGTTATAAAATGTTACCTTCCAACTACTGTCTATTATAATACTTAGGTTTTTCAACACAGGGTCGTTATTTGGAAAGTACCGCAGACAGACATTTTCAAAGATAATTTTACCTTTCGTTGGCCATTGCGAGTGTTTAGATATTTCTGAAAATAAGAAAAATTTAAAAATGATGGACATTTCCTAACTTGTTTTACCCTTTTAGACTCTAAGTGAGGCTCTACGTCATCAAATCCAAACTACTGTATGATCTACTAGTACAGGAACTTATATAACCGCTCATTGATAATTCTGATTTGTGTTATCCAGACTTAAACTCAGATCTACTAAACAAATTAGACCGCGTTAGTAACAACTGTATTTGTTTCGGTCTACGAAAATACGAACATATCTCCACTTTTCGCAATCATTTAAAATGGCTTCAGATTCATCAATGCTGAAACGCAAGGACTCTATGTACTCTTTACTCTATTTAAAATGATCAGAACTCTCCATCTTATTTATTTATCTTATTTATTTAAAATCTAGGTTTCAATATCTTGGTTCTTCGCACGATCGATAACTTCCTTCTTCTGACAACCTTCTCCTTGCTACGCCTCGTCACCGCTCTGGGTTTGTTTTCATTCTTTTACTATCCATGCTATAGGGCTCTAGAACGCGCTGTGCTAAATCTACATGTGTCTTCAAAGTGAAGTTAAAAGAACTTTATCTAAAACATTTACAACATTAAACGTTTCTGTGCACAGTCTCGGGCTTCGAGTGAAATTATTCTGTATATTAATTTATATGTATACATATTTATAATATTTATTTAATATATTAAATTTATCTAATATACATGTAAGTACATCTAAATATCTTTATATGTGTTTGTCTATGTTAATATCACAATTTATCCCTACAACCATCTTAGTATTAGTATTAACATAGGTTTAATTTTAACTGTTTGTTCTTTTTACTTATCTGCTAGTTAGTAAAACCTAGTTTTATTACACCACCATTTACATTGTATATTAAGCTTGTGGTAAGCTGGTAGAGAATGCATTAGGCTCGCCACTGTATACTTTTGTTGTTGCAAAAAGAATAAATGATTTGTGAATCTTAACCATCCAGGGCGCCACCCATACGCATACAAAAAAACTCATTTAAATCGGTCCAGCCGTTTAGTAAGAGTATAGTGGCATACACACGTACAGTATAATTATATATATGTCGGCGGCCGATCGTAAAATTCGGCAGATCACGAAATTCCTAGGTTAATTTGAGTCCTTTAAGAGGACGAGGTCTCCGACGCGCGGGGGGTTGGTTTTATCCGTCCACCGAACCCATTGCTGTTACAAATGTAAGTATTCGGAACACCACCGACGGTGGAACAATAGCGTAATTTGTTGAAGCAACTGAAAACTCGATAACCTATTAACTGACACATCGATAAAGGGGTATTCAGGCAAGGAGGTTAATGGACTACCGATCAAGAAATGGCCTGGAGTTAGCGCTTCCAGACGCGAGATCGGACAAAGAGGTCGTGAGTTCAATACCGCTTCGACGTTGCAGAATACCGTTTGTAATTCTTCAAACGTGAGGACCGTTTCTCCAATCACACGGCGGAGGTGAGTTTTGGCGACCTTGACAGCTGCTTCGAAAATACCGCCCCACGAAGGATAGCCGGGAGGATCAAAAATCCAAGTCACGCCCCGTTTGGACAACTCCGAATCAATATACGTACGATTGTCCGACAAAAAGTGAAGGACCTCCTTCAGATAGCGATCTACACCCTTGAAATTGGTACCACAGTCCGAGCGATTTAAATGAGGGAGACCACGCCGACTGACAAACCGCGACAGACATGCGACAAAGGCCTCCGTAGACAAGGCTGAAACGAGCTCCAGATGCACAGCCTTGAAAAACAAACAGAGGAAGACGCATAAATAGGCCTTAAACTGTCGGGCATTGCGAACACTTGACGTCTTCACCAAAAACGGACCCGCGAAATCCAACCCAACCTTAGCGAAAGGTCGAGCGGGCCGGACACGATCGCACGGCAAGTCACCCATTTGTGGCTAGGTCAAGGTTCCCTTTAACCTATAACAAGGGATACATTTAAAAATGACGCTCCGAGCTGCTTGTCTGGCGGACAAAATCCAGAACTCTCGCTGCAGACAAGCCCGCAATGCGTTGAGACCGGCATGACAGTTCCTAACATGGCGGTCCCTGATCAGCATCTCAACAAAATGACCGCTCTTGGGCAACAAGAGAGGATGCCGAGCCCCATAGGGCAATTCTGAGTGACGAAGCCTACCACCCCACTCGCAAAAACTCCGACTCGTCCAGAAACAAATTAAGACGAGCACGATTCCCTCAATTTCCCGTTCTCTGAACGGAGAAGACGAATTTCCTTCCCAAACGACTGAGCCTGTACCAGTCGAACACAGGAGAGGAGAGCATCATGACGCTCTTCAGGAGATAAGACTGAAGACGTCCGTGACTGTGACCTGTTTCTTAAGTTTTGGAGAAACCTCTTTATCCAACCGGTGACACCAACGAGCTTGTTGAGAGAACTGAACCGATTAAGTAAGAAGTTCGGTGAAGTGTCTTCAGTCTGCTCAACAGCAGAGACCTTTGACCCTGGCAGAGGGTCAACAAACTCCGCAACTGTATGAGGCCAAGTGTCCTCAGAAGAGGCCAGCCAGTAACGACTTGCGAGGCAATCAGGCCCCGTAAAGCGCAATCTAGGGGATTCAAGGACCCTGGCATGTGACGCCAATCCAGAGACTCCGCAGAAGACTGGATTTGGGAGACACAATTGGCCACGAAGGTTTCTAGGGCATGAAGGGACGCCTTAAGCCAAAACAACACGATTTGGCTGTCTGTCCATGCCGTGACGGAGTAAAATTTGACCCATTGACCCAATGTGGAGAAGACATAGTTGAGGAGTCGAGTCAACAATGCAGCTCCTGATACCTCCAGCTTGGGGATCGTCAACTTGGTCCGCAAAGGTGCAACCTTACTCTTTGCGAACACCAGACTAACGCGAACATGACCATTGCTGTCAACGGTGCGGAGATAAACGACAGCCACATAACCGGATTTCGACGCGTCAAAGAAACCGTGAAGACTGGCCCGATAACGACCTGGGGTTAAGATTGACCGAGGCATGGAGACATGTTAAAGGTCCGAAAGTGTCTCATAAAAACGTAGCCAATAAGACAACAAGTCTCCGGCCAACGGGGTATCCCAGTCGAGACCAGAAATCCAGAGCTCCTGTAGGAAACATTTGGCCCAAAAGACTACAGTATTGGTGTTTAGCTCATAAACAACCAATGGAGAGGCAGGATCCTCTCTCCACGAAATGAGCTGAAACCGTCTATCTTCTGGGTGTATCATGACCTGACGGAACATCATTTTAATGGCAGCCACAAATACAACCTGGTGGCGACGAAAACCAGTCAAGATGTCCGAGATGTCTACCTGAAGCTGCGTCAGGCAGTCGTTCAAGGATACACCCGAAGATGTAGGTGCCGACCCATCAAACACCACCCGTATCTTGCCATTTTTAAAGACGGCGTGATGTGGAACAAAATAATGTTCGTTGCCTTTCATTCGTTGCCTTTCAACTCGAACTGCGAAACCGACATGTGACCGAGAGATTCGTATTCACGCATAAAATCCAAGTATTTTGTGTGGAATTCTCTATCACGACGCATCCGGCGCTCCACGGATAATAACCTTTTTTCGGCTATTTTCCAGGAGTCACCCAGGTTCAGACGGGAGGGTGAGAGATGCAGTCGAGTGAAAAACCGGCCAGAATTTAGACGACTCGTATTGGCGAGAAAATACGACTCGCACTCGTCGTCGACTGGTCGAGTCCGTGGCGCTGGGGGGGCTCTTCGATTTCCCAAAAGCGCTGAAGGGAGTCAGCGAGCGAGAGTCCGACCTGCACCGACGAAGCCGTAGACGCCAGAGCGGCGAAAAAATGTGCTGGGCCCATTATAACACATAACATTAATCAGTCGGAACAGCGACCAACCCACCTGCATAAGTAGCATGGCCTTGTCCAGTCCGAGCAATCCAAGGACATCAGCGCCAAGCAGAAGTTCCACAGGACCAGGTAGGTGGAACCTTTCATCGGTCAGCTGCAGAACAGACGAGAGATCCAGCACGTCCGTCGGCAGGGGCACCTGAGGGTGATGACAAAAATATCCCTCAGGACAACAGCTCCTAGATGATACTGCATGCTAGGATGGAGCAAGGAGGAAAAGGAAAACAAGACTGTACCCACGATGTTGTCCTCCCGTAGACCCGCTACTCCAGAAATCCCATGACTCTGCGAACTTACCTGTAAGCGGAGACGCTTCTCCAGCCACAGCGACATTAGACACCCCTGAGCGCTTGAGTCCAAAATGGTGCGCACAACCACACCAGGCCCGTGCGGAGAATGAATTAGACCACCTGCGCGGTGGGCAAAACTGTTGTGAGAGGTGGTGGAGAGACTGGTGAAGCGGCTGCCACGAGTCAACGGGCGTTGGCCCGACCCGAGCGCCGTACTTGGACCCGGGTGAGGGTGGTGACAGACGACCATCCCGTGGGCTCGCCCGCGGTGAACGGGGCGGGGAAGGTCGATGTCGCACTGGGGACGGGGGTGATTGGGTTCGATTCAGCGGCGACGAACCCCCGCCCGTACGAGCCGTAGACACACCTGCATGAGTCATCCGAGGACCATCCTCTCGGATGGGCATACATAAGCCCGGGTGGTGACCCCCACTACACTTTGTACAAGGTCGCGGCTGTCGACAGTCCTTGGCTAGGTGCTCCCCCAAACAATAATAACATAGGCCTAGCCTATGGGTCAAAAATCGTTTTCGGGCCACCCCAGATTTTCTGAACTGGTGGCAATCCAGAATCGTGTGTCCCGGTTCATTACACACCCCACACCGTTCAGTCCGTTTAACTGTCAAAATTTAGAGGGGCCGAAACGACCCGGTACCTCGCGAAGTCCCGGGACGAGGTTGTTGATTGTTTGTGTTGTGTTGTTGTTAGCCCCTCCGACCGCAGCTGGTTAACCGATATCAGTTGTGGAATACCTAAAATGGCAGCTACATGAGTATCCGCAATGCGACGGTTATTTTGGTACCGCTTCACTAATAACTCCCTGGCTATATTATAATTGACATCAGTGATGTCCAAATGTTTTATCAAACAGAGAGGCTCATCCCTGATAGACGTTAAAAGGTAACTTAATTTTTGTGAGTCAGATAAGTCAGTCCGTCGGTGCACAATGCTATCAAAAAGTGTGATAAAATTAGTCCACTCATCGAATGATCCGCTAAAATGAGGAATATCTAAAGTTGGCAACCGTTCGTTGCATTTTTGTTTCGAAACCTTCCTATTTGCCGGCTGCAGGCTAGTCTCTAATGTCGACACAGCCTCGTTAACCTTGTTCACTACTGACATACAAAAATCATAGTCAGAATTTACCGCGTTTAGGATAGTTTCGTCATCTGTTAATGATAAGATATCCTGGTATGCCTGTTCCAGTTCATTTACTCTTGTCGAAAACTGTTCTGCTCTTTGCCTCAATGCAAACGTCTGATCTTCCCGTGTAACGAGCCATAAAAAACATGAAAACCATCTCACTTAATTCGTTATAATAGCCCTTAACTCCTTGACCGATGACGTCATATTTTATAACTAAATTAATACACAATAAACAATCCAAAATAAAGACACAAACAAACGACTATGTTTGTTATATAAACAGTTTGTTACAGCAACCAAGTTACTATATAAACCCCAAAAAAAACCCTAACTACCATGTACAAAAATCCCGACTACACAATTACACAAATTGTTACGTTATCGTAATCATAACAAAACAACTATTTTAAAACCTATTTATTCCAATCTATTTTAAGCGCAATAACAAAGAGGTAGGTAAGTCAAGCTAATATTATTATGTCCGACGAACGATTATATGAGATAAGACCGGTGAACTATACGACGTCACAAATTTTAAATTGTAATTTACTGTAAATCCGACAAAAACAAACTAACCGA
This sequence comes from Apoda limacodes, assembly GCA_946406115.1. Lineage (NCBI taxonomy): Eukaryota > Metazoa > Arthropoda > Insecta > Lepidoptera > Limacodidae > Apoda > Apoda limacodes. The sequence continues at coordinate 16,436,548 of OX291546.1, forward strand.
CACTTTAAAATAATTTGTAATACTATCCAAACACCTATATCTGCTCCGAACCAGGCTCTAAGCTACCAACTTGTTTACTAAAAAGGCCACATGTAGGCCGTAAGAAGGCATGGTCTTACCCGAATTTGGCGTCATATGTTTTTGATAACGTTTTTTGTGTAAAATGGGGTGTAGTGAGTAGTATGTTTGTTTTCGTGTGTGTGATTAGTTTCACTATAACTTTTAAATATAAAAATTAGCGCACGGACAAAAACGTAGCCGCGAGGAGACGCACAGATTAATGACGACTGACTAGCGCACAGAGTATGCAAAGAACGAAAGCCTAGCTCGAACGATCCGAACACCAACCAGACGATTCATTCTTTACTAAACAGACGCTATTAATAGCTGAAAATGGTGCAGTAAAATCTAATATATGAGCATTGAGCAAGTGTGTTTGAAATTTAAAAAAATGTTAAGTAAAAGGCACTTGTGCGGTTATGACAAATTACCCACAGAGTACTTATCTGTATGTATACGAGAACAAATGCGTTATGGACGCTATTAAGAAGCTGAAAATGGCGGAGTAAGGAATGCCTTATGAACAACTGTGTTAAAAAGAACGAAATAATATAGTTGAACTTGTTCACATTTAGAGGTATACCTTAATAGTTAATATTTACATTTGTACAAACTCTGAATAACCGTAAAATTATGTTCTAGTAAATGTTATTGCAATCCGTTAGAACTGTATTTTTGCATAGAAATTCAAGGCATCACTAAACTCACAGATAGGTATTATTTAGTAAATAACCTTTACATACCTATATAATTATTCTTTACGTGTGTTCCTCACTGAATTTCTCAAAAACTGTTGCATCGATTTCGAAGAAATTTCTATACAAATTAAGATAAGCTTACCCTCTTTACATGTATTCGTTTCAGTTTCAATTTGTGTATATTCCAACATTCGTTCTACACTCGTAAGTTGTGCAATAAACTCCACCAGCATTTTAACACCATACTGAAGCGAGTAAACCAGCATCACAGTTTGGGTCAGAGCCAGGCCTACATCACCCAGTGCTATTTTATTACCTACACAGAAAACACAAATATGATTAATATTTAGGTTTATGTTGAGGTCTCCTTTACTATAATACGAGCAACTTAAGACCTGTACTATTTTTAAAAATGTAGTATGTACTGTACAGGTTAAGGTACGAGAGCAAAAATTGACCTAGCACGGTCTAGGTCTAACAACTTGGGTTGCTTGCGCAATATGATACGTAATTTAGTTTGCTTTCCTAGTAGCCAAGTGAGTGGCCATCTACCATGCCGGGGTGCGCAAGTGCGAATCCTGCAATGTAGTCAGATATTTAGTTTTTACTAGCTGACCCGGCGAACGTTGTTTCTCTTTTTTAAAACAACTGGCGCGCCAACAATTGTAACAATTGACCAAAATTTCCATACAATCGCGTTAACATTAGTATGCAAATCCGACACGCACTTGCCCAGTTTTTTCTTCTCAGAAATCTTCCCTGGCGTGTGCACAACTTACCAGCTCAGCACAGCTTACAAAAATTTAATTACAATCAGTTTACCTTTAGAGTACTAGCCCGACTCACATTTGACATTTTTTTCTTACATAAAAGCCTTGCTCTGACTATAACAAACACAAAAAAAAAGAATTATCCAAAATGGTCCAGCCGTTCTCGAGTTTTTGTGAGAAAAACTAACGGAATTTGATTTTTATATAAGGATTTTCTGTTTTAACTATTAAAAAGGAAATCAGCTATCATTTTGTTTATATATAATAAATATTTGTATATCTGTACGTTTTTTTCGATATGCCATTCCTATCAACAACTGGGGTCTTGCAAAAATCTAAAAAAGTTCCTCTTTTTTACGACATCTTCAGACGAGTGCTGAGAAATATGGGTACTAATTTTTATACAGAAGAAAACACATGGACACAGAATAATTTATTAAATTTAAATTTATTTAGTTATAGAAATTACGATTCAAGTCGGTTTAGATTTGGAGGAGCGAAGTGGGTAATACGAAACCCCGATTTCAATAAACGTGACTAGATATTAATTTTAATTTATTTATAATTAATTTTTGGTGTGCAATAAAGTATCTATCTATTTATTATCAGCCAGTGGTGCAGTTGTCCCTATAGCAGCAATCGCACATCGGTATCTTGGCTCGGGTGTCTAGCGCGACAGCAAATATTTTTCAGATAGATCTGTATTCGCTTGGGTCTATTTCCTCTTACGAGCTAGGTACCTATCTAGAGGTGACGTCCCTGAGAAACTAAACAGATACAAAGTAAGAGCTATAAGAATAACTGTAATGAAATTACTTTGTGTTATGCATTATATCACTCTAATACCAAGTTTTGCATACTAGGTAAATATATTTAAAATGAATAAAAATATAAAAAATTTCTTCCAGACTATCTTTAGATAAAAAAATATGATTCCAAATATGTAAGCAGACCTTAAAGTAATCATCAAAAAATATTTACGACAGCCTAGTCGGTAGTGTGCCCAGCTGCAGTGCAGAGGGTGTAGGTTTGATTCCTGCACTGGACAACATTTATGTGATAAACATTTGTGTTTGACTTGAGTCTGGGTGTTGAGTGAGTGAGTGGGGTTTATATTTGTATCCGTTGTCTGGTACCCATAACACAAGCTTTGCTTACATTGGGGCCAAACGGCGTGAAATGTCTAAAATATTTATTACACATGTACCTACCAAAATCAATAAACACCAAAACGAAGATTAGGATGGTGAAGTATAGCATACACGTAACATCTAAATAAGTGCCAAGCGCTTCGCCACCAGCTATGATTCCGTTCCAAGCACCAGTGTGTAGATCCTGTAAACCAAAATGTCACCTACCTTATTTTAAAATGCGTAAATGCATTACGAGAATGCCTACATTTTAATTAAGTTATTAATTTTAAAAAGAAGGTTTTATAACTTTGATGTACTGTAATTTAATTAAATGACTAGATTCTTATTAGGTAATAAGGTTTTTTTTATTTCTTCCCGGGTAATTAAAGCACTGGATTTACTCGGGTGCATGCCTTGTCGTTACCCCTCTTCTTAAAAAACCAACATCTAAATCACGTCATATTCAAAGTGAATATTACAAAAGTCGCAATATTAAATAAAGTAATCATGCGTGTAAAATAAATTAAAAAAAAAGAATTTGGTACTGATTTAAGTCATTGGCATTATACTGTCCCAGCATAATAATCGATTCTTCCAGATTGAGAAATGATTCCATATACGTAAAAAGACCTTATGTTTATCATCAAAAAAATATTTGCGACATTGTTATGCAATATTACACATGTAACTACTAAAAACAAAATTAATAAAAGTTACTAGATTAAGGTCATTGGCATAATATTCTATTCAGTTACATTTTTCTTAATATAAGACATTATTGAAAATCGTGTCACTGGGTCTATCTATTGCCATCGTGTTAATCAGCTAAAAGACCAATCTGTACTCACTTGGTGTTTATCAAATTCTTCGATGAGCCTATTTTGCGCCCCGTTCGCTCTGACAGTCGTTATTCCACTGAGTGACGATGTGACCATATCAAATACGGGACTTTTAGCTAGCGAGAAAAAAAAAAGTAAGGTTAAGTTCTTTATTTTGTTTTATGCAAAACGAAAATAATTTATCTTTAATATCATCAATATAAACAAAGATTATTATGTGTATAGCAAACATACAGCCTAAAGATGAACCTTGAGACAGGAATTGACTATAAATGGAAAAACGCCGTTTTTTTACTACCCTAGAGTGAATGGGGCTTTATTGAGTAAAAATATTTTTTATTGTTTTTATCGTCAAAACAAAGAAACAGAGAGCAATCAAAATTGTCTTCCTTTTTTACGGGTTTGTATGTTATACACACTCCATTTAAGCAAAAAAAAAAGAACAAAGCGGTTGCCCAAAGTCAGAACCTACTATGGGCTTTAAAATTTATAACCTAATCTTGTAACATTCATATTAGTTTCGCAAATGTATAATACAATACGCTCTCAAATAGTTAAATAATATTATTTTGTTTGCAAAATAACAAAATTAGAAACAAAAACGTCACTTACAAGTGCTCTCTAACCGTTTCAAGTCTTGTGCTGCCTTCAAGTACAGTTTAACAATAAGGTAAACGATTGTAATAAGCACGAAAGATGGAATCAGTGTCCAATATAAAGCGATTGCGTTCAGTGTCAGAATGACCAGGACATTGCAGCTAATTTGTGATAGATCCATAAGAGCTCTCGGCAATACATCGTCTACTGCTCCAACGTCTTTGACAAATCGATTTAGAATGCGACCTGAAATATTACCAGTAAGATTTTTTTTCCATTTAATATTTTTTTAAACAATCATAGGGTAAAAACATTAACGGTTTGGTTATATCTAAGTTTTTACGAAACAAAATTTATCTTTTTTGATGATATTAAATGAAATTGATTTAATACTTTCATGCAAATACTTACCTGAAGAATTTGTGTCAAAAAACTGCATAGTAGCACGTAATATAGTAGAAAACATTTTTTTATGAAGTTTGTTAGAAATAGCTACGCTGAATTTGACGAAGGGTATGACGCGAATATTAATAAGGAGTATCCCCAAAACAACTATACAGCCATGGATAATAATGTACTGAGCAGTCGTAAACTTTCCAATTTTGACATGCATACTAGTTTCTGTAAAACAAATGAATTCGTTAAACTAGAAGATTACAGTAGGTACTCCCGTCACATTTACATTGAACAATTATTTAAATGATTTTATTTACCTAGTTATGGGTTAATATTTTGATAAATATACACATATAAAATATAATCGTATATCTAACGTGGAATAAGTAGAAAGAGGGCCATTGTGATAATCCTATTAAATTTTAAACTATTAAAAAGTAGAAAAAATATGGTATAAAAGTAATGTGATTAAGGGTAGATTTATTGATTTTCTCGAGATAATGTAAAGGCTGAGCCAGCAAAGTGGGCGAAACATTTCATTGTGTTATAATTGTATGATTTGATTGTACCAAGATCTTCGAAATGACCTTAATTCAGCCAGGATGATGGCAACATTTTTAACTAGTCTCCAAATATCCCATTTTTGGCAATAGTCTTAGAATTTTCAAATTTAGCCGTTTTCCTAATAGGACTTTAAGTTCCAAATATACTTAAATAAAAATCAATTACCACGAAACATCCCTAAAAACGGTTTTTTTTTCATTCGTCTACTATTATATCCAACTGGTGGTACAAACAAGCATTTTTTTTGCCGTGGACCAACTAAATAGTTGAAAATTAGAAAACCGAAATTTTCGTACAGCTGCATGGCCAGTTGGACCGCTGCCCCAAAATGTTAATATTAACACTTTCAACACTTTTAACCGCTTTAAAAAAGGAGGTTCTCAAATGAGGTTTTCACGAAGGCTTTATACTGAACTAAGCATCATTCCTTTGTAATCGACTTTTAAAAGGATCGAAGTTATTGCAGTCGACAACGTAGTATGAGTCGGATTAGCGCACTGAGGGTTTAATACGGAATATAAATACCAAAGCTTTTTCACTAAGTTCAATTGAGGACAGGTTTTTGCACTTAAAATCTTTAAGCTTTATTCCGGGTGATAGCTTTAAAATGGCTGGTACCGTTCGTCGTAGTTCATTCTTTAGGTCGAAGCATCTACTACGAAAGCGGTTAAACCAATAACGCAGGGTGCGTTCTTTAGCCGTATCCTCTCCAAACTCAGCATTGACATGAGCAGTTTCTGCTGCGTTAGTACCACGTCGGAATTTGTATTCTGGTTCGAATATTATTCTGAGTTTTTCTGTATCTACCTATCTTCAAGTTTAAAAGCGGAATGTATTTGTAAAAACAATTAAAAGTCAAATGTCAAATTTCATATCTTATTTTAATTTTTCGACGTATATATAACTTTCACGTGAAAAAAGTTTTACTCTGAAATCTGACATTATACAGTTTATTTAAAACGGCAATTTCATATAAAGCCACTTTATAGTTCAAAAACAAAAATAGAAGCATATAGAGCATCAGAAGCAGTGTAACTAAGTTTGGCTCAACACGAAAATGGTTGGTGGAAAAAGAATGTCACGGTTTCTGATGAGGTGTATAACCTGCCGCTGATTACCCCCTTTTAGGAAATAAAACCGTAAAGCTATACAAACATATACATATATATACATGATAGCATTTATACGGAATTGTAATTGAACGATGCTATTGCGATATTATCTTTAATCACACATTTACCTATTTTCGATCCATTTATTCCTTTTTCGTATATTGCCATATTATTAGTCCTGAAATTAAAATATCATGTCTTTAAAATCCGTTGAAAAAAGATCAAATTTTTTTTCTTTTGCGTTTTCAGGGTAAATGGTGTTGAATTTTGACCGCCTTTGTAGAAACAAGAGTTTAACTTAGTATGTTTCTATAATTAAATACGAACCTCACAAAGAATTGTCATTGAACAAAAGACATTATTGTAGGAGGTTTTTTTTCAAGAATGTCTTTTGGTAAAATCTAATAAAGAATCGCAAATTGTCGAGATGAGCTGGGAAACTAGTTACGTTTATCAATATATTTTCTATAAACAAATTTGTTTTTAATTTTTATTAATTAAAATCTTAAAAAAGCTTGTATTTTTTTAACACGTTACAGAAAATATAAGTTTTTTCGATTTATTTTACCAACTTTATGTTTATGTACTTATCTATAATTCTTTGTTAGACTCGTAGCGTCGAGATATACAAAAAAACATAATTAACTTTATGCAAAAACATAAAGCTGTTTTCCCTGTCTTTAAAGTGGAATGCCTTCTGCGGTAACGTTAGTTGACAATGTGTTTATTGGCATCCGACTATAAGGAGAATGAAACACTTAACTAAATGTGTAATATGCATAAGGTTTAGTTTTTATATTTTAAGTGGGGTTTTTGTTATACTGCTAACAATTGTTAAGTCATGTAAGCTAACAAGTACCTAACAAACTTTCTCTGCAAAATTTAAGGCAGAATTTCTATAACAATTCTTTGATAACAGACTCATTATCTCTTCTATTACTTATTTTGTGATTACAGTAGGAAAGTTTGCAATAGCAAAGTTCATCCATGTGGAATTTGGTTATAATCAATGGTATTCAAGTATTATTATATGTTATCTACACTAGGTTTTAACAATTAGCATGTTTAGAAAGTGAAATGTAACTAAATCAATTTTGTTAATTTTGCTGCCTCAGTTTTTGCGTGATAGTATGATATCTACCTCTTTTAGTACGTACACTATCATTGGTTATAGTTATGTTTATGGAAATTGGAAATGGAATTTTTCTGGATATTAATCCTAAAAACAGCTGTTGTCCTTCTTCGTCTCTTCAATAGTCTCCGTTCCAAATTTTAGTTCAATAAATTCTTCGTTACAATGAGGAAGAACAAAACAAACTCACTATTTCATTAAAAATATTAGTAAGGATATTTACCAACCAGTAGCTGACCCAGTAGTCACTCGATCCACATACAGCCGCGGATATAATTATCATCATAAACGTAAATAAAACGAAGCCCCAATGGTAACCAGATGAAAAGTAGGCTGTCAATACTCTCCAGCTTAGATTACCCGATTGTCTCTTCTCTGCTACCATCTTTTGGGCTTCAAATTGAGAAAGTTCTTCTTTTTCTGAATTTGATTTAGTCCGTAATCTTGAAAATTTTTTGTTTGACTCCATTGTCTGTTAAGAGTACTACGAATTAAAATAAAACGGCCTGGTACCAATTACGACACGAGCAATTCCTCTTTGTATATTAGATTTGAATTCATCATTTAAAAAATCAAACAGAATTAGGTTTCATTGATTTGAGATTTTTCAAAAAAAAATTGAAGCCATATTGGATCCGAAATCTTGATTTTTTTATAAAAGATAAGAATTTAGCATCCTCAAAAACCCAACAGAGCTCTTATCTTATCGCAATTAAAGATTTTTTGCAGAAATGTAGTTTTGATTTTTGATCACCCGGTCAGTAAAGTATGTTGCACTGAATACGTTTAAATTGAGGTGAAACTGTCTCCCTACAAAAAGAAATCGTCTCATATTTCGTCGTTTTAAGAAAATATCCTAAATTTATTTGTACCATTTCTGCTCGTGATTTGAATTTTAGATTTTAATTAAATTGACTACTTACTAAAAATAATTCCTCTTTATTTTATATCCAGATGTATGCTCTTGTTGAATTAATAATTATATGAGATTAAATGTTACTGAAATGAGTCCGAAAATCGAATTTGCTGAATTTGTGTTTTGTTTAAGTTTTGAGACCTAGGGATCGACTATTCGACATCGAGTGATGTTTGAGTGTGTGAGTGTTTTCGACCGATTAGATTTATCGAAATTTGAATTGATCCTCTTCACCTGGAATAGAAATAAATAGCTTTTAAGATATTGAACTAGGGGTTAGTTTTTAATAAAGAAAAAACTTTGAAAATAGTTTACGAGGATGCCAGACCCAATTTTTTATCAGTTTATAAATATGTATAGATAGCGGATCTAATATGCCGTACATTTTTGAAAAAAAATATTTTGTCAACACAATTTCTATTGTGTATTTGAAGGTGCTGAATTTAAATTTTTATTCGTCTTAAATTCTAGATGGCGGATCTAATATGACGCAAATTTTTTGGCAATCTTCGATATAAGTAGTTGCTGCCGTGCCAATTTTTATATTTTTTTATTAAAAGTATCTTACTTTAACTACAGCATTGTCTGTATTCGTGTCTTTATCGTCGAATGATGTGGCAGCAGCTAGCATTTTGACAACATCTTTTCCAGATGACATGAGGTCAACAAAAGTACCCATAGCTTCTATTTTTCCCTGTCAACAAAATAAACATAAAGTTTTGAGGGTTCCTTCTTTCGTTCCTTCTTTTAATCAGACATATCTCGATTCTACTAAGGTGATGACTTGCCCACCTTGTTAACTCGTTTGCAAGAATCTGATTAATTTTGTTTAGTCCTCAATACATTTTTTGTTGTAAATAAAATATATGTTATAGTTCAAACCTTAATTAAGTGGATTTCATAATATTATAATAAGTACCTGGAGGACCGAGCTTTGCTCGTTTTTTTTTAAACAACGCCAGCCTAACCTAGCTAGATCGAATTATCGTCCCCGAAACCCTCTGCATACTAAATTTCATGAAAATCGTTGGAACCGTTTCCGAGATACAGATTATATATATATATACCCATATATACAAGAATTGCTCGTTTAAAGGTATTAGATTTGGCTATTAACATAATAAGAAAAAAAAATCTCAAACTGTATTTTTGGGCTATCATTATTATTATCTTCATTATTATTTAAAAAAATATATATTAATTTGACCAAGTGAATTTGCTAATTTCATAGGTGTTAATAAATTATTGCACCAACACGGGAATTGCACCTTATTTTTTTGCAATTTTTTTGTTTTTCTTTTGCTACGGAAATGATTTCTTTGCTTCACCGATTTTCGAAATATCAATCGTATCTCGTAATCGTATAATTCAAACTTTTTTTCAATAAATAATCAACACAATTTCATATTTGTTATTTCTTATTTTAGTATTGTTTTATTCGGCAATATCTTGATAGGCAAAGGACTTAGTATACAATTGGACGCGGCGCAATGCATAGCTTTGTAAATTTATCGATACTCATTCATCATATATCATTTTATGCACCACTAGTTAATTGTCATAAGAGATTTTTAATGCTGCCTAGTACTGCAGCAGAGCTCTGACTGGTCGCAACAACTTCGCTTCTGGTTAAAATTACACCAATGGTATAACTTACAGTACCCCCGCCCCGCTTCCACGTAAACTGGTTGATGTGGTTTTCATACTTTTTCGAATTATTATCAGTCTATGCTACTCTAATGTGTTTGATCCCGCCTATAAAATAATAATTATGTAAATAAGTAAATGGGTTGTATTCTGAGTTTATATTTCCTTAGAACACAAACTCCAAGTTCAAGCAGCATATTTGTGTAAATATTTCAAATAATATTAAATGTATTCTGAGTGCATATTATTTACTTCGTTGAAAATTATTATGTAATCAGCAGCCTTCAGAAAATGCACTTGGTGAGTGACAAGGATCCTGGTGTGTCCACTTAGGTACCCGTTGATGCAGCCTTCGAACAGTTGTCGGCCAACATTCGCATCCACAGCTGATAGTGGGTCGTCCAGTAAGTAGATATCGGCCTGTAGTAAGAAAAATTGTCAACAGCATGTCGGGTCAGTTTTTGTTTCGCGTAACAGGGAACACCGCGTAACGAGAAACTCCCTTCCTGGCGCTGACTCACCTTTAAGTTCGAGGCTCAGGCTGGTCGAAGGAACGACCCCAAAAGCGACAACCCAACCGAGGGTCCCTCCGCGGGGAGCCCTTGAGCGTTGGGCGCTATATGGGCTGAGACTCCTTCGCTTTGTGGTCCGTTTGTCTATTTCTCAGACCCTTTTTCTTAGGAAAGTGTCGAGGTATTCTGTTGAAATTACTATCAAATACTAAGGGATACGGTCCCTTGAAGCCCAAAATACTAATAAAGTATTCTTAAATATTAGCCTTAAACCAGTTATAACCCTCTTAACATTATGCCACGACCCTTAGGAGCCATGAAAAACGAAAAAAAAGTCAGAAAGAACCCAAAGCGAAAACAAAGTAATAGCACGGGTAATCGATGCGGCGGGTGGTGTCAGCAATGGACAACAAGGAACAACGTCTGCTAGGGAGCTTTTTATGAACAATGTCGTGTAAGCCATAATTCGAGAGAAAATGTATGCAAGTGCTTTCACGGATCTTGGAAAGTAATATCTGCTTTCATAAATTTTGCTTTCGAATTCCTGACTCTGGTGTACTCGAGACTGTTCTTTGCCAGGTCAGCTAGTATTTAATAGTTTTATACCATTTATAATAATCTATACCACAACGTTTGTTGTGGTTAAGTTGCATTCCTTTCTATAAATTGCTCGAGATAAGTTTATTCAATAAAATATAATTTTATAAATTGCTCAGGTCAAGTTACATTCGATAACATACTTTACTACAAATTACTTTTGCTAATTTACTATCTGTGACGTACTTTTCTATTAATTCCTTGAGCCAAGTTACATTGCATTCCGTAAAGAGCTTTTAAAGAATTATTCAATCTAAGTTACATTATATTCTATACCTTACTTTTCTAAAAATTGATTGAGCTAAGTTATATTATATTCCGTAACTTACCTCTCTATAAATTGCTCGAGCTAAATTAATCCTAGCTCGCTGACCTCCAGACAGCATTATTCCTCTTTCACCGACAAAACTCTGATCTCCGTGAGGGAACTGCTGGAAATCCTTCTCGAGAGCACATATTTTACAAATCTAAAAAATAAATAACCGTTGAATTTTAATTTCTTAATTACTATTACCTACTTAATAATTATAAACACAAACACTATTGTCTATACTAATATTAATGTACTAGTGATATTATGAAGAGATAATGTAAGTTTGTTTGTATATAGTTAGCGAGATAATCTCTGGATCTTCTTTTAAAAAAATTTTTATGTAGGGGTATGTAAGAACCGAAAAAGCTGCAATAGAGTGCTAGTGCTAATAAATTACACAAGCTATGGTGGCCTAGTCGTTTCACTGTCTACCTTGCGTTTTGAAAGGCGGGCGTTAGAACACCATGAATTGAGGAAACCTGCTTACGTTTGTAAATTAATGTTGCTGAATGCTGTAGATAAAATTTAGCAGCAGTTCATGTGTTTTCGGCTTAGTTTGGTGGAGGTGAGGAGAGAGGAGGGGAAGTTGAAAAGAGTGGAGAAGGGCCTAAAACGTAACAACGTTCACCTAATTAACCAGTATGAATACGTTTTGTATTTTCTCTTGTTTTTTTGCATTATCCAAATTGTGTATTTTGGATTAAACTTTTTCCACGTTTGTAACCTTACCTTTTCATATCTATATTTTTCGAAAGGTAATCCAAATGTAATGTTTTCTCTAACAGTACTACTGAATAGCCAGGCATCTTGGGAAGCGTACGAAACTTTTCCGTAAATTGAGATGCAGCCTGTGCACGGTGGAAGTTCCTTCAGTAGTAATTCTAGAAACGAGGACTGCAATAAAAACATGTGTTTTTATTTCTTTTTTTTTTTTATAACATAATATAACTTAAAGGTTTTGTCAATATACATGAGGAATGAGGTTCCACGCAGGAACATGAAATGAAATCGTTGAATAAAATATCTATGGAAATATTATATACAGCTCATCGGAAACGCAAAAACAGATACATCGTTGAAAAGACTACAAATACCTTGCTCAAACTAGTGGGTTTCTGTAGTATATATTGAAGAGTGCTACCACCCACCTCCGAGATGCATCATCGTACTCTCTTCACCAAGTATAATGACATGTATTGGACTCGTATGAGCCCAAACCAAATGAGCCCAAACTCGAGGGGTTTACTAGAAGCCATCGAACAGTTCCAGACTCATCATCACATTAGCAAGATGGAACAATATTATTGAATTGTCATCGGATGTAATTACATACATTTACGAAATTTCAAATTGATACCAAAGATTATATAAGTTACTACGATACGACAGTTAGAAATGTATGCATAAAAAAAATTAAATCTATCCATCCATACACCCATAGTGATATTATAAATGCGAAAGAGTCCGTAGAGTGTTATAAATATTAGCACGTATGTAGATCAGGATCAGGCAAGGCCTGGCTACGTACGTACTAATATTTACAACACTACAATGCTCCATTCTATTTAAAAAAAACTAAACGCTGTCACTTCAGTAAACTCCTAGTTAAGACAAGCTCTGCAAGTTACTTTGTAGATACTAATTGTAGCTTTAATAAAGAATACAACAATATTAAGCTATTCAGTGATTATTATTAACTTCAAACTGCTGCTGGAAGCGATAACGACCCTTGTCGTTACAAGTCGTTGTTTGGGACCTTTTCGTGGCTACACCGCTAAGCCGAACTTAATTAAATTTGGCAAAATGATACACCTTGAGGAAGGTCAAAAGCTACTTAAAAATGTCAAGTGTAAGTCGGATGCCTTACTATAATAGAGAAATTTCCTTAGGAATCCCACGTCGACAACCAAATTTAGCGCGGGTGGAGCCGCGCGTAAAAATTAGTATTATACAAATAATTTAAGTCTGTAAATTATAGTAAACATCATGTCGACCTTTTTACGGAATTTGTTGCTAGATGTTAACTTGACAATGTGATTTGGCATGAAAATCCATGACGGCATGAAATAAATGTGTTGAACCTACTTTCCCTAGTGTAACCTACAATCATAAATATATTTTAAAAGGATATTTAGAAAATGGTTATAAGTCATCACTACTTACCTTCCCTGATCCGACTGATCCGATAACTGCACATAATCTTCCTTTAGGTATGTTAACGGAGATGTTATTCATTGCTAAGATGTTCGTATCATTAGTCCAGCTTGCTGATACATTTTTTATTTCTATTGCGTTTCTGTCTAGGTTTGATTTGTTTTCATCAATAATTTCGTCTGACACAAAATCTGTTTATTTGCATAAAACAAAACATACTTTATAATTAATTTAAAAATAATCGACGGAAATAGTTATAATAGCAAAAGTAAATTATGTATTATAATTTAACTAGTAATTCTTAAAGCGAGTATTAACACTCGTTCTAACATAGATAATTTTGTTTAAAGTCTTAGGACGATTACTTTAAGACTTTAAGTACTTGCCTAGTGCGAGCCAGGCTATGTTGGTACGGTAGCCCTCGAGTCTGCGAGTCTGACTACTAATTACTAGAACACTAATCTTACCGTATCTTACTTACCGTAGTTAATGTGAGCTTCGGTATTGGCGTGATATGACATTGAAGTGATTGTGGGCTTAGATCTACTTTTGGTGTTACTAAGTACTAGTGGATCTGAGAACGTTAGACTCTTCACTAGATCAGGTCGTTCTTCTGTCAATAAAATAAAATAGTAGATATAAGAAGAAAGTGGTAGAAATAGAGGTTTGTAAAGAAAACTGAGCCTTTTTTATTAACCGGTAATAATATAAAGTTGGTCTAAATAAATTGATTTCAAGATAAGTTATTCCAATAAAAAGCACAAAATTTGACTCAAACCTATATTACGGCGTAGTGTACCGTTATTAATGCTCATGTCATTCATTTAATTACATTATTATCAATCAATAACTCAATAAAATATAGTGGTAAAATAAAATATTAAAATAACATAAAATATATAATTATAATTTATAAATTAAAACAGAAATTTTATGCTCCTGGCCGCTCATAAATGTTTTAGTTTCAAATGTTATGTTTTTTTGACCATAAGAAGTCATCATCGTTGATTTATTTAAAATGACTGGAAATCACGTGTCACTTTTTCATCACAAGTTCGAGTTCGTCGTGAGAAGCAAAAATGAAATTAACGCGAAACAATTTTAGGGCGTTGATTTTAAAAGTTCACTAACACCGCAAGACTGCCCTGTTTGGCTTTAAATTAAAGAAAAGCACCTCATCTGAGCACCGTAAGGCGTTGGTACGCAGAATTTGAACGTGGCCGGGTTACTCTCCATGATGAAATTCGTAAAGGGTCGGCCCTCAACTGTGATCACTGAGGAAAATGTGACTTTTGTCAGACAACTAATGGGAGAAAACCGGCGAATCACCTATGAGGAGATTCGAGGATCTTTGGGGATTGGTATGAAACAAATTAAAAAAAATTTACATCAACATTAAGAAGTTAAAAGACTTTGTTGCAGCTGGATTCCTCATGAACTCACCCCAGAACAAAAACGGACTCGTGTCGATTGGTGTAAAATTTTTTGTTTAAGTACGATCACGAACGTTCAAATGCTGTGTATGATATTATGACAGGAGATGAAACAGGGATATATTGTTACATGGCGAAACGAAAGCAACAGTCTTCTGTATGGGTGTTCGAAGGTGACAACAAACCAACAAAATTGAGGCAGGCGAGAAACGTAGGCGAAAAATGATTGCGTTATTTTTCTTCCAAACGGGTCCTGTCTGCACGATCCCATTGAAGAACAAAAAACAATTAATGCTGAGTACACCACCATGCCCAGTGTCTTTGAAAAAGTTATAGGTTGAAACGACCAAGAAGTCGGATTCTATTGCACCATGACAATGCTTTGATTTTTTCTTTTTCATTTTTGGTTTCTGAAAAGGTAGAGCGGTAGAGTGACCCATCCCGCACAAATTAAATATTTGATGAGAGGTATGAGATTTAAGGGGCCAAAAGAGGCCGTCATAGCTTTCAATCACGTGAAAAATGGTTTGATCAAATGGAAAATTGTTTAAAATGTAATGGAGAATACTTCGAAAAGCAGTAAATATGTTACTTTACATGTAAATTGTTTTATTAATGAGTTACGCCCCCTTTTGTAGTGCGGTCGACTGCTGTGCTGGGGGTGTTTATGTAAAAAACATTTCTGTTTGTCTTGAGTCTGGGTGTATTTATATATGATATGTATGTATAAAAAAAAAAAAATTGTATCCGTTGTCTGGTATCCATAACACGTTTAACCTACTTTGGGGCCAGACTGCGCTGTATATAATGTCCAATAATATTTATTTAGTTTAAAAAAATATATACCTTTAAGCATTGGGCGAGGCGTATAACGCTTGTATTTATCGATGCTTAAGTTTATTGTTGAGTTTTTTATTGGAATCACTTATCTGTGCATTTGAGAGACCGCTTAATATCACTGCAAGTTTAGTCGCATAAAATATTTACACTCTAAGGTAACTTGAAAAACTTTTATTGTGTTTTTAAAAATTTTTAAGTAATTTTTTAAGCAAGTATGTATGTTTTTTTGCTTCATATTTTTATTTATTCACTTGCAAATGTGATAAAAAACATTGAGTGCAGCACGGGCGGTGTGGAAATTACGAACTCGAATCATTAAAACTTTCGGCCTTCGGCCTTAGACTTCTAAATAGCCGCTCGTTAGTCATTTTCTCCTTACCGCCCTTAAACAGAATATACTATAACGGCTATAAACCAGAACGCTTTACCAGGACAATTAATTTTTTTGTTACAATGTTATGATTCTTACTCATATTCATAAACTCCTGGACGCGTGTGATTGTTGATTTCATTTCAGCCATGTACGTCATTAACATAGGTATGAAAAAGTTAATGTTGCCACGTAAAATAGCCATTAATTGTTGCAAAGGATAAATCTGAAAATAAAGTAAGTACATTTAATTTAAGTAACAAATTTAAGTGAAACAGAAAGAAATTAACTCTCGTAACAATCAATATTCATCAATATTCACTAATTGAAATCGCCTACAGCGTGCAAGAACCACTGATGGACGTACACATGGGAGGTAACAGACCTGTAAAGTAGGTAAATTTAATTTATGTGAAACAGAAAGAAATTAAATCTCGTAACAATCAATATTCATCAATATTCACTAATTGAAATCGCCTACAGCGTGCAAGAACCACTGATGGACGTACACATGGGAGCTAACAGACCTGCGATAACAGTCACTGCACCAACAACGCATTATCTGAACGCAACAAACGAGCAGTCGTCTCAGTGAGATCTATGACCTTGGCCAGTGTCGCTACGGCTCGGGAAGCGCACTTCAGAATACGCCTAATGCACTGGCTGCGGAGCTTAATGACTGGGATCGCCCAACGCAGAGACCAGGCTCTGGCTTAGCCGATTACAACAGATCCACAAAGCAAATGTAGACGCAGACCACGTTTGCAGTGAATCGCCGATAAAACGTGGGATAGGCTACATTGTCAGAAAAGGAGAAGAGAAGCGTCCTGGTGAGACCCTGTTACCAAAGGATCTCCTAAGCTATGCTAGAACCCACATCTAGAAAACACCTAGTAACAACTAGCTATGCATGCATATGCGAGTAAAACGCACATGCTAATAGTCAGCCACAAACCTGATCCTGAGGAGACTCTTTAACCGAGTCAAAAGCTAAAACTGGTTTTTGACAGACTTCGTGAACATAACCTCAAGCATCAGCCTGACAAAAATAAATTCCTTCGAAAAGAAGTTCAATATCTGGGTCACGTAATATCCGACTTAGGTGTGAAACCTGATCCTAAAAAGGTCTTATGCGTAACAGAATTTCAAGTACCAAAATCTCATAGAGATATTAAGTCATTCCTAGGCTTAGTCGGCTCCTACCGACGCTTCATTGATTTTTCTCACATTACGAAACCTCTAACGAGTCTTTTAAAAAAGGATGCCAAATTTATATGGTCCTCTGAACAACAAAACGCTTTTAACCTGCTAAAAACTAAAATAATCTAAAGAACCACCTATCCTTCAATATCCAGACTTCACACACCCGTTTGTGTTGACCACTGATGCTTCTAATTTTGCCGTATCCGCCATACTTTCCCAAGGTCAAGTTGGCAAAGACTTACTACTTACCTATCGCATACGCGTCAAGAACATTAAATTAATCCGAAAGTAACTATTCCACCACCGAGAAAGAGTGTTTAGCAATTATTTATCGTAGAAATTAGAAGAATTTGAATTCAAAAAAGGGAAGTTAAATAATAATGCAGATTCACTTTCTCGTAACCCCATCCTTACGCTAGATAATAATACGTCATTCCCTACGTCACAATCATCACCAACGTCACAGCCATTATCACCGACCGCGTCGTCGTGAGAAACATATGAAAAATTTTCACAAGTTAGCCGCCAAAACACGACTTCATCTTAACGCTCCAGGACGATCTGACTAAATATTCACAAGCATATCCATTACAAACTTGTTCAGCCGAGGAAACTGCAAAACGAATCGTCCATTTTATTTCTCACATCGGTGTTCCGAAAATGATTGTATCTGATCAAGGAACTAACTTTTACTCAGAATTGCTTCGACAGCTCGAGCGATTGTTAGGAATAAAGCATATTTTCTCATATTGTCTCCCTATCATGCTCAAACCTGCGGCGCAGTAGAACGAAGTCACGCCACTCTTAAAGAATATTTACGTTCATTTGTGAATGAGAATCCACATTCTTGGGACCTTTATCTAAATACAGCAATGTTTTCATACAATTCCAATGTACTACGTCTTACTCTCCTTTCGAACTTTTATTCGGATACAAACCCTATATACCTAAGTCCATCGAAACCATAGAATACACCGATTACGTCAGAGCTCTTAACCACAGATTGTATTACAGTAGGCGAAAAGCATTACAAAACATTCAAACTTCTAAAGAAAAATCTAAGCAATACTACGATTCTCGAGCTAAACCTGTTACGTATCATGTCGGCGACATGGTGTATTTGCACTGTCATCATAAACAAAACAAAGGACTTTCACCAATATGGAAAGGTCCCTACAAGATTTTAAAAATAAATGGCAATCACACATTAACTCTCTGTATTAACCGTAAACATGTACGTCATCACTTTGACGAAATAAAACTCGCTGCATCATGAATGTATCGTTCCAGGTTGGTGTTATCGTCACCTGGCTGGTGCGGCTACGTCACGCCGATTACTACGTCCTACGGTCTATATTTCGATCAGACGCTAGATCTAAAATTCACTAACGACAACTAGAATGTCGTCACCTATAAAGACATTAGTCATATACAACCTCACCTGGATAGAGTCGATTTACTTTTCGAAAAAAATGTCTAAATATTGTAGTACTATAATGTCGACAAAGGTTCAGATAGATTGTAATAATGCCATCAGTGCCTTGCAAAACCAACCTGTAAACAATGTCAAAAAGTTTTCTTCTATATCTTATCTAGTTAAAGATAAAGTTTCAAGACGCTCAAAACGCGCGCTCATTGATGCCGGCGGCTCAATATTAAAAACATTCTTCGGTACACTCGATTCTGATGACGCGGTCAAGTTCACTGATGCCATTACACAAGTACAGTCGGATGAAAAACAGTTAGCAAACCTTATGAAAAATAATATTCATGTAATTAAGTCAACTATCTCTAATTTAATACTTCCATGTCTAAGGTTAACGAAAACGAAAAACGTTAAAGCCAGAACAAATTCAAAAAGCATTCGAACAAATCAACAATTCTAATGACAAACTTGAAATCAAAAGTCAAGTAAACTTGTTGCTAAACTCAATTGAAAGTACAATTATTTCTTTTTTATATTGATGATATAAACAATGCAATATTATTTAGCAAAATGAATATTTTGCACCCGACTGTACTAAGTCCTAGTCAGCTATTTACCAAGCTCGAGCTCCATAGAAATGAGTTACCTAAACATTGTCAGTTGCCAATTTTTCTTACCTTGCAAATATTAATGAAATAATTGATATTTCTGATCTGGTATGTTTTTACCACCAAAATAAGATAGTTTTAGTCATAAAAATTCCACTAGTACTTCCTCAAAAGTATAATTTGTATCATGTTGTTCCGCTGCCAGTGCCATATGATATAACGAAACCGGACACTTTTGCATTGGTAGCACCTAATAAACCGTATGTGGCAATAACAGCAGATCGTATATTTTAAGCCTCTCTCGATAATACAGACAAGTGTAAACTAGTGAGTGACGAGTGTTATGTGTGCGCGTTAAGTAACGTGTCTTCAACTATAGCCAACCCCTCATGTCAGGTTACGCTACTCGTTGATGTTGTATCTAAGATCCCGAACTCTTGTAGTGTCAAACTCTTACGGGGATCTATAGATCTCTTTTAAATGATAAACGGTAACCGGTGGATTTTCACACAATCAGAACCCGGAAAGTGTCACGTTGTTTGCGAAAATTGTGTTGATGTAAACAATGATGAAATACTATTTGGTACGGGCGTCTTGACCCTGCCAAAACAGTGCAAAGCCTTCTATAAAACACTCCAGTTTATACCTAATAATAATTCAGTACAAATATAAGCAATAACAATGTGATGTCAAATTTCAAGTTGTGAAAATTCTAAAATTAATAGAACTTTATCTAATCTTCCTTTTGTAAAGCTGACTAATATAAATGATGCCGATTCCTTGTTGCATGCAAGCACGCACTTAAATGAATTTGAAAAACAGCTAAATAAGTTAGTTATTGAACCTTCTCATCTTGAAAAATATAGTGGTCATTATCTTTCTGTCACTTACATTTTGTGCATTTTTATGTTTATCTATATTTTGTATAAGTTTAAAAATACAATATATCGAAAACAATGTTTATCTTGTTGTGTACAAATCTTTAACCGATGTAACTCAAAAAGATACAAGTTTTCATCCCAGACTATACGTCACGGATCAAATGACGTGCAAGTAAGCTCTGACTCTTCTGATGACAAAGAAGTTGACATACATTTTAGTTCTAAGTCTTTACCAGTAACATTGAAAAGAAATACTATAAGAAAAAATGATGTCACTTGTTCAAGTTCTATGTTTTTCCTTTTTTAATGTCCTTTTATTGACCTTCGATTTAACTATGTGTAAGTACTTAGCTCAAAATAATAAATAATAGAGCTATAAATCTTACTCTTGTAATCGTTATTCGTTAAATACGTAAATTTCTAGTTATAACTACTGGTATAGTAATATGTTATCTGTGTTTTAACTTTCATTTTTTCTATTCCAACGCGAAGTTCAAAGTGCACTGCAACTTGTAAGACTTGTTTTTCTTTCAAATTTCACATTACTTTTAACAGTTTACTGTTATGTTCAAGTTTATCGGGGGGGCTGTTATAAATTCTATTTCATGGTAATGATACATAAATAAAAGTGCTGATGCGACATGAGAAGTAATTACGTCAATGCATATCTTTCATAGTTAGTTTCCTTTTGTGTGCAGTTAGACCGATTTTGAACTTCGTTGCGGACACAAGTTATTTTCTAATTCTATTAATTTTTATTGTATTTTTCTATTTCTTTTGTGTAATAAATGAATGTTACTTAGGGATTTCTTTTTTTAAAAAGACTCCAAAGATCGACCCCGTAACAGTACCCTTATGGAATGAATTTTGCAAAATCCTTGTTTAGAGGAGTCCTACATCAAGGGAGGAACCCATATGCCAAATTTAATTGAATCAGTCAGTCAGTATCTCTATTTTTTTTTTTATCTTTTAAATACAGACTTGTATTTATTTTGTGTGTTTTATTTGGGGACCATAAACTACAAAGCTGAATTTTAAGACACGTATCAAATTCATAAGTCAATTAAACCTGTTACATAATTACTGTTTTAAAAAATAATAATAAAGGTGCCTCCCATTCAAGTAACGAAAAAATACATACTTACCACGTTTGCCGATAAAGTGTTGCCAAATAATAAATATGAAACCACTGTAATGAATATAGCAAATCTATCGTTGAACACTAAAAAGCCCACGACTATTATTCTATAAATACTACACAATTTCACTCCTGTTAGCTCAATTCTTCGCTTCTCCTGGACCAGATTCTCAAACGGCTTTTCCCATGCATACATTTTGATAACCTACGGCGGAAAATGGCATGAATTTCTTATTTTAAAGCATAAATTGATTTTTTATTTCAAAAATATAGTATGGATATTGATAATTATTTTGTAAAAATACTATCGTGCCACCTTGAGCCAACGCAATAAAATTATTTTCGGTGTGATAGTGTGAGTTTTAGACTCTACTATCGCGTGCGCGTCAACGAAATAACGGTATGGAAATGAAGGAGTGTTGTCATAGGAATTTTGATGAATACGCAAACATGATAATAGAGTTGAAGACGAAAGAAAGAAAGTTATGTTTTAGTAAAGAAACCATATATCCATAGATATAGAAAATGTTATACTTCTTTTTTGGTAGTCGTCTGGTAGATGTTACGGCTTAAACGATATAGTCCGTTTAAAGCCGGACAGATAGACTGCCTTCTCTTAACCGACTTCAAAAAAAGAGGAGGTTCTCAGTTCGGATGTTTATATTTTTTTTATGTATTTTCAGGCATAATTTCGTCATATATAGACGGATTTGTAAAATTCTTTTATGTTTGAAGCGGGTTTATTCCGAAATGGTCCCATTGAAATTTCAAATAGATCTGATGGTGAGTTTCGGCGACAGACAACGGAACTCTTCAAAAAATTAAAGCAAATCAACCGCGATTGCTGCTATCGCATAAATATCCATTGTTTATGCAATTACACAACATTACATCATACTGTACACTCGAAAGCAATTCCTCACTCAAAAGTAAAAAATAAAAACTTTTTAACAAAAAAAACAACCGGCTCAAAAAGATGCACTAAATCGGTAAAAAAAATTACTAAGTTACTAGTCTTTTTTTGTTAATTTTTTTTATTTTTGGGTACAGAAAAATGGCCAAAAAATGTACAGCAATTAAAAGGCTACATAATTATTATTTTTTTTTGGCAAGGATTTCTCCGGATCCGCTCAGTAGATTTCACTGAAATTTATTGACCGTGTTCTTCGAGATATGATTCAAACGGTGAAAACTTAACGTGAGACCATGGTTAAGAAACTTTTTTTTGAAAAAATTAATCCTAAACTGATCTTATTTCACTCTTTTTTAAAGGTTTTAGCAAAGAAATCTCCAAATTACTAAGTGCTATTAATTTACAAAGTGTTTTATTTTTCTTGTTTTTCAATAAAAAATATCAATGAGTTGCGATGTAACTGCACTACTCACACACGCTTAGTTGCATATCGCGCCGTTCTGGCTTTTACTTAAGTTTTCTGTCACATAGTACAGCCTCTTAATACGTTAAAACAAATATATTTTAAAGGGTTTAATGATAGTGTCACTGTTAAAATTTGTACCTGAATGCCGTTTATTACTTCGTTCATCAGCTTGATTCTTTCATCACTTTTTCCGGCGGTAAAAAGTCGAGCTTTTCCGTTATATTTTGCAAATGTAGCTGAAAGGTATAAACATTTACACTTTTTAATCAAATAATGTTAACATATTTGAAGATCTAGGTCTCAGCACAGAAGAACGCTATTCGTTTTATATTTGGACACTAAAAACAATGACCGAAAAATAGCCGAATGATTACCGTGCGTATTAAACATCACCAGAACAGTTACTTCGTATCTTGAAGAACCATATTTTGTATTCCTTAGGTTCCCTGGTGGAAGCTGTTATCAGGTGCGTTTTGTCGCAGTTTCAATGCGCTCAATGTCGTTATCCAGCTAAATTCAAGAGACATAATTCTGTATGATACTGCAATACAAATCTTGACTCATTTCTATAGCTGGATTATTGACATTAAGCGCATAATTTACATTATGTCGGTGAACTATACGCCACTTTTATTTTTATCTGTACATATTATATCATAATATTGCTACCCATTTACAACCCATTGTACGATTAGATAACGACTCAAATTATGAATGATAGCTTTTGACCGCGGCTCAGACCGCATTAAATTTGATTACACCGGTCTACAGCATTTTTGCGCACGGGTACTTTTTAGTTAGTTAGTTATACATAATTTATTATTGCTTTTATATCTAGAGATAAGAATAAGAACAAAAAATGGTTGTGAATTTGCTTTTATGAGCATTTTTGCATTGATTGTAGATCAGGATAAGATGTTTTCTTAACCTCTGAGTGTCTAAAATAACATTCTGTGTGATGATCACTGGGTTCTCTCCAAATTCTCGGCACTGCAAACTTCATTGCTCTTTTCTCACCTTGATTTTTAACATGTAGATTGAAGCAAGCTTGATATGCCTCGCAAATCTTTAAATTTGTACTTAAATCATACTTTTTCTCTCTCACTTTAATAAATTCGCCGCAAATATATCAAAACGAGTCAACTTCTCGCAGACATTTTGTACAGGTCAATACAGCGAAAAAAGATATGAAACACGTTATTTCTCTGTAATATTCAAGCACATAGTGTCGTACACAACCAACGAACGACGCAAGAAACACTACAACACGCGCTTCTTACCTCTCTTTCTACACCGATAGCGCGCAAACATTAATTGGGCGCGAAAATCAAAAATGGCCAAATCTATTTCGCGCAAAAGTTCTTAAAAAGCAAATATTTTTGATCTGTAATCACATTTTTTTTTATTTATGTGCGAATATAATTAAAATATGTTATTAAGTAAAACCCATGCGCAAATATTTTTTTTGTTAACTGGTGTTATCAGCATGAGACTCCTGCGGAAGCTATAGCATACTATAGCTCTAGATTAAGATTTTAGAATATAGATATCAAATATTTCCATTTCGATTTTTACTTTAGTTATTGTAATGTGAAACGGCCGCGCCATCCATTGAGTATATTTGCACCAAGTACAACTCTTGGAGCCAATACTCCAATGTGAGGATTGGTCTTGGTCAGATATTGGACATAGACGTGACATTACGTGCAACAGCCGATGTCAACCCGCGCTATGGTGCTTTTTGGTACACGAACAAAGGCGAGGGAAGTGTAGGTGGTTGGGTCAAACGCCGCTTTTCGATCTACACATTGATGATGCCCATTTGGGTGTTGTTCATGCGCAAAGATTGATGTTAAAGTACTGCAAAATAGTGTGCGGTCCTACCAACTAATGTTGGCTAGTGTATTGTATTGGAGCCAATGTGTGGCCGCATACCTCGGATACAGTAATAATTGGCCATTCAATTCGTAGCTAAGCTTGGATCCAAGTCATAACGCAATGTGTGGCGCTTGCATAATCTTTGGTTCAATGCTCGGAGTAGCTTAGTTATTACATGTTACGAATTATTTAAATTTATAACCTGTGATCGGTAATGATGTTGTTAGTAGAACTATTAATCCGATGACGGCTGCATACCCTGCCTGTGTATAACCCACATAAAAGATCAAAGTCAATTGTAAAGGGATGATCCATATAAAGTGCATGTTCGTGAACACTAAGTCAAAACGTCCAAGATCATTGGACAATATATTAACGACTTTTGCAGCGGTGATTTCTCCAATGGAAAAGGTGTCCATTCGCATTAACTGAAAAAAAAATCTTATATAACAACTGAAATATTATTTTCTATAAATTGGCACAAATGTTACAAAAGTTGAATGGGAAGCCATTTTTCATTAATATCCATTCTTTATTTGGAAGCACTGTACATTAAAAGGCATTGACTTTAAATAGTAATATTTTTTTGGGACAGGAAAAAACATACTCATTGTATTGTTTTTACGTCACTTGAGTTAGGAAAAGCGCAAAAAACGAAAAATTAGCGATTTTTGTTAAAAAAATTATAAACAAATACTGATGGAAAAATAACTTTTATAATTTAAAGTTTTGTATCACCTAATACTAAATTTTACATAGTAGTAGCTTTTTTACAAACAGTTTAACACTTTCTACGTGTTTATAATCTAAAACAAACACATAAATTCCAAAAAATAAGTAAAATGAACAAAGTTGTTTTTAAATAAATTAAAATCAAACAAAACCAAACAGTAATAAATAAAAAAAATACTAAACTATTTTTTTTTTATATTGTTGACAATGGATACAAGTCTTTTGAGTAATTCCTTAGAATCATCGAAAATTCATTTCTATCAATTGTTTAAATTTACGATGAATGATAATGGGTCGCCCTGACTACACTAAATAAGTACAGTTGGTCCTGGCGCTCGCCGGCCGCTACCGCGGCACGCTCCGCTCGGCTTCGCGCGCTAGTTTTCATGTGCTCCGCTTGGCTTTGCGCTATAGTATTCATGTTCGCAAGTGGGTCGCCCTGACTACACTAAATAAGTACAGTTGATCCTGGCGCTCGCCGGCCGCTGCCGCGGCACGCTCCGCTCGGCTTCGCGCGCTAGTTTTCATGTGCTCCGCTTGGCTTTGCGTTATAGTTTTCATGTTCGCAAGTGGGTCGCCCCGACTACACTAAATAAGTACTACGGTTGACTAAACGCTCAGAAATTGTTGTTGTTAAGTTTTGATTATACATAATGAAAAAGAGCTCTCTTATTTTCTGGTTTTAAAAGTTTATATTATAACTATATAATAAAAACAAGATTCGATTAATATAGTAGTCCATTCAAGCATTTTTGATCAAAATACTTTTATCCATGTTCTATCCACGAAAAAAAAAAAAGATATGAAATGAACGAAATATTTATATATGTGCAATGTGCATACATAATAATATAGTATTATCTAAATTACTGAAATATTACATTTATGGCTATTATTACCATGTAATGTTAAAAGATATTACAAAAAAAATGATAAATTATGTAAACGCGGTATTCTTGTATGCACTATTACTTTCGTTGTTCTTTTATTATGTGAGGTAAAAGCAAAGTTATCCTACGACACTGAATTTTCGATATTTTATTTCTCGAAAACTATGAAGTTCCGCAAGATAAAACTTTGTAGATAGATTAATGACAGTAAGTTCTATTCCCAAAAAAAATATGAAGTCGAAAAAAAATAGCTGATAAAGTACAGTGCAGCCTAAATGCATACTTATATATTTTAGCAATGTTACGTCTTACACAAGAGAAAATCTGAATCTAATAATCTTCAGTTTCTTAAAGTCAGTTTCTTTTTGTGCACCATTTGTGCTATCTCTACGACGGTACAATCCACACCATAGTCTCGACACGTCCATCTTTCTGCCACTACCACATGGCTCATTTGTATCCATTTTGCAGGTGCATTGGATCATGTTTAATAACAACTATGGTGCAGGGCTCAATTCACATGTTATGGGCTGTAATTGGTCTCCTACTTTTTTTCAACCCCACTCTTCGGGATTGGCAATAGTAAAATTAATTTCCAAACAAAGACATTGTAAATGTACGCGGAAAAGATGATGAATGCTGTACTCAGTAAAGTTTTTGAAAAAATCATACTTTTTTAAATGTTAAGCCATTTCTGTATTAATGACCTACTTAGTAGTACAGTTTGGTTTTATGAAAGGCCGTTCCACAACCGATGCAGGAGTAGCACTATTAAAAAATATATTTAACGCCTGGGAGGATTCGCATGATGCTCTTGGAGTGTTTTGTGATTTATCTAAGGCATTTGACTGTGTCCAACATGAAAATCTCAACAGGAATTCACTATGGTATTAGAAGCAAAGCTCTAAACTTTTTGACTTCCTACATGAGTAGTAGTACAGAAAGTAGATGTCAACGGTGAAAGATCTCCGGGCTCAGCAATTACTATGGGAATCCCTCAGGGCTCAATTTTAGGTCCTTTTCTATTTCTTATTTATATTAATGATCTCCCATATCATGTAAAAAACCATGACATTGTCTTATTTGCTGATGATCCTCTTTACTTTTTAAAGTTAAGAGACGACAGACATGCTGTAATGAGTTAAATAATGCCATTTCTAAAATTTTAAATTAGTTTAACGCTAATAATTTGTTACTTATTGAGACAATAACTAAATGTGTTAAATTTACATTACCAAATGTTAGTCAGATACAAACATGTATTAATATTAATGGCTAGCAATTAGAAATTGTTGATTCAACAGTCTTACTTGGCATAACGCTGGACTCCAAACTTCAATGGAGTCCTAATATTCATAATTTAGCCAAAAAACTGAGCTCTGCTGTGTATGCGATCAAGAAAATTAAACAATTGACCGATGTCGACACTGCAAAAATAGTATATTTTAGTTATTTCCATAGTTTAATGACATATGGTATCTTGTTGTAGGGTAGCGCTGCTGATGTAAATACAATATTTTTGTTACGAAAACGGGCAATTCATGCTATTTATAAATTAGGATCTAGGATATCTCTGAAGGATAGTTTTACGAAGTAAATATTTAAACTTTAGCGTCGCAGTACATATATGAGAATCTTTTTTATGTACATAAAAATATGAATAGTTTCAGCAAGAAAAGTGACGTTCACAAAGTAAATACTAGAAGTAATAATAAGCTGTTGGTGCGTGATACACGTCTACACAAAATAAGTAACTCTTTTATGGGGCAATGAATACACTTCTACAAAAAAGTTCCCATTAATATTCAAAAGCTATCAATAAGTAAATTTAAATCTTTTATCAAACAACTACTTTGTAAAAAAGCATACTACAACATTTCAGACTATGTAAATGATATCTTCAGTCCCATGGATTTTGGGACTGAAGATGCTCAATTACAGGATGCATAGGTAAACCAAATTAAAATGGTAATAATATAAAATTTCACGGCTTAAAAAATTTATTTAAAACATTTATTGTATTTGTAGTTTTTTAGTTTTTTTTTTTTAAAAGAGTAACTATCGAGTTTCTTGCCGGATTCTTCTCGGTAGAAATCGACAACATTGTGAACCGGAGGGAGGGTGGGAGGTTTCAAAAAATAGTATTCCATAATTTAGGCGATTCAAAAGTGATTATAAAATCCTAATTTGAATAAATAATTTTTGACTTTGACTTTGCTAGTAGTTAGTAACAAAGTCTCTGTCTTTGTATTTCCACCGTACAATTATACCAATGATTTGGTTCTAATATCTATGAGTTCCTTTTTGTTTGCATTCTCTGATCCAACTTGAATAGCGCAAATGCTAAATTATTCACATTTACAAAAATCACTTTTACCAAATAAGGAGTTTGTTGTTTCGCATCTAGTTAAAGCATGTATTTTGCATCCCTTTATTAGCCCATGCTACATCGATTTAATATCACATTTTTTGTCATTGTACAAAGATGTAGAAGTTATGCAGAGGCGCTCGGGCATCTTGGTTTATGCTATCGGAATTCAAATCTAGCTAAATACGGCGTGAGTTCGATTCTCCTTGCGTTCAAACACAACACTGTGTTTGCTAATTCTGACCTTTTTGCATAACAAACTAAACAATGAATTCCGAAAACATCATATTCACAAGGAAGTGTACCGCCGTACTATCTACCAGTAAGTCATCTCTCTCTGATCTTAGTACAAAAAGTCTCCCTGACCTATCACTAAGGCGTGATAGAGAAAAACTTGAACTACTAACAGAAATAGCTCATAATGAAGTAGATAAACTTTTCAATGAAAATTATTTATTGCCTTCACAACCAAAATATTAAGAGAAAAAAATTATACAACTCACAAAAATTAGAGTGGGGTTCACCACAAAAAAGAAAAAAAAAGGAAGTAGAGAATCTATTAATGAATCTTTTAGTGAATTTTTAGAATAACAAGATAACGATGCTGTGATCTCCGACTTGGATTGCCAAAATAATTGTTTGGGTTCCCAGGTAAACAGCACCGACTCTCCAGATGTCTTTATTTCAAACGAGGCACAAGTTTTACCTAGCGAAACGAGCAAGAGAAAGCAATGCCAAGTGAAAACATGGTATAAACCGAATGCTAATGTATATGGTCTACTCAACTCATTTGTGGAAAAAAATCTTCGTTTACATCTTTTTTAATAACTTTTTTTTTTTATTTTAAGAAAAAAAAGATTTTTTTTTAAACTTAGGATTTAACAATTTTAACAAGGATTCAATATCTGTTAATATTTCATGGTGTATTAAGGGTAGTAAGCAGAAAATTACCAACGAGAGGCTGTTTAGAAGTCGAACAAGGCTTTGATGATTCGAGTTTGTAATGTCTGTACCGCCGGTGTTACACTCAATTCTTCACATTTGCGAATAAATCAATATATAAGGTGAATGAATAAATAAACTCACCAACACCAATTGAAATGGCGGGAATAGAAGTAGAAAAAACAATGCAACCCCTTGATGGCGCCAGATATCTAGAGAATTTATGAATTAAAAAGTTGTGGCTAAAGTTATAACTTTTTTGTTTGCTTGTATGTGCGCGTAGTTCTTATTTGATACAAACCTGCTTCCTTTACATACTTGATAGCAAAGGCACGTCATTACCGCACACCCAATGAACGCGCGCTTAGAGAAAATAAATGTTACACAGAAAAAGCCCGTGGGAGTAATTAAGGACTTAGCACCCGTTTTACCTGCACGTATATAATGACACTGTTTACGTACTGTGTAAGTGTGATAAAAAAAATACGTTTCATGAACTTTTTTGGGATGACAAAAACCGTAATGACCTGAACTAAACAGCAAAGAACTAAATATGTTAATGTAATGAAACTACTAGTCTACGACCAAATGTCGTAAATAAAGCCGTTTCCAGTTTGACAGCTGTCATCCGAAATAAAGATCTTGATGAGATCTTTTACATCTATAATGAAATTACTAGTAGACTACTGGCCCATGCTGAAAAAATTATGGGTCATTTGAACCACCAGGTGTCCTATCTAGAACGATATAAGAGCATAAAATAATAAGATTCAGCACTATGCCGTCACTTGTAAGCTGTCCAACTGAGTGCAGGTGAGATTTCGAAAGTACAGGTAGAGTGAGTACATTTTGGTCACATATTTTTGTACGGCATTCTTACCACCGATAGATCCATGAAAAATAATAAGAAAACGCACAGTGCCGTAAAAAAATGGTGCGCCACAAAGTCGGATTTTTTTTTTATTTTCCGACAATCACCAGAGTAAATTTGGTCATTGGATTTTGTACGGCATCTGTGTCATACTATTTCAATACTGCTTCTAATCCATTATTCCGCAACGCCGTACAAAAATCATGCGACAAGGGGAAAAAATCGAGGGTTGCAATCCCCTCTCTTTCCGTGGTCCAGGGGGTGATTTGACACAACATGAAATAAATTTGTACTTAGTTTTTTGAATTATGTAGATGTGTGTTTGAAATCTACCTTTTCATTTACTTTGAAAGGATTTATACGCCGAAAAGTAATAATGAAGCTTTCAAAAAGACAGCTATGAGATTGGAAGCAACATCGTTTCCCCCTTGTTTCCGGGAGTTGGAGCAACATCTGAAGAGAAGTACCTACATAGCACAGATTTGGTGTAATGCCTACAAACAAGTACCGTCGATCTTGTTTCCAATAAACTATGGATGGGTTGTTAATGACGGTCGGTACGATTTCGATTGGATTCACGGCGAGGAATGCCCCCAAAAAGTCTGTGACATAACGGAACCGGATGAGGAATTAGGTGAAGAAGATGATGACGTCATAGGTAAATAAATAAATAAATCTTGACATCTCTAATTTGTACGTAAGACTTTGATTTTGACAAATACATATTTATGTTTCAGAAAATAAAAGAGAAGATAATTCGGACGTCGATGAAGACGTTGATTCCGATAACAACTCAGCAACTGATTCCGATACTGAATAAATTTATCGAATTTTTCAAAAAAATGATTGTTTTATTTATTTACATCATTACAATGAAACAAATCAATTATATGTATGTATCAATAATGTTTGAAGTATATATTAAACCAAAAAGTATATAAAACTGTTGATACTGGGATTGACAGTTTCAATTCTTGGACATAATATACACACCGTTTCAGTTCAGTTAGACGTCATTGTGATTTTATCATATGATCAATTGTTGTCTTCAAAAATATGTTAATACCGTACTGAATCAGATGGCCATAAAGTACCCTTAAAATTGTAGCGTCACTTTCATCAGCCTAAAAGATATGGTCTGCATAAAATGTACGGCATCATTTTTTCCTAATTTATCTATGTTAATACTATTTAAAACAAGGGATAAAATGTAAAAAACTGCTATATTTCATTAATCTATGATATTTAAACTTTTACAATAATTTTCAAAATTTCAGTTTTTGTATTTCTCTATAATTCTTTTTAGAACGGTTTCTTTTGAACGGCAATACTATGTAACAATTGTATTTTACAATATCATGTTAAAAAAAAGTTCCCGTACAGGATCAAATGATTTTACAGCTCTAAAAATCAAGGATACGATGAAATGAAGATAATTATTGATATACATTCAAATAAACAATCATTTTTTGACGGCATTATTTTTAATAGTACTTTTGAGTGCTAGATAATGTTTTGGAACCGAAGCCGTACTTTTTCAAATCACCCCCTGGACCACGGAAAGAGAGGAGATTGCAACCCTCGATTTTTTTCCCCTTGTCGCATGATTTTTGTACGGCGTTGCGGAATAATGGATTAGAAGCAGTATTGAAATAGTATGACACAGATGCCGTACAAAATCAAATGACCAAATTTACCCTGGTGATTGTCGGAAAATAAAAAAAAAAACTGACTTTGTGGCGCACCATTTTTTTACGGCACTGTGCGTTTTCTTATTATTTTTCATGGATCTATCGGTGGTAAGAATGCCGTACAAAAATATGTGACCAAAATGTACTCACTCTACCTGTACTTTCGAATTCTCACCTGCACTCAGTTGGACAGCTTACAAGTGACGGCATAGTGCTGAATCTTATTATTTTATGCTCTTATATCGTTCTACATAGGTCACCTGGTGGTTCAAATGACCCATAATTTTTTCAGCATGGGCCAGTAGTCTATAGTTTACAATTAATAGTTTCGGATATAAAGCCGTTTCTAGTTTAACAGCAGTCATCTTAAATGAAGATCTTGATGAGATCTATCACTTCTGTAATGAAACTACAAGTCTACGATCAAAAGTTACGGAGATAAATCCGTTTCTAGTTTGAAAGCTGTCATCCGAAATGAAGATCTTGATGAGATCTATCACTTCTGTAAAGACACTACTAACCTACGATCAAAAGTTACGGAGATAAAGCCGTTTCTAGTTTGACAGCTGTCATCCGAAATGAAGATCTTGATGACATCTATCACTTCTGTTAAGAAACTACTAGTCTACGTTCAAAAGTTACAGAGATAAAGCCGTTTCTAGTTTGTCAGCTTTCATCCGAAATAAAGATCTTGGTGAGATCTTGGTTTCCGTCTTGCGAATTTTTATTGCGTGGCATTATGGTTTCCCTCTGAAGAATTTTTTGATCAGCCTGCCGCGAGTTAATCATTTTTTACCCATCACAAATAATAATGTTTATTTACTTTTTTGACGCAGTATATTTGACATCTCAATCTGTCATAGCCTAATATAAATATATCTGACGCGAATTCCATATTACGAATTTTGTATGAATTTTCGATCAGGACACGTGACCTGACGCGAGTGTAACATTTTTTAACCATCACAAAACGCCGATAAAGAAGTTTTCAATTCAAAAATCCTATTACGTACGGTAGCGTTCGACTAGTTCGGCACTAGTTCTGCCTAGCCTGACTTAAACCCCTGCGCACGCCACTAATTCATAAATTAGTTAGTCTGGATCAGTTACATCGTTAACTTACTTTTCTAAACATCAATGAACTCGTTGCAACTCTTAACTTCATACCGAATTGTTGACAATATAATGTTCCATGACGAAAAAAGAAAGCTCCCATAATATTCGTTACGACCATGCCTGAGGCGTAGAACACTGCGCTATCAGGACTATTTCCTGTATCTTTGGACCAGTTCTTCAGAAATTTGGAGAAGAGAATTGGGCTTGCTGTACTGTGAAAAGAAAAATAAAGTAAATAAACAAATATGTTTTTCTTTTTCCATATGTTTAATGTTTTTGAAAGAACATTACATTTGTTTACACAAGTGTGTCCAATCAAACATTGTGCTTATTGTTTCGCTTCCCTTTAAAGTAGAATGCCAAAAGCCTACTTGAAAGACCAAACATTGGAATAGGTTTTGCGGCTGTCTAAAAAATCAGTTAACATACATAGAAAACAAAAAAAAACATAGGCGTCTAACATACTCAGAACCTTCTCCTTTTTTAAAGTCGGTTAAAAACTGCTCCAGTTTGGAATGAAATAAAAACTGGCCAAGTGCAAGTTGGACGCACGCACTGAGGGTTCCGTAGCTACCATCATTTACGTCATTTACAAAAACAAACAGCAAAAAAAAAACACAAAAAGTGTACCTATAAGGAGAAACTCATCCAATTACTGACCAAGTCCGACGTTCCTTAACTTTGAATATCGTTTTCAACAAACAAATGTGTTAATTTTTCGCTTAATAACAGCTAGATGGCGCTGTAACGATGATTTAAGATGGTAAGTGACTCGGGTCCGTCTCACACTTGGCCGGTTTTTATCATTTGTTGTAAATCTTTAGAACTCACACACACTATGATGACTGCAATATTGAAGCATTTATTTGTTACTGTTTTTACGATGGACCAACTGGATTATTAAGTGTGTACCCTGTACCTACTGCTAAGCGCCGCGCCTGAATTCGACAAGTATATCGTTATTTGTTTATTAGTATTCAGTAAGTAAGTAAGTATTAGTATTCAGAATATTAAAATTGTATTTTTCTATAATGTGATATGGTTCATAAGCTTATATTTAATACCAGTTTAACACAAGCACCAAATTCATCTATGTACCTTTTAATGGAATTTGTACAGAATTTGTACTTTTCAGACTACATTCTTTATGTTGGTCGACTATTACTCATTAAGGTGTAATGTCTACTCATATGATAGTTCTATATAGCTATGATAGTTTTCCTTTTAATTTCGTTATATATGCTACTCCCATGATTTTTTACACACACTCAAGTACCGCCATTTAACTGGCAGTGGGAGAGGGGGAGGGTACACTGTATATTTCGTATATTTCGCAAAGGCATCGCAAAATCGAATAATGGTTTTTACGCACCCTCACTATTTTTATACGAGCTATATAACGACACCCCACACTATGGGGTAGTGTAGTGTAGGGCTTTAAATATATTTTACCACTTTATCAGCGTCATAAATATGTATACCATTACATATTATTGATCGTGTTTATTGCTTGTGTGACATAAAAACTAAGTTTATATATCCTCTTAAACTCTTTCAAACACTTGAACAAACATAATACAAGTTTTGTTCTTACTTAATAGTAATAAGTGATTATAATGCATACCGAAATACAACAGATGCGAATTGCATGATCCCACACGGTATAAAAGACCATCCAAAAGCTGCAACAAGTGCTCTTAAGTACGATGGCTTGCGATCTTCTAGTTTAGCGCGTTCTTCTTCTTGTAACCATTTTCTGCAAATAAGAATATGTGAAAGTCAGACCATGAGTCACGTCTCAAAGTTTCTATATATATATATATATATATATGGTAGTATAAACAAGAATTGACCACTTAGCAGGCCTTTGGTCAGCCAAAAGTTACCTACTTTTTTAATAGATTTAGTTACCTAACAAAATATGTTCAAAACTGCGATGAATTTCAGGCGCAGTAGCCCTGTTGCGAACACGAGCTTGGCACGTGATTACACACACCAGATAAAAGCGGCTTTCCGTCCGTATTGTTTTGTGAGCGACACGGTTCTTTTTGGTTCATGTAGTTGGTCGCCCGATTAGAGTTATAGCTATAAGCAACAAATTGTAGGTATACGAGCCGCGCTTTTAAACGAAATTGTTCTGTTTGCGTTAAGAGGGCGCATAAAGCGAAATATCCCTCAATAGAATTGAATTCTAAGTAAATAAATCAAGTCCAAATAAATAATTAAAAAAAAACGGCCAAGTGCGAGCCGGACTCGCGCACGAAGGGTTCCGTACCATTTTCTATAAAAATTTTTTGTAATTTTTATATTTGAGTTGATTGAATGAAGGTAAATTGCGGTTTTCGATTTATAACTTATTAAAATAAAACTACTTACTAGATCTCGTTCAAACCAATTTTCGGTGGAAGTTTGCAAGGTAATGTACATCATATATTTTTTTTTAGTTTTATCATTCTCTTATTTAAGAAGTTATAGTGCCCCCCGGCAAACATTTTTCAGTTTGGAAAAAAATTAAAAAAAAAAATTTGAGTATCAGTTCTAAGTATGAGATTTTTTTTTATTTTTTTTCTATTTTTGTGTGAAAATCTTAATGCGGTTCATAGAATGCATCTACCTACCAAGTTTCAACAGTATAGTTCTTATAGTTTCGGAATAAGTGGCTGTGACATACGGACGGACAGACATAAGGGTTCCTTTTTTTGCCATTTGGCTACGGAACCCTAAAAACATGAACATACTACATTATAATTTCAAAGTCTAATATTAGCAAAAATATAAAGCAATACAATTTTCTAAGTAGAAAAAAATCATAAAGTCACCCCTAATTTGTTTTCAAATTTTATGTTTTTTGCCTGTACTACGTTAAAATGTCTGGCTTTATGCGCCCTCTTAACGACAGATGAGTCATGCTTTTGCATTTCGAGGTAGTTTTAAGTTTGCGGCTTCTAGGTGCTGGAACAACTTACCACCGCCATTTCACAATATACAAAGTCTAAGCAACTTTAAAAAGAAACTTACAGACTATTTATTTAATTTACAAAAGGAAACGTAAACTGTATTATACGGAATCCAAAATAAATATATATATATAATTTATAATATATACTAGGAAGTAAGTACAGCTATTATTAAATAATATTTATATCGTATTTTCTCTATATCAATCTTTGTAATCCATATTTAAGTTAAATTAATTTCATTAGTACATTAATATTTAGTGTTAAGATACCTATTACGAATCACCTGTTGCGTTTTTATCTTCGTCCGTGCATTACTAACCGGTTACCCTGAAAACCAGCGCTGTGATTTCTCACAGCATATGCTGAGCGGAAACCGATTTGACGTCACACTGCAACATTAAGGTACCTATACTAGTTTTATATTATGTGTTCGCATTTTGTTAATAAGGTGTTGTTTTGTGACTCAAATAAATTTTATTCTATTCTATTCTATTCTTTGCATTTTGTTTTTAGTGTCTTTTCTGTAGTAACTATTATTACTAATAAGTACTTATACCTAGACCGAATAAGGAACCTGAAGGCGCGCTCGCTTTATATTGCAACAAACTTTAGCTAGCCCAGTGGTCAAAAATAAAAACTACGGTCGACACTAACGACCAAATACCCTGTCAGAAAAGTTTATTGCACTGTACATTTTATCTATGTAGTGTTTTTTTGTAACTACAAAATAAGTTACTAATTAAGTTAAGTTAAGTACATGTTAAAGTTTTCTTTAATTGTATTTAAGTAATTCTGTTTAATCCTATTGTATCTAATAGCACACGGACAATCATGTGGACCACTTTTTGAAAAAATAAGGGTCATAAAAATCGTCCCTTTCGCCACTTATTTGAAAAGAGGTACTTCATCAAAAGCGGTCTTTTAATGAATTTTGGGCCACAAAAACCTCTCTTGCGAGCCCTCTTTACTTTCAAAAAGGAGTCCATATGATTCCTGATTTTAATGACTTTTATGACTACTAAAATCAAAGGGGTCGAAAAACTCTTCTTGAGACCCCACTTTTTTTAAAAAGAGTATGATCCCCTAGTTGTAACGAATTTTTGGTCACAAAAACCCCTGTTGCGACCCCTGTTTTTTTATAAAGGAGTTCATATGATTTCCCACTTTAGTGACTTTTATGACTCCCCTAAGAAGAGGGGATACAAAAACCCCTCTTGACCCGTCTTATTAACAAAAAGGGGGCCACATTATTCCCCATTTTAATGACTCTTATGAGTCTCTGAAATAAGTGGGGTCAAATAACCCCCCATGCGCCCCCTTTTTTTAAAAATTAAACTGCTCTTGCGTTTCCCCTTTTTTCTAAAATAAAAACTCTCCTGTGCCCCTTTTTTCCTGGCGGTTTAATGGTAAACTTAAGGCCCATCTCGTAACCATGTTTGGTAACCAGCCCATAAAGAACAATATTTTTTTTTCAAACTGCGTGGAGTTTAGCAACTGGTCTTGATTATAAACAAATGCATTTGAAGCTGTCAAGTGCTTTTCATGTGAAATGTTCGTGCTCGATGATTTCAAAAAGAAGGATACGCCCGTCTAAATATTTTACACCCATTTTCCTCATACAATCAAAATCCCAGTGCCTATCACCTATCATAACTCTAACGAAGTTCGTAAGTTCCGCGTTGACTAAATTACGTATTAGGTTTACATGTAACCTTGTACGTGCGTAAAATTTGTTTTTTTGTTACAAAAATTATGTTGGTTCAGTACAGTCGAAAATAAAAAATTACAAAGTATTCAAATAAAATACGAGAAATCGTAAGTCGAACATGTGTATTAAGATTTTAATATCAGAACAACCACATAATCATAAAATATACAACATACCTAATCATTTAAAACAGTTTTATAGCTAAAAATAATTAATATTTGTGGTTTTACCCGACTGCCAAATGTTTTACGAGCATATGTATGTTACATACATACAGTATGTATGTCTAATTATTTTCAACGTTCTACAGCCTAAACCTTTTGACGGACTTGAACTTATGAGGTGTCCTTAGATTTGTCCCTATTGTGCCATACGCTATATTATTTAATATGGTAAAAAAAAAAAGTTCGAAAATGTATTGCAGGCGGGGACAGTGTTTGCATTACAAATAAACAGTTTGTTTCCATGCTTGTAAAATAATAATCTAGCTAGTTCGTCCCCGCTTGTAATACATTTTCCAATATTAGAGCTTGTTTTTCGCTTCTTAACGGACTTCAAGAAAAGGAGGAGGTTCTCAATTCGTCGGATTTTTTTTTTGTGTATGTTTCCCGATTACTCGAAGATGACTGGACCGATTTGGATTTTTTTTTTGTTTGAAACGGTATACTTCCCAGGGTGGTCCCATTGTCACCAGGTCGAGATCTGCTCTGCTTTTAAAGAACAGACTCGATTTGCTCAGGTATTTATTTCTTTTGTTTTAAATCTGTGATAATATCTAAAAGAGATTTGTTTTTTTTCTTTAGTCTAGCGTTCTGTTTCTAAAATTTTTTAATTTTTTTGGCTGCAGCATTTTGACGTTTTTCTAATTTCACAATCCTTTTCTTTATTTTTATTTTGGCGTGTCAAATATTGAATTGAGATCGCTAATATCAACATCAATCTTCTCTACTTGTGAGTTTTGGGCTGAAGTTGAAGGCCGGAGTTCTTTGTTCTTACAAACCTGTAATAATAATTAAATTAAAGTAGATACGAAGAAAAAGTACAATATATAATTTCATTTTGCTTATGTACCTCAATCCCAAGTCGCGGTATAGCCGATTCTTTTAGCCTCCGTAATCCAGCTTTTGAGATACTAACATCTTTGTCACAAAAATGAGCAGAAAAGACTCTTGTGCTTTTATGAGGCTTGAAATAAGGTTCCTTTCTTTGTTTTCGAATAATGCTACTCCAATTTTCTTTACGCACTGGATCATTAGGAAATCTGTAATTTAAACACTGTACGCATCGTCATTCGTTATCGCATATGAAGGCTAAGCGGAAAGAAATATTAAAAGAAATTTCGCAAAATAAGTTAATTATACATGTACAAAGCTGCAAAAAAATTCAACTAAACATTGTTCAAAGTGTGCACTTTTAAAGTTATCGTACATTATATAAAATATTGATGTCATCTAAACAACTTAAAATATAGGTACTAATCAGAGGTAGGAAGGAATCAATAGCGCTGCGTACGCTTACGAAGTCATAACAATTGTAAACGATTAAGAAATGGAGTAATCTATAATCAGAAATCAATATTGATATGCATATGCATTAACAACACTAAAGTAATGCACAAATAAAAAAAGCGTCCGTATAAGGTTACTTCGCTTGCGAAGCAAAACGTCACTTGACCGCTGCCATGGATAACAGTAAAAAAATACGATTTTTAAAATGCGTTTATTTAATCGTTACATAGGAAAACAATATAATCCGAGATTACTTACCGATGATATGATATCCCATATTTTTTGGTAACCTTTGTATTGTAATTTTTGCAGCCTTTCACAACGCAACTATTAGGCATTTTTGTAAAAAAACAATATAAAACAGCACACTGCACCGACCGAGCTCCGCCGACGGCTGAGCCCGCGCTGGCCCCAAACTGATATTTTGGGGCCAGTGCGCTAGTGCCACTAGTCGCGCGCGTTGGCCGGGTCCTTACGCTAGTAATATATAAGTCAATGTTCGTCATTAAAAAATATATTTTTAAAAACTTGGCTAATCTCCTTAGATTAAAAACCTTACCTACCTACCTATTATTTAAATTCAATTACCCATCAGTTCTATATACTTTATATGCTTTAGGGCAAAGTGGCATATGACCACGGCTATTCTAGTAGTTGTTGATTAAATGAACGTTAAATAATGAAAATATTAGTTTTTTTTTCTGAACTGACTATGCAGTTGCCTGATGCAGCCATTACTGCTCCAGCGGCGAGACTCTGAAGGAGTTTGCGTGTTTTAGGTTTTGAACTTACTTTTTATTAAAGTAATCGCAATAATAGTACGGCACTTTAGCACTTTTACAATATTCATTTCGAAGCGTTACTAAATTAGTTACGAGATGAGAAAATCGTTCCCGTTTAAGAGAATACGATTCGCGGCGCCTCGCAGCGTGCTTCATACAAATCAATTTCCCACTTGATTTTAAAATTTACTTATCAAATTCTGTGAATTTTGAAGATATGTATCAAGCCGAATATTTATGTCTGTGGTTTTCCA
The DNA here is from genome assembly GCA_946406115.1 of Apoda limacodes. Classification (NCBI taxonomy): domain Eukaryota; kingdom Metazoa; phylum Arthropoda; class Insecta; order Lepidoptera; family Limacodidae; genus Apoda; species Apoda limacodes. The sequence goes on from OX291546.1 coordinate 16,476,966, forward strand.
AAATAAAATGGTTTTCCATCATAAATAGAAGCGAGGAAAAATGCATATTCCCTCAGTTACTTGATGCGATATAATTTCAGGAGACAATAATAATTGTTATTTTAAGGATATTTAGCACGAATAATTCACATGAAAAGCACTTGATAGCTTTAAATGCATTTGTTTATAATCTTATTGGCTGGTTACCAAACTTGGTTACGAGATAGGCCTAAAGGGTTCCCGATTTGTAGCCAGCTCTAAATTGGGATATTTTTGAAGTGAAAACTTCTTTAGCGGCGCTGTGCACTTTTTTTGTGATGGGTAAAAAATGTTAAACTCGCGTCACAGGTCACGTGTCCTGATCGAAAATTCGTAAGATGTCACTCGCGTTAGGACATGTGACCTTTATTTACATTAGGTTAGTTTTTATTTTTAGTATATGGCGATTATGAGTAGTACAGGGAGGTTGGATATGGGATTTTAATTCTATGACAGATTGAGCTGTCAAATATACAACGTCAAAAAGTAAATAAACAAAAGTTATTATTTTTAATAAATAAATATGTATAAGAAGTGATGGGAAGTAAATAGCGAGTATGTTTTCACTTCTGCCGGCACTCCCGGAGTGCAACCCGTTTTTTTCTATTTAGATGCTGGTTAGCAAACTCAATAGATTCTATCGTAATTTTAGAGCAATTATACTGAGGTACTTATACCTATTATATGTATATTAAATATTTTTAAATCATTAGTTTTATGTACCTAGCTATATATATATATATATATATCCTGCAGGCTGCAGCGCGAGCTACAAGGTTGATAACTTAACTAGCAGATTTGCATATGACCTTTAAAAAGTTTATTTTTATTAAAAAGATAATAATTTTCATATGTATATAACTTAGTATATAAATATTCCCAATAAAAAAATTTAAAAGCTAATTATAAAAAGTCTGTACCCACGAGGTAGAGTGACAATAATACTGGCCTTTAAAAATTAATCTAATACACATAAACATTCTAGATTTGTTTTGCTTTGCTTATTTTTAAGACTTTGAGCTTATTTTCTAAGCATCCTATATTAATAATAAATAATAATAATACTTAAATATTTCGATGGCACTTACTTTTCCAGCTTATCCCCAACTATTTTAGAGTTGTATATTGCTTTTGGAGATACCAAATCGTTCTCTTCCAGGTCTCTTTTAAACCCATTGTAAATGAGAGCAAATATCCAAAAGAACGTAGCTCGTGAAAACATTCCCGGTACTTTTTTTCTTGACTGTTGCCCCTTTGTTTCGTCATTACAATTTTTATTTGTTTTCGAATCCATTTCTGCTTTATTTCGGTGACAGTAAAATTTTCTACAATTTTTTATATCAATATAAAAGGTTCAAATCATAATACAATATTTACGACACACGTTCACGCCATAAACGAAACAACTAACTCACCTCCATATTAGTCATTCCTACATCTGCCTTTATCCTCGCATATGGAATTACTAGCTTTTGTCAGCGGAACGGTCCACCCTAAATTTGGTTATCGGCGTGGGATTTGTACAGAAACTCCTTGACTATAATAAAAAAGTTTGTTCGTGGAATTCAGTAATAGTTATTCCCGCGGAAACTTTTAAATTTTCTGGGATGAAAAATAGCCAATGTTCTTCCCTGGGACTCATAGTATCTCCATATAGAATTTCAGCTGAATCAGTTCAGCGGTTCCTGATCTAATCTTCTATATTAAACTATATAGTTCGTCTACGTGGAATTTGGTATTATAGTCATTCCTGCAGGAATTCTTGAATTTTCCGGGATAAAAATTAGCCTTTATCCTTCTCCGTCTCTTTACCTATCCCTGTGCCAATTTTAGTTCAATTGTATTTACCGTTGTGACGCATAGAAAGGACAAAAAAACAACTTACTTTCACATTCATAATTAATATTATATGGATGTTTTACGCAGACCGACAAACCGCTAACAATTTTTATATTCAAATTAAATCTTGACCAGCAGGAACTCGTTTTCGAGCAAAATATGTAGATTCCTAATAGTCTTAAAGTTTGAATAAAAACTTGGTAGATTTCTTTTTTATTAAGTAATCATGATTGTAACACATAGATAAAGGTTACCACACACGAGACAGGTAATATTGTATTTTAGCGATCGTTTTGCTTGGTGTTTGTCACGGTATGTGTGTACATAGCACCGTCTGGTCCCAAACTAAGCAAAGTTTGTGCTATGAATACCAGACAACGGATAGAAATACATAATTATATATACATATATATACTTTTTTTTGTAAATACATACATATTGTACATATAAAACAGCCAGTCTCAAGACAAACACAAATAATTAATGTTTGCCTTGTGCCCGCACTAATCGACCGTTGATCAAACCCACGCTTCTTGATTCAGCAGTCGGTTCATTACTTACTAAGCACGTGAGCGCTATACAGTCATTGATTTAACTAGAACTACAGTTAGCCTATTAGCTGCGCACAACCCGCATGGCCGGGTTTGAATTGGCCGATAGCAAAATCGGTGAGCTTATTATGTCTTTTAATTAAATATCAATGAATGGGGCCACGCAAAACTCCTGATTTTTTATCGCCTTACAGTTCATACTTCTTAATTTAACTGTTTCCTTTAATACGTTACAGAGAAATAATTGGGCCGATGCTCGGATTCTTATTTTAGTACAAAACCCTTATGTCGATAAATATTGATAGATTTCACCGTTTTAGGAACATTATCCCCTAGAGGTCAAAATAGAAGATTATAATATTTATTTCTATGTGTTTGTAGGTAAAACCTTAAGAGCTTTCTTTAAGGAAGACTTATTTCTAATGTACGCGTCCCGTAACTTTCTGCGCGATAGAGGCACCACTGTGAATGAGATATACAAAGAATATACTATTTTGAATTATAGTTCCGCATTCATTTCACTACGTACAAAGTTAAATTGGGCGTAATCTAGTTGATAATTCAACATTCAAAGGTAATTGTTGGCCTGTAATTTCACGGGCTACCACATGCCGCCGCTCCAATTTGCGCTGGAGTGCTAGTGCTACAGGCCCACATGCACCGCGCCTTTGTGTTTACCGACACGTGGTGAATTTCACGAGCCGTTACAGGGAAGCCTTTGCTAGCTCAGATGCCGGCTCAACTTCAACGGCGCCTTGGCGTGAGCTACTGGCACCTAGTCCGTGTGATCTCAGGCAGTCAGAATAAAAGCTACCATAACAGGTGCGATGAGAATTCTTACATTGTATGCATTTCGCCACTGGATTTTTGACATTCTGAAGCAGAAGAAAAATACTTATTTTGACGTTTTAATTATCATAGTACCGAACCTTATAAACGTTTACAGTTCGGCTATAAATTTAGCATATATTTTGTCTGACTATCCGTCCATTTTGAACAGATTCTAGGTATATATCTGACTTTTTATTCTAGGTATATATTAGACTTTGACAGCGGCTCCGCCCGCCCTAAATTTGGTTATCGGCGTGGAATTTTTCCGATTCCGATCCCTCCAGTGGTTGAAGCGTGAAAGAGTACAAACATCCATACATTATTACAAACTTTCACATTTACAATATTAGTAGGATATCAATCCTAGTCGATGAGAACGTTGCTCTTCGGTTTCGTTTAATAAACAGTCGTGTATTAAATGAAGCCAATTAGACACGACCTGGTCAGTGATCGTCAATATGGCTTTCGCCTCGGTCGCTCGACTGGTGACCTTATTTTGTATCTCACACACCGATGGGCACTAGCAATTGGGGAGCATTGGCATGCAGCCTGGACATAGCGAAGGCCTTCAAGTTGCCATCTTACGGGATGCCCGAGAGTTTGTGCAAATGGGTGGCTAGCTTTTTGTCCAACAGCCGCATACGAACCGTAGTTGACGGTAGTTGCTCTGATAGCATGGTCATTAATGCTGGTGTCCCGCAAGGCTCTGTGCTGTCTCCTACGCTGTTTTTACTGCATATCAATAACATGTTGGACATCAACAACATGCATTGCTATGGAGATGACAGTACTGGAGACCTTAATAACACGGGTCGTGCAAACATCCCTCGTTCCGTTGTGAAGGAAAACCACGGAGAACTTGGGTCTCAAATCGAGACCACACTGTCCGATTCAACCCTACAAAGACACAAGTCGGAGTGTTCACCGCTAAGAAAACCCCATTCACTTTAGAACAATTCCAGAACAGTCCCCTCTCCATCTCCAAGAGCATTGGGATCCTTGGTGTCGACATCTCCAGCGATGTTCAGTTCCGAGATCATTTACAAGATAAGGTGAAGTTCGGCCCCATATGGAGTACTGCTGCCATCTCTGGGCAGGTGCACCCGGATACCAGCTTGGACTTTTTGGCTTAGTTCAACGACGGGCTATGAGAATTGTCAACGATCCCAAACTCACTTGCCGTATCGAACCTTTAAGTCTGAGGAGAGGCTTTGCCTCCCTGTGTGTGTTCTACCGCTTGTACAATGAGATGTGTTCTGAGGAATTGTTCGAAATGATGCCCACGGCTACTTTCTAACATCGTACCGCTCGTCATCGGCAGGGAATTCATTCTCACACTTTAGAACCGAAATAGACGCGTACATTGCGGTTTCAGAGAAACTCCCTCCCGCGAACGCTTGGGTTGTGGAATGAGCTCCCTGCCAAGGTTTTCTCTTAGGACTACAGTATGGGGTTCTTCAAGAAAGAAGTTATTGCATTTTTGAAGGGTCGGCAACGCGCGAGTGATACTTCTGGTGTTGCAAGCGTCCATAGTCCACGGTGACCGCTTACCATCAGGCGGACCGTGTGCTTGTTTGCCACTTAAGAATATTACTGGTTGGTTTAGTTTGATGAACGCTCGTATATCTAAGCGAATCGATAGAACGTATCTCTTCGGTTTCGTTTGATAAACGCTAAAGGAATTATTAACAATGTCCTGTGGGTCTGCGCCTCTAGAAAAAATATCTACAGTATTGAAAAGCCCGAGCGTAAAATAGCAAGAAATGCTTGGCGTAAGCTTTTTTATTTCCTTAATACGATTGCCTATGTCAGCAGGTACCTTGACAGGTTTTGCCTTGATCCATCCTAAGACAATTTGAGAATCGCAAAAGAAATTAATAGTAGCTACATTTAATGTAAAGTACACGTGATGTATAAGTTTGGCTAGAAATAATGCACCATTGAGTTCCAACTTAGGAATGTTCAATTTTGAGTTTAAAGCTTTGATTCTTGACTTTGAACAAAGTAAGTTGATCTGAACTCCGTCTATGCTTTTGACTTTAAGTCAAAGTCAAAGTCAAAATGGTTTATTCAAATAAGGATTTTACAATCACTTTTGAATCGTCAAAGTTATAAAATATTATTTTTTGAACCCTCCCACCTTCCCGCCGGTTCACAATGTTGTTGATTTCTACCGAGAAGAATCCGGCAAGAAACTCGATAGTTACTCTTTTAAAAACACTTACATAAACTAAAATACAATTAATGTTTTAAATAAAAGATTTTTAGTCGTACAATTTTATGTTATTTCCATTTTAATTTGGTTTACCTATGCATCCTGTAATTGAGCATCATCAGTCCCAAGGATTTTTATCATTTACATAGTCTGAAATATTGTAGTATGCCTTTTTACAAAGTACCTGCTTGATAAAAGATTTAAATTTACTTATTGATAGATTTTGAATTTTATTGGGAACTTTGTTGTAAACGTGTATACATTGCCCCATAAAAGAGTTACTTATTTTGTGTAGACGTGTATCATGCACCAACAGCTTATTTTTACTTCTAGTATTTACTTTGTGAACGTCACTTTTCTCGCTGAAACTATTGACATTTTTATGTACATATAAAAGATTTTCATATATGTACTGCGACACTAAAGTTAAAATTTTTACTTCCCTAAACCTATCCCTCAGAGATATCCTAGATCCTAATTTATAAATAGCACGAATTGCCCTTTTTTGTAACAAAAATATTGTATTTACATCAGCAGCGCTACCCCATAATAGTATACCATATGTCATTAAACTATGGAAATAGCTAAAATATACTATTTTTGCAGTGTCGACATCGGTCAATTGTCTTATTTTCTTGATCGCAAACACAGCAGAGCTAAGTTTTTTGGCTAGGTTATGAATATGAGGACCCCATTGAAGTTTGGAGTCCAGCGTTATGCCAAGAAAGACTGTTGAATTAACAAGTTCTAATTGCTCGCCATTAATATTAAAACATGTCTGTCTCTGACTAACATTTGGTAATGTAAATTTAACACATTTGGTTTTTTTTTCATTAAGTAACAAATTATTAACGTTAAACCAATTTACAATTTTAGAAAGGGCATCATTTAATTCATTATAACATGTCTGTCGTCTCTTAACTTTAAAAAGCAAAGAGGTGTCATCAGCAAATAAGACAATGTCATGGTTTTTTACATTATATGGGAGATCATTAATGTAAATAAGAAATAGAAAAGGACCTAAAATTGAGCCCTGAGGGACTCCTATAGTGACTGCTGATCCCGGAGATCTTTCACCGTTGACATCTATTTTCTGTACTCTCCTACTCATATAGGATGTCAAAAGGTCGAGAGCTTTGCCTCTAATACCATAGTGATGTAGCTTCCTGATGAGATTTTCATGTTGAACACAGTCAAATGCCTTAGATAAATCACAAAACACTCCAAGGGCGTCATGCGAATCCTCCCAGGCGTTATATATATTTTTTAATAGTGCCACTCCTGCATCGGTTGTGGAACGGCCTTTCATAAAGCCAAACTGTTTACTACTAAGTAGCTCATTAATACAGAAATGGCTTAACATTTGACAAAGTATGATTTTTTCAAAAACTTTACTGAGTATAGGTAGTATTGAAATAGGACGAAAATTATTAGGATCTGTTGAACTACCTGATTTAAAAAGAGGTATAACTTTGCTAAGTTTCATCTCATCAGGAAACACACCACTATCAACACAACTATTAAATATAATGGCTAAGGGTTGTGCTATAACATGAATAATTGAATTTATAGTTTTTACAGAAAGTCCCCAAAGGTCTGTGGTGTTTTTAATTTCTAATGTTTTAAATGTATTAATGATATCCGTAGGACTAATGTTTTTAAATACAAAGGGAACGTTACATTCAGGAACACTAGTTTTTAATAATTTTTCTGCTAAGATTGGACTTGAGTTTAGATGTTCAGTTGTTTTGAATGGGATATTCCTAAAAAACTGTTCAAAGGCAACTGCTACCTCAGAATTTGTTTTAAAACTAGCATCATCTACAATCAACTCAAAGTCCTGACAAGAATTCCTAGCTTTACCAGTTTCATTATTTATTATGTTCCATGTAGTTTTTATTTTATTTGTTGAATTTTTTACTTTATGTCTGAGGTGAATTGCTTTTGCAACAAGACAGACCTTTTTAAAGGTTTTTGAGTATTTTTTTAAATATTCCCTAAATATTTGGCTATTATTATATGTTTTTTCTTTATATAATTCATACAGTTTACGCCTACTTTTATGAATACCTGGGGTAGCCCATTCACTAAAACTAAAGCGACTGGAAATAAGTTTCTTTTTTGCAGTAAATATTTTATTATACTCTGTAGTAATAGTGTCAAGAACAGTATTGTACATATCATTTGGGTTGCCATTATAAAGCAAATCTGGAAGTTTATGCATTAAGTTAGATTTAAATGATTCAACCCGTTTAGTTGTTATTGGTATAAATTTAATTTCCTTTTTAGTAATACTATTCTTTCTTTCTAAAACCACTAACTGTCCACAATGATCTGGCTCTAGATTGCTTATAATTGATTTTTGAATTGGTTTTATGTCAGTAAATATATTGTCGATGCAAGTGGCACTGGATACAGCAATTCTAGTTGGTTCACAAAACAAATTATTTAAATTAAAAGACTGAAATAAGGCAAGCAATCTGGTGCTTAATGAGCTATTTTCCAAAATGTTTATATTGAAGTCTCCACAAACAATGAATAAGATAGACGCAACAGCCGTAAGCATTAGGAGAAGATTCGCAATTACCAATTAATTGCGTTTCCTGAGCCTCAACAGTTTGCAAATACCGAAAATAAAATAAAGGGCATAGTAGTAAGGTTCGCATAAAAATTATCCCAAATGTATTTTATTCCCACTCTAAGTTATGCTGCCACAATTCTTGTAAAATTAATTTCGCTTTAGCATTGACTCGACGGTTACGATTGATGTAGCATCTCGCTTAAAGTGAAACAGTCTCACTGTAAGAGAGTCAGGGTTACGTATAATAGATGATAAAATAGGGTACCATTCATTGAAAGGTAGTTTGAGATTTTTTAGAGAAGTCACATGCTGTCAAAATTTTCATACCAAGTCACGCAAATGCTGCGCAGTACCACGCTGTAAATTTGGGAACTCAAGAAGACTAGTCACATGACTATTGACTAATAATGCTTTTCTTTAAGATGTACCAATAATTGGCAAACTTTCAATTATCTGCAAAGGTTCCCCTTGAGTTTTTTTTTAAAAAACATTTTTTTCTAAGCATTCTGCCTTATAGTCGTCGTCAAACGCAGGGATTAATCCGGATGTTTGAAGGAAGGCATGCCGCTCCGGGTGTCGACTTCAATAGCTCTATAACTCCAGTTATCCTGGAAGCCAGGCTAGATCCCTTTCATCACGTTTTCGTGACTGCTTTGACGAAGTACACCAGTAGCCTTTTTGACACTTTTGTAGAAGGAGTCTAGTCCTCGGGTCCCCTTGTTACATTGTCGTCGTGCAGCGTTGGGCTCTCTTTTTACTAACTTTACGTCTTTTGGCACCGGCGAACGCTTGTTTAGAGCACTAGCTGATAGTAGCTTAACTTAGTGACTGGTAAGAGTTTTGATGGCCATGTCAATTTGTCGTGAGATCTAATAAGAGAGGATGCGAACTAGTGGCTTTATGCTAATAAGCTTTGAAGGGCTTTCTTGAATACACCTTTGTCGCATAGGAGTCATAGTGACATATAATAACGGGGAAAAGAGCAAAGTTAAATTCTTATAAATAAAAGTCTTTATGAGAAGTGAGACATACCTACGAGACGCTGATCAGATGATGGCTGGTCATGGCTTTTCGGTATTGATAGACGGTCGCGGCTATTTCGTAGATAAGTACCAAGTGGCCCCAAAACACGTTTCGACCCAGCCATACATATCATGTCACGTAATGCATTTGCCTCTTCCCTCCCCTTCCCTTTTCTCTCTTTCTCACCCTCTCATCTGTCTCTCTCTCTTTCTCTTTTGGTAGTTTCGCGGAATTTTTAAAAAAACATTTAAACAAATTATGGAGTTAACAGAAAACCAACGGTATATCGGCAGCAAAAAAAATAAATAATTTTCCTCTTTAACGCTGGACAGCTTAAATACTAGACATATAATAATAATATGCATAAACCATTTTATAGAATATTAATTAGTCTATAGTTTTCAGATACACATTTTTTCCTTATCAGAAATAATAGCCGAGATATAAGCAAAAACTGAAAAAGTGTACCTATTTGGGGTTCCGTAGCCAAATGGCAAAAAACGGAACCCTTATGGATTCGTCATGTCTGTCTGTCCGTCCGTCCGTATATCACAGCCACTTTTTTCCGAAACTATTAGAACTATTATATTAAAACTTGGTAAGTAGATGTGTTCTGTGAGCCGCATTAAGATTTTCACACTTACTTAGTACTGACACTCAAAAATTTTATTTCATCAAGGTATGGGACGTGTGGGGTATCTATGGATAGGTCTTCAAAAATAATATTGAGGTTTCTAAAATCATTTTTTGCGCGAGAGACACTTCAACAAAGACAAAATAAGAGAATGATAAAATTAAAATAATATATGATGTACATTACCATGCAAACTTCCACCGAAAATTGGTTTGAACGAGTAAGTAGTTTCTTTTAAATACGTCATAAATCGTAAGCCGTAATTTACCTTTCATTCAACCAACTCGAATATAAAAATAAAAAAAACATTTAATTTTTATAGATAATTTGAGTATGTTCAACGGGAAGTCTTACTGAACATCAAAATTCAAAACTTCAAATTATTTGTTTAAAAAAGTTGACAAATACAGATAAATTCAAAACAAAATAAGATACTAATATCCGCTTGTTTAAAGTTGAAGACAGAGTTCAGTCGCGTAATTATAGTGGCTGCAACAAATAGGCGTTTGGTAATATTAAGCGTAGAATAAGATTATTGCACTACACAATAAAGATAGATGTTGGTCAGCTGTGGCGAATACATGTCAATCAGCTGCTGCCTTGCAGATTTGGTGAGGAGGTGATTCATACTGGCCACTGATGTATATACCTATTTTAAGGTTGCTTAGCGATCGATTCTTGGTGACTGTTATTAGTCAAATTATTACGATATATAAATAAACATTACATAAGTATATTCTGCAATATTATTACTTAATTGTATAATAAGTAGCATGCAGAATGCCTTCGGCTGAGCAGTGTGCATAAGCAAGTAAGTTGTGTCGTAGGCAGCGAGATAACGAAAGTGATAACAGAACCAGTATTGCACGACTACTAGTAAGTCAGAACTCGAAGGTTTGCGCCGTTTGACTTTTTATAGCAAACTGCGATCATAAAATTAATGTGGAGTTGTGGTAATAAAAATAGCATATAAAAGAAGGCAGCAGTTAGGTAAATTGCATATAGGTTGATAAATACATTTGTGTGAGCAAGTCAAAAAACAGAGCATATAGTTATAACATGCTGTGAATGGATATAGATTAAATAACAGTTTAAGTAAGCTTGTTTAAATCTTGTTTCTTACTAATAATGTGCACCTAGGAAGTTTCATCTTTGTAAATATGAAGTTTACCGTGTTTAACCCATGCTGAAACACTTAGAGTTATAATAGATATCCCTATGGTCACTTTGCTCGGGCTAGGTGCCCAGAGAGAGGGCTTAGAAAAGAAACAAGGGTGGAACCAATCGTGGCACTACCGGTAGCACTACCAATTTAGTACTAGTAGTGCCACGGTTAGAATGCATTAGCCATAGCACTTCTGATCAATTCAGTAGTGTATCAAATTAATTTACATTTTATCTTGTTAATTTACACAGCTAAATTTCACGATAAGCTTTTATATCATATAAATTGTGTAATGCAATAAATTTATAGATTTGATTTATTTTAAAGTTTATATTCTTTTTTAAATAAAAGTTTGTTTTTAAATATTTTTTTTAGTATTAATTTATTTTGTAGTTTATTTTTAGTAAAAGTTTATCACCAACAGTAGTTGACCCTTGTCGGTTCCGATAAACTGTTGTTCGAGCACTATCAAACTTTTCCCAACCTATGCCAAGTTATACTCTTTAAAACTGGTATGTCGGCCATTTTATTTTGCAGCATTTTGTCGTTTTTTACCACCGCTAGAATTTGTTGTGATTGATATTAGTTAAGTCACGACCCCTCTAAGTCTTACCGTTTAGCGGGGCAGTAGCATACCATCTCTTCGAAGGGTTGAACGCAGACTTCAGTTTATTCGTATTGTTCTCAATAAATCCTTTCATTTAACATCCATGTGGGGGTGCTAAAAAATAACTAGGCCACCATTTTGGGAGTTCCGCCATATTGCATTTAGAGTGAAGTCACATTATTTTTCATGTTCTTCTCAACAAACACAAAAATTAACAAGTAAGCCATATTGGACCGTCCACTATATTAGACTTAGACTGGCGTCACTTAGCTAACCATGAATTGTCATTCAAACTAAACGTGTATGCGAAATTTCATTTCAATCTGTTGAAGATAACTTCTTTAAAATTCACTTTCAATATTAAACCCAATTTTACGTACATGCAATGCGGTGACCGCTTTCCATCAGGCGGACCGTGTGCTTGTTATGTTAAAAAAAAACATGCTAAGAAACATTGCAAGTTAAATAAAAGCTTTTATAAAATACTATGCGGATGTTATAGTAATGAAATAATTCTTTTTTCATTCACAATCATTTTAATTATTTTAAAATTTTTAAACGAAAATATATGAAATACACTGACAAACTGAACGATTTTATATACTTACGTATTTTATTTTTATTTTTTTAGAAATACAAGTATCACTACATTCGGAACCGGTTCCATCCAATGTACTCCAGAACCGGGTATTCCCGGGTAATTTAGGAATCGGGTCTACCCGGATGGATGTCCTAGTCGGGCTGAAAACTGAGCTCACTCGTGAGCACTCGTCTCACTAATACCTGCATACATAATGATACGAAACACCAGAAGTAGTTAACCATTTCGCCTTAATCTTAATTAAATTAAAACGTTGTCTAGAAGTGAAATCTTGTGTGAACGTTATGATTTGTGCATTGTGCAAGAAACCATAAAATGTTGGTGTACAACGTAGCAACTGTAGGAAGCAATTTGACATTGGCTGTATTAATATATCCGAAATTAATTATCGCAAATTGAGACTAGACAAAAGGGCAGCCTGGAAATGTCACAATTTCAAAATATAGTTTTCATAACTTTGAAGATTAAAAGGTAACCTAATTTAAATAAAAAAAAACTTCTCAGACATTGGCAAAGCAATCGATTGTGACCGTCCAAAATCCTGCATTAACTACATATCGAGAATACCAATTCACAACTCAAATGACAAGTCTACTAAATTGAGTTTTATCAACAGATAGATTAAAGAGGAGTTGTTGCCACAACAAGAATAATTTGTTTACCGATGACCTAGGATTCCTCAATGCCAAACGACAGGTTTTTGTAAATAACCACCTAACGCCGTAAAATAAAAAGTAACTGACCATGACGAAAACTCGCATTATGAAAAAAACCATCGATTGGCATTATAACAGGATAAAGATCCTGTTCTTCTGATTATAGCCTTATGAAAATGGACCAGTGATACAAGAAACCCTTGAAATTTCTCGACACTCTGGCATACTGCTATGGTCATCTTCATGTTAATGTTTAAATAACGAAGGCGAAAAAGAGAATCGATGAAAATGATCGTTTGCTACTTGCCGACTAGGATATAAAAGAAAATATAAAATATTAATATGAATTTTTCATATGCCTTGGTGCACTAGGTATAAAAACTCTTACGTCTGAAGAGACTACGGGTTTCCAGTTAGGCGTTTTCCCTTTGGGAAAACCTACAACTGCAACAAATCCGATCTCCGATGCTGGAGGACATGTGGTGCGTTTGCAGTCGAAGCGGAACATGGGTTAATCGTATAGTCATATTACCGGTCTTGAGTTTGCAGATGACCTTTGAAAATTAATATTTTTCACTCCTTTATAAATTTAAGAATAAATACTTAAATATTTCGATGGCACTTACTTTTCGAGCTTATCTCCAACTAATTTCGAGTTGTACATTGCTTTTGGAGGCACCAAATCGTACTCTTCCAGGTCTCTTTTAAACCCATTGTAAAATAAAACAAAAATCCATAAGAACATAGCTCGCGAAAACATTCCTGGTACTTTTCCTCTTGACTGTTGCCCCTTTGTTTCGTCATTGCAATTTTTATTTGTTTTCAAATCCATTTCTTCCTTATTTCGGTAATAAAAAAATGCACTGCTATTTTTACAACAATATAAATCGTTCATAGCACATAATCACAATATTCACGACACACGTTCACGTAACAAACGAAACAACTAACTCACTTACATATTACAGTTACACCTACATTTATCTTTATTCATGCATATTAAATTATTTCAAGTGTATTTACTCATAGCTTTTGTTAATGGCTCAACCTGCGCTAAATTTGATTATCCAGCGTAGGAATATTGTATTACACCCTGATTATAGTAAGGAAGCTTCTATAGCAAGCTATATCTATCGTCCAAGTGGAATTCCACTTAACAATTATAGTTAATTCCTGCGGAAAATTGTGATATTTCGGAATAAAAAGTAGCCTTATACCTTCTTCGTCCCCTAAACTATCTCTATGCCAATTTCGACTCAATCGGATCCGTTGTGAGATTTAGAAAAAGTGAACAAAAATCAAACTCACTTAAACATTTGTAATATTAGTATGAATGCTCTCCACAAAACGGCAACAGTTGATTAAATATTGATGGGTAAGAACACGTTTTAGAGCAAAATATATAGATTCTTAACGATCTCAAAGTTTGAGTAAAAACAATATTTTTATTGTTATTTATATACCTACAGCAACAGAATCAATAATATTAATCAATTATAGAAAAAAACAAACAATCAAATCTTTCCTTACATTCGTGTCTGTGAAACCATGGAAATTTCAACCCAATCGGTCAAGCCGTTTAGTAGTTAACATACCGACAGTAGCGCCACCTATCGGGTCCAATTGTATTTTTCATCAGCCAGGAAACCATCGAAATACCCATATAAAATTTCAACCCAATCGGTTCAGCCATTTAGAAGTTATGTGAAAAAGATAAGTACGGAAGGATAATTCTTTCTACCCGTTGTCCTATTACCCGTTTTCCCGTTGGAATGAAGCATTTTCCAGCGGTAAAAAGTACCTTATGTTCATCAGGGATAATGTCGGCTTCTAATGATAAAAGAATTTTTCAAATCGGTCCAGTAGTTTCGGAGCCTATTCAATACAAAGAAACAAAAAAACAATCAAATCTTTCCTCTTTGTAATATTAGTAAAGATAAATGGGACCACGCACACCACCCGATTATTTATCGCTCTATAATTCATACTGTGTATAAGGCGGCTAATTACACGCCTGCAGCAGGGACAATCAAGGGCGCATGGCGTCTGGACCAATCTAGGAGGTTTCTCTACACACACACACACATGCCTGCCGTTCAGTGTAAAAGTGAACGTGATGTGGAGTACACGTGTCGTTTAAGCATAATAAATACCAATACTATCGTAATTCCAAAGAGTTGGTTGGTTCCCTCCTGGAATAAGGTATACAATAGCTAGACGCCTCTAGCTATTTTATTACCACACTTAACATTAATCTTTATATTGCAGTATCACAGCATATTATTGTACAATTGATGAGTGGATAGGAGTTACTAATTTTGAGGGACAACCTTTATGCGTCGCCTAGCCAATAAGAGACCTGGGACCCGAACAGAACAAAGCATATTGGGATGCTAGAGATCCTCGTTCATCAGAAGACTTAATGGTACACACCCGTGTCCTGGCATAAACCTAGACTTAGAAATTGTTTTATATTTTGTAATTGTTTAAAATAATCAACTCATTAGTTAATTAAAGTTATAATTCTATTGTTCGGTTGGTGTTCTACAATAGCAGATAAAACGAGCTAAGTATGCTAGACGCTATATCTATTATATTATTGATTTCAGTGATCTTATAAGTTTATTTTTGTAACAGTAATAGTCTAATTTGACAGTTTTTCCCTGGTGAACAATTCACTGTGTTACTTAATTTGTAACTTTCTTGGGCTGGAGAGATTACAGTCGGGTCACTGAAACTTTTTGTACTAATTTGTATTATACTGTGTGCTTATTTATTTACACGTAATTAGTTTTAATTGGCTAAAAGGGGGTTTATTTGAAGTTGGAGTTTTTTCCGCTTCTTAGGGTTTTGGGCCAGGAAAAGTCCAACCTTAATTAATTGCCCAAAGCAGTTAATTAAGAAAATAGTCAAAGTTTCGATAGTCTTTTGCTTTGGATAATATGAAAGTAAAGAAATTTTCGTTTAAAAACTGGTTTTCTTTTCTTTCTACCTTTATCACGTATTTGGGCTGATGCAAGGTGCATCTACCTATTAAAACCCAACTATTCAGTCAGTTTTCGTAAGAAGCGTCGTCAAGCTTTTATATCAAAGACTTACAAATAGATATTGGATAGATATTTATATATTATTATTTTATTACTACAAAGAGTTTCTGACTATCAGTTAATTTCTGCTTACATGATATTGGCTAAGAGAGTTCCTATTATATTATAAAATCAGAGCAGGACTGAGGGCTTGACAATTGATTTTTCTTCTTACAATAAATAAAAGGTACCTTAAAAGAAATGATCATTTTAAAAACTGATTAGCCAATCAAGACGGGCGTACTGTTAGAGCAAGACTCCGAATTCGAGTTTTAAAAAAATAAATTCGAAACACAAAATCAAATTGTTTAATATGAAAATAGAATAACTCAGAAATAGCACAAAACAGAGTTTTATAGAAAAATGGTAAGGGCAGCCGACGCGGTTGGAAGGTGGAAGGAGACTGAGGTTCGAGCTGGACTCTATTGCTAAACTGAACTGTATGTAGCTGAGCCAGCACGGCTGTCAGCACTTTTACTTACTAGCTAGGGGTGTAACAGCCCCCCCGTGGAAGACTAAACTTCGTGTTTTAGCCGAAGTTTACGTGAATTCAGATTATTTCTCTTAGACGCGGTGTGGACATTGAATTCAATTCAGAATCATTTGTTTCTTTAGCGTGATTTTTAAAAGAGTAACAACGTTGGCTGCCACTAGACTTATAATAAGAATATGCCTTATAAATTATGAGAAGTACAATAAAAACTACAATTAGAAAAGTAAGTACAGAATGATGTGTCCCATACTTCAGTATATATGGTTCTTTATTTATGATTTTATCAGCGATTTGGATAAGCGAGTTTTGAATGTTAAAATTCGAGGTTAAATCTTCTAGGTCTATGTTTTTTAATGAAATAGGGGTCACACCATCAATAAGTTTATTTATTTTTTCTAAATTACAACAGGATTCGTTTATTAAACTAAAATTAGGATTTGGTAAAGTGGCGTTTACAATATATAACGGTTTCGACTTAGGAACTAATTTAGTACTCTTACTATAAGCTACGCAAGATTTTGGCAAGGTTAGTATACCTGTGCCCGCAATGTTTATAACTGTCATCTCTGCATTTTGACAGTCTTTTGACAGGTTGCAATTGCACGAATATCCACTTGTTGTCTTTTAAGGGCTTCCATAAATCTACTTCGCCATATATGACTTTAGTATCACGCTGTACGGGTAATTTGTTTATCACTTGTATCATTAATTCACTTTCGCAACTATGACTAGCGGTTGCGGAGAAAACATCACTTACTTCGCAAATGAGATAGTCCCTGCCTACCTTTTCACATTGTTCCAGATTTTTCATCTTACAGTACTGTGATTTGTCTTTTGTCATTGCAATATAAGGAGGGTGGGCAAAACTACGCTAAAAGTATCTAGTTTAACTACGTCATGTGGTATAGGTAAAGGTAAGTTATATTACAAGGTATATTCTAGAGGATTAACAAGAGGTATTTCCAGTACAAATGTAATTCTATCATTAAGGTAATAACATTTTAACTTAGAGATATTGATTATAGTATGTATAAGGCTTAAATCTAAATTCAAAGGCAATTCAAGGCGATTTGGCAGATGCCGATGTTTATCAGCGAGTTCATGGTAGAGTTGGGTTGGAGTAATAACTGAGGGATGAAGAATATTCTGTTTCGCAAAGGATATCGCGTTAGTTATGTCTTCTAACTGAAAAGAGATAGCTAAGAGTGATGCTTCTAGACTATTGGAAATGAAATAGAATCGCGATTTAAAGACCAATTCATTGGTTACTAGAGATAGATTTTTGACATTACCGGAGAGCTCGTTGATAGTCATGGTTAAACTAGCTTCATTAATTTTTATTGCTGATATAGTATTATTGAAAGCCGCTAAGGTTGATGTGGTGACTAGTATATTTTCTTTTATTTGTGAAGCTAGTTTTCTTTCGTCACTTTGGACAGCTTGTATGGCTTCATCGTATTTCACAGCATCATCTTCATCAAATGTTCCAAATATGTGCTTAAAGACTGAACCAATAACGCCGAACCAGGCGGACCGTTTAATTCTGTCGTTTATTAAATGGGAAATGGATTCGGATTCTCTGGCGACATCATGAAAACGGGTTACGAGTGGCTGCTTCTTCAATGAGATCGGGTTCTCTGCACAGTTTTAGAATGAAGTTTATAGTGACAAGATGTGGCTTCACGTGAGATATATCTACTGAGGTGAGAACATTAAGAGAGCCATCGTTAATTTTCATCCTTCCAATATAATTAAAATATATACCAGATCCCGCGGTGATCGGTTAAACATAGTCGGCTCTTGCTGCAGCAGTGGTGCTGCAACGAAGGGACAAGTGGTTGTTACACAACGGGTATTTTATAGCTATTAGAGGCCTTATTCTAAGTGCATGATTACGCGTAAAAATAATAATTTATTATATTTCAGTGGTTGCTGATTTGACTTGGTCGAAATGATGTTTTACTTGTCGTCTGTTTATTTGCAATGATAGTGTATTGTTACCGTGGAGTTTTGTTATTTTGTAGGGCCCTTTCCATAAAGGAGATAAGGCTTTTCTCAGGCGGAGGTGATTCTTAAGGTACACGTAATCACCGGTTTTGTAGGTAACAGGACGAGAACGCGAGTCATAATAGTTTTTTGATTTTTCCTTCTAACTGTTTATGTTTTCTAAAGCTTTGTCTCGGGATAGTTTTAACCTATGCTGAAGCATCTTAATGTATTCGGGATATGTGGCATCTGGTTCGGAGTCAAAGATTGAATCTGGGTTGTAGGGTTTGTGGCCGAATAGTAATTCATGAGGTGAAAAGTTTGTAGTGGAATGGATATTTGTATTATAGGCTAGTATCGCTGTGTAGGATAAGGAACAGGTTTTTTGAATAGATCCGCCGTGAAATTAGTCCCTTGGTCTGTCAGTATCGTCCTGGGTATTAAAATGAAGTGTATAAGACAGTCTGTAGTCTCTTCTGAAGAGGCACTACGTGTTGGGTAAGCTACCGAGTATTTAGTTACATCGTCCTGTAATGTTAGTATGTACCTAAGTTTGGCGGTTCCTGATTCTGGCAGAGGCCCTACGATATCTAGAGATACGCGTTGGAAAGGGGATGTGGACGTCGTGGTGATCTGCATGGGTGCTCTGTTGAGGCGTCTATATGCTTTGTTTTCTTGACACGAGGTACATTTCTTTCTTTCCAATAATACTTTTCTTGGATTCTCTTTAGCATGCGAGAGGACCCAAGATGTTCCGCGACGGGTATGTCGTGATTTTCGGATAGGATTCGTTTTATTTCAGTTGGAGTGGGATAAATGATGCTGTTATGGTATATTTTTACTTTGATGTTAGTATTATGGAAAAGGTAAGTTAGGATGTTGTGAATTTTAATAAAGGAATGTTTGTCAAAGGGATTTTTAAAGTCCGAAATAGCAATCTTAAGGACATTTTCGTTTTGGACTAGTTAGTTTCTGATTGACTTCATGGTTTCAAATATTTCTTTATATGACGATTCATCAAAATGATGTACCTTTGTAAAGAGAAGATACCAGGTTCTGTTGTAAGCTTGGATTTCTTTGAATGAATATAATTCCTTTTCACAGTTTAGAATAGGAATCAACGCTCTGTAACAAGTTTTGGATGTACGGGTTTGTCTCGTCCATATCTATGGAGGTTGGGATTAGGATAGTCTTACAAGTGCTTTTAGTTAAGTCTTCGTTATATTCTCTCAGGTCAGTATTAAAGTTCTTGTCTTTGTTAGTCATGTCCTTTAGGAAGATAGTGTAGTCATCGTTGTTTAGTATTTGTTCCAGGTTCTTGGTGGTTCGGGATCGGAGCGGGGTGTATTGATGTCTGCTGGTAAGTTTAGTAGGGATTGTGGGTCGAATTGTGCTTGAGGTGGTGTAAGTTCAGTCGGAGAGTTCAGTACACTGGGTAAGGTAGCTTGTGGTTCCAGATTTTGTCCGGAGGTGGAAGGCGTCGGGATAACAGGTAAGTCTGTAGTAGATAATGGATCTTCTAGTGGCAAAGGTAAGCTGAGTGGACTGAAGTCAATGTGGAGGTCGTTGTCGTTTAGGTTGAGATCGACTAAATCTAGAAACTCGTCTCCTGGCTCGCGATTATTATTTGGGTAGATAGGGTTTACAGGGAATCGAGAGAGTGCGTCAGCAGCGGCGTTTAATTTTCCTTTACGGTAAGTTATTTCATAGTCGATCTCTTCGAGTTTAAGTCTCCATCTTTGCATTTTACTACTAGGGTCTTTGTGGTTAAACAGCCAGCTGAGAGGTCTTTGGTCAGTGATAATTTGAAACCTTCGGCCAAAGAGATATGGGCGGAATGTTTTACAGCCGAATAGAATGGCTAGTAGCTCGTTCTCAGTAGTTGAGTACGAGCATTCGCTTTTATTGAGAGTTCGGGATGCATATGCTATTGGTTTGTCTTTACCAACAGGCCCTTGAGACAAAACGGCACCTAACGCGTAGTTAGAAGCGTCACAAGTGAGGATGAATAGTTTTGTAAAATCTGGGTAGGTAAGAGAGGAGCAGAGGTAAGTGTTTGTTTGAGTCGGTCATCCGCAAGTTGTTGCTGGTTCTCCCAGTTAAATGTCGTGTCTTTCTTCAGTAAGTTAGTCAAGGGTTTCGCGATTTTAGAGAATTCAGGAATGAAACGGCGATAGTACGGGACAAGTCCTAGGAATGATTTTACGTCTTTTGGAGACCTTGGAATGGGAAAATGGGTGACCGCCTTGACTTTATCGGGATTTGGTTTTACACCTTGTTCGGTGATTAAGTGTCCTAGGTATGTGACTTCTCGTCTAAAAAACTCGCACTTGTCCGGTTAAAGCTTGAGATTGAAATCTCTGAGCCTTTAGAAGATGGAGGTCAAATTGGTAATGTGAGAGTTAAGATCGTAACTGTAACAGACGATATCATCTAAGTAGACGTAGCAACGGGCACCCTGGGGACCTGAAAGTGTTGTATTCATCAATCTCTAAGAGGTGGAAGGTGCATTCCTTAATCCGAAGGGCATACGTTTAAATTGGAAGTGTCCTTCCGGTTCCTGAAAGCAGTTTTTGAAGCATCCGTTTCATTTACTAAAATTTGATGAAATCCAGAGGAGAGATCCAGAGTGGAGAAGTATTTACTGTTACCGAGTTGGTCAAGGATCTCTGCTATTTGAGGAATAGGATAGGTGTCTCCGATGGTCACGTCATTAAGCTTCCGGTAGTCTATTACTACTCTCCATTTTGGAACCCCAGAAGCGTCGATTTTTTTCGGAACCACCCTGATAGGGGAGGACCAGGGAGAATTAGAAGGTGTTATAATGTTCTGGTCGAGCATTTGTTTTATTTGTTTCTTAACTTCAGTCTTATGGATTTTAGGGAATCTGTTAGATTTTGTATGGATCGGGACGTCGGATGTCGTTTTGATGTCGTGCTTTATAGCAGTGGTATAAGAGAGTTTTTCGCTAGGGAGATGGAATATATCGGAATAGTTGGAGCATAATTGGAAAAGAGCATCGATTTCCTCTGAGTTTAAATGTGATACGCGTAATTGTTCAAGGACCCGTTGAGTCCGTTGAACCGAATTTTGCCTTTCGTCTAGGTTTTTGATTTCATGTTCATTTGAAATGTTGCTAAATGCGTCTGGTTTGAAAGCGGTGAGTACGAGATTTAGATTTGATTTTAGAGTCACAGGGATTTCGGAGAGGTTCACAATCGATATGTTTATTCGTTTGTTTCTTTTGACACGAGCTATTCAGTTAGCTATAAGCAGGGTTTCGGATGTTCCACTGGTGTTCCGCAAGGTGGCGTTTTGTCTCCTCTCCTGTTTGCTATATTCATTAATTCAATAACATCTCAACTATCTTCTCTCTACCATCTCTATGCAGACGATCTTCAGATTTACACACAAACTCCTATCAGTGAACTGACAAATGCTATCTCAGTTGTTAATCGAGACCTTGATCAAACTGTGAAATGGAGTGAATCATATGGCCTCATTGTTAATCCTACGAAAACACAAACAATTATCGTAGGCAGCTCTAGACTTATATCCAAGATTGACTGGAACGAACTCCCATTAGTAACTGTGAACGGAGTTTCTATCCCTTAAAAAGACACAGTTAAAAACCTGGGTATATTTATCGATCGAACACTGAAAGTAAAGGCTGTTAGATTATGGAACGATTTAAAAATCTTGTTATTACTCATTATCTGAAAGACTAAAATAACATCTTTGCCTATATTTGTTTATATATATATTCACTTATACGTAATATATATTATTATTATCTATAATACCTTTAAACGAGCAATTCTTGTATTTATGTATATATATAATCTAAATCTCGGAAACGGTTCCAACGATTTTCATGAAATTTAGTATACAGGGGTTTTCGGGGATGATAAATCGATCTAGCTAGGTAAGGCTGGCGTTGTTTAAAAAAAAACGAGCAAAATTAATATAACTTAGTAATAAAAAGCTAATTACAAAAAGTGTTTACCCACGAGGTAGAGTGCTAATAATACTGGCCTTTGAAAATTAATCTATTTCACATAAACACTCTAGCTTTGTTTTGCTTTGCTTATTTGTAAGACTTTGAGCTTAATTCTCTCAGCATGCTTTATAAATTCAAGAATAAAGACCTAAATATTGCGATGAAACTTACTTTTCCAGCTTATCCCCAACTATTTTAGAGTTGTATATTGCTTTTGGAGATACCAAATCGTACTCTTCCAGGTCTCTTTTAAACCCATTGTATATGAGAGCAAATATCCAAAAGAACATTGCTCGCGAAAACATTCCCGGTGCTTTTTTTCTTGACTGTTGCCCCTTTGTTTCGTCATTACAATTTTTATTTGTTTTCGAATCCATTTCTGCTTTACTTCGGTGATAATAAAATATTCTACTATTTTTCACATCAATATAAAAGTTTAATAGCTCATAATACAATTATACATATTCACACAATACAACGACACACATTCACGTCACAAACGAAACAACTCACTCACCACCATATTAGTTATTCCTAAATCGACCTTTATCCTCGCATATGGAATTACTAGCTTATGGCAGCGGGTCGGTCCGCACTAAATTTGGTTATCGACGTGGCATTAGTACGGCAACTTCTAGACTATATTAAAAAAGTTTGTTCGTGGATTTCAGTAATAGTTATTTTCGTAGAAACTTTTAAATTTTCTGGGATAAAAAATTGCCAATGTCCTTTCCCAGAAATAATACTATTTCCTTACTAAACTTCAGCTAAATCAGTTTAGCGGTTCCTCATCTAATTTTCTATATTAAACCATAAACCATCGACTCCCTCGCAGTATTTTATTTTTAATTTGGCTGGACACACGTTCACGACACAAACGAAACAACTAACTCACTCACATATTACAGTTAATACTACATTTATCTTTATTCATGCATATTAAATTATCCATAGTGAATTTAGTTCTAGCTTATTCTAATGGCTCCATCTGCGCTAAATTTGCTTATCGGAATAGGAAAAGTGGCGTTTTTTTGATTGACATTATGCGTTTAATGTCAATAATCCAACCAAAGAGAATGAGCCAAGATTTGTTCAGTGTGTCACACAAAATTTATGTCTTTTTAATTTGGCTGGATTATGACATTAAACGCATTGAAGCAGTGAACAGAACGCATCTAATACTATAGTTCACATTGATTTTAGTAAGGAAGCTTCTATAGCAAACTATATCTATCGTTCACGTGGAATTCCACTTAACGATCATAGTTAATTCCTGCGGAAAATTGTGAATTTTTTGGGATAAAAAGCCTCTGTCCTTCTTCGTCGAGATAGTTAAAGAACTATCTCTGTGCCAATTTCGACTCAATCGGATCCGTTGTGAGATAAAGAAAGAAAGAAAAAAATGTTTAAACAAACATACTCACTTAAACATTTATATTTAATAATAGTATGAATACTCTCCACAAAATGGCAAAAGTTATTAAATATTGACGATTAAGAACTCGTTTGCGAGCAAAATATGTTAATTCTTAATTACCTAAAAGAATGACCATCAAATTTTAAGGGAAATAACTTACTTCTTCATGCGAGAAAGATTAAGTGTGTAAAATTTATGATGCCAAATGCCAGAAACATAAGTGCAAAAATATCCTTAAACGGAGAAGAAATAGAACTATTAAACTCAACAGTGTTTCTAGGTATTGCATTAGACAATAGGCTGCCGTGGAACCCTCACATCTCAGTTGTGCAGGAAATCTTAGTTCAGCTGCTTATGTAGTTAGAAAAGTTAGACAGCTTACAGATGTTGACACTGCTTGCTTGGTCTACTTTAGATATTTCTATTCCGTCATGCCCTGATATTGATATAGTCTTTCTTTTGCAAAATAGAGCAATACGGTCAATCTATAAATCAGGACCTCGAATTTCTCTTAGGTAACTATTCAGGGAAATTTATATTTTAACTGTTACTTCCCAAAATATTTTCGCTTGTATAATGTATGTCCGCAAAAATTGTCACTTATTTGCTAAAAATAGTGACCTACACAGTGTTTTTACAAGGAATAAGGAGAAAAGATGAAGGTACATAGCTCTTCGCAATACAAATTATATTTTCTACAAAAAAATTCCAGAACACGTGGTTAGTTTACTCTCAAATAAATTTAAAATATTTGTCAAAGATAGTTTAATGAAGTAAAATTCAATGGATTTGTATTTGTATTGGGTCATATGTAATATTTTTTAAATTAAAACATTGAATGTTATGTTTTTACCTAGTGTAAGGCTATATTGTATTTTAATATGAAGTTGAAAAAATGAAAAAGATTAATTGCTGAGTTTCTTGCCGGTTCTTCTCAATAGTAATTTTTTTTTTTTTGGTATTTTTTTTAATTAATAATTAAACTGACGATTCAAAAGTGTTGTTTAAGAGGATATTAGAGTAATAAAGTTTGAGTTTGAGCAAAAACTAGACTTTCATTGTTATTTACTTTTCATGATAGTAGCACATATATAAAGGTTACCACACACGAGACAATTAATACTGTATTTAAGCGATCGTTTTACCTACTTGAAGTTTGTCTCGGAATACTATGCAATCCGTGAGAAACCCCGTACCTTTGTAGGACAGTCAGTCAAACTGCGCACCAACCGATTTTATAATCAGTTAACTATCTACGACTATTAATTTCATCCCACATAGCGTTGCGGCTTTACAAGTCGCAAGTCCGGTTCTTTTTTTCTGAGCTGTCTTTGCTATTCGGATAGCGAGATCGTCAAATGGGGCCGTTAGTACGTGCCGAGGCCAACTAATAATAGTTTTTCGACCGTGCCGAGGTCCTTTTGACTTGGTTCAACGACGAGCTGTGAGAATTGTTGACGATTCCAAACTCACTTGCCGTATCGAGCCCTTAAGTCTGAGGAGAGACTTTGCGTCCCTGTGTGTGTTCTACCGCTTGTACAATGAGTTGTATTCTGAGGAATTGTTCGAAATGATGTTCACGGCTACCTTCTACCATCGAACCGCTCGCCATCTGCAGGGAATTCATTCTCACACTTTAGAACCGAAATCGCGTCGCGTACAGTGCGGTTTCAGAGAAACTTCCTCCCACGAACGCTTAGGTTGTGGAATGAGCTCCCTGCCAAGATTTTCTCCAAGGACTACAGTATGGGGTACTTCAAGAAAGAAGTTATTAGATTTCTAAAAGGTCGGCAACGCGCAAGTGATTCCCCTAGTGTTCCAAGCGTCCATAGGCTACGGCGACCGCTTACTATCAGGCGAACCGTAAGCCTAATACCACCTAAGTGGTATAAAAAAATAATAATAATTAATAAATGGGACCGCGCACACCACTCGATTAATTATCGCTCTATAATTCATACTCTACTACTGAAACGCCTGCAGCTGGGACAATCTAGGGCGCATGGCGACTGGACCAATCTAGGAGGTTTCTCTACACACACACACATGCCTGCCGTTCAGTGTAAAAGTGAACGTGATATGGAGTACACGTGTCGTTTAAGGATAATAAACACCCATACTATCGAAACTCCAAAGAGTTCCTGCCATACATAATTTATTCACAAATAGTACTAAATTTATAATAATTTGCCACATTGCACTTACACTGACTTGAAACTAAATAGTTTATGTGTTTACTTTACATAATTTTACTACGACAAAATTGTCAACTGCGCAAATGCCCTTTGCGTCCCACTATAAATCCAAAATAATCAGTATCACTTAGTAAACATAAACATTGTGTGGGCATTCCCTGTCGAATGTCGTGCAATTGAAACTGGAAACAGCTGATTTGGGACAGAGTGTCTTATGAAGAACTGGACGGAAGATAATGACGCTTTTGTGACTTACAGTTGTCCATACTTATACTCATATCACCGTGCTTGAGGTAGATGGTATTTAGTACATCAATAATATTTCCATCTTATGTTATGTAATTTCTTTATTTTCATACTTAAAAAAAGAAAAGGGAACGAGCAAAGCATAATAATTGAAACGGTTCCACCTGGGCACAATTTATTTCTGCATTGTAGCGATTTTTCTATAGGCTCAATATGTTTAATAATGAGCTCTTAGACCATTGGTGTTAACTTTTGGAAATATTTTCGGTCAAGGTTTCTTCATTACATTCATTCCGTGTTTTTTTCAATGCTTAGACGGAAAGCACCCCCCACCGACAATAAGTAGCTAGATGTAAGATCATCCAAATATTAAAAATGAGTACCGTATTTTGGTTACGCATAAAGTCCCGTCCATGGCATCTGATGATATGGAGTCAAATTTGGCATTATTTATTAACTTAACACGTTGTATCGTTGGTGTGAAAAATGTAATGTAAAATACAATAGGATCCCGACATTAAAAGCTGGCACAATTAGATCAACGGAGTTCATTACATTTGTTATATAAGTTCCAGTTGGATATTTGGAACAAACTAATAGAAAGTATTTTTATTCGCTTTAATTAATGTTAATTTGACCCACTGTAGCGTCGCATAGACTGTAAGCAACATACCGATCGATCGCCTGACAAAATGATAGAACTGATTTTAAAACGTATTCAAGCACTGTAGCCCGTAGTCTACGCTCTGAGCTTACAGTCTAGCACCCAATAAAACTAGTAGAATACATATATTATCACTATTTATGTTTTATTTAGTTTTTGTGTGCAATAAATATCTGTATTTGAATTCCATATTTTCCCTATTTTTGAATTTTCAAAAATACTTAAAAAGAGTTAAAATAGGTAATAAGATAAATATAATAAAATAATTTAAAAAGATCAAGGGATAAAGGTAGTTTAGTTTCTTCTACGATTTTCAACCAATTTGAATAAGATGTATTATTTAATACGTTTTTGACTCAGGTTTCTAATCAATAAAACCTTATTATTTTGTTGGTATATATTAATGATGGATAACGTACTTTTTGTTTGAATACAGTTATTTTGCAGAGGTATTTAATCAACAAATCCTTAATCTTTTTGTTTGCATTAATAAAGTACTTATTCATAAGCAGACAGAGAACCACTCACCAGGTGATAACAGACACGTCTCACAACTCGGAGAGGACGTAGGGGCCATAATAAAAAGATTTTACCTTACATTAAAATCCTTATTGTGGTCCTGTAGTTCTCTTCGGGGCTATCGAGGCCTACCTGGTCGGACGCAATAACGAAAATAAATGGTGCACGCTGGTAAGTAGATGGTGAGCGGGAACATTCGTCTGACTTAACCACGTGTACGCGACAATGGCTCCACAAAATGGACAGAATTGAGGCGGAAATGTTTCAAATTCACAACCACGCTCTCTCACAACCCGGGGAGGACTCCAGGATTACATTAAGGATTTTAATGGTAGATAAAATCCTTCTATTTTTTGTATAAGAACCTACATAAGTGTTGATCTTTCGAACCTTTTATTATTTGTTAGGAAATCCGCCATTTGTTACAAACTCATTAGCAGGTATCCTAGGTAGGTAGGTAGTTTCTATGTTACCTGAGACTATCAGATGCATTTTGCTTACCTATTGATGCTGTGATTTTGTGTGACGAAAATGAACTTGACATTATTAGTAGGTAACAGTTTGAATTTCAAATTATGTATTTAAAACTAGATATGGATCTATTGTATAACTTGATATTTCCTTGAACTAGAAGTCTTATAGTTATTTAATGTGTTAATATTATTCATTCCTACTATTGTTGCGTATTACCTACTAATATATAAAAAAAAATAAGGTTTGAGAATTTGTTTGTATGTCACTTATTACTCACTAGCTTATGTCGGCAGCTTGGACGGCGCAGAATTTATTTGTGTCGCCATGGATTCTGTTATTTTTCTCCGTTCTTCCAGACTTTTGGCCTAGAAATACCTATGCTGTGGGAATAGTTATTATTTATGCAAGTCTGGAAAGTTGGTCTTTGGCGTGAGTGCCTATATTGAATACCGAGCAAGCGACGGATTCAAAGATTGAACAAGTGCAGCGAGTGGTTCAAAAATTGAATCCTGAGCAAAGCGAGGGATTCTAATACAAGAAACCAAAAAGAACAAACAATTTTTCATCTTGCTACAGCGAAGAAAATATATAAAAGATACAAGAAAAACAATAATTAGTGTTTAATTACTTATGAATGGAATAGGTATACTTAGTTTACTTGGTCTAAGGGCATGTTTTTCACATGCTAGTTAAAAACTATCACTATCTCTTCCGGCCCCGCTTCGCTACGGACGACGAACTACAACTTATGATAAAAAAAAATTGACATTTCTCGCCAATTTTTTAAAAATCAATGATTGAGTTTCTTATGTTTAAAAAAAACATAACATTCTAATTTCAAACATGCCAGCGCAGAACTTTCAGTGTGCCCTATGGAAGCCGCCTAGAAGCCGAGTTACCAAAGGAGTTGCCGTAGGGATCCCACGTTGATAACCGAATTCAGCGCAGGCAAAAGCTAGTTCTTAATAAATAGTTTTGTTATTAGACATAATTTTTTTTAAATTATAATTTACTGCTTTTACTTATTTTACCTTAAGATATATATTTATAACCTGTAAAATAAGAGAGCAAAGCGCTTGTCAATAAAATAAAACTAGCCCAAACTCCATGCGGTAGCGTCATTTCGTTACAGAGCCGCGGTCCTATGCAAAAATTCAACACATGCGAATACCGGGAATTGAGTAAAATTTAACGTACAAGATATGATTACAGACACGTAATACGTGAACGAAACTAAATAAAAACTTGTTACAAGGAATATGCGTAGACAAGCTTTTAACAGACCTGAGGACACAGTATACAGAGGTAGCGTCGTTTCGTTACAGTGGTTCTATGGCCAGCTACCGGCTCCATCATAAAACCAGCTCTATGATATCATTGTATTGCATTGTTATTGACTTATATGTGTATGCAAAATTTCGAACCAATCGAACACCGGGAAATGGGTCAAATTTTACTTTTAAGATTTGAATACAGACACGGGACAGGTGAAACTAAATAAAAGCTGTAAAAAAGGGTGGCCGAAGGTCACAGGAGCCGCAGAAGGCCGCAAGAAATTGATGTAGATCCATTTCATTTTTCAGTACGTACTTTAAATGCTATACCTAAAAACTTTGAGCATTTCACCCTTAGACGTAGACTGTAAAAGATACACAATGTCACTTTAGTGATTATACCAAAAAAAAATTGCTTAAGTGTTAGTAACTGTCTTTGTGTGGTTTGAGAATAGTGTTGACTGCATACACTATCGACATTGTGCACTATCGATATATTTATGTATGTTATGGTTAGCGATGTGATTTGACGGTAGAAATATTTCTGCAAACATTAAAAATTTTAAGGGAATGTTTCCAAGTAAACAAAATACATAAGCGGTTATATTAAATTAATGATTTACGATTTGAGGGGAATCCATGAACTGAAATATTGTTAATAGTGGATTGTATTGGAATTCCAAAGTTGGATTCATTTTCGTAAGCACCTGTCTTGTGTGTAATGCTTCAGATCTACCGCTAGACTAGGCAAAACAAGACCAAGCGTGTCGTATTAAGTTAGGCTTTTGTAGAATGAAAATTATTGCGAATATCTATCACGGCCATTACCGTGATTTTTTCAGACTTTTAGATGATGCATTTGAAAGTTAGTTGGACACAAAATTTTCGACTTTGAAAGCCAATAACTCGCAAAATATAAATCTTTAAAAAAGTTTTTCTTTTTTTTTTTTTTCTGAGCTGACTATGCAGTTGGCTGTTGCAGCCATTACTGCTTCACCGGACTTTTGGGGCGAGACTCTGAAGGAGCCTCAGCCCATATAGCGCCCAACGCTCAAGGGCTCCCCGCGGGGGAAGCCTCGGCTTGGGTTGTCGCTCTCGGGGGCGTCCCTTCGACCGGCGTGAGTCTCAAACCCGAAGGTGAGTCACCGCCAGGAGGGGAGTTCCCCGTTACGCGGGTACGATTGCGATTGAGTGGGTGCGAGAAGCGCCCCGGCACTCTTTGATACCTAGTGTATCCTTGTGGGCGCCGACGAACCCGGGGACGTCGGCGTCGTGTTTGGAGGGAGGCCCTATTCGGGGAGGTCGTAGAGACTAATCTCGCTATCCGGACAGCGAGATCGTCATCTGGGGACGTTAGTACGTGCCGAGGCCGCCTAACAATAGTTTTACGACCGTGACCGGGTCGATCGGGGGGGAAAGTTTTTCAACAGAATCAAAAGCTCAAGCTTTATAATGATCTAATGATACCCCAGACGATGAGGTTGTGAAACAAAAGTTTTCAAAGTTCAGTTCAATGTATGGACAGCTACCTTTAAAAAATATTTTCTTAATTATCATAACATATTTGTATGGCGGTTTGCAAAAGACACATTTCTGTATAATTTTAGTAGGATCTACCCCAAGACAGTGGAATTATAAGGCTGTGACATACGGCCGAACGGACATGACGAATTTATAAGGGTTTAGTTTTTGTCATTAAGCTACGGAACCCTAATAGCACATAGCTCTTACGGTATATAGATATGACAACGTAGGTAGGTATTTTGAGGATATCATATCTATGAAAGAAATAAAAGTCGGAAGTAAGTTTTAAAATAATAAAATGAAAAAAAAAATTAAAGACTTTTACCTAACAGACATGACGAGCTTACAAGGGTCCGTTTTTTCCATTTGGCTACAGAAACCTATTTACCACGTGCGCTCAAGTAATATTTGTAAGAAACAATTATCATCATATCTTTTCTATTGACGTCCACTGCTGGACATAGTCCTCACCTAACTTTCTCCTCAGCGTGCGACTCTGTGTCACCTGTAACCAACGGCTCCCCGCTACCTTTACGAGGTCATCTGTCCATCTAGCGGGGGCCGTCCCACGCTGCGCTTTCCGGTTCGTGGTCGCCATTCAAGAACTTTCTTCCCCAATCGGCCATCGCTTCTTCGAGCTATGTGGCCTGCCCATTGCCACTTCAGCTTTGCGATTCAGTGAGCTATGACGGCGGCTTTAGTTCTCCTACGGTTTCCTCATTCCTGATTCGATCACGTCGGGACACTCCGAACATAGCTCTTTTCATCGCTCGCTGAGAGACCTTGAGCTTTCGTATAAGGCCCATAGTTAGCGGCTACGTCTCAGTGCCGTAATTCATCACTGGCAACACACACTGGTTGAAGACTTTTTTCTTAAGGACGAGAAAATAGTACGCAGTTTTCCGAACGCTGTCCAACCGAGTTGGATTCGGCGATTAACCTCTTTCTCGAAATTGGACCTACCTAATTGAACAGTTTGTCCTAGGTATACGTATTCGTCAACAACGTCGAGTGTAGAGTTCCCAACACTTATTGGAGTGGGTGCTACATGGCCATTCGACATGATTTTCTTCTTGTCCATGTTCATCTTGAGGCCCACTCGTTGGGAAGCTCTACTGAGGCTTTCGAGCATTGTGCTAAGGTCCTCCATCGATTCTGCCATGATCACAATATCGTCGGCAAACCGAAGGTGGGTAATGTTCTCGCCATTAACATTGATGCCAAGCCCGTCCCAGTCCAGAAGCTTAAAGACATCTCCCAACGTATTTGTGAACAGTTTCGGAGATATGACATCTCCCTGTCTCACACCTCTCTGCAGTTGGATCGGTTTCGAGTTCTGATCTTAGAGACGGACTGACATAGTGGCGTTATCGTACAAGCATTTTAGCACCTCGATATACCTATGATCAATACGGCATCTCTTTAGAGCCTGTAGCACTGCCCATGTTTCCACCGAATCGAAGGCTTTCTCATAGTCCACAAACGCTAAGCAAAGGGGCCGATTATACTCTTCTGACTTCTGTATAATCTGCCGTAGCGTATGTATGTGGTCTACGGTACTTTAGCCGCTTCGGGAACCGGATTGTTCGGGAGGCTGGAAGTCGTCGAACTTGCGAGCGAGACGTTTCGTAATTACTCTTGAAAACAGCTTATAAACATGACTCAGAAGCGTGATTGGTCTGTAATTCTTAAGAAGTGTATTATCACCTTTTTTGAAGAAAAGCACCACCACGCCTCTATGCCATGCCTGCGGCGAAGTACGTTTGAGTATGATGGTGTTAAAGAGCTTCTGAAGGACTTTAAGTACCGGTTTTCCACCCGCTTTCAGAAGCTCAGAACTCCATCATCACCCGGGGCCTTATTGTTTTTAAGCTGTTTGAGAGTCATTCTAATCTCGTACAAGCTGACGTCTGGGATGTCCTCGGTATAGTGTCGAGTCAGTCTAGCTCTGGGGTCTTTAGCTGGACTGCCAACTGGTTTCGATGTCGACGTTTATAGCTGACCATAGAATTTCTCGATCTCCTCCAAGGGTCCAGACGAAACAATGCTACCGTCCTCCGTCTTCAGCCTTGCCAGACGACTTCGCCCAATAGCCAGATCTCTCGCGAACAATTTGGAACCTTTATTCCGTTCTATTGCTTCCTCAATACGCAATGTATTAAAGTGGCGTTTGTCGCGTGCAAGTGATTTTGAGATAGGTCTATTAAGCCGCCGATATGACAATGCATCATCCGAAGACTGCAGCCTAAGGTTTCGTCTCTCGTCCTTAAGTCTTAGAGTCGAGTCTGAGAGTCTTTTTGTTCTATTTGTACGGTGGGTTTTAAAGAACTTAGACCCAACCATATTGAATGTTTCCACAAACATGTCGTTGGTATCGTCCACTGATGCGTCTTTCCTTAAGCTTTGTTTGAGTTGGAGCTGAAAGTTTTCTGGGTTTTGGATTTGGATGGTTGTGGTAAGCGTAGCGTGGACTTTATCAGTCGAGACCTAGCAAGCCTTATGTTGAGGTTCAATGTGCCTCTTACCATACGGTGATCACTCCCGGTTTTGACCGTGTGGATCACAAAGACATCATTGAACACTTGCTTTTCCGTCGACATGATAATGTCAATCTCATTCTTCGTGCAACCATCCGGACTCATCCAGGTCCACTTTTTGTGTGGGCGCTTCTTGAAAAAGGAATTCATCATAAAGAGGCCTTACTTTTCCACGAAGTCGGCCAGCATCTGCCCTCTGGAGTTCCGTTGTCCATATCCAGATTGCCCCACTCTCAGCCCATTACCACTTCGTTTGCCTAATTTCGCGTTGAAGTCCCCCATCACGACGTTATAGTGTGTTTTGGAGAAGTGTATGGCTTTAGAAATGTCCTCATACATCTCCGCCACTACGTCGTCTGGGTGTGTCGAAGTCAGCGCGTAAACCTGTATAACCTTCAGCGAATATCGTTTTGATATTCGAAGTTTCAGGTACGCTACCCTGGTCGACACACTGTCAACTTTGATGACATTGTTGACGAGGGACTTGCGGACGATAAACCCGACACCACCTACCTAGAGGGATAGCTGGTCACCCCCCCGGTAGTACCTGAGTTGAGATCTATCGTGTCCTGTCGCTGTCTTCGGACCTCCGATAGCCCTATAACGTCCCAGCGTAACTTGCTTGTA
This sequence comes from Apoda limacodes, assembly GCA_946406115.1. NCBI lineage: Eukaryota > Metazoa > Arthropoda > Insecta > Lepidoptera > Limacodidae > Apoda > Apoda limacodes. The sequence continues at coordinate 16,510,729 of OX291546.1, forward strand.
GCTTCTTCCAGTTCTACTATTTTCTCGTCGGCCCTCAGCGTACGTGCATTGTAGGTTGCCAGGTCCAGTCGTCGATGTTGGTGGCCGGATCTCTGCCGGGGATTCTTCGCACCCCCTGCCCCGCCGTTACCAAGGCCGCTACCGTAGCCTGGACTAGCAGGGCTGCCGGGGACTAGGGGCCGTTTTTTGTTTGTGCCGGTCATATTGTTGGTGGGTTTGCCATTCTCGCCACGCCTGGCAAGCAGGTTGGCGAGCGCAGTAGTTTTATAGGGGGTCGCTGCTGCCCAACATCCCCTATCAGATAATAGAAGGGAACAAGGAGTAAGGGTTGGGATGTGATGATTTTTGGAAAATGGAAATCTTATAATGAGTGGGATACGTCGAAATGGGGGGATACTACTGTTGGAAGGAAATGGGGAGAATTAGTAAAGGCTCGGGAGGCCGGGGTCACGTACCCGTGTATTCGAAAATTAATACCCCTGACACTCTGTAAGAAACATTATTAATATTAAATTACTCTGGATGTTAATAAATAATTACGGGAAAAAGTATCGATATACTGATCGTTTTGTCAAGCCCTAGCGTAATCAAACATTTTACAATTTTACTTAAAATAACATAAATTAGAACCATTCTATATGAAATAATACCACGTTTTACAAAGAATAGCAATATAATAACGTAAAAACTGTTCTGAGCCAATTTTTTAAAGAAATGCGACAAAATATGGTTTGAAAAAAATACGTGAGTATTTTATATTTGTATTTACCTGTGAAAAGTATGATTGTCCGGGTTATTTCTTCCTGTGACGGAACAATTAGTTATGTAACAAGACACCATACCTAAGCACTAAACTTTTAAGTCCTTTATTGTCAGGATTGACAAGCAGGTTGCTGTAGGTTTCTACTCGAAAAATAATGATCATATTAGATAATAGCTTCTGCCAGCGGCTTCGCCCGCCCTTAATTTCGTTATCGGCGTAGGTTCTTACGGCAACTCCTCAATTATAGAAAAAAAACAAACAATCAAATCTTCCCTCTTTAATGGCATAATATATTCGTGTCTGTGAAGCCATGGAAATACATACAAAATTTCAACCCAACCGGTCAAGCCGTTTAATAGTTGACATACCAACAGCAGCGCCACCTACCGAGTCCAGTTGTATTTTTAAATCATCCAGAAAACCATCGAAATATCCATATAAATTTTTAACCCAATCGGTTCAGCCGTTTAGAAGTTATGTGAAAAAGGCAGTAATTACGCAATTAAGTAATTAGGAGTGTACGAAAGGATAATTCTTACCACCCGTTTTCCTATTAACCGTTTTTCCGTAAGAATGAAGCATTTTCCCGCGGTAAAAAGTAGTCTATGTTCATCAAGGATAATGTCGGCTTCTAATGGTAAAATAATTTTTCAAATCGGTCGAGTAGTTACGGAGCCTATTTAATACAAACAAACAAACAATCAAATCTTTCTTCTTTATAATATTAGTATAGATGGTGATCTGTCTCTTTTCCTCTTGTGCATTGCAGCGTTCATGTAATAATTAAATCTCTTTTCCTTGCTGTGTTGGTCTTTAGCGTAGCGAAAAATTCCTAGGTCTGTGATTTAGCCCCTAAAAATAATGAAATTCTTATTATAAAATGATGTAAAAACTCAACTAAAGTAAGAAGCATTTAAGTTTTCCACACATGCATTGCCAAATAGCACGCCTCGACGTTACTTACTATGATAAGAATGGATTCTTTGTTTTGAGACTTGGCTTGTTCCCCGCAGTCACTAGACGCCAGCCAAGTCAGCTTTTGGGTCAGAGCGCATGAAGGTAGGGCACTCGAAATGTGAAAAAGGTTATATATGATCTGACTTTTTATCTTATAAAGGAACTTAATGCTTTGGCGGACGTTGTTTCGCTATAGTACCATTGGAATACAAAATCTACCTTCTAAGTAAGTAGTTAAAGATTTTTTGATTTTTTTTGTGGTTCCGGAAATCACTTACTACATACAAACATACTTACAATATCCGCTTTTTCTGTGTAATCACTAGCTTTTGCCCGCAGTTTCACCCGCCCTTAATTTGGTTATCGGTATAGGAGTTCAACGGCAACCCCTCAGTTATTGTAGAAATAAAACCGTCTCACACTTGACGTTTTCAAGTAGCCTTTTTCCTACCCAAACTTTCGCCATGTCAAATTTCATCAATGATAATAGACAGACAGACAGTCATGAGTTACTTTCGCATTTATAATATTAGTATGGATTATTATTATCATTATAGTGATAAATATTACAAGAAATATGCAAAAAATTATTATTTCCTGAATTTTTTAGTCTTGTGATTTAGGTTGTAGTTAGATTTAAAATAGGTAGGTAACCCATTTAAATATCAACTACTTAGGCCAGATGATTACGTGTAGGATTATTTTATTTATCAAATTAACGAACGTAGGACTCTTTTGTTGTACTATTGTGTATAGGAGCTCTTCTTGGTTGGACATCAACAACATACATTGCTATGCAGATGACAGTACTGAAGACGCTTATTACACGAGCCGTGCAAGCATCCCTCGTTCCGTTGTGGAGGAAAAACGTGAAGAACTTGTGTCTCAAATCGAGATCGGTCTGTCCAAGGTCTCTGACTGGGGACGGGAAAACTTGGTCCGATTTAACCCTTCAAAGACACAAGTCTGCGCGTTCACTGCTAAAAAAAACCCTATTCACTGTGGTCCCACAATTCCAGAACACTACCCTCTCCATCTCCAAGAGTATTGGGATCCTTGGTGTTTACATCTCCAGCGATGTTCAGTTCCGAGATCATTAGCTAGACAAGGTGAAGCTGGCATCCAAAAAACTTGGTGTACTCAACAGAGAGAAGCAGTACTTCACGTCGGGCAAAGGTTGCTGCTTTACAAGCAGCAAGTCCGGCCCCATATGGAGTACTGCTGCCATCTCTGGGCGGGTGCACCCGGATACCAGCTTAGCCCTTTTGACTCGGTTCAACGACGGGCTGTGAGCATTGTCGACGATCCCAAACCCACTTGCGGTATCGAGCCCTTAAGTCTGAGGTGAGACTTTGCCTCCCTGTGTGTGTTCTACCGCTTGTACAATGGGTTGTGTTCTGAGGAATTGTTCGAAATGATGCTCACGGCTACTTTCTACCACCGCACCGCTCGCCATCGGCAGGGAATTCACACACTTTAGAACCGAAATGGTCGCGTACAGTGCGGTTTCACAGAAATTTCCTCCCGCGAACGCTTGGGTTGTGGAATGAGCTCCCTGCCCAGGTTTTCTCTAAGGACTACAGTATGGGGTTCTTCAAAAAAGAAGTTATTAGATTTCTGAAGGATCGGCAACATCAGATGGAACTAGGCTATCTAATAAATTGTGTCGTTCTAGCGATGAATCTATAGATGGAGGTAAGGAAGATTGGCGGTTGTTTACTTCACTTTCATCACTGGAGCCATTACTGACTTCGGAAACAGCACTAAGCTTTGTTACAAGTGCTAATATTCGCCTATATCGATCTCGTTGTCCAGGCTACAAAAACAAAACACAAAGCGAAAACAAGAGAGTATATAACTAAAATTGTACAAAACAATTCACCGCAACTAAATATAGTTTGCATTATGGGTTCTTGGAAAAATACCTAATTACAAAGTAAAAATTAAAACGTACGAATGTTGCAAGGATGTATGTAAGTATGTTACGTATGAATTTTTATTTTAATAGTTTATAGTATGTAATTTTTATAATTACGTACCGAAACTATTTTTACATATTAAATATATTTTTGAACAACATTAGTGGTACGAAGAAAAATGTAGGTAATGTAACATCTTAAGGTCATATCGAATACCAATTTTGGAAAAGTCCCGTGTTTTGGTGTTCGACGCTTCCCTTCGGTTTTTACAATTTATTTTATTCCATTTACTTTATCCACACAAGATAAGCAAAATAATATAAAGTTAATGTTTTTATTTTTATTAGTTATTTTACCTAAAGATAGACTAAGCTTGCTATTGATATCATAACTACAGGTAGATTAATCTATACGGGGTTTTATTTTGTACTAATATAAGTAGGTAAGGAATATATAAAATTATAAATAATAAGTATTAAAGTTCTAGGCATAAGAATAATAGTATTATTTAATGTTCATATGCACATACGGGTAAAGTATTATATAAGCTTTGAAACTTAATTTGTAAAGAGTAAATTTTATACGCTAAGTTTTGATGATGGTTGCAAGATTACGGTGTATAACTTGAAGAAGACGTGTAGGTAAGGACATAAACGCGCAGTAATACGATATTGTTGGCAAGCTATTACGTCTTTACATAGGTTTTTAAAAATAAATGCGAGGGTAGTAGTCGAAGATAAGAACAAGTTAAGTGTCAGTAGCACTAGTATATATATTTAATTATAAGTATGTTTATGCTCATGAGGTCTTGATAATCATAAGGTATAAATATTATATGTATCTACACATATTTATTGAGATATATATATTATGTATCTATGTGGTCTTATCACCATTGTTGCAACTTAAATAATTATTATTATGAGGTACTTTATAAATAAATTACATATTTTTTTAAGAAGTATTAGTTTAAGTACCTATTAACACTGCGTATACTATAACCGTTAGTAAAAGTAGGTATACAAATAAAACAAATTTCAGGTATTTATAAATAAAAAAATGTATATAGATAGATTAATTTACACAAAAATAAAAAGAACAACCTTAGAATCATATGAGTAGAACATCTTTACGAAAAACATGTGCGAAAAGGGTAGTGAGGTAGTGCAGTGGGGAAGGGGATGCTTCCCTAGATATTGCATACAAACCCTAGTAAACCATAGACATCGAGCTCTGTAATCTGTCCTAAGGGGAGTCCCAAAGGAATTCTCCGAAAAAACTGTCCAAGACGACTTGATCGTCCAAGGCTTCTTAAGTAAGGGAAGTACACAGGATGTACAGCGGCCGTAATAAGTCAAAATGCTACGATATGGTGCTCGTTGTTCTTGACTTGACTAAAGAAGGCAAAGCCATCTTTAACATTAAAGATGTTTGCAGCCTCAAGGGCGTCTGGGTCGAGACTCCGTATAAGCGGTCGACCCAGGACAATGCCACCGATGCCAACTATATGGCCACGCTCAGCGCAACTGCACACGCAGACCGCGCTGCGTGAAATGTCTTCGCGATCACGCTACCCCGGACTGTGATCGCAATCGCGACAACGCATCCGACCCGGTCGTTTGCGTACTCTGTGGGAGCGAAGGCCACCCTGCGAATTACCGCGGGTGCCTAAAAGCTCCTAAACAGAACCCGCGAAAACCCAAAAAGGGTAAATCGCGTCCCTCGCGCCCCTCTGCCCCCCGCCAACAGGCTCCGCTCGTGCCTGCTGCCTGCTGTCAACGCCTGGAGCCGTCCTCTACTCTTCGACGCCGGAAGGCCTAAAGAGACAGACAAACTTCTGTCTGCACTCCCTGGGCCCGTCTCAGTCTTGGGCATGCGACCCAGCCTACTTTGAGGCCGTATTCGCTCAATCGCAATAGGTCACCTCCCCTTTCGAGATGCTCAATTTCATGCATGACCAGCACCTGTTATTTGCCACACTCCGTAGGGCGTTTCCCCAAAAACAAAAACCAAAATGGATTGCACAACCGCGCGCGACAAAACCCCGATCTGTCTCCATCGGTTATTTTAACGCCAACGGTCTTCGTAACCAAAGAGAGGAATTATCGCAATTCCTCTCGTCCCACAAACCGGACTTCTCCTCGTCCAGGAAACGTTCCTAAAACCCGCTGTCCGCACGCCTTCGATCACGAACTATCGCACTGTCCGTAATGATAGAACTGCCTCCAATCTCGGAGGCACTCTCATCTATTACAGGCGCTCCCTGCATTGCTCCCCTATCGATTCTCCGCCACTTACGAACTTAGAAGCATCCGTATGCCGTTTAGCGATGACCGGCCATCAGCCGATCATCATTGCATCGGTTTATCTCTCTCCCTCAGAAGACTTGCTAGAGAGCTACCTTCAATCGCTCTTAAATTTAGGTTACGCCGTCATTCTTGCCGGCGACCTAAATTGCAAGCACCGCCGTTGGAACTCTTCAATAACTTCACGGAGAGGTAGACTCCTCGACGATTTAGTTGAATGACACCCACTTACTTTCCCCACAATACTCGGAACAACCCTGACGTGCTCGACATAGCCCTTCTAAAGAATGTAAGGCTAAGGCTCTATAGAGGTGCTTGACGAACTTGCTCGGACCACCGCCCTGTCCTCCTCCGATTAGGTTCCCCTTCGGACTCTCCTCCCGACACTAGAACCGTGACGGACTGGGACAAATTCGGGCAATTGCTCGAAAATCCCAGCTCGCCACATCTAGGAACGTGATCCCAATATAATCTCTTCCGCAACCGACTTAAACGTAGCTATCGACTCACTCACTAGTCACTTGACCTCCACCGTTGGCGAGTGCTCAAGACAAGTGCTGGTTGGTGAATATCACCACCTAATCCTGCCTCAGCACATCAGGTCGCTAATGACTGAGCGTAACGCGGCCCGCCGCAGACGCGATCACGCTCCCAATATCGAAAACAAAGCTCGTTTCTACGACTTACACCGCCGTGTAAGAACCGCTGTAGCTGAGCTTTGCGCCCAACGCTTCGGTGATCTACTGGAGAACATTTCTCCTTCTCACGAAGCTTATTGGCACCTAGCCAGAGCTTTAAAATCAGACACCGCAAACTCTCTCCCTCCGTTAACTCGTCCCAACAACGTTCCCGCGTTCGATGACGACGAAAAAGCGGATTGCCTAGCGTCCAGCCTCCAAGCCTAATGTGCCTTAAGCACACAGCCGTTCGATCCCAACCACGTGCGTGTGGTAGACGGCGAAGTGGAGCGCAGAACTTCTCTGCCCCCTCAGGGCCCCCTGCCCCCAGTCACTGTCGACGAAGTCAAACAGGTCATCAAAGACCTACGCCCCCGTAAAGCCCCCGGCGCGGACGGTATCTCTAACGATATCCTAAAGCGCCTCACTCTTCCCCTCCTCTGCCTCCTAGTAGCGATTTTCAACGCTGCTATCGAAAATTGCACCTTTCCTTCTCAATGGAAAGATGCAATTGTTATAGGTATCCACAAGCCAGGCAAAGCTCGTACCAAGCCGTCCTCTTACCGCCCCATAAGTTTACTAAAGGCCCTTGGTAAACTCTACGAACGCCTCCTCCTCTCTCGCCTACGGTACGCTATATTCTCCAGAGGCATTTTAATAGATAAGCAGTTCGGCTTCCGTGCCAAACCCTCATGCGTCTATCTACTCCTCCGCATCACGGAACATAATCTCACTGGCTTTCAACCAGTATTAGGTAAGCCCCGACACCCGTTGCTGTCTTATTCGATGTAGCGAAAGCCATTGACAAAGTCTGGCAAAACGTTTTAATATATAAACTGTACAACTTTCAGTTGCCAGATCGTCTCATGCTCATCATACGAGACTATTTGTCGAACCGTAGCTTTCGCTATAAAGTTGAAGGCACTCTCTCTTCCCCCCGTCCCATTGAAGCAGGAGTCCCGCAAGGGTTCGTGCTCGCCCCTATCTTGTACCTTCTGTACACCAACGATATCCCTAAAACGATAGGTACCCAATAAGCCCTATTTGCGGACGATTCCGCTATCAATACCACCGATAGGCAAGTGAGTTGAATCACTAAGAGACTCCAATCTGCTATCACCACCCTAGGCGAATGATTTCGGAAATGGAGAATCGAAGTGAATCCCGACATAAGCTCTGCCGTCCTCTTTACCGTAGGCCGCCTTCCGCGGCCACCTCCCGTCTCTCTCTTCGGTCGTGCCATTCCCTGGCAAAACAAGACCAAATATCTCGGTGTGACCCTGGATAGGCGTTTGAACTTCCGCGATCACACCAAAATATTTAGAGACCGAGCCGCTTTTGTCCTCGGTCGTCTCTATCCCATAAAAGGCAAGTATAGTAAGATGTCGCTTAGAAATAAGCTGACTCTTTACACAACTTGTATCCGCCCCATACTAGCTTACGCTAGTGTCGTCTATGTGCTATCCAAACGCAATCGCCATAGACTCCAGACTCTCCAAAACCGCTTCCTCAGAGCGGCCTCCGGAGCCTCCTGGTACCTGGCAATGCGGACCTAAACAGAGACTTCGAGCTCCCCACGATTCCCCAATATTTCAAAGACCTGGCAGTCCGCTTTTTCGAGCGTACACAAAACCACCCAAATCAGCTAATTGTGCAATCCGCAACGTACCATCCCCCCGACCGACCTCGTCATGGTCGTAAAACTATTGTTAGGCGGCCTAGGGACGTACTAACGGCCCCAAATGACGATCTGGCTATCCGGACAGCGAGATTGGTCTCAACGACCTCCCCAAATAGGGCCTCGTCGGCGCCCGAACGGATACACGAGGTATCAAAGAGTGCTGGGGCGCTTCTCGCCCCCACTCAATCGCATCCGCACCCGCGTAACGGGGAACTCCCCTCCTGGCAGTGACTCACTTTCGAGTTCGAGGCTCACGCCGGTCAAAGGGATAATTTAATTAATATTAATAAGGGGTAGCAGATTAAAATAATATACTCTATGAAAATTAGAGTTTGACAGTGAATTTTTTTTTGGTATTTTTTTTGATAGTGAATCCGTTTACGAGACGTTGTTAATTTTAAGGAATTCTAATATTAAACATGTAAAATAAGTCCTTAATACAAAGAAGACAATCAAGGGTAATTTTTTTTTTGAAATTTTCTGGAACGCAAGGAGTTGCAGATTTTAAACGGAATAGAATTCTATATATAGGACGATTTTGACGGCCCAGGGCGTGCATTTTTCCAGGAGGATAAAGTCCTTCCTGGGGTTATTAACTGAAGGAAGTTATGTGATCTCTAGCCGCTCGTCCGTCTAGGACCCTAAGTCCCTGCTAGGGAGACTGAATTTTACAGGTTTTGTATTCTGGCCGTGCATGTTTCTAGGAGGGTAAAGAGTCTCTTAGGAAGGCTCAATTTGACGAGTGATCAGAGCTTGCACTCTTCCAGGAGGGTAAAGTCCCTTCTAGGAAGTCTGAATTTTACAGCATTTGTATTCTGGCCGTGCATTCTTCCAGGAGGGTAAAGTCCCTTCTGGAAAGGCTCAATTTGATGAGGGATCAGAGCTTGTACTCTTCCAGGAGGGTAAAGTCGCTCCTAGGAAGTCTAAATTTTACAGCATTTGTATTCTGGCCGTGCATTCTTTCAGGAGAGTAAAGTCCCTTCCAGAAAGGCTCAATTTGATGAGTGATCAGAGACTGAACTTTACAATATTTGTATTCTGGCCGTGCATTCTTCTAGTAGGGTAAACTTCCTCCTAGAAAGGCTCAATTTGACGAGTGATCAGAACCTGCACTCACCCAGGAGGGAGTCCCCTGTAGGGAGACCATATTTTGTGAATTGGTCGTACCAGTCAACATACGGTCAGTGCCGGAGAAGATGGCCGGATAGTGGAATAAAGGAAAAAATTATTGGCATTTGTGTTTGTTTGGCTTATTCTTTTTGTTTGCATTAATAAAGCACTTATTTATAAGCAGACCCGAACCACTCACCAGGTGATAACAGACACGTCTCACAACCCGGAGAGGACGTAGGGGCCACAATAGAAAGATTTTACCTGCCATTTAAATCCTTATTGTGGTCCTGGAGTCCTCTCCGGACCTATTGAGGCGTACCTGGTGAGACGCAATGACGAAAGGAAATGGTGCACGCTGGTAAATAGGACAATAAGGATTTTAATGGTAGGTAAAATCTTTCTATTCTATCTTTTAATTATAAACAAAATGTGAACTTTTCTACGAGGACATGCTCATCAACCGCGACTTGTCTAGACCATGTCTATTCTAATTTTATATATAAAACGACTACACTTAATATTGAACCTATACAAATGAAAATCTCTGATCATGACGGTCAATTAATAAAATTAGATATTCCTATTTATTTCCAAAAATACGGATACACGCGATGCTTCTCCAAACATAAAATTGAATACTTCTGTAATAATCTTCTTTCAATAGAATAGGATTAACTAAAAACAACGTTGCAAGGTAATCCGAACTCTTATTTGACATCTATCCTTAATATATTAAACAATGCAATAAAAACCTCTTTTCCTTATCAAAAACGAGCAACTCAATTAAAGAATGTTTGTCCATGGTTAACCAATGACATTATATCACAAAAACAATTCTTGCAAGATTTATTAGATCTGTTTAATAAATATCCAAATAATAACCACTTACAAAGTCTCATATTTTCATTGACATCACAATTAGAAATATCTTTAACCAACGCTCAATATGATTATTACTCCAATATGATACATCACAGTAAAAACACTTCTAAAACAATATTGAAAATCCAATGATGGATTGTGACACACGTCACTGGAACTTTTGGCGTCTGATTTAAATAATTATTTTCTAAGTGCACCTCTAATTGCCGATGAACCGAGCGCATCTTCTGAGCGGGCTCGCGACCTACTGTCCGACGCATATCCGCCTAGCATCGTATCGATAAGGCTTAATCCCTTCTCACAAAAATAACGGTTTGATATAATAACTAAAAGTATTGTATGCAAACACACCTGCGATATCTACGATATATCAACAAAATTGCTAAAAGTTGCGTTACCCATACTTCTTGAACCTTTGGTTGAAATCTTTAATCAATTGTTAAAAACTGGCTCGTACCCAGATATTTTAAAAATTATAAAGGTTGTACCAGTATATAAAGGAAAGGGTACGAAAGATGAAAAAGACAGCTATAGACTTATATCTCTAATTCCTTCTATAGCTAAGTTCTTAGAATACGGCGTAACACAGCGTATTTATAAGTTTTTTGAAAATAACAAGTTACTAAGTAACAAACAATTTGCTTATAGAAAAGGCAAGTCATGTGTTTCAGTAGTTTGTGACGTCATTCACAATATTCTTCAAGAAAAGGAACGGCAGGATCACGTTGCTATTCTCTTATGCGACATGACCCACGCATTTGACTTGTGTAATCACAAAGTCCTCGCTTTAAAATTTGAACACATGGGTGTAAGAGGTCCTGCCTTAGGATTTATAAAACAATTTCTCAGTAACAGGCTCCACAGTCACTTTGAAAAATGGCCGTATAAGGTCCGAACAAGGCTCTATAAAAATTGGCGTACCCCAGGCGTCTGTTTTGGCAAACATATCTTTCTTAGTCCAGGTAAATGATTTACCTAATGCTGTAAATGGTAACATGTACCTGTTTGCTGACCATGCCTGTGATATAATCTCGAGTAATTCATTTTCTAACCTTGAAATTCAATTAAAAAATGATGTAACAAAACTGAAGAAGCGGTTTGTAGCAAACGGCCAATATATATATATACTTTATTTCAACTTGGGCGGCCGTCCACCAAGACTTCTGTCAATAAACATTGATGGTGTTTCGCTACCTCAAACAAATTCCTCAAAATTCTTAGGTTTATCAATTGGCCATGCTTTAAAATGGGATACACATATCTCCAATTTATGTGGTAAGTTAAGTGGCACGTGCTTTGCACTATACAGATTGTCTAAGGTTCCTCCTTTTGCCCTTCGTTCTTGCTACTTCTCACTACTTCACTCACGCCTAAGCTACGGAATTGAACTCTGGGGCACAGCTGCAGAATGGAAACGTGTCTTTACAATTCAGAAACGCGCTGTGAGAATAATCGCTTGTCTCCCGCTTTTTAAATTGTTACATTTACATTTTTTCCATAGTTGAATTGATATTATCTATAGTTATATAGATTAAACAGAAACCTATTTCAAGACAAAACATGGTCCAATGATTATATATGCTTAGACGCAAGCAATAGCTTAACTTACCTCCATCTAAGTTACAAAAAATGTCTAAATCGGTATATAGTATGGGTCCGAAAATCTACAATGGACTCCCCAACGAAATTACAGTTATTGAGAACGACAATATTTTTGCAAAAAAACTTAAATTATTTTTGACTGAACACGCTTTTTATTGACATTAAACATTTGTAATAAATAACTCATAATGAATTAACGTATTTCAACTTCAATAAATAACCATATTAATTTAATTGTACCAATTTAACATATTTAATGTAAAAAATTGACTTGTAAATTTAAATTTATGAATAAAGAGTATGAGTATGAGTATCTGTTGCGGAAACTTAAGGAAAATTTTACCAAGCATTTGATTCTATGTATTCGCGCTAAAGTAGGTTATTTTAAAGACAAATATTCTTGTAAAAAATAAGTTGTATTTTATAATTTATAACTTATTTCATGTCATCAATTGTCCAAGTTATTTCGGGCCACCCTGTACTTTATTTTTAAAACCTCTTCAAAAACGGCAACTTGTAAAACCTCATTTAAATAATGGCGGGGGACTGTATTGGATCCATGGCCGCTTAATTTTGAAGGTTCGTGAATTTGAGGCCACAATTAAATAATTAATACCATTCTTGATCATGCCTTAAGTATTTGCAGTCACCAACAAATTCAGAGTAGCGTGCCCAACAACAACGGGTACAGACCCGACATGGACATTGAACATTATCTACGTGTAATCCATTTTAATTTTAAGGCCCACCTGTCAGGAAACTCTGCTAAGGTCTCCGACCATCGTGCTTTCAGCGATTCTGCCTACAATCCGAAACCATTAATCTCTGGCCAACTTGTAAACCTCCTCTGTTGTCAAGGCTTTCTTAGGTAGCGAAACAATTGCGGGCGGCATGCTTAGTGCGGAAGCAGGCTAATACAGGGCACATCAAACTGATAACACCATCAACCGGAGAAAGCAAAACGTCTGCCGGGCTAGGTAGTTGTTTTGTGAATACAATCAGTGTTAGAACTACTACTACTACTGGTAGTAGTAAAACTGTTAGTAGTAGTAAAACTAGATATTTTTTTTTGGGTTTATTTGGATAAAAACATATTAAGGCTATATATGTGTGTGTGTGACACGAAATGTATGTACTTTAAGCACCTTAAATCTCGAAAAGAGATAGGGCAAGGTGATGCATATCTTCCGACTTCCGAAAACAAAAAACGAAGTGTCGTCCTTCGAGACCTTCAAAGTACAAGATGTGTCTAAAATCGGTCCGTGAAATTGGCAACTTGGCTATAAAAGCCTTATAACATAATTATAGAAGTGTGGGTCGGTTCGTATAAAAAATAGAGGAAGTTTGGCCCTACTTGTAGTGATGCATAACAAACCTAATTATTTATAAATACTATTCATTAGGAAAAGGCTTTAAAATATATACGGACAAATAACTTGCGACAACCGCGCTTTCACCTGCAGATCTTACATTTGAGAAGTTGCCGCTATTGATTGGCGAAGAAAATTCTGGAATCGGATCAGGGGCCTGATTCTAGTGCTTATATAGATAATCTCGAATTCGAGATATGTTTAATTGATTTACTCATGGCTTGTTAATCGTGGTAACTGAGTCGATAAATAGACTAGTTTGAACTATATATGTCTAATACACATAGCGGATATCGTTTGCCAGTAGTTTTTCGTATTCTTAGGCCCGGTTTAATAGTCGCCCACTGCTGAACGTAGGCCTCCCCCATATGTCTCCACAATGGCCGGTCGTGAGCCGCCCGCGCCTATCGGCTATCTGAGGCTCCAACCAAGTCGTGTGTCCACCTGGTAAGCCATCCCATGCTGCGTCGTCCGATCCATGGTCGCCACTTAAGAACTTTTCTTCCCCATCAGTTATCCGTTTGACGAGCGAAGTGGCCTGCTCATTACCACTTCTGCTTGCCAACTGTTTGAGCTACGTTGGTGACTTCTTCAACGAATTTCCTGATTTCGGATTTTATCAGGCAAAGAAATCATTACAGGCAGTCATTACTGGCATCAGACACTGATAGCAGACTTTCGGCTTTAGGCACTCAGGTATTTGGGATGAAAAGATGTGACCATTATTAACATCTGAAAAAAAATTCAAAATAAAATAAAAAAAGAAATTAGGTACTTATACTATATACTAAGGTATTAAACCTGATCTGCATATAATTTTTTTTAAGTCTTTTTTTCTCAGCGCCCTATTTCGCAACCAAAATCTCTGACACACAAGGGTTGTGATTTGGAAATCACTGACGTCAGTGTGAAATTTATCCATCAAACTTTACGGGGCGATAATCAGTTTTTTTCGTCCGGAATCCGGAAACGGATTTGGCGGGTCCAATGACTAAATGGTAAAATCCGACATGCCCATCTGTCAGTTGATACATTTAAGAATTCCAGGGTTCCGTAAACAAATGGTAAAAACCGTAGCTTATAGTTTCGTCATATACCTATATCAGTCAGACTGACGATTGTTTAAGGGTACCCACGCAGCTAAATCGTAAAAATTAAGTTTTCGTCATATTTTTTTTATTTTTCCTTAGGGTTCCGTAGACAGGCAATAAAAACTATACCCTTGTAATATTTTATGTCTACCCTTTCACCCGTTTCACTATTTTAGGGTACCATTGGCATACATTTGAAAATTCAGTTCTAAGATTCTTTATCTATTGACTTTTACGAGCTTCAGAAATGTTTTTAATAGTTCAATTGACAACTAAAAATTTATTAACAAAAACTTTATTCCAATTTTAAACAAAAGTCTACGCTTTTGTATGAGACTTGGTACAAAATAAACGGCAATGACCTTTCCAATGTCAATTATTCAATGTGAAAACATAAATAAACTCAAAGACAATTCGGATAAACGATGTCATAGACTTAGGAGATAACAATAAACAAGAAAAATAAAATCAAGGTTAAATAAAGATGTTGGTCTAGAGAAGAGAAAACTAAAGAAATAAAGCCGCTTTTGACGACGTACCTACGCAGAAAAAGTCACGACACGTAGTAACGATTAAATTCAGAATATATTCGGACCAAGTTTACCCGTCCTAAGTCAGAGACCTTGGACAGTGTGGTCTCGATTTGAGACACAAGTTCTCCAAGGTTTTCCTCCACAACGCAACGAGGGATGTTTGCACGATCCGTGTAATAAGCGTCTCCAATGCATGTTGTTAATGTCCAACATGTCATTGATATGCAGTAGAAACAGCGCAGGAGACAGCACAGCGCCTTGCGGGACACCAGAATTAATGTCCATGCTATCAGAGCAACTGTCGTCAACTACGGTTCATATGCATCTGCCAGAAAAATAGCTAGCCACCCATTTGCACGAACTTTCGGGCACTCCGTAAGATGGCAACTTCGATAGAAGACCCCTGTGCCAGACCCGATCGAACGCTTTCGCTATGTCCAGGCTACATGCCAATGCCTCCCCCTGACTCTCAATGGCTAGTGCCCATCGGTGTGTGAGATACACTAGATGGTCACCAGTCGAGCGACCATGGCGAAGGCCATATTGACGGTCACTGACCAATTCGTGTTTTTTTAGGTATCTTAGAAGCTGTGTGTTGAGAGAGGTAATAGCGATAGGCCTGTAATTCGATGGATCGGATCTATCGCCCTTTTTGAGCACCGGGTGCACATTCGCAGTCTTCCATGAAGATGGAAATTGCCTAGTGTGATAGGAAAGCGCGAAGAGGCGCGTGAGTACAGCAGGAGCACACTGCTTAAGCACCACTGCTGGTGTACCGTCTGGCCCACTCGACTTATGAACGTCTAGAGAAAGCAACGCCCACCGGACCTCCCGCTGTGCTATGGAGATTTCCTGGCATGGTCTTGCCGCACCACGTTATAGTAGGTAGTACAGCGCTTTCATCGTTCACATTCGAATTTGAGGCAAAGAGACTGCCCAGTAGATCGGCTTTCTCTTTAGCACTATGGGCCAAGTCAACATCGGTCTTTCGCAGTGGTGGTAACGACGACTGCGCATTCAGCATGCACTGCACGCGCTTCCGATTCAATAAGGTCGGCTCATTGACTTGGCTCAACATAATCATACTCAAGCATTACTATAAGATCGAATGTTGGATCAGGGAAGGGAGTGCTGTAGCGGATCATATTGTCTTTCCACTAGTCAAGGCTACTACAGTAGGTGATATAATTAATGCGAAAGGCATAAATGTGAAGCCTTTATCTCAAGTGATGTTAGTGATGATCTCATTCCAAGTTACAATCCTGGATAGCAATTATGTATGTGGTAATTCTTTAACTTTCATAGCCCTAGGTTTAGGAATGTTTTTGTTTTCATTTTCTTAAAAATTTATATTCTTGTTTCTATTTACTTATTAGTGGAGTTGGTATATATTTTATAGTAGTGTTTGACACTGCATTTCTATATAGAAATCTCCTGACCGCATTTACTGATAAGGCTTAACCAAATAGTACACAGTGCTCTAGGGTTACCGCTTTCACAAGTTGGAAGTTCCTCTCAATAACCAAAATGCAGTAAAAGAAGTTTAGTCAGCAATATTTAAAGGACTTCATTCCATAACTAAACGTTAAATCTTTGTAAAACACCTACCGGACATAACAAGAGGATCAAGTATTTGTATTTTAGTATAGACTTGGGACTGTTTCTACTTATCTGGCTAGGATAAACAAGATTTAAATACTTGCAAAATTACTTCCAGTAAGCAGGCAATGATTTTGGAGATATAGAAGCAGTTTTGCTTAAATATTATAGAACTAGGTTATTAGCCTTTTATAGATCCTGTAAATGCTCCAAAAATATTTTAAATAATTTAAAAGAGATTTTAAACAATAATTTGTCCCACTAGCACCAGGGCTTACCCACACATATGTTCGGAGATATCGATGACGAGGTTTGCGTGCGTATGCATCTCAACTTAATATTTGTAAATCTTTATTGTGAAGCTAGAGAGTATATTATTACTCTAACTTAGGACCGGACCACATAAGAGCGAATGTGAAAACACACATTCTTACATAATTAAGATCAGGTTTTGATAACCCTATTGTGGTATTTTGTTAACGTGTTTTTTTTTAATTCTTGAGTATTTCTAATTGAAGGTGATCCAAACATCGTTTCCGTAAAACATGCTTCATTAAAATGTTTTAGAGGACAAAAAATGATGCTTATTCAGTTCAATTTTGAGAAATAAAAGAAAAATATAGTATTATTAATTTTACAAACATTTGTCATTCAAATCACCTTCTCTGGTGTACATACCTATTTACATATTTCTGTTAAAATTGTCCTTTTATAAAATTTAATAATGCTGTTCAAAAATGGATTAAGAAGTATGTTATGTCCGTCCTTTCTAGTTTCATGCGTCTCCAGTGTTGGGGCACGGGCGAAGTTTACCCTCAACTGTGGCGAAAGCGATTTGGGCCATAGTCTACACGCGGCCCCAGTGAGGATTATGGACTTCACAGACGTATTTTTGACGCATAAAGGTTTTCTAACGACGATTTCCTTTTCCGAAAGTCAGTGGTGTAAATATTCAATGTACTCGGGAAATTAAGAAAAACCGGCCAAGTGCGAGTCTGAATTACTTATTACATGTAGATAGTTCTCCCATCATTATATCAAGTCTCAACGGTTTATGCCTTAATGTGTATGTAACATCTTGATTCTTGGCAAATTTTATGATACTACCCATGGTACCGCATAGTTTCTAATTTTTTTGGGTAACACACAACTTTAAGTGACCGTAGACTTTAGTATTTGATATTAATTTCAACTTCATATCTCCACGCGTTCATGAGTAAAAGGTCCTTGACAAACAAACTTTTTTTATTGTATTTATAACTACAAATTAACAAATTTCATATTTTTTTCTATATTTGTGATGTAAGAGGTGCTTCGTGTAAAATTAATCTTAATTTGCCCCAACAGTGGGGACTTGTGAAGCTGACAAGGTATAATATCAGGTGGTACTTTATCGGTTGAAACAAAACTCAACCCCGAGAGCCTACTTCGTGCTGTTACAGCGAACCTCCGAATTCGAATTTTAAAAATAAATTCGAAACACAAAATTAAAATTGTTTAATATGAAATTAAAATAACTTAGAAATAGCACAAAACAGATTTTCATAGGAAAATCGTAAGGGCAGCCAACGTTGTCGGAAGGTGGAAGGAGACTGAGGCTCAAGCTAGACTCTATTGCTAAACTGAAACTGTATGTAGCTGAGCCAGCACAGTAGTCAGCACTTCTACTTACTAGATAGGGTCGTAACAGCCCCCAGCGGAAGACTAAACTTCGGGTTTTAGCGGAAGTTTACTTGAAGTCAGATTATTTCTCTTAGACGCGGTGTGGATATTGAAGTCAATTCAGAGTCATTTGTTTCTTTAGCGCGATTTTTAAAAGAATAACAACGTTGGCTGCCACTAGACTTATAATAATAATATGCCTTATAAATTATAAAGAGTACAATAAAAACTACAATTAGAAAGGTAAGTGCAGAATGATGTGTCCCATACTTCAGTATATACGGTTCCTTGTTTCTGATTTTGTCAGCGGTTCGGATAAGCGAGTTTTGAATGTTATAATTTGAGGTTAAATCTTCTAGGTCTATGTTTTAATGAAATAGGGGTCACACCATCAATAAGTTTATTTATTTTTTTCTAAATTACAACAAGATTCGTTTATTAAACTAAAATCAGGATTTGGTAAAGTGACGTTTACAATATATAACGGTTTCGAATTAGGAACTAATTTAGTACTCTTACTATAAGCTACGCAAGATTTTGGCAAGGTTATTATACCTGTGCCCGCAATGTTTATAACTGTCATCTCTGCATTTTGACAGTCAATTGACAATTTACAAGGTTGCGATTGCACGAATATCCACTTGTTGTCCTTTAACCCCTCGCACGCGCTAAGTCCTATTACAGGGTTTAGGCGTATGAAGCACCTCATCAACTAATTAACCGGACGCGTGATGGGTTAAGGGCTTCCATAAATCTACTTCGCCATATATCACTTTAGTGTCACACTGCACGTGTAATTTGTTTAACACTTGTGTTATTAACTCACTTTTGCAACTATAACTAGCGCTTGTGGAGAAAACTTCACTAATTTCACAAATGAGATAGTCCCTTCACAGTCTAGTTCACATGTTTCCAAATTTTTTATCGTACAGTACTGTGACTTGTCTTTTGTCATTGCAATATAAGGAGGGTGGGCAAAACAACGCTTAAAGTATCTAGTTTAACTATGTCATGTGGTATGGGTAAAGGTAAGTTATGATACAAGGTATATTCCAGAGGATTAACAAGAGGTATTTGTAGTACAAATGTAATTCTATCATTAAGGTAACAACATTTTAACTAAAAGATATTGATTATAGTATGTATAAGCCTTAAATTTTAATTCAAAGGCAATTCAATGCCATTTGGCAGATCCCGATGGTTATCAGCGAGTTCTTGGTAGAGTTGGGTTGGAATAATTACTATGGGATGAAGAATATTCTGTTTCGCAAAGCATATCGCGTTAGTTATGTCTTCTAACTGAAAAGAGATAACTAAGAGTGATGCTTCTAGACTATTTAAAATGGAAAAGAATCGCGATTTAAAGACCAATTCATTGGTTACTAGAGATAGATTTTTGACATTACCGGAGAGCTCGTTGATAGTCACGGTTAAACTAGCTTCATTAATTTTTATTGCTGATATAGTATTATTGAAAGCCGTTAAGGACGATGCGGTGACCAGTATATTTTATTTTACTAGTGAAGCTAGTTTTCTTTTGTCACTTTGGACAGCTTGTAGGGCTTTATCGTATTTCACAGCATCATCTTCATCTTATGTTCCAAATATATGCTTAAAAACTGTACCAATACCGCCGAACCAGGCGGACCGTTTAATTCTGATGCTTATCAAATGGGAAATGAATTCGGATTCTCTAGCGACATCACGAAAACGGGTTACGAGTGGCTCTAGTGTACTACGACACGCTGCTTCTTCAATGAGACCGGGTTCTCTGCATAATTTGCTAACAGTTCTTAGAATAGAACGTGAGGTATATCTACTGAGGTGAGAACCACCGTTAATTTTTATCTTGACAATATAATTAAAATATATACCAGATCCTGCGGTGATCGGTTTTACATAATCGGCGACTGCTGCGGCAGTGTTGCTGCAATGAAGGGACACGTGGTTGTTACACATTGGGTATTTTATAGCTATTGGAGGCTTTATTCTAAGTGCAGGATTACGCGTAAAAATAATAATTTATTGTATTTCAGTGGTTGCCGGCTTGAGTTGGTCGAAATGATGTTTTACTTGTCGTCTGTTTATTTGCAATGATAGTGTATTGTTACCGCGGACTTTTGTTATTTTGTAGGGCCCTTTCCATAAGGGAGATAAAGCTTTTCTCAGGTGGAGGTGATTCTTAAGATACACGTAATCACCGGTTTTATAGGTAACAGGACGGGAACGCGAGTCATAATAGTTTTTTGATTTTTCCTTTGAACTGTTTATGTTTTCCAAAGCTTTGTCTCGAGATAGTTTTAACCTACGCTGAAGCATCTTAATGTATTCGGGATATGTGGCATCTGGTGCAGTGTCAAAGATTGAATTTGGGTTGTAGGGTTTGTTCTGTAATGTGAGTATGTACCTAAGTTTGGCGGTTCCTGATTCTGGCAGGGGCCCTACGATATCTAGAGATACGCGTTGGAAAGGGGACGTGGACGTCGTGGTGATCTGCATGGGTGCCCTGTTGAGGCGTCTATATGCTTTGTTTTCTGGACACGAGATACATTTCTTCACGTAATTTTCGATATCTGTGCGCATTCCTTTCCAATAATACTTTTCCTGGATTCTCTTTAGCATGCGAGAGGACCCAAGATGTCCCGCGACGGGTATGTCGTGATTTTCGGATAGGATTCGTTTTATTTCAGTTGGAGTGGGATAGATGATGCTGTTGCGGTATATTTTTACTTTTATGTACATTGAAAGTAGTTTTTGAAGCATCCGTTTCATTTACTAAAATTTGGTGAAATCCAGAGGAGAGATCCCAAATGGAGAAGTATTTACTGTTACCGAGTTAGTCAAGGATTTCTGCTATTTGAGGAATAGGATAGGTCTGTCCGATAGTCACGTTATTGAGCTTCCGGTAGTCTATGAATACTCTCCATTTTTGAACTCCAGAAGCGTCGATCTTTTTCGGAACCACCCAGATAGGAGAGGACCAGGGAGAATTAGAAGGTGTTATAATGTTCTGGTCGAGCATTGAATTTATTTGTTTCTTTACTTCACTCTTATGGATTTTAGGGAATCTGTAAGATTTTGTATGGATCGGGACGTCGGATGAAGTTTTGATGTCGTGCTTTATAGCAGCGGTATAAGAAAGTTTTTCGCTCGGGAGATGGAATATGTCATAGATTACCTCGGAGTTTAAATGGGATACGCGTAGTTGTTCAAGGACCCGTTGAGTCCATTGAACCGACTCCTGCCTTTTGTCTAGGTTTTTGATTTCATGCTCATTCGAAAGGTTGCTAAATGCGCCTGGGTTGAAAGCGGTGAGTACGAGATTCAAATTTGATTTTAGAGTCACAGGGGTTTCGGAGAGGATCACAACCGATATGATTATTCGTTTGTTTCTTTTGACACGAGCTATACAGTTAGCTATAAGCGAGTTTCGGATGGGTTTTGATTAAGAATTATCCCTTCTTTAATTTCTGGGTTTGAAACGGAACACTCTATAATGGTTTCAGTTCTAGCAGGAATTATATAGGAAGGTTCGCAAAAATGGAGTTTCAGTTCTGTCCTGCCTATTCGTTAAGTGTCGGTGTTGTGGTCGATGTTGCATCCGAATTTGTTCAGTAGGTCTGTGCCTATTATGCCATTATATGGTAGATTTGTGTCAGAGATTACGTGGAACTTGTGTGAGATGTGTTTGGTAGAGTGGTCAAATATGTGGAGTTTTAAGAGAAAATGGCCAACGGTTGTGGTCGATTCCTCTGTCGGATCAATACCCTTGAGGTTTGTTGGCTCCTTGTTGAGCGTAGGCTGCCTTTGTATACATGACCTCTTTAGTAGACTGACGGAAGAGGCTGAATCGACTAGTTATGAGAGAGGTACAGAAGATACAGAGGAATGGAGTAAAATTTTGGAAGGGTCGCAGGTTATTTCGTAGACCTCTAAATCAGGGATTAATTCAGATGCGCTTAAAGAAATGGTAGGTGCTTCCAAATTTGTAGTTACCGAGGTTCGTTTTCCTTTAGCGGTTATTTCAGCGTAACTTGATTTGATATGGGGTGTAGTAGTTTCTATAAGTTCGGTTGTTTGAGAAATGGCATCTGAAGCAGAGACCGTGGCACTAGTACGGGTTTTTGGAGCGGTAGTAAATGAAGCGTTTCTTATTTCCCTAGATATAGTGGAGCATGGGTGTTTGTTATTTGATTCTGGACTAGAGATGGGTTTCAGGTTTGGATTTGGCACGACGGTGTTCGATTTCATTCTTTGGTTAATGTAGGACTGAGGAACAGATACAGAGGATATAGAAATGTTAGGGTTCCGCGAGCATCCTTGTTGCGGAGCTATTTTATTATTTACAGAAGTGGAAAAGTGACTCTGTGGGTGGTCATGTAGCGGTCTGTTTGGCGCTTTTGAAATGGATACAGTGGATTTAGAATTGTACGGATTTAGAGGGCTTTTTTGAGACAGAGTTGTTTTAAAGGAGACGGGGACCCGTAACCTTAATCCTTTTAAGTCGTTTGTCTCGTGCGATTCGTTTTTTGGGGTTTCGTAATCCGTTTCGTCACGGGATTGGTAATTGGGATAAAGATTTTCAATAAAATTTACACGCGGTACGTTTGGTCTACCTCTGTAGCTAGACGAGGAAAATTGATTTGGATCGGAGTTCCTAAATCAATTATAGAACTCTCTTTTCCTACAGTTTTCGATTGTGTGACGTCGTGTGTGGGGATACTTGCAATACCTGCAGAATATTGTGTTATTGTCATTATAGTTTCTGAAGGTGTCAAAGAAGGTTGCCTTGGAGTATTGAAGCGAGCGGGTCTATTAGCGGGATTTCTTTCCACTGGAAAGAGACTTCGGTTTTGATAATTGCTATTAGGCATATTTGACATTGGATTCCGTTTTTCTAGGCTTAATAGGATTTTTTCCTCTCCTATTGGGAAACTAACTGCTTCGCTTAAGCTTTCAGGGTCGTGGCATCTTATAACCGGATCTTTTTTGGGGTTGACTCATGTTACGAATGTGTGCAATGCGAGATCTTGCATTGCGCCGACTCTTCCCGAGATCTCTCCCTTCTTTTGTGTAGGTAAGGAAATATTTATTTCGGTTATCAATTTTGCAAGACAAGTTTCTATTCTAAGGGAAAATTGGCTAACCGTTTCGTCGTGAGTTTGTCTGCAATCCTGCAAGTCGGATAGCAAATGAGAATAATCTTTGCGACCCCCAAACTGGGTTTTAAGAAACTCTTCTAATTGTGACCAATTGTCAAATTCTTTGATGGCACACGCGGTTTGTGCCTTGCCTTCCATTTTGCATAAAATTAATTTTAGTAAAATATCCTTTTGCCAATCATTTGCTAACCCAATTGCATGCCTACAGTTTGTTATGAATGGATTAAGCTGTTTCCTACAGCCGTCAAATTTCTGGATAAATTGAGAATTGAATCAGAATATTCATGTCCATTGTTGGAGTGGTAGTGGTCTTCTTTAGATATTTTGGGTACTTTTAATTAGATATTATTCAAGTATAGGTATAAAGAACTAGAATTATAGCAATAGCTCTGACACAATAAAATAATTCCGAAACAATTTAACCGAATTATAATTTCAGCACACAGAAAAAAGATATAAAATTAAGGTAAATCAGTAGAATATAGAAGTAAACTAGTACCTAGGTAAACAAAACATATATAAAGAACAATCACAATATTAAAACAAAATAAAAGAATCTTCTTCACGGCAAAAGTTAAAGTCTTATTACGGTAATGGTTCTGCAAAGTACGGATACTTAATATATAGATTGGCAATGACAAAGACTCACAGTATGAAGCATAAGTATGTAGCGAAGGCTGTAGACGACATTTCTCGGATATGACGGTGACAGCGGCGGCGCAGCGGCCGATCAAGACGCAGCGTCAGTAGGTT
This sequence comes from Apoda limacodes, assembly GCA_946406115.1. Lineage (NCBI taxonomy): Eukaryota > Metazoa > Arthropoda > Insecta > Lepidoptera > Limacodidae > Apoda > Apoda limacodes. Next base: position 16,534,799 of record OX291546.1, read on the forward strand.
GGCTGATAAGGAAGCTGGCTCGTTGTGCTGTGGGTCGTCGTTGTGTTGCACAGCGACGGATAGTATTCTTTTGGATGGATTGGAATTGCGACTTTATTTCATAAACCGCTGATATGTTCTTATTAATTTGATGCACTTTATAGTGAGATTGAAGTCGATTATATCTTCGTAGTTTTTTTTCGATTCACTTTTAGTTGCACTCCACTGTGAATTTAGCGTTTTATTTCACTTTTCTTTACGAAAGCGTACCGAGGAATCTTTTTGATCCCCTTGAGCTGCCACCAAATGTTAGAGCGAGACTTCGAATTCAAATTTTAAAAATAAAATTCGAAACACAAAGTTAGAAATACCACAAAACAGAGTTTTATAGGAAAATCGTTAGGACAGCCGACGGTCGGAAGTTGGAAGGAGACTGAGGCTCGAGTTAGACTCTATTGCTAAACTGAACTGTACGTAGCTGAGCCAGCACAGTAGTCAGCACTTCTACTTACTAGCTAGGGGTGTAACAGTGCGTAATCGCGGTATGTCGTGGAAACTTTTCTCTGCTAGCATCGAAACTCCATTTGAAACAATTTCCTTCGTCCTTAAGATGCTAATGTATTTTTATTAATTTTGTAACATTCCGTACCATCCCACCGTAACGTATGTCCGTCTGTTCACTGTTAGTTTTAAACTTAAGAATCTAGAGATTTTTACAATCGTAAATATAATATTACTTTAACACATCTCGGTCATTTAACCCTCTGCTCTTGGTAATATTAAAAAGTCTGTTCTTTGAAAAAAATCAAAGCCTCTCTTCTAAAAAATTAAAAAGAGTAATTTCTATGTATTTTGAACATGTTGCGAACAAAATATATAGGATTCAAAAGATGCCCTTTAAAGTGATAGACAGACAGACAGCGTAAAGGCTTAGTAATAGATAGTACCTGGAGGACTGAGCTTCGCTCGTTTTTTTACAACGCCATCTATTGTCAAGTAGATTTAGTGTTGCTGTGTCGGTAAAAATAATAGTATTGTTATTCGCGAATAGATGTCAGGAAGAGTCATATTTTTCAGTTTATCATTGTTCGAAAACACGGATAAAACATCGTTTTCTAAAAATGAAACCTAGCCAAATCGCTTTATCGCATGAAAATCGTTGGAGCCGTTTCCTAGATTCAGATTATCTTCTTATATATATAAAAATGAATCCCTATTTCCTAGTGAACGCTTAGACCGATTTCGCTAATTCCTTTTCTGTTGCGTTTGTTATTATCAGGAGACAGAGAGAGAGAGAAAAAATTTTTCAAGTGCGAGTCGGACTCGCGTACTAAGGAAAACTCGAAGACCGCTGGACCACTTCGGGTAATTTTTTTGTTGTGGTTTTTAGTGTTAGGGCAAGGTTGTTATGAAAGAAAAAAACGGTCAAGTGGGAGGCAGACTCGCGCACTAAGGAAAACTCGAAGACGGCTGGACCAATTCGGGTAATTTGTTTTCGTTGTGTTTGTTAGTGCTAGGGCAAGGTTTTTATGAAAGAAAAAACGGTCAAGTGCGAGTTGAACAGGGTCAAGTGTGAATCGGACTCGCTCAAAAATGGTAAACCGATTTTAATGAAATTTTGGTAAGTTGTTATGCACATGTTGGGGAAGGTTTCTGAATTAGTACAACCTTTTCACAATAGGTTGGTGCGGCAGTTGTTTAAAAAAAAACCACGTTAGCCGGGTTAGCTAGGTATCTAATAGAAATCCACGCGGGTGTAGCCGTGGGTAAGACCTACCTACCTACCCTTTGTTGCAACAAATGGCGCTACAGTGCATCAAATTTACAGGCAGAACAAAGTCTGCCGGGCCAGCAGACTATATACAAGACTTACTTGTTTAAAGGTATTAGATATACTTATAACTTAATAAATATATTATATTTTTGGTAACCTAAATATTGTCAAAATTATTTTTATTGAATTCAGCAAACCATTTTTAAATTAGGGTCAAAGATTACTTATACCTCTAGATATCGTGTTCAGGCACACAAAACGAGCCAATCCGAGTACCTGATTTTTCATGTACTTGCCGTCCACACTACATCATACGTAATCTGTGCGTCGACGCGAACTGTGCTCCCGCAAAAAGTTATAAAAATGGCAGTTTGTGCAATAAAATTGTGTAGAAACTTTTGGCAAAAAACACTTGATGAAAAAAAAATCACTTTTCACAAGTTAGTACACTTATCTGCTTTTACATTTGAGTTACGAACGAATTTTTCAAAATTATTATTCGCTAGAGTAGCAACAAATATTTTTCTGTCTGTGTTGCCAAATCAGAAGTTCAGTAAGGTGAACATTAAAACGAAAATATATTCTTTTTACCTAACGTCACACACCTACGAACATTATTTCAGGTTGATAAAGTATTTCTGTAATGATGACCCCTGTGACACATTTTGTTCATAGAAAGTAATCACTTATGCAATTTTTTAAATTTTACTTTAACACAAACATAGTTGGATGTAAATAACAATGAAAAAAGTAGTATGTCTAATGTATTTAATGGACTACGAAACAAAATTAATTTATCTCCGTATCTTAAAACACATTAGTAGTTAAATAAGAATCTCTTGTCTTCACAACGAAAGGTAACGTCACACCTTGAACTCTTTGTATAAAATTTTAAATTTAATTACCTACTACTACTACTACTACATTAGCAAGACGGCATATGACCAGTAATGACCACGCGCAATTGGGTGTGTAAAATAATAAGGCTGTCTTATTGTCACTTCACGTTACGCCAGCGTCCTACCTATCGAGTCAGCCGGCGTGGCAGACCAAAAGTGCGCAACCAGCAGGCTACACGAGTGCATTAAGGGCGCGTTCGTTCTGGGATTAAGAGTTCCCACGAATGATACTTTTCACACTTTTGATAACGTCAGTTTTGCCACCGACACCTACCGTTCGTGTAGCTTTGAAACGTTACTAACAAAATTTTCGTTAACAAAAATTGCAAAACGAACGGTTGACGTACACACACTACCATAAACAATGAATATGTATAGGCAGTTTGACAGATGCACACAAAAACCCCACCTCCAGGTATGAGTCTAAAGTTTCATTTTTCGCTGGCAAAAGTGACAAAAATAACAAAAATATCGTAAACGAACGCATGACAGTTTGTCACAGATGATACTAATATTTTGATATTTTTGATACCAATGCTAAACAAACGGGGCGCGTTCGTTTTGGGATGCAAAATCATTATTTTCTTTTACTTTTGTCACCTGTCATCCGTTCGTAAATAATTAATCCGGGATAAAATTACTCTTCGTTTATCCCAAAATGTTTAAAAAGTAAAAGTCCACCTGTGCGAAGCCGGTACGGGCCGCTAGTACCAAACAAAGGTAAAATTTCTCCAATTTGGGATCATCACTTTAGGGTTGGTAACACCGAAATTACGCACACAGATGTAAAAATGATAGTCGTATTAGCTGATTTACACACTGGCTACGAAAATGGCTCGCAGTGCTCCGTTTGATGTCGAACAACATCACGGTATCTAGACGTATAAGTAATCTTTGATAAGGGTATTTTAATATTATTATGAAAATATTCGGAATAACCTGGTTTAATTCGTAAAACTGTAGTATATGAGGATATAATAGAGCACTTAGATAGGCAATGAAATATAATATGTAGCAAGGTTAATTTAATTATGTCATATAAGACAATTTATACTCATTAATATAATAATCTTATCGCAAACAATTGACAGCAACGCGATCTGGTAGTAGATTTAGTAATACAATTTTAGTCGTCAAGAAGCCCTGTTGGGTGCACTGGTGTATAGACGCTTAAGACGTCTAGCAATTCAAAGAGATTAGTTAGATAAACTAAACATTTTAATCAGTTACCAGTAATTAAATTGAAGTAGCTGTGAATATGTAACAAAACGAATAATCGTGCTTTGTAGGCAAATAATTAGCAGTGTTTTTTTTATAATATCACCCATAAATACAATGTAAAGTGGTATTTTAGATTAATTGTAATTTTTAATCATAAACATGTCTGAACAACATAATAAAAGTGCAATTACAAGAGATTCAAAAATAATTAAAGAACTTCCGTCAAAAAAGAAGGTCCCAGGATTGATTTCGAGGTTTCTCTACTGTTGGATGATACCAGTCTTCTATAAAGGCAATGTGAGAGATCTTGAAGAAGATGATTTAGTTCCAACGAAGAGCACGTACGAATCCAAACGTGTTGGTGATATGTTAGAACGGTAAGTTTCCATTGGCTAAATAGGCCTGGCAAATGGGCGATTATTAAGGATTGCAAGTTTGTGCTAAAATGAAACATATTTGTATGTATATTAGTTATATACCCGAAAAAAAATTAAGTAATGTTTTAATTTCCAAGAACGTGTGATTTTTACGTAACGATGGTTTTAACTGATAGAACACCACATTTACATACACAGATAAAATTCAGAAACTCGGAGGACACTAGATTTTCACGAAAAAACCAGTTAAAAATACAAAACTTTTTTTTTCACGAAAACACTTCGCGCGCTAATTTTCATGTGATCCGCTTGGCTTCGTGCACAAGTTTTTATGTTCCAAAGTAGGTTGCCGTGACTATACTAAATAAGTAGTTCTTAAAATTTACTTAGATTTTTTTTTATCGATTATTACTTTAAAGAATAAGTACTTGATTGTTAAATACTGGCAACATGTAATTTTTTTGTTATTTTTTTCAGTCATGTGTTCTGTTTTTGTAGATATTTATTGTTGTGTAATGGCTGATTTTGTATGAAATGAATTTATTTATTTTCCGAAAAAACTAGTGTCCTCCGAGAGTTTCTGAATTTCATCTTTGTATATAAATGTGGTATTCTATCAATAGACATTTTTATTACGTAAAAATCAGCCGTTCTTGGAAAGTTAAGAATTACCAAAAATTGAAATTTTAGGGTTCCGTACTACAAAAGGAAAAAAGAAACCCTTATAGGATCACTTTTGTTGTCCGTATGTCTGTCTGTCATGACCCTTTTACTCAAGAACTCGAGGAATTATCAGTTTGAAACTAATATAAAATACTTGAGTCTATACAGTTATCAGTTGAGTTTACAGTTAAGCTGTAAAAAATCAAGCTTCTGAGTCAATGCAATAAGAAAATATGCCCGAAATACGGTCATTTTTGTCGCATATTGTAACACAAATAAATCAAAACCTATTGGGTACCTTCTGTTAACCTAGAATTATGAAATTTAGTAAGAAGCAAGATGTTGTATCACAAATATAGGAAAAAAACCAAAATCTGATAATTAAGAGAAGAGATAATTAACCTGTGATTTGATCTGATGATGGAAGAACTATTTTATAATACCTACTACATATATATAATAAGTTTATATACTCGAAAAATATGAGGCTAGCAGAGTACTGTTTTTTGGTATGTTAAAGGAACTTTGTTACTCATAAATGCTTCTTCTACTAATATAACGGCCGTCAATGCGTTACTCATAACCAATCCAAAACCGTTAAGGACAGTAACTACATTGCACTGCTACAAATTACAAAAAAACTGTTAAATCACATAGCTAACTCTAATTTGCTAGATTAGCTTACTATAGTAGGCTAATATAGAGAATCAAATAGGTTGTATGAGCAGATTCAGAACAATTAAACAAACCGTTTTTACCGTTGTTTAAAGTAAACATTTGATGTAAATTAGTTTAACAGACAAGACTGTTGAATGAGAAGATACATTTATTAAGAATTACTAGCATATTAGCATTCTGATCACCTGAAGTAGCAAAACGTGCGTGTTTCATTGACAGACTAATTAGCAACCGTAGCTGGCCAGAGTTGCTTTTATTAGCTACAGGCTGCAGTATCAATATATTTATAGTTCAACCAGACTGTACTAGAGGGTGCTACTTGTATTTTAAAACACGCTATGGTACATATTGCGACGGCGACGTATGGCGACGGGGACCTCTGGGTCTTCGTAGTACTCCCTTCTATATAACGAACAAGGTTCTGGCGACCGAGTCATGGCGGGATAACCATACACCTAGGTGGGGCAACCTACTGGAAGAGGCTACAGCGGCCTTGCGTCTAAATAACGTCTAAAATGTCTGGTGCAGAAGGCAACGGGAGACCACTGCACTATAATCCCACGAGAGTTATGGAAAGGTTTAAAACGAATGATGGTTTGCCTGGCAACCCGAGTAGCGATCGGCACCCTCAGTTTTCCGGGAACCAGGGTGTGAAATGGGCTTCCGGCCATGGGGTAGTAGGCGACCAGGCGTCCCATGGAAAATATGTTTCTGGAAGAAAAAAGATCCAATTACGTCGAAACCTCCGAGTTGGAACATGGAATTTACGAGGTCTCAGAGACGAGGGTAAACTTCATATCCTGGACCTTGAGCTAGATCGATGCAAAACTCACATGGCAGGCCTCAGCGAGTCTCATTGGAAGGAGAGTGGACACCGAAGCACAGAGAAACACATCTTTTTCTCAGGAAATGAAAACTCTAACTTTGCCGGTGTGGCCATCGCAATACCAAAACAATGGAGCGGAATAGTTCTGGGATATAGCCCCATAAGCGATAGAATTATTTCCATCAAGCTTAGCGCATCACCGACCCCACTTAACATTATTCAAGTGTATGCCCCCACAAGTGCCGCCACAGACGAACTAATTGAGGATTTTTATCAGAAACTTGAAGCCGGCATAACTACAATCCCAAAGCGAGAGCTCTTGATTGTTCTTGGCGATTTCAATGCCAAAGTTGGATCTACGACCTTAGATACAGGCTTAAGAAACATCGTGGGGAATTATGGGCTCGGCGCTAGGAACGACACAGGAGAACGCCTCATACAGTTCGCGGCTGACAACAACCTGACATTAATGAATACCATCTTCAAGCAACATCCCAGAAGACTTTACACTTGGACATCCCCTAATCGCGAATATCGTAATCAAATAGACTACATAATGATAAGAACAAGGTGGAGGAGCTCAATAAAAAACGCGCACACGTTGCCAGGAGCTGACTGCCACTCCGACCACCAACTCCTAGTATGTAGCATAAGGCTTAAGTTAAAGAACTGTTTAACCAAGAAAACTAACAAATAAATTTTAAATTTTATACAAAGAGTTCAAGGTGTGACGTTACCTTTCGTTGTGAAGACAAGAGATTTTTATTTAACTACTAATGTGTTTTAAGATACGGTGATAAATTAATTTAGTTTCGTAGTCCATTAAATACATTAGACATACTACTTTTTTCATTGTGATTTACATCCAACTGTTATGTTTGTGTTAAAGTAAAATTTAAAAAATTGCATAAGTGATTACTTTCTATGAACACAATGTGTCTCAGGGGTCATCATTACAGAAATACTTTATCAACCTGAAATAATGTTCGTAGGTATGTGACGTTAGGTAAAAAGAATATATTTTCGTTTTAATGTTCACCTTACTGAACTTGGGAATTTAAGGTACAGACTTCTGATTTGGCAACACAGACAGAAAAATATTTGTTGCTACTCTAGCGAATAATAATTTTGAAAAATTCGTTCGTAACTCAAATGTCAAAGCAGATAAGTGTACTAACTAAGTTAGTATGTTGTGAACAACTGATGGATGGTTAAATGTTTTTTGAGTAATACGGAACCCTCCGTGCGCCCAAATTCGCACTAGCTACAATTCAATCAATCAGTATCTAATTCCGATCCGCTGACCTACTACAAATCGTCTTATTTTTAGTTTATTACAGATTCCAATATCAGCTTTTGGTTCTTATAACGTGATGATATTAAAACGTAGTTGGGTGGGTTAAAAATAGATCAATTAGCAAGGTTAGGCACCCATCGTTTTCTGGAAAAATTGGTACTGTAACATACATCAACTCAACATCTACAGATTTCTTATTAAAGCTATATGGAATAGGTTTAATGTTATTAAAACATTGGAAAAATTAAATGAGGTACAAACGAGTTCAAAAGGTTGGCAAAGCTACAAAATAATTCACTGAAAAATGCCTTGATCCTAAAGTCGGCATTTGTATCTTGTCGTGTACGTAATTCAGGCACCCATACTTTCCTCACGTTTTTTTACTTTTTAATCATAATTTACAAAATAACCCTATTTGGTAGTAGAACAAGTGATTAAAAGAAACTTGAAATGTACACGGAAATTCTTCAATACCATTCGATAAAGACGACATTGGGAACAACGTCCATAATATGGTTATCACCCGATGTTGCAAGACGAAATAATGGCCACTTAGTACTTTTTCTGTCCCAAAGTCTGTCATTGCAAAAAAATAATAGAAAAACACATATAAACTTGTTCTAGCAGGTTTTAACTAAAGCCTTCTCAAATGACAAATAAAATAAAATGTTCATACTTACTTATAACTCAATAAGACCCAAAATATTAAGGTTTTCCTTTAGCCATCCACAATCGAGTTGAGTTTTAGGAAAAACATGAAAAAATGCAAAATTCTACTTTTTATTTTTCTGTGACCGATTTTTACTGAAGCAAACTTTTAAAAGAAAATATTGCCATGACATATTATTCAGAAAACTACGGTCTTTATAATGTTATCATAATAATTTTGATATTAGTACTTATTCTATTTCTTTTAGTGCTTTAATTGACATATTCCCCAGCCGAAGTTATGGAGATTTACCTTATGTCATTAAAATTTTAAACACAAAGATTGATTATTTTTGTGTAAATGAGTATAAGTATTTCACCTATATTAATATAAGTTATAATGTTAATTGATTATTATTTTATATTATTATAAATAAATATTATTAGCGGCAAAACATAGTGATTCATAAACAAATTGTACCATCTTTTTCATACCTATGTTACAATAAATAAATTAATTTGAACTTGATTTTGTTTTGTAGGATGTGCCAAGATTTTGTAGATGCACTATGCAAGATTTCTTATATGCAAAAATGATTCATTTCTAAAATATTTTGTTTTTTCGTTTATAGCACTTTATTGCTTAAAAAATATAGAAGTTCTCTTAACAAATAAAATAAATTATAATAATTATACTGAAAGCAGGGTTTCACCTAAGAAGCATAGCTTCTAACAGTAGACCTTTGCTTATTTTAGTGTAAATCGACATAATTTATTGGCGTGAAATAAATTCGTTTCAAACTGTTATAGATAAACCCGTTTGTAAAAGGTTGCTCAGATATCGCACTTTATAATAATGTACCTATTTTCTACTTCATTGTGCGTAATGTTTTTTATCTTATCTATTCCTGTGCTCATACACAGTTTTGTTTGCCAACTTTCGTCGCATAATTATTTTCAAAGTCCTTCAAATATTGATATAACACAATGAACAGATTATAAATAGAAAAACAGTAATTAAACCTATTTACAATCTCTTGTTTGTTTAATAACCGATATAATCACTGTACGAACTCATAGATCAAAACAAACAAAAATCAGATACTCACGATTATGTCTAGGTGTCGTATAATAGTATACCTATTCCACTATTATATTGTATCACACCATAAATCTCAAAAAATAGAGATTGTGTAACCATCTCTGTCTAATATTCTATGTAAAAAAGTATTTCCAATGTTCTATTTTGTTCTTCCAGTTATTAAAATTAAATTGCAAATAACCCGATTTCAGAACATACGGAAGTAATGGTAAAGAAAAACTTATGCCGCAGTTTGACCAACACTAACAAAACCTAAGACAATCGTATTAAGACCTGTCTGTGTGTTTCTTGTGTCATCAACTATCTAAGGATGTTTTTGCGTAATGCTTGGGGTTTCTTATACCGGAGTTTTATAGAGTGCAAACATTATGTGCGGGAACGCTCCACAACAAAGCTGTAACAGATCACAAAAATCTGCATGCGACTTTTTTTCACAGTGTGCGTACTTTCGTTGTGTCGTTCACGCCTTAAATTCCTTGCGTTTTTCTTGAACAAATTTTGAGAAAAAACGCACGGTATTTTACCAAATTGCACGGCAAGCCTAACACATCCGATAACTGTTTGACATTTTATGTATAATTGGGTCAAAATTCTTTTTGAGGCCTATAAAAACTTCCCTTATACATTTTACGCATAATTTTTTACTTATTCGGATAATCTTCAAAAAACATATTATTTTCTAATTCAATATTATTAGTAAACATTATGCAGTAGACATTATTTTTGAGAGGTCATGGGGACTGGTAACGCAGTTTAAGTACCAAATGAGAGTTTTTTGTGATAAAAAATCTAGAAGGGTGGGGGAATTCATAATAAACATTGAAGCCCGGTTGAGAACTAACGTAAAACTACTATATAGAAAATATTATGAGACATCTACAATTCTTTAAAAGTGTTTTTAACGTTGATATAGGTGAAAAAACTGATTTTGACTGCATGCATGATATACTCGCCTAGTAGATTGCCAATGCCCCTAATAGTCTAGTCAACATGTACCTTTTTGGGTGAAATTTTTGTATAGTCTCCGAAAATTACGATCAAGGTGTCATTCGATTCGGAATATTATGTAGAAAGTTTAAGAAAAAGTTCCAAAAGGGGCCGATGAAAATTGCAAAAGTTATAAACAATTTAAAAAAAAAAAAAGTAGGGGTTTGTTTTTTTTTGAATATCACAAAAACTATCAAAGATATTCGAAATTTGAAAAAAGATCTGAAAAGAGGAGGAAATTTCTTAAAAAAAGTCCTGCCTCCCGGAACTGTATCTTTAATATTTATAATTTTTACGGGGCCCTGAAAATAGCGCTAAAAGCGGGTAGTCTGGCTTCCGCTCGCGATTTGTCATTCGGACACGGTAACAATAAAAATCATTTCAATATATTAAATATGAATATTAAGGAATAAAAAAAATTTAGTACTATTGGGATATATAAATGAACAATAATCCGTAGGCGAAAAATTTTTATCCCCATTTTTCCATTAGTTATGCATTAGTTAATTAACTACTTTTTCTGAATAGAATGTTAACAGAAAAAAACCGATTATTATTAAACTACAACCCTAAGATTTTTTTCACTTCGTGGAGTTATTCTTAAAAGGCATTAAAATAGATCCCCGTTGGAAAAATTTAAAAATGTTAATTTTCCACTTTTTTATTAACAATCGAAAACATAAAAAAATTAAAAACTGCATAAAAGTTATTAAAAAAATTTTGTTTTTCAAATATTTCAAATTTTGTGATTTCTAACGGTTAAAAGTAACATGAAAATATTTTTTTTTAATTTTTTACCGCGATTGTTTAAATAATTGTTATAAACAAATGCATTGTTTATAAGATAATCAACAATTTTTTTTTCCTTATCTACTTGTTGATATAAATTATGATTTTTAAGAAAAAAATTATTCCTTAAAAAAATTTATTTATTGCTATAAAATGCATTTCTTAATTAACAATCGTTTTCTACTACTAAATATAAATATTAAGGAACCATTTTTTCTCTAAAAACCATAAATTCTATTGTTCTTAAATATTCTGGAAAAAAAAATTTTTTTTTTTTCATTTTTTATTTGTTTATTTAATAAACAATTTGTTATAAACAAATGGATTTTCTTACTTTTTTTTTTTTAATTCGTAATTTAATTATAAAAACAGCTACGTATTATTTTTTTATGAAAAAATTTTTTTTATCTATTTTTTATATAACTTTTAATATTTTTATGTCCTAAAATTTGCCTTTTTATCTCGCTCTTTTTCTTTTATAATTGGTATAACTTTTAAACTATTATATATACGACAATTATACTTCAAGTCGTTTTTATTAACTATAAATTAATGAACAATTTAAGCTTTTAACTTCAGCTCTAGCTCTATTATTTATGTTAATTATTGACAATTGTTTATAAAAAAGAATATTTAAGAACAATAGAATTTATGATTTTTAGAGAAAAAATGGTTCCTTAATATTTATATTTAGTGGTAAAAAACGATTGTTAATTAAGAAATGCATTTTATAGCAATAAATAAATTTTTTTAAGGAATAATTTTTTTCTTAAAAATCATAATTTATATCAACAAGTAGATAAGGAAAAAAAAATTGTTGATTATCTTATAAACAATGCATTTGTTTATAACAATTATTTAAACAATCGCGGTAAAAAATTAAAAAAAAAATATTTTCATGTTACTTTTAACCGTTAGAAATCACAAAATTTGAAATATTTGAAAAACAAAATTTTTTTAATAACTTTTATGCAGTTTTTAATTTTTTTATGTTTTCGATTGTTAATAAAAAAGTGGAAAATTAACATTTTTAAATTTTTCCAACGGGGATCTATTTTAATGCCTTTTAAGAATAACTCCACGAAGTGAAAAAAATCTTAGGGTTGTAGTTTAATAATAATCGGTTTTTTTCTGTTAACATTCTATTCAGAAAAAGTAGTTAATTAACTAATGCATAACTAATGGAAAAATGGGGATAAAAATTTTTCGCCTACGGATTATTGTTCATTTATATATCCCAATAGTACTAAATTTTTTTTATTCCTTAATATTCATATTTAATATATTGAAATGATTTTTATTGTTACCGTGTCCGAATGACAAATCGCGAGCGGAAGCCAGACTACCCGCTTTTAGCGCTATTTTCAGGGCCCCGTAAAAATTATAAATATTAAAGATACAGTTCCGGGAGGCAGGACTTTTTTTAAGAAATTTCCTCCTCTTTTCAGATCTTTTTTCAAATTTCGAATATCTTTGATAGTTTTTGTGATATTCAAAAAAAAACAAACCCCTACTTTTTTTTTTTTTAAATTGTTTATAACTTTTGCAATTTTCATCGGCCCCTTTTGGAACTTTTTCTTAAACTTTCTACATAATATTCCGAATCGAATGACACCTTGATCGTAATTTTCGGAGACTATACAAAAATTTCACCCAAAAAGGTACATGTTGACCAGACTATAAAGCATACTGACAAAACATAAAGCTATAGGCATAAGCTTATATGTTTTGTATTGCTCGTTAGTGTAAGTATATATTTTCTAAAATAAAATACACGAAATTCAGACTAATGCAACGCTAGCAATGTACACCGAATTATTTACAATTTACTTATGATCACTTATTTATCTTTCAAAGACTGTTTTTTGTATTGATAACTCGTATGAAAAATATGAGTTTACATTGATTTATAGAGCATAGTAGGAGAATATTTTCTTTACCTTAAAACTAACTGATTTTTTGACGTGACAACGTCTTATAAATTGGTTTGCCGGGTGACACTTCAAGAAACTGCGTTACGCTCCGCTCACGTTATGCGCTCACAATGAGAGCGAGTGAGAGGCACGCGCCCGCCTAAGAGCGAGAGAGACAGACATAAAATCATTGTCACGTAAAACTTTCGCCCGTATACCGACTTTACAGGCAACCAGTTTTTTTTTTCTAGAGAAAAAATCCTATAAAAATATACCTAATATAAAAGAGTTAACTTACTGACTGACTGTCTGGCTCTGACTGACTGATAATATCAACGAACAGCCCAAACTTCTGTTACAACTGTTAATGGAAAACATTCGCTAGAGGGCATATTAGGGTCAACCTATCAATCGATACGCCACGTCATGACTTAGATCTGTAAAGAGTGTGAGCAAAATCGGTCCAGCGGTTTGTTTATTATTGTTAAAAAGACACTCGTTCGTATCGTCTTAAAGACGCGATAATAATCTTCATGTAAGTATAAATTCTCAGATATAAAAAAAATATTCTCAAGAGAAGTTGCTAGTGCGGTACTTGTTTCTGAATGTGATCCTAAAAGTGAATTAGAGTGAAAAATAACTTTTTACCTTGGGATTAGAATCAAAGCCGCTCCCGTTTTTTTTGTTCACACATCGAAATTGGAATAACACCTAAATGGAAATGGGCCGGACATCTGGCTAGACTCCAAGATGGCAGATGGAGCCACAAAACTATTCACTGGTACCCCGAAGGAAAGCGCGAGCGGGGTCGACTCCTTCGGCGATGGCGCGATGACATTGTAGCAGTAGCCGGTAAACTCTGGACCCGCCTACCCGCAGATAGAGAGAAGTGGTACGAGATGGAGGAGGCTTACGTCCAGCAATGGACGATCCCACAAAAATGCGAATAAAAAAAGAAAATAGTTAAAAAACAAATAAATTAGTATCTTTATATTCACAAATATTTTGCTACACAAATTTTATGTATTTATTGTCAGTCAAATTACATTTAAATACATTTATTGTACACTTAACAGTATCGGATTCGCAGCGCGCTCCATACAACAGGATTTTTCTCCTCTGATGAATATCAATACCTCAAACTCAATGTTTTTTGTTTTAACAAGACCAGACAACTAATTTCTAGGTCTGTGGTGTTTCAGTTTTACGTTAAATTGTGTAGTTCTAAAATTATTAAAGTGCAAAAACTTGTGATTTATGGTCTAACGGCTGCAACTTCGTGATTATAGACTATACCAAAATCGTTTCCGAAAATTTTAAAGCACCACAGACCTAGATAATATAATAATTTTCTAAATAAAAAAACTTTACTGTCATTCTTACTAAATTAAATGAATAAACACAATAATTCGAAACACAAAAATCATTAGTCAAATTTGCAAAAATTGAATTCTATCATGATGCTGGCTCGCATGACAAACACGGGGGGCTTGAGACGGGGGAGGCGAGGCGAGGTAGCAGCCAAAATCAGTCGCGGGCCATCCGTGAGCGAATCTTCACTTGTATTGCGTTTGACGTAAGTAGGTAGGTACCTAAGGAAACAATTACGAAAATATCACTGTTGCATGTTTCGTTGCGCAGCAAGTTGATAAGATTTTTTTGACCTTTAACTAGGTAGGTATTTAGCGTAATCTTTATCAATCAAAATGAATCGCAAAATTTCTATTGATATATTGCCCTTTTTACGATTCGACATTAGGATAGAAGAAGGCCGTAGTTAGGTAAAGGATGGCCGATATTAGGGAAATTTGCCGTACAATACTTTAAACGCTTATTATTCTTTGTCACGTAATTTAAGATGTTTATAATCACTATATATACTCAATAACATAAAGTGCAAATGTCAAATAGCCCGACAATGCAAATTTAACGGTGGATAACTTCAAGGTTCAGGTATGGTTAGGACTGAAAGTTGCGTTTCATGTTTAGGGGCCGACATTTGGGTGTTCTACCATACTCCATTTCAAAAAATACTTACTACGAATATTGTTTACGAATTACAACCTTTATAGATTATTTTGGTATTATTAATTATCAATTGGCCGCCAATGTTACATTTATGTTACCTTTTATTTCTTTATAGTCCAGTCAAAATAGACATTTGACTTAGCCAAAATTCGCATAGAGCTGAAAATTGGCAGAGATATTAAATACATCATTATAAATAAAATGTCAAAAGTCCCCACCGATCCTACATCTACAAATTTTTTTATTCAAGGTCAAACGTACAAAATTAAGGTTTTTTCCATTTTTCTCGAAAACGGTAAGTTTTATCGTGAAAATAGGTCAGACAAAAGTTGTAGATCATACAATTCTCTACAAAATTGGTTCAGTATTTTTTTCTCTTACGAGTCACCATTCGTGAGATATCGCGGTTTTAATAATTAGAAAATTCATATTTTACATAATATGCACACATTTCCGCATCACCTACGAAGTAATGTACTTGGCGCATTTTTTTTAACGTTGTGGTGGTGATAATAAAGAAAGTTTGATCAGATCGTATCCTATCGATTGAAAGAATTGCTAAAGATCAAAGTGGAATAGGTTGTTTTCTTCTAAATGTTATTATGTTAGATAACTGTCTAATTTTACTTCGTCAATTTCTTCGTTGTCATTTTCTCCTTCTTGCAGAATTTTTGCTCGCTGTTCTAAGAAAAGGGA
This sequence comes from Apoda limacodes, assembly GCA_946406115.1. NCBI lineage: Eukaryota > Metazoa > Arthropoda > Insecta > Lepidoptera > Limacodidae > Apoda > Apoda limacodes. The sequence continues at coordinate 16,550,676 of OX291546.1, forward strand.
TGCATTTACAATAAATAGTATTAAGCAGTTTTACTGCAGCAGGTTGGAGTAGAGTTTGAATAGGCTCCAAATAATTATCTGTTAATTTCCAACTCCATCCTTCTGAGTCCAGCTCATTGCCTAGCCACACTTGAAGTTGATAATACACACGATACAAGTGTTGAAAGGCAGAAGCAGATGTTGGAGGCAGACAACAGTACTGTTTTATTGTTCCATGCAGATTTCACAAACATCAAATATCTAGTTTGTCTATGGAAACAATTGTTTTTGGAGCACCATACATTGCAAGAAAAAAATGAATTCCATTTGTAACGATTTCGTGTGGAGAAGAGTCAATCTTTGTAAATACTTCTGCGCAATAATAAATACTGCTATTTTACCTCTTTTACAAATTGGTGATGTAGTATCGCAACCAGTTATTGCATGTAAAAATAAAATATGAGGTTGATATTTCGGATATGGAGTCAGACTTTGTGATGAATATATTGTTGATTGTACTTCAGCTTTCCCAGGTTTCAAAAAGTAAATAATTTTATCATTTGGAGTCAGTAATATCTACAAATCAACATCTTCCCCAACAACGACAGTTGTATTTGAACTTTTCCATTGTTCTATTGCTGTTTGAGTTATAAGGACATCATCGTCAATATCGGCTCATTTTTAATTGGAATACCAGCAGCTGTAAATTCATCACATAAAATTGAAATGAAGCAAGACTTATTGTGAGTATTTGCAAGAAATGGTTTTTGGTTTGTTGGAACTTTCATAGATCGATCAAAAACGATATCAACAGATGAAGATGTTTTTGTAGTCCGACGACGTTGTTCTGCAGCTTTAATATTTTTAATATGATTAGTATAACTATCAAATACAATCGTACTGTTATGACCAAAATGTTCTACAAAATTTTCTCTTCTTTTTCATTTATATTGAACGTCCGATGACGTGTACAGGCTGCATTTTAGTGCATATTATGTAAAATATAATTTTCTTATTATTTAAACCGCGATATCTCACGAATGGTGAGTCGTACGAGAAAAAGTAACAAGACCATTTTTGTACAGAATTGTATGATCTACAACTTTTGTAAGAACTATTTTCACGATGAAACTAACCGTTTTCGAGAAAAATGGAAAAAACCTTAATTTTTGACATTTTATTTATAATGATGTATTAACGTCCCTGCAAATTTTCGGCTCTATGCGAATTTTGGCTCAGTTATGACTTATTTTTGTCTATTTTGACTGGATTATTAGTCAAGTAGGCAGTGTACACGTTTTTTAAAAGTTACAACTTCTTAACTTCATCAATAATTTCGTAACGTACAATTATTTCGAAAAATACTAATTATGTAGCCTATAAGCCATAATATATAAGTATTGATTTTAAAAATTGTAAAAGGTAAGTAAATATTTGTACTTAAATTTTACCATTATTAACATTATTATGATTTTAAAGTAAATTTTAAAAACCTACCGTTTTTAAAATAAAATACCGTATGTGTGGGTCAAACTGTTACGAGGTACCGAGTTACCTACCTATTTTATTATCTTCCTTGCTGGTCTCAGTGAAAATATAAATGAATGTTAGCTCAGAAACCTCCTCCTATTTCAATATTCATTCCTGCCTTTAAATAAAGATTTTTTTTTAAAAAAAACTCGCATGACGTATATAAGTTTGTATAAGTAGGTACCTAGCTATTTTCTCAGAGAGCGCTCCGAACAGAACGTCTAATACCTACTAAAGAATTAAGCAAATCGCATCAATGATTGATTAGTTTAAACACAGATGGCAAACACTCGTTGACAAAAGTATAGGATTGTTTTGTATTACCGTAACTTAGGTCAGATGCTGGTCAATGCTTTGAGTATTTAACCTATTCCATTACAACCAATGATATTCTTTCATGCCTATTTCTTTTGCGCAAGAGATAGCAAATAAATTAACATAGTTTTATCGCAATCGGATAAACAATAACATTAAATACTTATTAAATTTAAAAATTAATGATAATAATTAATTTATACTTCGTTAATGCTCAAAATATAATATTTTCGGGTGAAAGTCATATCGCTTATCAGAATACTGACGTTCAAGCTATCCGACAAAATCATACCAGAATAAGGCGCGCGGCGCGGGGAAAGGGGTCCCGCGCCCGCATCGTGTTCGATAGGGCCAGCAACATTTTAGCAAAAATGTAAAACGCGCGCGGGCGCCGCGAAGTGTATTCTCTTAAGGGAAATAAAGGCTAGTATTATTATATTATACTCAATCTTGCTTCAACTACTAGACAGATCGGGATGAAACTTGACACACATATAGCTTACGTCCTGGAATAGGACATAGGCTACTTTTTATTCCAAAAAATTCAAAAGTTCTCGCGAGAATAACCAAGCTGAAACGAACTATAACTACAGCTATATGTAGCCTTTTTTTCTTAGCTAATTATACAGTTGGCTGTTGCAGCCATTACTGCCTCACCGGGCTTTTTTGGGGCGAGACTCTGGCAGGATCTCAGCCCATATAGCGCCCAACGCTCAAGGGCTCCCCGCAGGGGGAGCCTCGGCTTGGGTTATCGCTCTTGCGGTCGTCCCTTCCACCAGTGTGAGCCTCAAACACAAAGGTGAGTCAGCGCCAGGAGTTCCTCGTTACGCGGTTGCGATTGCGCGTGAGTGGGGGCGAAAAGTGCCCACGCACTCTCTGATACTCTTGGCTGTAACAAAATTTTGCATTTTGCTTCAAATCTTAATACGTAGTAAACTTCATTAGTATAATCACAGATTATATAATACTATACTAGAATAGTTAAGTAGTTGGCGTAGAAATTCCACGCCGATAACCGAATTTAGGGCGGGCGCAGTCGCTGGCAAAATCTAGTAATCTATATAATGACAACGCGTCGCTTATATAGGGGCATAAGTACTATTAAAAAAAATACTGACTTAATTATTGACGGTCAAAACGATTAGGTACTTATTTGCGGATGGTTCCTATGTCCTTATTGGTCTCTGTCTGAGATAATAATAATATGTGTTCATTTGATTTACAGGAAATGGCTAGAAGAAGAAGCAGCTGCAAAGATTGCAGGAAGGAAGCCATCTTTCCAAAAAGTACTTTTCAAAACTTTTGCGTGGTCTTTTGTACCTGGAGGGATTATACAATTTATTTTTATTGCTACTCGGTAAGAATATTAAGTTTAAGGTACATCATTCATGTGTCTAACATACATGTATTTATTTATTTAATGTTTAACATTTACATTATTCTTTATTTACTTATAATCAGATGTATTGTGAAATGCGTTTCAGTATTTTTAGAAAGCGTTAACTCTTTCAGTCTTGTTGGTGGTAACGCCACCTATCCATACTTTGAAACATAATATATTCTAAATAGACTTCACTACTATAGTTAATTAACCAACACTTTTCTTTTTCTACGAGCGTCCAACCTCCCCACCTCCACTCTCGCTGGTGGTTGTTACAAGATAACCGCAAGAGAAGCACTGTTTTGGTCAAGTGTGAGCGTTGACCACCGCATCCACCGCGATCTATTCCAAAACCGCAGTATAACAAAGGACTAATAAAGACGTGATAAATTCCAGTTTTTATTCACTATATTGTGCCCGTATACACGTGGTGAAATCCGTGCTTGGGAAGCACGCCATCTTCCACGTCATCGTAAGGAGCGCACTTTGGTGAACCACGTAAGAAGCCAACACCAGGTAGGCGAGCTCATTCTATCCCGTATTTCTAAGTCCCGTATCTAAAGGCTCGTATATTGTTCTCATATTTGATTCAAATCATACCAGCTATCCTTATACAGTCCACTTATTCATAATCGCAGTAACAAGTGGTTAGCGTAAAAAACCACCAAATTTTTTTTTTTTTTGGGTAGATAACATATTTTTTGTCACCTAATTTTGGTGTAAGCCGTATAACTTCAGCATATTTTATATTTTATAATAAAAGAAAATGTTTTTACCTAAAAATTCATCATTTTTGACAAGGAAATTTATCATTTCAAAATCAGTTGAATAAAATTATCCATCTCTATGAAAAAACCGTGACCTAAGGAGTTAAGAATATAGCATACCCTAAGACCTTAAGAGTATCGGATTCGCAGCGCACTCCATACAACAGGATTTTTCTCCCCTGATGAATATCAATACCTCAAACTCAATTTTTTTTTGTTTTAACAAGACCAGACAACTAATATCTAGGTCTGTAGTGATTCAGTTTTACGTTAAATTGTGTAGTTCTAAAATTATAAGAGTGCAAAATTATTAGAGTGTCAAAACAGCTGCAACTTCGTGCTTATTATACACTATAACAAAAACGTTTCCGAAAATCTTAAAGCACCACAGACCTAGCTAATATAATAAATTTTCTTAATAAAAAACTTTACTGTCATTCTTACTAAATTAAATGAATAAACACAATAATTTGAAACTCAAAAATCATTAGTCAAATTTGCAAAAATCGAATTCTATCATGATGCTGGCTCGCTTGACAACCACGGGGGGCTTGAGACGGGGGAGGCGAGGCGAGGTAGCAGCCAAAATCAGTCGCGGGCCATCCGTGAGCGAATCTTCACTTGTATTGCGTTTGACGTAAGTAGGTAGGTACCTAAGGAAACAATTACGAAAATATCACTGTTGCATGTTTCGTTGCGCAGCAAGTTGATTAGATTTTTTTGACCTTTAACTAGGTAGGTATTTAGCGTAATCTATATAAAATTTGTGGCTAAGCGCGAACCTCGAAGACGGCTGAACCAATTCCGGTAATTTTTTTTGTTGTGTTTTATAGTAAAACTGCCCTAAGCAAGGTTTTTATGAAAGAAAAAACGGTCAAGTGCGAGACGGACTCGCGCACTAAGGAAAACTCGAAGACGGCTGGACCAATTTGGGTAATTTTTTGTTGTGTTTGATAGTGTTAGGGCAAGGTTTTTATAAAAGCAAAACGGTCAAGTGCGAGTCGGACTCGCACTTTAAGGGTAAACTGATTTTAATGAAATTTTGGTAAGTTGTTATGCACATGTCGGGGAAGGTTTTTGAATTAGTACAACCCTTTCACAATAGGTTGGTGCGGCAGTTGTTTAAAAAAAAGAAACACGATTCACCGGGTCAGCTAGTAATACCTATAAAGAGCACTGCCTAGAGCGTGGAAAATAATAGTAGGTAATAAAATTAAAAGTGTTACCATTTTATTTGCAATTTATTGACCCTCGATCAGACAGGATCATGAGTAAGTTACACTTATATAATACTAGCTTTTGCCCGCGTTATCGGTGTAGAATTTCAACGACAACTCCTCACTTATAGAAAAAAAAACCGACTAACTCTTGACGTTTTCAAGTAGCTTATGTCCTTCTTCGGGACTCAAACTATCTCTATGTCAAATTTGACCGCAGTTCCTTCCGCCCTGAATTCGGTTATAGATGTAAGATTCCAACGGAAACTCCTTAATTATACAAAAAAACGACAAACACATGACGTTTTCAAGTAACCTATGTCCTTTCTCGGGAGTCAAACTATCTCCATGCTAAATTTCATCTTAATCAGTACAGATGTTTAAGCGTGAAGAGGTACAAACAGGCAGATTTACTTTCGCATTTATAATATTAGTATGGATCTTGATAATGAATACATACCTATTTAAAAATTTGCCGTATGATACTTATTTTTCAAAATAATTGTACCTACATCTACTGTGAACAATGTGTCACTAAGATTGAAAGTCTAGAAAGAGATTTCCAATTATTCCTAAGTAAAAACAGTAGGAATTTTTTTTTTTAATATTTAAAAATAAATTAAATATTATATTTTAAAAATCGGCAAACAAGCTGACGGTCCGCCTGATGGTAAGCGGTCACCGTAGCCTATGGACGCTTGTAACATTTCTATAATACAACCTTCTTTTACTCTAATATCGGCCAGTAAAGAATGTTCTAAATCGTAAACAAAAGAAGGAATATTGTCATTGCTATTTAAAATTAAAAGTTGTATTAAAATAGAAATTATATTAGGTTATATAGGTATTTTCTTATGATTTTTATGTAAAAACTGAATTTGACGAATGATAAATAAAATATAATAAAATTATTAAAATTTCTATATTATTATTAAAAAATAAATTATTAATGTGGCAAACTGCATTTTGTATTTTAGCAAATAATTATGAACACACTGTTCCACACAGTTACATGAATAGACTTATTTAGTATTTTGAACATCCTATATTTCATCAGAACAGGTAAATGTGGCCAAGCTTTGGTTGTAAGAGTAGCCTAATGTCGGCTGTGATTTTTATAGTCTTATAAAACATTAAAAGGCGGCTGAACTTTGGTCATTAAATTAACGGGTATGGAACACCTTATAAACTAGTAAGAGCCCTAACTTAATATACTAATAAATTATAAAATTTTCGTAAACCTCCTTGTCTCGGCCGCAGGCCAACATTAGGGTTTTGTAATAAAATAAGAATCCTATCATGGGCCCCGTTATTTCTAAGTAACAAATTAAAGTAAACAACTAAAATAAAATAAAAATTCTTTAACATTGCTATTTTACTGTCCGGAAGCAGTAAGAAAACTATCGCAAGCTATTTATGGTCAAAAAAACATATTTCCAGAGTGGTATCCGTAGACATTTTCCGCCAAATTAGTGATAAAATTGCACTGCTGCCGCCGGCTTCTATACATGGTATAGCCACTGGAGCGTACGACATAAAGACACCATATTGCATACATACCACCAATGTTAAATTTAAATTATAATTCATTCATTACGCATTACATAATCTTTATCATAACCTTTTATGTCTTCAGTCAATCAGTAGGCAGTGAATAATCCCACTAAGGTTGCAAACAAGCTTACGGTCCGCCTGATGGTATGCGGTCACCGTAGCCTGTGGACGCTTGCAACACCAGGGCTATCACTCGCGCGTTGCCAACCCTCCAGCAATCTCATAACTTCTTTCTTGAAGAACCCCAGTCCTTAGAGCAAACCTTGGCAGGGAGCTCATTCCACAACTCAAGCGTTCGCGGGAGGAAGTATCTCTGAAACAGCACTGTACGCGACCATTTCGGTCCCAAAGTATGAGAATGAATTCCCTGTCGATGGTGAGCGGTGCGATGGTAGAAAGTAGCAGTGGGCATCATTTCGAACAATTTCTCAGAACACAAACCATTGTACAAGCGGTAGAACACACACAGGGAGTCAAAGTCTCTACTAAGCCTTAAGGGCTCGATACCGCAGGTGAGTTTGGAATCGTTGATAATTCTCACAGCCCGTCGTTGAACCGAGTCAAAGGGGCCAAACGGCCCATACTTAACTTTATCAACAACTGCGTTATAACTTTTAAAAAATGTGTTCACTGCCTACTGATAGAATGATGAAATGAAAGGTTATGATAAAGATAATGTACAGGCGGCGAGGGGCAGCACAGTGCAATTCTGTCACTAATTTGGCAAATAACGTCAACGGATACCGCTCTGGACATATGTTTTTTTTTTGTCCATCATTAGCTTACAATAGTTTTCTTACTCATTCCGGACAGTTAAATAGCAATGTTAAATTTTATTGGATTTATTAGTATCCGAAGTTAGGGCTTTTAAACCGTTAATTGAATAACCAAAGTTCGGCCGCCTCAAAATGTTAGTTATAGTTTTTTAATAGACTATAAAAATCACGGCCGAAATAAGGCTGCTGTAACAGAAATACAGTATGTTAAAATACTAAATAAGTCTATTCATGTAACTGTGTAGAACAGTGTGTTTATATTTTTTTGCTGTAAAACACAATGCTGTTTATCACATTAAAACTAGTTACCGATGGAAATTTCTACAATTTATTTTATTTTATTTATTATAGGTCAATTTTCAAATAATAAGAAAAACAAGAATACGTATATAACCTTATACGATTTCTATTTAGAAAGGTATTATAACGAGTTAAAGTTATGCATGGTAAAGTTTCAACACAAATAAATAATTTCTATTGATATATTGCCCTTTTTACGATTCGACATTAGGATAGAAGAAGGCCGTAGTTAGGTGAAGGATGGCCGATATTAGGGAAATTTGCCGTACAATACTTAAAAGCTTATTATTCTTTGTCACGTAATTTAAGATGTTTATAATCACTATATATACTTAATAACATAAAGTGTAAATGTACAAAAAGCCCTGTAAAAAGTTAGAAATTATTTGTACTTACAATTTACCATTATTAACATTATTATGATTTTAAAGTAAATTTTAAAAACAGTAGATACCGTATGTTTGGGTCAAAATATTTCGAGGTACCGAGTTACCTACCTATTTTATTATCGTCCTTGCTGGTCTCCGTGAAAAAATAAATAAATGTAAGCTCAGAAACCTATTTCAATATTCATTCCTGCCTATAAATAAAGAATTTTTCAAAAAAAAAACTCGCATAACCTGTATAAGTTTGCAGAAGTAGGCTGTTTTCTCGCGCCGAACAGAACGTCTAATACCTTTTCCATTACAACCAATGACATTCTTTCATGCCTAAAACTTATGCGCAAGTGGTAGCAATAAATTAACATAGTTTTATCGCAATCGGATAAACAATATGGCAGCACATAAAATACTTATTAAATTGAAAAATTAATGATGATAATTCATTTATACTTCGTTAATGGTCAAAATATAGTATTTTTGGGTGAAAGTCATATCGCTTATCAGAATACTGACGTTCCAGCTATACGACAAAATCATACCAGAATACGGCGCGCGGCGCGGGGAAAGGGGGTCTCGCGCCCGCATCGTGTTCGATAGGGACAGCAACATTTTAGCAAAAATGTAAAACGCGCGCGGGCGCCGCGAAGTGTATTTTCTTAAAGACACCACGTCCGTAGGGCGCTTTGACCGCTCGTTGTAAAATCTAGATTTTCTCGGTTTTTTTCTGTATAAAAGTCAAATAATAAAACTATAAATTCTTCATATTTATAAATATTTTATAAATTAAGTAAATATCACTTTTAATTTTCTAGAAAAATTTATATTGAACACCGAAATAGAGAGTCTTTATTAGCTAAGAGCTAAATTGCAACAGTATTAGAAAATCCACTTAATTAAGGTTTAAAGTATAACATAAAAGTAGTTTATGAAACTGTAGCTTAATAAGAGCGTTTTAAACACGAGTGTGATAAGGCGAGGTTTTTAATAGTATCACACGAGTATTTTAAAACCTAGTTATGTGCAGTTTCATACACTTCTTTATCTACTCTCATACATTGGGATTAAAATAAAAGATCAAAGAGTAAGAAATAGTTTCCGAAAATGATGTAACCTTTTTCTATATTTTCCCTGCCATAAAGTCGTGATAGCATTTATCATATATTTTTTTTCGACTTCGCCCGATATTTTAGATGTGGCGACGGAAATGACTCCTTATCTATTACCAGGAAAGTCGAAAAAAATAAATGATTAATGCTATCAGGATTCTATGACATGGAAATGAAAAAAAAGGCTACCTCGTTTTCTTACTCTTTGATCTTTTTGAAAGCGTTTTGTTCTATACGTTTGACTCACTTTAATACCAAAAGAAAAAGTGACAAAAGATGTAGTTCTTTACGCCTCATTCTCCCGTTCAACATAATGTCAATATAATGATGTAAATAATGTTAGTCAGTCAGTTACTTCCAAAGCAGCAACTTTCACTGAATTTTAATAATTGTTCAAATTTTACTATTAATTTCCAAAAGTAATGACCTATCTGTATAATATCTTATTTGCTATTGAAAACAGTCAAATTAAATAGTGTATTTAATTACCTATAAATTATACTGTTTTCTCGCAAATGTGTTAAAAACGTTATATGACATTCGTGCGGAATTGAGTATTTACAAACTCATGACTATGGTAAGTTCATGACTTACTCGTTTGTAATAACCAACTTACCGCACTAATATCATAAATTACTATTTTTCAACAAAAAGTACCGTAACAAAATTGAAATATTTACTTTACTAATATCTAGTAAAGCCGATAATATTTTTTTTGGAAGCTTATGCACATTCTTTATACTAATATTTTTATGTAAAATCAGTTAAAATTAATAAATATCAACAATAAATATTCTCGGATATTAACACACAGCACCATCTGGTCCAAAACTAAGTAATGGATACCAGAATACATATATAAATACTTATACTTTTTTTTGTAAACAAATACATATTTCATAAACGTAGAAAACACTAAGAGTCAAGACAAACAATAATATTCATCACATAAAAATAGGATACATCACAATTTTTTTACACCCGACCACACGGAACGAACAGAGACCGTATAATATGCGTTTATTTTGTTTTTGTTTGTGTAGTTCTGTTACCATTTTTTGGAGAAAGAACAAGACAATTTTATTTGCACTAAATTGCATTACAGAGGTAAGTATCACCTAAGAGCAGGTTCCTTATTATATTTTACCGATATAGGCCCAAAAGGGGCCCTGCTGTAGATAGGTATATTTTACATAAAACACAGGACCAACTTTGTAACGTTCGAAACAGGATCATTTTTTATTGTATTACGTAAATATGTATCACCTCAGAACAAGGTATATCTGTAACTGTAATGTTTTACAGTTGTAGGCCATGTCCAAAGAGTGCAGCACCAAATGTGATTCAATACAATGATTAAGCCGTTTTCATCGTGGGTTTATTGGAATTTTCTCACTTACTAGCTGATCCCGCGGACGTTGTTTCTCTATTTTTTAAAGCACTGGCGCGCCACCCATTTTGAAGAGGTTGTACTAATTCAGAAACCTTTCCCAGCATGTGCATAACATTTTCCAAAATTTCATTACAATCGTTTTCCCCTTATCATCCGACTCTTACTTGACCCTGTCCGACTCGCACTTAACCCTGTCCGACCCGCACTTAACCCTTTTTTTCTTTCTCAGAAACATTCCCTGGCGTGTGCATAACAACGTACCAAAATTTCATTTAAATCGGTTTACCCTTAGTGCGTGAGTTTACCCTTGGCCTAAAAAAAATCCCCGAATTGGTCCAGCCGTCTTCGAGTTTTGCGCTTAGCAACAAATTTTGGATTCATTGTTATTTATATAGATTAATAGGTAACAGGCATTTACTGAGTTTACACCTATATCCATTTTTGTTTAACACAGGACTATCTCACCACTCCTCTTTTCGGAACTTCTTGGCTTCTGGTCAACGGACTCCACAATGACTCAACAGACAGCATCCAAATATGCCATCGGAATGATAATTTTAAACTGTGTGGGAGTTTGCTGCAATAATCATGGGATCTTGTATTGTCAGCAATTTGGTATGAAGCTGCGAGTTGCAACAAGTTCTTTAATGTTCCGAAAAGTAAGTAGGTATTTGGATTATTTGTTATTTGTTCTAAGGAAGTGTAGGCCGTGGTCCACCCCGCTGGCGCAGTGCAAATCGGCGACAGTTTGTCGTACTATAATGACCACTATTTGTCAGAATTTTCAATACTCACAGCCTCTGACTTGGCTAAAAAACTGCTGTCATATAACAACACAGCCAGGGTCGATGGTTTGACGAGCCCTTTTGAAGCACGGAGGAGTTTATAGAAAATATGCCACTTGGCGGTCGCCAATCTAGGTACTAAAAACACCCGATGTTGCTAACTTCGTTTACCGTTTCCGATAGACTGGGACACAAGCTTCTCCTAATTAGGTATTCTAATTCTAATCAAATGAAGTTCTTCTAATTTATTGACACACTTGTACTAAATACTTACCAAGCTAAGCCACAATTGTTCTAATTAATCTAATCCTAATTAATTGAAGTTTTATCAAATTTTTTGACCAACTTGTAGACATTAATTAAAGACCAAATTATTTTTCAATTTTATATGTATAAGTGAAGATAGCTTAGATGTCTTATAGATGTCTTTTACATACACTATTTTCTTACACTACTATTTACATAATTTACATCGCACTTAAAAATAAATTCTTGATCCCCGAGGCGATAGGAATGCTTTCAGTTTTTTTTTTTTCTGAACTGACTATGCAGTTGGCTGTTGCAGCCATTACTGCTTCACCGGGCTTTTTGGGGCGAGACTGTGAAGGAGCCTCAGCCCATATAGCGCCCAACGCTCAAGAGCTCCCCGCGGGGGAAGCCTCGGCTTGGGTTGTAGCTTTCGGGGGCGTCCCTTCGACCGGCGTGAGTCTCGAACCCGAAGGTGAGTCACCGCCAGGAGGGGAGTTCCCCGTTACGTGGGTACGGTTGCGATTGAGTGGGGGCGAGAAGCGCCCCGGCACTCTTTGATACCTCCTGTATCCTTGTGGGCGCCGACGAACCCGGGGACGTCGGCGTCGTGTTTGGAGGGAGGCCCTATTCGCGGAGGTCGTAGAGACTAATCTCGCTATCCGGACAGCGAGATCGTCATCTGGGGCCGTTAGTACGTGCCGAGGCCGCCTAACTATAGTTTTACGACCGTGCCCAGGTCGATCGGGGGGATGATACGTTGTGGATTGCACAATTAATCGATTCGGGTGATTTTGCGTACGCTCAAGAAAGCGGACTGCCAAGTCTTTGAAATATTGGGGAATCGTGGGGAGTTCGAAGTCTCTGTGTAGGTCCGCACTGCGGACGTACCAAGAGGCCCCAGAGGCCGCTCTGAGAAAGCGGTTTTGGAGGGTCTGAAGTTTGTGGAGATTGCGCTTGGATAACGCAAAGACTACGCTAGCATAAGCTAGTATCGGGCGGATAAAAGTTGTGTAAAGATTCAGCTTATTTCTAAGCGACATCTTACTGTACTTCCCTATCATGGGATAAAGACGACCGAGGACAAAAGCGGCTCGGTCTCTGACTATTTTGGTGTGAGCGTGAAAGTTCAAACGACTATCCATGGTCACACCGAGATATTTGGTCTTAATCGCTTTCAGCGGGTTTCGCGCTCGCTTATATACCTAACCCATTGTATATGCATCCCTGTCACATTCCTATACCTATCTCTGTCATACAATTTTATGCGCTTGCCAGTGTTCATGTATTCCCTACTTACCTACTGACATGCCCAAACGGGCATGCTTAAGACAACGTCGGAACCTTCCTGTACTAAGTGTTTGGACCGTTCGAGATTGTAGCTCTGCCGATTTTCGTAAAAATCGTTCCGGAGCTCGCCGGTGCGCCGTCGTCGCGCTGAGGGGATAGCAACACAGTTAGTCGCCCGGGTAGGTGGTAACCCCTCCTGCTGGCTGAAACCCGGTCTGGCACCAGCGCCAAGCCCCGGGGGTCGGTCAGTATAGGAAATGGAAGCCACCTGCCTGTAGGTCACACTTTGCTCCGCCCCACTTCCTTTCAACGAGTCCATAATCGCCATCAGGAGACCTTAAGATGAGCGGAGACGATCGAGACAAGTTACCTCTCTCGTTTCCCGGTGCGGGGCAACCACAATGAACAAACTTAGCACTCCAACGTTCGAGGAAAACGGCCAGGAGCGCGCTAGAACTCGATGTGATCGTCATTTCGCGACTCGCTCGTTCTGGCATACTCTCCGATTCGCCGATGGATATACTTATAAAGATTCAAGAAAAGAAAGAAGATATTAGGAAGCAGGAACCAATTGCTCCCCTCGCTCCTATTGACATGGAAGCTGTGGAGGAGGAGGCAAAAATGCCAATCCTATTACCTCCAACCGAGATGGCTTCCACTTTCACAAAAATGAGCCGTTCGCGGACCGCGGACAGCTCAACAGACGATGAAGACAGCGAGTCGAAGCGCCACTTTGTCGCATCCTCGCGCCCTTATCCTGCAAAATCATCGGCAATTCCTCGCGGAGATCCGAGATTACACCGATCGATTACAGAATCCCTGCCCCCCACTTCAAAGGATGGAACATAGTCCTTAACGGGACCAAGTGACACCACGCCCGTCACGCGCGTCGGAAGCGAAGACTCATTGCCAATCTTGAGGTTGCCGGATGCGCCCCCGTTCAAAACGGTATCACCTGCGCCCCTGCCTCAAAGGAAGCTGAAGGAAACCCCGGTCCTGGGCCCACCTTCTACCGCAACCATCCCCCGTAAAGGACCCAGTACCCAACCAGCCACCAAAACCCAGCCAACACCGACCGCCGCGACACCCGTCGCCGCGAGGCCCGCCGCCGCGAGGCCCGCCATCACGAGGCCTACCGCCGCGAGACCGTCCGCCGCGTCGTTTTTCACTGCGTCGCAACCCACCGCGGCGTCGTCCGCCGCGGCTCTGACCGTCCGCCGCGACGCTGACCACCGCGACGCCGACCGATGCGACGCCGACCGCCACGACGCCTACCGCCTATTGCTTACGCGGCTGCTTAAACAGGAACAAATTCACCGACTACCGCGAGCCAAGCCTCTACGGCGGGCAAGGCCAAAAAAGAAAAATATCCTCCGTTGGTGGTGGAAACACCACCAGACTGTCAAAAGCACTTCAAGGCCTTAAGGGAGAAACTGGGTCGGGCTCCAAACGCTCGTCCCTTCGGCCACTGAGTCCGTTTTTCCCCAACAGAGGATCAAGAGTACCGTATCGTCCAAAACTATTTGTCGACGTTGCAAGACGTCTCTTGGTTCTCATACCAACTTCCCTCAGAAAGGAACCTGAAGGTGGCAATAAAGGGTTTGCCAGCCGACACCGACTCGGATTCAATTAAAATGGAGTTGGAAGACCTCGGATATGAACCTGAGTACATCCGACACATATCAGCCCGTCAAGGTAGACCGGGCTGTATATTCCACGGAAAATTGCCTATGTCAGGTGCGGCGAAGAACACTTCGCACGAGATTGTGAAAGACCTCGTGACCAGACACCGACATGTGTAAATTGCGGCGGCCCACATACTGCAAATAACGTCTCCTGCCCGGTCTCTAAGAGAAAAGTCAGAAATTAGAGAGCTGGGACAGTGGCGCTAACCAGGACCGGCATTGCCCTCCCCCAAAAATCTACTATAGAAGCCACACAGGAGTAGTCCAATCTGATGGCTCCTGCTAACAACCCTCAGCAGAACACGGCTCCAGTGCAGCCGAAAAGAGGAAGAAAAGGGGAGGGAGAAGGAAACGCAAACCTGAGCAAGCTGCGGAGAGAATATAGCCGACGAGTGTACAGTAACCTGCCCGGTTCGAAACGCAGATGACGTCGAAAAGTTAGCCACCGACTTAACCTCCATCATACAGAAGGCAATGGAGGAAACTTTACGCCCGGTAACTGCAAGGGGTCGGCTTCCTACTTTACCAAAGGATATTAAAGATGCCATCGTGGAAAAGAGGCGACTTCTTAAAACTTGCTTTTTGAGGGACCGCTGCCCTGCTCAAAAGAGAAGACTGAATGCCATGACCGAAAGAATCAATAGCATGATCGACGAACAGGCGACAGAAAACTGGGAACGGCACATCAAATCCATAGGAGACGATTGGTATTCACCGTTTATGCCGCCAATTTACAAACATCCCAGCCCCAGTTCGCCCCCTTCTGGCAGAAGACGCAACCCCTAGGTACAGAGCAGAGGACCGTGCTGACATCTTTTCCACACACCTGGCGAAACAATTCCAACCGAATCCGACCAGAGATCATGCCCACGAATCGTCAGTTCATCAACACCTTCGAGAATACGGACCCAGTAGTCTTCTCCCCGAGTCAAGTCGAGCGAGAGATCCGAAGAACAAAGCCAATAAAAGCCCCGGGAAATGACCAGATAACAACCTGCCCTCCAGAACCATAGCGGCGGTGACGCGATTGTTTAATGAGATTTTGAGAACGGGGCACTTTCCTTCAATCTGGAAGTCGGGTCGCGTGATAATGCTCCCCAAACCGCAGAAGAACATACTGAAACCAGAGAGCTATCGGCCAGTCACTCTCCTTTCAAATATTTCGAAGGTGTTTTAAAAACTTCTGCTACAGCACATTAATCGCCACATTGCGCCAAGACCAGAGCAATTCGAATTCTGTGCCGGACATTCAACAACGCTCCAGCTATCGAGAGTACTGCAACATATGGCTGTGGCCTGGAACAAAAAGGAACATACGGTCGCAGTGCTACTCGACATGGAAAAAGCCTTCGACAGGGTGTGGCATCACGGTCTGCTGCACAAACTGTCCACGTCGCCTTTGCCAAGAAGAATCACCAAGGTGATTGCTTCCTTCCTGGTAAACAGGAACTTCAAGGTGGTAGTTGAGGACACCCTGTCAGCGAAACGTCCCATCGCAGCGGGGGTTCCCCAAGGGAGCTGCCTATCTCCAATTTGCTACGCCCGGTTTACGGACGACTTCCCAAAACCAGAAAGGTCAGAAGCTGGCATTGTATGCTGACGACGCGGCGTATATCACTAGCTCCCTATCAGCTACACATGCAACATCAAAAATGCAGAAGACGTTAGACGCCCTTCCTGTTTGGCTGTCTAAATGGAAGTTGTCCGTTAACGTCGGTAAGACTCAAGCAATCCGTCTTCGTGGCCTCACACTACCGCCTCCTCTCCAGTTGCAAGGACAGAGCATCGCCTGGTCTAGCCAAGTCAATTACCTGGGTGTGATTATCGACCGCCGTCTCTGCATGAAACACCAAGTCTCTGCAGTGATAAATAAAACAAGAGCCGCACGGGCCTTACTTCGTCTAGTGCTCTTCCTCAGATCTCCCACTCCGTGCAAAAATCGGTGTCTACAAGACATATCTAAGATCTCGTCTGACGTACGCTGCGCCGGCCTGGTACGCCCTTATCAGTGCAACAGAACGCAAAAGTCAGACTCAATCCAGCACACTGCGCTCAACTTTTAAGGCTCCACGCTACGTGAGGAACACCACCATTGCAAGAGATCTTCGGATTGAAGCACTGGACGACTTCGTGAGACGTCTCGCAACCAAAATGTTTAAAAGCGCCGATAGCGTGGCTCCATATTAAAGGACTGGCTCCGCTACATGCGCGACCCCCAAAAGGGAAAGACTATCCTCGAGACCTTATCACTGCAGAGGCAGAATAATAATATAAGATAAATATATAAAGAACAAATAAAAAGGAGAACTCTGGCTTAGGCGAAGGATTATTCTTTGGAAACATCCCATAAGACCCGAAAGAGTCCCACACAAAAACCAACTCTCAGTGCAGGAGTTGCGAACCCATACCACTGCAAATGGGCAGAGCCCAAAAGCAGCTTCCCCATTTCCCCGGAAGGAGAGATGTGAGAAGACACGAGATGCAGATCTACTTGCTATCACATAGGTACATGAATATGAACAATTACTCAGACAAACCTACGGTGCAGTGTTTGTATCTACCTTTTACATTCCTAAATTAATTACTTAATTACGTAATTACTACACAACCTCACAATGTATACAATCACAATTTAACCTGCACTATTTTATGCGGGCGAAGCCGCGGCATAAACATTTACATATTTCTCATTACAGGAAAACCCACAGTATAAGTTTTACTTATATAAAGGTAAACAATAGGTCGTAAAAGCGAACCTAACTATTTTCGCATTTGTTTACGTACCTACGATCTAACTATCCTAAGGAAAGTCAGGGTATTAACTTTATTTAATAAAAACGAACAAACATTCACTTACAAAACTATTCGATATAGAGATCTTATGTATATCTACCTACCTAGCTATGCTACAAATGGTAAACTTTATTATCTTATTTACAATTCATTAGAGAATAGCAGCTATCTATCTATACAAGTATGTATGTATAGCGCGGAGTTCAGCTGTCAGCTGGCCGTCCGTAACAGAATCCATTGATGGGTTAGGTTCCCCTTTTAATTCCACTCTACTCCACTACCAAAAAATAATTGGAAACAGGAATGTGGAATAGTTGTTCTATGCCTAATTCATAGATGAATTAGATTCCGTTTTTAATTTCACAATCCGTCTCCGAAAACCAGTATAATATATGCAATTTAATTCAAGGAGAATCAAATACATTATTGCATTCTTCCTTAAATTTGAAGTCAGTTAAAAAGTTTATTACTTTTAAGCATTTGAAAATAATATAACGGATTAAACTTAAAACAATTGGTATATTTTGGGACCTGTCAAAAGCCTTTGACGCTTTTTCTGTCCATATCCTTTTAACTAAGCTTGAATATATTGGTATACGCGGCGTGGCTTTAAATTTACTAGGGCAAATTTTAAATGACACATAAATTATCCAGAGGTAATTGATAATTTTGTTTGGCAACAAGAGTTGTATATAAACTGCCTTCTTTTATTTCCAGATAATGAGAATGGACAACGGTTCCCTGGGGGAGACGACAGCTGGTAAAGTGGTCAACATATTGTCGAACGATCTTCAACGATTTGACATGGCCTTTTCGTACTTACATTATGTGTGGATCATCCCTCTACAGTTGGCTGCTGTGAGCTACTTAGGCTACCTCCGAGCTGGATTTGCTGCTCTTATAGGATTGTTAGCTATGATCGTTATAGCTTTACCCTTGCAAAGTTGGTAATATTAAATATGATCACATTTGTTAAAGATAGAAGGGGTTTTCATTAGTTGTGTATTGTTTTAGTTATCATTGGTAAATTAAGTGGAGTGCTTCGGGCTCGGATAGCTGAAAAGACAGATGAAAGAATTAATTTAATGAGTGAAGTTATAAGTGGTATTCAGGTAACAAACTGTTGTGTTTAATATCTTAGTTTTTAATGTTCTTTATAGCAATGTCATATCAAAGTTTAATTTTTTTATTCTATGAAGGTTTTTTTAACGAAATCTTTTCTCTAACAAAAATTAAACCGACAAAAAAATAAAATTAATGAATGAATTAAAAAAATTGAACTTTTATAGACTTGAGCATCGCATGCTTTTGTTTTTCTTGGTTAAAAAACACTTTAAAAACGTAAACAATATTATTATGGTCTTGATAATGGTTTCTTCGATTTTAAGTAACTCTATTGATATAAATTACATACAATTACCTACTTTGTTTTATCGGAAGCAATAAGAACTTAACTTAAGGCAGAAATATAGACTACAATTGTGTATATATACTCAGATTTAGTTAGTTAGTAGAAATATTAAATTCCATACAAAAAATGGAAAGTTTTAAGGTGTGAATTATGGTGCAAATTACTAAAGAAGTATAGAAGAAATATATATTGTAATGAGTGCATAGTGTTGCGTAATGAATTTTAGTATATTTACATGGACTACTATAAAAATTAGCTTTCTGACCTATATCTCCCTCTTAAAGATGATTAATGCTATAGCTCCTTAAGAGGCATGTAGCAGCTGAACAGTGTCGTCATTAGGATTTTTATAATTTCCTGTTCATACAAAGCGCATTTTAATAAAAACTTTGTTACAAAAAAACAACCGGCTTCAAAAAGATGCGCTAAAAAAGAAAAATAATTACTTATTTCCAAATATCTGATCTGAATACCAGTTTGAAGTTGGTTTCATGCAAGTGAAGTGTGTTAGATACATAGACACCAACTTGGTCAACAACACCAATAACACTTGGTTGTTTTTTTTGTTACAAAGTTTTTATTTCTGCTAAAAGTCGACGTTTTGTCGAAATCGAACTGAAAAACTTTTTAGAAAAATTGCACCAGTGGTCTGTTACGGTTCCCAAGTCAAGCTAGAAACCCTTGTAATGTCGCCAACTCTATCCATACGTCTCAGCCATTTTATTCAAAGACTATAAGAATTACAAAGCTGAAATTTAGCATACGTAATACGCAAAAAAACCTCTCATAGGTGCCTTCCATAGCTATATGTCTTAACGTGTACGTAAATATTAAAGGCACCCATGACCAAGGGAGTAGAGAATTTGGCATTGTTAAATAGGGAATTGAAATTCATTGATAGGTTTTTTAGACTGTTTTTCGAGATCTATTGCTCTACTTTAATTATCATTATCACTTTATATATTTTTATTCATAATTTTAAAGTTTTTTACAATATAGTATAAAAAACAAACCAAACATATATCATAAAAAACTTAAACATTAGAGTGCCGCCGGCAGCGAGGCAAGGCCCAAACTACCGGTGGTCAGGGTACCCTTGAGCCAACTTTCCAGCGAGAGCTTCTTGAGATGTTGATCGTCGAATCAACATCCCACATGGCGGTTACCTCGTGAGCCAGATCAAAGTACTTGCTGAGCTTTTCCTTTTCCGCCTTCACGAGGTTCTCGTCATGTGGTATTGTGATATTATTATTATTATCATATATATATATATATATATATATTATATTAAATTTATATATATTATTACTACAAAAATATATTTCTATTTATTATTGTTGCATAACACATTTTTCATCATGGAATACCAGTAAATTATAAATATCTATATAGTTTTTGTTGACATTTGATTCATTCGATTAAAACTTAATTTATCAATAATTCACAGGCAGTATATGGATGAAACGCGTTTTGGGACTATGGTAAATAGCGCCTTATGATAACACGTTTTGAGTAGCGAATTGTCTATAGCTAAGGATATAAAGTGTTCTTCAGTTTGTATGAAAAAAAAGATGTTCGGATACACCTGAAATAAGCTTTAAAAAACCGGCCAAGTGCTAGTCTGGCTCGCTCATTGAGGGTTCCGTACAAACTTATTATATTCAGATAGTGCTTCCATCATGAGATCAAGTCTCACAGGTATATGCCTTAATTATCTTGACTAACCTTATATTCAACTTGATACTTCCACGCGTTCTTGAGTAAAAGGGTCTTGACAGATAGACTTTTTTTTAATGTGTTATAACTACAAATAAACACATTTCGAATTTTTCACTATATTTGTGATGTAAGGCCTCACTTCGTGCCAAATTTGATGAGTCTAGGACAGTGGGAATTATTATTATTATGATTAATAAATATTTTTGATTTACTTGTGAATTCCAAAATATGCGATAAAATTGGCCGTATTTCGACTGTATCTTTTAATTGCATTGGCTTAGAAGCTTAATTTTTTCAGCTTTAAGAGACCGTAACTCTTAGTATTTGATATTTATTTCAACTTAATACCATCACGCGTTCCCGAGATAAAGGGTCTTGACAGGCAGACAGACAGATAGACAACAGAGTGACTCTAAAAGGGTTCCTATTTTCTTCTTGAGGCACGAAACCCTAGAAATGACACGGTCGTATATTTATGAGAAGCCAACCGTAGAGCAACGGAACCCTACACTAAGCATAGCCCAACATGCTCTTAACTGGTTTTTTTTCGGTAGATACGTTGGGTAAGAAACTCTAAAAACTGGTTTTTTTTTTGTCAGACACGCTTAGATTATTCAGCGTTTTTGAAACTAAATATAAGACCTTGCGTCGTTTTATTGCAAAGTTTCATTAATTCATCCTCCGATACTTTTAGCGAATTTCAATTTTAATTTGACTATTTTAAAACGAATTGGTAATCCGAATCTTAACAGTAATTTTTTTTTAAAACATTTTCTTGATTTTTTGCAAGATTCACGCGTTGGCTGCGACGTCACACTGAGGCAGATTTTTTTTTTTTTTTTTTATACCACTAAGGTGGCAAACAAGCTTACGGCCCGCCTGATGGTAAGCGGTCACCGTAGCCTATGGACGCTTGCAACACCAGGGGTATCACTTGCGCGTTGCCGACCCTTCAGAAATCTAATAACTTCTTTCTTGAAGAACTCCATACTGTAGTCCTTGCAGAAAACCTTGGCAGGGAGCTCATTCCACAACTTAAGCGTTCGCGGGAGGAAGTTTCTCTGAAACCGCACTGTACGCGACCATTTAGGTTCTAAAGTGTGAGAATGAATTCCCTGCCGATGGCGAGCGGTGCGATGGTAGAAAGTAGCCGTGGGCATCATTTCGAACAATTCCTCAGAACACAACCCATTGTACAAGCGGTAGAACACACACAGTGAGGCAAAGTCTCTCCTCAGACTTAAGGGCTCGATACCGCAAGTGAGTTTGGGATCGTCGACAATTCTCACAGCCCGTCGTTGAACCGAGTCAAAAGGGTCAAGCTGGTATCCGGGTGCACCTGCCCAGAGATGGCAGCAGTACTCCATATGGGGCCGAACTTGCGACTTGTAAAGTAACAACCTTTGCCCCGACGTGAAGTACTGCTTCGCTCTGTTGAGTACACCAAGTTTTTTGGACGCCAGCTTTACCTTATCTTGTAAATGATCTCGGAACTGAACATCGCTGGAGATGTCGACACCAAGGATCCCAATGCTCTTGGAGATGGAGAGGGGAGTGTTCTGGAATTGTGGGACCACAGTGAATGGAGTTTTCTTAGCGGTGAACGCGCACACTTGTGTCTTTGTAGGGTTGAATCGGACCAAGTTTACCCGTCCCCAGTCAGAGACCTGGGACAGTGTGGTCTCGATTTGAGACACAAGTTCTCCGCGGTTTTCCTCCACAACGGAACGAGGGATGTTTGCACGACCCGTGTAAAAAGTGTCTCCAGTACTGTCATCTGCATAGCAATGTATGTTGTTGATGTCCAACATGTCATTGATATGCAGTAGAAACAGCGTAGGAGACAGCACAGAGCCTTGCCGGACACCAGCATTAATGTCCATGCTATCAGAGCAACTACCGTCAACTACAGTTCGTATGCGTCTGCCGGACAAAAAGCTAGCCACCCATTTGCACAAACCCTCGGGCACTCCGTAAGATGGCAACTTCGATAGAAGACCGCGGTGCCAGACCCGATCGAACGCCTTCGCTATGTCCAGGCTACATGCCAATGCCTCCCCCTGACTCTCAATGGCTAGTGCCCATCGGTGTGTGAGATACACTAGAAGGTCACCAGTCGAGCGACCGTGGCGAAAGCCATATTGACGGTCACTGACCAGATCGTGTACTTCTAGGTATCTTAGAAGCTGTGTGTTGATCACACGCTCCATCACCTTAGAGAGGAGAGAGGTAATAGCTTTAGGCCTGTAATTCGATGGATCTGATCTATCGCCCTTTTTGGGCACCGGGTGCACATTCGCAGTCTTCCATGTAGACGGAAATTGCCTAGTGTGGTAGGAAAGCGCGAAGAGGCGCGTGAGTACAGGACATAACTCAGGAGCACACTGCTTAAGCACCACTGCTGGTATACCGTCTGGCCCACTCGACTTATGAACGTCTAGAGAAAGCAACGCCCGCCTGACCTCCCGCTGCGTTATGGAGATTTCCGGCATGGACTTACTGCACCACGGTATAGTAGGTGGTACAGCGCCTTCATCGTTCATATTCGAGTTCGAGGCAAAGAGACTGCCCAGTAGATCAGCTTTCTCTTTAGCACTATGGGCCAAGTCACCATCGGTCTTTCGCAGTGGTGGTAACGACGACTGGCAGAAGTTCCCTTCGGCAGCTTTGGCAAGCGACCAGAAAGCACGACTCCCAGAAGGATAGCTCGCAAGTCGCCCACCTATTTTGCCGATGAATTGGAATTTTGCTCTGGCAGTTGCTTTCTTACTGAACCTCGAGGCAGCATTTAATTTGCGTTTTAACTCAGAAATATTCGGATCCTTATTATAACGAGCCGTGGTCCAAGCCTCATATGCATTTTGCTTAAGAATTTTAGCTTTTCTGCAAGACCTATTAAACCACGGTCGTTTTTTGACGCCGGCAGCTACTCGCGGGTTAGGAATATAGAATTACATACCAGCAAGGATTGTCTCAGTGACTGCGGCTGCGCAGACGTCAGGATCTTCTGAGTTAAAGCAGATCTGCCTCCACGGGTACGATGCGTAAAATTCACGCAATCCATCCCAGTCTGCCGACTTATAGTGCCACACACGACGCCAGTTAGTTGGCCCAGAAGGATCAGGTTGTGTGCATGACACTTGAGTCCGAACGAGACAGTGGTCCGAGGAGCCAAGAGGCGCATCCACTGAGACGGAGTACCCGTCCGGACGAGTAGTCAGCAGAAGGTCCAGTAAGGAGCTCGTATGTTCCTCTATATCTGGTATTCTCGTTGGAGAAAGTACCAGCTGAGAGAATCCATAGGTCAGAGCAAATTCATGAGCAGATATCCCAGCATAGTTATTGGTTCGAGAACTGAGCCACTCGCGATGGTGGGCGTTAAAGTCTCCCAAAATAACTAGTTCTGCTGTGGGATTTTGCTCTAGAACTTTGTCAGTCGTCAAACTCAGGTGCGTGAAGAGTCGAGTTACGTCCGTGTCACCGCTATGAGACCTGTATAGGCACGCATAGATACGAGTGTGGCCGCCGTAATCTACGCGCACCCACAATATCGACAGGTCCCTGTCTTCAAGGCTATGAAGGCGGTGACAGCAGATATCCTCCCGGACGAACATACATACACCGGCACGACTCATAAAATTGTGTTCGAGTTTGTAGCCGGGATAATGAAGGTATGATGTGTCGGCCGGGCAGGATATCTGCGTCTCCGTTAGAAAAAGAATGGTCGGCTGCGCAGTTTCGAGATGGTGGTGGACTGCGTTAAGATTTGCGTGAATACCCCTGATGTTGCAAAAATCCACATTATATGTGGATGGAGTAGCCGCTGTGCAAACTCTTTTCTTTTTCTGTCTTCTGGCCATAATATATATAAAAAAAAGTTACTAAGACTAAGGATGAGGATTCACTGCACAGACAGCATAGAGGGCAAAGGGTGCGGTTCTAAGACTGCCGAAGCTCGCCACAGATGATACGGTTGCTGGCACGGCGGGCGGAAGGGCCCCTGATCCCCCTCTGTTGTAGTAGCCGGGTCCACTCCGGTCTCCTTCTCCGGCACGACTACCACTTCAGATACTTTACACAGGCTGGCGAATCAGCCTCCCAGGGCGGAGATTAAGTGATCCCTGGGTTCGGGATCCCGTTCAACCTGCGGGCGGCCAGCGGTCAGCCGTTTCATCAGGTCTCCCTGACCGCCGAACCAGCACGCCGCGTCTATGCCGAGTATGACAGCAACAAGCACCGCCGGTCCTCCGCTGTCCGTGCAGCGAATCCTCAAAGAGCTCTGGCAACCTTACTCACCGCCAGGAACACAACACTACTCAATGTTAGTGTTATTATGGCCGCGGTTTTCTGTAAGGTGGAGGTACTTCCCCAGTTCGGGCCGCTCATTCGAGCAAGTACTCGCTATGCCCTGCTTAGTTGTTCGGGTGGCTTATTCGAGCGAGTACTTGCAGTGCCCTACCTCTCTATAAATTTGTCGCTTTTGCTGCAAAAAAAATGACAGAGAAACTTTTTGTTTATTAAGTCAAACTTTTGATAAGGTTATAAATATCTTATATATTTAACGAGCAATTCTTGTAAATATATATGTAGGTATCAAATCAAAATCAAAAATCTTTTTATTCAAATGGGTTACTAAGAACACTTTTGAATCGTCAAGTAAATTAACTACAACAAGCTTTACAAACTAATTACAATACTCTTTTATTGCGTCCGTCCAATAGGAAATCTTTGTAAAATCACAAACGAAACATAATATTATAGTGTAACAACTAATAAATACATGTTTTGTATTGAAACACTTAATAAAAAAGATTTACAATGTAAATAGTTTGATAAAAAAAAAAACAATCAATATTTAGGTAATATTTCAATTGCCTATTGTTTATCAGATTGCAGAGAGGGGGCACCATGTGATACGTTAAAAGTCTTCAATTATTCTGTGACGGGGTTTAAGTAACTACCGAGAAAAATATATTCATATTACATATATGTATAAAGAAGTTTGCAAGAGCAGACCAGCCTCCACAGGCGGCACCCATTCACAAGTATGACCATGAATCAGCCATCGCTTCGCTCAACCATGTTTCAGGGAACGTAACGATCCGACGCACATGCCACCACCGCACATGTACCTCCAATAAAACTTCGATTGTACTGTAACATATAATATTATACATATTAAAGATAATATAAAATACACATACAGACATTTATTATTACATACATATAAATATACAAATACATATAAAAGATATAAAAAATTACACTATATGTAAATTAACTTATAGGTCCTATCTGGTATATACATATAGTTGCGTGTCTAGGAAACGGCTTGGTTGGTCATTTTTAGAGTTCTTTACCCAAAAAGAAAAAAAAAGTCGAGTCGGACTCGCGCACGAAGAATTCCGTACCATTATCTTTAAAAACGGCAAATAAAATCACGTTTGTTGTATACACCCATTTATGCTGTATGTTTTGACACTCGCAAAATAATCAACACCCATATACCTAAAAGGAACTTCCCGTTGATCTAAAATCATGAAATCCGGTAATCACTAATTTGTAGTGCCTAATATCAAACAAAAAATATTTCTTCGCGATTACAAAACTACACACGCATCTGGAGAATGGACCGTAACGTATGAGGTATTGATGTATGGGAGAATATTGAAGTTAAGTTTGTCCTTCTATATCTACATACAAGTTTGTACGAAACCTTCGATGCACAAGTCACATTCGCATTTGGCCGTTTTTCTCAAAGCAGATTAACAATATCTGACTATAGGCGGAAATTCAGGAGTTAAATTTGGATTGGAATCCACACCCCTCTACCAAACCATTAAGCTACTGAGGCAGTCAGATTCACCAATCCTTTTTTTATGCAACAAATATAAAATAATATTATTTAAGAAAAATATAGATGATAATGGGCTAAAAAAACAGATTACTGCTTTTAAAAAAGATACGAAAAGAGTTCTGCTAGCGGATCTTTATAGGAGACCCTGGGACCTCATTGGGAACAGTCTCGAGCTATTTGAACTTTGGAATTCGAGACAAAACGGTATGGAAGTCTAACTTACCTCTCGAAACACGTGAATGTACTTGCATACATTTTTCTCTCGAATTCCAGATTCCGTATAGCTCGAGAATGGTCCCAATAAGGTCCTAGGTAATTTCAATATAAAAACACATTACATTTTTTTACATACGTCGTTTTATCCGAGTTTTCAAGCAATGACAAACTGAAAAATATTACTTCCTGACATCTATTGGCGAGTAGTAATACTATTCTTTTTACCTACACAGCAACACTAAAGCTACTTGACTTGAAAATTATGTTTCTAATCATCTTCTTGACACTTAATTGACTATTTCTTTGTTTTTATACTAGGTTATCAAAATGTATGCATGGGAGTTGCCATTTGAAAAAGTAGTCCACGAAAAAAGAAAGGATGAAATGAAGGAAGTGAAGAAAGCTACTTACTTGAGAACAGCGCTTTTAGGGTTCTTAATATTCACAGAAAGAGCCGCTTTATTTGTTACTGTACTCACGTTTATTTTATTTGGGAACACTCTGACTGCAACGATCGTAAGTATAACGAAGAATAACTTGCTTTTATGTCTATGGACATAATATTATTTAGATTATGCTAAACGCTTTGTAACTCGGGCGAGCTAATGATACCCGGCGTGAAATCTATTTAATGAAGAGTATGCAAAAAAATGGTCAGAGTAACTAAAAGGAGTGCCCTTAAGGGTAAAAAACCGGACTTAGCATATTTTCACGTTTTTTCCTTTGTTTTGATTACGGTTAGGGCAAAGTATCTAAAAGTGTATGTGTATACCTCTAAAGTAAATTAACTCGCGCCAAACGGTTAGCATCATTGTGGTCACACACGTCTACTTTTTGTGTTAGAATTCTGTGATCTAGGTTTGTATTCAATTTAAAATTTCAGGGTTCCGTAGTGGTACGTCTAGGGACCCCAGAAAAAAGTTTTTGCTACAAACATCGCTCGTAGAGATGCATTCTATCGATCAAAATCATAAAAATACCGTAAATTTTCACGATTTTTTTAAGTTCTAGAAAAGAAATGCAAAGCAGTTTACTAAAGTGGACGCAGACTTAGACAAAGTCTTTGTACCGCAGAGCCCCCTTTTGTACGCCCCAACCAAAACTACTTTTACATACGCTACATTGAATAGACTTCACGCGGGCGGTGTGCCAAGTGTGAGTTTTTAACGCTCCTACCGCGTTCGCGTCAACGAAATACATGTACCGAAATGAAGAAACGCCTCTAGCGGATGCGTTTTGAGAAGATTTTTCTCCTAGGACTTTTAAAGACTACGCGAATGCCGCAGTCAGACTGAAGCAGTCATTTTAGATAGATATAACGCAACATTTCGCATGATTATTTTGTTAACTGATTTTCGGGAATGTTGAAAGGCTTCGTCGCAAATGGAAATGGTGAAATTAATAATTGGAAACTTGTTGCAAGAGTACAAAAAAATACCTAAGTATTTTGATAAAATGTATGATATTCATCACATAAGATGTTATTTACATACATTCTCAACTAGAGACTTGCTCAATCCACTGCTAGACTCTGATTTCAGCATGAACTGACACTCCTCGCTGACCTCAGCCTTCAGAATACGGCTTTTTAAGATTATCGGTCCATCGGGCTGCAAGTTATGCCATGCTTTGTTATCCAATACGCTGCCTTCACTTTAGGAAAGCTGTGCTCCATCAGGCGTCGGTCCTTTGACAGACGTGGCCAGCCCACTGTCACGTTAACTCGCAGCTAGCTATGTCAGCGCCTTTAGTTCTCATTATCATTCATGTCTTCATTTTAAATTCAATCCCTTGGAGAAACTTCAAGTATAGCACGTTTCATCGTGCAACTTTTGAGCTTGTGATCTAGCTCTGTTCTAACTAAGTGTCCAGATTTCGGTAAAGCAGGATACAGTTTCTGGACAATAGAATACACAGCAACATCTGGTCCTAAACTAAGCAAAGCTTGTACTACGGATATAACACAACGGACACATGCATATATTTTTTGTAAATACTTTAGTAGGTTAAATATTTATGTATAATACACAGAAAACACCTAAACTCAAGACAAATACAAATATTTATTCTGTGCGAAGATTTAACCTGCACCCTTGAACACAGAATTGCAAAACATATTTTTATTTTTTATGTTTATATATATGAAATACAGGTTCAAATTGGTTTTATTTCTTGTTACCTTTAAATTTATTAACGTTTGAGATTAATATGTTGCACTTTACTTTTTAGATCTACCCTCTGCAGCAGTTCATTGCAGCAGCTCAGATGAACATCACGTTAGTGTTACCAGTGGTGCTTTCCTCCACGGCAGAGCTTTTTGTGTCACTTCGAAGAGTAGAGGAGTTCATGAGGCTCAGTAAGAAATATTTTTTTTATGGCATAGGTACGATAGTACATTGTTCACCAACGGAAAAAAGTGACCTATAACGAACATGGATGTAGTTGGTTGGGAATCGCATTTTCTTCCGACTGTTACAAGAAAACTATGATTTATTTTCAAATTAGAAAAGCCTCGAATATTATAGAATATAGTTTAATCTCTCTAATTTATACATTTTAAGCCAAAATAAATTTTTTTTTACTTTGAGTTATTAAAATAAGACAATTAAGAAGAACTGGATGTACACATAATATGCAGAAAATAAAAGACAAATTCTTTCATTTTTTAAATTAAATACTAAAAGCCCAGCAGAAAAAATAATTTCATTCATATAGTCGGTCACCGCGTTTGGGATTTTTAATAAGAGTGATGTATGAGATCTAGCTGGTTTATCTTTTGAGAAAAGAAAATTGAAATGTTCACTTACATAGCTTGGGGCTAAGGGATTGCAAAGAAGATTGTAGAGTAAAGACAGGACATGAGTGTTCCGGCGAAGACGGATTGGGAGCCACTTGAGCTTTTTCCTATACTGAGAAATGTGATTTGTCTTCCGCAATCCAAAAATGAATCAGATGCTTAAATTTTGGAGTCGCTCAAGTTTGTTTAAGAGCTCCTCTGTGGCATCAATGTAAAAAATGTCAGCATAATCAAGACGGGGAAGAAGGAGATATTGCGTTAAACTGATTTTTGTATTTATAGGTAAAAAATTCTGAAGGCACTTTAAGACTGTGAAAAGCAAAATGTTACTCGCGTTAATTATGGTATCAGGTTCGAAGTGGCACAATTGAAGGTCGTCAGCGTACAGATGAAAGGAAGAAGTAATAAGATTGGCGAGGGAGTTAATAAAAATAAAGAAAAGAAGAGGAGAAAGTACGCCACCTTGCGGGACTCCTGTCAGGACCTTTCACCAATCAGATGTGTATTATACGAACGTATGTACGTAACGTAGGAATCAAACCAATTGACGATTCAAAAGTGATTGTAAAATCCTTATTTGAATAAACCATTTTGACTTTGACTTTGACTTTGAATCTCTGACTGGGGCTGATATATTAAGAGACCTAAGAATACCAAGAATAGTGTCGTAGTCAACAGAATTGAAGGCATTTCTGAAATCTAATAACACAAGAACTGTGAGCATTTTGTGATCCATTGCCCGAGGAATGTCATCAGTAACCTTAAGGAGGGCTGTGACAGTACTGTGTCCAGGTCGAAAGCCGGATTGATAAGAATTAAGAAGGTTATAGCGTAGTTAGAAAGAAGAGAGTTGTTTGTTAACGATGTGTTCTAGTACTTTCGACAGGAAATGGAGGATAGAGATAGGCCGGTATTGAGAAACAGAATTAGGATTGGGAGTTTTTGGTAGTAGTATGATGTGAGCTTTTTTCCAAGAGGTAGGGAATGTGCAAGTTTTTAAAAAGTGATTGAATATATGTGTAAGAATTGGTAAGAGCTCCATTAGAACAAGATAAAGCATGTAAGAACAGAGATTGTCAGAACCTTTTGCAGAAGATTTAATCGAGAGAATGTGTCCCTTAACGTCGTTCTCAGTGAGTTGATGGAAACAAAATGGTTCATACTGAGGCTGCGGCAGGCTTGAGATTTTATGGAGAGTTTCGTTCTTAGTATCTGGGTTAATCGTACATGGAGAGGTGGAAAAATGGTGATTAAGTAAATTAATATCTGTAGATACATCACAAGGGGTAGAAGATTTACCGATACCTATGGAATTAAGGTATTTCCACAACTGTGAGGGATTGACATTTTCAATAGATTATACGACACGAAGTGATTTATAATATTTATAAAGTGCGAAATTGTCGTCACTGGGTTGCTTCTTGAACTTAGTTTTAGCTTTGTCGCGTTTAGCCATCAAATTTTTAATGTCCTGGTTTAGCCACGGTGCCGGAAAACGCTTTACTAAAAATATCTATGATAGTTTTCGTAAAGAGTTCTAACTTACTGTCAATATCATTAGAAGCTAATACTAGCCATAATGGAAGACATAGCCTAGTCGTGAGCGTGCGCAGTCCCCCGTCTCGCCGCACAGCGCACCTCACTATTGCTCTGTATGTAGACGCCATAGATTGTATGAATTTACCCCCTTAATAATAGTATATTTTTTTTACAGATGATCGGCCTGATCTCATTGTAACTTCAGCTGTATCTCAACCTACAATATTCCGCAATGATTCTAGCAGTTTCAGAAATTCCTCAGAAGATGCACTCAGGCCTCTTTATTTAGGTAAATAGCGTAATCACGCAATAACTTATTATCTAATCATAACAATAAACCTCATATTAGGTAGAAGTCATATTATAAATCAGATAAAACAGTTGACAGTAAAATAATATAAAATAGGTAATATAATGATAAGGCGGTGGATGGTGAGCATATCATAAACCGGAGCTAATAAAGAAACGGGTTAAGATGCTTTTTAAATATTAATACTCATCGCGACAGTAAAAAAAATACATATATCTGGGCGGAAGTTGTTTAGTATTTTTTTTTATACTCGACTACAATGATGATTACGATCAGGTAGGTACTTACGTTGCACGTTTTGTTAAACATGTAAGTATTAACTAGGGATTTAAAGCAGCAATGTACGTCATAATCATATTTCAACAAGAATATTTTTACCGACTAAACAAAACTAAAGAACCAGATGTTTCCGAAACTATTATGGCCTACGTTAAGTTCAGTTCAGCGTGCTAAGTAAGCCTAACTTAAGGAGTTTAGTAGATGAAATGCTAAATATTTAGAAATTTGATAGATCTGCCTATACCCATATTAAAGCGAGATTTTAAGCCAGCATAGAGTTCGTTTTTAGGGTTCCGTACCTAAAGGGTACAAATGGGACCCTATTACAAAGACTTCGCTTTCCGTCTGTTACCAGGCTGTATCTCATGAACCGTGATAGTAAAACAGTTGAAATTTTCACAGATGATGTATTTATGTTGCCGCTGTAACAACAAATACTAAAAAACGGAATAAAATAAATATTTAAGGGGGCTCACACACAGTAATCGTGATTTTTAGCCCGATATTGATAACGGCAACAGGTAGACGCTTGAAATATTCACAGAATATCTAGTTATACATTCAGTTTAATAATTAATAATTAAATGAAAATAAAAAAAATATTTAAGGGGGCCTTCCATACAGCAAACGTGATTTTATTGCCGTTTTTATAGATAATGGTACGAAACCCTTCATGCGCGAGTCCAACTCGCACTTGGTCGGCTTTTTATTACCCTACCTATTAAATAATATTTTTTTAATGGAACGGCTTTCATTTTGGTCTCAACCAAAACATTTTGCCAGTTTCCGTGATGAAAGAGACACGTGTTAAAAAAATATATATAAAGAAGAATTGGAGCCAGGGAGATTTTGGATCGTTTTACCTAAAACAAAAAAGGACATTACAACATATAAAACAAATAAACAAGCGTTTGAAAGGATTATATTAAGTGGTGACAGACATATCAATGCAAGCTTAAAAGATAAAACTGAATATAAAAGGTTCTGATAAATGTTGTTGATCTTTTAATGAATGAAGTATAAACCAAGATACTGCATGTTGACTGGGCGACGAATTTTTGGATCATAAATGTCATAAAGTGATATAGGTATAATAGAGATATTTTGGGGCAAATGAAAAATATGTGGTCGACCTTCTTCAGTGCCACACACAAAGAAAAACACCCTAAAACAAAATTATAAGCCGTTATGATCTGTCTGTAACTTGGGTGACGTTAAGAAGCTGCTACCGGGTTGTGATAAAATTAACTATTAACAGCCAATCTTAGATTTAGATCTATCAAAAGCTTTATTTAGTATTTCCATTAAACTATTTAGATTAAGTACAAATGAGCTCAATTTTCGTGAAAAGCCTGCAGTTATTAGCTTTTTATGTAGCTTCTAAACGCGTCCAGGCGCTCAGTCAGACGTTAGGTTAAATTTATGGGAAATTCATACATTGGTAATAAATGATTTTTAATATGGTGTCGTTAAATCTTGAAAAATTGATGGATTAAAGAATCATGTTGATAGAGACTATGGACAAAATAGTTAATAGGTAATTTGCCTATAATTTGGTAGATATTGGCAACGCTCTTTACGCATTCGTAGATTCGTCAGAAGATAGGCCTTTTTAGTTTGGTTTTATTCTTCTAATATTTTGTAAAATACGTACGTACGGAATTCATTATCGATTAAATTAAGAAAATTACATAATGTATCTTAAACTTATCAGGAATTACCAGGTGATTAGTTTAACTGATTAAGTAGCGGAACAAATCTTGTGAGTTTAAAACGGTTCATGCAAATTAGAGATTAGAGACAGTAGTAACTGTATAAAAATATTAAGTAAGAACTTTGTAAGCGAATAATAAACGCTTAAGAAAAAAAAATCAATAATGAGTAGCCAATGGAAAAATGGTAAAATTTCGGATTCAGAGGCCGGTCTAAATAGCCATCAAAATAGTCGCAAATTAGAAGTTCTAAAGAAGGGATCCCAAAACTCTATGAAAACTGATAACCATAAACCAATTGCAGCCAATGAAAATAATTTATATATAGTTTGGATGATCTAATCATGTAGAGCAACAGTCGTTCATCACAAGGGTATTAGTTTTCAGTTCAAAGATAACCCTTAATATTAACAATTTTCCATAAACCATATTACTTGATTCCATGTACATACATACATAACACCATGCGTGTTTCTCAGAGGGTTAGGCAGATACCAAAGACTGTCACTTTCTACGATCCTGGCGCACTTCTTTTTCTCAAAACACCTGTCCTCCTTTTTTAAGTACCTACTTTATTCTCCGAACTTTGACAAGTTCCTGGGACCCGTTTTTATACTCTTGAATTAGAAAACTGAAGACTATTTTTATTTTGTTTCCTTTAATCATTTAAACTATGATCAGTATTTTAAAAAACGAACCAATGCAAATCATATTTTATTTTTTGGCCCAAAATAGTATATTTTCTTTATTATTACAATTTAATTTTTAACAATTAGCAAAATATAGATAAAATTAGTATCTCATTATGTTTTTAATTACTTGAGCATTTGCTGCTATGTGGTGGTTCAGAGCAGAATCCGACCACCCCAAATCCTCTGTTGGGTTCCGTAAGATTTTTTGGTGGTTCTACTTGTTTACAAGTTAAACGTTTAAAACTGCAGTCAATTTAATAATTGATTTGATTTACAAATATTACTGTTAAATAACTATGATTTTAACTATTATAATATTTCAGATTATGCTCCTACAAATGGAAAATTTATTAAAAGTCTATCTCAGCCTGGCGATACTGCGGTTGAAATTCAAAATGTGTCAGCAAGCTGGACCAACGATCCAAACTATTTAGCATTGAAAAAAATCTCTCTTCGGATAAAAAAAGACAAATTATGTGCTGTCATTGGAGCAGTTGGTTCCGGGAAAGTAAGTTATAATAATTAGCATAACGTGTCCACATAACAAAAAATAAGACTAAAGACTTTTTAGATTGGTTTTAATATTTTTCTTTTCTTATTTTGATAGTTTGCATACCGTTAAAATTACTTTGTTCGTCTGCCCGTCTCTAGTATATAATAATAGTAATAGTAAGCAACATTTCTGGATACAGTTTTTGTAATCAACGTATGTTACTTTTTACTGTAAAAATGTATGTATAACTTAGCTGGATACACACCCACATTTAGACCAAAAATTTCTTCTATCTACAGTCTTCTTTCCTACATCTGCTGCTCAAAGAGTTATCGCCTGCCGCTGGTACTGTATCAGTATTTGGCAAGATTTCATATGCATGTCAAGAGGCTTGGTTGTTTCCTAGCACTATACGAGAAAATATAATTTTTGGACTACCTTTCGACGCAGAAAAATATAAACGTGTAAGTACTTAGATAATGTTATTCTGAAGCTGAATCCCCTATATTAATTTTATTTGACGAAGCTCTGTGCAAGCTCTTCACTCTGCTAATTCCAATTTTTATCAGATTTCTGCTCTACCAATCTTTTGGACACTCAAACTCGAGTAAAAGTTAGTATTCAACTGTCTACTTTGGACTTTTTTATTAAGAATGGAAATTACAGATTTCCAGAGTTGCATCCCAAAGGATACGCCTCAGAGCAAAGTGAAAAGTCGGCAACTGATTTAACCTACAAATTTCAGACTCCCAAAGATTGTTGGAACAGAAAACCGATTGAATATTAGATATTTTGTAAATTCAAAAAGGGGTAGGCACAACTACAAGCAATTTTACTTATACGATTTAGAAATTCGGAACAATCAATGTTGTTTCCTATACATATTGATTTAATAATTATTAATTTTTAATAATTAATATTTTTAAGTTCGAAAGTAAGTTTGCTTATTTTTCCTTTCTTTACGTCGCCGCGGAGTATCCAATTATCTTACAATTTGGCACAAATATACCTAGTTGAAGAGACGGAAAAGGGCATTTAGGCAATTCCGAAAAATTTAAAGTCTCCGCAGGTGTAACACTTTCGTTTTTCCTAAAAACATAAAATAAAAAAGTATACTGTGATATTCACTTATATTAATATATTACCTTTTTTTTATACCACTAAGGTGGCAAACAAGCCTACGGTCCGCCTGATGGTAAGCGTTCACCGTAGCCAAGGCAACACCAAGGGCATCACTCGCGCGTTGCCGACCCTTCAGAAATCTAATAACTTCTTTTTTGAAGAACCCCATACTGTAGTCCTTAGAGAAAACCTTGGCAGGGAGCTCATTCCACAACCTAAGCGTTCGCGGGAGGAAGTTTCTCTGAAACCGCACTGTACGTGACCATTTCGGTTCTAAAGTGTAAAAATGAATTCCCTGCCGATGGCGAGCGGTGCGATGATATAAAGTAGCCGTAGGCATCATTTCGAACAATTCCTCAGAACACAACCCATTGTACAAGCGGTAGAACACACACAGGGAGGCAAAGTCTCTCCTCAGACTTAGGGGCTCAAAACCGCAAGTGAGTTTAGGATCGTCGACAATTCTCACAGCCCGTCGTTGAACCGAGTCAAAAGGGCCAAGCTGGTATCCGGGTGCACCCGCCCAGAGATGGCAGCAGTTCTCCATATGGGGCCGGACTTGCGACTTGTAAAGCAGCAACCTTTGCCCCGACGTGATGTACTGCTTCGCTCTGTTGAGTACACCAAGTTTTTTGGACGCCAGCTTTACCTTGTGTAGCAAGTGATCTCGGAACTGAACATCGCTGGAGATGTGAACACCAAGAATCCCAATGCTCTTGGAGATGGAGAGGGGAATGTACTGGAATTGTGGGACTACAGTAAATGGGGTTTTCTTAGCGGTAAACGCGCAGACTTGTGTCTTTGAAGGGTTGAATCGGACCAAGTTTTCCCGTCCCCAGTCAGAGACTTTGGACAGACCGATCTCGATTTGAGATACAAGTTCTTCACGTTTTTCCTCCACAACGGAACGAGGGATGCTTGCACGGCCCGTGTAATAAGCGTCTCTAGTACTGTCATCTGCATAGCAATGTATGTTGTTGATCTCCAACATACGGAGATCACGGAGACAGCACAGAGCCTTACGGGACACCAGCATTAATGTCCATGCTATCAGAGCAACTACCGTCAACTACGGCTCGTATGCGTCTGCCGGACAAAAAGCTAGCCACCCATTTGCACAAACCCTCGGGCAATCCGTAAGATGGCAACTTCGATAGAAGACCCCGGTGCCAGACCCGATCGAACGCCTTCGCTATGTCTAGGCTACATGCCAACGCCTCCCCCTGACTCTCAATGGCTAGTGCCCATCGGTGTGTGAGATACACTAGAAGGTCACCAGTGGAGCGACCGTGGCGAAAGCCATATTGACGATCGCTGATCAGGTCGTGTTTTTCTAGGTACCTCAAAAGCTGTGTGTTGATCACACGCTCCATCACTTTGGAGAGGAGAGAGGTAATAGCGATAGGCCTGTAATTCGATGGATCTGATCTATCGCCCTTTTTGGGCACCGGGTGCACATTCGCAAATCACCATCGGTCTTTCGCAGTGGTGGTAACGACGACTGGCAGAAGTTCTCCTCGGCAGCTTTTTAGCAAGCGACCAGAAAGCACGACTCCCAGAAGGATAGCTCGCAAGTCACCCACCTATTTTGCCGATGAATTGGAATTTTGCTCTGGCAGTTACTTTCTTACTGAACCTCGAGGCAGCATTTAATTTGCATTTTATATCAGAAATATTCGGATCATTATTTTTACGAGCCGTGGTCCAAGTCCATACGCAGTTTGCTTAAGAATATTAGATTTCTCTGCAAGACCTATTAAACCACGGTCGTTTTTTGACGCCGGCAGCTACTCGCAGGTTAGGAATGAAACATTCCATACCAGCGAGGATTGTCTCAGTAAATGCGGCTGCGCAGACGTCAGGATCATCTGAGCTAAAGCAGAGCTGCCTCCACGTGTACGATGCATAAAATTCTCGCAATCTGTCCTAGTCTGCCGACTTATAGTGCCACACACGACGCCAATTAGTTGGCCCAGAAGGATCAGGTTGTGTGCATTACATTTGAGTCCGAACGAGACAGTGGTCCGAGGAGCCAAGAGGCGCATCCACTGAGACGGAGTATCCGTCCGGACGTGTAGTCAGCAGTAGGTCCAGTAAGGAGCTCGTATGGTCCTCTATATCTGGTATTCTCGTTGGAGAAATTACCAGCTGAGAGAATCCATAGGTCAGAGCAAATTCATGAGCAGATATCCCTGCATAGTTATTGGTTCGAGAACTGAGCCACTCACGATGGTGGGCGTTAAAGTCTCCCAAAATAACTAGTTCTGCGTGGGATATTGCTCTAGAACTTTGTCAGTCGTCAAACTCAGGTGCCTGAAGAGTCGAGTTACGTCCGTGTCACCGCTATGAGACCTACGAGTGTGGCCGCCATGATCTACGCGCACCCACAATATCGACAGGTCCCTGTCTTCAAGGCTATGAAGTCGGCGACAGCAGATATCTTCCCGAACGAACATACATACACCGGCACCACTCAAAAAATTGTGCTCCAGCGATAAGCCGGGATAATGAAGGTATGATGTGTCGGCCGGGCAGGATATCTGCGTCTCCGTTAGAAAGAGGATGGTCGGCTGCGCAGTCTCGGGGTGATGGTGGACTGCATTAAGATTTGCGTGAATACCCCTGATATTGCAAAAATCCACATTGTATGTGGATGGAGTAGCCGCTGTAAAAACTCTTTTCCTTTTTCTATTTCTGGCCATTTTATATAAATTTACTTAGACTAGGGATGAGGATTAACTGCACAGACAGCTTAGAAGACAAAAAGGTGCGGTACTAAGACTTCCGAAGCTCAACACAGATGATACGGTTGCTAGCACGGCGGGCGGAAGGGCCCCTGATCCCCTTCTGTTGTAGTAGCCGGGTCCACTCCGGTCTCCTTCTCCGGCACGACTACCACTTCAGAGACTTTACACAGACTGGCGGATCAGCCTCCCAGGGCGGAGATTAAGTGATCCCTGGGTTCGGGAACCCGTTCAATCTGCGGGCGGCCAGCGGTCAGCCGTTTCATCAGGTCTCCCTGACCGCCGAACCAGCACGCCGCGTCTACGCCGAGCAATGACAGCG
Source organism: Apoda limacodes (assembly GCA_946406115.1). NCBI lineage: Eukaryota > Metazoa > Arthropoda > Insecta > Lepidoptera > Limacodidae > Apoda > Apoda limacodes. Next base: position 16,589,389 of record OX291546.1, read on the forward strand.
ATAAGCACCGTCGGTCCTCCGCTATCCGCGCAGCGAATCCTCAAAGAGAGCTCTGGCAACCTTACTCACCGCCAGGAAAACAGCACTACTCAATGTTAGTGTTATTGTGGCCGCGGTTTTCTGTAAGGTGGAGGTACTTCCCCAGTTCGGGCCGCTCATTCGAGCAAGTACTCGCTATGCCCCGCTTTATTTATTGGGGCAGCTTATTCGAGCGAGTGCTTGCAGTGCCCTACCTCTCTTAAATTAATAAACCTAATAGATTACATAGGTTACCTACTAATGCATATTAAACAAACTATTATAATTACATATACATAATATATATATATATATATATATATATTACAAACAAAAATCACTAACGACAAACGCTTTTATTTCATTAGTAGAAGCCTAGATAACTTGCTCGCGCTGTTCTCTCTGAACCGGTTTAACGACTTGCTCAAAACGAAGTCTCGGAAACTCGACACACACCTATTGGCGCTGCAGCCCAGGGCATTCAAATAATTTAATTTTCTACGATAGTAAAGAACTTTTACTACATTTATGCTGCTCATTATATATAAATAATACATTTTTACTAATCAGTGTTGATTCCCCGATAATTGGGGTTCGTTCGCACTTCAACCTACTATCTACGGCTACCAATTTAGAATACCTACTCGAAACGCTAAGCACCATTGCTGTCTGCTTGACCTGAAGTCTCCTGCCAACTCCACTGTGACATATATGGCTACACAGCAACATCTACCGAGGAGAGTGGTACCTAATTGATTCTTGTCGAAGCCAGCTAGAATTGTGTAATACCCACGACCCTATCTATTTACTACCTACAAATCTGCATCATTATTATAACTTTTAAAATAAAAATTATTTTTTACATTAATTAGCTATCTTCCTAAGACAATTCTCTTATGACGCTAACACGTCATAAAGGATTTACCGTAGAAATCCAAGCTGATTGTAGATTTAGCACAGGCGGAGCCACTAGCAAAAGCTTGTTTCATCAATAATTATAAAAATGTGACTTATTTAGGCTACACAAGTTACTAGGTTTTGGTTTTGGGTAACTTTTTATATTTATTAAAGTATTTAATATGTTATATTAACTCAACTTGAGAGCCATAACCAGACATTTATTTACTTAGAAACAGTTATAACTCTCTCCCAGTAGATATCCGAAAAGCACAATCAGTTACAACCTTCAAAGCACAAGTGAAAAAGCATTTTTTAAATCTCGCATAACCTTGTTGTTTTGCTCCCTCTGTTCTTCTGATGTAGACACTTAAATATTTAAGTTATGATTGTTTTATTTATGTGTAGTTTATGTATTTTTATGTAAGGAATTTATGTATTTTATATTTTATGTATAAGGGTATTTATGTATTTTGTAGTTATATATTTATTTGGTAATTTATTCTTATTCTATGTTACTTATATCTTTATTTCAGTTTTTGTACAATTTTGCACATCCTACCATTCCAATCTTTTAAATTTGTATATCAATACCAACATAGGTTATCTGGTAGAAATCGCCATCTGGCGATAAGATCGCCTGTTGTACGTGTTTTTTAATATTATTTTTTCAATAAGTTGTTTTTGTTTTGTGCAATAAAGGATATTTGTATTGTATTGTATTGTTATCTTTGAAACTATTACAAATTGTTTTCAGATTATACTATAGTAAGCAGCTGCAAAATAAATATTGTATTTGAAATAAAATACGGTTTTTAGGGTTCCGTACCCCAAGAGTAATTAGCGGAACCCTATTACTAAGGCTCCGCTGTCCGTCCGTCCGTCTGTCACCAGGCTGTATCTTATGAACCGTGACAGCTAGACAGTTGAAATTTTACAGAAGATGTATTTCTATTGCCGCTATAACAACAAATGATAAAAAAAAGAATAAAATAAATATTTAAGTGGGCTCCCATACAACAAACGTAATTTTTTTGCTCGATTTTGCTCGATATTGATAACGGCAACAGGTAGACGCTAAGAATATTTTTACCGAGAAAGAAAAGTATTTATATATGGAGATAGTTTGAGTCCCAGGGAAGAACATAGGATAGATTCCGCGGGAACAACTATAACTGAGCTTAAACGAACTATTTCATTAGTATCTATAATTAAGAAGTTTACGTAAGAGTTCTACCTACGCCGATAACCAAATTTAGAGCGGGTAGAGCTGCGGGCAAAATTAATTATTTACCAGCTATCCTGAAATATAGCTGGTATCCTATTAATATTATAAATGCGAAATTTTTGGTGTTTGGATGTTTGGTTCAACTACACTCAACTACACCTGGATGGATCTCGATGAAACTTGGCACACATATAAGTTAGGTCCTAAAATAAAACATAGGCTATTTTTCATCCCGGAAAATTCAAAAGTTTCTACAGGAGTAACTATAACTGAATTCCACGAACGAACCATAGCTGCAGCTATAGCCTGCTATGACAAAGTTCTTTAGTATAATCAAGGTGTTGCCGTAAGAATCCCACGCAGATAATTTAGGGCGGGCAAAAGCTAGACACCGGTGTGCCTCCCCCTATACGTGCGTGATAGAGCGCAAATGGCCTTGAACGGGCGAGTCTATGCAAAATTCAACTGTTTGGCGCGGCGTGGCCGATCTAATGCCACTTTTAGAGCTATGCGGTTCGCCCGAGAGGTGGACCGACGTACTAAAACCGTAGCGATGGCGGCCGTTTGATCTTTATACGGCTCCATACACGCCCGCCATATATATATACACCGTTAAACTTTAAGCGTTTTAATGCCGTGGACAGGTGATCAGGTGCATGGAACACTATCGATTTGTTAAGATAAAAATAAAAAATAAAATAACATTTTTTTTTAAACTCGAATCAATTCTTGCTAAAGTGACAAAATGACGCGAACCATTAGTAGGTAGGTCAATATTCAAAGAGACTGACCCTATTATGACACATGATTCATTTCACCAATGACGCGTAGCTCAGTTCACGTGGACTTCGATAAATTAACCAATGCTAGACTAATTACCGCCCCTACATCTTATTTGATAGGCAATTCGCAAGACGTGTGTGTGCCCAGCCGCGCCCCGCGGGCTACGGTCAAAACATCGGAAAATCAGTTTTCTCTAAGACGTCACCGGTGCGTTGCGTGCATCGCTGTTTACGATACGTTTGTCGCGCGAAAGTATGGCGTCTCGAAATAACGCGTACTCTAACATGGAGTACCTTGATATGGTGCAATTAGGTACAAAGCATTTACGACGGTCCTAAGCCCGTAAAAGTATGAAGGAAAATGTGCAATCATTGAATTTCTTCAAACGAACAAATTCACACCAGCTGAGCGGGTCAATCACCTGTAGGTAAGTAGGTAACTAAGTCGGGGCGCTACTACTGTTTTCACGCATTTTGCGGATATTACAGTATCACTTCCTATCTTTTTTATTTTAAGAGATATAACCCAGATTAAGTTGTTGACGAATAGTTTTTTGTAAAGTAAACCACCCATCCACGGCATTACAACGATTAAAATTTAACGGTGTATACCGGCGCAACCGCTCCGGCGATTCGCATGGCACTGTCATCGGCCTTACCACACAACACGCACTCTCACCGCCAAGTTTTTACGACACCACATGAGTCAGTGTCTCTTCATCTCGCTATATTAAATATTCTTTGGCAAAGGCATAAACTGATTTTTCAAAACAGTTATAGCTGGAGAAAGAGAGAAAAATATATCTCAATTGAGAGCTTCATTGGGTGAAAATTATTCCGTGTGTGAACCTACAGGGCATAACTCCTACACGTCGCAGCATAGCAACAGTGTAAAAGGCCTATTGTCCGATGAATTCTGAAAATCCGCACTGTTCATTCTTTAAAACAACAGAGTGCAAAGTTAAGGGTTAGCAGCTAATTGTCACTATTTGAGTCCTCAAAAGATTGTGTAAACAGAAAACTGATTGAACAGCTGGATTTGAGACGTAAAAAATGCAGAGAGCAATAATTGTGAAATAGGCCCCTGTCCTTTGGCACAGAGATAGCAAGTGAACAAAAAGCTAGTTTAAACTATTTTACAGTAAGATAAATATATATTTAGTGATACCAAATTTATATGAATAAACAGCCTGGTTAAAGGGATAAATATCAAGTTTTTATTGTAAATAGGATACTCTTGTAACTTTTTCAGGTTTGTAAAGCAAGTGCTTTAGAAAAGGATTTTAAACAGTTCCCTTATGGAGACCAGACGTTAGTTGGAGAAAGAGGTGTATCTCTGTCAGGTGGCCAACGAGCCAGAATCAACTTAGCACGTGCCATTTACAGAGAGGTAATAACAGTGTACCTAATATTTAACTTAAAAAATTAATATCTACAATAAAATACCTGGAAAAGTGATCCTGTGATCTTTTAATAAGCTGAAAAATTCATGCGAAGTTTGTGCGTGTCATACATTATGCAGCCGATAAAAAAGAGGGTAAACCACAATGCAGTACTACTTAAAAAGTCCACTTCAGACCTCTAAACAAAGCTGATTCAAAGCTTTTCAAAAAAAATGGTTCAACGCTGACCTTAAGACCCAGATCCCCACTTAAAAAATTAACAGTATTCCCTACTGATAAAACGCCAAATCATTTTTAGGTATTTACGTAAAAATTAACTCGATTTTGAAACTTTAATGTGAAATGTGAAGCATTTAGTTGTTTAGCCGTTACATTAATTTTAAAGTTACAAGTTAACGGATGAAGTTTAAAATCGAAAAAGGTAATTTAAAGATCTTTTAATGTTTTTTATTCTATTGAGGCAAATAAAGGCTATCGTGTTTCTGGTAGTGAAGCCATTGGTTATTGTTCTTTTATGTAAGATTAAATTTTCAATCTAAAATTATTATTATTCAATCTAAATATTCAGTCCTGAGTCGTCATCACACCAATGTGACTACAAGGATAGTTTCTTAGTCGTCACACTGCTACTGCCGGTGTGACGATATTTCTCCAAGTTACATGCTGTAATTTAGATTATTATCTTATGAGCTTTGTTAGTTACTTTGACTCATCTGCAGAGAGCCTGATTCGGTATTATGACACGCAGGTAAAAATCTTTATAATTTTTATTTAAGGCAGATATCTACTTGCTAGACGACCCACTGTCAGCTGTGGATGCGAATGTTGGCCGACAACTGTTCGAAGGCTGTATCAACGGATACCTACGTGGACGCACCAGGATCCTTGTCACTCACCAAGTCCATTTCCTGAAGGCTGCTGATTATATTGTAGTGCTAAATGGGGTAAAAAATTGTTTGAGATATGTACTATTACACTGTTTCACAAGAAACTTTAAAATTAGTTAATGCATTATTTCGTCTAATTATCTAAAAAAAAAGCGAATAAAAATATAAAAAATAGAAAAATAAAAGATAAGTTATCTACAGCTACTTCTTCTCCCGTCTTCAGTTCTCTTATCGTATTGCAATTATTTTTATAAATAAATAAAACTTTCTATTTTTTTGCATACATAGGTAGGTATTCTATTAACACATGGAGGAGTTTGAGATTAATATTTTTTCCAAAGAAAAGGTATAGATCATCTTATTACGAATAGGCACATTATATCGGTAGAAATACCAATTCTCCGTTATTAGTGCTTGAATTATTTTGCAGGGTTCTGTGGAGAATATGGGTACATTTGACGAACTCTTATCTTCCGGTAAAGACTTTGCGATGATGCTTGCCACTTTGGAAGATGGAAAGGACAAGGATACAGATAGTCTTGGATCAGTAGTAAGTACTTGTCAAGAACATTTGATTTTATTTTAATTTAAAATAGGCACAAGTACACAGAAACGCTCGCTTGCAATCTAAAAATTATATAGGTACTAATTATATTTTAAAGAAAAGTGGACTCTGCTAATATAAAAAACAATACTTTTACTATAATAATAATAGTTTATATAGTTTTTAATCAAATTGTTAATAAATATAAGAGATATAGAAATTAGATTAGAGCGCTGAAATGTCTGCTGTTTTCCGAAAGTGGGTCATCACAAGTTTTTAATATTGAATACATAAAACTATATACATCAAATTTAAAAAGTATGCAGTCCAAAGAACAATATCTGTAAAATAACGATTTAAAAGGAATCTTTCTTTTTTTAAAAACTGTTACAGAAATTGACTTCAGTGCTAATTTTTAAAAGATATTAAAATATTTGAGTATATTTAGTATTTGAATAATGCCTACAATAAAGGCAGACCAGGTTATTTTATAATCATGAGGCATTTCTTTAACATATTTTTTTATTTGTTGCACTGAAAAAACTGCACAATAACCTGTGGCAAGCTGAGAGACTAAGTTTTACCATGAAAGGATTCTAATAAATCACAGATATTTAATGTGTAAAATTAGAAACCCTTATATAATCATTCGGTCGGTAAAAAGGAGTCGGTGGTGGCCGAGGGGTTTAAATGAGTTGGTGGTGGCCGAGGGGTTTAAATTTCACTTTACGTCTCAAATGGCGGAGGTTCAAAACCCCGGGGTGTATCAATAATCTTTTCTAAATTTCTCATGTACACTGATTTATTTATTCACACCACTGGCTTTTTGGTGAATAAAACATCGGTAGGAAACTTGCATACGTGAAGAAAAAAAAGACGTGTGTGAAGTCCACAATCCGCACTGGGCCCGCGTGTGGACTATGGCTCAAATCACCCTCGCTTATGAGGGTAGGCCAACAGTGGGGACGTATGAAGACTGGCGAGATATAATAATTGCAGCATACGATGACTTCCTACAAGATGGATAGACGACTTGGTTAGAGTCGGCGTAAACCAGTAGAAGCAGGTCACCAGCCGTTTTGGAGACATATAGGGAAGGCCTACGTCCAACAACAGACATCTCCCAACGGAGACAACGACGATAATGTAATTGAAAAAGGCTATCAAAACTTTCTATAGTTGCCTTTGGTTCAAATATTGATTTTAGTTTCTTTACTTTCGTAACTACCACAAAGTGTGTCGCCTAAATTGGTACCCCCCATACCGGGGACCGGGAGAAATGGCGCGCCATAGAGGAGGCTTCCAGCAGTGGACCAGTATAAGCTGATATGATGATGATGACACTGAGGAACTTGATAGTTACAAAATGTAATAATTACACTTTAAATTATAGAAAATGGAATTAAAAGAAAAGTCACAGAGGATAATAACCATATCAACTACTTCAAGCGAAGGTGAAGATCTTCAACAATTCGAGGCTCAAAAAATGAAAGCTGAGGAGAGGCAATCAGGTACCCTGCGTTGGGAGGTCGTTACTGCTTACTTTTCATTCGGATCTTACTGGACCTTCACTTTGTTCACATTACTTATGATGTTGATGCCTGTGATCAGTGCAGGGGCTGCTGATTACTGGGTTAGCTTTTGGTTAGTTTTACGACTCATTATTTTAATTATTTTTAGGACTCATTATTCTGTAAACTTTAAACTAGACCATATTCTCATATATTGTTGAAACCAAACCATAACTTTACTGAGAAGGCATCCTAAAACCAAGAACTAATTACTTTACAGTAATTGCTGCTTGCTTATGGAACATCGTGATACTCCATCTATCGATAGTTTTAAATATTTACTTTATAAATGTTTATCTTCACGGCTTTTATCCCCAGAAGGTTTAGTCAGCGGCTGGATACAAACCCATATTATACTTTTGTGGACAGCCTCATTTTACAGACCACTTTCGTCTTGCTTAATAGGGATGAGCCCATCACCGCAATACTGTTTCTGATGAAGCGTATCTGGACTTTCTGGACTAAGGTGGCTTTTTACTTATATGTCGCATACGTCGTAATTTTTTCGTTTTAAAGTAATATCTAAGCAGTAAAATAAAATACTTGGGACAAAATAATATCACCCCATTGCTAATTGCTGGCGTACAAAGTCAGAGAAGTAGGTCAGGTTTCAAAACAGCTTGATCTATTTTCATACACGCAAGGTACGGTCATTTGCAAAACTGCATATAGAATTACAAAACAAAATAGAATGGCGAGGTGTAGTCACTCACACACTTCAAGTAATATGTCTTGTAGGACCTGAGTAACATTAGTTTCATTTAATATTATATAATAATTTCACTAAAAAAATGTTGTATACGTAGCCTAGTGGATAAACGTATCAGATCTTAATACGTGTACTGAGTGCAATGCAGGTTGTGAATTCGAATCTCACCTTATGACTTTCTTTTTGTTTTTGTTACATATTACGAATTATGAATATTTTGTTTAGTTAAACAGCTAAGACCAATTTTCTAATAGCTATTAAGTTAGATGCGGACACTACTTGGGTATCCATTTTATTTTTGTCGTTGCCGATTTGTTTCTGGGGGTGCTTGTGCTGACAAGGTTGTTTGGTGTTTTCATTAAGCTATTAAGTGAGATGCGGTCACTACATAGGTAGCCATTTTATTTTTGTCGTTGTGGATGTGTTACTGCTTGTGTTGACAAGATTGTTTGGTGTTTTTATTAAATCTCTTTGCTGAAAATAATATGCAGGCCAATATTAATATTTAAGAGAGGATTCGTATTAAAGAACTTTATAATATGGGTTACAATATATCTCAAATTTGCAATGAGACTGGTTTTACCGTAAGTATTTTATTTGATGTTAATGTTATATCATAATTTTTTAATACCACACTTTTTTGTAAGTAAATATCTAAAAAAAAAATTAAAATATAATTCAGTAGTTTGAAAAATGTTTATTTTAACCTGGCTATTTGGTTTTTAGTGGATTACCGTAACGCGTTGGGTCTCACGCAACCAAGAGGAGGGGAATTTATCAACTCGACCTCAAAGTGGATGACCGCGGCACATTGATACGACTCAAAGAAGATTTATGGTGGAACAATGGTTTCATACCGACTGCTGTGTTTGGGAACATGTTTAATACACACTGTTCGTCGAGCTCTGCATATTGCATCATAGAAAGCCAGCTAAAAAACCGTTTTTAACTAATACCCATAAACAAAATAGATTGTTGTTTACAAGGGACTATTTAGATTTTGACTGGGAGCACACCTTATTCACCGATGAGGTGATCGTTTGAATCATCTGAAAACGGGAGGGTTTATTTGTAGCGCAGAAATGGAACCCGTTATGCAGAACAAAATGTTGTATGCCACAAATACAGTTTATGCATCGAGCGCGTATAGTGCACGATTTGTTTACTCAACACCCGGACATTAATGTAATTCCTTGGACTGTAAAATCACCAGATTTGAATCCCATAGAAAACCTATGAGGTTTGATGGCGCAAAGATGGGACATGCGAAATTAAATTACTACTGAGTCATTAGAGGCTCACTGTGTAGAAATTTGGGACAATATTAGAGGAACAGATCTGTTCTAATATAGTCGGATCTATGCGGCGGCGCTCGCTTGCTGTAATTGAAAATAATGGTGGTTATATTAAATAGGCGAGTCGGACTCACGCACTAAGGGTTCCGTACCATTATTTATAAAAACGGGAAAAAAATCACGTTTATTGTATCGGAGCCCCCCTTAAATTTTATTTGTTTTATTTTAATTTAATTATTTATTTTTAAAGTTACTATATAACTAAATATTCTGTTTATATATTTTTTTTTTTACTCTTATGGCTAAGTTTCAATTTTCTTTTCATTACGCAAACGAATACTTAAGCTATAACCATAGGAAATATATATATAGAAAAAAAAGACATTTATCAAAAACACAATTTATGATTTATAAAATTTTAATAAAAACCATTTTTATTTGATTTCATGTGTTTTAATTCTTGCAAACAAAACAAAAATTCTCATACCAACTGGTCCTTTTCAGAGAGAACTAGATGACAAAACATAAAAAAAAAATTCCTAACAGAAATACTCAATACGGAAATAGCATGATTTGAACCATAGGCCCGCCGATTTATGTCGCAGCGCCTATGAATCTCACCACCGGGCAGATAACATTAAATGCGAAATAAACAATACCTATGTAGAACGACACTGCAGTTTACACCTAATTAATTTGTTGGGTTAAGAAACCAAATGATATAAGAACGGTTTAAATAAACTGGTTAGTATAAATAAAACCAAACCTAATTTTTTAAGGTTAATATTATTGACAGTTCTGATAATGTTAATGTGTGAGTGCGAAAGATTCACAGAATGGCTCCACGCAATTTTAACCTTTTCACTAAGTATGGACTTTTGCAAATGACCGTACATTGAATCAATAATTTTACTGTCACATAAATAATTGATAAGATAATATTTATAAATATTTGAAAATAAGACACACAACTTGCAAACCAGTGTTAGTCGAGTTATGCTAATAACCGTTTGGATCTTATTTGCCCAAGTTTTGCATCTCTTGAATGGAGGCTATGGTGCAACAAACTTTTCTGACCATAGTTGTTTGCTCGCTAGTGTCGTTGTAAGTTCACAGCATTTCGATACGGCTACTATAGTTTTGATTTTTGACCACCGAGTCAGAAAAGTTTGTTGCACTATTCTAGAATTCATAATATTTTGAAATAAGAATTTTCTGGTTTTTTTGTTTAAGGTCCAATCAAATGGCAGCATATGAGGCAAAAATGGGAGGCTCTAATTTCGGCAAGTACAATCTTATAACTGAAATTTCTGATGAGTTTACTAATCAACCTGAGATAATAAATGACTATAGCGGTCTTCTTATTTTTCTCTTTTCTATCCCCAGAAGAGGGTAACCAGCCGCTCCATACACACTAATATCATAATGACGGCTCAACTCTTTAAACCAACCACTTAAGTTCTGCGTGACAGGTCGTAAGCCCATCAAAATTCAAAATCTTTTACTCAAATGGGTTGCTAAGAACAATTTTGAATCTTCAAGGGAAATAAGCAATAACTTGCTTCACAAACAAATTGCAACACCTACTGCTTTATTACCAGCATTCAATGGTTACTCTTTGTAAAACATAGCCGCAACACTGCTTTTAGTGGAGTGTATCTGGACTAAGATGGATTCATGTTTGTCCCATGGGTCGTAAATTACCAGCTTTAATGAAAAAAATGGTAAAATTTGCCATTTTTTGAAGAAGTATAAGAAGTGAGACAGGATTATTAGGCTGGGAGAAGTATTCGAAATTATTTTTAAAAAAAAACGCAAAGAAAAAAAAGAAAGTTCTGAATTGCTCCGTAGTTTTTAAAACTTCTATTATCTACAAATCTTAATTTTGCTTTTGAATTTCCAACAGATACTGATATGGACACGCAACTTGGTCCGTTCACGATTGCGCAGTACCTAATTATCTATGGCAGCATTGTTGGGGCATGTATTTTGCTGACAAATGTCAGAGTCCTACCGTTTTCCCAGTTATGTGTATCCGCATCCAAAAGTCTACATAAAGTTATGTTCTCGACTATGCTTAAGGGTATTATGCGGTTTTTCGATACAAGCTCTTTAGGTATTTATTGTTTTAATATTCTTTTTACAAATTTAGCATTTAGTTTAAGTCTCATTTCTCGTAAATCCATAATAATATTAAAAATGCAAAAGAAACTGTCTGTTACCTCTTCACGCTTAAACCGATAAATCAATTTAGATGAAATTTCGTATGAAGATAAGTTCCGGGGAAGGACATAGGATAGTTTTTATCCGAAAAATATACTCGCAGGAATAACTATAACCGAGCTTAAATAAACAAACTATAGCTAAAGCTATAGTTTGCTATAGGGAAATTCTTTAGTATAATTAAGAAGTTGATATAAGAATCCCGTCGATAACCAGGGCGGGTGGAGCTGCAGGCAAAAGCTAGTATAATATATAACACATAACTTTCGCATGAAGAAACTAGTATATTTGCTATCTACTTGTTTGTGGAAAAATAAAATTAATATTGCAGTAGGTATCCATACTAGAATTATAAATATTTAAAAGTTATTTAAAAGTGTGTTTGTCTGTTTTTCCTTCTTTGGACCAAATGACTGGATGTTCCGTTGCGTAACGCAGGAATAACTATAATCGAATTCCATTTGGACGAACTGTAGGTACAGCTTTAGCTTGCTATAGCAAACTTCCTCACAAAAAAAATGAAGGACTTGCCCTACTACTTCGATAACCGAATTCAGTGCCTGTGGAGCCGTGTGTAAAGCCTGCTACTGAGCACTTATTAAAATTACTCAATAATTTAAATCTCCAACCAATAACAACAATATTATTTCAGGTCGAATACTTAACCGTTTCTCAAAGGACATGGGAGCAATAGACGAGATCTTGCCAAGAACACTTTTGAATGTTATTCAGATATATGGAACTGTAGCAGCTATTCTAGTACTCAACGCTATAGCTCTGTATTGGACTGTAGTTCCATCATTTATTCTTATAGTAGTCTTTTATATCTTCGCTAAAATCTATTTGAAGGCTGCACAAGGCATAAAAAGATTAGAAGCCACGAGTAAGTATTTTTTCCGGTAATTTATTTTTCTTCTTTTTAACTAATTAGTGACAAATTACGGGCCTAAGTATAAACAGTATCTAGTATTAATAATTCTAAAGGTACGGGCTCATCCTATAGAAGAAAATAAAAAGAGATATTTCTAACAATAGGAATCGAATATTAAATTTGTTTTCATCACACTTATTCGTTAACAGTGGCATTACGTGTAGGCAAAGTGGGTGAAAACCCCTAATTACTCCCACTAGCTCTTGCTTTGTAAATTTTACTTTTCTTAAAGCAAAACGCATGTTCATAGAACTCACGGGCGGTGATGACACGCATCTATTCTATCAAGTATGTATAAAAGCTGTCTGTTCAAAATATGAATTACGTTCACATTACAAGCGGGCAATTACAAGTTTTACCTTTAGCAAAAACTTTAGATTTCATCTGGCGGTGGCGTTGTTTTCTCCTATTCCCGTCATTTGTGTTTTGGTGAGTTTATTGATTTATTCACCTTATATTGAAAATATGAAAAACATTGTGTGTAACACGGGCGGTACGGAAACTACAAACTCGACCTTCGGCCTTATGCTTCTAAATAGCCTCTCGTTAGTTATTTTCTCCTTACTATCCATGATACACAATGTACTATTAATGCAACCATTCATTTAATTATTTCTTCGTTCTATAATAAATATAACCATCATACTTGTCGGTATGTAACTCATAACAACTTATACCCTTCAACGCTAACTTGTCATGACTGCAGACTTGTCGAATGTAAGCTTATTTTTAAAATATGTGTTTATTTAATTATAAGAATTTTCAAATTTTACAAAGAACAAACTTAAGTATACATATTTTCTTACTTATCATTTAAAAAAAACTAGATTTTTTCATATCCGCGCACGGTCCTTCAGTCCGCACGCTCACCTCATATACGAGTTATGAAAGAGTGCCGGGCCGCTCCTTCAGAGTCTCGCCCCAAAAGCCCGGTGGAGCAGTAATGGCTGCAAAAGCCAACTGCAGTAGTCAGTCAGAAAAAAAAACATTAGGAACCCACAAGCCAAATTTCAAGCATTATGAGCTGTGCGTTTATATTTCAGTCAGTCAGTCATTTTTTTCCTTTGTATATTAAACAGGAGCGCGATTAGGTTATTACGATGACTTCAAGTTTATTAATCTTATCTATCTTGTAATGTTGTAATTATGGTTTTTGTCCAAAGACTCTATTTTACTATTACAGCAAAAAGTCCTGTTTTTGGGATGGTTTCTTCGTCTCTAAACGGAATAGCTACAATTAGATCAACCGGAGCTGAGGAAAGATTGATTGACGAGTTCGACCAATATCAAGTAAGTAAACACCTTAGACATGGAGAACAGCGCATTTCTTAGCCAGCTAAAAAAAAATGGTCCCAAAAGTGTGACAGAGACAAAGAAAAACTGTGGTCCCTTTGTGACGATACCATAACATTTTTGTAATACAATGTTTGTGGTACTTTTAGAAACGTAGGTAGGTAATTAATTTTATAGCTTAATTATTATTCATACATTTTTTCGATGCTACCCCACCCTACCTCCAACAACTGACGACATTGGTTTTGATGCTCATCCTTCTAGCATTCTGGAAGTAAAACGCGAAAAGTATTTAGTTTCGCGCGCCTAGCAAATCAGCTACTCAACGAGGGAAATAAGGAAACAAGGAAGCAACCTGGCCCGGGTCCACGTTTTCAATCGACGAGCCTAACTTTCGAACCAGCGACGTGGCTACGAAAATTCGAGGTACATAACCAATGTCAGTCCTTCTTATCCTTTTATTTTCCATATTTTTGGTCCTTCGTCCCGAATCCCGATCCTTTTTTAGTAATTTGAAACTATATTATATCTTCTTATCCTATTGTTAGTAATTGGTAACACTGGACTTTGTTATTTTCATGAAAAATACTAACAAATAAGTGAGGTTACCTCCAAGGGATTATTTTTCGTAAATTGTATTTTAATATTAATTTCGAATACAAGTACCTACCTAATTATTGTATTGTTTAAAAATGTCAGAGTCAAAAGAAGCCCATGTGCATTTTACCACTGCCATGAAATCAATGGAAAAACTTTATGAACTATCTTCTAGTTTCAGTGTCGTAAAAAGTTCTGATTGTGATGAAGTGCTTGAATTCGAAGTAAGATATCGTGACATCGATCGTTTTAGGAAACAATTAGAAGGTGCTTACAGTATTTTGGCTATAAACCTAGATGAAAAATCTACTGAAAAATTAGAAGTGGAATACGACAAATTTTTCTCTATGTATTACTCAATACAAGTTATATATACTAAGGAAAATAAAAAAAGCAACACTCTTCAGGAAAAACCATCAAGCGCAGACTGTATTTCCTTACCAAAGATTATGTTACAAAGATTTACAGGTGAGCATACTGACTGGCCCAATTTTATATCCCTTTTCAATAGCTTAATCCATAGCAATAATCAGCTTAATTATGTACAAAAGATGCATTATTTACTAAGTGTTCTTGACAAAGAACCTTTAGCTTTAGTGCGTCATCTGACAATTTGCCCTGAAAATTATACTGTTGCTTACAAATTACTTGAATCTAGATATGAAAATAAGCGTCTTATTGCTGACAAGTATTTGGAAGGAATATTGTCATTACAAAATATTACGCAGTGCAATTCAAAAACATTGAAACTATTTGTCGGTGTTTTGAATGAAAATACTCAGGCATTAAAGGCTTTAAATTTTGACGTTGAATCGTGGAGTTTTGTTTTGCTACATTTAGTTTTACGCAAATTAAACCTAGACCTCAGAAACAAATTTGAGACAACCTTAATAACAAATGAAATACCTAAATTCAATCAATTAATGGAGTTCTTGGAAAAACAATTGCGAATAATAGAAAATGTTTCATTAAGTAGCAGCGTAGGTAAGTGTTCTCATGCCACTGTTACTTTGGGAACAACACACAGAGGCAAGCCTTTTTCAAATGCTAGTGGTACACATATATGTCCGTGTTGCAATGATCATCATCTAATTTATCATTGCAAAAGGTTTGAAACAATGACACCAGTTGAACGTAAAGAATTTGTAATTAAGCGCAAACTCTGCTTTAATTGCTTAAGACCACATAATGTATCCAAATGCATTTCAAAAAGTGTTTGTCAATTTTGCCACAATCGACATCATACTAAACTGCATGTTCCTTTATCTACAATCAATATAGCTAGTGAACCAAATGATATTACCGAATTAACTGACTCTTCCACTGAATCTTCAACCCTACAAGCCTTACATGGCATCAATGCTAATTCTACAATGCTATTAGGGACAGCTTGGGTAAAGATTCAAGATGTCAGCGGTAATTATCATTCTGCACGAGCTCTCATAGATTGTGGTTCTCAAGTTAGCATAATTTCTGAACATTTAGCTCAAAAATTAAAACTGAAACGGTCCAAATCAGCTTTAATCCATGGTATTGGCAACTCTGCTGCTCAAGAAACTTGTGGTTTAGTTCAGGGAAAAATAAAACCTGTACATGCTTCATATCCTATACTAAGCAGTAATTTTATTATAATGCCTCAAATAACGCGCAACATACCAACTGCAGAGGTTGATGAAAAGGTATTGCATATGTGCCACAATATGCTATTGGCTGATGCTACTCTTACCATTCCTAGTTGTGTTGATTTATTAATAGGTGTTGATTTGTATAATGAAGCATTAGATGGAAGGAGGCTCAGTTTAGGTATTGATATGCCTACAGCCTACTCATCTATATTTGGTTGGATTCTAATGGGTCGAGCTCCAACAGCATTTTCAAAACTCAGTCATGTTACAGCACTCTCATGTACTGTAGACCTGGATAACACCTTGCGTAAATTCTGGGAATCTGAAGAACCTCCAAAGAAAAACGTCTGTGATCCTGAGGATATCCTATCTGAAAGGCATTTTATTGAAAATTATACACGGGATGTATCTGGTCGCTTTACTGTACGATTGCCCTTCAAGGTACATCACAAACCTTTAGGAGAAACATACAGTAACGCCTTAAAACGTTTTTACAATTTAGAACGCAGACTCATAAAGGAACCGAAACTTAAGGAGTTGTATACTCTATTTATGCAGGATTATTTGGACTCTGGTCACATGAAATTAATCAATACCCATAGCGACAACAATCGATATTACATACCTCATCATGGTGTACTTAAAGTAAGCAGTAGCACCACTAAGCTTAGAGCTGTATTTGATGCATCCACTCCAAGTTCGACTGGCGTTTCATTAAACCAGACACTCATGGCTGGTCCCAAATTACAGCAGAATATTGAAGACATAATACTGAGGTTCAGAACTCATCCTATTGTATTCACCTGTGACATTAAACAGATGTACAGGCAGGTTCAGATGCATGAAGAAGACTGTAAATATCAAAGCATATTGTGGCGAGAAAGCCCAGACCATCAACTCCAAAGCTATGAATTGGCTACTGTAACCTATGGGTTGTCAAGTTCAGCTTTTCAAGCAATAAGAGTAATTCATGAACTTGCTCATCTCAATTCTGTTCAATACCCAAAGGCTTCTAGAACTCTTTTGGAAGACACATTTGTTGATGATGTAGTGACTGGGTCAGACAATTTAGAATCTGCGAGATGCTTAAAAGATGAAATCACCAGCATTTTATCTCAAGGTGGTTTCCATCTTAGAAAGTGGACTAGCAACTCTACTCTAATCCTAGATACATTGCCAGAAGCTCATTGCGAACCTCCCTATCGTTTCGTTGAACAAGGAGACGGCATTTTTAAGGTTTTGGGGATTGAATGGAATGCCAAGTCAGATTCGTTCATATACCATGTATTGCAACTAAACAAGAATGCAACAAAACGTTGTATCTTATCAAACATTGCACGTTTATATGATCCTTGTGGATTTTTGGCTCCAGTTACGTTTTTTGCCAAGTTTTTTATGCAGAAACTATGGTCACACAATATTGAGTGGGATCAACCAATTCCACAAGAATTGCAAAAGATATGGTTTGACTTCTTATCCGATTTTGAATCACTCAATCAAGTTCACATTGAAAGATGTGTGTTGACAAGCCAACCTATAGCATTTCAGCTCCACTGTTTCACAGACGCCTCTGAACGTGGGTATGCTGCTTGTGTTTATTTACGTGTCGAGGACGCACAAGACAATACAAAGGTTCAATTACTTTTGGCTAAGTCTCGCGTTGCTCCAATAAAACAGAGGCTTACTATTCCCAAGCTGGAATTGTGTGGAGCCTTGTTAGGCACTCAGCTTCTCCTACATGTAGAACAAGTTTTGCAGCAGAAATTCCAGATTGACAATCTCAACATTTGGTGCGATTCACAAATAGTCTTATCGTGGTTAAAATTGTCGCCACATAAACTTCAGACCTTTGAAGGAAACAGAGTATCACAAATACAATCATTACTACCCCATGCCATTTGGCGGCATGTACCCTCACATTTAAATCCTGCAGATCCAGCTAGTAGAGGTCTTTTTCCATCTGAGTTGATCAATCAACATATGTGGTGGTCTCCTACGTGGCTTCAGTCTGAGCCCCATTCTTGGCCTTGTGATTGTCAGCCGTCATTGAGTGAAGGCGAGTTACCTGGCGTCAAAAACGATTCAACATGCACTCATACCGCAAGCGAATCCAAGGGACCTTGTTTGTTTTCCAAGTATAGCTCTCTCACTAAGATTCAAGCAATTCTCGGTTGGTGCAAGCGCTTCATTCATAATGCACGTAATCCCCCAAAAAGATTGGTTGGTAGTTTGTCACTCAAAGAGCTTGAAGATAGTCTACTCACTGCTGTTAAAATGGTCCAAGCATCAAGTTTAGGCGACATTGCTGCACTAAATAAATCAAAGCGGTCACTAATAAAACTTAATCCCTATTTGGATAGCTCTGGCCTGATCAGAGTAGGTGGTCGGTTGAGAAATGCAGAAATATCCTATGCTTTAAAACACCCTCTCTTGCTGCCAAAGAATCACCATTTCACTGATCTCATCATAAACCATTATCATCATATGTTTAATCACCCAGGTTTAAATACACTGCTTAGTCTCATTTAAAGAAAATTTTGGATTATATCTGCCAGAAGCTCGGTCAAAAGACAGCATTTTAGGTGCAACAAATGTTATCGTTTAAGTCCTAAAACTATAGAACCTTTCATGGGAGACTTACCATCTAGTCGTGTTGTTGCTTCTGCACCATTTTCTAAAGTTGGCACTGACTTTGCTGGTCCCTTTTTATTGAAATCTTCAAGATTTCGCAACGCCAAGGTTTTTAAGGCATATTTATGTATATTTATCTGCTTCACCACAAAGGCAGCTCATTTAGAGATTGTTTCAGATCTGTCTACTGATTCATTCATAGCCTGTCTTTATAGGTTTATAGCTAGAAGGGGACTACCTAGTGATATTTACAGTGACTGTGGTACAAATTTTCAAGGGGCTCGTAACCATTTTATTGATCTTCAACAGTCCTTAATGACTGCCAATTCAACTGTTGAAAGGTCACTAAATAAATTAAATATAAATTGGCACTTTAACCCCCCTGCAAGCCCTCACATGGGAGGTTTGTGGGAAAGTGCAATCAAATCAGCAAAAACTATTTTAAAACGTATTATAGGTGATCGCATGCTCACATTTGAAGAACTTGCTACTGTTTTCGCTAAAGTAGAAGCCGTGTTAAATTCAAGACCATTGTGCCCTTTAAGTGGTGATCCCAATGATCTAGAGGTCCTAACACCCGGAAATTTCCTCATTGGACGGCCTCTTCTATCTTTACCTGAACATGATGTAATTGAAATGAAATTATCTCTGCTACAACGCTGGAAACTTTTACAGCAAATCACTCAAAGCTTTTGGAAACGGTGGCATGTCGAGTATTTAAATTTACTTCAGCAGCGTTCCAAATGGCTCAAGAAAACAAGCAGTATCCAAGTAGGTGACATAGTTCTTGTGAAGGATTCAAATCTCCCACCCCTCCATTGGAAAATGGCTCGTGTTACTGAGCTATGCTCAGGAGAGGATGGGATAACACGAGTAGTCAAAGTAAGAACAGCAGCTGGTTCCTTAACTCGTCCAGTGGTGAAGTTGTGTCCTTTGCTGCCTAGAGACGATCGATGTCAATAGGTGTTTTACTGAGTTTTTAATTATTCTAAAAATAAAATATTCCTTTTTTTTTTTTTTTTATATTTCATAAGTGTTTTCATGAGTATGTAATAAAATTTAAAGAACTCAGAGAGTTCTTTTGGGGGCGGTATGGTACTTTTAGAAACGTAGGTAGGTAATTAATTTTATAGCTTAATTATTATTCATACATTTTTTCGATGCTACCCCACCCTACCTCCAACAACTGACGACATTGGTTTTGATGCTCATCCTTCTAGCATTCTGGAAGTAAAACGCGAAAAGTATTTAGTTTCGCGCGCCTAGCAAATCAGCTACTCAACGAGGGAAATAAGGAAACAAGGAAGCAACCTGGCCCGGGTCCACGTTTTCAATCGACGAGCCTAACTTTCGAACCAGCGACGTGGCTACGAAAATTCGAGGTACATAACCAATGTCAGTCCTTCTTATCCTTTTATTTTCCAGTTTGTTTTTATTAAAGTTTTAGCGCGAAGATTTTCATTAGTAAACAATTCTCAATGAACGTAATACCTTTAGCAAAATGTATCTTTAAATTAGAATGGCGCGTTCAAATATTCAAGTTCAGTAATTTATACATTAGATGAGAAGTTATGATTTATTTTATGAAAAGTTTAAAGGTAACAAAATATAAGTACAAATGACTTACGAATCATAGACATCAACACGGAATTAATTGTTAAATGTGGGTAGTAATCTAACTTCCGATTTATGAATTCGGACTCTAGACATAATAAAGTTGCGTAAAATTTTTAACCTGTGGCGCGAGAATGAATGGTTTGATGCTAACTATGGTTGAGTGTTTGATTGGAACTAAAGTTAATTGGAGAATGTTTTGAAAGCGTTGATTGGTGGTTTGTTTGAACGTATGTGATTGGTGATAGTTTCAAGACGAGCGCTGATTAGGGGTTTTATAATGTTGAATATAAACGCGAAAGCTTAAGTTACTTACAACTTTTATAATATTGAAAACACCCGCGAAACTTACCTAAGTGAGTCTTTTAATAACCATTAGGGTAGCCTGGTACAATAAATATTCTAACAATAATAAAGGGTAGTTGTCTTGGTTTTCACGTATTCGGCTGTTTTATCTAGACCGTTCATATTAATGTAGGACTCTATAATAGTACCCCTTTTGCTAAAATTAATTAGGGTCGGACATCCGTCCGGAATAAAAAAAATAGGATGGGGGGTTTGAAATGTGGAGTGAGAAGGTTGCTAGAGAAGGGTTAGTGGTGATAGAAGTGCGTGGTCCTATACATACAGAACATTCAATTGCCATCATTTAAATTGTCGAAACGCTGTCGAATAGTCCATAGTCTACGCTTGTGGGTCACTAAAAGCTAGGAACCACGTGGGGTTAAACTACAGCTAGATCGTGCCACCATTACTGGTTAGTTAGTATACTTTTATATTAGAAGTGACAGTAAAAATATTGTGTATTCATTGTGAAATTCTTTAAGTTATGTTTTAAAAATATGTAACTTAATGCTAAAAACATCCAAATCCTTTGCCGGTTAGAAATTAAAAGAAATCTCAATCACCTCAGTAGGAAGGAATATATTAATAGACTTTGTTCAAGGATATTTATATCTACGTACAGCAAAACCTTCAATAAAAGTAGAAGTGGGAACTAAGATTATACCAGTCATAATAATTATATAGCCCACTAAAGAGCTAGGTCTGCCAAGAGATACAGTAATTACTATGTGTAATCCATGTCCATCCTTAGCAGCGTTAGTAGGGTTTTACTATTTTGGCTGGTTAGCTAGTGTAGGTGAGCGCTAATGTACATTGTAAGGGGGCGCCCCTTAAACCTACTTTCAGGTCGCTAAGTCCTGAACGCTTAGCTACCTAGTTCCCACTCTACAAAACGAAAGGAGCTACCATTCGTATGTATTTTACTTCAAACGTGTAAGTAGCCTAAATGAGGATTCCCTTGTGTAAGGAGGACCAAAAATCATATAAAACTTCAGTACCTGTGTCCTTTAGAGTTAATATTCGAATATTTGTGTTATTTAGGTTTTGTACTGACTTTAGAAATGGTGAAAACTCAAAAGTAGGCATTAATTATGATCGTAGGTTTAGCTATATTTATTTACTTGACTTTTTTCTTTTACGCTTATTTGTATACTATTTTTTCCTGTATTACTCTGACGTACCTCTAAAACAACTGGGTTTACTACTTATTTAACACAGCGGTTTTTGGGTCCTACCACTTTTGACGATCACGCTTGGCCAAATAAGATAATTATTTACATCATTATTTATTATTAGATTCTTCTGATCTCTCCGTTGAGTGATAGTAGGCTGCGAGGTTGCATAGAACATTTTATTATCTTCTTATATATTTTTGACTTCGTAAGGGAAAGGGGGGCGTTACACCTTGTCTCTACTGCTACCGACCACTCGATGCATGTCGACCGCTAGCGTACGACATTTGCCTAAAGAAAGGTTCTAAGAATAAGAAAAATATTTACAAACGATATCCGCCATGTTGTTTAGAAAGACGTATTAGTCATCTTTGTTTAGAAACAACTAGTTCAAACTAATCGATCTATCGACTTAAACAGTTACCGTGATTAACAAGCCATTAGTAAATAAATCAATTAAAAATATCTCGAATTCGAGATTGTCTCTATCAGCACGAGAATCAGGCCCCAGGACTTGAACCTGCCACCTTAAGATCCCGTTTTGAGCTCTCATATTACACACGAAGCTATGATATATGTTTAAATAAATCATAGCAAGGCATAATACGATATATCTTAAACTTTGAATGTACATAGAAGCAGCTAGAAATATATTTTAGTTTTGTATAAATATATTTTGGCTTTTTTTTTATTTATCAGTATAAAATCAAAACGCTGCATGTTCAAACTTAAATACAAATTGGCAATATAGCTAAAATTATACACTTTGTTAAAGAATATATCAGCGTTGGATTAGTGAGCGAGCATATCGTTTGTCAACCGAATTGCTTTTGTCAGAGGTGCGTGGTGTGCGGGCTGCGTCCGTCGGCAATGACGTTTTCCCGTCTCCCCCACGTGGTAATAAGATGGAACAAATAATCTCACCTTGTCTAGTAAAGAAAAATTATCGATATAGTTCAGTTGTAGCAAAAAGATGTGCAATAATAACTGCAACTTATATATATATTACAGCTCCGTGTGGGATGGACTTAAGGGGCTAACATAAGTAATAGTGGCGCCCTCACTACAATTTTTTAATTCACATTAAATACAAACTCATTTTCAAAAAGTGCTCAAATCAAAAGTTTTATGTACAAGTAAGCAATTTTTAAAAAGTTTTATTTGCTAGATATCATTGACGTGCAGGCTGGAAAGAACATTTATGCTAAAAGTGACCACTTTTAGTATAAATGAACTTTCTAGCCTACACATGCATAATATATAGCGACTAAAACTTTCCAAAACTAGCTTACTTGTACTTTAAACTTTTAATTTGAGCACTTTTTCAAAATTCCTTCTGTGATGAATACAAATTGAAAAATCTAATGGGGGCGCCACTTTCACTTATGTTAGCCCCTTAACAGTTTTCGATATTGTTGTCTTGAGATACAAAAACGTGTATTAACTTTATTTTAAATAATAGTTTCTATTACAGGATCTGCATTCATATGCTTGGAACGGATATTTATGTGGTGGATCTACCTTTGGTTTCTATTTGGATACCGTATGTTTGGTGTACCTCACTATCGTGATATTTGTGTTCATTTATGTTGATTTCGGTAACGAACTTATATATATATAATAATTTTAATAATATCGGCTTTCTGTCACATCTTTGTCCTTTTTAGAAACTTAATTTTCTAAGTACAAAACATACATTTTATACGTCTCAAAGCATATCCTCTATGTCTTTATATTGTTGTAAAGCCGCAGATATCTGCGTTTAGCAACAACTTATTGATCTATTAGTTTTTAAGTGTACAACATCACCATAGTTAAATGTTGAGTTCTCTCAATGTATTTATATAAATCAAGCTGAACGGAAAATTTTAAAGAAAAACTTAAACTCGGTCCTAAGCGTTAATAAAAAAATACCTTCGAATTAAAACAGTATTCCTCATAATTCACCTCCTATTGTAACACGTCATTTAAGATTATACAACCTAATTTTTTTGGGAAGAGGTTTCTCTGGATTTGATGAACAGATCCGACTATAAATAATGAATGTCTTCTTTGGGATATGATTCAAACGTGAAAACACGTTTAATGAACTTTTGTTGAATAAAAACGAATTTTTCACTGTGTTTTTAAAGAGTTGGCCAAGAAATCTTCAAAATTCTAAGTTCTATTAGTTCATTGATATAAACAAAAAATAAAAGATACGGTACGTCTTAGTGTAGATAAAATAAAGATTGAGCTAAATACAACTACAAGTACCTTTACCCCTGCATCTACATTTTTGATTACGTACAGATGCAAAGGACATAGCAGAAACACAAAGTTGTAGATAGTCTGTAGTCAGAACGAGATAACAGGATATTCGAAACATTTTTTGGGTATTCCCCGAACTGATTGATCGCAAGGTACCTAAACAAAAAAATAAGAACACAAAAATATTTAACTTGATTTTTACGCAAATTCAAACAGGTATAGCTTTGAAGAATGTTTATGGCATACCTATCCAAAGTGACACTAATTTTTTTATTTTTAACTTATTTAATCATTGAATATTTCTAGACTTAATTATTACGTGATTAGGTAAAAATAATAAAATCACATGGGATAACCCTTGTTGATAAATTATGCAGCAAATAAAGGTAATAAAAAAAATATATAAAAAAAAGCTAAAAGAGTCAGTAACTTACTGTAAACTTTACTTATGCTAAGATTATATCTACCAAAAGTATCAATTATTTTTTGTTTATATTATTAGTTAACAACTTTGCTAAAGCAAAGCCGTGATAGTGCTTTAAACCCTGTGATTTTTGATTACAGTGATGTATAATAAACTATTAATTTATTTCATGTAGTTCAATTAAAATATCAGTGACTTGAGATCAGCGTTGCCAGATTTTTTTTTGCCATATCGGGATTTAGGAACTTTTTGAGTGAAAAAAGCGGGATTCTTTCGTCGAAAGCGAGACATAGTAAAAAAAACGTATATAATCAAAAGTTTTTGAATATTTATCTTTTTATTTGAGTTCAAATTACGTTTACGTGACGATAGATAGGTACCTAGTAAAAATATCCATAGAAAATGTATTTTAATAAAAATATGATATTTTAAATCAGATTAACCCTATCGTTAAATAGTTAAGTCAGTACGCTGCACGCACGTTCGAGTTATTCCCAAAAAGCGGGATTGAGCCTGTCCCGCCAAAATCGGGACGTCTGGCAACGCTGCTTGAGATGTAGATTACTCACGCACGCTCAGTTACATATTGCGTCATCCTTGTTTTTACTTAAGTTTTAGGCAACGTAGTACTGCCTCTTAAGTCAATTATACGTATAGGTGTAGTAGAACATCAGAAGGAAGTCTTAATGTTACCTTTGGTTATTACATTTCTTAAATAGTAGGATTCCTTTGTAGGGTTCCGTACCCAACGGGTAAAAAACGGGATCCTATTACTAAGACTCCGCTGTCCGTCCGTTCTTTCGTCACCAGGCTGTATAACAACAAATACAAGAAACGTGACTTTATTGCTCGTTTTTGCTCGATATTTATAACAACAACAGGTATGCGCTTGAAATATTCACAGAATAAATTTATATATTCACTTTAAAAATAATTAATTAAAATTAAATAAAACAAATATTTAAGGAAGGCTCCCAGACAAAAAACTTGATTTTTTTGCCTTTTTTATAGATAATGGTACGGAACCCTTCGTGTACGAGGCCAACTCGCACTTGGCCGATTTTTTAAATATAAACATACCAGTTTAGTAAAACTTCTAGTAAATAGAGAAATATAAAAAAAAATGGATCTATTTAAATAATACACAATGCTTAACAATTTTTAGGTGGTATAATGGCTATTGGCAGCGTGGGCCTGGCGGTCACGCAAATCAACCAGTTGACAAATTTGCTGCAACACGGTGCGCGGCTGCTGGCTGAGCTCGCGGCACAACTCACAAGCGTCGAGCGTGTTTTGGAATACACTAAAATTGAGACTGAGGCTAACCTGTTTGAAGGACGTGAGGGTTCTTTATCTACTTACATATAACGAAATATTATTACAAGAGTTTTTGATAACATTTTATTTATCTTCACAGAAATATCTCTGCCACCTCTTTGGCCGAAACGAGGGACAATTGTATTTCAAAATGTCGATTTAAGATACGCTCCTGACGAAGCTCCAGTTTTGAAAAATTTAAATATAACAATTGAAGATGGGTGGAAGGTAGTTACTTAAATAATCAAATGGGATTTTAAAAATGATTTCCTACTACAATCTAACAATTATAAATTAATTTACAGGTAGGAATCGTCGGAAGGACTGGGGCTGGAAAATCTTCATTGATATCTGCGATGTTTAGATTTTCTTATATTGACGGATCTATACTAATTGACGGAGTAGAAATATCACTATTGTCAAGACAGGTCTGAATTTATAGTTTTATCTTAAACGGGTCTAATTATTTACAAAAATATTCTCGTATAGCTTTTAAGTTAAAGTTTATTTCCCACCGACCAACTGAACGGCACAACTAGAACATGATATGTTATGTTAAAGCAAGTTGTTTAATAAGGCTATTTCAAGTTTGTAACTTCCTTGTCTTACCCACGACTTTGTTATAGAATTTGGTTTAAACAACTTAGCATTGTTCTCACGCTAAGGCATTGTAGCCCATCGAGCTTCATCCGTGCATATTTATCTAATGAAAAAAGAATTGAGCTCAGTTTTTCAATGCCTAAAACATACTAATGAGTAGGTAAAAGTAGTTTATTAAACTTCTGCATAATAAGCACAAGTGTGTTAAGGAGAGGTTTTTAATAATATCACACGAGTATTTTTATACCTAGTTATGTGCAGTTTCATACATTACTTTATCTACTTTCATTAATTGGGATTCAAATAAAAGATCAAAGAGTAAGAAATAGTTTCCGAAAATGATGTAACCTTTTGCTATATTTTGCCTGCCATAAAGTAGTGATAGCATTTATCATACATCTTTTTTGACTTTCCTGGTAATTTATTCCGTCATTTCCGTCGCCACATCAAATTGTCTACACATTCACTACTATCGGACCTTTTTTAGCAAAAATAAAAACAATTCACGAAATTCTGAACAAAAAAACGTATGAATGGTGTCAAAACCCTGCACATCATCGCGCATGCGCTTTAGCGGGCAAAAAATGATGGAATCTGATTAGTTGGATTTTTGTCTTGTGTCGTATTGATTGTATAAATGTAAAATGTAAATTGTGTTTAGTGTATTTTGGTAATGTGTCTGTAAAGTCTGTCAATATAAACTTGTTTTGAAGTTTATAATTCGAATTTTATTATATGAGAGTAGATAAACATATTTATATATTTTAAATTAATTAATTAATTGTTAAGGTAACGTTATTTTTTTATAGAGTCTGCGAGCAAAGCTTTCAATAATTCCTCAAGAACCAGTTTTATTTTCTGCAACAGTGCGATACAATTTAGATCCATTTGACATTTACAGCGATGACGATATCTGGAGAGCTCTTGAACAGGTCAGTTTTAGATTTAGGTTTTATCAAACTTCAGCATATTATAAGCCCGTAATAAGTTTCTGTACCACTTTAAAATGAATCTGTACCATTAGGTGTATACTTAATTTTTCTTATTGTACCTACATACTTTTGTGGATTCGCATGATAACTCAATCTTCAGGTTAGTGTCAATAATCATTGATTGATTAAAATTTAAAGATTATTGGAACATCCTATCTTTGTATAGATTCCTCTCAAAACATTTGAAAAAACATCGCCTAAGCTTTTATTATTATTATTCATAACTACTTCGTTGTTGGCGTGAAACTTCTACTGAAACTTCTAAAGAGGATACGATTTGCATCGCCTCACAGCGTGTTTCATACAAGCGAATTTTCCATTTATTTTTTACCATTCAAATACCATTAAATTTTAAACAAGTGTTCTAGAAATAAATATCTAAGTCTGCAGCGTGACAGATTTTTATTTAATTGTATAGTTTTAAAGTTATACAGAATTTTAGTTTTACATACAAATGGTCTAAAATAAGATTACAACTAAATGAAAACATTTTTCTGGGAATTTGGAACATATATATTTAGCTTAATATCATGTCTACAAAATTTCACAGTATTTGATCAATAAATGTCAAAAACAAGTGGGAAATTCATTTGTATGAAGCACGCTGCGCGGTGCCGCGAATCGTATTCACTTAAGGGTCCTGTGGTCGACGGTTCGACTCCGCGTTTTCATGCATTTTTTCAGTGGCTCGAGTTATCAGTTTTCATCTCATTATATAATATTGAAAATTTTTAACATGTGTTGATTTAATTGTCAGGTTGATTAAGTAATTGATGTTTGCTTGTTGTTCTTTGTTTTTAATACAAAACAAAGTAGGTAGTTCTTTTGACCCTTATTTGCGTATTTTTTATTTATATATACTTTGTTTGCTATTAAAAACAAAGAAAGTAGAAGTAACCAACGGCAAACACGAATTATTCAAATAGGTTCATATTTTATTAGACTTATGCTAGAAAATAAATAAATTTGATGTAATATAAAAGCAGTAAGCAAACTAAAAAAACGAGAAATGGAGAAAAATATGAAAACGTAGATTCATCTACGTTACGCCCTTTTAAAAACATGGTTTCTAGGCAGTGAATCAAGATGAAACATACATCAGATTTTAAGTTCGTCCGCCAGCAATGCAGTCGTGAAAATTGCATCCAATTTCATATAGTAGTTTTGTGTGATGCGCATAAGTATGGACAAAATATATTATTTTGGCCATGCATTATTAAGATCACTAATCCGATTTCACTGTATTACGATATTTATTAATAAATAAATAAATCTAAGGTCCTATTATTATTATAGATAAAAATGTTAGGATATCCGTATGTTTATTAAATAAAAACATGGTAGGAAGACAATATCTACAGGTTCTGAACAAGCACATTATAGTATATTTCGTACCGGGTACAAAATCACGCTTTTTCTTACCCACGGGAAGAAGCTGAAGGCGAACGTCCAAAGCTTTTATGCCGAGGGTAGGGTAAGACATTTTGTAGTTAGTACGAACGTTAATTTTTCTTCTACCTGAAAGTCCAATAAAGTAGAATAAAATAAGTAGATATTTATTAGAAAAAAATTAAAAACACAGTTAATTAGAATGAATGACCATGCGACGCGGCGCAGCACGAAGCGGCCAGCATCATTCTCGCCGGTCTATCGGCCGCCCGCTGGTGACGTCATATTTTTCTTCTAAGTCCGCGCTAAAACGATAACTGCAAGGATTACGAAATTCAATTTTATACGGTTTTTTGAACTGACATTGTTGTTATTTCGCACTGGAGTCTCAAAAAGTTCAATTTTTAGAACTGAGTATGTATGGACTTTAGAACTTTTTATTGCAGGTAGTAGAACAAATACTTTTTATCCTAGAAAAAAGCACGAATCTTTGTGCAATTAGACTCAAACAAAATCCGTTCTTTAAATTTTTTTCTACGCAAAACTAGTTTAAATGTTATTTTTTCAAAGTATTCATTTTTATATTATTTTTAGGTTTACTTGAAGTCTGCTATTCCATCTTTAGACTTCAAAGTAACTGAAGGCGGTGCCAACTTCTCTATAGGTCAGCGACAACTTATGTGTTTAGCAAGAGCAGTTTTAAGATCCAACAAAATCTTGATTATGGATGAAGCTACTGCGAATGTGGATCCACAGTAAGTATTTTTTTATTTTAATTAGTAGTGTAAAACCTCTAACAGCTATGCCACGTTTGTATGCCTAAATCGGGCCATAGAAGAAGCAGGTATTATTCGTTCTCATTGAGCTATATAACTGTCCTTCTATCCATCCATTACTTAAGTGCTTGTCAGTGTAGCTGTTTCCATTTTATTCTGTTCAGTGCTAATTTCTTCACTCTCTTATATGTTGCTTCCTTTACATTCTCTTTCAGTTGGTCTGTTTACTTTCTGCTACGTCTTCCACGCTTTCTTTTGATCTCGAATTTTTCATTCCATTATATTGGTTATGAAATGGTCGTGACGTATCAAATGCCCTATCATATTTCCTCTTCTTTTCTTTATATGTTTTTCCTTAGAAGTATTGCTTCATTTGATATTTCTTCTTTCCATAACTTTTTTTCTAGTTGCCGTCAACACCACGTTTTGTATCTCCTATAACTGTAAAGTACTATTTCGATTTGCGTTACAAGTAGTGGCGTAGCGCATTTGATAATACGTCCGTTATTTATTCTAATATGACCTTAACTTTTTCCGAGTTCCAAACTTGTCGCATTCATGCATTTAACATTTTCATTCATAAATGTGTTTTTCTTCACTTCATTTTTTCTTATAAAATTGTGTTAGGTACCTTGTATTTTGGATAGACAGCAAGCCAAATTAAGCTTCACGTCGGGCCATAGGATGCTGCTTTACAAGTCGCAAGTCCGGCCCCATATGGAGTACTGCTGCCATCTCTTGGCAGGTGCACCCGGATACCAGCTTGGCCCTTTTGACTCGGTTCAACGACGGGCTGTGAGAATTATCGACGATCACAAACTCACTTGCGGTATCGAGCCCTTAAGTCTGAGAAGAGACTTTTCCTCCCTGTGTCTGTTCTACCGCTTGTACAATGGGTTGTGTTCTGAGGAATTGTTCGAAATGATGCCCACGGCTACTTTCTACCATCGCACCGCTCGCCATCGGCAGGGAGCTCATTCCACAACCCAAGCGTTCGCGGGTGGAAGTTTCTCTGAAACCGCACTGTACACGACCATTTCGGTTCTTTTCTGGTTTTTTTCTAAGGACTACAATATGGGGTTCTTCAAAAAATAAGTTATTTGATTTCTGATGGGTCGGCAACGCGCGAGTGATGCCCCTGGTGTTGCAAGCGTCCATAGGCTACGGTGACCGCTTACCATTAGGCGGACCGTAGGCTTTTTTGCCACATTAGTGGTATAAAAAAAAAATCGCACCATATCTTATTTTATGTTAAGTCTTCCCAGCGGTGCCAAACAAAAAACGGTTGACTATTTATACATCGAAGTGTTAACTTGTTTATATAAAAAAGCCACCATACATGTCGAACTACAAGACTAGAACACGATACCAATCCAACTGCAGACAGGAGTGAGACAGGGAGACGTTATTATGAATGTTCTTCACAGCGTTGAATTATGTGTTTAAATTTCTGCTGTGGCCTTTCCACACGAGAAGCTTAAACACATACTAAACACAGTATATGGCATCAAAATAAATGACAAAAACATAATTCACCTTTGGTTTTCCGTTTTTGGACGACATAGTGGTCATGGCAGTGTCGCTTAAAGGCATTTATGTCGTACCTATGCCGGTTGTTGGAAATGCAATTCTCGAAGTTGTTGAAAAATACACAAACCAAAGACAAGTAATCCAGTTAGCTACTCTGAAAAGCGTTATAACCTTTTAATTTTTGTAATTTAGTTATATATCTTATTTACTTTTTATAATTTACTTATATTTTCTTTTGTTATATTTGTTTTCTTATTTCATCATGTTTTCTGTTAACAGGACGGATAATTTTATACAAAAAACCATACGTCGTCAATTTGCATCTTGCACTGTCTTAACGATCGCTCACCGCCTCAACACCATCATGGACTCCGACCGGGTGCTCGTGATGGTCAGTGGACGGGCTGCAGAGTTTGATCATCCTTACATACTGCTTTCGAACCCTGACAGTCATTTCTCGTCCATGGTCCGTGAGACTGGTGATAAGAATAGTGCGCAGTTATTTGAAGTCGCTAAAGATGCTTACTTTCGCAGCAACCTAAAAGAAAATGCTAAATGATTTTTGCATGTTAATCTAAATCGAAGTAGTTAAAGATTTTGAATGATCCAAGTATCATATACACACATGGATTAATTTTCAAACTTCGAGTACCCACTAGGACTAAATACGTCATAAGTACCTATTTTCAGATTATTTAATTAGCCCACTAGATTAAGTTAAGCAGTAAGAAGAAAATATTTAGGCTATTTTATATATTATAATTAACATTGTGATTTAAAATTAGCTTTTATAATTTTATAATATAAATAAAAATGCAAAAATAACGATGTGAATAATTTTGGTTTTTTCTTTTGAAGTACCTACCTATTAATTACTAGACATTTTTAGTTCAAAATGCCGGCCAGCGTGAAAAAATGGGTCTATTCTGTCCAAAATATCAGCGCGAACTTATTTTATTACGACATCAAATCGCTGAGACATATGCTTTAGCTGTTTTCTTAAGCTCTAAATTCTTATTTCCTTAACATTTTACTTAGAAACAACTTCAATCTCATTAAGAGATGAGATTGGTTTTTCTTGTCCTTGTTTAAGGTTACCATCCTCTAACAAGCTTCATTTTTTTATTCGCGAAATGTTATTTTTTAAGTAAAATATATGGAAAACATTTTTTATTATTCAAATAGATATTTGTACAGATATGGTACCAAAGTAAAAAATGCTTTTTGCTGATGTTCTTAACAGGGTTGATTCAATATGTTTGTTGGCCAGCACTTTGAGATTTGGGCCCAACTACGAGTAGGTATAATACGTAAGTATTTTACTTTTTTCTTTTTTTAAAAAAGTTTGGTGTTAAATTATAATTCAAACTTAACCTTGGCAAGTGTGTCTTACTTGCAACGTTTGAGAATCGGTGTATTTTCAGAAATAGTCATTTTTCATCACGCGTGTGAATTGACTTCACCTAGACAGCAGTTATTTATTATGCAAGGCTGCAAAGTTGTTATTTGGTGCCACTATATTAAATACAAAGAATAGCAAGTTAAGGAACTAATATTAAAACCATGAGCGACGTAAGTGGTACCAAAATAGAATCCTGAGCGAAGCGCTGAATGCTTATGCACGAGACGCAAATAATTTTGCAGCCATACGAAATAGACAATTTTCAATAATACTACAGGGAGAAAACTGATAAATATCAGAAAAAGTCACAGTAGTATCAGTAGGTATACTTCATTAAGATAGTTCAAATAAGTATTGATATATTATAGTCTCTAAAGAAGTTTTCGTGCCTATTGAATGTCTGCATGCAGTATACAAATCATATGCTCTGAGGTTACTTGTCGCGATTTGTCACAAAGAAAATTTAAATCAGAATTTTATATCGCTTCTAGCCACTCTGCTAGTGTTAAATTCAAATCTTCGCTGCTAGAATCACCTTCTACTTAGTTTATTACAAAACAAACCAAAATGATAAAATTAAAGAAAATTTTGAAAAAGGTTTCTTTTTCAGGTGCGTTTAGAGAATACAATCCCGGGATCACGATTTTCGGGCTCAGGGGATTCCGCCCGCTTTCAGACCCCGAAAATCCCGGGACTGTACTTGACTCATCTCGGGACTTTCGAGATTGTAACAAACAGGTCTAGTTTGCGTTCCGTAGTCCGTTGCGCCTTGACAATAACTTTGCCTAGATTATTTAAATAGTATTTATTACATAACGACAAAAACAACTCTTGGATACGCCGTTCGATACGTACTACACAGATACAGCCCTAATAATATGTTTGTTGTAGAACTAAGAAGAAACTTGTGCTCCATGTGGCGTTCTCGAAACGATGAAGAATAAGTATTACTTGTAGTTGTAGTGCTGTGTTAATTTTGTTGAATGCATTCAAAAATGTATGTAATGTTTTATTTCATTGAACGAACTACAATATATTATATTTCATGAAACTAAAACTGAATATTATTTTAAATTTAATTGTATCAAAAAAAATTATTAAAGAGTACCAATTGATCACTAATGTATACTTACTATTTTATTCAGGAATAACCGCAATTCTGAATGTTTCATAATGTTTTTTGGGGTATCGTACCTCAAAAGAAAATAAAGAACCCTTGTGGGTCACTGTTTTGTCCGTCTGTGTGTCTGTCAGTCAAGCTGTCCCCTTTTTCTCAGGAACGCGTGGAGGTATGAAGTTGAAATGAATATAAAATACTAAAGTTTACGGTCCCTTGAAGCTGTAAAAAAATCAAGCTTCTAAGTCAACGCAATAAAAAAATTCGAAAATACGGGCATTTTTGTCGCTTATTTTGACATCCTGTAGCGAGAGAAGTATTTTAATTTATAGTTTGTAGTGCTTTAGATCAACCTTTTGCGTGTTTATGTCAAAATTATTGTAAAATTCTATATCCATACAAGCATGAAATGCCATATTACTTTTTACTTCGACACATTTTTAAATCTGATTTGAATAAGAATGACAGATTGCAAATATTCAAAGTCTTGTTGGGATTTTCTGAAAAGTTAGATATAGAAAACGTAAATTGCAAATTTTAAATAAAATTGCTATAGAAAAATTATTTTATTGGTGAAACATTTTCGGTGTGGGACATTAATAAGAAGATGCGATCTGAAATAGATTTTATCCTATGGGAGGAAAAGTAAGTTTTGATCTCCTTATATATATGTCTACGATTTGTGAGTTCCACCTTAAATCACACAGAAGGTACCAAAGTTCTGCTTTTCTTAATAGGGACTACTGAGACCTTGATTTTTGCGGATTTCCCAATTTCGCCTTATTGATTTTTTTTTTCCGTTACTTGATTAATCGGGAAAAATTATGGAAATGACATAGATTGTCTTAAACTACTTATTTCTTACATCATATCACGATTTACCGATCTTGGTGATAATACAGTCGACTAGAAAAAAAAATTACAACACGGTCGTCAAAAAAAAAAAGACGGCAAAATGGATAATTTCCAAAATTAAGATGTGCATTTGTGTATGGCATATTATAGTTTCAAATTATTTAAAATTGTGAAGTGTGATCGTATAGGAAGCTATAATTAAATTGTATTTACGGATTTCACGCATCTTTTAATTTATTTGCCCCTGAGGAATTAGTCTCTACAATCCACAATTAAAATAATACCTATAGGTTACTTCCCGTTGTCTTATGACGCATATATAGGAAAAATCCAAAATTTGTTAATTTGTAGTTAAAACACATAAAAAAAGATTGTCTGTCTGTCAAGATTCTTTTTCTTAAGGACGCATATAGGTATAAAGTTGAAATTAATATCAAATAATAAACTCTACAGTCACTTAAAGTTATAAAAAAATAAGCCCAAAATACGATCACTTTTGTCGCATATTGGGACACAAATAAATAAAAACCTATGGGATATTTCTCGTTGACCTAAAGTCATGAAATTTGGCAAGAAGCAAGATATAGGAAAACTTTTGAACACTGAAAATTAAGGCATATGTAAACTTTTGAGACTTTATCTCATTATGGAAAAACTATTTGCATATAATAATAAGTTTGTAATGAACCCTCTGTGCGCGAGCCAGACTCTTACTTGCCCAATTTTTTTTTATGAAAAGAATATAACTTCTTCAAATTCCATCGCGTTTTGCGCGCTGGGCTATAAAGAAGACTTTTGCGCACATATATACTTGTTACAGATTTCCGTCTATGCATCAAAAAAATATTAGTTGGACCACGGGCAATATGACTCATATAAATTTCTTATACTTATTCTCCAGGTGGACTAGAGGCCAAAAAAAGTGCCCATGGTTTATCCAGGTTAACTTAGCGTCTTGGTTCAGTTAAATACGTGACGGATTATGATGTTCCTAAGTTATTTTCTTTAATAAAAACTTTAAAAAAAACAACCGACTTCAAAAAGGTAAAAATAAGTACTTATTGCCAAAAACCTGATCTGAATCACATTTTGAAGTTGGTGTCTATATATCTAACAGTTTATAACACACTTCACTTGCATGACACCAACTTCAATCGGTAATTCAGATCCGACTTTTGGCTTTTAGTTATTAGTTTTACCTTTTTAGTGCAATTTTTTTTTGTCAACAAGCCGGTTGTTTTTTTTTTCGGTAAAAAAGTTTTTATTTTTTGCTTTTGAGTGACGAATTGTTTGTTTTTTCTCGTACACTAAAAACATCCATACTTGTAACAAATTTTTTATACAATCATCAACATACATGACGCGTTCCACCAGCTCAAAATAAACATCAATTATTATTTTTCTCTAATAGTTTAAGTTTAAAATCCACTTAATTAATATGGGACCACCTCAGGGACGTACTCTTTCAAATAAAAAAGAATTTTTGAAATCGGTTTACAAGACGTAGAAATCAGTGGACATACATAAAAAAAATATACCCGTCGAACATAGAACCTTCTCTTTTTTTGAAGTCGGTTAAAACATTATGAAACGTTCAAAAGGAGAGCAACTTCGAGTTGGCCATGTACGTATATGAAGCAGTTTTCGCTCAGGTCCCCGCTAGCAACTCGCAAAGTCTGTCCCTGCGCTACCAACTGCTTATGTTATCTATAAATATTTGAGTTAACATTGTTTTCCAGCTGTGCTGTACAAGTGTCATTATTACCAAGCAAAGGCAATATATTAAGCCCATCACACGCGGCTGCTATATTACATAATATGTTAATATATGTTGCGCCATATTATAATAAATTAAAAGCTAGGCACCACACACTGTTGAGATAATAGAATATAATTTTCATCGCACTGGCTTGGAAAGGCTCACTTTGTCGTTTAAAATCTGCTTGCGTTCAAAAGGTTGTTTTTTAATTTTACAAAAACAAACATAATGAAACCATCCAAAATGCGGTTCGTCCTTACTACTTTATACATAAGTGAACCGGTAATAACACTTAAGTTTAATTTTTAATACTATTGCATTAAAGATTACATATGTATTGTTTACTGTTATTAAATATATAATATATTGTAGTTTGTTAAATTATTAAATACAACAAAAATAAATAAGTTTTAAGTATTATTCTTGTTCTAAAAATTTTAAAATAAATTTTGGAAAATCCAAAAGTGCACGCCTCATAGCGGTCATTCACATTTAAAAAAAATATATAGATATACAGTATACAGTGGTATATTAGTTTTTTATAAATAATAATTAAACGACAGTACTTAGAACGCTAATATTAACTAGGAATCAGCACAGTGTAATACTTTATATATTAAAAACAAAAGTATTCCGGTAAGATGAATTTTTCGACCAATTTCTCTGCCACGTACATGGTCACATAAACACAGACTCACGGACGTCCAAGAATGATAAGTTTTAATGTTATTATTTATTATATTAAACAAATTAATTGTTTATAAAATGTACCATATGTGCTAGACAGATTATATAACTTCATATTAGTGCACTCATATTATCCTGTGTTATATTAAAAAAAAAACGTTATTTAAGTTTCGAAAGACTGGGTTTTTTGACATGTCGAGAGTAGAGCACTACCTCACCGCTCCGCTTATGAGGAGTGCAATTGGCATGGTGCAAATTTGGAACGAGTAAGAAAAAAACATTTATTTGGAACTACGTAGTAGGGACATCATTTTGGTTGTTTTTACTATAAACATATTACTTTTACTAAAAAACTCTTCACGGCTACTGCGAAGGCCGGTGTGTGTCAGCCTGTAGCGGCGTTTGCACAGTGTTACCTTGTGCCTGCCACGAGCAGCATATTTTTCTGGCTCAATACACGTCGATAGGTCACTTAAATTCAGTCCCGTCCGCGTCTGCTTACTTCGGCGGCGGAGACCTGTGGGGTGTCCTCGACGTGCAAGACTTCTGATCGGGCTCTAGGCCGAAGAAACCCTATTTGTTATTCTATCCCTTATAAAGACTTAAAAACTATACACTTTAAAACTCTGTGTAGGCAGGCTTGCGTTTTCTCAGTCTTTCTACTTATTCAGGTGGTTCTATACTATTGTAAAATAGGTAGCTTCTGTATAGATATCTTAAGGGATAAGAATCACCTTATGTGATTAGGATAATATTGTTTATTAAATTCTGTTACGATAAAAGTGAAAGAGTATACAATTACAACCTGCCTTACCCTTGAAAAGTAGTTTCTTTACTTACCTCTGAACTCCCTCTACCTAAAGTTCTATCTTCTGAGTACCTAGCCGGTGCATTCTGTGACAGGGCACTCCTACTATAACCTGTCCTGTTACAACTTGTATGTATTTTCCTCGCTGTAGTGAGATGAAAAATTATGTGTTTCGCACTGCTGGATTTTTTTTGGGTTTCGTGCTTTAGAATCCCTCGCATTCCTCAGGATTCAATTTTTTTACCAGTCGCTACGCTCGTGGGTTCAATCTCTGATTCCTTCGCTTGCCCGGTATTCAATAAACGGCACTCACGCTAAAAAGCAACTCGCTCCAAATTTAATATAAAGGATGTTCTGATTTACAAAA
This sequence comes from Apoda limacodes, assembly GCA_946406115.1. Taxonomy (NCBI): domain Eukaryota; kingdom Metazoa; phylum Arthropoda; class Insecta; order Lepidoptera; family Limacodidae; genus Apoda; species Apoda limacodes. Next base: position 16,627,427 of record OX291546.1, read on the forward strand.
AAAAATACGAATGGATCCATCAAGTATATTAAATATGGGATTAATAGGTAAAAGGGAAAATAGGTAGCAGAGATTTTCTGTACAGTTAAATAAAATGTGCATAACACTCCCGTTATAAATATTTTATTATTTTTAGTTAGATATGGAATCGTCATGACCTTCGAATAGAATTTCAAACCCCTCAGACTCAATTTTAGTGTATTCCATAACACACGCTCGCTCATCAGTTGTGACACGAACTCTACCAGCATGTTGCTGCACAATAACCTTCTAAGTAGGAGCATAGTTGTCAACAAATTGGTCTGCATTCATGTTTACGCTGCCGATTGGCATCTCCCTGTCTCGCACCCATCTGTAGTTCGGTTTCGAGCTGCTGTAATCCTTGAGACGAACTGACATGGTGGCATTTTTATACGAGTACCTAAACACAGCACTAGTATTATTCTTTATCAAGGCGGATACTCGACTTTATTGTTATAACTCTTTTTTTTTGTATTCTGAATTTGATATTTAAATATCAAATTCAGAATACTGAAAAAAAAGAGTTATAGCAATAAAGTCGATACTAAAAACTTTTGGCTCATCTGTACATTTATTTTAAACTATGGGCGATCAAAACTCAGTAAGTGGGCTGATGGATGTGTCCGTACTTCGAGAGTGTATTAGGTATACACTTTATGTATTAGGTATTTTATACCTGTTTATAGATATATATATTTATAATCTGAATCTCTGAAACGGCTCTTCCGATTTTCAATTTTAGATCAACCCAACTTAAATTAATTACCCTCAGACAGTTAATGTTCTTGTATGGAATAAATATATTTTTATATGCAACATTATATTTTTCTTATTTGAAACAAAAAATAATTTTACTTTGATATATTTTTTTACGTCAAAATCATGGTTTTCTTAAATTTGCGACGTCACTTATGAAAAACTATATCTTTCGTTTTAAGTAATTGTATCTTAAATCAAAGCTAGTGAAATTTTCATTTAAGATAAAAATTTTTTTTGTTTTAATTAGAGAAAATAATAGATATTTTTTACAGAATTTGTTAGATTCTTGACTCAAAATCTGATATTTTAAGCTGAAACTCTTGTTTTAGTCGAAACAAATAAAATACGTGCTTTAAAATATTAAACATTTTCGTTGAAATTAATCAGCTTGTATCGCTCTGCTTAGCTTTTCGTTTTAGTAAATACTTGCATTTTTAGAACTAAATGAACCTCATTACTGCCCTAGGATTTCGTGTTAGAAATTAATTTTATATTATTGTTTATTGTAGGGTTTCGTGCGTCAAATTAGTATCAGTTTATGCAAGAAAACTTAATTATCATACATACATTATTTATTTATTAACTGAGGATTGAAAAGCTCGTGGCCCACTCGCCTTCGTCTGAAACGATAAGCGAAGTTAAGCAACGTCAAGCGTGGTCAGTACTTAGATGGGTGACCGCTTAGCGGCACACTTTTCTTTTTTCCGTGTCTAAGAAGGCTCGTTAACTAGTCGTAACAAATATAATTAAACATAACACTGTATAATATGCCAAAGGCGAGAATAGCTACTAGCTCGACAAACGTCCGCCAAGTCACAGAAAGGCCAGTGCGGTAGACTGACTCTATATGGCCCAAGCTTCAGAAAAGGGGCCTGTGCCTCTACAGTAGGGCTCTTACAACGGTATAAAAAACTTAATTTAATCTTGACGGATAACTATGTAATTTTGGACCCAAAACAATTTTTGGTTTTAAACAAAATATAATGTTAATAACTTAAGAGCTGTAGTAGTTAAGTAAAGAGCATATTTTTCTTTAATTAATCAAATATTGTCTCAAACTGATAGTTTTATTTACTGGTTCAAAGAAAGGGGATGAGGCCTTTTGGGCAGGTACTTTGCCACGTTTCTACAATATCTGATAGTAATTTATAAATTGTAAGGTGATTTTTACAATAGTTGGTTTAAAACCAGCTCGTTTCTATCATGGTGAAGTAATAAAAAGGATTTATTAAAAATTAAAAAAAATAATTTTGTACGTCAACCAAATTGCTTAGAATTGTAAGTTTTTTGATACTCTGTGCTCTGGCCTTCTAGCCATGTGTGCATAAATGCAATAGCGTACAAAGAAACGCTTATATAGGGCCGAATAAAAAAAAATCTAGTATCTAGCCACCAAGTATCTTTTTGATCGTTTTTGCTGTCGTGCAGTTGGCTTGAGGCTTCGTTTGTATGTAATTAATGACTTACAAGAATCAGGAATCATACAGCGCTTTGTTCCAAATGATTAAATCACAATCGGAATTGTCTCCACAAAAAATACACTTAGATTTCGAGCCAGGTGCTGCAAATGCATTGGAAGATATTTTTCCTAAATTTGAGTTAGAGAAATGCTATTATCATTTTACAAAAAGTATCTGGAAGAAAGCAAAAGAGTTAAAAATTAAATTAAAAAATGAACGCCGAATTGTAGTTCTGTTTACTGTTTTGCCTTTGTTACCGTTGGCTCAGGTTTTTGAAGGCTTTGCATATATAAAAGATGCAATGCCTGAAACCAAAACAATGAAAATTAAAAAAAAAATATGGAGCAAACGTGGCTAAAAATGATCAGTTTGTGTCACAGTGGAACGTTTACGGTGAAAGACTCCGAACCAATAACACTGTCGAAAAATCGACGTAAGTCTTAAAAATTCACCCCACATAATAATTCCGACTACACACATAAGTACTGTGAGTTGATGCCGATTTACAAACATCACCGTGGATGGAATATAGCTGCGTAAATGGACCTTTGCAGCTCTGAAATGTTTCATCCATGAAGAAATCATCAATATCCTTCAAAAAAATCATCAATATCCGCTATATTATGAACAAAATACTATAATACGACAATTATTAAAATAATAGTCAGCGAGAACAAAATCAGTTAATTGAAATAGGATGGCCACTCCCTGTACTGTTTTAAAATTGGGTCGTTTTCGACATGCATATAAAAAGGTTTTTACGCTACTTAGATCCGGTAATTCAGAAACAAAATTAACCCCTTCGTCTTTCAACTGAGCCATTCCTGTCTTAAAAACTTCAGGAACTGGTGTGTCACGGAGTCGCGTTTGTTCCTTAATTTTGGCAATAGCTGCGTGCGTTCACTTTATTTTTGCAATAATCCATTTTGCAGCTGTGAATATTGCTTTTTACAATTTGTTAACCCTGAAAAATATATAAATTGAAATTAAGTTATATCTTTCTATAAACAAACAAACAATAGATGATGCGTTTGTATCTATACCTATACCGCGCGCCGTCCTGTAGGTATCGCAACTGATTTTTTATTTCAATTAATTTTTTGGTAATAATAGAAAAAAAAAAAATTATCATTTAAAAAATATATATATGTGAATAGTTCATATAGTAACAAGGTTAAATTTAAAATTATTTTTGACACGAATCTGCTGTAGGCTTCGTTAAAAAAAATCAAATAAATTTTTTTAACAAGTTTATTTAAAACGTCTTTTAGATTTAAAATTGATCTGTTGTCTAAAAAAATAATTTAAAATGCTTAATGTTTCACCGAAAGTATTCCAAGAAAATGCCGGAGAAGGAGACCGGAGTGGACCCGGCTATTGCAACAGAGGGGCTCAGGGGCCCTTCCGCCCGCCGTGCCAGCAACCGTATTATCAGTACCGAGCTTTGGCAGTTCTAGTACCGCACCTTTTATCCTGTAAGCTGTCTGTGCAGTGAATCCTCATATTTATAGTGTAAGTAATTTTTTTTAAAAAACAAATGGCAAGAAAAATAAGGAAAAGAGTTTTTTTTTTAGCGGCCGCTCCATCCACATTTAATGTGGACTTTTGTAATGTTAGGGGTATTCACGCAAATCTTAACGCAGTTCATCTCCATCTGGACACTGCGCAGCCGACCTTTTTTTTCCTAGTACTCCTATAGTAATTCCTGTCGCTTTAGAACTGTTTTATAGGATAAAAATTGGCAAAGCAGAAAAAAATAAAATTTGCATTAGTCAAGTTATTTAAATTTTACGTTTCTGTAGCAGAAATGGTCGGATTTATATTATCTTGATAGAAATAAAATTTTAAAATCATATTGCCGCTTAAAGTTTTAGGAAATTAGACACAAATTATGATGATCATGTTATTTCTTAGCATGTATTGTAATTTTAAAAAATATGTTGCAAATGAGTTAATATTATAGCGAATCCTAGCAATGAGATCTTAATTACAATAACTGGATTTCGCAATGAAATACCTATACACTAACGAAAATTGTTTAAATTCTGATGAAATACGGGTATTCTGTAATGACTGAGAATCATTTTATTAAGTTTTTTTTTTCACTGGATACAACTAAGTTTAAGTTGCTATGCCATAATCGATAAATATTCGTAATTTTTTTTCAACTATGCGAGAAAAACAAATTACCTTCAACCGAGTAAGTACTTACTTCTAGAATTGCAAAATGATAATGAATTAGCCTATAAGGTACAATCCCCGACGTTATTTTTTTTTTCTTTTCCTGCAAAGGGCAAACTTAGTAACTTTTAATCTTATGTACTTATGTTTTGAAAAGAAAAATTGGTATACAGGGCAAGATGTTCCAAATGACAGGACCTACCTTTCAATTTATATTTTTGGTACATTAACAGATTTGGTAGCAGATTAGAATAATACTCTATTGTTTGACAGTGAATCTGTTCGTATTTTTTGATTGTGAATCTTTTTACGAGAAGTTTTTGAATTTATATAATTCTTAAAACATGTAAAATAAGTCCTTAATACAAAGAAAAAATCGGTGAATCTTTTTCCGGAATTTTCTTTAAAGTCAGAACCCCATATTGGGAGCGGACGTTATAGCGAGCAAACTTACGGGCAGATGCCCTTTGTGACCCAAAACAAATCCAGAATAATCAGTATCACTTAAAAAACATAAGCAGTGTGTGGGCATCCCCCGTCGAATTTCGTGCAATTGAAACTGGAAACATGCTAATTTGGGCACAGAGTTTCTTAGGAAAAACTGGACGGCAGAAAATGTCGCTTTTGTGACTTACGGTTGTCTATATTTATATTCATATCACTGCGCTTAAGGTCGATGGGTAAATTTAGTACATCAATAATATTTCCATCTTATGTTATTAGTAGTAGTAATTTCTTTATTTTCATGCTTAAGAATAAAAAAGAAAGATCAATTTATTTCTGCATTATAGCGATTTTTCTTTACGATAAGCTCTTAGACCATTGGTGTTATATTCTGGAAATATTTTCGTTCAAGGTTTCTTTATTACATTCATTCCGTGTTTTTTTAATCCTAACACGAAAAGCAACTACCACCGACAATGATTAGCTAGAGGTAAGTTATTGCACTATCCAAATATGAAAATAAGTACCGTGTTTTGGTTACGCATAAAGTATCCCGTCAATGGCATCTGTTGATATCGAGTCAAATTTTGAATTTTATAAATAACTGAACACTTTGTATCGTTAGTGTGAAAAATGTTGTGTTACTACAGGATGCCGATCAGGTTCATAGATCAACAGAGTTTATTAAATTTGTTACATAAGTTCCAGTTGGATATTTGGCATATCCAAATACTTTCTATCGCTTTCTTTAATGTTAATTTGACCCTCTATAGTGTCACGTAGACTGTCAGAAACAAACCGTTCAATCGCTTGCCAAACTTATACAACAGATTACGTTCGGAGCTTACGTGCTTTTTGTTTGAATACAGTTATTTTGCAAACAAATCCTTATTCTTTTTGTTTGCATAAATAATGCGCTTATTTATGAGCAGTCACCGAACCACTCACTAGGTGATAACAGACACGTCTCACAACCCGGAGAGAACGTATGGGCCACAATAGAAAGATTTTCGATATACCTACGATTCAAATCCTTATTGTGGTCCTGGAGTCCTCTCCGGGCCCATAGAGAACATTACATATAGTTACAGTTTGAATTTAAAATAATGTACTTACTTGTAAAACTAGATATGGATCTATTGTATAACTTGATATTTCCGTAAACTAGAAATCTATTAGTTATTTAATATGTTAATATTTTTCATACCTACTATTGTTGCGTATTACCTACATATATATAAAAAGAAGTAAGGTTTGAGTATTTGTTTGTATATCACTTATAACTCACTAGCTTATGTCGGCAGCTTGGACGGCGCGGAATTTACTCATGTCGCCGTGGATTCTGTTGTTTTCTCCGTTCTTCTAGACTTTTGGCTCAGGAATACCTACCTGCTGTCATGCAAGGTCATCCCATTGATCCGTTGCAATGTAAACTAATAGTGCTCGCCATGTATTATATCTCCGCGGGTAGTATACAGGATTACCTGCGGATATAGTTATTATTTATGCAAGGCTGGAAAGTTGGTATTTGGCGTGAGTGCCTTTATTGAATTACGAGCAAGCGAAGGATTCAAAGATTGAACCCACGAGTGCAGCAAGTGGTTCAAAAATTAAATCCTGAGCAAAGCGAGGGATTCTAAGGCACGAAACCCAAAAAAAATCCGTGCGAAACACAGAATTTTTCATTTCACTACAGCGAGGAAAATATATACAAGATACAAGAAAAACAATAATACGACCATTATTTTACATCTGTGTGCGTAATTTCGGTTACCAATCTTAGAGATTACCCCAAATTCCCAAGTTCTTACTTTTATTCGATACTAAATTTATTTTCACCTGTGGTCATGTGGTGACACATTGCATATATTGAGATAACGTAAACCTTTGTTTGCTACGAAGGTAACAATTCGTTGACCATGGCCATGTAATGGATGTTATAACCTTACAGTAGGTTCCAAATATTTTATACTGTAGTGCTAGAACATAGATGGATGCACAAAATAAAATCTGTCCTTCTCTTCTGTCTTCGATGTGTACCTAAGTTATTCATAGGTTGTTATTCATATTAGGGCCATGTGACACTAGCCGTGTTTTGTTGACAAGATTTTTTTAAACATAGACAGAAATCGCATCACAGTGCCATTAAAATCGTTTTGTTCGCCAAATGTCAACAAACAAAATAGCTGTCCACTTGTTTTAAAGCACATCCACTTTTCTACCTCCTGAGCTTGTGTAACCAATGCGTTAAATGCAGACCGTAAGTGCCACCATATTTAACATAGAGTGCATTCATTTTTAGTCAACAGATAAATCGAATGCGCGCACAGAGAGCACAGAGCACATTCAATGCGTAAATATTAGAATAATTACTAACTTTCTTTTGCGAAAGCGATATTGCGGATATTGTTAGAGCGGCCGCGCGGAACCGCAATAATCGAATCACAGTGCTATTATTTAAATGTGTAGAATTTTTCCAATTAATTTTATTATAAATTTCATACTCGTCAGTGTTCTGTAATTTACAGCCAAAATTTAAGCCCTCTTAAATTTTAAGTTTTTGCTTTTATATTTCTCTTCTTAGTTAGGAAACCCGCATATATAACACATATAGAGGCTTTTGCCTACTTCGGGCTCTTCAAAGGTCAGTGTAGGCTTAGCAATGAGGCTCCGTTGGCACCCCTCGAGTAAGGAAAAGATTAGGGATTTTAATCAATAAACTATAGATTATTTTAATCTCGATTTACAAAGGAAATGTAAAGATTATATGTAATATAATATTTAGAAATAATTTAATAAAATTAAAAGGTTTCAAAAGGAAATTTAACAATAATCGTTATAAGTACGTTATATTTGTTTTTCTTAAAACCTAATAAGTCTATCGTTGTAATAGAATAACTTATATTACTGATTGACGTCTCAGAATATAACACAAATAATGCAAATTACACTCGCTTTAACACGTAGTGGTCGTACAAAATATTTTAATTATTAAAATAAAGATTAAATGCACCCGTGTAGCTGTGCGTGCGCCTTTGACCGACCAGGTAGGGGGCGCTGGCACATGACAATAAGAAAGTCCTATTATTTTACACACCCAATTGCGCATGTGCGTACATTGTCTTGCTAATAAAGTACCTAGTATTCGGTAATTAATGTTGAAATTTTATATAAATAGTCCAAAGTGTTAAGATAATTTTTTTAACTATATACGTATTTTAAGATACGGTAATTAATTAATTTCGTAGTTCACAAAATACATGATACTACTTATTCTATATATATTTACATCTAACTGTTATGTTTTTTTTTTATTTAAACATTGCAGAAGTCCGGGGTAAAGATTTACGTTCTATAGATACGATGTGTCACAGGGGTCATCAATATATAAATACTTTATCAACCTGAAATAATGTAATGTATGTAGGTAAGTGATGTTAGGTGAAAAATATGTATTGTCGTTTCAGTGTTCGCTCACCTTACTAAACTTGGGAAATGAAGGTACCTACAGACTTGGCAACACAGGCAGAAAAACATTTGTTGTTTGTTTTGCGAATAATTATTTTAATAAATTAGTTTTAACTCAAATATAGCAAGCAGATTAGTGTAATAGCTTGTGAAAAGTTATATATTTTCATCAATCCTTTTAAATAGTTTCTACACGATTTTATTGCGATTTTTTTAAAGACAAGTGTCCCCCCCCCCCCTTTACCAGCGAAAATATATTATTTGGAAATGAAAAAAAAAATAACGGTGGTAGTGCATATAATGAATTTAAAAGGAAAACTATCACGGGTAAGTACACTTTACATGCTAACGAGTACTTAATAGTCGACCAAGTTATAAAATGTACTTGGAAAAGTGAAATTTTCGTACAAATTCCATTAAAAGTTACTTATATGAAGTAGGTACATCTGAAAACAGGTATTAAATATAAGTAAATGAACGATGAATAATTATAGAAAAATAAAATAATAACATTCTAAACATAAAACAAATATTTAAGGGGGGCTCGCATACAACAAACGTGATTTTTTTCCTGTCTTTATAGATAATGGTACGAAACCCTTTGTGCGCGAGTCCGACTCGCACTTGGCCGATTTTTATTAATTGTTTGATTTGATTATTATATAAAAAACTTTAATTTCAATACTACAACAACTTGGACCTTATTAATAAATTTCGGATAATTATTATTTAAAAGGTTGAACTTTTATTTTTGCAATGTTAAAGTCGAATTTATTTAACTCAACATTTTAAGTAGGGTCAAAGCGTGGGTCTTATATCAGCAGCGGAGCGATCAAATCGGTGCTTATTTGTAGGGCAGTTATTCAGTTCCAGACTTCAAATTTTGCTCATGTTCGTTTATTGTTTTTGTTTGTTTAAGTTACACTATTTGTTTTGTTTTTGTAGTGATAGTAATGAATAATAATAATCTTTAATTCAGTATTTTATAAGTTAAGTCCAGAAAAGATTTAACTTTTGTTTTTCATTGTAATTTAATGTGGATTTTTACATTTAAGACACCTAACTCTCTACTTAACTCACTTTTGAAGCTTGTTTTTTATATAACTTGGATTTTGTTTCAATTTGCGATTCATTTGCGAAATATTTAGCTTTAAAGTGCTTATTTTTGTAAGGCAAGTTTCCGCCTCCCCTCTCAGCGAAACCGTTGTAATTGGCAATATTAAAACAACCTCTAAAAAGTAGCTTTTTGAGGCTACTACGGAACCCTATATTGCGCGTGGCCTAAAACGCACTTAGCCGGGTTTTTTTTTTGAGCCTGAATACGGTTTCTAGACGTATAAGTCATCTTTGATTATAAGTCTCTAAAATAGGTTGAGCCTTTTTTATTTCTGCATGTTGTAAACAAACCGCACGCTCGGAGGTACTTACCTATTTTTCGCGGGTAAAAGGGTAAACTTAGGTATTTTACGTCACGGGGCTGTAACAAAATTTTGCACTTTAAATCTTAATATTTCGCAAACGCATCGCTGAAATTAAACGAGCTATCCAACGACACCCCACACTATACTTAACGTGTAGGTGAGGTAACTTTAATTTTTTTTTTTATTTTAATTTACGACGCACTAAGGGTAAACCGATTGTAGTGAAATTATAGTACGTTGTTGTGCACACGCCAGGTTAAGGTTTCTGAATTAGGAGAACTCTTTCACAATAGGTGGCGCGCCAGTTATTTTAAAAATGAAAAACAACATTCGCAGGGTCAGCTAGTATTTATATAAAATTGTGCGCAATGTACAAATATTAAAAAATTACATGATCTTTAAAATATTAGCTATCGGTATGCAGCGATTATTCTAATATATACTATCTGTTTTTTTAATTAGATAATTAGGCTTTTAGACCTTTTAATTGAACAGCTGATTAATTTGAATTCAAGGTTGATTTCAGCTAAATCTTTATCTATAGTTATGTATATGATAAAGTTTAAAACTTTGTTTGTTTTGATGGGCATGTATAGAACTAACAGTCTGATTTAAAAAAATCTTTTGAAAAATTTGATAGACTAATTCTTCTAAAAGAAGTTATAGGCTGTTTAACATCGCGCTACAACCCTTAGAAACCAAGCAAAAATAAACGAAGTCGAGAAGAACCTTTTCAGAAGCCAAAAATGACTTTAGCTACACTTACAACATTTTTCTACACCAATCCATTTTTGTTCCGGGGTGAGTTCATGAGGAAGAAAGAGTTTTCTAACCTTTAAATATTGATGTAAGATTTTTTGAATTTGGCTCATTCGTTCGTTCGTTTCAGCCGAAAGACGTCCACTGCTGAACGTAGGCCTCGCCCATACGTCTCCACAACGGCTGGTCCTGAGCCGCCCGCGCCTATCCGCTTCCTGCGGGTCTGACCAGATCGTCTGTCTACCTGGTAGGAGGCCGACCAACGCTGCGTCTTCCGATCCGTGGTCCACTCGAGAACCTTTCTTCCCCATCGGTTATCGGTTCGACGAGCGATGTGGACTGTCCATTGCCACTTCAGCTTGCTAACTGTTTGAGCCTTGTCGGTAAATTAGGTTCTTCGGCGAATTTGGCTCATACTAATTCCCAAATGTCTTTGAATCTTCTCATAGGTGATACGTCGGATTTCTTCAATTAGTTGCCTGACAGTAGCCATATTTTCCTTAGTGATCGCAGTTGAGGGCTGATCTTCACGAATTTCATCATAAAAAGAATGACGGCCACGATCAAATTCTGCGTACCAACGCCTTACTGTGGTCAAATATGGTGCTTTCCTGACAAAAGCATTTTGAAGACGAGAGGAAATCAGTGAATTTTTAAAATCATAGAAATCATCGCCCTAAAGTAATTTAGCGTTAATTATTTTTTCGCTACGGACGAACTACAACTTGTGATAAAAAACAATTGGTATTTCCCGCCAACTTTTTTTAATCACTGATTGAGTTTCTTATGTTTAAAAAAACATAACATTCGGATCTTAAACATTTATGAGCGGCCAGGAGCGCAGAACTTTCAGTGTACCCTATGGAAGCCGCCTAGAAGCCGAGTTAACAAAGGAGTTGCCGTAGGTATATCACGTTGATAACCAAATTTAGCGCAGGTTAAAGCCAGTCTTTAATAAATAATTTTGTTATTAGACATAATTCAAATAAAATTATAGGTTACTGCTTTCATTTTTTTTTACCTTAAGATATATTTGTAACCTGTACAATGAGAAGACCAGTAGTAAGACCGATGTCGTGACCATCCGTCCCTCAACCCGATGATCACGTGTGGGGTGTATGTGTGTATAGAAAGGTACCTGGTTTGAGTTGTGGGATATCCCGTGACTGGTAACTGCTTCGCTTCTTTAATGTGTTAGATAGATAACTGCTGTTTAGGTGATGGAAATAAGGTGTTAACTATCCTCGTGGCAATTCCTGTGGGGGAAACACAACATGAGTATTTTATTTAGTATAAAATCATCCTCAATTTTCTTTCGATCGCTGGGAAGAGGCTTAGCCATCTTGTCTTGCTATGAAACAAAAGTTTTTGATAAATTAACATCTATATACCCAGTGAAATTCTTAAATGCCTCCGTGCGTACAGTGTATACGGAAAAATAAATGAACAACTTCATTACTACTTCAATATTACTTGCATCTGTGGATACGCCCAAGAAGCTGACATTTTGTAATAAGTTTTTAACCTGTTCAATTACCCATGGAGATATTTGGCCCGTAACAGTAGCCTCAGTCTTCGTTCTTGCGCAAGAAATACTATTCGCAGTGTTAGAATCAGCAAACATAGCCTTTATCAAGCAGCTGATACAATCCATAGATTTAAAAGATTGGTTCACACTGTAAAAAGCTAGTGGCCTCACCGGTGGCTTTTTTGTCTTCGCGGATAATAGAGGGAGTCAATTTAAGTATTACTTGAAACTGTTAAACTACATTTTTTGTGTTTTTCGTTTGTTTCTGTGTTTTTTCATTTAAATTTTATTGAAACATAAATGTTACATATTAAACATAACACTTCGGTAGTTTCTCTACCTTCTTCCTCTTTGGATTTTTTCTTTCAAAACAACTGCACCTTTTCCAACGTGCTAGGCCGTGGCGAAGTGAGTGCTACCATTCTGCAGTGCACCGTGGACGCGTGCGTGAGCACCCCCGAGATCACCAACGCACAAAATTAATAATAAATATGACTTCTTAAATTGAGAATTACGATTAAAACAAAAATAGAAATTACAACCAACAAAAGATTTTTTGAAAGAATTCATGCTTTTTCTGCGGACTTTTAATTTATACTAAAGATCCACAATTGATTAAAATTTCTTAAGATCTATTTTACTAAGTGAAAGTAATGCAATTTAGACACAATTCATTTTATCGTATGTCTACAAGGCGAAGATTGCGGTTGTTTTTTCTGATCATGTATGTGTAATGTGTTGATAAGAAAATATTTCCTATGCTTACATTATCAATAATAAAATTAAACCGTATTTCATCATTTTTAATCATATTATCACTGACTATCGCATACTATCATTTTAGTGGGAAGGTGTAATTTAGTAGTGACGTAACTACCTAATGTATTAATCGTCTATATATTCCGATGACCTGTGATTTCTTGCCCCCACCAAAAACAGAGGGATGTTATAAGATTGACGTGTGTATCTTATTGATTGTCTGTGGCATCGTAGCGCCCAAACGGATGCACTGGGTGATTATGTATACCTATTTATCATACATAAAAAATTATTGCTCTAATGTCAAAAACCGGGAAGGAAACAGGGTAATACGTTTGTATACGGAAAAAACAGCGGGAGGAAGGTACTCGTATGGTGTTTGTCTATTCTTTTTTCTACTGGCTTTTGTATCTTTATCAGTAAATAAATCATATCTTAAATTTCAGGACTTATCAAATAGAACTATATAAAAATGGATTAGGCAGATGGTCTAATGTGCGTGGGTGCGACATTTAATCACAGATAATAAAACATAATTGCATCTTTTCGTGTGGCGTCATATACATATATGATATAGGTATTATACTATGATATTTCTATCAGCAAATTAGACTTAACTTAGATAAAATTAATCAAGACTATCAATACAAAAACATAAATAGGGTCCTATGCAACCGAAACTTAAAGATACTCTTGCGTATTCGTCTTCTGCACTGTTATGTCTGGCCTATACTTCTATACGGATGTGATTCTTGGTCAACCAAGGAAAAACTCAGAAAAGAGATGTATTGCTATAGACGCATGCTGGCTATAAGTTGGACGCAGCGAGTCAACAATGATGATGGTAAAGTTAAATCTTTAATTACATCATACACCTACTACATACTATCGGTACATTGAAGTGTCGAAGTAATTGTTAAACAAAGCCACTATGTTAGACTACAAGACTGGAGCACGAAATAGGGGAATAGACGTCTTTTCTTTGAATCTGTTGTACATGTAATGCGATGAAGCCAATTCCTTCGATATTGTTGGTAAAAAGATTTAAATTCATTTAAGGCCATAGGTTTAAGTTAAACAAAAGTAAAAAAATAACAAAAATTTTAAGAGGTAGGTGAACCAGAAGAAAACAGAAAAGAAAAAAAAGAGGTTGTTAGAAGACTATTATCCAACAAAACAGAATGAGCCAAGTTTCGTACAGTGTGTTATATAGAATGTATGTCTTTAATTTGGCTGGATTATGACATTGAACGCATAGATGCAGTGAACAAAATGCACCTAATTACCTTGAATTCGTTTGAAAGCGGTTATCAACCGATTTAAATGGCTGCGGAGTTAAAATACCTAGTTGTTTTCCGCGTTCGCCGTTTATCATTAGTTAGAAAGGTAAAAAAAACAAGATAGGTTTATCCGTTTGGACGCTAAGATGCCACCTACAGATACACTGATACACAGTTGTACAAGTCAAAATTATCAGATCCCAGGTGTTGAAACAGCATCAAATCAAGGTTACTATGTTTTTGCAATATTATTTAAGTAAAAGGATACCAAATTTCGAATTGATCAGACCTGTCGAAGTCGCTTTTATCCCTTCATCAACTAGAAAAACGCTTATAATGGTCTCCAAATGGCTTAACAGATTTTCTTTAATCTTACATAGATGCAAAGTGACTTCTTCTCGCAAACTTAAGGTTGTGGAATTAGCTTCCTGCCAAGGTTTTCTCAAGGAGTACAGTATAGGCAGCGCCGGCGACAGCTCTTGATCAAAGTAAAGAAAAATTGCCTTTCAGTGGCCTTTGGTTGACGCTTACACTTTCAGTAAATTGTACTTCAGTTTTATGTTAAATCACACTAATATTATTAAAGCGAAAGTTTGTGAGTGTGTTTGTATGTTCATTACTTCTTCACGCTCAAACGGCTGCACAAATTTCGATTGTAGACTGATCTAGGAGACATCCTGGCTTAACACATAAGCTACTTTTTATTCCAAGAAATTCATAAGTTCCCTCGGTAATAATTATAACCGAGCTTAAACAAAGTATAGCTGCAGCTACAGCTTGCTATAGCATACTTCATTAGTATAGGGAGTTCCACGCCGGTAACAGTATTTAGTGCGGGCGGAGCCGTTGACAAAATCAAGTAAATTATAATTATAATTAAAGAGTTCTACACCAATATCCAAATTTAAGGCGGACAGAGCCGCTGGCAAAAGCTTAACTAATTAATAAATATAATAAATTAACTAATTAACTTATAAATACTACTAATAATATCAACGCGAAAGTTTGGATGTTTGGATAATACTTACTTTACTTAATCACTGGACAGATTGTGATGAAACTTGGCACACATATAGGTTAAGTCCTGCCCAACAAACATTTTGGCGAAAATAATTTAGTGCCTAAAGGAATATTAAGACATTACAAAAACAGCGTTTAAGTCTTCTGATGACTTAGAATAGTTCATAATATCTCTTCAACACTTTACACGAAATAATAGGTCTATGGGAAAGTAAGGATAATAAATTAAAAGTTTAAAGATGGAATGTAGCAATTACTTCACCAACGATGCAGGCAATGCGTCTAGTCTTAAAGCTTTAACTAATGCCAACAACAATTAGGTCTTTACAAGAAATAGTCAACTATTATTAACTCCTGGAGCTCTAAACTGACGTTGACAAACAATCCTAAATAGTGCTAAAGAGAAAGCCGAACTACTGGGCAGTATCTTTGCCTCAAACTCAAATATGGACGATGAAGGCGCTGTACCACCTACTATACCGTGGTGCGGTAAGACCATGCCGGAAATCTCCATAACACAGCGGGAGGTCCGGCGGTCGTTGCTTTCTCTAGACGGTCATCAGTTGATTGGGCCAGACGGTATACCAGCATTGGTGCTTAAGCAGTGTGCTCCTGAGTTAGTCCTGTACTCACGCGCCTCTTCGCGCTTTCCTACCATACTAGGCAATTTCCGTCTTCATGGAAAACTGCAAATGTTCTCCCGGTGCCCAAAAAGGGCGATAGATCAGATCCATCGAATTACAGGCCTATCGCTATTACCTCTCTCCTCTCCAAGGCGATGGAGCGTGTGATCAACACACAGCTTCTAAGATACCTAGAAAAACACGACCTGGTCAGTGACCGTCAATATGGCTTTCACCACGGTCGCTCGACTGGTGACCTTCTAGTGTATCTCACACACCGATGGGCACTAGCAATTGAAAGTCAGGGGGAGGCATTGGCATGTAGCCTGGACATAGCAAAGGCGTTCGATCGGGTTTGGCACCGGGTTCTTCTATCGAAGTTGCCATCTTACGGAGTGCCTGAGGGTTTGTGCAAATGGGTGGCTAGCTTTTTGTCCGGCAGACGCATACAAACCGTAGTTGACAGTAGTTGCTCTGATAGCATGGACAATAATGCTGGTGTCCCACAAGGCTCTGTGATGTCTCCTACTGCATATCAATGACATGTTGGACATCAACAACATGCATTGCTTTGCGGATGACAGTACTGAAGACGCTTATTACACGAGTCGTGCAAACATCCCTCGTTCCGTTGTGTGTGTGAAAAACTGCGGAGAACTATGTGTCTCAAATCGAGACCACACTGTCCAAGGTCTCTGACTGGGGACGGGTAAAATTCGTCCGACTCAACCCTACAAAGACAAGTCTGCGCGTTCACCGCTAAGAAAACCCCAGTCACTGTAGTTCCACAATTCCATAACACTCCCCTCCATCTCCAAGAGTATTGGGATCCTTGGTGATAACATCTCCAGCGATTATCAGTTCCGAGATCATTTGTAAGACAAGGTGAAGCTGGCGTCCAAAAAACTAGGTCTTCTCAACAGAGCGAGGCAAGTCTTCACGTCGGGGCAGAGGTTGCTGCCTTACAAGTTGCAAGTTCGGCCCCATATGGAGTACTGCTGCCATCTCTGGGCGGGTGCACCCGGATACCAGCTTGGCCCTTTTGACTCGGTTTAACGACGGGCTGTGAGAATTGCCGCCGATCCCAAACTTATTTTCCGTATAGAACCCTTAAATCTAAGGAGAGACTTTGCCTCCCTGTGTGTGTTCTACCGCTTGTATGTGTTCTGAGGAATTGATCGAAATGATGCCCACGGCTACTTTCTACCATCGCAACGCTCCCCATCGGCAGGGAATTCATTCTTACAATTTAGAACGGAAATGGCGCGTACAGTGTGGTTTTTGAGAAACTTCCTCCCGCGAACGCTTGGGTTGTGGAATGAGCTCCCTGCCAAAGTTTTCTCTAAAGACTACAGTATGGAGTTCTCTTTTTTGAAGGGTTGACAACGCGCGAGTGATACCCCTCATTGGCGCTTTAATGCACCTCTATTGACTCTTAATTTATCGCCAAAATGTATGTTCAGTGGAATAGCACATAGGTTACTATTTATCCGGAAAATTTAAAAGTTTCTGCGGCAGTTACTAATTAAATCACCTAATTAAACCTAGCTACAGCTATAGCTTCAAAGATGACTTATAGCTTATAGTATAATCAAGGACTTGGATTTAAATTAAATTAAGAAGCTCTAATTATTATACTCCTGCTCCTTTAACAATAACAAAGCTCGGACCGATATACAATCAAATAAGTATTTGGTATCAATTTTTCAATCAGTCACTAAATAATTAAATCTGTTACCGATGTAGGTATTAAATAACATAAAAAAGCCGTTAAATGATTATTCCTTTCCTAGACATCATAACTCCTGTTATTACCTCGCTGCTCAACTTCTCAATTGAATCTGGTGTTTTTCCTACGGTATGGAAAAATGCACATATTATACCGCTTCCTTAAAAATTTAGTTATTTATCTTTCGCCGACTATCGACCTATATCTATCCTACCTTTCTTGTTCAAACTCCTTGAGCATTTAGTACATCTCCAGCTTAGCCATTTCATCAGAAAAATATATCTTTTAGATCCTTTTCAGTCTGGTTTTCATTCCAGTCACAGTACGGCTACTGCTCTTTTAAGAATAATATCCGCATAGGTATGGAAAATCAACAGCTAACCATTCTTACTTTACTAGACTTTAGTAATGCTTTTAAAAATGTTGATTTCGATATACTGTTAAAAATTCTGCACTCTCTTAACATATGTCCAACGATGATTGATTGGTTTCGTAGCTATATGGGTGCGCGTCGACAGCGCATACAATATGATGGCTCATTTATATCTTTGTGTGAAACTAATGCTGGTGTGCCACAAGGTGGCGTGTTGTCCCCACTCCTTTTCTCTATTTTTATAAATTCAATAAACCTTCAACTTTCTCCTCCCTACAACTGTTATGCTGACGATCTCAAAATTTATAGACCGGCTACATTGAACGAATTATCAGTTGCTGCTAAAATTATGTAGCGAAAATTATGGTGTACAAGTTAATCCTTTAAAATCACGGGCTGTAGTTGGTAGTTCTCGTTTGATTTCAAAGTTAGACTACGAAACTCTTCCCCATATAGTGCTAAATAGTTTTGTAATGCCCCCCCCCCCCCCATTAATTCAAAAATATAGATATATTAATTAGATAATAAAATGTTCTAACAACCTTCTCACCCCACGTTTGTGTTTTATCCTGGACAGATGTCCGGCCTTAATTGATTTTAACAAAGAAAAATGAATATCTTGCTCAAGAATTTCAGCTTCTCTGCAAAACCTATGAAACCACGGACGTTTTTTGATGACGACAGCTATAACATTCCATACCAGCGAGGATTGTCTCAGTGACTGCGGCTACGCCGACGTCAGGATCGACGTCGGGTACGATGCATAAAATTCTCGCAATCCATCCCAGTCTGCCGGCTTATAATGCCACACACGACGCCAATAACTTGGTCCAGATGGATCGGGTTGCGTGCAAAACACTTGAGTCCGAACGAGACAGTGGTCCGAGGAGCCTAAAAGGCGCATCCACTGAGACGGAATATCCGTCCGGAAGTGTAGTCAGCAGAAGGTTAAGTATGGAACTCGTATGGGCCTCTATATCTAAAATTCTCGTTGGAGATAGTACCAGCTGAGAGAATCCATAGGTCAGAGCAAATTCATGAGCAGATATCCCTGCATAGTTATTGGTTCGAGAACTCAGCCACTCACGATGGTGGGCGTTGAAGTCTCCCAAAATAACTAGTTCTGCTTGTTAAGTATACAACTAGTTATGTTGCTTGGGGTATTATTATAGAGTCCTGGATTAATATCAACGGTCTGAATAAAACGGCCTTATTATCCTAAATTAATTGATTCCTAATAATATAATAATATTATGTTCCAAATGTTTGTAAAGTTCTAACAAATAGAAACCCGGGGTTATTTCAAATTCATTATTGCGCCGCTGGTTTAAAATTTTATGCAACTTCATTTTGTCTAGAGTCCGAATACATTAATCGGGGGTTAGATTACTACTCTACATTTAACAAATAATTTTATGTTAATGTTTAAGATTCGTAAGTTTATAATTTAATATTTTACATTTTAATAATTTGCACTGATATTTGGTTAGCTTTAAACCTTTCATAAAATCAATCATAACTTCTTCTCAGCTAATGCATAAAATAACTAAAATTGTATAGTTAAACGCACCATTCTAATTTCAAGATGTAATTTGCTATAGATAGTACGTTCATTCCCGATTCGACTCTCTTCTTGTGCGGTCGTGTTCTAGAACGTCAAGTGCTCTCATTGTGCTCCGTGGTGTGTTGTCTCAGCCGGTGCGCATTCCTGTGTGGTGTTTTGCCTCAGTGCTGACTACCTCGTTTCGTTGTTTGGTTTATTGCCCGCGATTCTTGGAAAATCGGCCTGAGCGTTGAGCGCTGCTCAGTTGTGTGTGCTTGCTGAGAAATCGCTTCTCTGCCCGCTGTAAGTGAACTTTCGCGCTCTTCAACCCGCCCATAACGCGAAGTTTATCGAAGCGATACTGTGTGTTTTTGTGCGTGAGAGTGTGTTCTCGTAGTCGCGAAACTACTATGCTTAGTGGTATCCCTTTGCTTGGCTCTTTGACTGACGCTGGTTCGACCGGCCTGAGCCCGGCTTCGGGTGGATCGCTGGTGTAGTATTTCCGCCTCAGCGGTTTGCCACTCCGCGCATTCTCGCGTTTTAAGTGTCGATTGCGTCTAGTGGGTAGAAATCCAGTTCCGAGTTCTCAAGGTCTGGTGGGTGAGATCGTATAGCACTTTTCAGAGTTACGATCTACCTAAACGTTTTTAAATTGATAAATGTCTCGTTGCTCGGGGAAAACCTAACGGTGACAACGTAACCCCGGCCGTAGGAGTAGGTGTTAGGTACACGCCAAGCAATCCGTAGCACTGCGGGGCGCTTGGCCACATTTAGGTATTCTTGCTCCTCGCCAGCAATGGTGGGGAGTCACTAGGTACTCAACCTCTACATCTCGGTCACTGCCACGGTGGCCGAACTACTCAATGGCTTGTCCCCGGACAAGTTAGGGGCAATCGTGACAGCTCTTGTTCGCGATCGCCTGGAGCTGGTCCATGCCTGCATCAAGGCTGAGGGGGCCGCCCTCAGTACCACACGTACTCGCTGGCCGAAGAACGCGTGCTTAGGGCAGTTATAAGGGGAGACCCTAAGGAATTCTTCTAAAAAACTGTCCAAGATGATTTGATCGTCCAAGGCCTCCCTGTAAGGGAAGTACACAGGATGTACAACGGCCGTTATAAGTCAGAATGCTACGACATGGTGCTCGTAGTTCTTGACTTGACAAAAGAAGGCAAAGCCATCTTCAACATTAAAGATGTTTGCAGCTGAAAGGGTGTCCGGGTCGAGACTCCGCATAAGCGGTCGATGCAATGCCACCGTTGCTAGCTTTACGGTCACGCACAGCGCAACTGCACACGTAGACCGCGATGCGTGAAATGTCTTCGTTCTTCTTCGTTGTTCTTCGTTGCTCCGGACTGATATCGCAACCGCGAAAACGCATACGACCCGGTCGCTTACGTTCTCTGTGGGAGCAAGGGCCACCCTGCGATCTACCGTGGGTGCCCAAAAGCTCTCAAGCAGAACCCGCGTAAACCCAAAAAGGGTAAATCGCGCCCCTCTGCCCCCCACCCACAACCTCCGCTTGTGCCTGCTCTTCTCCCTGCAGTCAACGTCTGGAGCTGGCCTCCAGCGCTTATTGACGCAGGAAAGTCTAAAGAGACAGACAAACTTCTGTCTCCAGCATCGCCAGTTCTTCGCCGCCCTCCGCAAGGTAGGCCCCAAACCTTAAAAACCAAAATGGATTGCACAACTGCGCGCGAAAAACCCCGGTCTGTCTCCATCGGCTTTTTAACGCCAACGGTATCCGCAACCAAAGAGAGGAATTGTCGCAATTCCTCTCGTCCCACAAACCAGTCTTCCTCGTCCAGGAAACGTTCCTTATGTCCGCTGTCCGCACCCCTTCGATCGCGAACTATCGCACCGTCCGTAATTATAGAACTGCCTCGATCTCGGAGGCAATTTTATCTACTACAGGCGCTCCCTGCATTGCTCCCCTATCGATCCTCCGCCATTGACGAACTTAGAAGAATCCGTCTGCCGTTTAGCGATGACCGTCCATCAGCCGATCATCAACAACGTTCCCGCGTTAGATGACGACGAAAAAGCGGATTGCCTAGCGTCTAGCCTAGCTCAATGTGCCTTAAGCACACAGCCGTTCGATCTCGACCACGTGCGTTTGGTAGACGGCGAAGTGGAGCGCAGAACTTCTCTGCCCCCACAGGACCTCCTGGCCCCAGTCACTGTCGACGAAGTCAAACAGGTCATCAAAGACCTACGCCCCCGTAAAGCCCCCAGCGCGGATGGTATCTCTAACGATGTCCTAAAGCGCCTCACTCTTCCCCTTATCTGCCTTCTAGTAGCGATTTTCAACGCTGCTATCGAAAATTGCACCTTTCCTTCTCAATGAAAAGATGCAATTATTATAGGTATCCACAAGCCAGGCAAAGCTCGTAGCGAGCCATCCTCCTAACGCCCTATAAGTTTACTAACGGCCCTTGGTAAACTTTACGAACGCCTCTTCCTCGCTCGCCTACGGAATGCTAAAGTCTCCAGAGGCATTTTAATAGACGAGCACTTCGGCTTTCGTGCCAGAAAGTCATGCGTCCATCATTTCCTCCGCATCACGGAACATATCCTCACTGGTTTCCAACCAGTATTAGGTAAGCCCCGCCACACGGGCGCTGTCTTCTTCGATGTAGCGAAAGCTTTCGACAAAGTCTGGCACAACGGTTTAATTTTTAAACTGTACAACTTTCAGTTGCCAGATCGTCTCGTACTCATCATACGAGACTATTTGTCGAACCGTAGCTTTCGCTATAAAGTTGAAGGCACTCTCTCTTCCCCCCGTCCCATAGAAGCGGGGATACCGCAAAGGTCTGTTCTCGCCCCTATCTTGTACCTTCTGTACACTAACGACATCTCTAAAACGATAGGTACCCAATTAGCCCTCTTTGCGGACGATACCGCTATCTATACTACCGATAAGCAAGTGAGTCGAATCACTAAGAGACTCCAACCCGCTGTTACCGCCCTAGGCGAATGGTTTCGGAAATTAAAAATCGAAGTGAATCCTGACAAAAGCTCTGCCGTCCTCTTTACCGTAGGCCGCCCTCCGCGGCCATCTCCCCTCTCTCTCTTCGGTCGTGCCATCCCCTGGCAAAAAAAGACCAAATATCTCGGTGTGACTCTGGATAGGCGTTTGAACCTCCGCGATCACACCAAAATAGTTACAGACAGATAGGTAAGTACAGTAAGATGACGCATAGAAATAAGCTGAATCTCTACACAACTTGCACCCGCGCCATACTTGCTTATGCTAGCGTAGTCTTTGCGTTATCCAAGCGCAATCTCCATAAACTACAGACCCTACAAAACCGCTTTCCCAGAGCGGCCTCCCGAGCCTCCTGGTACGTCTGCAATGCGGACCGTCACAGAGATTTCGAACTCCCCACGATTCCTCAATATTTCAAAGACCTGGCAGTCCGCTTTTTCGAGCGTACACAAAATCACCCGAATCGACTAATTGTGCAATCCACAACATGACATGGTCGTACAACGGTCGTTAGACGGCCTCGGCACGTACTAACGGCCCCAGATGACGATCTCGCTGTCCGGATCGCGAGATTAGTCTCTACGACCTCCCCGAATAGGGACTCCTCCCTCACATGACCCCAACGTCCCCGGGTTGGTCGGCGCCCGAACAGATACACGAGGTATCTAAGAGTGCCGGGGCCCTTCTCGCCCCCACGCAATCGCAACCGCACCCGCGTAACGGGGAACTCCCCTCCTGGCGGTGACTCACCTTCGGGTTCGAGACTCACGCCGGTCGAAGGGACGCCCCCGAGAGCAACAACCCAAGCCGAGGCTCCCCCTGCGCCCCAAAAAGCCCGGTAAAGCAGTAATGGCTGCAACAGCCAACTGCATAGTCTATTCAGAAAAAAAAAAGTAGTACGATTATTGAAAATTGTTTACTGATGCGCATCTCCAGGCTGAATCTTGAATAAAAACATTGCATTACAAAATATTCAGGCAAAAATATTATATTTATCGTCACAATGTGCAAATCAAATTTGGCAACACAGTTCAAAATTTAGGTTTCATATTGGACCGCATGCTGTCTTGGGTGCCCCAATTTAATGCAATAAGCAAAAAAATGTTCGCTTCTTCCGGTTCCTTAAGCGTTTGCAGTATTTTCTACCCATACCTACAAAAATGTAGTAGCACAATTTCTACACTTTCCGATTGAGGACTATGCTGACATCTGTTACTTTGATAACACAAGACCAACTAAACAAACTTGAACGCCTTCAAAACCTTTGCATAAGATTTATATTTGGATTGCGCAAATATGTCGCTTCTCAGAATTCCGAGCTCAGCTCAAGAGGCTACCAATTCGTTCTCACCGGGATTTTCATGTTCTTTCGCTTTGATAGCTCTGGTGTTTCTAGTTTTAGAAACTCCACTATTTTACTATTGAGAACTACTACTCATAGTACAACTTTTTATCGCTTTTCTTTAACATTTTGAGCTATCCATCTATGGAACACCTTACCTGTAAAAATTAAACGTGCTCAATCCTTGAATATGTTTTAAAATGAGGTAAAATCACATTTACTATGACTCACATGACTAAATTGTTTTTTTTTCTCCTTTATATTTACCGTGATAGCATTTAATATTGTATGTATTTATTTAATATGATATAATATAAAATTGTCTAAATATGTATATATTAATGGTATTATAATTAAAGAATTATTTAATTGTGTTTAATACTACGTATTTATATTATGTTATATATTTAATTTTAATTATTTTGTTACCATTCTTCTTAACGATTTATTGATTTTGCACCTCCTACAAATAATTAAACTTTTAGTACTTTTCCTCTATTCAAAAAGATAACTTAATAGCGATAAGACCGCCTTGTGTAATATACCGTTTATTTTTGTCTGTTATTTTTTTTTCTCTGTATAGAAAAGAGGTGAGGTGCGAGTAGGACTCGCGCACTAAGGGTAAACCGATTGTAATTAAATTTCAGTAAATTTTTGTGCACACGCCGGGAAAAATTTTTGAATTAGTATAACCCTTTCACAATAGGTGGCGTGGCAGTTGTTTAAAAAAGCGAAATAACGTTTGCGGGGTCAGGTTGTGTAGAATAAATTTGCCCTGTACTGGAAATCACTCTAATGAATACTTTTGAAGATATCACAAATTTATTATTACGCGCAACATAATATAATGTCGTGTATTTACAGTTCGCCGTTGGTTACAATTGCAGTTTATGCATTATATTTTGCAACTAGGTAGTGTGTAGATATTTGTTTTCTTTTTAAGTGTTGCCTTTGATGTGAACTTATGCGACCCTTATGACAGACACCAGGGTCGGAAAAGTTTGTTGCACTGTACTTCGGAAGTCAAAAATTCTTATTATTTTTGAATTAGGTTTTTTAAAGTGCATCTTATAGAAGGTTGCAATTATACCAATTTTGTTACACGCAGCGAATCAATTTAAATTTTAAGAACACATTTTTGGTTTGTATTGTCTTTAGATGAACAGGTTACCTGTTATATATATTATACACCCATACTGTATGGGGTTCTTCAAGAAAGAAATTATCAGATGTTTTGAAGGGTTGGCAAGCGTGTTGCAAGGGTCCATAGGCTGCGCTTGCCGGGGTGCTACGATGCCAAAGACAGATACAAAAGTCGAACTTATTACACTTCTCTGTTTTTGTTGAGGCCTAAAAACAAAGGTTATCGGAAAACAAAGACAATAAATCCATTATAAATTTAGATAGGTATCACCCCTAATAAAGTACACTAGCCCACTGACTGATAATAATAAGTAAGCGATAGTTGATGATAATAAGATTAAAGATGACGAAATTCGGTTCAATTTAATTATTGATGATGTAAGCATAATAAGTGTATAAAATATATTTTATCAACACATTACACATACATGATCAGGCATAAGACAACAATCTTCACCTTGTAGATAGCACAATATGTTGCCACATATAAATTTCTTTAAGTCGTCTCTACACTTATTTCAATGGTGTACGAATTGTTTTACTTTTCACTTAGTTAGATAGTTCTTTAGAAGTTCCAATCAAAACATAATATAGATCTTGAATCTGAATTAAATAAACTGAATAAAAAATAAACTATACCTTTTTATTATTCTAGCTTTTAATTGTATTTATATTTAAATTGTGCAATAAAGATTATTTCATTTCATTTCATTTCATTCTGTCAATTTCATTTCATTCATTTCATTTCATTTCATTCATTCAATTGCATTTCATTCATTCCTAAATAAGAAAATGTCGATATACAGCAATTCTTATTGGTTCATAGTTTAAAATTGATAAAAAGCCTTCTTAACGACTATGTTGTAAGTGTGTCGCTAAATTTAGATATTAGCGTGGGCTACCTAAAGCGTCTCCTTGATTATGGGCTGCCTTGTGTACTCCGATTAATAAGGAAGTTTGCTATAGCTGTACCTATAGGAATACGGTTAAAGTTATTCCTGCGGGATATTACTTATCCTATGTTTCAATTCAGGGTAAACGCTATCTCCAATATTCCAAATTTCAGCCGAATCGGTTTCGTCTCGTGGCGTGATGGTTGCTGAGAGTTCGATGTATAGAAAGAAGAAAACCATGAGACTTGCCCAGGTAGGAGAGTTGAACTATCTTCCAAGATTTTATTGAAAATTAGCGCGCACAAAACGTCATTGCGGTCATTGATTACGCGCCAGAGGCCAATCACAAAGTAAGTACGCCGCCATTTTGCACAACGGCTGGTTTGTTTGGCTATGAGATAGTAAAACGTGATTTTGTCGCTACGAAGTATTTTATTATAATTGAAACAGTTTTGAGAACACTATCGTGTTTATTCAGATACGTATTGTTTGTTACTACTATTGTTACCAGATAAATGCAGTTTTACGTGAGATAAATATTTTATGTCAGTAATTAAAGGTTTTTCTATGGTTTAAGCTAAATTTCAAATTAGTGTCTGTGAACATGTCTCCCTCTGTGCGTTAAAAATAGTTTTATTTGTGTTTTCCTTTTAAATCTTAGCTTTATACTGTATTATTTGTAGACCATAATGCCATCTCAATACAAGTCTCTAGAAAATAAACGCAAAAGAAAAAAAAATAAACAAAATAAGAATTAGAAATGTCATTGCTGAAATAATAGAAGGTGCTTCTATTAGGAAAATATCCATCAAGTATGGAATCGATAGAATTACATTTATAAGTAAGAATAAAAATATATCATATTGAGGTAAGCTTACTGGACGGATCAATAAAGGCAATTTATTATAAATAAGTTAATAGTTTTAAAAATGTAAAAAAAGGTTTAAAATAACTGGTTCTTAGAAGTTCAATATTATTAGTTTGGAAGAAATGTTTGAAAATTTAGTTAAAGTCACGTTAATAAATTAATTAATTAAAAGTATATATTGATTTAAGATGCCTAGACTGATCAATAATGCCAATTTATTAGAGATTAGTAAACAGTTTTAAAGAAGTTTTAAAAAATAATTAATAATGTTTGATTATTAAAAAGTTCAAAATAGTTATCTTGAAACATATGTTTGATAAATCAAAACGTGTGACCTTTCTGCTTTTCCCTTTCAAAAAGTACTAGTAGTAATAGTCCGTGAGCCAGATAGTATATTTTGTCAGTCATTTCCTCTCAAGCGATAACTCGTGAAATGCTTCAGAGAGTTGTATTACCTATTTCGTTGTAGTTGTAAAAATTTCGTCCAGATTTCCTCTCACTTGCAAATGTGTCAGATGATAGTTTACATGCAATTTTGAATAAATAGAAACGTCAGCTGGCTCTATGTTGGTGGAAAACCCGTCAGCTGACGTTTATATAAGCAATCGGCGATCACGCCTGGCTCGCATGCTTCCACCTTTCACTGTATCAGCTAACGACCTTTCCACCAACATAGAGCCAGCTGACGTTTTTATTTATTCAAAATTGCATGTTAACTATATACCTACTGACACATTTTCAGGTGTCTTTTGAAGTTTAAGTTACGGGCACTTCTTGTGTTGTATGGAGCAATTTAAAAAATTAAACAAAATAATGGCTAAGCAGAATCTCATAAAACCAGCCTAGCATCAGCAACAGCTCACACAGAGAACCAACGCACATACGCAAAGGAGTCGAGAGCGTCGGCGTAAAGGGGAAATGAGAGAGCGTCACGGCAAACAAAGGCGCGCCAATAAATGTTTCACATCAAAAACGGCATTTGCCCTTAAAACACTACAACAATAACATACTTTATTTTTATCAATACCGTTCAATTTATTCCTACGATCTTTTAGTACTGCATTTTTGTACAATAAGTTGGCAACCCTAGACGTAAAGGAGTAGCTAACTTAATATACTTACTAGATATCATTTATTATATTAGTAGGATTGTTCTAGATATCATATGTAATTCTGCTATAAAGCCATATTTGCCGTACATCTAAAGTATTTGTTTGATAGACGTAGCATTAAGTGAACATATGTATGTACAATATATACATATGCACAAGCAATGAAAATACGATACCTCCTATAGGTAGGTAGGTAGGTTTATCACATTATTCTTCCTGCCGAAACCTATGATCCATTAGTATAACATATTATCCTGTTACCGCATTATCGCTTAACATTAGACAATGATGTGTTTTATATCATAGGTAGGCAGGTAGATAATGTAAATAACTAATATAAAGATTGTGAAATGAAATTCCTGTCAAGGTTTTCTTTAGGGACTGTTTTTTTTTTTAGAATGGCTCCAACGGTTTTTCACAATTATTGCGATTTGTTACTGCCAAGGCTACAGCTAAAATTTACCACACTTAATATCCAGTTATAGTAAATTAATGCTGCGACATGTAAACGCAGCATAACCGGGCGATAGTGAGTATGGGGCCGAGGCATAGCCACGGCACGCATCACAGAGTACGGTTATGTTCAGTTGTGGCCAAGGTTTGTATAGTTGTTGCGGACAGAGCTAGTGGACTGTAGGTTTATCGAAATGTGGGCTCTGAAAAAGCCCACTGTAAAATTGAAAAAAAATGAAACAAATTGGATTCTGCTTGCAACAGCTTATAATTGCCTTAAACGCAATTTACACTTATATATATAATTTACTTATAATTTACAAACACTTATCTATAAATTACAAACACTTTCTTTAAAATCGTGATTTTAATTTACGCTTCACTGATTTTACTTAACTTCTACGAATTTTCTTGATTTATAAAAATGTTACTTCTTTCTTAAAGTAATCTTGAGTTATAAAAATGTTGGTTCTTTCTTGACATATATATATAACTTGTTCTTTCTTCAGTTGGTTTCTTCACTTATTTTCCTGGAACTGTTGAACTTTCACTGCATACTGTATGAAAATTGCGTCTCCTTTTATACTTTTTGGTCTAGGAGGAAATGTTCAAATCATTTATTTTAGACCAATCAGAGAACGTTTTCCTTTTATACTTTCTCCTTCCCTTGCCCTTCTTCCTTTTCTTAAGGCACTGTATGTCTTCACAAAAAACTTCTTCATATGCCTTTTGAATGGCAACTGGTTTAGCCTCTTCAAAATGGCTAACATTTTTACTGTCGGCGACGCTTCGTTCTGAGAAGTCGTGCGGACTGCCATTTTCATTGGCGTTATAAAATTCATGCAGCTCTTTTTTCTTTAAAGAGCGTGCATCTAAATTGCTATTGCGCGGGAGTTGTGAAGTCTTCACGTTCAATTTTTTCAGCCTTAGGCTTCGGTTCAACTGAAGCTTTCCATTGATAACTTCTCTGATAGGTTGCATATGCCACTGTTGGCGTACCGCTTGTGGTGCGCGAACAAGTTCTTTATTCTGGCACTCGCTTTTTATTTCGCCTTGGCGCTCGGCCTTTGCTGGTTCAAAACATGCAACTTGCTCTCTTTTCTTAATAGAGCGCGACTTCAAACTAAAACAGTGTGTGACACGTGTTGTTGTCACGCTGTTCGATATCTTGGGCCATCTCACGAAGTCATTCGTTTTATTTTCTGATGGATTTTGTTCAAATGAAGCTTTCCTTTGAGAGCTTCGCTTTTGGTTGGCGTACGCCGTTGTTGGCGTACCTCTTGTGGTACGCGAACAAGTTGCAGCTTGAAGCCCAATTCATCAGTGCGGGCATTGTTCAGCAGACTCAATGTTTTTTCAATGTGCTGCCCACTGACTTCAAGTCGTACGTCAGAACACGACATGTCAATTTTTGACGTCATGTTTGCTGGTTCACAGTTTAGTGGCATCTTCATTTTACCTTGCCACTGGATCATATTTTGTATCTCGTCCTTCACTGGTTCAGTGTACCTTCTATTAAAGGCGTGATTTCGATCCTTTAGCTTGACAGCGAAGTCGTTGAGTTCTGTCAATGACGGACTGGGGCGTTGTAAGTGCCGGGGGTCGCTCAGAAATCCATTGACTAAGATCTCAGGTCTTCTATATTCAAGCGTCTTCAAAATTTGGTCGGGATCGGCAGCGGTATAAAGCAACGCTGACACCGATTCACGCGCTTCATGGCGTAGGCAAGAACGAAGTCTTGCTAGGTTCTCTGCAGGCGAAAATTTGTAAAGCCAGGCAGAGTCCCTGACTGCTGCCATGAAAGGCAGCCATTCGTGACGAGCGCCACTGAAAAGTGGAAGCTCAAGGACTTGTCTTTGTGGCGACCTTGATGTCGCTAAGTCCTTCAATGCATCTGCTTAATCACATCTTCTTCTCGAGAAGGTGCGGTCACGTCGCTCCCCCCCTTTCATCCCTCCGTCGTGACCTCTTCTTTTTTGATAGGCAGGTGTCCCAAAGGAGAAGCGGTTACGTCGCTCCCCCTCCTCCATCTCATTATGGTACGGCTCAAGATTGCCGCAGTCCCTGTCAGCAGACGCATGCCGATCGACCCAGTCCACACGTTAGGAGTTACAGAACGCGTAAAGCAGTTTCTCGCGGCCCCAGCCCCACCACTCAGAGGTGAAGACTTTATCTCACCTAAAGAGGTCAGGAAGGAGGCCTCTAAGCTTAACAAGCGCAAATCACCCGGTCCCGACGAGATTCCAAACACAGCGATTACTATGCTGCCTAGGAAGGGTCTGGTGGCACTCACCCGTATCTTTAATGGGATACTGCGCACTGGTCATTTCCCATCTTCGTGGAAGATCGGCAAAATTATTGTTCTCCCGAAACCAGGGAAAGATCGTCATCACCCAGAACATTACCGACCGATTACACTGCTGTCCAATTTAGCCAAGTTGTTCGAACGCCTACTATTACTTAGGATATCCCCGCATATCCAGCTTAGGCCTGAACAGTTTGGTTTTAGAGACAGCCACAGTACCACTCTTCAGCTTGTACGAGTGCTCCACCACATGGCCTTCGAGCTAAACAAGGGCAGGCGCACAGTCGGAGTCTTTCTCGATATGGAGAAGGCTTTCGATCGAGTTTGGCACGAAGGCTTAATACACAAGCTGTTAGAGACGGACATCCCTCCGATGCTCGGGCGAGTAATAGCCTCGTTTCTGGACAAACGAAGCTTCTATGACTCGGTCGAGAACAACCAGTCAGCATGTAAACCCATTAGAGCAGGGGTACCTCAAGGCAGCTGCCTATCGCCACTGCTATACGCGTTATACACCAACGACATCTCCACTCTCAGTGACTCCGGTCTAGCTGAAGGTGTTGAAGACGTCATCCTAGCCCTTTACGCGGACGACAGCGCCTATATGTCCTCCTCCCGCAAAGCTAGTTTAGCAGCCAAAAAAATGCAGCGACAATTGGACACTTTGCCTGGCTGGCTGGACAAGTGGAGGATAGCCGTTAATGCCAGCAAGACATCAGCATTATTGACCGGCCTGCAAAAGTTTCTCCCACCGAAACTTGTGTTTCGAGGTCAAGTTATTGAGTGGCAACCCAGCGTAAAGTACCTAGGTTGTATTATAGACCGCCCCTTGCGCATGCGCAAAATGCTAGACCATGTGTCAGCAGGTGCGGTCGCGTCACGGGCGTGCCTTAGACCGGTACTTTCCTCTGACTTGCCACTCAGAACCAAAATTGTACAAGCCTGTACAAGTTGTACATACGGTCGAGACTGACCTATGCAGCCCCTGCTTGGTACGGTCTTCTATCTTCTACCAGCAAACTTAAGCTCCAGGCAGTCCAAAATAAGTCGCTGAGATTTATCACCGGCGCGGGACGCTACGTCCGCAACTCCACCATCGCTAGAGACACCAAAACCGAGTCACTCGCAGAGTTCATATCTGGCTTGTCGAAACGATTATTCACCCGCGCGGACAACAGTCACCATACACATCTTAGGGGCATAGCACCCCTACACGCCTGCCCGCCGGAAGGCAGGGCTCTCCCCCGAGAGCTTATTCCTGTGGGTGAATAAGTTTACTTATTCATCCTCCTACCTCCTTACCCTCCTACCCTCATTTCATTCCATTCTTATTGCCCATTTCGCCTCTATTTTATTTCTGCTTTTATTTCTGTTTTTATTTCGCTTTTATTTTTATTTTATTTTCGTTTTTGTTTTGTTTTTTGCTTCGTTTTTATTTTATCTCTTCTTCTTTTCTTTTGCTTTGTTTTTACTTTTGTTTTATTTTGTTTTATTTTGCTTTTATTTATTTTTTTATTTTTGTTTTTATTTCTGGCACCTACGTTCGTACACTATTTTCTGCTTTCTGTATCGCTTATGGCGACAAAATTATTACCCACAAGGGGGCCTGAAAAGTAGGCCTCCTTTCTAATATTTCACCGGGGGTGTTCAGCACCCCTGAGCCTCTGCCCGGGTCATGGTGGGAGGTAAATTCCCCTCCCCCGACACCCGCACCTCAACACCAGAAGGGTGTAATGAGAAGATACCCACGAGCATGCCGAAGAGGATATGGTAATTGCAGTGACGCAGCATGTCCCTCTTCCTTGTTCGGCGATACACCCCCTTCCGGGTGTCGTTGACTGATGTCATTCTCAGCCTGTGTCGTACGTGGGAGCAGAGGACATTCCAGGTCCCCGCCGGCATCCACGCGACGTGCAAAAGTGATGCCGAGGTCATCCTCAGCCTGTGACGTGCGTGGGAGCCTAGGACGTTTCATGTCCTCGGCGGTATCCACGCGACGTGCGAGTGTGCGGCCGATGTCATCTTCAGCCTGTGGCGTGCGTGGGAGCAGAGGACCTTCCATGTCCCCGCGGACTTCCACGCGACGCCGGTGTGGGGGGCCTTGGACCTCCCTGTGTGGGTTGCTAGGGTGCCAGCGTGGGAGGCTCAGTAGCGCCCCTCGCTTGGCTGTGTGGTATGAGCGCAGGGTGCTCATATAAGCCCCACGCTCCTCTTCAATACGGCGTAGGCGGCAGGTGGTACCACTTTTATCTGCGACGCCTGGCGTAGAGAGCTCCATCGACGCTTTACTTTGGCGCCTCGAGCTCCCCTCCCCCCGTATGGGAGAGACGTTGCGTACCACCGACCTGGCCGTGACGACGCTATCGTGAGCGTCGTTATGTGTGTCTAGTTCAACCCGTGATGCAGTGAGAGTTGACCTAGCTTTAGTTCCCAGTGAAGAATCGTCATTTCTTATTTCTAAAATTTGAAGCTCAAGCCGTTTTTTAATAATATTTTCTTGAGCTTCCATACTTTCTTTTGCCGCTTCCATACGTTTATTTTCTATTTCTATACGTCTTTTTTCTACCGCTCTTTCGTACTGCAAACGCTCCGCAATTTTTTGCAACGCTTCGAGTTCCGCATTCTGTATACGCACGCTGGCCGACGAGCATCCTGTCCTCGTCGACACAGCACCGACAGCGCTGGACGCCGTCGTGGGGCGTACCGACTCGGGTACGTTAATCCCCCGTTCATCGTGGCCAGCCTTTGACGCGGCTTTTTGGCTACGTGTGTTAGGCATTGTACTTTTTATTTTTAAATAAGCACAACAAAATTGAATCCCAACACGAACACAAATGCACATACACAGTAAAATTTAAACGAGCACAAATATCAAATATGAGAACAGATAGTTGTATGGAGTTACACCTTAGTACTAACACATAAGCAAAATATTTCAGAACAAGAGAAAGAACCCAAATATTTAAAATTGAAAAACAAGTGTTACGGAGCTTGTCACGTATACACATATATTTAAAAATTAGGCGTAGGTACACAGATTAAATAATTTAAAATAATTGTTTACCAAAATTATTGGAACAATTAAGATGGCCTGGCTTGTACAATATACTTACATACATCTATTCAAAATAACCACACCGAATATTAAATACACTTATGCATATAATATTTAAAATCAAAACAAGTACCCGATATAATACAGAGTACGAGTTATTCAAAAATAATTATTTTATAATTTCGTAAAATTAAAATAATATTTCAAAGTATGCGTTTCATTTTCAACACGTTAATGCACACATAAGCACACGCGACTGCACGTGTGCACATATACATCAAAACATGTACCCGATATTACACAAAGATAGGTACAAGTTATTCAAAATTATTATTCAAAACATTGAAATAATAATAATAAGTATACGGATGTACAAAATAGGCGTACGCGTATCAATTAAAATAAACACACGAAAATAGGTACGCGTAGACATTAAATTCAAAAATATTGTTTTTCAAAGAATATTGAAAAAACAATCGTAAGTAGGTAATCGAGTTGTACCAAACACATATACGCACATCAATTAAATAACCACACGGAAATGCGCGTATAGACATAAAATTTTAAAATATTATTGAGTCTTCAAAACTATTGAAGTACTCTTTGTACTCGAACAACTTTGTGGTGAACTCGCACAAAGCACTCGTAGCTATGTACACATAAATTTAAAATAGCTACACGAAAATACATGTATACATACACGTTTAGAAATATAAAAATTATTGTTACAGAAAATACTGAACAATAAGAAGGTCTAGCTTCATCAATTTAAAAACCACACCAAATACACGTATACATAAATTTAAATGTTATCACTCAAAAAAGTATCGAAGTGTTAAGAAGTACATAAATTGCACAACGTATGTATACGCACATCAATTTATATAAGTGCCTACAAGAGACGTATACATGGATTCAAAAATGTTATCACCTCAAAGAAAGTTAAAGTGATAAGATAAAAGTACATAAGTTGTACAACATATGTATACGTACAAAATTTAAAATAGGCACGCGGAAGTACTTGTATACATAGATGTGAGAATATTATTACTCAAAAGAATGTTTAAGTAATAATAACAAGTACGCAAAGGCGTACCACACATGTATACGTACAATAATTTTAAAATAGACGCTCGCAAGTACGTACACACGGAAATGCGCGTGTTAAAAAATATTATTTTTAAAATTACAAAAATTTAAAATAAATTTAAAGTACTTATTTTAGTACACGTCAATTATGCGAGCATATATACATATAAAACATGTACAAGAAGTTCCCGATTGCACAGGAGTAAAAAAAAAAAAATTTTTTTTTTTTTTTTTAATTAGGTTTTTTTTGAAAAAAAAATCAAATAATAATAAAGAGCACGATTTTTGCATGGAATAATGTATTCCTATGTATTTAAGGCATATACACGAAATTCCCATATGCCTAAGAGCTCAAATTATTACGATTTGGATTTTCACAAGTTTTCCGAAAAATTAAAATTATTATTAAAAGTACACCTTCCGCAAGGAATACGTGCACGAACGTAAATTCAAAATAAGTACACGAGATAACACGCATGTACAAGACGTTTTCAAAATTAAAAACTGAAAATTTAAAAATTTAAAACTGAAAAGTTATGAAAATTAAAAAATTTCGAAATTCAGGAAAATTAAAATATTTTAAAAATTATAACTAGTACACGCATCATAAGTAATACGTGCACAAACGTAAATTTAAAATGAATACACGGTATAACACGCGCGTATAAGACTTTTTCAAAACTTTAAACTGAAGAGTTATGAAAATTTATAAAAACTGAATTTCAGGAAAATTAAAAAAAAAAATTAAATTTATAACTAGTACACGTATTGCCCGAAATACGTATACGTAGGTCACCACGATTTATTTTTAACGTTTTCACAACGACTCTCGTGAATTTAAACGTTTTACAAAAATTTACGTAATTTGAAACCGAAAATGACCCCAATAATTACGACACACAGAGTTATAAAAAATACACGAAACAATAGGTAAGCACTCAAAAATAAAGACTTAGTGTCAATAATTTCACTTTACTTACGGTTCATACACTTTTTACACTTTTCTAAATTAACACTTTTTCACAAAAATAAAAATTCACTTTAAATTACTTATAACTTCGGAACTTTACGGATTACCTAAGGATCTACACAGGTTGTGATCCGGCTACCGAAGGACCAAATAAACTGTTGCGGACAGAGCTAGTGGACTGTAGGTTTATCGAAATATGGGCTCTGAAAAAGCCCACTGTAAAATTGAAAAAAAATGAAACAAATTGGATTCTGCTTGCAACAGCTTATATTTGCCTTAAACGCAATTTACACTTATATCGACAACACATTTAACATTTCACAAAATTATAATTTACAAACACTTATCTATAAATTACAAACACTTTCTTTAAAATCGTGATTTTAATTTACGCTTCACTTATTTTACTTAACTTCTACGAATTTTCTTGATTTATAAAAATGTTACTTCTTTCTTAAAGTAATCTTGAGTTATAAAAATGTTGGTTCTTTCTTGACATATATATATAACTTGTTCTTTCTTCAGTTGGTTTCTTCACTTATTTTCCTGGAACTGTTGAACTTTCACTGCATACTGTATGAAAATTGCGTCTCCTTTTATACTTTTTGGTCTAGGAGGAAATGTTCAAATCATTTATTTTAGACCAATCAGAGAACGTTGTTTTTATTTTGGAAACCCAATAACCAGTTCAAACCGGTATTTTCCAGATTTTTACCTCGAACTTTCTAATTTAATATTGGGCCGAGCCAGTAATTTAATATTTTTCAATGGTGTT
Source organism: Apoda limacodes (assembly GCA_946406115.1). NCBI lineage: Eukaryota > Metazoa > Arthropoda > Insecta > Lepidoptera > Limacodidae > Apoda > Apoda limacodes. The sequence continues at coordinate 16,663,789 of OX291546.1, forward strand.
TTTGTTCCGAGCCATTCTCCCACTTTCGTCTGTGCTCTGATTGGCTGCTCATTTTCATATAAATATGAGGCTTCAAAATCTGTTTTCGAACTTTTAGTAAAAATTTTGACTTTTTACATTTTTTATTTTACTACTACGTCAGTTGTGTTTTGCATAGTATAAAAAATCAATTGGCATACATTTATGTCTAGAAATGAATGTGTGAGAACCAAAAAACACATGTGGTTCACTTTACAGTATTGCTAAAAAATCGAAAAGTCACGTTCTGACAGTAGCTTTTTTTCTTACTTGCTCTGGGTCCGGCCGCCTCCGTGCGTGCCTATTGAGGTATGTTAGCGTCGGCGTCTTCATCCCTATAGATGCCACCCCCTCCGTTCCGCCATCCCCCCAATAGGGGCCGGGGAGTAAGGAAGCGACAGGTATGGTCGCGTTCTCAGCCACCGGCAATAGTGGCCCGTAACCTTTTTACGGGACAGGTTACTGCCGCGGACGGCACTTTCGCCGCAGCTTTCCCGCCGTCGCGCCCTCCGTCGGCTGCGTCTATGGCCTCAGCCCGCTCGGGCACCACGAGCTACGCCACTTCGGAGACAGGTGATGAGTATGAGTATTTTCAAGACGAGGAACTCCCCGCCATGCTGTCTCCCATCCTGGCCTCTCCTCCATCGGACGGCGTCTCGCCGCGTAAGGTAACAGCCGGCCCTGCGGCTAACTCAGAAATAGTTTTACACGCCCCACCGGCGTCGGCACCCTGCGACGCCTCATTGATGTCACCATCGACGCCATTTAATCCGCCACCGCGTGCCCACCCGCCATCGATCGCCATTAAATCAACAAGCGACCCACGTAGGACAACGGGTCGTGAGGTACGTCCTTTCTCTCTGAGCCCAATCAAAAACCCAGCTGAGCAAGCCCGCGCGGCAGCCAAAGAGATGATAACCGCGCCCATCAACCTCAATCAAGTCAAGTTCGTACCCGGTGCAACAACGACCCCGCCGCAAGTAGCAGCGACCGATGTTGCCGATGCTGTCGTACAAATGGACACAAATTCACCGCTAGCTACCGGCCAGTCCTACGCGCAGGTGTCGGCCATCCCGGCCCAGCCTACACCTGTCCAGCCCGAAAAGCCTAAGGAGAAGGAGAAAGCCAGGTACCCACCGATCATTGTTGAGAATCTGCCACAATGGTCGGTACATCTGAAAAAATTGCGCTCCCTCTTAAAGCACGCGCCGCACGCACGACCGTTTGGCAAAGGCGTGCGATTCATACCACAATCGGCGGACGAATATAGGGTGGTGGCGGCCTATATTGATGAGCTCTCCAAGGCTGACAGTACAGTGTCATGGTACTGTTACAGCCTTGACAACGAGCGGCCGCAGAAAATAGCCATCAAAGGACTCCCCATAGACGCACCGTTGGGGGAAATATCCGAAGAAATGGAAGCACTTGGCTTTCCTCTGTCGCACATACGGCAAATCCCGGGGGCGAGAGGCCGCCCCGTTTGCATTTACTTCGGCCAACTACTAAGAAGGTACGACCCAAAAGAGCTCCAAAATATTTATAATATCACGGAGCTCCTAAGCATGTCCGGCGTAACAATCACTGCGTGGAAAGCGAAGCCCGGGCCGGCGCAGTGCCACAGGTGCCAAGCCTTCGGCCATTCATCGGTCAACTGTCACCGTCCGATCCGATGCGTGCGCTGCGGAGAGGGCCACCCCACGGCGGACTGCAAGCGCGACAGAGAAGCCACCCCAACGTGTGCTAACTGTATGAGAGAGCATGCGGCAAACGACAAGTCGTGCCCAATATACAAGAGGGAGGCGCGTAAGATGGGGGTGAAAAGTGCCCCCGCCGCCCCGAAACAACCACCCCCACGGGCAGAAGCGCCACTACCCCTGCCAGTACTGGGGATACAAGAGTACGACCGTACACAGGGTCCAACCCTTATGCCCCCCGCCAACCCCCCGACGGACAGAACACAACCCCCACGCAAAAAACGGACGTAGAGAGGTCGCAAAGGCAGAGGAAAATTGTCAACACAACAGCATGAAGGTACGCCTGCCTTAGTTCCCTCAGTCGAGGCACAGATGGCGCCACCGCCGATTGTTGCCCCCCCCCCGCCGTTGTTGCCGCCCCTCCAGCTCAAACGCAAGCCCCGCCTATCCAATTTAAACCCCCCCCCACCCCCTCAACCCCTCATCCCCGCACGTTCGCATGCCCCGTCCACAGCTTTTCAGCGAAAGGTAAGCTTCCCTTCAGCTGCTACCACCCCCGCACTACCCCCCAGGGGTCGCGCACCTTATGTTGCGCCAGTTCACTGTGTCTCGCCATTGTCTCTCAACATTGCCAGAGCGTCCATCGCCGCACTTAATGCAGCTATTGAGGCCATCGCAGTCGGTCAAAATCCGTTGCCCGCTCTACTACGCGGCCTACAGCAGCTTACCCACCTCCTGGTCCAGGAATTCTCTTCAATCTAAGGATTGTATACTGGAACCCAGGGGGGGTAAAAGGTAAGACCGATGACCTCAGGTTGCTAGTCCAGCAGCATGATATTCATATTGTGCTGTTGGGCGAAACCAAGTTACGACCTGAGCAACCATTATGTCTACCTAATTATTTCGTCTACAGGCGGGACGAAATAAATGCCACAAATAACATCGCTTACAGGGGCACAGCAGTGCTGATTCGTAGAGACCTTGTCCACGAAAGTTTACCCCTGCCAAGCTTTGTCTCAACTCGAGCGATAGGCATTAAACTAAAAGTCGGTAACACCGAACTTAAGGTTTATGCCGCCTACAAACCACCTAAGGTGCCTTTCATTTCCGGCGATATAAAAAATATTATGTCCGACGACACGCCCACACTTATACTCGGCGATCTCAACGCCAAACACCGACAATGGGGTTCAAGAATTTCATCCAATGAAGGTAGAGATTTGAAAATCGATGCCGCGGCGCACAATTACGTTGTAATTGGTCCCGGCTCCCCCACTCATTATCCCTCTCAGGACTTATTTCAACCAGACGTACTAGACATAGCACTAGCCCGTAATATCAATTGGCCCATCTCTTTAGAAACCCTCCATGATATCGATTCGCAACACCTTCCCATTTTACTGGTCCTCGGAGTTTCTATTAGGGATAAACCTCTACCACCAATGAAAAACTTCACGGACTGGACAAAATATCAAGAATTACTAAACTCATTTAAACTCCCACCCGGTGGCCTGTCTACCCCACAGGAAGTGGAAACAGCCACTCAGTCACTTACTTTTGCTATCTCCTCCGCACTTGCTCAGTGCACCACGTCTGCCAAGTCAACCTCGGGGAAAAGTTTACTACCGGCACATCTCCGTAGTAAACTTAACCAAAAACGAGAGCTTCGCAAACTGTGGTGCCGAACTCGTTGCCCAACAATTAAAAAAGAGTTAAATAAGTTAGGTACTGAGCTATCGAACCAAATTTCAACTTATCGGAAATGGTCTTGGGATAACACAATCTCAAAAGCCAGCGACAACGATACCGCTCTATATCGTTTAGCTCGCTGTATGACCAACACCCCTGCACCCATACACCCCCTTGTAGACACGCTAGGTAACCGTCTGTACTCAGCTGAGGAACGCGCGGGTTTACTGGCGGACCATTTCGAGGACCAATTTAGGCCCAATCCCATTGTCGACCACGCCCACACAACATTGGTTGAGGAGCGTATACAACAGACCCTTACTAGTCATATCGACCCACTTAGAGGTGATGATTTTATCTCCCCTAAGGAGGTCAAAAAATTTATATCTTTTTTAAATAAAAAGAAATCCCCCGGCCCTGACGGAATTCCGAACACGGCCCTATTAATGTTGCCTAGGAAAGGTCTTGTGGCCTTAACCCGTATTTTTAACGGAATCCTGCGCACAGGTTTCTTTCCCACGGCCTGGAGGACAGGCAAAATTATTGTCATACCGAAGTCTGGCAAGAGCCGCCAGAAACCAGAGCATTATCGCCCGATCACTTTACTTTCTAACATAGCCAAACTGTTCGAACGTCTTTTATTGAAAAGGATATCACCTTTTATCAATCTAAGGCCAGAACAGTTTGGTTTTAGAAGTAATCATAGCACCACTCTTCAGCTTACTCGCGTCTTACATCATATGGCCTTCGAGATGAACAAGGGCAGGTACACGGTCGGGGTCTTTCTCGATATAGAGAAGGCTTTTGATCGTGTTTGGCACGCCGGCTTATTGTTCAAACTCTCTGAGACCAATTTACCCCCCATGTTCGGGCGTATAATAGCCTCCTTTCTGGAGGGGCGGAGTTTCTATGTTTCGGTTGACAATAAAAACTCCCCTATTAAGACCATTACAGCGGGGGTCCCACAAGGTAGTTGCCTTTCCCCTCTGTTGTATGCACTTTTCACCAATGACATTCCTACGCTTAGCGATAGCGGTCTATCGCCAGGCACACAGGACGTCACCCTAGCATTGTATGCTGACGACAGCGCGTACATGAGCTCATCCCGTAAGTCCCATTTAGCTGCCGCTAAAATGCAGCGATTATTGGATATCCTACCGTGCTGGCTTGACAAGTGGAGGATAGCAGTAAACGCCTCAAAAACGGCAGCCATCTTAACCGGCCAACAGAGACTATTACCTAAGGAGCTGGTATTCCGCGGACAGGTAATTGAGTGGCAGAGCAATGTGAAATACCTTGGCTGCTTTATCGACCGCAGGTTGCGCATGACCAAAATGGTCGAGCATGCGACAGCCAGAGCGGTCGGCGCCAGGGCGGCCTTAAGGCCACTATTTTCATCTGACCTGCCGCTTAAAACCAAAGTCCGGCTATACAAGCTCTATGTTAGGTCCCGTTTGACGTACGCCGCGCCGGCTTGGTACGCATTGCTATCCGCCACTAAAAAGAGAAAGATCCAAGTTGTGCAAAACAAATCGCTGAGGATAATAACGGGCGCTCCGCGTTACGTCCGCAACGACACAATTGCTAGGGACACAAAGGCAGAGCCGATAGGTGAGTTTATCGCCAGACTGGCCGCCCGGCTGTTTGACATGGCGGACAACAGTGCGCATCCACACTTAAGGGGCATTGCGCCATTACATGCCCGCCCACCGGAAGGCCGACCTCTCCCTAGGGAGTTAATACCCCCAAAAAACTAAGCCTCTTGCTTGGTTTTTGTATTGTCAAGATTGCTTAAATTGTTTTTATTATTATCATTTTTATATTTTTTCAAATTTTTCGTACTTTTCGAAATTTTTTCACATTTCTTCCCATTTTGGTTTTATTATTCTGTTTCTGGTTTTTGTTTATTCCTTCTTCGCCACTTCCACAATGTGGCCACTAACTTGCTGACAGTGGGCCTGAAAAGTAGGCCCTCTCTAAACATTCACCGAGGGTGCGCTCACCCTCGAGACTCGCCCGGGTCATGGCTTAAAATATTTAATTTAACTCGACGCCCGTACCTCTTTTACCCGTCAGGGGGTAAAGAAGATGTCCACGTACTAGCTCCACAGAATTCCACATTCCCTTTCATATTTACTGTCCATCCCGCTTTTATTTTATTTTCGTTTTTATTTCGCTCGTTTTTATTTCGCTTTCTTTTTTGATTTTGTTTTTACTTTTACTTTTGTTTTGTTTTATTTATTTTTGCTTCGTTTTTATTTTTACTTTAATTTTATTTTTAACTTGCTTTTTTGTTTTGCTTTGTTTTTACTTTTGTTTTATTTTGTTTTATTTTGCTTCTATTTTTGTTCTCATCTCTGGCGCCTAATCTCGAATATTATTTTCTTCTGTATCGCTTATGGCGACAAAATTATTACCCACAAGGGGGCCTGAAAAGTAGGCCTCCTTTCTAATATTTCACCGGGGGTGTTCAGCACCCCTGAGCCTCTGCCCGGGTCATGGTGGGAGGTAAATTCCCCTCCCCCGACACCCGCACCTCAACACCCAGAAGGGTGTAAGAGAAGATACCCACGAGCTCCACAGAAGCCGTGACATTTTCAGGAACTAGCAACTTTGAGTTTTGATAAAACTAGTTGCGTAGTTTTTTGAAAGTTCATTTTTTGCGCGTATGTCGACGGTGCAACGTTACTGTTGCTGTCCGTCCGTAACAATAGTGCTTTTCTCAAACATGCGTGCAAAAAAATAATTATATTGACAACTGTAGGGGAGTTTTGTTGACCGACATAATGTTTATTATGCGCTTTATGTCGATAATCCAACTAAAGAGAATTAGCCAAGATTTGTAATGTGTCATACAGAATTTATGTCTTTTTAACTTAGCTGGATTATGACATTAAACGCATTGAAGCAGTGAACAAACCGCACCTTGTATAAACAATAATAAAAAGAGTTTAGGTAATTTTGCCGCCAATATGCCGCGTTCAAATTTTGTTTTATTTTTTTACTTTTTTAATTAATTTAATGGCGCATTCTTTTTGTTGTGCCAGCCCGGAATTGAAACAAAACTAACTCTCTTTAATTATTAATTTTCGGGTGATATCAATGTAGGGGCACTATAGTTTTTTCATCACACGTAGGGGAGGATTGGCACCATTCGTACACTTTTTAGATTTCGATTTTTAAAAATTCTGATATTTGAGATAAATTACTTAATCAATTATTATAATCTGATTCACACATTCAGCTACTTAATCGAACAGTATGGAGTCTTTATCTTTTAATATAAATATATGAATCTAATTTTAGTAAAAGCTGTCTTATGTACGAATCTACCCCCATATAGGGGTACATTCGTACAAAGGTAGGGGAACATTCGTACGGTACCTTGGTGGTAGGTACAGTTTAAATGAAACAGTGAATTTTTTTTTGAAATCGTATTAATTGGCATTTAAAATAAGAACGATGTAATAAACTAAATGACAAACTTTTGAACACACCAACCATATTATCTTCTTAGGAAAATTATATCAATTAGGAGAAAATACATTATATTGTACAGACTACAGTGGTTAGAAATACAAATCAGTCAATCAGATATCAACATTATAGTTATTTGGTGTATCAGACACATGTACAAGATAAACAAAGTCTTAGTAACTAATTATTGCACATTGTATTGCGTAATGAAATCAATGGAATGTGAATAATTTAGATGTCCTAGCTGTAGTGACTCCTAGAGATTTTGGGTAAGGGAGAATCAATGTGACATCAGAAATGTCAACGGAATGTGCCTCAATATTAGGAAACACAAACGAGCAGGATTTTCCATTTTACTATTAAAACTATTAAAAAAAAATATTCATGTGGGTACATTCGTACAGAAGGGGGGGGGGGGGTACGAGTACTGTACTGAGTAGGTGTACAAACCTGCCCTGAAGGTCATGAAAGAAAGATTTTTATCCACAAATTAATCATTTGTAAAACCCCACAAAACAGGTACATTATTATTATCGTGATTGTAGTTACTTACTAATGAGTTATAATCCTATGAAAATTGCCACTTCATATAAGCACGAAACACCGAAAAACGTTGACAAAATATTTACTTCATTTACATTATGTCCTCTCGTGTTACTCGCAATGGCCGCACTGGCGGCTAACTTCATTGAAAACTGCCGGCCACCCAAGCCTACTCACACATGCAAAGCCATAATAAATACGCCGTTTTAACAAGCCGTAGTAGTGACTGTACGAAGCTTCCCCGTGTACGAATGGTGCCAATCTTCCCCTACTTGTAAACAAACTGCCATTGTAAAATCAACGGTGTGCGAGTCCAACTCGTATTTGACTAGTTTTTCAACTATTTCATCATTAGGTAAACTGATAACCATGGCAACGGTAAGTCGTTGAACACCAGCGCTCAGACCAGATCAGTTTGGAGATGTAAACAGGAAGTCTTAGTGTCCAGGACCGAATATCTATATAATCATGTCTTATTGATGATATGATTATTGTTTGAACGTTAATCGGTCTATAGGTAGCGACGCCTAATTGGCCTGCCTAATAATAGAAGTAGTGCTAATTATATTATTCCGATCTCAAGATGGTTAACAAGCACACTGGACATTAATTAGGTTTTAGAATGATTGCGCATTTGTGGAAGGTACACGTGTTTTAAGTAAATAGAAAAAGTGAAATGTCATGGGCTTAACAATAGGTGTATTGTCTTTTTGTTTGTCACATTTTGTGAATTAGTACAGTAAAAATGATGGGCACAATTTTATTTACGTAAGCAGTGAAACCAACAGACCGTAAGAACTTGTACCTATCCCCGACGATAGTGAATTTCGTAAAACCTTACGATCCGGCAAATATGTAGCCGTAAGTAGTACATGGAGCCATTATGACGTACGTAACCGACAAAATGTCAGTAGAATTTGCATAAATTAAGAATTTCGTCGATATTCAAATTAAGGACTAGTAGGTAAAAAACAATATAACGGTCTAGACACCTAAGTACGTATACTGGCGACTGTTCAGGCTGTTAGACGTTATTACAGGTTGTTATTATCTAAAAATCGGCCAAGTGCGAGTCAGACTCGCGCACGAAGGGTTCCGTACCTTTATCTATAAAAACGGCAAAAAAATCACGTTTGTGGTATGGGAGCCCCCCTTAAGTATTTGTTTTATTTTTATTTAATTATTTATTAGAGAATACATAACTAAACATTCTATGAATATTTCAAGCGTCTACCTTTAGCCTTTATCAATATCGAGCAAAAAAATCACGTTTGTTGTATGGGAGCCCCCTTTTTATTTTTTTACTTTGTTTTTTAGTATTTGCTGTTATAGCGGTAGCAAAAATACATCTTCTGTAAAAATTTCGACTGTTTAACTATAACGGTTCATGAGATTTAGTTTGGTGACAGACGGACGGACGGACGAAAAGGGTCCTGTTTTCACCAAAGGTTAGTTTTGTCTCTTTCTTAAGTTTGGTCAACTTCGTGAGCCTATTGCACAGTCCATAGGACAGATAACAGAACTCGATGTCTATGGTTAACTAGGGTTTGTATGCAATGTCTAGGGAAGCATTCCCCACCGCACTACCTCACCACCCTTTTCTTACCTGTTTTTCGTAAAGATGTTCTACTCATATGATTCTAAGGTTGTTTTAATTATTTTTATGCAATATAGTGTATCTATCCATCTATATACATTTTTTTGTTTATAAACCTTGAAATTTGTATAATTTTTATTTTAATACTGGCTTTGCCCCGCGACTTTTCCCGAGAAAACACCTATATTTTAGATACAAAAAGCTCAGGGCAAAATTCTTCTGTAATCTAGACGCGATACCTATTTGCCAATTTTATTAATGCGTATCTATTCGGCCGTTATGGATATAATTCCGGTTGATAGATCTTTATTTCCCAGTATAATTTAATAACATTATACTTATGTAAATCGAAAATTCGTAATCGGATTATTTATTATCTGCATTCACTTTATGATTCAAGTACCAAAACGTCATTCTGACTAGCTCTTTAACGAAAGATCATTTAAGGAATAATTGACGTACTGTTACCAAAGCGTGATTAATCATTAATATTGTCGCTAAAACGCGCAGTTTTGATATGACCAAACTTAGCAATTCGAAAAAAAGGCGATGTGGCATCGATACAGTCACAAAATCGCCGATCGCATCGTGTTTGCTAAGCCCTTAGTGATTCAATTCAATTCAATTCTTTATTTGCTGCAGTATAGGTACAAAATGATCTTAAATATAAACATGTTTCCTTACTATACGCTACCACTTTCAGGCATGCTAATGTTATTTGTAAATAAACAAAGCAGAGATAGTAAAATTAAAACTTAACTTATTAGAATTTAAAATACAAACAGTAATTAAAAATAAAAAACATAACTTAACAATTACAGATTTATGTACAATATACATACTATAACTAGAAATCAACTTAAACTTGAGCCGTAATGGACCTTTATTGATTCTGTGACTTATTTAAGTTGTAAATATTTTTAGTATTACATTATATACAGTCATTTAAAATTTATCATTTAAAAATTCGTTAACACTGTAATAAGCCTTGCTCACTAGGAAAGCTCTTAAGTTTTTCTTGAATTTGTACATGATATTTTCCAAGTTAGTAATACATTTAGGTAACTTGTTGTAAACAATAGGCGCCATACAAAATATACTATGCTCCATTTGCGTTGTTCTACAAGGTATAAATAACACTGAGTGAATTGCAATAACAAGTGATTTTAAGATTGGCGAATTTGCCTAAATTTGTACGTACTGTTACAGGGGAGACCCGAAATAATTGATTGATTGATTTTTGGAAATAGAAGGGGCGAGTGGCAAGTGTGTAGCTTTCTGACCGGACTAGATACGACTGACTGGACCCGATGGCTCTTCAGCCTACCAGTATTACAGGACTGCTGACATTGCGTTTGTCTAAGCAACAAGTATTGCTAGTTACTAGCGTGTATGTATATATAACAGTACGAACATAGCAATTTCGTATAAATTGTAATGGCCTACTGGTGATGCTTGGAATTCGCATCTACTTAAATAAATTAAATAAAAATACAAATAACCATTCTCGAAATAACACGTGCAACATATCAGTGAGACACTTCTCACAAAGTTATAAAAAAATTTAAACAAACGAGCGTTCACAGTCATTTCATCTGCTAAGACACATTAACTAAACAAAAGCTTTTAGTAACTAAAAATCGAAAAGAGTAATAAATACTCTTAAAATGACAAAGTTTGGCTCGTAAGTTTTATGAATGCGAACCAAACGTTTGGGAACTTTAGCAACTTGACCCATCGCGTTAACAATTATAAAAAAAAATTGAATAAATCAAAACAACCTATGATCCACCACAAACGGACGCGCTATCTCCAAGGTTATACGCTTCTAGCTATTTTTATTACCACACTTAACATTAATCTTTGTATAACAGTATTACAACATATTTAAGCATAAATATGTTTAAGTAATGGGAGTTACCAGATCTCTATGGACAAACCCTATACGTCGCCTAGCCAATAAGGGACCTGGAACCAGAACGGGAAAAAGGATGGTGGGATGCAAGATACCCTTGTTTTGAGGTCAATGTCCAACATCGTACATTCAAGCTTATCAGTTAATGGGACTCACTCGTCCCTGGGGATAAATTAATTAAAAAAATTTTAAATTTTGTACTACTTTTAAAAATAATAATAACTTAACTGTAAATTAAAACGTAAAATTAGTCACTATGTTAATACAGTGTAGTGCTCTACAAAAGCAGATAAAACGAGCTAAGTATTCTAGACTTATATCTAATATATTGTTGCTTCAGTGACCTTTAAAAGTATTTGTAACTATTATAATCTAACTTGACAGATTTTTCAACGGTGAACAATTGACTGTGTTACCTAATAATAGGTAAGATAATCAAGTAATTTCCTTGAGCTGAAGAGATTCCAGCCGTAGTCACTGAAGCCTTTAATTTGTGTGTCATGTTTTATTGTACTGTGTGCTAACTTATTTATATGTAACTAGTTTTAGCCGGCCAAAAGGGGTTTATTTGAAGTTGGAGTTTCTTCCCCTTTTTAGGGTTTTGGGGCAGGAAAAGTCCAACCTTAACTAATTGCCCGAAGCGGTTAGTTAAGAAAATAGTCATAGTTTCGATGGTAAATTTTTCTCTTTTGCATTGAATAATATGACAGTAAAGTAGTTTTTCGTTTTATAACTGGTTTTTTTTTTTTTTACCAACCTTTTCCACGCAATTGAATTCTATGCAGTTAGTTTCTCTCAAGAAACCGTCAGGCTTTTATATCAAAGATTTACAAAAGGGGTAACCTATATATTATAGAAAGTAAATGGTTAGACAAATATCGATATACTATTATTTTACTATTATAAAGAGCTTCTGACTATCAGTTATTGTCTTCTTTAACGATATTGTATTGACTGGGAGTGTTCCTATTATAAAGATCAGAGCAGGACTGAGGGTTTGAGAATTGATTTTTCTTTTTACAGTAAATAAAAGGTACCTTAAAATAAATGATCAGTATAAAAACTGATTAGCCAATCAAGACGGACGTACGACAGCTTACAACTGATGGCGTCGTCACACACACATATATATATAAAAATTACATAAATGAATCCCCATGGGTTACAAACATTGGGCCTAGCACAATGTCCCAAACAAGAAGAGAATCGATCTATCTCACCTCAGAGTCATATTCAGATATGAAACTGCCTAAATCTCTGGTTTTCAGGTTACAATCTTAGTCAATACCTATGTTCTATATAAAGTGATTACCTATTACAATTATCTGAGTTGATAAATCACAAAATTATTACAGTTAATATTCATTGTAAAAGTAACTGTAAATATGACGCAAAATGCAATAATAGAACTTTAATCGCTATCCAAGCTGGTTTTAACAGCAAGTAACAATCTTTGGCAAAAATAACTATGAGAACTGACTGCGATACTGAAAATATCTAGACCCAGGATCAAATACCCACTCACCTCCAAAATAGACCTCGAAAATTATTTAGGTCTTCAGGGCTGAACTCCGAGTACGAGTGACAAATTTCGACGAGATTTTCATTAATTAAAATAATATATTAACCTAATATTCGCAATTTTTAGGTAAACCATTTAGTTAGTCATCCAACACTAGTAACTAATACCTTCTAAGTACGTCTAGGGTCCACCACAAAATACAGACACGGCAATGTCAGTATCGAGATACTTTGAAAATAAACTTTACAACTGTCTCTAGTTTTTAATCCACAGACGGCTCTTAGACATTTTTTTTTGTGCTCTAAAGACCTTTAATTTGATTGTTGAGTTTCCCCAGAAAACCAGTCCATATCGCAGTGTTGACGTCACATAAGCATGATACACTGATAATATTGTTATTTGGCTCGCTGATTTACCTAATGTATACAGTGCGTAAGAGAATTGATATAATTTTGTACACACATGTTCATCTATCTTGTATGTTATCTTCCAAGATAATTTTGAATCAATATAAAGTCCTTAGAATTTCATTTCTTCGATATTAACTATATTTTTACCGTCATATCTAATATCAATTGAGTCTTCTTGTATGTTCCTATTTTTAAATGTCATAATATTTGTTTTTTCTAGGTTAATTGATAAATTATTTAATGTCATCCAGTTAATTATATTGTCAAGTTCTTTGTATATTTGATTTTTATATTCTAATTTATTGTCATCTTTAACTATCATTGTACTGTCATCAGCAAAAAGTATTAATGGGTGCGTTACTGCTTTCGGCAAGTCATTGATGTATGATACAAAATACTACCTTTTGGTACTCCTGACTCTACAATTTTAGAACTTGAAACGTATTTTCTTTCGAGTTTAGTTTTTGGACAAATTCTTGTTATTTGGGTAACCTGATGTCGTTGTATAAGGTATGACTGTATCAGATTAAGTACTGGTCCGCGAAATTCCAAAAAAAATTAATTTGTTCAATAATATATTAAAATCTACATGATTGAACGAATTTGTTATATCCATGTCTAAAGCTGAAAGTATTTCATATTGTCTTTCTCGAGCTTTTTGTGGAGTGGTACTATTATGGTTATTTTTAGCTTGTCTGGAAAAACACCCTCTTCAATACACAAATTAAAAATATCGCTTAGTAATGGAGCTATGATCTCTGCTACATCTTTAACGACTTTCGTGCTTATTTCGTCATATCCTGTACTGTTAGTGTTATTTAGTGTTCTAATAGTCCTAATAACGTCATGTGGTGTCACAGGCTGCATAGGGAAGCCTGTTCAATAGATGTGACTCTACATTTGTGTCCATTTTTTGTCGGGCCCTTATTTATCTTTTGTGTCTGTGAAGAAAAAAAATGGTTAAATGCTTCTGCTATATCATATGGGTCTTGTATTATTTTATCGTCAATTTTTAAACTGTTTATGTTTTCTTTGGCTTTGTTTGTTTTTATTTTATTAATAACATGACATGTGGCCTTACCTTTATTTGTGGCTGTTTTTATGTAAAAGTCATTTTGTGATTTTTTGGTCAACTTTACTATTTTTTTCAGTTTATTTGAGACTATTTTAAACATACTTTTGTTTTGTTTGCTAGGAGAAAATCTACACTTCCATAATTAAACACGTTTACGTTTAGAGCATAGCCTAATGCCTTTTGAGATCCATTTTGGATGTTTATTTATTAATATTTTTATTTTTTTGACTGGAAAACATAGAACAATTTGAATAGCTCATGAAAGGCATTGAAAGCTTCATTTGAGCTTTTACTCTCATACACTTCTCCTAAAGTAAGATTTCCAATAGCTGTCTTAAATTTGTATATATTGTCTTCGCTATAGTCTCTCCTTTCTATATACCAGTGAGTAATGGAATAATTTTTCTTTGTTGGGAATCGTAGCATTTGTGCGGTATGATCCGATAGAGCGAATTTTAGTACCTCACTTTTACATCTTTGATCACTGTGTATGAAATTATCTAAGCATGTAGCACTACATAAACGGGTTGGCTGTTTTATTGCTTATTTCAAGTTGTAACTCTCAACTATTTCAGTGAATTCTTGAGAATATTAATTGATTTTGAGAATGTCAATATTGAAATCTCCACATATCTTTTTGTTTTTGTGGCTTTATTTGTTTGTATGTCATTCTATCTAGCTTCTCAAAAAAAATATCCATTGTATTATATTTAGGTATCCGGTATATGCAAATAATAATAATTTTATGTTCGATTAATTCTATGCCGCAACATTCCATGATATTAATACTTACCTTACCTTAACTTCATTAATTATTTTAAATTTATGATGGTTCCTGACCAATATACATGACCCACCACTTCTATTTTGCCTAACATAGTAACTAGCTAGTAAAAAGTAAGATATTGTTATGTAGTCATTGTCTCTAAGTATCATATTATGTTCTGTTATACATAAAATGTCAACAGGTTTATTTTTTAATGTCAATTCATCCAAATGTATATCCAATAGATCCGATTTGTTAGTTAATCTGTTAATGTTCTGATGTAATATATTTAAATGTTTATATACGAAAAAAATCAGAGTTTTTTTCTCTGGGAGTTTGTATCGGTGATTCTAATGTTATTTTGTTTTTGTCACAGGTTATGGTGTCACACTTTTGTTATTAATTAAATCCTTTTGGCAAGTTTCTATTTCAGGCATGTCAGTTTGTGTAAATGTATTTAATAGTTGGGGTTAAATTGTTTTTAAATCATTTATTTCCAACGTACGTTTTTTGTTATAAAATTTTAGTTTATTTTTGTATTCTATACAGAGCAGTACCTTATGTAGAGTTCGACATAGCTTAAATTTAAATAGTCTATTTTTGTATATCCACCTACTGTAGTCCATGTCTATGAATAAGGTATTATTATATTGTTGACATATAAATTTTAGTTCATAATTCATTTAGATATTTGTTATACGGAACTTCACATATAATAATATTGGTGTTAGTATTATCCTTAATCAGTTATCAGTTAATCTTCACAAATATTATAAGAACCATTGCTAATGAAACTTCAGCATTATTTTTTGTCACGGGGCTACATTTTTGTGCTTCATTTAAACCTAAATCTATAATACTTTGGTCCTGATTGTGTAAAATTGTGTTTAATTCTTTAAATTTGCCAAATTTCTTTCTATGTCGTTTTTTTGCTACCTACCTTTTTGTAGTACTCACGGGATCTGAGCATACTTTCTTTAATTGGTTTATTTGCTGTTTGATTTTTAACAATTTTGTCTAAATTCATTGTTTCACCAAGAAGATTCTCTATTTCTGCGTGTGCAGATTCTAGTTGTGTTTTTAATAGCTTAATCTCTTCCTTTAAATCCTCTACCTTGCCGTCGTAACCTGTTGAAATATCTGGCACACTGCGACATCTCGAATCAGATTGTATGGAAGTGAATGAAAGGTCCAATGACTCATTTACAGCTACTTTTTGACGTTGCCGCCTTGTTATATTGTCGCGTTCCATTTTTCGTATATTTATGTAATAACAAATATAAAACAAAAAGAGTTTCGGACCACTCAGTACTCACGTCTATGGAATTTCAAAGCGACACTTGATGCCAATGGGCTATTCCGCTTACTGGACTTTTGTTGAAATAATTGGTATGGTTTAAGTTTGCTATGTTTATGTTGGTTTCATCAGCTGTTATTGACAAGTATCGTATGAGTCATCAACTTGTTTCACAGTCTTTGTAACTGGCGTCCCACTTTTTTGAATCTCTATAACGTACACTGAACAATATTTTTATAGTTTTATCACTTTTTTGTACTTAAAATCCACTTATTATAGCTTATTTCTAGCTCTTATCTTTATCTTCAGCACTCACCTAAAGTCTTCACTTCGAATATTTATTTAAATAGCGTTTTCTCAAATTTGTGTTACATTAATAATTTATCCACGATTCCACGAGAATCCACTCAATATTTTCACAATATAACGATTGCACTTAATTATCACACAAAGAATTTTTTTTTATTGTATCCATAATTATAAACTGTTTGTTTTACTAAAAAAATTAAAAATGTGTGGAGCTAATGTAAGCGCGATCACAGCGCCAGGAGGGTTTTCATTGATTGATAAACAGTGAACTTACCAAATATATAGCAACACGGTTGTTACCAAGCAACTAGTGCTAAAACTTGACATTTTGACTACCTCGCAGCCTAGTTGGTGATGTAGTCGGCTGCTGTGCAAAGAATGCGTGTTAGATTCCCGCACTGGACACACAGCGGCGTCTGGCCCCAGAGAAATAGTCCAAAAATATTAAGACAAATACTTAAGAAAAATTCAAATCTTTAATTAAGGTTTCTTAAGGTTTTCTCATAGCCAAGATTTTGCTATATTCATTTCATAGCGGTACAGAAACTTTGTATTTAACTTTTGGCATCTATACTGAATATGATAAATACTACAGTGCCTTTTTTTGTTAGTAATTTCTTCCCATCACAACGGAGCATCCAATTGAGCTGAAATTTGGCACAGTGATAGCTGTAAAGACGGAAAAGGACGTAGGCTCGAAAAATTTAAAAGTTCTCGCAGGAATAAGCATAACCGAATTCTACGTGGCCAACTATAGCTACAGATGTAGCTCGATATAGCTAACTTTCTTATTACTTGATTATCACAGAGTTGTTATAGGAATACCATGCCGATAACTTAACTTATAACTTATAAAAAGCTCAGAGTTTATGAAGAAAGCTATGCCCAATGTTTGTTTATAAAATCCAGAACGAGGAAATCTTAAAACTAGCCGTTGTGGTGACGTATATGGGGGAGGGCCACTTTCAACAGTAGACTCCTCCAGGTAAAACGAAGCAACCCCTAAACGTGTTAAATTATTTTTATATTTATATATTCTTTCGTATATTGTTTTGTTAATCTCATTCACAGTGGTGCCACGCTCTAAGCCGTAACTCTGGTTTTCTTGTACGAATTTGAGATATCGAGGAGCAAAAAAAAGCTAACCTACATACATACACGCATACACACACACACACACACACACACACAGACACAGTGCGAAATTCAAAGATATATTTCCGAAGTCCAAATATAAACCGAATACAGATATTTTGAAGACGCTCAAATTGTTTAATTGCTCCTCCATGAAACTAGTATAGTAAGCGTCAGTATAGTCGAGCATATGTAGACGAAGTGACTGAGCGAGCTCAACTTTAGTGGTTATGGGTAAAAAATTACGAAAATGTCTTAGAAACCCTATTATTGCAAAGAGTCTTTTATGATTTTTGCTGCATCCAAAAGAAGAGAGTGTTTTTAAGGTCTAGGTGTACCGTTCAGTTGTTCCGTGGGGAATAAAAGGTATATACCTTGATCTTTGACTGATTTATAGTAAAAGACGTGAACTCCCCTGACTTTAACTTAGGGTAGTAGGTCCAAGTTAATTCTGGATAACATTTTTAGACAACCAATTATAATTGTGTCTAACAGGATTGATCTGGAGGTCATACAATTCACTCCATTCAATTATTTTACTGTAGTTAACGTTTATATTTATGTTTATGGTTTCAACTATGTATTCAACAGTAGCATCAGTATAAATTTGGAAATCGACTACTTATGGGTGGAAGAGAGATGATAATTTAAAACTTACAGTATTGAAGAAGATAGTAAATAAGAAAGGAGACAACACGCAACCTTGTAGGATGCCGGCAGTAGTTATGGTCCAGTCATGAAATTATTTTTTTAACTAGGTGTGCTGTCGACTGCCACACAAGTGACTACGAAACCACTGCAGGAGATATGAGTATACAGAGTAACAGTGTTAAATGCGTTACTAAAGTCCAATAGCGATTAAATGGTTTAATTGACTATTTTAGTGAGTACAGTAACCGTACCAGGATCATAACCAGGATAAATTACAGATTGCAAGGGACAGGTTATTTTTACTAAAAAAAGAGACTGAGTTGTTGATGTACAATCAGTTCTAGGATTTTAGGCAAGAACGGTAAAATGCAATTTGAAAGTTAATCGAGCAAGAAACAGGATGGAATTTTTTTGAGTGAGAGGAGTTTTACCAACCCCAAATTACTTCAGAAATTTCCTGATTTTACCTGGATCAACGTTTTCGAATAGCGTCTTTGTGTATCTTTACGCAACATATTGCAGCGATTTCTCTAGTGTTTGTATGTTTTTGAATTATTTACACAAGGATCAATTTAGCTTTGAATCGAAGGAAGCTGAAAGGAGTGAATGGAACAAAAAACTTAAAATAGCAATGATTATATCGTGTAGAACAGGTTACATATTTAATGAACACAAGGTTTATAATTTCCCAACTTTTTGTCATCAAAAACTACATTACTAGGAAATTCCGTTATATCAGCTATAACATATATACGGCTGTATAACTGCTCATTGTAGGGTATGTACCGCTTTGTAGGGGTACAATTAGTAGTTACTATAATTTAACATCACGCTACGCCCCATAGGAGCTGAGCAAAAAGAAAACAGTCAGAAAAACCCTTAGCGAAAAACAGTAATAGCGAGGGTGAGCGATGCGATGGGGAGTCTGTCAGGTCAGCTATAGTAGCAACAATAGCCATTTTCATAACATTTTTTTTAAACTTTCTAATATTATTAATGTGAAAGTTTTTATGTCTGGATGGATGTTTGTTACTCAATCTGTGACGATATAATTTTTTTTTCCTTAATATTTTGTAATGCAATATTTTTATTCAAGTTTAATCGCAAAGATTTACATTAGAAAACAATTCTCATTAAACTTACTACCTAAAGCAAAATGCATCTTTAAATTAGAATGGCGCGTTTAAACATACAAGTTCAGTAATTTTATACATTAGCTGAGAAATTATGATTTATTTTATGAAAGGTTTGAAGCTAACAAAAAGTTGAATAGCGATGACTCAAATGTAAAATATTACATTATAAACTTACGAATCATAAACATCAACACAAGATTAATTGTTAAATGTAGGTAGTAATCTAACTCCCGATTAATGGATTCGGACCTTGGACAAAATGAGGTTGCGTAAGTTTTGAACCCGTGGCGCGATGTGTGATTGGATGTTTGTTTGGAAGCAAAGTTCATTGGGGGACGTTCTAAGACAATCACTGATTGGTGGTTAAGTGATATAGAAATGGAAGCACATTTCATATGCTCTTTGAGGTAGTTTCATAACTTTTACTAGCATAAAATTTTATTCAGGAAATTAAACGTAGGATAAATCGGAGACCCTCTAGATAGGAGTTGTTTTGTTATCCGCGGTTTTTTTTTTTATTAATTTTATTGCCTTAGTTAAATAGTAATGCTACTGTTATTGGGAATCCTATAATGTTGAGTATAACTGCGTAAGTTTAAGTTACTTAGAACTTTTATAATATTGAAAACACTCGCGAAACTTACCTAAGTGAGTCGTTTAACAACCATTAGGATAGCCTCGTACAATAAATATTCTAACAATGATAAAGGGTAGTTGTTTTGGTTTTCACGTATTCCGTATAATGATATGACGTGTTAGTTTATTTGAACTTACCAGGGGTTTGTTAAAACTTTACGAACATTTAGAATATAATATTAATATTCTATTAGTTTAGGATAATTAGGCCGTTTTATCTAGACCGTTCATATTTATTTAGGACCCTTTAATAGTACCAACATAACTAGAATTATACTTAAAAGATATTCTTTTCTCTTTGTTAAAATTAATTAAGGCCGGACATCCGTCCTGAATAAAAAAAATAGGATGGGAGGGTTGGAAATGTGGGGTGAGAAAGTTGCTAGAGAGGGGTTAATGATGATAAAAGTGCGTGGTCCTATACATATAGAACATTCAATCGCCGTCGCTTAAATTGTCGAAACGCTGCCCGACCAATAGTCCATAGTCTACGCTTGTGGGTCACTAGAAGCTAGGAACCACGTGGAGTTAAATTACAGCTAGATTGTGCCACCATTACTGGTTAGTAAATACTTTTATATTAGAAGTGACAGTGAAAATATTGTGTGTTCGTTGTGAAATTCTTTAGGTTGTGTTTTAAAAATATCTAAATTAATGATAAAACATCCAAATGACGGGCTCGCTTTTGCCGGTTAGAAATTTATGGTAGAAAAAAATCTCAATCACCTCAGTAGGAAGGAATATATTAACGGAACTTGTTTCTAGGACTTTTTCAGCTAGGTAAAGATAAATGTTCTATAAAAGTAGTAGTGGGAACAAAGATTGTACCAGCCATAACAATTATATAGCCCACTATAGAACTAGGTCGCAAGTTCTGAACGCTTAGCTACCTGGTTCCCATTCTACAAAACGAATGGATTTAGCATTCGTATGGATTTTACTTTCAAATGTAGAAGTAGCATCAATTAGGGTTATTTGTGTAGAGATGACGAAAAATCATAATTCTTTAGTACCTGTGCCCTTTAGTTCTGATTTTCGAGTATTTGCTTTGTTTAGGTGTACAGACTTTAGAAATGATAAAAATTCAAGGTGGACATTATTTATGATCGTAGATTTAGCTATATTTATTTCTTGATTATTTTCTTTTACGCTTATTTGTATACTATTGTTTGCTATGTTACTCTGACGTACCTCTAAAACAACTGGGTTTACTACTTATTTAAAACAACGGTTTTCGGGTCCTACCACTTTTGACGATCACGCTTGGCTAAATAAGATATTTATCTACATAAATTTTAATCATTAGATTCTTTTGATCTCTCTCGTTGAGTGATAGTGGGCGGCGAGGTTGCATAGAACATTTTATTTTATTATATAATTATACGTTACAAATCACGCTTTAACCATGGGTTTACACATGGGTAAGGTCCTAGAATAGCATATAGGCTACTTTTTATCCCGAAAAATGCAAAAGTTCCCGCGGGAATAACTATAACAGAGTTTAAAGAACAATAGATGTAGCTATAGCTTTCTATAGCAAACTTCATTAGTATAATAAAGGAGTTCCACGCTGATAACCAAATTCAGGGCGGGCAGAGCCGCTGGCAAAGTCTAGTGCTTCATAAATACGTATACGAGTTCAGAGTTAGACAGACTGGGATAAATGAACGGATTGAATAATTTTATCAGCGTTCCGTTTTACTTATTTGAGTACGGAACCCTCAAAAATAAGATAAAACTGTACTAAATTATGCACTAAATAGTTATGTTCTGGGCTAGTGTAAATATCTGCAAATTGTTGTATAGTGACGTGATTAAACACGGTAGTGTGCACGTGTCAGGAACTCGAGCCACGGATATAACAGACGGATCAATTTTATAATCATACTTGCTTTTGCCCACGGCTTCGCTAAATTCGGTTATGAGTGTGAGATCTATACGACCTTCTTGCGGGAATCTTTGAATTTTTTGAGATAAAATCTTGAGACTCAATGTGTTCAACCGGCTTTGTGCCAGATTTTAGCTCAAGTGGATGCTCCGTTGCGACTTTGTGACTTATAAAAGGACAAAGTAACTCACTTTCGCATCTATAACATTAGTATAGAGTTGATATGTATATCTATTAGTTATAGCCACGACGCGGAACTTTGTCAGAGATTGTAAATCGCAGGCCTTTGTTTTGCTCATTTGACCCAACCGAGTCGCATAAGTTGTAGTACGTCGGATGCCATGACGAAGGTCACGGGTTCAATAACTGATTGCTCCTATCCAATATTGTTAAAATTTGTAAATTGTAAAGTTTTCACGACTCTGGTTTGTGCCCAGTATGGCGATAGGTCGTTTGTGGGACAGAATAACAAGCGTAGAACCGTAAGGAGCAAATTACTAATGAACGGCTATTTAGAAGCCGAAGGCTGAAGGCTTTAGTGACTCGAGCTTTTAATTTCCGTACCACTCGTGTTACACATAATGTTTTTCATTACATTTGCAAGCACCTACCTACTTGACAATTTACTTTACAATTTTTAAAAACACAATAAGTTATTCAGGTTACCTTGGTGTGTAAATTTTTATCGTCAGCTCCAAAATTTTCATTAATAATTTTTTCTACATTTTCTCCCGGAAGTACCTTGGATTTTTTACTCGTAAACCCCTCTGACTCCTTTTATAAAAATGCTTAATTAATGCGTTAACTTCATATACTGTTCAATATTGATGAAAATTTTGGAATTGACAATGCTCTTCAACATAGAATCAATTGCCCATGGGGAAGACGGTTTGTATTTTTCAGCAACTTTCCTAAAGCAAGCTGGCGTATGCGGTTAGGTACCTACTTGTCTTAAGGTTGCGGTAGTAACAGGTTCATATTTATTTTTTGAGCCAGTTGAGCCCCATTAACAATATTTGGCAGTGTCGCATTGATATTAAACTCATTTGACGACGAAAACATTTTTCATTTCTCTTGTAAGTCGTAAATAAAGAAACTCACTTAAATAAAATGGTGGGAATAGAAGTGTAGCCATTTGAGTGATATCTAGAATTTATGAATAAAAAAAGTTTTGGTTAAAGCAAAGATTATATAATACTATAAAGTCAAAACTTTTGGTCTAGTGGCGTTAGCAGTTCACACCATTTTAATATGGCGACTACAGTTTTGATTTTTGTCCTCCAGGTAAGAAAAATTGTTGCACTACAATTACTCGCTTGGCAATTAGTTTTTATCTTAAACTACAGATGGCACTTTTTTACATACGTGATTAACTACGTAAAACAGTACGTATAGTCTACATACTGTTTTATCGTACAGGTAAAGCGCGCGCGATGCGTTTAATGACGTAATGAATCGTATCGCCTATGAATTTTATAAACTTCCGCTTTGCCTTGAGGAAAAAAAAATCAAAAAGAAGCCCGTGGGAGTAATTAAGGTCTTAGCATCCACTTTTACAGCACGTAATAACACTGTTTACTAGTAAGTATGATGAAAAAAATTTATTGCTTTATGTCAGAGCAACGTGAAGCCATAATTTTATTGTATTAGCGTGAAAATGTGTCTTTTGAACTTCTAGAAACAACATATTACCAAACAAAGGTTAGTGCAAAATCTACAAATCAGGGTCGAAAACATGTCGCGAGACTTGGGGATAAGTTGCTCCACCATGCGGTGTATACTGAAATATGTTCTCTATTGGTACCATCCAAACTAAGAACAGCGTAATTGCTTACAGAGGAAGACAAATAAGTTCGCCTTGAGAGATATCGTTTGGTTAAACAACTATGGGCAGTTTACACTGGTAAGACTCCCCTCGTTTTTATAGAAAATTACTGGCGAGACATCCTTGACTCAGTAGTTCTTCCTTGGAGTCAACAGCACTTTGGTAACCATACATGGATATTCCAATATGTTCACCAGTGGTGCAAAAGCGATTTCCCTGATTCCATAAGCTCAAAAGAATGGCCACTAAAACTGTATTTTTTTTTATTTTTTTTATACCACTGAGGTGGCAAACAAGCACACGGTCCGCCTGATGGTAAACGGTCACCGTGGCCTATGAACGCTTGCAACACCAGAAGTATCACTCGCGCGTTGCCGACCCTTCAAAAATCCAATAACTTCTTTCTTGAAGAACCCCATACTGTAGTCCTTAGAGAAATCCTTGGCAGGGAGCTTTTTCCACAACCCAAGTGTTCGCAGGAGGAAGTTTCTCTGAAACCGCACTGTACGCGACCATTTCGGTTCTAAAGTTAATGACCTGAATTCTCTTAAAGTGGACTAAATATCTGTTGCGAAAAATTGAGGAATACTTTACCAAGCATTTGACTCTATGTATTCGCGCTAAAGTAAGTTATTTGGAAGTCAAATATTCTTGTAAAAAAAAAAGTTGTATTTTTATAATTTATAACTTATTTCATTTAAGTTTAAAGTCAATAAAATTGTGCGAAAAGTTACTTGTCCGTTATTTTGGGCTGTAATTACTATTTAAAGCCTCTTCAGAAAGGGCAACTTGTAAAAGCTAATTTAAATAATGGGGGAAGACTGTATTGGATCCATGGCCGCTTAGCTTTACAGATTCGTGAATTTGAGGCCATAATTAAATGTATGAAAAAAAATACGAAAGACTGTATTTTGGATTAAGGTTACCTGGGTTTTTACCATGTTATAAAAAACATGGTGGATATCGTTTGCAAATAGTTTTTCGTATTCTTAGAATCTGTATCTATATCATATGTAGTACGCTAGCATGCATTAAGTGGTCGGTAGCAGTAGAGATGGGATGTCGCACGGAAAGTGGTATGAAAAAGAGAGAGGACTCGCGCACGAAGGGTTCCGTACTATCTATAAAAACGGCAAAAATCACGTTTGTAGTATGGGACCCCCCCTTCAATATTTGTTTTATTTCAATTTAATTATTTATTTTTAAAGTGACTATATAACTAAATATAATGTGAATATTTTAATGGTCTACCTGTTGTCGTTACCAATATCGAGCAAAATCGAGCAATAAAATCACATTTGTCGTATGGGAGCCCCCTAAATATTTATTTTATTCTGTGTTTTAGTATTTGTTGTTATAGTGGCAACAGAAAAACATCTTCTGTGAACATTTCAACCGTCTAACTATAACGGTTCATAAAATACAGCCTGGTGACAGACGGACGGACAGCGAAGCATTAGTAATAGGGTTCCGCTAATTACCCTTTGGGTACGGAACCCTAAAAAGGGGTGCAAGAGGGTTTTTTGACTCCTTTTTAGGGTTCCGTACCTCGAAAGGAAAAAATGGAACCCTTATAGGATCACTTTGTTGTCCGTCCCTCTGTCCGTCTGTCAAGACCCTTTTTCTCAGGATCACGTGAAGGTATCGACCTAATATTTACATTAAATACTCAGGTCTACTGTCCCTTGGAGCAGTGAAAAAATCAAACTTCTAAGCCAACGCAATCAAAAGTTACAGCAATTGAAGCCGCATATTTTCAAACTCGCAACTACTCGCAAGGGAATCAAAGCCTTAAGGGTACTTTCAGTCGATTTAGAATCTTAAAATTTGGCGTGAAGCAATGAAAACCTTAAATTTTTAATCACATCACATATTTTTTGTATGGAACCCTCGGTGCGCGAGTCCGACTCGCACTTGGCCGGTTTTTTTTTACAGGAGTCATAAAATTCATTTAAATGAGGAATCATACGACTACTTTTTTAAGAAAGAGTGGTCAAAGTACATATTTACATAAAAGTGCGTTAATTAAACTCTCACTTGATTTTTGTGTAGATACAGTACAAACCTACTTTTAAGAACCTACTTAGTTGAAGTCGGTTAAAAATCTTTAATATTCTAATTAACTGCTATTTTAGTAATTCATTGTACTTCTGGTGAGTTGAGTATCTGGCCAGTTGAGAATCTGGCCAGTTAAGAATCTGGCCAGTTGAGAATCTGGCCAGTTGAGAATCTGGCCAGTTGAGAATCTGGCCAGTTGAGAATCTGGCCAGTTGAGAATCTGGTGAGTTGCTCATAAAGGATAAAAAAACCTCCACTGACCACTCTTTCTATAAAAAGGGGTCCTTTATAAGAGGAATCATATGGGCCCCTCTTTTTGAAAAAGGGGTCTATATGGTCTATACTTTTGGGTCGCAAAAACCCCTGTAGCGACTCTTGTTTTTTTCAAAATAGGTCCGTATAATTGCCTATTTTTATGACTTTTACGACTCCCCTAAAAACAGGGATATAAAAACCCCTCTTGTGCCTCCCCTTTTTCAAAAAGGGGTGGTTGCCTATAACTTACCATTTTGATGATCGATAGAAATCATCGCCATCAGCGATGTTTGTACCTTATATTTTTTGTGACTATTTTTTTTAAGAAAAAATCAAAACTATTCAGCGGTCACCTAAAATCACAAATGCTGACTCCTTTTCATGTCACTTTTCCATCCCATTTCTACTGCTACCGACTAGCGTACGACATATGCCTATAGAGCTGTTGAGCATTTGAATCCGTTTTAATTTTATTAACACATTACGTGCTTCAACTGACCTGAGTAAAGCATATTCGTTACTCAGGCTTAGCTAAGAATAAAAGCATGCTTAGCCACGTGTGTATATCCAAGCAGTGTTTATTATTACATTATTCAAGCTTAGCCTATGTCTTAGCAATAAGTAATACTTTGTCTAAGCAACGACTATTATAAAGGGGTCTCAGTTATGTTCATTGTTGCATTTAATTATATTACACTTACTAAGTTTCTGTGTTAGAATGTTACTTTGTTTAAGCCACGACTAATAATCCGAGTCTCGGATAACGAAAAACTATTTGCAAACGATATTCGCCATGTTTTTTTGACATATCTAGTTCAAACTAGTCGATTTATCGACTCAGTTACCACTATTATCAAGCCATGTGTAAATCAATTAAACACATCTCGAATTCGAGATTATCTCTATCAGCATTTCAGAATCTTCTTCGCCAATCAATAGCGGCAACTTCTCTGTGCAGATGTAAGCGCGGGTTTCGCAAGTTATTTGTCCGTCTGGATTTTAAAGCCTTTTCCTAATGCAATACTATTCATTATAAATAATAGGTTTGTTATGCATCACTACAAGTAGGGCCAAGCGTCCTCTATCGTTTATACGAACCGACCGATACTTTAATAGATATGTTTGTTATAAGGCTTTTGTAGCCAAGTTGCCAATTTCACGGATTGATTTTAGACACATCTTGTACTTTGAAGGTCTCGAAGGACAACACTTCGTTTTTTTTGTTTTCGGATGTCGGAAGACATGTATCACCTTGCCCTATCTCTTTTCGAGATTTAAGGTGCTCAAAGTATATACATTTCGTGTCACACACACACACATATATAGCCTTAATATGTTTTTATCCAAATAAATCCAAAAAAATATCTAGTTTTACTACTACCAGTAGTAGTAGTAGTTCTAACACTGATTGTATTCACAAAACAACTACCTAGCCCGGCAGACGTTTTGCTTTTTCCGGTAGGTGGTTTTATTAGTTTGATGTGCCCTGTATTAGCCTGCTTCCGCACTAAGCATGCCGCCCGCAATTGTTACGCTACCTAAGAAAGCCTTGATAACAGAGGAGGTTTACAAGTTGGTCAGTGATTAATGGTTCCGGATTGGAGCCAGAATAGATGAAAGCACGATGGTCAGAGACCTTAGCAGAGTTTCCCGACAAGTGGGCCTTAAAACTAAAATGGATAACACGTAGGTAATGTTCAATGTCCATGTCGGGTCTGTACCCGTTGTTGTTGGGAACGTTACTCTGAATTTGTTGGCGACTGCAAATACTTACGGGAAGGTCAAAAAAGGTGTTAATCAAAGTTTCCAGCTAGGCTGCTCAGCGTTCTTGTAATTTACGCAACATTTTTTCGTCCATAAAACCTCAGAAGTGCAATTAAAATTTATTTATAAGTGTAAAATAATGTAAGCTAATACTAAGGCATAAATTTAAACAAACGACGTTGAATTGTAAGTGTTAAATAATATCCAATAACGCGAATGTATAAATTACTTAAATCTTGCCTTGCTACAAAGATAAAGGAATTGTCCAATTATATTCAGTATCGTAGACGGGTTCTCGAGGTTGTCGCCTGGCTCGAGCGTCGTGCATCTACTACGACGTGAGAATATACCTAACTTACAGTTGTATATCTTGATACATCGCTTTTTACTCGCCGCATATTCTTCTTTGCTTTATACATTGTTTGGTTTTTGTGAAACCCAACAATAAAGAAAAATCTAACGATTTCGCAATTATTTAAGTTAACCAAACTACAAACCTTCGTGTGAAGCAAACGGTGATGATTTTTAACGGACTTCTAAAAATGAAAGATTGGCACAGATTTTTTTTTTGTGCCTGTGTTCCACGATGTCTCTGCGATGTGTAAACAGAGTTTAAAGATTTTTTCATAAATAGAAGGTTTCACATTCCTGTTGGTGTCATTTAACTTTGGTGAGGATCGGATCAGGGAGGTTTTCAATTCTATTATTTGTAACTTAGACAACTTTTGTAACAACTATTTTTTATACACACACACACAAATAAACCAAAACCCATGGGGTACTTCTCGTTGACCTAGAATCATGAAATTTGGCAAAAAGCAATGCCATGTAGCACATATAAAGGAAAAATCTGAAAGCCGTAAATTTGTTGTTATATCACAAAAAAAAATCTTTTGCAATCATAATCTTACTTGCAGTTGGTAAACTAACCGCGACCTATGTCGATGTATTGGGACAACAATTGTCCAACGGCAAAGTTAGGTTTGTCCCTGAATACAGTTTACCATTTATGGAACCCAGGAATTCGACTTGCACTTGGGCCGGTTTTTTTACTTATTTTTTGTTTGAACGCGCTTATCTCAAGAACAACCGATCCGATTTAAGAAATTCTTTTTGTATTTGATATTTGCAACAACAAAAAAAATCAGAAAGATCCCTAAACGAAAACAAAGTAATAGCGCGAGTGATAACGCTGTGACAGGGGTGACAGAAACGGAAAGGGCAGAACAACGTCTGCCAGGTCGGCTAGTATTATACTAATAATTATACTAATAAAGCTAAAGAGTTTGTTAGATTTAAGGGTTCTGTACCCAAAGGATAAAAAACAGGTTCCTATTACTAAGACTCTGCTTTCCGTCCGTCCATCCGTCCGTTCGTCTGTAACCAGGCTGTATCTCATGTACCATGATAGTTAGACTACCAGTTGTACCTTGTTTGACCAGTGTATAAAGACATATTACACTATTAAAGCGTACGAAGAGACACAGTTCCATGTACGATAGGCGGAAGCACGTGACCGCACGTTGAAAATCTCGATTTTCTCAGTTTTTTCGAATTCGGATTCAATCATTTATTAAGAATTATTATATAAGCAAATTCGCTTGATCATATAAATATATATTTTATAAAATAAGAATCAAGGTAGTATCACTGTGTTACAAACAATTTGAATTAAAGCCCAAAGATAGTGTCAGATTTTTTTTCCTAACCGTATGTTTTTTGTAATAGGCAAATCATAATAATATTATTAAATCACTTAATGAAGGCTTGAACTATGGCATAAACTTTTTTCACGTCAAAAAGTGTACTCACAGGTGTAACCAAATTAATTAAATTCTTGTAAACCCACCCAACAGCACGCTACAACCCTTACAAGCCAAGCAAAAGAATAAAAGTCAGAAAGAAACACTCTAAACGAAAACGAAGTTATAACGCGGGTTACCTTAGCGACGGGGGATGGCAGAAACGGGAGATAGGTAGGTAGTTCAGAAGATATTTACGCGTCTTGTACTGGAGCTGACTGACGAAAGTGACACTTCTGTACGTTAGAACTAGTACCTGGGGGCTGAGCTTTGCTCTTTTTTTTAACAACGCCATCTATTGTCAAGTAGCTTTAGTGTTGCTGTGTTGGTAAAAATAATAGTATTACAACTCGCCAATAGATGTCAGGAAGAGTCATAATTTTCAGTTTATCATTGCCTGAAAATACGGATAAAACAGCGTTTTCTAAAAATAAAACCTAGATAGATTGATTTACCTTCCCCGAAACCCCCTGCATTCTAAATTTCATGAAAATCGTGGAGCCGTTTTCCTAACCGTATGTTTTTTGTAATAGGCAAATCATAATAATATTATTAAATCACTTAATGAAGGCTTGAACTATGGCATAAACTTTTTTCACGTCAAAAAGTGTACTCACAGGTGTAACAAAATTAATTAAATTCTTGTAAACCCACCCAACAGCACGCTACAACCCTTACAAGCCAAGCAAAAGAATAAAAGTCAGAAAGAAACACTCTAAACGAAAACGAAGTTATAACGCGGGTTACCTTAGCGACGGGGGATGGCAGAAACGGGAGATAGGTAGGTAGTTCAGAAGATATTTACGCGTCTTGTACTGGAGCTGACTGACGAAAGTGACACTTCTGTACGTTAGAACTAGTACCTGGGGGCTGAGCTTTGCTCTTTTTTTTAACAACGCCATCTATTGTCAAGTAGCTTTAGTGTTGCTGTGTTGGTAAAAATAATAGTATTACAACTCGCCAATAGATGTCAGGAAGAGTCATAATTTTCAGTTTATTATTGCCTGAAAATACGGATAAAACGGCGTTTTCTAAAAATAAAACCTAGATAGATTGATTTACCTTCCCCGAAACCCCCTGCATTCTAAATTTCATGAAAATCGTGGAGCCGTTTCCGAGAATCAGATTATATATCTATATATAAACATATATAAGAATTGCTCGTTTCAAGGTATTAGATTTCTTATTTTATGTCGCCAGTGTCGCCACTAGGTTTCACTGCAGCGCGTTAAGAGGGCGATATAGGCCAGAAAGCTAATTTCTTTAATACTTACGTCATGTATGTAAATGTTCTAAAAATCATTACACAATGTCATATACATTACTATTTGATATATTTGTTATATACTTCCTTATTAATTATTCCATAATGACGCCTTGAAACTTATTTCTTTTGTATGGGATTTAACGTTTTTACCGTTTTGTAGTCACATTTTCTTAGTTTTTGCTACCAATTAGTGTCAATGCAGTAAATAACAAGCTATTCTAATTATTTAATCAACTTTTATTACAATAAAATGCAATACACGCTCTAAAAATTTGCCCAAGTGTTGAAACAATGGTCACTTCCAGATGTTTTATTGCAATAAATACAATAAATGAAAATGACTCAGTAAAGTAATGCACTAAACAAAAGCAAGTTTTATAACATTTATTTTTTTCAAACATTTAGGTGCTATAGTTCAGCCACAAAATTTGCACAAAAACGGCCTATTTACGAGATCTAGCCTATACCGCAGCCTTAACTTTTTTGACATGAAAACTTCTGCTGGCCCAGCTAGTATTATATATATATATATAGTTCGTTTATAGGTTTGTCTTATCCATCCATTCATCTGTATGACAAATACTTGTGTCCTAGTCAAACAAAAAAACGGAACTCTGACAAAATCCGTGGGTTTGGCGGGTTCAGTGACTAAATGATAAAATCTGAAACTTGTTGAAGCCCATCTGTCAGTTGGTACATTTAAGAATTTCAGCGTTCCGTAGACAAATGGTAAAAACCTTATCTTATAGTTGTGTCATTAAATGGGCATCTACGCAGCTAAATGGTAAATATTAAATTTTAGTCATATCTATTATTTTGTTTATTTTTCCTTAGGGTTCCGTAGTCAAGCAATAAAAACCGTACCCATGTAGTTTTTTCATGTCTACCCATTCGACCGTTTTACTATTTTAGGCTGCCATTGGCAAATAATTAAAAATTCAGTTCTAAATTTCTTTATCTATTGACTTTAACGAGCTTCTAAATAGTTTTTAATAGTTTAAAACGAATTAACAAAAATTTTAAACGAAAGTCTACACTATTGTATAAGACTTAGTATAAAATAAACAGCAATGATCTTTCCAATGTCAATTATTCAATGTGAAAAATAAATAAACTCAAAGACAATTAGGATAAACGATGTCATAGACATAAGATACAACAATAAACAAGAAAAATAAAATCAAGGTTAAATAAAGATGTTGGTCTAAGACAAAACTAAACAAATAACACCGCTATTGACGATGTACCTACACAGTAAAAACACGACACGTAGTAACGATTAAATCCAGAATATAATCAAATTCTGCAAAAGCGCAACACTTAACTCGTTACAAAGTTCGGCTACACCCACAGTACCTATAGCCGGATTTAGCAAGAGCGCAATAACCCAGGCTAAAGAACTTATTCTTATGAAGAAGAGGTAGGTAGGCCCACATCATTTCTTTTTGAAAATCGTTCACTAGGGTGAAGGTATACAAGGTCAGCATAGAAGATATAAAACTTCATTCTATCCAGTGCATTACCTTAATGAGTTAATTTTAATGTATTGTATTTATTGCAAAAATAATCTAAAAGTGAAAAGTGACGCTATTGAAGATATCAAACTGGGAGGTTATCTTGATGGTACAAAAGACTTTGTGATAGTAGTCAGGGACAGCCACAGACCTATTTTATGGGTAAATTGTCAGTAACCAAGTATACACAGATCAGCTGTTAACTGTACACATCGCAGCATTCTGTCTCGCAACTCGTGGCCCAGCGAGAGAAGCTCGTAGCCCAGTGGGAGAAGCTCGTGGTCCAGTGGGAGAATCTCGTGGCTCAGTGCCATTCTTTTATCGGAAACGATATACGAAGCTAAGCAACGTCCTGCATGTTCCCTACTTGAGTGTTGTCGTCCGTTTTCCGAAGGCACGCAATACCTATGTTTTTCATGACAGCAGTCGCTAAGCCTAGGGGCCTTATGGGGGGCTTGAAAATTCTAAGAATCGAGTAACTACTAGCTAGACAAACGGCTGGACTATGGCCTGAGCCTCCTTCTTCAAGCAGAGGCTCGCATCACAAAGCTTCATCAGGACTCTTCACCAGCGATGCCACTCTACAAGTATTTTACCACCCTGTCGAGGAACTAGAGTTCAGGTTTTTGTACTATCTTCTTGACGCTTTTGCCAACTCGCTCCAAAGAGTCGCACATAATCTGTGGTTTTTAACTCACTGAGGCACTGCAACTGCATACCATGCACCTTGCTCGACCAACTGCTGAAACGCAGTCAGCACCTTAGTCTGCACTGCAGACTGCACGTTCAGAATGCACTACACGCGGTCCCGATTCAATGAGGTCGGCTCATTAACTTGGCTCAACATAATCATACACAACCATTACTGTAAGAAGTATTGATCTTGGATCAGGGAAGGGAGTACTGTAGCGGATCATATTGTCTTTCTACTATTCTAGGGCTTCTGCGATAGGCGATACAATTAATGCGAAAGGTATAAATGTAAAACCTTTATCGCAAGTGATATAAGTGACGATTTCATTCCAAGTGATAATCCTGAGTACCAATTATGTATAAGGTAATTCTTCAACTTTCATAGGCCTAAGTTTAGGAATGTTTTAGTTGGACGTTCTTTAAAAGTTTACAAATTTATCTTCTTTTTATTTACTTATTAGTAGTGGAGCTGGAGTTGGTTCAAATTTTCTGGTAGTGTTTGACACTCAATATATAATTCAATATAGAAAGCTCCTGATCGCATTTACTGGTAAGGCTTATTTAAATAGTACACAGTGCTTTAGGGTTACCACTTTCACAAGTTAGAAGTTCCTCTCAATTACCAAGATGCGGTAAAAATGGTTAGACAACCCTATTTAAAGGGCTTAATTCCATAACTGAACGTTAAATCTTTGTGAAAACACCTACTGGACGTAACAAGAGGATCAGATATTTGTATTTTAGTAAAGAGTCGAGACTTTTTCTACTTACCTTGCTAGGATAAACAAAATTTAAATACTTGAAAAATTACTTCCAGTAAGCAGGCAATGATTTCGGACATATAGAAGCAGTTTTTCTTAAATATAATAGTTCTAGGTTATTGGTCTTTTATAGATCTTCTTAATTTTTCCAATAATAACTTAGAAGAGTTCTTAAACAATATTTTTCCAATTTTCAAAAATACTAATGAAGATTTCCTTAGCGAGGTATGCGTGCGTACACATCTCAACCATCTCCACCTAATATTTGTAAATCTTTATTGTGAAGCTAGAGTATAATATTAACACTCTAACTTAGAACCGGACCAAATAAGCGCGAATGTGAAAACACACATTATACATAATTTAGATCAGGTTTCTATGACCCTATTGCGGTATTTTGTTAATGTGTTTTTTTAATTCTCGAGTATTTCTAATGTAGGTGATCCAAACATCTTTTTCCTAAAACATGCTTCATTTAATGTTTTAGAGGTCAAGGAATGACGCCTATTCAATATAATATTGAAAAATAAAAGAAAACATATAGTATAATTAAGTTAACAAACATTTGTCATTCAAATCACCTTATATGGTGTATATACTTATTTAAATATTTTTGTTAAAATTGTCCTTTTATAAAATTTAATGATGCTGTTCAAAAATGTATATAGAAGTATGTTATGTCCGTCCTTTCCAGCTTCATGTCCAATGTTGGGACACGGGCGAATGCTTACCCTCACCTATGGCTACAGCAATTTGGGCCACAGTCCACACGCGGGCTCAGTGCGGATTACTAAACTTCACAGACCTTTTTACGTTTGACTATATAGGTTTCCTTACGACGATTTCCTTCTCCGAATGCCAGTGGTGCAAATGTATTTTTGATAGGTACGTGGAAAACTTCTCCGCCTGTACATGTACATTCCGGACCAACCTATACCGTAACGTGTGTCCGTATGTTTACTATTAGTTTTAAACTTAAGAATCGGGAGATTTTTCAAATCGTAGATATAATATTCCTTTAGCACATTTTGATCATTTAACCGTCTGCTCTTGGTCATACTGAGAAATGTGTTCAAAAATCAAAACCTCTCTTTTAAAAAAGTTAAAGTTAAGAGTAATGTCTATATATTTTGACTATGTTGATATATTGTAACAAAATATCTCTAACACTGTAATTACTGCAACTGAAGTTTGTATGTATTACTGTTTTTACGATAGAGCAAACTAAACACTGAAGGGATTACTTGTGTAGGCTACCCCATAAAATCTATTTTTTTAGATTTTTTATTATTCAGGTAATATAAAATATAACACATATGCTGTAAAAACTTCACCCATTTACCTCATAGGATTAAAAAGATGCCCTTTAAAGTGACAGACAGACAGACAGCGTAAAGGCTTAGTAATAGATATTATACGTATCACTTAATAAAGATAGTATATTTTTGGTATCTTAAATATTGTCCAATTTTTTTTTTGTATTGAATTTAGCAAACCATTTTCAAATAAGGGTATTTTAATATAATTATAAAAATATTCGGAACAGCCCGGTTAAATTCATAAAACTGTAGTATATAAGGATATAATAAAGCATTTAGATAAGCACTGAAATATAATGTGTAGCAAGGTTAATTTAATTATGTCATAAAAGGCAATCTTTTATACTCATTAATATAACAATCTTATCGCGAACAATTGACGAGAACGCGATCTGGTAGTAGATTCAGTAGTACAATTTTAGTCGTCAAGTCGCACTGGTGGGTGCACTGCTGGTGTATAGACGCTTAAGACGTCTAGCAATTCAAAGAGATTATTTAGAAAAACTGAACATTTTAATCAGTTACCAGTAATTAAATTAAAATAGTTGTGAATATGTAAAAAAATAATAATCGTGCTTTGTAGGCAAATAATTAGCAGTGTGTTTTTTATAATATCACCTATAAATACAGTGTAAAGTGGTCTTTTAGATTAATTGTATTTTAATTTATCATAAACATGTCTGTAAAACAAAATAAAAGTGAAATTACAAGAGATAAAAAAATAAATAAAGAACTTCCGTCAAAAAAGAAGGTTCCAGGATTGATTTCGAGGTTTCTCTACTGTTGGATGATACCAGTCTTCTACAAAGGCAATGTGAGAGATCTTGAAGAAGATGATTTAGTTCCAACGAAGAGCATGTACGATTCCAAACGTGTTGGTGATATGTTAGAACGGTAAGTTTCCATTGGCACTAAATATGCCTGGCAAATGGGTGATGATTAAGGATTCTTGTGCTAAAGTGAAACATATTTGTATTTTTTTTTTATACCAATAAGGTGGCAAACAAGCTTACGGTCGGCCTGATGGTAAGCGGTCACCGTAGCCTATGGATGCTTGCAACAACAGAGGTATCATTCGCGTGTTGCCGACCCTTCAAAAATCGAATAACTCCTTTTTTGAAGAACCCCATACTGTAGTCCTTAGAGAAAACCTTGGCAGAGAGCTCATGGTGTATGTATATTAGATATGTACCCGAAAAATATTTGTAATTTTAGGGTTCCGTACCTCAAAAGGAATAATGGAACCCTTATAAGATCACTTTGTTGTCCGTCTGCCTGAACTCGTAGAGGTATCAAGTTAAAATAATATCAAACACAAGTCAATGCGATAAAAAATTATGCCCGAAATACGGTCGTTTTTGTCGCATATTGTGACACAAATAAATCAAAACCTATTGGGTACTTCTCGTAAACCTAGAATTATAAAATTTGGTAAAAAACTGGTTGCCTGTAAAGTCGGTATACGGGCGAAAGTTTTACGTGACAATGATTTTATGTCTGTCTCTCTCGCTCTTAGGCGGGCGCGTGCCTCTCACTCGCTCTCATTGTGAGCGCATAACGTGAGCGGAGCGTAACGCAGTTTCTTGAAGTGTCACCCGGCAAACCAATTTATAAGACGTTGTCACGTCAAAAGCAAGAAGTCATATCACAAATATAGGAAAAAAACCAAAATCTGACACTTAAGAGAAGTGATAATTAACTTGTGATACTTGATCTCATGATGGAAGAACTATCTATTTACATATAATAATAATTTTGTACGGAACCCTCATGGCACTAGCCAAATTCGCACTAGCCACAATAAATTTACATCACATCTGGCGTGGTCCCTTTAATAATTTTTCTCTATGGTCCGACAATAAGTATCTAATTCCGATCCATTGACCAGCTAAAAATTGTCTTATTTTTAGTTTATAATAGACTAGACTTTGCCAGCGGCTCCAGCCAAATTCGGTTATGGTCGTGGAACTCCTTAATTAACTCCAATTAATTAATTTATTAATTATACCAATGAATTGCTATAGCATGCTATAGGTGCAGCAATAGTTCGTTTAACTCTGTTATAGTTATTCCCGCAGGAACTTTTGATTTTTTAGGGATAAAAAGTAGCCTATATGCTATTCCAGGACCTAACCTATATGTCTGCCAGGTTTTATCCCGATTCGTCCAGTGGTTGAAGCGTGATAGAGTAATAAACATCCATCGAGACATACAAGTTTTAAATTTATAATATATGTAGGATTCCAGTATCAGTTTTTGGTTCTTATCACCTATGATGACATCAAAACGTGGTTAGCTGCATTGCAAAAAAATAATAGAATAACACATATAAACTTGTTGTAGCACTTTTTAACGTAAGGCTTTTCAAATGACAAATAAGTAAACACTTATTAATAACTTAATAATTGCTTAAAAATTAAGGTTTTCCTTTAGCCATCCACAATAGAGTTGAGATTTAGGAAAACCATGAAAAATTGCAAAATTCTACCTTTTGTTTTTTTGTGACCGATATTCCACTGAAGCGAACTTTTGAAAGAAAATGTTACCGTGACATATTATTAACTTTATACTACTACTGTCTTTATAATGATGCCATAATAATTTTGATATTCGTACTCATTCTATATCTTTTAGTGCTTTAATTGACATATGCCAGTGTTTGGGTCCCTGCCGAAGTAATGAAGATTTACCTTCTGTCATTAACATTTTAAACACAAAAATTGATTACTTTTGTGTAAATGAATATAAGTATTTTACCTATATCAACATAGGTTATAATGTTGATTATTATTTTATTATGCATATTATAAATATTTGTCATATATGCCAAGTGTGCGGCAGAGCATAGTGATTTGTAAACAAAATGTACCATCTTTTTCATACCTATGTATGAATACAATAAATAAATAAATTTGAATTTGTTTTGTAGGATGTGTCAAGATCTGGTAGATGCACTATACAAGATTTCTTTTATGCACTTATACAAAATAAATCATTTCTAAAATCTATTATTTGTTCGTTTGTTACACTTAATTGCTTAAAAACTATGGAGGTTCTCTTAACAAATAAAATAAATTATGATAATTATTCTGAAGACAGGTTTTCCCTAAGAAACATAGCTTCTAAAAGTTGACCTTTGCGTATTTCATTGTAAATAGGCATTATTTATTGGCGTTAAATGAATTCGTATCCAAATTCGATTCGAACTGTTACAGATAAACCTGCTTGTAAAAGGTTATTTAGATATCGCCCTTTGCAGTAATGTACCTATTTTCTACTTGATTTTGCTTTTTGCTTTTATCTTATCTATTCCTGTGCTCTTACACAGTTTTGTTTGCTAACTTTCGTCCCATTATTATTTTCAAAGCCCTTTAAAATATTGATATAACACAATGAACGGATTAGATATAGAAAAACAGTAATCAAATCTATTTACAATCTCTTGTCTGTTTGATAACCGATATAATCACTGTAAGTCTTATAAACATTTCTTAAGCCTTCACGAAGAACACACAGATCAAAACAAACAATAATCAGATACTCACGATTATGTCTAGGTGTCGTATAATAGTATACGTATCCCACTATTATATTATATCCCACCATAAATCTCGAAAAATAGATATTATGTAGCTATCGTTTCAGTAACCATTTCTGTCTATTATTCTTTGTAAAAAAGTATTTCCAATGTTCTATTTCGTTCTTCCAGTACTCTACAGTAATATATTAAAATAATATCGCAAATACCTCGATTTCAGAATATATGGAAGTAATGTTTAAGAAAAACTTATGCCTCAGGTGTAACCCTAACAAATCCTAAGACAATCGTATTAAGATGGATAACAAATCTTCTGTGTGTTTGTTTTTTTCATCACGGCAAAAAAATTTTTTCACAAAATGTAACAATGTTTCAAAGTTGCATTGTAGGTATCTATTAGGTTTATTCCAAAATAAAATTTTGTTAGTTAAAGATTTTAGTGTTGAGCAAAAAATCATTATTATTATTTGAAAAATTTTGAATGAAGCTAAATGTTAATGTGAATATTTATAACCGACTTAAAAAAAGTTGTATTTTTTTAGTGGTAGTTACATCAGAACTCCGTAATTTATATACCAATTTGGATTTTTTTAAATATATGGAAGAGTAGCCACAGATTGGTTCCATTTCAATTTATTAAAGATTGGTCCGAAAAAATGTCTTAAAGTTGTATCATTATATACTTTGATTATTTAGATGACCTTCTGCTATCCGTTATCTACAGGCTACGTAATTTCTGCGTGACAGAGGCACCACTATCAATAAGATTAAAAAAATAATATACCATATAATTATCGCTCCGCGTTATAATACGTGCAAAATTATATGAAGCGCACTTTAGTTGACAACTCAACAGTCTAAGGTTTGACGCACAGCGATGCGGCGAGTTGCGGTGCGTATTCAAATGAAAAACATTAGTTAGGAATTACTGGCCTTAAAATTTACTAAAAGCATACGAGTTGGAGGCTATCAGTAAAAAAGGAAAGCTTTATCTGTAAAATGGGTTTCGACTATCAAAGGATGTTTTTGCGTAATGCGTGGGGTTTCTTATACCGGAGTTCCAAAGAGTGCAAACCTTCTGTGCGGGATCGCTCCACAACAAATCTGTAACAAACCACAGAAATCTGCATGTGACTCTATTTTGCAGTGTGCGTTACCTCCAAGATGGAGATACTTGCCCAGTTCTGGCCGCTCATTCGAGCAAGTACTCGCTATGCCCTGCTTTAGTTGTTCGGGTGGCTTATTCGAGCGAGTAATTGCAGTGCCCTACCTCTCTTAAACAAATTTTGAAAAAAAACGCACGGAATTTTACCGATTTGCACGGTAGGCGTAACACATCCGATAACTGTTTGACATTTTATGTATAATTGGGTCAAAATTCTTTTTAAGGCTTATAAAAACGTCCTTTGTACATTTTAATGCATAATTTTTTACTTATTCGGATAATCTTCAAAAAAAATATTATTTTCTAATTGAGAATTAGTAGTAGGTAACAAAGTGGTAATTGGAGTACCAAAAAGGACTTTTTTGTGATAAAAAACCTAGGTGGGCGGGGAAATTCATAATAAACATTGAGGCCCGGCTGAGAAGTAACGTAAAACTACTAGGGAATTATTTTATTTGAATTATATTTGGAGCCATCTACAATTTTTTAAAAGTGTTTACAAATTTTTTTCTCTATTTTAGGCACTAAAAATAATTTTGGCCCAATTGACATTATATACATATTTTAATGTGGATTTTACTGAAAAAGCTGATTTTGACGTTTTGATTGTTATGGTTCCATAACCAAATCAGAATCTTATGTAGTGAATTCACTGCTTCGTCATATCTATGCGTCTTTCTGTTTGTTAAATATTAAGGTTTCGTAGTAGGGTAGGAAAGTAGGTTAATATCAGGGTACAAAATGGTAGCCATTAATTATTTAGTTACGTCATATCTGTTCGTCTGTCTTTAAGCGGTAGGTATATATCTACGTAGCCAAACAGTAAAAATGAATTTACAAGCTTTCGTCATGTATTTGCAATCCTTTGTTTTGTAGGGTTTTGTAGATATGTTGTAAAAACTGAACCTAGAAGAATCAAAACCCGAATTTCTTATCCTTGCCTTCTTATCCATTAGTCCGCTTGATTAATTAAGGGTTTCGGAAGTTCTGAGTTTCATTGATTATTGACTTCAACTACCAAGTGGATTTGTTAAATCGAAGGCAACTAAAAATTAAACAAAAACTTACTGACTAACTGACTGATAATATCAACGCACAGCCCAAGCTACTGTTAGGTACAACTGTTATTGGAAAATCATCTGCTAGCTATATTAGGGTTAATTTTACTAACTTAACTTAACTTTTTTTTTTAACTAAACTTGTTAAATCAATCGATACGTCACGTCATGACTTAGATCTGTAAAGAGTGTGAACAAAATCGGTTCAGCGGTTTGATTTTTATCGCTAAAAAACTGATTTTATAAAGATGAAATAATAATCTTCATGTAGGTATAAATTGTATTCGGTGGTGGCCGAGGGATTTAAATTTCACTTCACGTCCCAAGAAGCGAAGGTTCGAACCCCGGGGTCGGCGTATACCAATGAGTCTCTTCTTAATTTCTCAAGTACCCTGATTTATTTACACCACTGGCTTTTCGGTAAAGGAAAACATCGTAAGGAAACCTGTATACGTCCAGAAAAAAAAAGACGTATGTGAAATGTGGACTATAGCCCAAATCACCCTCGCATATAAGGGTAGGCTGGCTGGCAAGAAGGTATAAATTCGCAAATATAAAAAAAAAAATATCCTCAAGAGAAGGTGCTCGTGCGGTACTTGTTTCTGAAAGTGATTCTAAAGATAAATTAGAGTAAAAAATGTCTTATTACGTTCGGATTAGAATAAACGCCGTCCGTCTCCAACTCCCGTTTTTACGCGAGCTAAGCCGTAGCCTAAAATTATCTTTCGATCGAAGCTGAACTTAATTTTTGTTGCTTCAACCACTGGACAGATCGGAATGAAACTTGACACACATATAGGTTACGTCCTGTAATAGGACATAGGCTACTTTTTATCCCGAAAAATAAAGTTCTCGCGGGAATAACTATAACCGAGCTTAAACGAACTATAACTACAGCTATAGCAAACGTTATTAGTATAATTTAAGAAGTTGGCGTAGAAATTCCACGCTGCAAACCTGATTAAGGGCGAGCGGATTCGCTGGCAAAATCTAGTAATCTATATAATGACAACACGTCGCTTATATAAGGGCATAAAATACTGAATTAATTTATTAATTAGATACTTATTTTGCGGATGGTACCTACGTCCTTATTGGTCTTTGTCTAAGATAATTATAATATGTTTTTGTTAATCAATACATTAATTTACAGGAAATGGCTAGAAGAAGAAGCAGCTGCGAAGATTGCAGGAAGGAAGCCATCTTTTCGAAAAGTACTTTTCAAAACTTTTGCGTGGTCTTTCGTACCTGGAGGGATTATACAATTTATTTTTGTTGCTACTCGGTAAGAATATATAATGTAAGCTAGATCATTCATATGTCTAACATACATGTATTTATTTAATTAATGTTTAAAATTTACATTATTCTTTGTTTACTCTAGCATTTATCATATATTTTTTTCGACTCCGCCCGATATTTAAAATGTGGCGACGGAAATGACTCATCATCTATTACCAAGAAAGTCGAAAAAATTTATATGATAAATGCGATCACGACTTAATGGCATGGAAAATGCAGAAAAAGGCTACATCGTTTTCGGAAACTAATTCATACCTTTTGATCTTTTATTTGAATCCCAATGTATGACAGTAGATAAAACAGTGTATGAAACTGCACAAAACTAAGTGTTAAAATACTCGTGTGATACTAATGAAAACCTTGCCTTACGGCTTGGTTATTATGCAACAATTTCATAAACAACTATTTCAACACATTTGCTCAAAAAATGCATTAGCGAAACTTGTATACATTGTTCGAACGTCTAAAATTACGCACCATATAATGGAACATACGGTAAAATAGGTACTCTACAATGCAAGAAAGCTGTTTCTAAATGGTTGCAAAACCTTAACTATGATGAAACTGAAAAACTATTACTAATGACATAATAGTGAAACAAATGATATCAAGAACCCAACCACCTTACAATAACCTGTACCTCATCCTAGTTATACGATTTTCACACTTCGTTACTCACCGGTCGGGCAAAATCATACACAAATTCTTACACACCCTCACACACACACACACACACACACACAATGTCATTTGCCCCAACACACTCTCAACTCATACTTTTCAAAAATTAATAATTAAAAAATTACATTATACATTCTATATTGTATTTATCGTTTAAAACTTTTTGACCAAATAAACGAAATTATTATTATTATTATTATTACTACCTGTTTTACCGCACGCTTCATTGTATAGCGCCGTGCGTATCCTTTACGGTTTTCTTTTTTCTTTAATTTATGCACTTCCTTCTTCGATTTGGAGACCAGATTTCGCATTATTGCATATAATTTCTCCAGAGTCATGTTTAAATTATATATCTAAGTTTTGCGAAGCCTTAATAGTAATGATAATAGTAAAGCCGTAGATTTTAGAAGCTTATGCACATTCTTTTTTCTTTCATTTCATTTATACAAATATATTTTTATGTAAAATCAGTTAAAATAAATAAAGAGTACTTAATAAATATTCCCGGATATTAACACACAGCACCAGCTTGTAAATAGGTAGGTACTATGGATATAATACAAATACTTTAAATTTTTTTTGTAAATACAAACAAATACATAATACATAAACGTAGAAAACACTAAGAGTCAAGACAAACAATTATATTTACACATAAAAATATAATACATTATATCACAATCTTTTTACACACGAGTACAGGGGATTTGTTGGTTCTGGCTCACTACCCTCCAACTGCAACGCCTCTCCTAAAAAAGCTCGGCAATTTTTCTGCCCCGTACGACTCACGCTTGACCATTCTCGGCGACTTGCGCTTGACCACTCTCAAAACCACCCCCTGTGTCTGGGGTGTGGCGACTCACCCTTGACCATTCTCAAAACCACCCCCTGTGTCTGAGGTGTGGCGACTCGCGCTTGACCACTCTCAAAACCACCCCTGTGTCTGGGGGTGTGGCGACTCACGCTTGACCATTCCCAAAACCACCCCCTGTGTCTGGGGTTATGTCGACTCACGCTTGACCAAAACTACCGCGTGACGTCACAGTGGCTCCTGTGTATAACTTGTCTCTAGTTTTGTTATGTAATTACATCATTATCGTAATGGGTTATCATGTTTTTCCCCGTTCATAATTAAGTTATTCCTATTTAATTACAATGATGTTGGTGGTGACATTCAAAAAACTAGTCCCCCGAGGGTGTATCTCTTATCAAGTTTTTTTTATTTTTTTGTGTGAAATAGTATGTTTCACACTTCGAATTCTGCACGTGAAATATTTACATTTGTGATACATAGACACGACTTATAATTCTATAAATAAATATCTTTTTTTTCACAAATACACGTTTTTCAACATTCGCCATAGTTTTACCAAAGAATGTATAATTTATAAAAATCTTTTTCAGTCACTTTTAGCTGTAGTTCTTACTTGTGTATTTAAATCTATATATATTTCAACTAAGGACTATGCTTAAACTGTAAAATTCTATGAACCCTAATTAACTTCATAGTAAGTTGTAAACATTGTTTGAGATTTCTATAGTAAATTATATTTTAGTTTTATTATAAAAATTTGATACTAATTTCTTATCTTTACTGTAACCGTTTACAATGTTTTTCATGGCATAAAGATAAATCTGAATTAAGATCATGTAAATGTTCAGGGTACTTAAGGTTACAGGTTAATTTTAAAATAGAGCTCATTTTCCGTGGCAAAAATATATCATAGATAGGTGTTAGATAGGTAGCTTA
This sequence comes from Apoda limacodes, assembly GCA_946406115.1. Classification (NCBI taxonomy): domain Eukaryota; kingdom Metazoa; phylum Arthropoda; class Insecta; order Lepidoptera; family Limacodidae; genus Apoda; species Apoda limacodes. The sequence continues at coordinate 16,708,301 of OX291546.1, forward strand.
GATATCACTGAGTAGCATTACATAAGTTCTTAAATATAGATTGGAATATTCCAACATATTTTTACATTTAAATTGGGCTGACATCGTTTTGAGCATGTTTATAATTATAATTTGATACACTGCTATTAAAGAGTTAAAGAAAGCGTCTTGATTTGGAAGAGATGTAATTTTTAAAGACTCATAATAATTAACAAATTCATGAATAAAAAAACCTTTCCTAATAAGTTTATTAAAATTCGTTTGTAATTGATTTCTTAATTCTGCAAATTGGTCTTTATATAATATTTTATATATATAAACTCTAGTAGATCATTAATTAAAAATAATCTAAAAACCGCAAATGAACTATACGACATATTAGGTTTATATGAGAATGAAATATATTTTTACTTATTTTGCGGAATTATTTTTATTTCTCAATCTTTAAAATTCAAAGCATGAACAATAAAATGAGCATCATAATTGTTTAGATTGTGAAATAGAATAGGAATGAAAAATGGAACACGATACTTTGTGCTACTAAATAATTCGTGACTAACACCTCTAAAATTACTAGTATTCCAGTCATAGTCTACTGTGATTTCATCACCTAATATAACATAATTGCGATTGTCTTATAGATTCCTTCTCTTCATTAGTTAAAGAAAGTGGACATTTTTGAAAACAATTTATCCTATGTATATTGCTAATATCTTTGTTAATGCTTTCCATAAACATTTTTGTACAATTAGGCTCTGAGTATGTTCTGTATATAGACAGTTTATCATCATATGAACATTTTATATAGTATCCATAAGAACAAACTACATGTTCATGTATTGTTTACGTATGACTTCGATGGATCAGGGACACAATAGGTTTTAAATGAGCTACAAAGTCTGCATATATTATAAAATGTAATTTCAATATTCTTTGAAATTTATCAAAATAGATTTCATCATTATTTGTTTCCCTATCAAACCAATATTTTTCTTTTTTATGAATTCCTAGTTATTCAGTAACAATTTGAGCACAGTCATGTTTTTGGTGATTAATTAAATTAACTTTAGATTAAAAATAGATACGGCAACCGGCCCAGATATGAATAGCGTCATTTCGATTTGTTATTTGTTTATTTACCAAGCGTGATAAATACAATGATGACCATTTCAACCATTGTTTAAAAATAATAAGTTAATTTGTAAATAATTAGAACATTTTGTAAAGTTTTTTTTTCTTTGTTAAACTCTAATTCAAACATATTATGCTAATGTCATTTTGTTTTTCTACCTTGGGTATATCAGATAATTTGATTAGGAACTGAATATTATTAAACGTTAGTTTATTTTGATGCCTCAAGTATGATGATACCCTATCGGAATGTGTATTTGCAGGATATAGTCCACTTAAAACATTGTTGATCGTTCTTTCAACGGGATTGAACTTATTAACATGCATTTCTAAGAACTGATTTTTTTTTAAGGTCCACCATTTTCTTTTTTTTCTAAATCACTATGTGTCATTACACATTTTATTTAAAATGTCATTACTTAAAGGTTCTGAATAATTTTCTAATTCACCAATTTTTATCCAATTCCTAATAGTCAAATTTAAAAATTCAAAAGAATTTTTTAAATCTTTTGTTTCCTGATCAAAATCTGCATGAATAATAAAATAGTATTGATTCTTCAATTGATGCTATAAATACTTCACCAGTGATATAACAGACGCATAAAGTAAATTATGATTAAGAATAAGACATTTCTATTTGTGTTTCTTAGATTGTAAGTGCTGAGCATAGAATCTTTGGTTAACCTTTAAATCACATATTTGACACATCATGTTGACGTCGATGCTAGTTGTAAATCTTTAACACTATTATCAGCTTTTCTCTTTAAACTTGAATTGAAGATTTTCTATAGGTATAACATGTCAAGTCATATCAAGCGTGAACCGACACGTCTTCAGGTTAAGTTTTTGTAAAGCGTGAATGGACACACCCCTAAAATCTTGAGATACACCCTCGGGGGACTAGTTTTTGGAATGTCACCACCAACATCATTGTAATTAAATAGGAATAACTTAATTATGAACGGGGAAAAACATGATAACCCATTACGATAATGATGTAATTACATAAAAAAACTAGAGACAAGTTATACACAGGAGCCACTGTGACGTCACGCGGTAGTTTTGGTCAAGCGTGAGTCGACATAACCCCAGACACAGGGGGTGGTTTTGAGAATGGTCAAGCGTGAGTCGCCACACCCCCAGACACAGGGGGTGGTTTTGAGAGTGGTCAAGCGCAAGTCGCCACACCCCCAGATACAGGGGGTGGTTTTGAGAGTGGTCAAGCGCGAGTCGCAACACCCCAGACACAGGGGGTGGTTTTGAGAATGGTCAAGCGTGAGTCGCCACACCCCAGACACAGGGGGTGGTTTTGAGAGTGGTGAAGCGCGAGTCGCCTCACCCCAGACACAGGGGTGGTTTTGAGAATGGTCAAGCGTGAGACGCCACACCCCAGACGCAGGGGGTGATTTTGAGAATGGTCAAGCGTGAGTCGTACTGGGCAGAAAAATTGGCGAGCTTGGGGTTGCAGTTGGAGGGTAGTGAGCCAGAACCAACGAATCCCCTCTACTCACACGAGCATACGGAACGAACGCAGACGGTATAATATGCGTTAAGGGCGGGATCGTGGGTTTATTAAAAAAATTTCACTTGTTCATAGGTAACATGCTATTACTGACTTTACATCTATGTCTCTCTTTTGTTTAACACAGAACTATCTCACCACTCCTCTTTGCGGAACTCCTTGGCTTCTGGTCAACGGACTCCACAATGACTCAAGAGACAGCATCCATATATGCCATCGGAATGATAATTTTAAACTGGGTGGGAGTTTGCTGCAATAATCATGGGAACTTGTATTGTCAGCAATTTGGTATGAAGCTGCGAGTTGCAACAAGTTCTTTAATGTTCCGAAAAGTAAGTAGGTATTTGGATTTTTTGTTATCTGTTCTAAGGAAGCTTAGGCCGTAGTTCACACTGCTGGCGCATTGCAAATCGGCGCAAGTATAATGACCACTATTTGTCTGAATTTTCAATTCTCACAGCCTCTGACTTGGCTTTAAAACTGCTGTGATATGACAACACAGCCAGGGTCGATGGTTTGACGAGCCCTTTTGAAGCACTAGGCGGTCGCCCATCCAGTTACTGAAAACGCCCGATGTTGCTCACTTCGTGTATCGTTTCCGATATGGATAGACTGGGCCATAAGCTCCTTCTAATTATTCTGATCCTTATTAATTCAAGTTAATCTAATTTTTTGACCAACTTGTAGACATTATTTAAAGACCACATTATTTTTGAATTTTATATGTATAAGTGAAGATAGCTTACGTATCTTATAGAATAGTAGCGATAAAATGCTAGTCCGTTGAACAATTTGCTGCTTACTTTTAAAATGTAATTATTAACTATAAGGGTCAGCTCAGATCGAGACGCGACATGAAGCGGCTTGGTATGAGCTGACCCTAAGCATTTCACAATCGGCAAGAACGTTGCATAACATACATACAAAAAACAAGCTTTTCCACTCTAATTCAATTAATTACACAATCCGTCTCCGAATACTGGTAACATATATGCAAATTTATTCAAGCAGAATCAAATTTATTATTGCATTTTTTTTTTAATTTGAAATCGGTTAAAAAGAAACAATACATTTGAAAATAATATAACTAATAAACTTAAAACAATTGGTATATTTTGGGACCTGTCAAAAGCCTTTGACAATGTTTCTGTCCATATCCTTTTAACTAAGCTTGAATATATTGGTATACGCGGCGTGGCTTTAAATTTACTAGGGCAAATTTTAAATGACACATAAATTATCCAGAGGTAATTGATAATTTTGTTTTGGCAACAAGAGTTGTATATAAACTGCCTCCTTTTATTTCTAGATAATGAGAATGGACAACGGTTCCCTGGGGGAGACGACAGCTGGTAAAGTGGTCAACATATTGTCGAACGATCTTCAACGATTTGACATGGCCTTCTTGTTCCTACATTATGCGTGGATCATCCCTCTACAGGTGGCTGCTGTAAGCTACTTAGGCTACCTCCAAGCTGGATTTGCTGCTCTTATAGGATTGGTAGCAATGATCATTATAGCTTTACCCTTGCAAAGTTGGTAATATTAAATATGATCACATTTGTTAAAGATAGAAGGGGTTATCATTACTTGTGTATTGTTTCAGTTATCTTTGGTAAATTAAGTGGAGTGCTTCGGGCTCGGATAGCTGAAAAGACAGATGAAAGAATTAAGTTAATGAGTGAAGTTATAAGTGGTATCCAGGTAACAAACTCTTGTGTTTAATATCTTAGTTTTTAATGTTCTTTATAGCAATGTCATATCAAAGTTTAATTATTTTATTCTATTAAGGTTTTTTTAACGAAATCTTTTCTCTAACAAAAATCAAACCGACAAAAAAATAAAATTAATTAATGAATTAAATATATTGAACTTTTATAGACTTGAGCATTGCCTGCTTTTGTTTTTCTTGGTTAAAAAACACTTTAAAAATGTCAAAAATATTAATATGGTCTTGATACCGGTTTCTTCGATTCTAAGTAACTCTATTGATATAAGTTACATACACTTACCTACTTTGTTTTATCGGAAGCGATAAGCACTTAACTTAAGGCAGAAATATAGACTACAATTGTGTATATACTCAGGTATAGTTAGTTAGTAGAAATATTAAATTCCATACAAAAAATGGAAAGTTTTAAGGTGTGAATTATGGTGCAAATTACTAAAGATGTATAGAAGAAATATATATTGTAATGAGTGCATAGTATTGCGTAATGATTTTTAGTTTATTTACATGGACTACTAACTATTACAAAAATTAGCTTTCTGACCTATATCTCCCTCTTAAAGATGATTCATGCTATAGCTCCTTAAGAGGCATGTAGCAGCTGAACAGTGTCGTCATTAGGAATTTTATAATTTCCTGTTCATACAAATCGCATTTGTTACTAATAAAACAACCGGCTTCAAAAAGATGCGCTAAAAAAGAAAAATAATTACTTATTTCCAAATATCTGATCTGAATACCAGTTTGAAGTTGGTTTCATGCAAGTAAAGTGTGTTATAAACAGTTAGGTACATAGACACCAACTTGGTCAACAACACCAATAACACTTGGTTGTTTTTTTGTTACAAAGTTTTTATTTTTGCTAAAAGTCGACGTTTTATCAAAATCGAACTAAAAAACTTTTTAGAAAAATTGCACCAGTGGTCTGTTACGGTTCCCAAGTCAAGCTAGAAACCCTTGTAATGTCGCCAACTCTATCCATACGTCTCAACCATTTTATTCAAAGACTATAACAATTACAAAGCTGAAATTTGGCATACGTAGGTATATAAAATTAAAAAAATACTAAAATAGGTGCCTAATTATTAAAGGCACACATGAGTGAAACACACTTTTTTTGTTTTATAGGGAGTAGGGAATTTTATTTAATAGGAAATCGTTAAATAGTGAATTGAAATTCATTGGTAGTTTTTTAAACTGTTTTTCACAATATATTTGTCTTTATTTTAATTATTATTATATATAATACTATAATAATATATTGCTATTTATCATTGTTGCATAACACATTTTTCATTATGAAAAACCAGTAAATTATAAATAACTATCCAGTTTTTGTTGATCTCATACATTTGAATAATTCGATTAAAACTTTATTTATCAATAGCTCACAGGCAGTATATGGATGAATAAGCGTTTTGCGACTATGGTAAATAACACGTTTTGAGTAGCGAAATATATATATCTAAGGATATCAAGTGTTCTACAGTTTGTATGAACAAAAAAGATGTTCGGATACACCTGAAATAAGCTTTGAAAAACCGGCCAAGTGCTAGTCTGGCTCGCTCATCGAGGGTTCCGTACAAACTTATAATATGCAGATAGTGCTTCCATCATGAGATCAACTCTCACAGGTTTATGCCTTAATTATCTTGACTTACCTTATATAATGTGTTATAACTACAAATTAACGCATTTCGGATTTTTTCCTATATTTGTGATGTAAGGCCTCACTTCGAGTCAAATTTAATGATTCTAGGACATCGGGAACTCTTAATATTTGATATTATTTTCAACTTAATACCATCACGCGTGCCCGAGACAGACAGACAGACAGATGGACAACAGAGTGACCCTAAAAGGGTTTCTTTTTTTTTTCTTGAGGTACGAAACCCTAGAAATAACACGATCGCATATTTATGAGAATCCAACCGTAGAGCATCGGAACCCTACACTAAGCATAGCCCAACATGCTCTTAACTGGTTTTTTTCGGTAGATACGTTGGGTAAGAAACTCTAAAAACTGGTTTTTTTTTTGTCAGACACGCTTAGATTATTCAGCGATTTTGAAACTAAATATAAGACCTTGCGTCGTTTTATTGCAAAGTTTCATTAATTCATCTTACGATACTTTTAGCCAATTTCAATTTTACTAATTTAAAATGAATTGGTAATCCGATTCTTAACAGTAATTTTTTTTATAAAACATTTTCTTGATTTTTTGCAAGATTCACGCGTTGGCTGCGACGTCACACTGTGGCAGATGGTATCTTTTGCTGCAAAAAATGACAGAGAAACTTTTTTTTTATTAAGTCACACTTTTGATAAGGTTATAAATCTATACATATAAAAGGCTTTGTCCTGAATGACTCATAGATCAACGCACAGCCTAAACCGCTGATCGTAGAGTCCAGAAACTTGGAGGGCGTGTTCTTTGTATGACGTAGGCATCCGATAAGACAGGATTTTACGAAATTCTACCCCTAAGGGGGTGAAAAAGGGGGGCAAGGTTTGTATGGGACAGTGTGATTCCTCGGTCCAATCTACTTCAAATTTTGCATAAACCATTTTTAACGGAATTGATGAAAGACGTGTTTCGTATTTTATTGAAATTCTAACTAAATTAATTAATTAATCTAACGGGACTAAAAAGGGGTAGAAAGTTATTTTGGCGGTAATTTACTTCGAAGTTGATATCAATACTCCTTAGTGCTTCTGATTTAAATTACATTTTATTTTGACATATACTTGAAAAACTCAATCCGGTTTTGTTCAAAAAAGGTTGAACTCACTTAAAAACATAAGCAAATACTCTTTAATATTGGAATGTCTCGAAAGTCACCGTACTTTAGAACCTCATCTGAAGGTTTCTAAGCTTAAAGAGGTTATGCAAGTGCGAGTCGGACTCGCGCAATATGGGTAAACCGATTGTAATGAAATTTTGGTAAGTTGTTATGCACACGCCGGGGAAGGTTTCTGAGAAAGAAAAAAAGCGTTAAGTACGAGTCAGACACATGACCTAGAATCATGAAATCCAGAAATCACTAATTAGTTGTAATATCTAACAAAAAATATTTCTTCGCGATTACAAATCCACATACGCAGCTGCAGAATGGACCGTAACGTATGAGGTATTGATGTATGGGAGAATATTGAAGTTAAGTTTGTCCTTCTATATCTACACACAAGTTTGTACGAAACCTTCGATGCACAAGTCACATTCGCATTTGGCCGTTTTTCTCAAAGCAGATTAACAATATCTGACTATAGGCGGAAATTCAGGAGGTATTAGAAATATATAACAGTGCACAGCTAAAATACTTCGTTGTTTATCTACCAACTAGTGTCCGCATTCTAAACTAATTCATCTTACAACGAGTGGACATAGTGACAAGAATCAGAAAGCAGGAAAATAAAGTTGTTGACCTTCATCGAGTTATTTAAATGAAATATGTTTATTGTATATCACGCGAAACAAGATTAGATACGCATTAATATAGGGTGAAGCAAAATAATATAAAAGTATTAATTATTCTGTGATACAAGTTAGGTTAAGATTATTTGGAATCCACACCCCTCTACCAAAGAGTACTCCCATTAAGCTACTGAGGCAGTCAGATTCACCAATGCTTGTTTTATGCAAGAAATGTAATATAGTATACATGGAAATATTATATAAGAAAAATATAGATGAAAATGGGCTTAAAACAGATAACTGCTATTAACAAAGATACGAAAAGATTTCTGCTAGAGGACCTGTATAGGAGACTAGATAATTTCAATATAAAAACACATTACTTTTTTTAACAACTTAACTAAATTTAATATCCTCATGTAGAAGTGCTAATCCAAATCACCACATAGTATTAAATAAAATCCCCGGTCATGTCTGTCTGTTTGTATACATCTTGTTTAGTGGATATCATTCGAGTTTTGATTAATAAATATAGTGTTTTACGACAAAAGTGCAGGATTCTAATTTATGTAAATTTGTAAACCCTATATAGGCTAAAGCAAACTGAGTATGAGGCTTGGACTACAGCTCGTCATAATAAGGATCCGAATGTTTATGAGTTAAACCCAAATTAAACGCTGGCTATAAGTTCAGTAAGAAAGCAACTGCCAGAGCAAAATTCCACTTCATCGGCAAAATAGGTGGGCGACTTGCGAGCTATTCCTCTGGGAGTAATGCTTTCTGGTCGCTTGCTAAAGCTGCCAAGTTCTGCCAGTCGGCGTTACCACCACTGCGAGGAACCGATGGTGACATGGCCCATAGTGCAAAAGAGAAAGCCGATCTATTGGGCAGTTTCTTTGCCTCCAACTCGAATATGAATGACGAAGGCGCTGTACCACCTACTATACCGTGGTGCGGTAAGACCATGCCGGAAATCTCCATTACACAACGGAAGATCCGGTGGGCGTTGCTTTCTCTAGATGTTTATAAGTCGAGTGGGTCAGACAGTATACCAGCAGTGGTGCTTAAACTGTGTGCTCTTGAGTTATGTACTCACGCACCTCTTTGCGCTTTCCTACCATTCTAGGCAATTTTCGTCTTAATAGAAGACTGTGAATGTGTACCCGGTGTACAAAAAGCGCGAAATATCAGATCCATCGAATTACAGGCCTTTCGCTATTACCTCTCTCCTCCCCAAGGTGATGCACCGTGTGATCAACACTCAGTTTCCAAGATACCTAGAAAAACAGGAACTGGTCAGCGACCGTGAATATGGCTTTCGCCATGGTCGCTCGACTGATGACCTTCTAGGGTATCTCACAAACCGATGGGCACTAGCCATTGAGAGTCAGGGGGAGGCATTGGCATGTAGCCTGGACATAGCATGTAGCCTGATAGCATGGACATTAACGCTGGTGTCCCGCAAGGCTCTGTGCTTCTACTGTATCAATGATATGTTGGACATCAACAACATGCATTGCGATGCAGACGACAGTACTGGAGACGCTTATTACACGGGTTGTACAAGCATCCCTCGTTCCATTGTGGAAGAAAACGTGAAGAACTTGTGTCTCAAATCGAGATCACTCTGTCCAATGTCTCTCGCTGGGGACGGGAAAACATGATCCGATTCAACCCTACAAAGACACAAGTCTGCCCGTTCACCGCTAACAAAACCCCATTCACTGGGGTCTAGGGCATGAATATCGGAATCTTGAAATCTCGGAACGTTAAGGCCGATATTATAATTCCGATATTGAGTAGTCAAATATTGTAATATCGGAATTAGTTAAATATTATGTTTAAATTTTAAAATAAGATGTAAACGGTGTCAGCCGGTGCTTCGTTGTGCGGGCGATTTGATACTGCTAACGAAGAGCGAAGACGAGAGTATTGAAAGGCAAATTTCACTTCGTACAACGTCGTCTCGCCTTGAACGAATTCCGAAATTTGTCAGTTATTGTCTCATAGTCAAAGGGAGTCAGTATCTAGATTTTTTGACTGGGGTTGCGAATACGAATTACATTATATATAGTATATAGCAGACACAAAATTGAAATTCGTGTTCAGTAAACTTACGAAGCAAAACATATTATCTTAAGTCATGTCTCGCTATGAACTTGCAAAGCTTAATACAAAAGATAACAATTAATAGCACTAGTACCATTCCTACCTTCATAATTCTTAAAATTTCTATTGGCTTCAAAAGGTGACACGTTTTTCAAACCAACGAGTAAAAAAGTATTTAATGCGTATGAATGTCCTAAACCTCAAATGCAAACCCTGTATGCACTGGTGCTGTCACAGAAGCAAAGACTATTTTGAGGTAGTTTTATTACTTTCCGATTAAAGTAAATACCCAACTACTACAAGGTGTGATATGACTTTTGACCAAGAATTTCAGAAAATCTGAAAAAAATATGAAGGCCTTGAATGTTGACACCAATTCTTACCTTTTTAAAATTATAGCATATTAACTTATATGCGACAAAAATAGAAGGAGGGATAAGTGTATGTAACATGCGTACAGAGCGTTTGTATTTTACATACGTTTTGCCTTAGTGTTGAAAGTATGCGTGTTTTTCGTCAGCTGGATATTTTTGATGCATTGTCCGAAGTTTGCTTTTGCTGAAATGCTAGATGCCTTTTATTTATTGAGAATGCACTATCAAGTTTCTCTCTTAAAAACATATACATAATGTTAGTAAATCATTAGTTTCGTTCCAATTGTATTTTTTAAATATGATTTTAAGTTTTTTTTATTTAATTAGTAGCAGAAGTGTAGTGGAGTGGAGGAGTTTCTATAAACGCATTATGAAGAAAAGAGGTGGTTTTCTAAAAAATAAATAAATAGTACAGGATAAGTAGTTTTTTCTCTTGTTAATTTTGTTTCAATTTTTGATGAAGTATTTTAGTGAAGTTATTTTTAATTTAGATTTTGTTCATAGGTTGTGCTATTTTTTAATATACTTATCAAAATTTATTTCAGTATAAAATTTTTATAGTTTAATGATCACAGAAGTTTTATTTTTATGTTGATTATAAAAAGAAATGAATTTAAAACATCTTGTATCTAATATAACTTTATGAAAAATATGTTCAATTCCGATATTAGTATCGGAATTCCGATATTAAAATCTAATATCGAAAACCAATATCGGAATTGAAAACCTTCCGATATTACATGCCCTACTGTGGTCCCTCAATTCCAGAACATTCCCCTCTCCATCTCCAAGAGCATTGAGATCCTTGGTGCTGACATCTCCAGCGATGTTTAGTTCCAAGATCATCTGCAGGACAAGGTGAAGCTGGCGTCCAAAAAACTGCCATCTTTATTCCATACCATATATATACCAACTTGGCCCTTTTGACTCGTTTCAACGACGGGCTGTGAGAATTGTCGACGATTACAAACTCTCTTGCGATTTAGAGCCTTTAAGTCTGAGGAGAGACTTTGCCTCCCTGTGTTCAACCGCTTGTACAATGGGTTGTTTTCTGAGGAATTGTTCGAAATGATGCCCACAGCTACTTTATACTATCGCACCATCGGCAGGGAAATCATTTTCACATTTTAGAATCGAAATGGTCCCGTACAGTGCGGTTTCAAAGAAACTTCCTACCGCGAACACTTGGGTTGTGAAATGAGCTCCCTGCCAAGGTTTTCTCCAAGTACTACAGTATGGAGTTCTTCAAGAAAGAAGTCATTGGATTTCTGAAGGTACGGCAACGTGCGAGTGATACCCATGGTGTTGCAAGCGTCCATAGGCTACGGTGACCGCTTACCATCAGGCAGACCGTAAGCTTGTTTGCCACCTTAGTGGTACAAAAAAATAAATAAAAAAAAAACAAAATCTTTCCTGGCTTAGCTTGTTACAGTAAAATTATGTGTATAATAATCTTTATGACTCTTTATTGACTATTTCTATGTTTTTATACTAGGTTATCAAAATGTATGCATGGGAGTTGCCATTTGAAAAAGTAGTCCACGAAAAAAGAAAGGATGAAATGAAGGAAGTGAAAAAAGCTACTTACTTAAGAACAGCGCTCATAGGGTTCTTAATATTCACAGAAAGAGCCGCTTTATTTGTTACTGTACTCACGTTTATTTTATTTGGGAACACTCTGACTGCAACGATAGTAAGTATAACAAAGAATAACTTGCTTTTATCTCTATGGACATAATATTATAGCGCGCTCCGCAATTCTAAATACCACAAGTTACATAAATTATGCTAAATGCTTTGTAGGTACAACTCGATCGAGTTAACATGACACCCTGGCCTGAGTGTGCAAAAAAATGGTCTTAGTAACTAAAAGGTGCGCAAGGGAAAAAACCGGACTTAGAATATTTTCAAGTTTTTTCCTATGATTGTGTATGTGTATACCTCTAATGTAGATGAAGTCGCGCCAAACGGTTAGCATCATTGCGGTGACGCACACGTCTCGCGTAGCCGATTTTTGTAATAGAATTCTGTAACCTGAGGTTTGTATAGAAGTAGGCCTACTTACTGGCGTAAAGTGGTTAGGGTGTACAAATGGGGAGGTAAATATTTTTTTTTTTTTAATTTTTATGAAAATTTGTGGTGACCGCACAACCATATATTTTGATGATGGGAATCGATTGAGTGCACTTGTTTGAAGCACTTTTTGTGAAGCTAGAGTAGATAATTTTTTTTTGCAAAAATTGACCATTTTTTTGACGGGGACGGGTAAAATAGAGCACGTTACCAGGAGCAATGTTTTTCTTTGTTCATTCTTTCAGTTGCTATAAATAAATACTTTGAAAAATCAAATTTCAGGGTTCCGTAGTGTCTGCTACAAACATACACTCGTAGACATGCATTCTATCGATCAGTCATAAATATAGTGCATTATGGGCACACCGTAAATTATCACGAAATTTTTTTAGGTTCTAGAAAAGAAATACGAAGCAGTTTACTAAAGTGGGCGCAGACTTAGACAAAGTCTTTGTACCTCAGCCCCCCCCTTTTGTACACTCCAACCACTAGAGCTACAAACACCCAAAAATTCACACTAGGCACACAGGTGTCATGTTAACTCGCCCGAGTTGTACCTGAAAAGTGAAAAAAAATAAAAAAAATTATTTTTCTTAAAATATCTACTGAATCAGTCATTTTAGATTTTAGATATGGATGAATCTTAAAAGTCTTCGTCGCAAATGGAAATGGTCGAATTAATAATTGGGTACTTGTTGCAAGGGTACCTACAACATACATTTTGATAAAATGTATGATATTCATCACATAAGATGTTATTTACATACGTGCTCAACTAGAGATGTTCTCTAGTAACACACAAAACGCTATATTATTTTTCTTTTTACTTATAATTACTTAGTTTGGTTTCGGCTTTGCTTAATCAGGACTTCTTGCATTGTCAGCTTATTTTGGTTAACTGCTAGACTCTGACTTCATCATGGACTGGTACTACTCGCTGACCTTAGCTTTCAGAATACGGCTTCTTAAGATTATCGGTCCCTCGGGCTGCATGTTATGCCACGTTTTGCTTTCCAATACGTTGCTTTCACTTTAGGAGAGCTGTGCTCCATCAGGCGTCGGTCCTTTGACAGACGTGACCAGTCCACTGCCACATTAACTCACAGCTGTCTGTGAATCTCTCTCTCGCTCTCATCCGGATGTCTTCATTTTAAATTAAATCCCTCGGAGAAACTTTAAGCATAGCTTGTCCCATCGTGCAATTTTAAGCTTGTGGACTAGCTCTGGTGTGACTAAGCGTCCGGGTTTCAGTAGATCGGAATACAATTTCTTTATATATTTCTGGACAATATAATACACAGCGCCATCTGGTCCCAAACTAAGCAAAGCTTGTACTACGGATATCACACAACGGATACATGCATACATTCTTATTTTTTATAAATAAAAACATTAATTTATAATACAGAGAAAATACCTTAACTCAAGACAAACACAAATATTTATTCTGTGTGAAGATTTAACCCGCACCCTCAACCACAGAAATGCAAAACATATTTATTTTTATGTTTATTTATATAAAATACAGGCTCACATAGCTTTTTTTCTTGTCACCTTTAAATTTATTAACGTTTGAGATTAATATGTTGCACTTTACTTTTTAGATCTACCCTCTGCAGCAGTTCATTGCAGCAGCTCAGATCAACATCACGTTAGCGTTACCATTAGTGCTCTCCTTCACGGCGGAGCTTTTCGTGTCACTCCGAAGAGTTGAGGAGTTTATGAGGCTGAGTAAGAAATCTTTTTTATATGGGATATAGGTACGATATTACATTGTTCACCGAGAGAAAAAGTGACTTATGACCAACTTAAATGTAGTTGTTTGGGAATCGCATTTTCTTTCGACTTTTACATGAAAACTATGATTTATTATTAAATTAGAAAAGCCTCGAATATTGTAGAATATAGTTCAATCTCTCTTATTCTATCTGATTTTGCATTTCACCTCTTTAATTTTTAAAGCTAAAATCATAGTTTTCTTGACTTTGAGTTTATAAAATAAGACAATTAAGACAAACTGAATTTACACCTAATATGAAGAAAATAAAAGACAATTTCTTTAATCTTTTCAAATTTTATACTTAAAGCACAACAGAAAAATTATAATCATTCATATAGTCGGTCACCGCGTTTGATATTAAAAAGAAATGCTTCAACGACTAGGCAGTTATGTTGCCGTGATACAACACAACAGATGGCTGGTCGGACAGCTTCCGTCTCGCCGCACACCGCACCTCACGATCATTCTGTGTAGACGCCGTAGATGGCCGATTGTATGCTTTTACCCTCTTAATATAAGTATAATTGTTTTACAGATGATCGGCCTGATCTCATTATAACTCCAACTGTATCTCAACCTACAATATTCCGCAACGTGTCTAGCAGTTTCAGGGATTCCTTAAAAGCTGCAGTCAAGCCTCTATCTTATCAGCCAAAACGTGACACTATTTATTACACAGGTAAATAACGTAATCATGCAATAACTTATTATCTAATCATAACAATAAACCTCATATTAGGAAGAAGTTATATTATAATTCATATGATAAAATAGTTGACAGTAAAATAATATAAAATAGGTAATATAATGATAAGGCGGTGGATGGTGAGCATATCATAAACCGGAGCTAATAAAGAAACGGGTTAAGATGCTTTTTAAATATTAATACTCATCGCGACAGTAAAAAAAATACATATATCTGGGCGGAAGTTGGTCAGTATTTTTTTTTATATACTCGACTACAATGATTACGATCAGGTAGGTACCTACGTTGCACGTTCTGTTTAACATGCAAGCATTAACTGGGGATTTAAAGCAGCAATGTATGCAATAATCATATTTCAACAAGAATATTTATAGCTACTTACGAAAACTAAAGAACTAGATGCTTCCGAAACTATTATGACCTACGTTCAGATCAGTGTCCTAAGCAAGCCTCACTTTAGGAGTTTAGTAGATGAAATGCTTAAGTTTTAGAAACTTGATAGATCTGCCTATACCCATATTGAAGCCACATTTGAAGCCAGCATAGAGTCCGTTTTTATTACCCTACCTAATTTTTTTTTCCAATTGGAATGGCTTTTATTTTGGTCTAAACCAAAACATTTTGCCAGTATCCATGATGGATGAGACATGTGTTACAATAGTTTATATAAAAAAGAAGAATTGGAGCCACCAAACAGGGAAATTTTGGATCGTTTTACCTAAAACAAAAAAGGATATTACAACATATAAAACAAACAAACAAACAATTGTGTGAAAGGTTTATATCCAGTGGTGACA
Organism: Apoda limacodes; assembly: GCA_946406115.1. Lineage (NCBI taxonomy): Eukaryota > Metazoa > Arthropoda > Insecta > Lepidoptera > Limacodidae > Apoda > Apoda limacodes. Next base: position 16,723,916 of record OX291546.1, read on the forward strand.
GACATATCATTGCAAGCATAAAAGTTATAACTTAATATAAAAGGCTCTGGTAAATTTTGTTAAGCTTTAAATGAATGAAGTATTAACCAAGAATAGAAGATACTGCATGTTGACTGTGCGACGAATTTTTGGATGATAAATGTCATATCACTAGATATAAGAATGACATAGATATTTGAGACAAATGAAAAATATGTAATATAAGTTGGTAGATATTGGCAACGCTCTCTACGTTGCTGCTTTGCATTCGTAGATTTGTCAGAAGATAGGTAGAGAGGAGATAGATTAGTTTGGTTTTATTCTTCTAATATTTTGTAAAATACGTACGTACGGAATTTATTATCGATTAAATGAAGAATATTATATATATGCCTTAAGCTAATCAGGAATTATTATGTAATTAGTTCAACTTATTAATTAGCGGAACAAATCTTGTTTGTTTAAAACGGTTCATGCAAATTAGAGATTAGAGACAGTAGTAACTGTATAAAAATATTAAGTAAGAACTTTGTAAGCGAATAATAAACGCTTAAGAAAAAAAAAAAAAACAATAATGAGTAGCCGATGGAAAAATGGTAAAATTTCGGATTCAGAGGCCGGTCTAAATAGCCACCAAAATAGTCGCAAATTAGAAGTTCTAAAAAAGGGATCCCAAAACCCTATGAAAGCTGATAACCATAAACCAATTGCAGCCAATGAAAATAATTTATATATAGTTTGGATGATCTAATCATGTAGAGCAACAGTCGTTCATCACAAGGGTAGTCCCAATAAGTTGTCAGTTCAAAGATAACCCTTAATATTAACAATTTTCCATAAACCATATTACTTAGTTTCATGTACATACATACATACATAACATCATGCGTGTTTCTCAGAGGGGTAGGCAGATACCAAAGTCGGCCACTTGCTACGATCCTGGCGTACTTCTTTTTCTCAAAACACCTATCCTCATTTTTTAAGTACCTACTTTATACTTCGAACTATGACACATTCCTTGACAAATCTAAGTTTTTGGGATACTGCACTTATTTTTATTTTTTTTTCCTGTAAGCAATTAAAATATGATCAGTATTTTAATAATCGAACCAATGCTATAAATATTTTTTGGCCCAATCTAGTGAACTTCGTTTATTATTACAATTTAAATTTTAACAATTAGCAAAATAGGTATCTCGTGTTTTAAATTTCTTGAGCATTTCTATGTGTTGGTGCAGAGAAGAATCCGACCACCCCAAATCCTCCCATGGGTTCTGTACGAATTTTTAATAGTTTCATTTGTTTACAAGGTAAACGTTTAAAAGTTAACGTTCTACCAAGGAACAAAAAACTGCAGTCAATTTAATAATTGTATTGATTTACAAATATGATTGTTAAATAACTATGGTTTTAACTAATATGATATTTCAGATTATACTCCTGCAAACAGAAAATTTATTAAAAGTCTATCTCAGCCTGGCGATACTGCGGTTGAAATTCAAAATGTGTCAGCAAGCTGGACCAACGATCCAAACTCTTTAGCATTGAAAAAAATCTCTCTTCGGATAAAAAAAGACAAATTATGCGCTGTCATTGGAGCAGTTGGTTCTGGGAAAGTAAGTTAAAATCATTAGCATAACTTGTCCACATATTTTTTCTTTCCTTATTTTGATACTGTATATAACATTAAAATTGCTTTCTTCGTCTGTCCGTCTCTAGTAAATATGAATGATATAGTTAGCAACGTTTGTGGATACTGTTTTTGTGATCAACGTATGTAACTTTTTAAAATGTATATTTGTATGTATAACTTAACAATTTTTATCCCTAGTCTTTTTATAACCAGTGGCTGTTTACACACCCACATTTATGTCACTCAAATGTTAAAAATAACTTGTGGGAAATGAGCCAATAAATCTTAAATAATTCACACTTATAGGCAATACTATCGGTTTATTGTATTTTATACAATTTCATCTGAAACGACGTATCTACTTAACTCTTAAAGAGACTTTGTTCCCCACAACGGAACTTTGGATGTTTTCCCTTTTTTAATATAACAAGACCAAAAATGTATTTTACCCTGTCTTCTATCTGCAGTCTTCTTTTCTACATCTGCTGCTCAAAGAGTTATCGCCTGCCGCTGGTACTGTATCAGTATTTGGCAAGATTTCATATGCATGTCAAGAGGCTTGGCTGTTTCCTAGCTCTGTACGAGAAAATATAATTTTTGGACTACCTTTCGACGCAGAAAAATATAAACGTGTAAGTACTTAAATGATGTTAATCTGAAGTTGAATCCCATATATTAATTCTATTTGACAAAGCTCTGTGCAAACTCTTCACGCTGCAAATTCCACTCTTTGATCAGATCTTCTGGACACTCAAATAGTAAAAGTTAATATTCAACTCTTTACTTTCCACTTTGTTATGAAGAATGGAAAGTGCAGATTTCCAGAGTTGCATTGTGGAATACGCCTCAAATCAAAGTGAAAAGTCGGCAACTGATTTTTGATTTTTACTCTTTGAGACTTTCAAAGATTGTTGGAACAGAAAACCGATTGAATATTAGATATTTTGAAATTCAAAATGGGGTAGGTACAACTGAATAGTTACTATAAACAATTTTACTATTACGATTTAGAAATTCGGAACAAAAAATGTTGTTCCCAAACACATTGATTTAATGATAGTATCCATACATAATATTTATAAGTTCGAAAGTGAGTTTGATTGTATTTCCTGTCTTTACGACGCAACGGAGCATCCAATTATCTTACAATTTGGCACAAAGATACCTCGTTGAAGAGCCGGAGAAGGGCATTAGGCAATTCCCAAAAAAATTAAAGTTTCCGCAGGTATAACTATAGGCGATTTCCACGTGGACAAACTAGCAACTTTCTTACTATAATCAAGGATTTACTGTAGAGATCCAAGCCGATTTTAAATTTAGCACAGGTGGAGCCACTTGCAAAAGCTTTTTATATCAATATTTATAAAAATGTGACTTATTTAGGCTACACAAGTTACTAGGTTTCGGTTTTGGGTAACTTTCTATATTTACATAATTTTAAATAAATTCTTACAACTTTAAAGCTATAACCAGACATTTATCTACTCAGAAACAGTTATCTTTAAAATGATTGCAGTGTGTTTACAGAAGTGTTTTCTGATTATACTGTTGTAAACTTCTGAAAAATAAATAATGTATTTAAATAAAAAACGGTTTTTAAATAAAGAGTTTACGGGAAAGGATAAGAATATGTATTCGCGTACCTATCTATCTACATCATATAAATATTATAAATGAGAAAGTTCGTTTTTTTGTCTCTCTCGTATTTCGGTTTGTTACTTCATAATTCACTCAAACATAGATCAATTTAGATGAAATTTTGGTATGAAGATAGTTTGAGTTCCGGGGAAGAACATAGGATAGTTTTTACCTTGAAAAATTCAGAAGTTACAGCGGAAACAACTATAACTGAGCTTAAACGAACTATTTCATTAGTATAATTAAGGAGATGACGTAAGAACTCTACGCCCATAACCAAATTTAGGGCGGGTGGAGCTGTGGGCAAAATTCATTAATTACCAGCTATCCTTAAATACAGCTGGTATCCTATTAATATTATAAATGCGAAATATTGGATGTTTGGTTGTTTGTTACTGAATTACGCTTCAACCACTTAATGGATCGGGATAACACTTGGCACACATATAGGGTAGGTCCTAGAATAGTTTTCATTCCGGAAAATTCAAAACTTCCCACAGGAGTAACTATAACCGAACTCCACGAACGAAATATAGCTGCAGCTATAGCTGCTATAACAAACTTCTTTAGTATAATCAAGGAGTTGCTGTAAGAATCTCACGCTGATAACCAAATTTAGGGTGGGCAGAGCCGCTGGCAAAAGCTAGACACCGGCGTTCCTCACCCTTTGTGTGCGTGATCGAGCGCAAATGGCCTTGAGCGGGCACGTGTATGCGCAACCGATCCCGCGAATCGGCTCTGTCATCGGCCTTTCCACACACCACGCACTCTCACCGGCAAGTTTTTACAAGAATACATGTGTCAGTGTTTCTTAATCTCGCTATATTTAAATATTCTTCGGCAACGGTATAAACTGATTTTTGAAACAGTTATAGCTGGAGAAAGAGAGAAAAACATATCTCAACAGAGAGTTTCATTGGGTAAAGATTATTCCGCGTGTGAACCTACAGGGCACAACTCCTGCACGTCGCAGCATAGCAACGGGGTTTTCCGATGAACTCTTAAAATCTGCACTCTTAATTCTGTATAACAACAGAGTGCAAAGTTAGGAATTAGCAACTAATTTCCACTATTTGAGCCCTCAAAAGATTATGTAAATAGAAAACTGATTGAACAGCCAGATTTGAGACGTAAAAAATTTGCAGAGAGCGTCGTGGAATAGTCCCCAGCGATAGCTAGCTAGTAAACAAAAAGATAGTTTTAGTAAGACAAATATATATTTACTTTTACCAAATTTATATCAATAAACTGCTTGGTGAAAGGGTTAAATATCATTAGAGATTTGATTGTAAATAGAATATTCATGAAACTTTTTCAGGTTTGTAAGGCAAGTGCTTTAGAAAAGGATTTTAAACAGTTCCCTTATGGAGACCAGACGTTAGTTGGAGAAAGAGGTGTATCTCTGTCAGGAGGCCAGAGAGCCAGAATCAACTTAGCACGTGCCGTTTACAGAGAGGTAATAATAGTGATCCTATTTTTTAACTTATTTAGTCATTTAATGACAAAAAAATAATATCTATAATAAAGGGAAAGTGATCCTGTGATCTTTTAATATGCTGAAAAATTCAAGCGAAGTGTGTGCGTGCATTTTTAGGTATAAATACCTAAAAAATAATAATTAAATCAATTTTGAAAATTTAGTGGTTACTATGAAGCATTTAATTGTTTAGCCCTTCCATTAATTTTATAAAGGAAATTTAAAGATCTCTTTAATGTTTTTTTTTTCTATCAAGGGAAATAAAGGCTATCGTGTTTTTGGTAGTAAAGCCATTGGTTATTGTTCTTTTACATAAGATTAAATTTTCAATCTAAAGTTATTCAGTCCTGACTCTTCATCACACCAATGTGACTACAAGGATTTTTTCTTAGTCGTCACACTGCAACTGCCAATGTGACGATAATTCTCCAAGTTACATGCTGTAATTTAGATTATTTTCTTATGAGCTTTGTTAGTTACTTTGGCTCATCTGCAGATAGCCTAATTTCATTTATAATTTTTCTTATTTGAACTTTATTTAAGGCAGATATCTACTTGCTAGACGATCCACTATCAGCTGTGGATGCGAATGTCGGCCGACGACTGTTCGAAGGCTGTATTAACGGGTACCTGCGTGGACGCACCAGGATCCTTGTCACTCACCAAGTGCACTTCCTGAAGGCTGCCGATTATATTGTAGTCCTAAATGAGGTAAAAATTTTATAATCAATTTCATTGTTTGGGTATTTACCTATCACACTGTTTCACAAGAAACTTTAAAATTAGTTAATGCATTATTTCGTCTACTTATTAGAAAAAGCAAATAAAATGAAGACTACAATATCACCATATTATCAAAAGTATACTTTTGTCACGCAATACCTACGAGTCACATAATTTTGCAGCTAGGATGTTGGCATCTCGAGTCTTTATAGTACTTCTTCCACTAGAATCATGCTTTGCACAGCGTCACAAAAGCAACTTCTTGTACCGAGAAGTAAAAATACCAAACAAAGAGAAATAAAAATTAAGTTTTCTACAGCTTCTTCTTCTTTCGTCTTCAGTTCTTTTCTCGTATTGCTATTATTATTATAAATAAATAAAACTTTGTATTTTGTTGTATACATAGGTAGGTATTCTATTAACATATGGAGGACTTTGGAGATAAATATTTTTTTCAAAAGAAAAGGTATAAATCATCTTGTTTTGAAAAGGCTCATGATTATATCGGTAAAAATACCAAGTCTCCGGTGTAAGTGCTTGGTTTATTTTGCAGGGTTCTGTGGAGAATATGGGTACATTTGACGAACTCGTTTCATCCGGTAAAGACTTTGCCATGATGCTTGCCACTTTGGAAGATGCAAAGGACAAGGATACTGATAGTCTTGGATCAGTAGTAAGTACTTGTAAAGCACATTTGATTTTATTTTAAATAAAAATAGGCACAAATACACAGAAACGCTCGCTTGCAATCTAAAAATTATATAGGTACTAATTATATTTTAAAGAAAAGTGGACTCTGCTAATATAAAAAACAATACTTTTACTATAATTATAATAGTTTATATAGTTTTTAATCAAATTGTTAATAAAATATAAGAGATATAGAAATTAGATTAGAGCGCTGAAATGTCTGCTGTTTTTCGAAAGTGGGTCTTCACAGGTTTTTAATATTGAATACATAAAACTATATACATCAAATTTAAAAAGTATGTAGTCCAAAGAACAATATCTGTAAAAAAAACGATTTAAAAATAATTTTTCTTTTTCTTAAAAACTGTTACAGAAATTGACTTCGGTGCTTTTACAAGGACAAGGTTATTTTATAATCATAAGGCATATCTTTTACATATTTGTTTATTTGTAAGACTGAAAAACCTACACAACAACCGGAGAGACTAAGTTTTACCATAAAAGTGTTCTAATAAGTCACAGATATTGAATGCGTAAAATTAAAAACCCTTAGATAATCATTCGGTCGGTAAAAAGAAGTTGGTGGTGGCCGAGGGGTTTAAATGAGTTGGTGGTGGCCGAGGGGTTTAAATCTCACTTCACGTCCCTTGGCGGAGGTTCAAACCCCGGGGTCAGCGTGTACCAATAATATTTTCTTAATTTCTTATGTACACTGATTTATTTATTCACATCACTGGCTTTTCGCTGAACAAAACATCGTGAGGAAACTTGCATACGTCAAGAAAAAAAAAGACGTTTGTGAAGTCCACAATCCGCACTGGGCCCGCGTGTGGACTATGGCTCAAATCACCCTCGTCTATGAGGGTAGGCTGTGTCCCTACAGTGGAGACGTATGAAGACTGGCGAGATATAATAATTGCAGCATACCATGGTTTCCTACGAAATGGATAGACGACTTGGTTACAGACGCAGTAAACCAGTAGAAGCAGGTGGCCAGCCGTTTTGGAAACATTTAGGGAAGGCCTACGTCCAACAGCAGACATCTCCTAACTGAGACACCGACGATAATGTAATTAAAAAAGGCTATCAAAATTTTCTTTAGTTGCCTTTGATTCAAATATTTATTTTAATTTCTTCACTTTCGTAACTACCGCGATGTGCGTCGCCTAAATTTGTACTCCCAATACCGAGGACCGGGAGAAATGGCGCGCCATAGAGGAGGCTTCCAGCAGTGGACCAGTATAAGCTGGTATGATCATGATGACGACACTGAGGAACTTGATAGTTACAAAATGTAATAATTACACTTTAAATTATAGAAATTGGAATTAAAAGAAAAGTCACAGAGGATAAGAACCATATCAACTACTTCAAGTGAAGGTGAAGATCTTCAACAATTTGAGGCTCAAGAAATGAAAGCTGAGGAGAGGCAGTCAGGTAACCTGCGTTGGGAGATCGTTACTGGTTACTTTTCATCCGGATCTCATTGGACCTTCACTTTGTTCACATTATTCATGCTGTTGATGACTGTGATCAGTGCAGGTGCAGCTGACTACTGGGTTAGCTTTTGGTTAGTTTTATGACTCATTATTTTGGTTAGTTTTATGACTCATTATTCTGTAAACTTTAAACTACACCATATTCATATATTGTTGATGAAAAGTAAAATCACCAAACCATAACATTACTGATAAGGGATCCTCGCCAGAAGGTGGTAGCCAGCGGCTGGATACAAACCCATTTTATAATGTGGTGAACAGCCTCATTTTACAGACCACTTTCGTCCTGCGTAATAGGGATGGGCCCATCACCGCAATACTGCCTCTGATGAAGCGTATCTGGACTTTCTGAACTTCTGAATGTCTCATACGTCTTAAATCATCAGTTTTGAAGTAATAACTAAGCAGTAAAATAAAAGACTTGAGACAAAATAATATCACCCCATTGCTAATTGCTGGCGAACGAAATCGGAGAAGTAGCAGTAGTTGAAACAGCTTGATCTATTTTGACACAAGCAAGGTACCTACATTGAATTAATAATTTAATTGTAACATAGATAATTGAAAATACATCTTTATTTATGAATGCTTTAAAATAAGACACAAGCAATTTGCAAACAAGTCGTATTAGTCGAGTTATGCTAATAAGCGTTTCGATCTTATTACCCAAGTTTTGCATCTCTTGCATGAAGGCTAACCTTGGATGTTTGGTCGCTAGTTTCGTTCACAGCATTTGGATACGGCAACTGTACTTTTGATTTTCAACCACCGGGTCAGAAAAGTTCAACAAACTACACTAGAATTCATAATACTTTGAAGGTACTAACACGATTTTGAAATGAGAATTTTACTGGTTTTTTGTTTAAGGTCCAATCAAATGGCAGCATATGAGGCAGAAATGGGAGGCTCTAATTTCGGCAAGTATACGATCTTGTCTTTATAACTGTCATTACTGATGAGTTTACATATCAACCTGAGATAATAAATTACTATAGCGGTCTTCTTATTTTTCTTCTTTTCTATCCCCAGAAGAGGGTAATCAGTGGCTGCATACACACCAATATCATAATGAAGGATCAGCTTCTTTTTACCATACACTTTAGTTCTGCGTGACAGGTCGTAAGCCCATCAAAATTCAAAATCTTTTTACTCAAATGGGTTTCTAAGAACAATTTTAAAGCGTCAAGGGAAATAAAAAAGAATTTGCTTTATAAACAAATTTCAATACCTACTTGTTTATTGCCAGCATTCCATGGTTACTCTTTATAAAACATAGCCGCAACACTGCTTTCGGTGGAGTGTATCTGGACTAAGATGGCTTCATGTATGTCCCATGGGTCGTAAATTACCAGCTTCATGAAATAAATGGTAAAATTTGCCATTTTCTGACGAAGAATAATAAGTGAGACAGGATTATTAGATTATTTACAAAAAACGCACAAAGAAAGTTAAAATTTTCCGTAGTTTCTGTTTTATGAATTTAAATAGACCTCTTGTGTAGCGACTGACTTAAAACCGACCGCTATTTTACGCTTTATTTAAAACATCTATTATCTACAATTCTTAATTTTGCTTTTGAATTTCCAACAGATACTGATATGGACACGCAACTTGGTCCGTTCACGATTGCGCAGTACCTAATAATCTATGGCAGCATTGTTGGGGCATGTATTTTGCTTACAAATGTCAGAGTCATACCGTTTTCCAAGTTATGTGTATCCGCATCCAAAAGTCTACATAAAGTTATGTTCTCGACTATGCTTAAGGGTATTATGCGGTTTTTCGATACAAGCTCTTCAGGTATTTATTGTTTTAATATTCTTTTCACAAATTAAGCGTTTGGTTTCAGTCGCTTCTCTCGGTAATCCATACTAATATTAAAAAAGCGAAAGAAACTCTGTCTGTTACCTCTTCACACTTAAACCGCGGAACCGATTCAGATAAAATTTAGTATGAAGATAGTTTGAGTGCCGGGGACGGAAATAGGCTAATTTTTAATCCGACAAATTTAAAAGTTCTCGCTGTATTAACTATAACCTAGCTTAAACGAACTATAGCTACAGCTATAGTTTGCTATAGCGAACTTCAATAGTATACTTAAGGAGTTGAGGTAAGAATCCCGCTGATAACCAGAGTGGGTGGAGCCACAGACAAAAGCTAGTATAATATATACAACATAACTTTGCCATGAAGTAACTAGAACTCGTATATTTGCAATCTACTTGATTGTTACTAGCATTTTAAATGTTTGAAAGTGTTTTAAAAGTGTATTTGTCTGTTGGTCCTTTCTTTGGACCAAATGAATGGATGTTCCGTTGCGTCATCATAAAGCATAAATTAAGCTCAGAGTTGAAGAGACAGAGTAGGACAGAGAATACTTTTATCCTGGAAAACTCAAAAGCTAGAATAACGCAGGAATAACAATGGCCGAATGCCATGTGTACGAATTGTCGGTACAGCTTTAGCTTGCTATAGCAAACTTCCTCACAAAAAATGAAGGAGTTTCCCTACTACTCCGATAACTGAATTCAGTGCCTTATTATAATTACTCAATAATTTAAATCTCCAACCAATAAAAACACTATTATTTCAGGTCGAATACTTAACCGTTTCTCAAAGGACATGGGAGCAATAGACGAGATCTTGCCAAGAACACTTTTAGATGTTATTCAGATATATGGAACTCTAGCAGCTATTCTAGTACTCAATGCTATAGCTCTGTATTGGACTTTAGTTCCATCATTAATTCTTATAGTAATCTTTTATATCTTCGTTAAAATTTATATGAAGGCTGCACAAGGCATAAAAAGATTAGAAGCCACCAGTAAGTATTTTTTCCGGTTATTTAATTCTTTCTTCTTATTAACCAATCAGTGACAAATAACGGGCCTTAGTATAAACAGTAACTGATATTAGTAATTCTAAAGTTACGGGCTCATCTTACAGAATAAAATAGAAAAAGATATTTCTAACAATAGGAATCGAATATTAAATTTGTTTTCATCACACTTATTCTTAAACAGTGGCATTACGTGCCTTGCTTTGTAAAATTTACTTTTCTCAAAGCCAAACGCTTATTCATAGAACTCACGGAATAGAAATTCTCATACTAATCTTGACCTTACCATTTTTTCTCCTAAGCGTTGGTTTTACAAAAACAGTAAAATTCAATTTTAATCAACCTAAGGGGCCAAATATTTTTATTCATTAAGCTTCAAAAATAATGGATTCCCATACAAACTTTCAATCCCCATTTTAACCTGTAGGAAATGAATTTGCAAAATCGTTCCTTGTTAAAGTCTTTCGTCACTTTAGGAACCCACAAGCCAAATTTCAAGCTTTATGAGCTGTGCGTTTATATTTCAGTCAGTCAGTCTTTTGCTTCAACTATCTATCTTGTTTAATATTGTAATTATGGTTTTTATCCAAAAACTACATTTTACTATTACAGCAAAAAGTCCTGTTTTTGGGATGGTTTCTTCATCTCTAAACGGAATAGCTACAATTAGATCAACCGGAGCTCAGGAAAGATTAATTGACGAGTTCGACCAACATCAAGTAAGTAAACACCATAGACTATAGAGAACAGGATAGATAGATTTCTTGGTCAGCTGTGAAAAAAAATGGACGCAAAAGTGTGACAAAGAGAAACTGAGGCCCCTTGTCTCTTTCTAACTTGTTATAATATAATAAAAAAACAAAATGGCGGACGTTGATAGAAAAAGAAAAGAGATCACAGTTTTGCTTTGTCTCTTTCTCAAGCATGGTCAATTTGTGAGACTATTGCGAAGGCAGGACAGATTACAGAACTCGAAGTCTGTCTGTCGCACATACTGTTTTTAATACGCAACTGTTTATCATACTAAGTTAATGTTCTATAAATTAGGGGTTAACAAAATACAATAATACTGAAACAAAATCGATAATATCAACAATGTATCGAGTAATCAATACCATGTAGTATTGCACCCGTAAAACAATTCAGTTAATAAGATTGTTTGATAGTCTAACTATTTAAATTGTGGTCAATATAAATATATTAGCATGGCAAATATGCAACTAAGATATTTACCCTGAGCCAAAAATTAAATATGCGATCCTAATATTAGTGCTTTACCATTGAACTATCGAGGTACAATTCTAGCTGGCCAAAATCCTGCCTACATCCTTGACCTGAAAATACGCTCGTTACGAATGTCATAAACACACAACTACTAGAAACTTATGAAGTCCTAGTACATCAATCACACAAATACCCAAACCTTCACAGAATTAAGAAATACGTACATAGAAAGTAGGCCAATACAAATTAGATACATTTTTGGGCTAAACAAACATTAATTGGTAGAGGTTTGAATTTCGGTGTACTTGTTCACTAAGACCTTTCGTTGAACATACAAAAAGTCCCCGTCGATAACTGTTGCGCTCGCGCCGCCATCTTAGGTTTTTTACCTTCACCCTTTTTTAGTTTTTTGCTTATATCTCGGCTATTATTGCTGATACGGAAAAAATGTGTGTATAAAAACTATAGATTAATAAATATCCTATAAAAAAGCTCATACATATTGCTATTGTACCTCTAGTATTTTAGCTGTAATTCGGCGTTAAAGAGGAAATTATTTATTTATTTTGCTGCCGATATACCGTTTGTTTTATGTTCGGTTCAAATATATTTTTTAGATTTATTCCACGAAATTACCAAAAGAGAAAGAGAGAGAGAGAGAGACGAGAGGGTGAGAAAGAGAGAAAAAGGAGGGGGGGGGGAAGAGGCAAATGCATTATGTGACATGATGTGTATGGCTGCGTCCGAATGTGTTTTGGGACAACTTGGTGGATATAAGTACCACGAAATAGCCGCGACTGGCTATCGATGCCGTAAAGCTATGACCAGCCATCACCTGATCATCGTCTCTTAGGTGTCCCTCACTTCCCATAAAGACTTAGGCAACTTATTCCGATTTATAGTACTGCAATGCTACCAATAGTCATAGGCTGGAAATACTTGACGTAGCGCGTTCACATAACGTAAGCCTAGGTTTCTATAAGCTAGAAGCATTTTGCTTTGACTTTCTTCACGTTATTATATGTCCCTCTGACTCCTATCCGACAAAGGCGTATTAAAGAAAGAGCAGTCACGAAAACGCGATGGAAGGGATGTAGCCTGATCTTCAGGTTAACTGGAGCTATAAAGCTATTAAAGTCGACACCCTGAGCACCATGCCTTCCTTCCAAAGACTAAATTAATCCCTGTGACGACCACTAAAAGGCGGACTGCTCAGAAAAAACTTAGAGTCGTAATGCTTGCTTAGCACTAAACCAGTAGGCACCAATCATGATCGCGAGGAAGACAGTGAGGTCAAATGTAGATGCGCTCACCCGCCGCTTACCTCTCTACCTCCTGTCATTGCAGACGAAGTTCTGCAGACTATCAAAATTAAGTTTATTCCTGATTATTATATTAATAAGTATTTTTAACGGGGGGATGTCGAGCTACATTTTTTCGCGATGTAGTTAGTAGTTAGTAAAAATGTTAGTAAAAATCTCCTAAACCCTCGTCATATAGATAATTTAGTTTACTAAACGGTTTGAGTAAACTTTATTGATGGTTACTACTACCACGGTTAGGTAATTTCATAGACACTAAGTATAGACCTCTTTACCAAAGACATTTCGGATTTTGGACAACAGAACATCGGCACTGCATCACAGATTTCACGGAGCATAATTTATACCTATAGGAGCGCCATTTTTGACGTGACAACGTCTTATAAATTGGTTTGCCGGGTGACACTTCAAGAAACTGCGTTACGCTCCGCTCACGTTATGCGCTCACAATGAGAGCGAGTGAGAGGCACGCGCCCGCCTAAGAGCGAGAGAGACAGACATAAAATCATTGTCACGTAAAACTTTCGCCCGTATACCGACTTTACAGGCAACCAGTTTTTTTCGACGTGGCGAGAGCTTTCAATAAATACTAACACAACAGTTATTAAGCTGTTACATTTATAAGCTGTTCCACATACACTGTGATCGCTCTTAACTGGTTTTTATTTTATGCACTTGCTAATAGTAGCTTGCGAGTGACTGTTGGGTGACAGATTCGATGACCACATCAATATTAGAGATCTAATGAGAGCAGGAATGAGATCTAGCTGTAGCAAGTTGATTATTTTAAGAGCTTTCTTGAATTTGTCCCCGTTTATTAGTCTGTCGCAGTAGCGTCGTAGGCCTGGGGCCCAAGGGACATAATATCAAGAGATTGTTGAAGCAAAGTTCATTCAGTACTTCTATGGGGCGCAAACTTAGGCTAATGTTTTATAGAAACGCTATGTTAAGTATGTTCCAGCCTATGGTTGTCATAAACAGCGTAGTTAGTAGCAGTCATAATGTTAAAATTAAGTTTGTTTATCAGTCTGTCGAGAACCTTGCCTACGTTCTACTCAGGATAGGTGGTTTTATCAGAAACTAACGCGACGTTGATCAGTGATGGTTGGTTGGTCTAGCCTAGTAGCTATTCTTATTCACCAAGCGGACTCCGCCTTGCTATACACATCATGTCACATAATTCATCTGCCCCTGAATTATCTCTACCCTTCTCTCTCTCTCTCTCTCTCTCTCTCTATTTCTCATCATCTCTGTCGGTTTTTCTATCTCTAGGTAGTGTCATGGAATAATTTAATGGAATATAAATCTTATATATGAAGATTTTAGGAAAAACCAGAAACAAAACTGTATATCGATAAACAAAACATAAAAAAAAACTTATAATGTTGGATTACAGCTAAAGTATTAGAGATACATAAATAATCGATCTTAGCTTTTTTATAGGAAATTTAATAAGTTAAAGTTTTTGTTTACACGATTTCATCGTATTAATAATTATTGCCGAGATATAAGCAAAAAACTGAAAAAGGGTTTTTTTTTTCTAAGATGGCGGCGCGAGCGCAACAGGTATCGATGGGAACTTTTAGTATGCACAACGGGAGGTCTTAATCAATATGTACACCAAAATTCAAAACTCTACCAATTAATGTTGTTTTATTTTCTAATTTGACTGGACTAAATAATCTTTCTTCGTTTGAGACTCTCTAAAGGATTCTCCTAAGAAAACATATCACACAGTGCCATATCTATGGCTATACTATCAATAAAGATGCAGTTAAAATATTAATCTGGAGCCAAGATTTGATCCTGCCACCCTAAGATCCCGTCTTGTGCTCTACCATTTAGTATAGATATTGACATAATACAGGTACAGATATGTTAAGTATTCACATAACGAAGCTATGATATATATTCATATAAGTCATCAGCATAAAAACATATAACTAACGGGCTTACCAAAACACTACATGCTTAAACTTAAATACAAATTTGCATTTATATACCTAAAATTATACACTTTTTCATAAAATATATCAGCGTTGGACTAGTGAGCGAGTTGCGTGGTATGCGTGCTCTTTGCGCGGGCGTTGCTGCTCGCGCCGCAAGCAGCGGATGATGGCGGAGCGATGCTGTTTTCCCGTTTCCCCCACGTGTGTAATGAGATGGAACAAATCATCTCACCTTCTCTAGTAAAGAATGATTATCGATATCGTTGTTCAGTAGTAAAAAGATGTGCAATAATAACTGCAACTTATATATATATTACAGCTCCGTGTGGGATGGACTTATCAGTTTTTGATATTGTTATATATTATAGAAGATAATTTTGTTTTAAATAATTGTTTCTATTACAGAATCTTCATTCATATGCTTGGAACGGATATTTATGTGGTGGTTCCACCTTTGGTTTCTATTTGGATACCGTATGTTTGGTGTACCTCACTATCGTGATATTTGTTTTCATTTATGTTGATTTCGGTAAGGAACTAATAAAATTTTAATTATATTATGTATAATCTATAACTATGTAAATATCGGCTTTCTGTCACATATTTTTTTCTTCAAAAGCCTAATTTTCTGAGTGCATAATATATTTTTTTGTACCACTAAGCATCCTCTATTTCTTTATATTGGGGTAGAGCTGCTTGAAAACTTTTGTTCAATAAAAAAATCCTAAACTTACGAGTACCAAGGGTTAAATTTAGGATTCTATGTTTTTCAAAAAGTGTTAGTAAAGAAATCTTCAAAGTTCCAAGTTCTATTAATTTACAACTTTGCAAAAGCATAGCCGTGATAGTGTAGTTATAGTTATATAGCCTCTTAAGTCAATTATATATTAAATACGTATAAGTGTATTAGAACATCAGAAGGAAGTCTTAATGTTACCTTTGGTTATTACATTTCTTAAACAGAAGGATTCCTGTTTAGGGTTCCGTACCCAACGGGTAAAAAACGGGACCCTGTTACTAAGACTCCGCTGTCCGTGCGTTCCGTTTGTCACCAGGCTGTATCTCATGAACCGTGATAGTTAGACAGTTGAAATTTTCACAGATGATATATTTCTGTTGCCACTATTACAATAAAACACTAAAAACGATTAAAATAAATATTTAGGGGGGGCTCCCATACAACAAACGTGACTTTTTTGCTCGTTTATGCTCGATATTGATAAAAAAAACAGGTAGGCGCGTGAAATATACACAGAATATTTTGTTATATATTCACTTTAAAAATAAATAATTAAATCAAAATAAAACAAATATTTGACGGGGGCTCCTATACAAAGAACTTGATGTTTTTGCTGTTTTTATAGATAATTGTACGGAACCCTTCGTGCGCGAGTCCGACTCGCACTTGACCGATACTTCTAGTAAATAGAGAAATATTAAAAATAATAGGATTATAAAACATTGGCTGAAGACACATTTATTTAGATAATACATAATTCTTAACAATTTTCAGGTGATATAATGGCTATTGGCAGCGTGGGCCTGGCGGTCACGCAAACCAACATGTTGACAACTATGCTGCAACACGGTGCGCGGATGCTGGTAGAGTTCGTGGCGCAACTCACAAGCGTCGAGCGTGTTTTGGAATACACTAAAATTGAGACTGAGGCTAACCTGTTTGAAGGCCGTGAGAATTCCTTATCTACTAACAAATAACGAAATATTATTACAAGAGTATTTTGATAACATTTTATTTAACTTCACAGAAATATCTCTGCCACCCATTTGGCCGAAACGAGGGACAATTGTATTTCAAAATGTCGATTTAAGATACGCTCCTGACGAAGCTCCAGTTTTGAAAAATTTAAATATAACAATTGAAGATGGGTGGAAGGTAGTTATTTAAATATACAAATGGGATTTTAAAAATGATTTCCAAATACAATCTTTCAATTATAAATTATTTACAGGTAGGAATCGTCGGAAGGACTGGGGCTGGAAAATCTTCATTGATATCTGCGATGTTTAGATTTGCTTATATTGACGGATCTATACTAATTGACGGAGTAGAAACATCACTATTGTCAAGACAGGTCTGAATTTATAGCTTTATCTTAAACGGGTCTAATTATTTACAAAAATATTCTCGTATAGCTTTTAAATTAAAGTTTATTTTCCACCAACCAACAGAACGGCACATCTAGAACATGATATATTATGTTAAAGTAAGTTATTTATTTAGGCTATTTCAAGTTTGTTACTTCCTTGTCGTACCCCACGACCTTTAAATACAATGTGGTTTAAACAACTTAGTAGTTTTCTCACGCTAAGGTATTGTAGCTTTTCGAGTTTATCTAATGGAAACAGAATTGAGCTCAGTTCTTCAATGCGTAAAACATATTCAATGATTAGGTAATAGTAGTTTATTAGACTGTTGCATAATAAGGGGTTTTAAGAACGAGTGTGTATTTAAAAACCGAGCCGTAAAGTAACACGAGTATTTTAATCGTTTAATCTTCTTATTTGCATACACTACTTTATCTACTTTCATTCGTTGGGATTCAAATAAAAGATCAAAGAGTAAGAAATAGTTTCCGAAAACGATATTAGCTTTTTTGCATTTTCCATGACATAAAGTTGTGATAGCATTTTTGACTTTCCTGGTAATAGATTCATTCCGTCATTTCCGTCGCCACATCTTAAATATCGCGGAAGTCAAATTTTCTACACATTAACTACTATCGGACATTTTTTAGCAAAAATAAAAACAATCCACGAAACTCAGAACAACAAAACGTATGAATGGCGCCAAAACCCTGCACATCACCGCGCATGTGCTTTAGCGGGCGCCATAAAAAAATTATGGAATCTGATTGATTGGATTTTTGTCTTGTATCGTATTGATTGTAATAATAATATGATTCTATTTTTAAATTTAGGTTTTTTGTTCGTAAAGTCTGTCAATATAAACTTGTATTAAAGTTTTTAGTTCGAATTTTCAATATGAGAGTAGATAAACATATTTGTTTATTTTAAATTAATTAATTCATTGTTAAGGTAACATAATTTTTTTACAGAGTCTGCGAGCAAAGCTTTCAATAATTCCTCAAGAACCAGTTTTATTTTCTGCAACAGTGCGATACAATTTAGATCCATTTGATATTTACAGCGATGACGATATCTGGAGAGCTCTTGAACAGGTCAGTTTTAGATTCAAGTTTTATCTTCATCATATTATAAACCCGTAACAAGTTTATGTTCCACTTCAAAAATTGATGCAAAACTTAATTTTCCTTATACTATCTACATACTTTTGTGAATTTGCATGATTACTCAATCTTCAAGTTAGTGTAGTATAATATAATCATATTCATTGATTGATTGAAATTTAAAGATAATTGGAAGAATGTTTACAACCTATCTATAGGTTCCTCTCAGAAATTTGAAAGAACATTGCTTAAGCTTTCAACAATATTATTCATAACTAATTCTAAGAGGATACGATTCGCGTAGCCGCGCAGCATGTTTCATACAAACGAATTTTTCACTTATTTTTGACACTTATCATTTAAATGCCATAAAATATTTAACAAGTGTTCTAGGAAAAAATATCTAGGTCTGCAGCGTGACAGATTTTTATTTAATTGTATAGTTTGAAAGTTATATAGGATTCTAGTTTTTTATACAAATGGTCTCGAATAAGATGACCACTTAGTGAAAACATGTTTTTGTGAATTTGGAAAACCAGACATTTACGTTCAGCTTTATATCATGTCTACAAAATTTTAGAGTATTTGATCAATAAAAGTCAAAGACAAGTGGGAAATTCATTTGTATCAAGCACGCTGAAAAGTGCCGCAAATCGTATTCACTTAAGAGACCTGTGCGTCGACGGTTCGACTCGGCGATTTCATGTTTTTTTTTCAGCAGTTTCCTTCTCATTTATACATTACTTTAAATTTCAAACTAAAACATGTGTTGATTTAATTGTCAGGTTGATTAAGAGATTGATATTGATGTTGTCTATTTTATTCGTTTTCAATATAAAACAAAGTTGTTTTTACCCTTATTTCCATATATTTTTATTTATATATACTTTGTTTGCTATTAAAAGCAAAGAAAGTAGAAGTAACAAACGGCAAACACGAATTATTCATTTAGGCTAACATTTTAATAGACTATATTTAATATAAAAGCAGTAACGAAACTACGAAAACGAGAAATGAAAAAAACTATGAAAACGTCTATCCGTCCACGTTACGCCCTCTTAATAACTCGGTTTCTAGGTAGTGTATCAAGATGAAACATACATAAGATTTTAAGTTCGTCCGCCAGTAATACAGTTGTGAAAATTGCATCTAATTTCGTTTAGTAGTTTTTGTATGATGCGCATACAAACAAAAAAATACATGGCCAAGATAGGCCATGCATTATTTCAATCATTACTCTGATTTCACTGTTTTAGAATATTTATTAAAAATATATAAATATAAATCTAAGGTCCTAGTATTATTATGGATAAAAATGTTAGGATGTCCGTATGTTAATAAATTAAAATATGGTAGAAAGACAAAATCTAATTCAAGCAACAATTCTGATTAAGCACATTATAGTATATTTCGTACCGAGTACAAAATTGCGCTTTTTCTTACCCGTCTTACGAATTTTCTATGAATTTTCGATCAGGACACATGCCCTGACGCGCGTTTAACATTTTTTACCCATCACAAAAAAGTGCACAGCGCCGCTAAGGAAGTTTTCACTTCAAAATATTAAAAACAACAGTTTATTAGAATGAACGACCATGCGACGCGGCGCAGCACTAAGCAGCCAGCATCAATCTCGCCGGTCTATCGGCCGCCCGCTGGCTACGTCATATTTTTCTTCTAAGGCCGCGCTAAAACGATAACTGGCCATATGGATTACGCAATGCAATTTTATACGGGTTTTCGAACTGACATGTTAGTTATTTCGCACTGGGGTCTGTAAAAGTTCGATTATCAAAACTGAGTTTGTATGGAACTTTAGAACTTTTCATTGCAGGTAGTGCAAAAAATCCTTTGTGTTCTAGAAAAAACGCACAAATCTTTGTGCAATTAGACTCAAACAAAATCCGTTTTTTATATTTTCTTGTCTACACAAAACTAGTTTAACTGTTATAATTTTTAAATTTTATTTTTAGGTTGACTTGAAGTCTGCTATTCCATCTTTAGACTTTAAAGTAACTGAAGGCGGTGCCAACTTCTCTGTAGGTCAGCGACAACTTATGTGTTTAGCAAGAGCAGTTTTAAGATCCAACAAAATCTTGATTATGGATGAAGCTACTGCGAATGTGGATCCACAGTAAGCATTTTTTTTTATTTAAATTAGTAGTGTATTTTCGCCCAAATTAAAACCTTTAACAGCTATGCCATGTTTGTATGCCCAAATCGGACCATAGAAGAAGCAGGTATTATTCGCCCTCATTGGGCTATATTACTGTCCATCCATCCATCCATTATTTAAGTGCCAGGCACTTGTCACACCGAAGCCAAGTTGTCCAGTTAGCTACCTTAAAGAGCGTTTGGGAAATATCATCTTCTCTTCCATAATATCTTAGTGCCTAAAGACGAAAGTATACAACTAGTATGGTGCCAGTGATGACTTCCGGTAAATAAACGTGGACTCGGAACGAAGAAATTCACCGGAGATCCAAAGTTCAAACACTTAGCATGATCTTTGAAACGATAACTACCGGGTAAGAAAGATAATCGAGTGATTACGAATCGGAAGACGCAGCATAGGACGGTCTCCTACCAGGTAGACAGGAAGCCAGAGGAAGAAGGTGGCTCAAAAGTTGTGAAGATATATGGAGGAGACCTACGTCCAACAGTTGATGTCTTCCAGCTGAGACGACGATATTTAACATGAGCATCTTTTAGGCAGACAATATGTAATGTAGTCCGTTTTAGGTGAACAGAATTCATTAGTTTAAGAGCACCTCGGGCCAATGTAAATAATCGTTTAATTTTTGTTTTATAATTAGATATCTTATTTACTTTTAATAATTTACTTATATTTTCTTTTGTTAATTTTTTTTCTTATTTAATCATGTTTTCTGTTAACAGGACGGATAATTTCATCCAAAAAACCATACGTCGTCAATTTGCATCTTGCACTGTCTTAACGATCGCTCACCGCCTCAACACCATCATGGACTCCGACCGGGTGCTGGTGATGGACAGTGGACGGGTCGCGGAGTTTGATCATCCTTACATACTGCTTTCGAACCCTGACAGTCATTTCTCGTCCATGGTCCGTGAGACTGGTGATAAGAATAGTGCGCAGTTATTAGAAGTCGCTAAAGATGCATACTTTCACAGCAACCTTAAAGAACATGCTAGATGAGATTTTCAGTTATCCCCGTCCTAAATCGAGGTAGTGTAATTTTTCGAATGATCCAAGTATTAGATACATACATGGAATGATTTTCAAACTTCGAAAACCCACTAGGACTAAATACGTCATAAGTACCTATTTTCAGATTATTTAATTTGCCCACTAGATTAGCTTAAGTAGTAAGAAGAAAATATCTAGGCTATTTTATTTATTATTACTATATGTATAGATAATTAACATTGTGATTTAAAATTAGCTTTTATAGTTATGAAATAAGAAAATAATAAAAATGCAAAAATAACGTTGTAAATAGTTTTGGTTTTTTTTCTTTTGATGTACTAATCTATTAATTTCAAGACATTTTTGGTTCAAAATAAGGGTGGGTAAAAAAAAGGGTCGATTCTGTCCAAAACGTCGAGACATCAAATTGCTGAGACATATCCTTCAGCTGTTTTCTTATTCTCATAATTCTTATTTCCTTAATATTTTAATAAGAAATATATCAAATCTCATTAAAACATATACATCCTCTAACAAGCCTTAATTTTTTATTCGCGAAATGTTATTTTTAAGTAAAATGTATGAAAACCTAATTTTTGAATTTAAATAGATATTTGTACAGATATGGTGTCAAAGTATAAAATGCTCGTGCTGATGTTCTTAGCAGTGGTTATTCAATTATATTTGTTGGCCGGCACTTTGAGGTTTGGGCCCAACTAGGTATGAAACGTTAATATTTTCCTTTTAATTTTTTTATAAAAAGTTTGGTGTTAAATTATAATTCACACTTAACCTTGGCAAATGTGTCTTACTTGCATCGTTTGAGAATCAGTGTGTTTTCAGAAATATTTGTATTTGATCACGCGTACGAACTGTCTTCACTTTAGAGGTGCGCGCTGCCGACTGATCAAAATTCGGCGCCGTGCGAGAGAAGCGATTTAAGAAAGAAATGAACGGCTGAGCGGAAACCGAGGGAAGCGCTCGCGCAGCTGCTAGTTTTTATTAATTGTTTAAATTTTCTTTTTTATTTATCTTCTTTTTATCATGTAAGTGATTAATTGTAAATGTCTTAATGAGAATAAATTCGTTTAACAATTAAACAATAGTTTCGGAGATATGACATCTCCCTGTCTCACACCACTCTGGATGGATCGGCCTCGAGTTCTGATCCTGGAGACGGACTGACATGGTTGTGTTATCGTACAAGCACTTTAGCACCTCGCTATACCGATAGTCAATACGGCATATCTAAAGAGTGTGCAGCATGTGATTGGTCTGTAATTATTCAGACGCAGTTGGCACCTTTTTTGGAGAAGAGCACCACCGCCTATTGCGCCACCCGCCTTATCGTTTTTATGTTGTTTGAGGGCCATACTAATTTTGTACAAGCTGACGTCTGGGATGTCTTCCGTATATTGGCGGGTCAGTCTAGCTTTAAGGGTCTTTAGCTGGACTGCTAACTGGTTTCAATGTCGACGTGTATAACTGTCCATAGAGACGACGCATAGAAGACACTAGCGTATGCTATTATGGGGCGGATGCCAGTGGTGAAAAGATACAGCTTATTTCTAAGGGACATCTACTTGCCTATCATGGGATATAGACGACCGAGGACAAAAGCGGCTCAGTCTCTAACTATTTTGGTGTGATCGTGGAAGTTCAGACGCCTATCCGGGGTCGCATCGAGATATTTGGCCTTTTTTTACCAAGGAATGGCACAGCCGAAGAGTCAGAGGGTAGATGGTCGCGGAGGGCGGCCAACGGTGAAGAGAATGGCAGAGCTTTTGTCGGGATTTACTTTGATTCTCTATTTCTAAAACCATTCGCCTAAGGCGGTGATTACGGATTGGAGTCTCTTAGTGATTCGACTCACTTTCCTGTCGGTGGTGTGAATAGCGGTATCGTCCGCGAAGAGGGCTAGTTGGGTACCTAACGTTTTAGGGATGTCGCTGCTGTACAGAAGGTACAAGATAGGGAAGAGCACGGACCCTTCCGGGTTTCCTGCTTGTATAGGACGAGGGGAAGACCTTGGACTCTATAGCGAAAGCTGCGACTCGACAAATAGTCTCGTATGATGAGTACGAGGCGGTCTAGCAACTGATAGTTGTACAGTTTATGAATTAAACCGTTGCGCTAGACTTTGTCGAAGGCTTTCGCTACATCGAAAAAGCGAGCGCCCATGTGACGAGACTTATCTAATACTGGTTGGAAGCCAGTGAGAATGTGTTCCGTAATACGGAGGACTTGGTGGATGCACGAGTGTTTGGCGCAAGCGCCGAACTGCTCGTCGATTAAGATACCTCTGAAGACTATAACGTTCCGAAGGCGAGCGAGGAGGAGGAGTTTGTAAAGTTTACCAAGGGACTTTAGTAAACTTATAGGTCGGTAGGAAGAAGGCTCGGTACGAGCTTTCCCTGGCTTGTGGATGCCTATAACAATTGCATCTTTCCATTGAGAAGGACTTACACGGCGGTGTAAGTCGTTGAAGCGAGCTTTGTTTCGGTAGAGGAAGCGCGATCACGCCTTCGGCGGGCTGCGTTACGCTCAGTCATTAGCGACCTGATGTGCTGAGGCAGGATTAAGTGGTGGTAGTCACCAACCGGTACTTGTCTTCAGCACTCACTAACGGTGGCGGTCAGGTGGCTAGTGAGTGAGTCGATAGCCACGTTTATATTGTTCGCGGACGAGTTATTGTCGGAAACGCGATCTAGATGTGTTGAGCTGGGATTTTTGAGTAATTGCTCATAAATTGGAGCACTTTCCCACTTTCAGTCCTAGTTCGTCACGGTTTTAGTGTCGGGATGAGTGTCAGATGGGGAACCTAATCAGAGGAGGACAGGGCGGTGGTCCGAGTCAAGTTCGTCAAGAACATGGAGCGAAGGCTTAGCCTTACACTCTTTAGAAGTGCTATGTCGAGCACGTCAGGGCTGCAGCAGGCGTCATGGGGAAAGTAGGTGGACGTCATGAGAGAGATGACGTCAAAGTTTAGTCTGTCAACGAGTTGGTCTAGAGACTGAAGAGTTCCATCGACGATGCTTGCAATTTAGGTCGCCGGCAAGGATGAGGGCATCGCTTAAGTTTAAGAGCGACTAAAGGTCGCTCTCGAGCAAGACTTTTGAGGGGGAGAGATAAACCGATGCAATGATGACCGGCTGATGCATCTAAATTCGTAGGGGGCGGAGGATCGATGGGTGAGGAATGCAGGGAGCGTCTGTAATAGATGAGAGTGCCTCCGAGACGAGAGGCAGTTCTATCATAACGGACGGTGCGACAGTTCGCAATCGAAGGGGTGCTGATGGCGGGCTTGAGGAACGTTTCCTGGCTGAAAGCTGTATCTCATGAACCGTGATAGTTGAAACCGTGTCACCGTTAAAATTTTCACAGAAGATTTATTTCTGTTGCCGCTATAACAACAAATACTAAAAAACAGAATACAATAAATTTTTTTATAAATTATTTTACTCAATATTGATAACGGCAACAGGTAGACGCTTGAAATATTTGTTTTTTTTTTTTTTGATTTTTGTTATTACTTTATTTTATACTAATATTTTTAACGGGAACATTCCTGACTCTCATGAGCTGCTAGTTTAGTCATTTAAAGATTATTATATAAAATATATATCGTAATATATGTTGATATTATTTATAGTTATATACACTCACACTCCGCTTCTTCCCCACTGCTCAACTAGATTGCTCAACTTGTTGAACAGTTGAGCATTAGGACATAGTTTCTATTACCGAACATAGTGTTCTCTTTAGCTCAACTATCTTTTGCTAAACTTAATTAATGAGTAGGTCATGTTTATTATAAAATCGATCATATAATCTACTGCTCAACTTCTCTTGAGGCACTGGCCACTTATAATCTTTTGATAAGACCTCTTTTATACACTCCCGGAATGCGGACACATCTATCGGCCCACTTTGTGTTTTAAATTTTGGTCGCCCATAGCTTTAAATAAATGTTAGGATAAGCCAAAAGTTTTTATGTAGAAGCTTAGTTAGGTATATTTTGACATCGTTTTCGTATGCTATTGCTTAAAAATAGAATTAAGAATACTGGAAAAAAAGAGTTGCAGCAATAAAGTCGAGTATCCGCCTTGATAAAGGTAAATACTAGTGATGGATTTTAAAATATATTTTTTTTTTAATTTTTATTTAGTTACTTGTGTTACCTCCAAAGGCATCTGCGACGGTTTTCATGCGATTAGGCATAGAATGAATCAGCTTCACTGTAAAATTCTGTGGAATCATCTTATTCCTCTTCTGTGGCTGATTTTAGTTGCTACATTGTCTTTGGAGACAATGTAACTAAACTTTTGGTCAATAAAAAAAAAATATTAATAAATATATAGCTCTGTGTGTAATAGGCTTTATGTTATCATTTACGAGGAACATTGTAACTTTAGGCAAAATAAGCAACTTGATCATTAGCTAATATTAAGCGAGTTACAAATGAGAAGATATCTTTTCCTGCATTGCACGTAATTTGCTTGACACTGTTATCTCAGTGGATTAATATAATACTACGATCATATAGAGAAATTAAAATTATATAGCATAAGATTGGGAACTAAGGTTGAAATGGCGTCAACGTTACTTGGGCTCTTAAAAGGACATGTTTGTTAAGATCTAGAGATCTAGACTTAAAAAAATATACTGTTTTTCTTAATTGACGCACATTACTAAAAAAACACGAAACTGTTATTCAAGGCATAGTAAATATATACATTTTTAAACACTTGTACACACATAACACAAGTAAACAATATTTTACTAAAACGTTCATAACATGTAAATAAGTCTGTATGCTGTGCAGAGGGCGTAGGATTGATTTGTGTTTGTCATGAGTCTATGTGTTTTCTATCTACACTAAACTACAATTTCTGTTTTGTGTATTTCAATGGTTTAATTTAAGACTATTATAATTGATTTTATTGAACTAGGTGTAGGTTTTTCATTTCAACAGAAGTGGTCTGCATTGCAATAGTACAGGTGTTGAAGTACTTGTATAAAAATGGCACCATGTCAGCTCGAAACCAAAGTACAGACGGACGTGAGACGGGGAGATGGCAATCGGCAGCGTGAACTTGAATGCAGACCAAGTTGTTCACAACTATGCTGCAGCAACAATGCAGTAAAAAATCTACTTAGCAACATGCTGGTAGAGTTCGTGGCACAATTGACAAGCGTCGAGTGTGTGTTATGGAAAACACTAAAATTGAGACTGAGGCTAACCTATTTGAAGGACGTGACGATTCCAAATCTACCCAAAAATAATGAGATATTTATAAAAGGAGTTTTATGAACTTTTTATTTAACTGTACAGAAAATCACTGCTACCTATTTGGCAGAAACTAGGAACAACAAGGGCTAACATTTACTGGAGGTCAGCACTGTAGCGTGAGCTAGATTTAAACCAATCACAGGCTGACGATTTCAACAGTTAGCGTACATACTGGCCAGTGATTAGTTCAAATCTTCATATAAACCATGTCTTGGTGCTGACCTCTTTTTTGATGTTATAGCCCTCATTCCATTGAATTTCAATTTAAGATAAGCTCCTGAAAAAGCTTCTGCTTTAAAAAAAATATCATAGTCATAGAAGATTGCTAAAGGGTTTTTAGTCTATCAATCAAATGGGATTTTAGAAATATTTTCCAAATATACAATTATGATTTATTTACAGGTACTGAATCATTGGTAATGGAAAACCTTTACTTATCGGCCATGTTTAGATTTGCTTTCAATTATGGATTTAGAATAATCGACAGGTAAAAAAAAAACAATATTGTCACGACTGGTATCAATTTAATAATTTCTAACGGCCATGTTTAGATTTGCTTTCAATTATGGATTTAGAATAATCGACAGGTAAAAAAAAACAATATTGTCACGACTGGTATCAATTTAATAATTTCTAACGGCCATGTTTAGATTTGCTTTCAATTATGGATTTAGAATAATCGACAGGTAAAAAAAAAACAATATTGTCAAGACTGGTATCAATTTAATAATTTCTAACTCTTGACCTTTAAATCGATAAGCAACGACAACGACGATAAGGCGGGAAGGTGCGAGGGTTCAAAAAATAATATTTTATAACTTTGACGATTCAAAAGTGATTGTAAAATCCTTATTTGAATAAACCATTTTGACTTTGACTTTGACTTTGATATCATTTTTCCAAATTTGTTATGCACTTTATTATTTATTTGTTCATACTGCCCCTCCGAAACCATTCAGCAATATGAAAATAGGCAACTGATGGTATTTTAATCCAAGGAGGTCTTAGCAACTGATCATCGTCATCAGAATAAACTGCTCTGACCAAGTAAGTTGCCAGCACAAGTTGATCCAACGCCAACAGACTTGTGCTCTTGTTCTTTAATGCATTTATTTTCAAATATCAAAAAGTAAATACACCCATTTTCAGGGTTCCGTACCTCAACAGGAAAAAACGGAAGCCAAATAGGATCATTTTGTTGTCCGTCTGTCAAGACCCTTTTTTTAGGAACGCAAGGAAGGGGGAAAAGGAAGGGAATCAAAACCTACAGGGTACTTTCCGTGAACTCAGAATCTTGAAATTTGGTACGAAGCAAGCAAGCACAGATAAAGGAAAAATTGCGAAAACCGTAAAAGTTTAGTTACATCATATTATACAAATATTTTTAATAATTTTACAGTTACTTCCCTTAAATATATTTTTTTATTAATTGCATGCATTAAAAAGTATGTGCATATGAATAAGTCAATGTTTTATATGCAAAAGAAAAAAAATCTAGATGTATATTGAAATAAAATTTGGTAAGATTTCTAAGATGAAGGTTAGTGGCTTTTACCTTTTTTTACATCGTTTGTTCCCCACCGGCCAACCGAACGGCTCAGCTAGTTGAGTAGTGAGAAACTTCAAGCGTTTTTTTCCACGTCTCAATATGGTGGTTTCGGTGTCTGCCTCAAGGAGCGTAGTTCGCGAACACGGCGTATATTTGTTATAGTTTCTCAAAAACTCTGCCACTGGCTTTTCGGTAAAGGAAAAAAAATCATCAGGAAACCTACATTTGTCAAAAATACACGTGTGAAGTCTATAATCTTAAAAGTAAAATTATCTTTTGAAAATGTACAATTTTCGAGCGCAATTACAGACAGACAGACTAGACAGCAATATCTGGTCAATAGATTTAACTAATCAACGCAAACGAAGTGTCATGCAAGTAAGCTGGTAATTAATAAAACATTCATTACTGCAGATAGATATAAAATCTTTTATTTACAATTTTATTTTTATATTTTTAAACTTGACTTGGAAACTGCTATTCCATCCTCAGAATTCAAAGTCACTGAAGGTGGTGCAATTTTATCTGTAGGTTAGAAACATCTTGTGTGTTTAGCAAAAGCCATTTTTAATGATCCAATAAAATGTTGATTAAGGATGAAGCAACTTATCGCAAATGTGGATCCACAGTTAGTATTTTTTATTTATATTATGTAACTTGACATGAGCATGTTTTTTACTTGTTTTCTTTTAACAAGAAGGACATTTTCATTCAACGAACTGTACGTTGTCAATTTGCGTCTCGTATTGTCCTGAAGATCGATGGACTCCGACCGGGTGCTGGTGAAGTACAGTGGACTGGTCGCAGGGTTTGATTATCCTTACATACTGCTTTTCAACCCTGACAGTCATTTCTCCTCCATGGTCCGTGAAACTGATGATAATAATAGTGCGCAGTTATTTGAAGTAGCTTAAGATCCTCACTTTCGCAGCAACCTGAAAGAAAATGCGATATGAGATAATTCTCAATTCTTTTTAACCCGGAAAATTTAAGTTTCCACGGGAATAACTTTAATCAAATTCCGCTTGAACAAACTAAAGCTATAGCAAAGTTCTTAAGTATCTATGTGTGTATAAGTAAGAGTAAAAAAGTTCACGGCAGTAGTATATATGAAAAAGTTATAAGAAAAACTATCACAGCGAAGTAGGCTTAACATGTTTAACGAGTAATATTCGACCAACTTATAATATGTACTTGTGAAGGGCAACTACGGCACCCTACCCGAGATGTTTGCCGTTTTTAGGGTTCCGTACCTCGAAAGGAAAAAACGAAACCTTTAAAGGATCATCAATCTGTCACATCACTTTGTTTTCAGTCCGTCCGTCTGCCAAGACTCTTTTTCTCAGGAACGCGTGGAAGTATCAAGCTAAAATTTATATCAAATACTCAGGTCTACTGTCCCTTGGAGCTGTGTAAAAATCAAACTTCTAAGCCAACGCAATCAAAAGATACAGCTGTTTATGCCGCAAATTTCCACAAATTTTCGAAACTCGCAAGGGAATCAATACCCACAGGGAACTTCCCGTGAACTCAGAATCTTGAAATTTGGTACGAAGCAACGTCTTATAGCAAAGAGAAAGGAAAAATTGCGAAAACTTTTAGTTACATCATAATTATAATAAAAATATTTTTAATAATTTTACAGTTACTACCCCTTTTCTCATGAACGATGATGAAGAGGTATTAAATTGAAATTCATATCAAATACAGGTCTATATGTCAACGCAATCAAAAGAAACAGCAATTTAAGCCACATATTTTCAAACTCGCAACTACCCCCTTATATACCTACAGGTTTGTACGGAACCCTCGGTACGCGAGTCCGACTTGCACTTGGCCCTTTTTCCCTTTTCTTCACCAATATGCACGCAAAAAATATTAAGAACAAATGGGTTAAATCGTAGGTGCGTTTTATAGTTATTCAAGTATTCAGCATAAGCACCTTAAACAAATTTAACAAAGTAAACATTGAAGACAAGATAAATTTGTAAATTCTTGTTACTTTCATTTGTAGGTAGCTTTCAATGAAATTTTCTTACCAGTATCATTGCATTTTAAATTTAAAATCCCCAAATTCTAACACCTGGATTTTTACATTTGAGTACACGATATCCCAAAAATATTATAATTACTATCATTCCAAAAATTAAGCCTTGACTTTTATGAGCATCAAAAAATGCTTCCCATGTGGCATCGGTGCATCCGTTGCAGCAATTCATTTTGGATAATTTTTATTTCGGCTTGTTATGTCTTGCTGTTTGATGCTATTTTTAGACGTAAAAGGATTTTTTTATTTCTATATTTCACATTATTACTGTTCTATTGTGGTATTGTTTGATGATTGACAAATTTTGTAGCCATTCTTAAATGACTTTTTCTATTGTTCTGAATTGACTGACTGCTCAATTTTCTTTATTCTATCAATGCTGAAACCATAGATGCAATTTCTTATATTATCCGCCCCGCGCTCTAACTAACTACAAATACTACTAAAAGTATGTCATATCAAGTCAGAGCATTTGAGCCAACAATTTATAATTTAAAAACTACAAACTACAAATTTTCATCACCAAATTTTTTAATCGAGACAGTAAAATTACCCAAACAGGGTAATTAATGATAGCAAGTGATGTTTAATGGATAATGGGATAGTAATACAACTTTAAACGGTTCAAAATTAAATAGAGTAAATTTATGTCCCTATACCTTATTTTTAAGCTAAAGCGCGGCCAGTGTGAAACTTTAAGAAAGCTAATGTGGGAACATTAGCTGATTTCTTAAAGTTTCACACTGGCCGCGCTTTTTAGTTAATAAGGCACTTATACTGACTCATAGATTATCTAAAATCTGAGACACTTCCAATTAAGCTAGAGCTTCCAGTTCGGCACGTAAATGATTTTTATGGTGACAATAACAATAAAAATTAAAAAAGGCCAAGACCTAAACCAATTACGTTTTCAAGTACCAGGGTACCTACTTGTGCGAGTTTTTTTTTTTTTAATACCACTAAGGTGGCAAACAAGCGCACGGCCCGTCTGATGGAAAGCGGTCACCGTAGCCTATGGACGCTTGCAACACCAGAAGTATCACTCGCGCGTTGCTGACCCTTCAAAAATCCAATAACTTCTTTCTTTAAGAACCCCATGCTGTAGTCCTTAGAGAAAACCTTGGCAGAGAGCTCATTCCCCAGCCCAAGCGTTCGCGGGAGCAAGTTTCTTTAAAACCGCACTGTACGCGACCATTTCGGTTTTAAAGTGTGAGAATGAATTCCCTGCCGATGGCGAGCGGTGCGATGGTAGAAAGTAGCCGTCGGCATCATTTGGAACAATTCCTCAGAACATTCCATTAAGGGTTCGATACAGCAAGTAAGTTTGGGATTGTCGACAATTCTCACAGCCCGTCGTTGAACCGAGTCAAAAGGTTCAAGCTGGTATCCGGGTGCACCTGCTCAGAGATGGCAGCAGTACTCCATATGGGGCCGAACTTGCGACTTGTAGAGCAGCAACCGCTGACCCGACGTGAAGTACTGCCTCGCTCTGTTGAGTACACCTAGTTTTATGGACGCCAGCTTCACCTTACCTTGTAAATGATCTCGGAACTGAACATCGCTGGAGATATCAACACCAAGCATCCCACTGCTCTTGGAGATGGAGAGGGGAGTATTCTGGAATTGTGGGACTACAGTTTATGGGGTTTTAATACCGGTGGACGCGATCACTTGTGTCTTTGTAGGGTTGAATCGGACCAAGTTTACCCGTCCCGAGTCAGAGACCTTAGAAAGTGTGGTCTCGATTTGAGACAAGTTCTCCGCGGTTTTCCTCGACAACGGAACGAGGGATGTTTGCACGATCCGTCTAATAAGCGTCTCCAGTACTGTCATCTGCATAGCAATGTATGTTCTTGATGTCCAACATGCCATTGATATGCAGTAGAAACAGCCTTGCGAGACACCAGCATTAATGTCCATGCTATCAGAGCAACTATCGTCAATTACGGTTCGTATGCGTCTGCCGCACAAAAAGCTAACCACCCAATTGTACAATCCCTCGGGCACTCCGTAAGATGGCAACTTCGATAGAAGACCCCGGTGCCAGACCCGATCGAACGCCTTCGCTATGTCCAGGCTACCTGCACATGCCTTCCCTTGACTCTCAATGGTTAGTGCCCATCGGTGTGTGAGATACACTAGAAGGTCACCTGTCGAGCGACCGTGGCGAAAGCCATATTGACGGTCACTGATCAGGTCGTGTTCTTCTAGGTATCTTAGAAGCTGTGTGTTGATCATACGCTCCATCACCTTGGAGAGGAGAGAGGTAATAGCGATAGGCCTGTAATTCGATGGATCTGATCTATCACTCTTTTTGGGCACTGGGTACACATTCACAGTCTTCCATGAAGACGGAAATTGCCTAGTATGGTAGGAAAGCGCGAAGTACAGGACATAACTCAGGAGCACACTGCTTAAGCACCACTGGTGGTATACCGTCTGGCCCACTCGACTTATGAACGTCTAGAGAAAGCAACGCCCGCCGGACCTCCCGCTGTGTTATGGAGATTTCCGGCATGGTCTTTCCGCACCACGGTATGGTAGGTGGTACAGCGCCTTCATCGTTCATATTCGAGTTTGAGGCAAAGAGACTGCCCAGTAGATCGGCTTTCTCTTTAGCACTATGGGCCAAGACACCATCGGTTTTTCGCAGTGGTGGTAACGACGACTGGCAAAAGTTCCCTTCGGCAGCTTTGGCAAGCGACCAAAAAGCACGACTCCCAGAGGGATAGCTCGCAAGTCGCCTACCTATTTTGCTGATGAATTAAAATTTAGCTCTGGCAGTTGCTTTCTTACTGAACCTCGAGGCAGCATTTAATTTGCGTTTTACCTCAGAAATATTCGGATCCTTATTATTACGAGCCGTGGTCCAAGCTTCATATGCAGTTTGCTTAAGAATTTTAGCTTCTCTTCAAGACCTAATAAGCCACGGTCGTTTTTTGACGCCAGCAGATTCTTGCGGGTTAGGAATATAACATTCCATACCAGCGAGGATTGTTTCAGTGACTGCGGCTGCGAAGACTTCAGGATCTTCTGAGCTATAGCAGATCTGCCTCCACGGGTACGATGCATAAAATTCTCGCAATGTATCCCAGTCTGCCGACTTATAATGCCACACACGACGCCAGTTAAACTTGTAGTATTAAAAAAGTAGAAAAAAGTAGTATTAAATTTAAAATTCGGTAGGCAAGAAATACCTATTCTACTACACAAAAGTGTATCCACACTTCGATACTATATTGTTAATGCGAAAGCAAGTTTGTTTTTTTTTATTGTCTTTCCTTCCCGTCACAATGGAGCATCCAATTGAGCTAAAATTTAAGTCAGTCAGTCATAGTTAAAGCGACGCAGGTCATAGGCTTCTTTTTATCCCGGGAAATTCAAAAGTTTCCGCAGGAGTAACTTAAACCTAATTCCATGCGAACGAAAAACACCTATGTCAAACTTTCTTACTTATTGATTATTTATATATTTAATGAAGTCGTAAAAATCCCACGCTGAAAACCGAATTTAGCGTCGGCAGAGCCGCTGCCAAAAGCAAGTATTTTAATATATTACTAACAAGTATTTAAAGTAAGACAAATAACACTATCTTTTGTAAAATCCTCTTTAACGTGTTGCGTAGTTGCATCTGAATATTGTCCATGAAAAGTATACAATAACTGTAAATAACATCAGTGCTATGTACAAAACATGAGGTTGCTTAAACATCGATGGTGATTTCAGTGTACAATATCCTTTAGAACCATCGCACGGCTTCATATTGATCGTTATGTGCCTTACATTTTTACTTTATTTCCTATTTTCATGATTATGTCGCCAAAATCAAATATTAGTAATGACATCTAATAGGAGAACCATAGACACTGATTTTATAGAGCAACGTAGAAGGGTCCAGATTAACTATAATGAACGTCTTTGGTATTGGTATGTTATTCGTAGTTATTCGTTGTAAGGTATTTTTATTAGATTATTTTAGTCTTAAATAACTGATACGAAAACATTTCGACCAAATTGACTAACAAGGAGCGAATAAAATGAGGAAGACAGTCCAAATAAATAGTAATAGTTATTACTTACAGACATAGTAGTGCAGTATCGTAATGTCATGTCTTAAGAACAGCAGGAGTGTGAAACGACTTCTACCCAATCCTTTTTTACAACGAATTTCCTTCGGGTAAGTTAGTCTTACTGAGAAAGTTCTAGATATCCCAGAGCAGTACTAGTTATTTTGGGACACTTTAACGCCCACCATCGTGAGTGGCTCAGGTCTTGAACAAATAACTATGCAGGAATATCTGCTCATGAATATGCTCTGAACTATGAATTCATTCAGCTGATACTATCTCCAACGAGAATACCAGATATAGGATACCATATGAGCTCCTTACTGGGCCTTCTGCTGACTACACGTCCTAATGGATATTCCGTTTCAGTAGATGCGCCTCTTGGCTCCTTGGAGCACTATCTCGTTTGGATCTAGTGTTTTGCACACAACCCGATCCATCTGGACCAAATAATTGGCGTCGTGTGTGGCTTATAAGTTGGCAGTTTGGGAAGGATTGCGAGAAAATTATGCATTGTACCCGTGGAGGCAGCTCTGGTTTAGTCAGAGTTTAGAGTCAGTCACTGATAAAATCCTCGCTGGTATGGAATGTTGATTCCTAACCCGCCCGTAGCTTTTGGCGTCAAAAAACGATCGTGGTTTAATAGATCGTGGAGAAAAGCAAATAACTGAAGCAAACTGCGATTGAGGCTTGGACCACGGCTCGTAATAATAAGTATCCAAATATTTCTGAGTTAAAGTGCAAATTAAATCCTGCCTCGAGGTTCAGAAAGAAAACAACTGCCAGATCTCAACTCCAATCCATCGGCAAAATAGGTAGGCGACTTACGAGCTATCCCTCTGGCAGTCGTGCTTTCTAGTTCCCGCTAAGGCTGCCGAACGGAACTTTGCCAGTCGTCGTTACCACAACTGCGAAAGACCGATGGTGACTTGGCCCATAGTGCAAAACTAACTCTTTACTACTCTAACTTTTTTTTCTGTATTACTACTGCAATTGGCTGATGCAGCTAATGCTGCTCTACCGGGCTTTTGGGGCGAGACTCTGAAGGAGTGTCAACCTATATAGCGCCCAACGCTCAAGCGCTCCCCGCGGCGGGGCC
This sequence comes from Apoda limacodes, assembly GCA_946406115.1. NCBI lineage: Eukaryota > Metazoa > Arthropoda > Insecta > Lepidoptera > Limacodidae > Apoda > Apoda limacodes. The sequence goes on from OX291546.1 coordinate 16,759,322, forward strand.
TCGGCTTGAGTTGTCTCTCTTGGTGTCGTCCCTTTGACCTTGAGTCAGCGCCAGGAGGGGAGTTCCCGTTACGCGGTCACTACTGCGAGTGAGTGGGGGCGAGAAGCGCCCCGGCACTCTCTTATACCTCGTGTATAAGGTGACGACTGGACTGAAGGTCTGTGTGTGCGCCGACGTCCCTAACTCGAATATTAACGACGAAGGCGCTGTGCCACCTACTGTACCGTGCTACGGTAAGACCTTGCCGGAAATCTCCATAACACAACGGGAGGACCGGCGGGCGTAACTTTCTCTAGACGTTCATAAGTCGAGTGGGCCAGACCTGATACTCGCAGTGGTGCTTAAACAGTATGCTCCTGAGTTATGTCCTGTACTTACGTAACTCTTCGCGCCTTTCTACCACAGTAGACAATTTCGGTCTTTATGAAAGACTGTAAATGTGCACTCGGTGCCCAAAAGGGCGATAAATCAGATCCATCGAATTGAAGCTAATAGCACCTCCCTCCTCTCCAAAGTGATTGAGCGTGTGATCATCACACAGCTTCTAAGATTGACCTGGTCAGTGACCATCAATATGACTTTCGCCACGGTCGCTCGACTGGTGACATTCTACTGTATCTCACACACCGATGGGCCCATGCCATTGAAAGTCAGGGGAGGCATTGGCATATGTAGCCTGGACATAGCGAATACGTTTAATCGGGTCTGGCATCAGGGGTCTCCTATTGAAGTTGCCATCTTACGGAGTGCCCGAGAGTTTGTGCAAAGCTAGCTTTTGTCCGGCAGACGCATACCAGCCGTAGTTGACGGTAGTTGGTCTGATAGCATGGACATTAATGCTGGTGCAAGGCCCTGTGCTATCTCCTACGCTGTTTCTACTGCACATCAATGACATGTTGGACATCAACAATATACATTGCTATGCAGATGACAGTACTGGAGACGCTTATTACACGAGTCGTGCAAACATCCCTGGTTCAGTTGTGGTGGAAAAGTGCAGAGAACTTTTGTCTCAAATCAAGACCAATCTGACTGGGGACGGAAAAACTTGGTCCGATTCAACGCTACAAAAACACAACTCTGCGCATTCACTGCTATCCAAATATTCTTGGAGCACAGTAAAGATTCTTGGTGTTGACGTCTCCAGCGATTATCAGTTCCGAGGTCATTTGTAAGACAATGTGAAGCTGGCGTCCAAAAAACTTGGTGAACTGAGAAGAGCGCGCGAAATGTTAGAGAATCTGGATGAACGCGCGGCAAGGCTGTGCCTGTGTGCTGTAATATGAAAACCTTCAAACACATATTATGATGAACCATAATATATTTTATGATAAAAAATGTTTCTCATTCATTTATAACCAAATTTTTTTCATTTTCAAAAACAAACGAAGCTCAGTATTTTGCAGATTTTCTTTATCATCCTACATGTCAGTGAAGTTTGAGAAAAGGTATTAACTCTGGTAATATTAAATGAAGGTATTCAGATGATTCCATTAATTTGAATATTTATATTATATACCAGAGGTTTATGAGGATTTTTTGAAACATTATAATATGATCTTTTCAACACACTCGATTATAAAGCAACCTTTACTACAACATTTTCAGCTTCCTAAGAGCGTTCACTACGCACTTGTGCGGTAGTGACTATTATTGCACGAGTATCTTTTACTTTACAGATATATTTATTTTATATTTAGCAAAAAGTAATCATGCCTATTAAGAAAGTTCTTTTTTTTGTAAATATAAAACCAACGTGTTTGTTAAAAACATATCAAAACTACAACATTCTGTTATATATAAACTGTTTTACAACACTTTAATTAGTATTTATCGTTTATCAAGTGTGTCGAAAACCGTCATAGGACACTTGTGACCTTTCCTTAATAAACACTCTGCTAAATTACGGCCTCACCTCGGGTTTTTTTATGTCCAACTGGTTGTGCAAACACGGATTTTTTCCCCCATGGACCAACTAAATAGTTGAACATTAGAAAACCAAAATTTACATGGCCCTTCGTTCAACTGCACAAGGCTAACAACGCACTACGTGTTTTAATCTTTGCAAAAAATAATCGTCAATCAGTGAACAATACTAATGTACTAGAGCCTGCACACTGCGAAAAAAATGATATTATTGTCATTGGCGGTTTTATTTCGCAGTTTGGAAATTGCAAAGATTAAAATTCGTAGTGCGTTTTCAGCCTCATATTAAAGCTTTTTAAAGGAGGTTTTCCAAATGGTGTTTTCGTACTTAAAAGAACGTTGTGACGGATTAACGCAATAAAAGTTTTTATACTGAACTAAACATCATTCATTTTTGACCGACGTTTAGAAGGAAGAAAGTAGTTGCAGTCAAAAAAAGTTACGTGCGAGTCGAATAAGCGCACTGTGAGTTTAATACGGAAGACTTATACTTTTCAAGCTTTATTTCAGGTGATAGCTTTAAAATGGCTACCTAAAGCTACAAAACTATTGATTGTAGACCAGAAGTTTCTTAACAGAAGATCTTCATTTTCGATGACATCTGTCAAATTAGAAACGGATCTGGAGATAGATCTATTAATTGTAGATTAGTAGTTCTTTAACAGAAGTGACAGATCTCATCAAGATCTTCGTTGCTATAATCTCCGTAATCATTGACTGTAGGCAAGAAGTTTATTTGCAGAAGTGATAGATCTCATTAGGATCCTTATTTAGGATGACACTTGTCAAACTAGAAAGGCCAATATCTCCGTAACTATTGATTGTAGATTAGTAGTTTCTGTACAGAAGTGATAGATCTCATTAAGATCTTCATTTCGGATGACAGCTGTCAGACTATTTTTGTAGACCTGGTACTAACTAAAAACCTAATTACATTAGGTTAAATTTTGTATTTTTTTTCTTGAAAAGTATTTTTTAATAAAACACTTACAGACATGACATTATTTTATTAGTCCATGACTTGGGAGACCATTTAAAAATTTTGTTTTCGACTTGGACTTGGAATAAAATGACAATTTAACTTATTTTATATTTGTTCGAGGTCAACCTCTATGGCATTCACAATATTTACTTCTATTATTACAAATTATTTACTAAGTATAGACAAATACACTATTATTACAAAATAAATAACACAGTTTCTTTCCGGCACTTCACTTAGATCCTAAAATACTTACGTTCGGAAAAATCTTATTTTATTCGAATAATTGATATTTGTACCTATAGCTCAAGCGGCAGCTGATAATAAAACTGTCAATTTTCGAAAGGATAAAATTTTCAGTAAAGCGAAACTCAGTTCAAAAAGTGTTTGTAAAATAACCTAGCTTAAATAAAAACTTTTGGAATTTTACTTTTGATTTAGAGTTCCAGCACACGTTTTACTTTTTGTAGGTGCGACAATCCTACATATTATTTATTATTACCTATATTTTTGACCTAGTTTTCATAAGACATGTGCGTTTCAATACTTGCCATCCGTATTTTTCATTTTTTGCCGACAAAATGTCGGTGACTGATTATCGGCAAGCAGCCTTAGAGTTTTTCGTGACGATGAAGAAAACCACAGCTCCCTAATCAGAACTAATAGGTTTTTGTCTTTTTTTAAATTGGGATTTAAAACCTTAAATAGTTCATAATGATAGATAATTTGGCTAAATTTTACAGTTAAAAAAAAATAAGTTTAAAATCAACAGTTTTCGACTCGTGTGTAACCTTTTCCTCTTCCTACTCCTTCCAGTTTTAAACCATTGTTTTCTTCATTATTACGATGAACGCTAGCTGTTTATATCTTTTCAGAAATTTACAGCTTTTTTGTGATCGCTACTTGGCATACAATGTATATTTCCTTTCTGAAAATGCTAGTCCTAGAAACTTAAAAACTGTATTCGAAAATACCATAAAAAAAATACTTATTACTGACTCATTATTCCAACATGACTTAAGAAATATATTTTACATCGCAATCCATTTTATTAACCTATTATAAAATTACAAAAAAACATTTAAGTCTATTGTATGACGTTCCCGTTATTCAAAAAGGTGTCTTTTGCAATTTGGTAAAGTTGAGCTGTCATTTTTTCGTTAGTTTCTTTCACCATCTTTGTGAAATAACCATTTTCATTATTGAGCAAATGGAACGGATGGTCAAACTCCACAAGCCTTCCAGAATCCATTACCATGACCCGATCAGAGTCCATGATAGTGTTGAGACGGTGAGCCACAGTCAGCACTGTGCAGTCAGCGAATCGTTTTCTGATTGTTTTTTGAATAAATTCGTCAGTCCTGTTAAGCAGAAAAATGTATAAATAACATTAAAACATCATTTTTGTTATGATATACAGTTTTAAAAGATTAACGTATTTTGTGGAGTCTTGCTTACGCAATCAATCACGCATATGAATAAAAACAGTGTGCATTGTTACTAAGAATTGTAGAGTGAACAAGAAATAATGTTAATTCATCTAAGTAACTGTTGTTATAGTTACTAGATTTTAATTTAACATGTACTGTTAAATAGTTATATATCATAATTATAGTCAAAATATAGTATTCATTGTTTACTAAAATTATAATTTTATTAAAAAATAGTTATTTTCTCGTGATGTCTTGCTTTTTACTTGGTGAACGATAAATTTAAAATTGTACTTATTTATACTTACTTGGGATCAACATTGGCAGTAGCTTCATCAAGGACCAAAATACGGTTGCCTCGTAAAATAGCACGCGCCAGACAAACTAATTGCCTTTGTCCTAAAGAGAAGTTTGAGCCACCCTCCGATACTTTAAAGTCAAGGGCTGGAATAGCACCCTTCAAGTCAACCTGAAAAATAAAAATCATTTTATAGTGTATCAACGTCCGAATTTGGCGTTCATGCGATGAAAATAATTTGCTATGAAACTATATTTTTTTTCACAATTTAAAATGAGAGGCAACGATAGAGTGAATCTTACTTTAAGGTTTGAAAAAATGGCGATGTAAAATCAGCGACATTGAAATACCGAAATTTGTTGCTAATTAGTTGCTAGAAAATTATTTTTTTTTGCTTCAACCGATCGCAAAAAATCGGCAATAACGCTAACTTTTCATTAAGATAGCGTGGAAATCACTGGATGTGGACTGATCGATCAAGCGAATAGGGATCAATTTGTTGCTAATTTGTTGCTGACAGATGCTAAGGCGAAAAAAAATTAAAAAAATTTTTTTTTTTTAATTATGCCAAAATAAATAATGTCCACGCTAGCTTAGCTCTTGACTTTTCCGTGGGAAAACTATAGTGAAAATTTGTTGCTGCTCATACTGCAGCTTGTTTTAGCATAGAGAGGCAACAAAATAAAAACCGAAAGTCAAGTGAAGTTGGAGATCGGTTTATAAACAAACCGGCCATGCTAGCTTTACTCTTGATTTTTCCTTGGAAAAACTATAGTGAAAATTTATATAGAGTATACAGGGTCAGCAACAAAATTGAAAACCGGAAGTCAAGAGAAGTTGGAGATCAGTTAAAAACAAACCGGCCACGCTAGCTTTACTCTTGACTTTTCCGTGGAAAAACTGTAGTGAAAATTTACTGCTGTTCATACTGCAGCTAGTCTGAGTACAGAGACTAAGTCAAGAGAAGTTGGAGATCGGCATGCATATAAAGTGACCATTAAAAAAAATCAGTAATAATATTTATTAATTTATTTTTATTTCTCAAAATTTTTGTTAGTCGATTTTAGCATTCATACTTTTGGAGTATGAAGATTAGAAAAGTACACATTATATGTCTTAATGTTTCTGGAATGCCCGCAGGTTCGATGAGGAAGACGTTTATCAAATTCACGTCAAAAAAATATTTGTCTTTTTTATTCAAAACTTCTGCGCAGAAGGGGCAGAATAATGGGGCTGTCTCATACGGGCGAACGGATAAACGAAAACTATAAGGGTTTCGTGATATATTTGAATAGCGATATCACAGGGCACACTGTGGATCTAGCGTCGACACACGGTGATCGGAAGCTACGGTGAGTTGAAGCTAATAGCGGCTGTAACCTGCACTGATCTCGTAGCGCCTATTGTAGGCGCGCGCCGTTGTGTCCTTTAGTTTCTAATCGGATCCTGTGTCAGCTAAACCTGATCAAGGTATATAAAGGGCTATACCAGTTGTATGGAAGTGAAACGTGTCACCAATACCAGTTCCCATGTTAACACTTAGGTTGTAGAATAAGGCTTCTTTCTAAGGTTTTCTATAAAGACTAAAGTATAGTGTTCTTCAAGAAAGAAGTTATTAGATTTATAAAGGGTTAGCACCCCGATGTTGCAAGCGTCCACAGGCTGCGGTGACCACTTAACATTAGGCGTACCGTTAGCTTGTTTGCCTTCTTAGTAGTATAAGAAAAAACACTTAATACTTACTGCTTCAAGTGCTTTCCATAGTTGGTCGTCATCATAGTTATTAAACGGATCCAAGTTATAACGAACTGTGGCCGAAAATAGTACTGGCTCTTGAGGAATTATAGAAATTTTAGATCGCAGATCCTGTAGAATAGAATAAGGTAGATAGAAGAAAGAAAGAAAGAGTTAAAATTAAACGAATAATATCAATCAATCAATCAATCAAACATAATTTATTTAAGATGGTTTATAAGAAGATTTTGATTAGCTTGTATTTTTTGTTTATAAAAATTTAAGTACAATAAGTAATTACCATTAAGAGGTATACCTAACTTACTAAATTTACGAGCTAAAAATATCAATTGATTTTTTTGTTCATCTACTGAGTTAAAATTGCAATAATAAAAGTATCAAAAATCCTAAATTCTGTTATGAAATTTAATTATGAAAAACTTATTCCTGAGATAAACTATTATCTCGGAATATATTATGTCATATGTGATAATAAGATTTGGAAATAAATTAGTACAATAACAATTATAAAAATAATACCTGTAACGCTAATGATTCTGTGTTAACATCGTCAATAAGTATTTCTCCCTCAACAATAGCCAATCTAAACAATGACGATATCAGAGACGATTTTCCCGCACCAGTACGCCCGACAATACCAACCTGTTAAAGTAAAAGATTGACATGCGTTATAAAAAAGACAAGTACGCATAAGATTTTTTTTAATTACCTACTAAATTATTCCCGCAACTTCGTCGTTATGGATTTACCTACAAAAATATCGGAATACTCATACACATTTTCATCCCCTATTTTTCCTTCTAGGGAATGACTTTTGAAATCGGTAAAACACGTCAATCTTAATTTTTAACTAAAAGTCAAATATCAATTTTTGCATACAAACTTCCGACCCCATTTTATCCATTTTTTTTAATTTTTTTTTTTAATTCTTTGTATCGCTTACGTTATAACAGAAACATAAGTGCAAAATTTCAAATCAATGTGCGTTGATATATCAGTCACTTTATTCTTTTACTTATAGACTAAGTAAAAGAACTTACTTTCCATCCACTTTGGATGACTATGTTTAAATTTTTAAGTACAGGCAAATCTTCTGGTGTATACTTCATATAGCAGCCCTTAAATTCAATACGACCACTCCATGGCCAGCCTTTTGGTACTTCTCTATCTGCAATGGTAAAAATACTCTGTAGCCACGAGAAAAATTTGGAAGATATATATGGAATAATAAGATTATATTCCTACTATAATACTTAGGGTTGTCATCATTATTGGGAACTGATACAGGACGTTTAAGGTGTTAACTCTTGAGATAAGCAATATGTTTAAAAAAAACTATATTTTGGTTCTATTTAATACAAAGTTTCATTAAATTAAGGATTTGCGACAGTTGTATTGCTACATACGCATATTTTAACAGAAAACGGGACAAAACAGCAATAGGACAAAGGCTCTCTCAAATATGGTGACAGTCCCGTATATATAGGACGTATGGCAACCCTAAATATAGTAGTAGAATGGAGAATTTACCTCCTTTATCCCATTTTGCTTCTCTTTCTATATGAGTGTATTGCAATATCCGTTCAACACTAGTCATTTGCGAAATCACTTCGGCAGTTTGCCTAACTCCGAACTGAAGCATACCAGTGAGAATCAATGTCTGCGATATAGCTAATCCGACATTTCCAGAAAATATCGTCTCTGCAAAATAAAAAGAAACCACAACATTTTATAATCTACAAATTAATTTAATGAAAGATGTTTTTGAATAAGGTGAAGTTAAAAAACTTACTGCTGTCAATTACGAGAAAGGCAACAATGACGATGGTCAAATAGAGAACACAGATAAAGTCAAGCCAAAATCCTAATGTGACACCGCTGGCAAGGTAGCTGCTCCAAGTTGATGTGTGAATGTCCTGAAAATTTCAAAATCAGTAGAAAACAGTCAGTGAATTGGTTGTAGAAAACAATAATATTTGAGGATTCAAGAGCCTATTCAAGAAAAAGAGAATTTCGGTTTTGATTTTTAAATATCAATTTTAATAATAACATGGAAAATCATATGACTGTTTCGATTGCTTTTCTGATAAATATAATATTGAAAAGTACCTGGAATCGATCAAATTCTGATATTAGTCTCTGTTGGGCTCCCGATGACCGTATAGTACTAATTCCGTTAAGAGTTGCAGACATATGAGAGAATACTGGACTACGGGCTGTAATATAAAGAAATTCGTACATCATATACATATATATATATATATCATATCTTATCATCATATATATAACACAGCATCATATTAAATTTATGCAAATAATGAAATATTTCGTCCCGACACTCATCACCGAAACCGTTATTCAAATGTATGTTAACAATTGTAGCAAACAATTAAATACTAGTCCCATTCACTTTTAAGCAATTTCATGAAAAACTCAAAGAAAATAATGTAAGTTGAAATATTAATATTAAAAGTAGAATCAACATATTATACTGTAAAATATTCAAAATACTAACTCGTTCCTTCCAATCGCTTTATGGACTGTGCTGATTTTAAATAGCATTGTAAAATCGTGTAAAACAACAGCAGGATTATTGTAGTTGGCAGTAAAGTCCAAATCAATGCAGCTGCGTTCAAAGCCAGAATACTGAACATTACTAAATAAATTTGTATGCATTCTAACAGGAACCGTGGCAATAATTCATCCAAAGCACCTATGTCTTTAGAAAATCTGTTCAAAATGCGACCTGTGAATAAAAATAACATAATAAAGATTAGACTTATAGAAGTTTTTTTTTTTTTATACCACTAAGGTGGCAAACAAGCTTACGGTCCGCCTGATGGTAAGCGGTCACCGTAGCCTATGGACGCTTGCAACACCAGGGGTATCACTTGCGCTTTGCCGACCCTTGAAGAACTCCATACTGTAGTCCTTGCAAAAAACCTTGGCAGGGAGCTCATTCCACAACAAGTGATTTAAGCTTATAGTTAAAACTAATGATATTATTACTTATGGCTAAAGAGTTCTTACCTGAAGAGTTTGTATCAAAAAATCGCATTACACCTCGTAACATTGCAGAAAACATATTATTATGGAGATTGCGAGACGCAGTCATGCACACCTTGAAGAACATGAAGGCACGAGCCGTAATAAAGAATATACAACATATTATAAGAGCAGAGTAAATGTATAAATACTGAGCTGTGTCTAGAGGTCCAATATACGCGTGAATATCCAATCCTGAAAAGAAAACATAAATTAATTACAATCACTTTCAAACAAAGAAAAACAAGTTAAAAAACCATAGTTCATTCATAACATTGCATTTTTAGTGATCCTAAATTAATTACTAACATAACAAAAGACAAAAGTTTATGTTAAAATGTCGATATTTGAAATAATAATCAAAATAATATTTAATAACTGAAAACTAAAATGATCAATATAAATTAATATTTGCATAGCAAAGATTATATTTGTATTAATGAATACTAAAATGAAAATAAAATACCGGTTTCAATATTGAGTCCTGAGAAGTAGCTTCCAAAGTTGAAGAAACTGGTGCTGGCATTCGTTGGAGCCACTAATGGTTCGTATTCCTTGGTGGTACTGTTATTTGCCCTTTCTTTTTGTCTAGTCACTTCATTCGTCCTACAAACAAAACAAGATGAGTATAGATTTTCTATTTTAGAATTTTCAAAGTAGACAATTTTCTAACCCGCATACTAACAAACTGACGGAATTACGTTCTCACATATTAAGTCATGTATTTGAATATCTCTCTAGTCGCGCACTCTTATTCTTAGTCATCGTCAGTCTTATTGCGTCCACTGTTTGACATAGGCCTACATTTGTGTCCGTTCGACACCCTCAGGAAAATTGTCTATCTACACCAGTAATTGTAAGTCCATTGCCAGAACCATTTCCTCGCGCGTAGGTAATTCAATATTGCACGATTCTTAAGCGTTACGGAAATAGTACTGATAATGGGGTAAAACGATAACAGATAGGGGTAGACACACGAACAGAGTTAGACCATCGCCTTGCTGGTCCTACACTTGCGTCATTTAGCCTTTTTAAATACTTTTCTTTAAATTGTTTTTGTATCCGAGGAAGGAGCGTCCCAAACTGCACTTTCGTCTTGACAGTTTTAATAGTTCTAAGTAATTATGTATATCTTGATATGCAAATTACTAATATTTAACTTTGTTTTAACAGTATCTACAATATCTTCAAAACTATGGACGCATCCAACACATTAACAGATTTCTCTTTAGAAATTCAATACTCTCATAACTTACCAGAAGGTTACCCAGTAATCACAGAGCGTAGCCGAAAGCTGTCCAATAACTAGTAGAACTATCATAAAAATAATTTGTGGAGTTGGACCACCCGCCTTCAGATAAGCACCATACACTCGCCAGCCCATAGTTCCTGATTCACGTTCCTCTTCTTCCATTTCTTGAGCAACTTCACCTCCAACTGATTCCGTAATAGATGGACGCCGAGTTGTAGATAACTGTATAATACATAAAAACTTGTGCTGTGTAAAATACTAGCAGTTATCCTTTTTTTTAATGTGCTTTTATTAAATGTTTTAAAAAGTAAAGTACTGTCTTCTGTGTGTAAAAATAATAAAATAGTAGGTAATATAATTGAACGACCTAGATGTTTAAAATGGACAAAGCTTTAAGGTCTGTTGGTAATAACACTAAAGTGCTTACGCGAGCAGAAGTTCTCCTAGATAACGGTGTCGGCTTTTCAACTTCATCTGTATCTTCTTTGTCATCTTGGGTGGCAGACAACAACTTTGCAAAATCTTTTCCTGATGTCATTAGTTCATCGTACGTTCCTTTAGCATCAATCGTGCCCTACAATCACAAAAAAAGCAATATTATTTTCAGCATGACTAACCTAACTATTTATGGAATCATAAGGTGAGTTGGTAGTTTTTTGTTTCAAAATAATTGCTGAAGTGATAGGTAGTTTTTTATCAACATATATTGTACATTGTAACTTAAAAAAGTGCAACGTTCCCACAAAATCTCAAAGTTCAAAGCAAAAAATAACGTACCTAGCTTAATTTTCTGTCAGTATGTTTACTTTAGGGGATTATTTTTACTTTTCATTAGAGTTTTAAAGTCGGCTATGTAGCGTACGAAATAAACAATAAAACTTATTTCATCATTAATTTATTTACCTAGTTAATTTATATATTATATAAATATACATATATAATAAAATAAAATGATAACTAGTTAGTTTTTTTGTGATTTTCAACTACTTACTTATCATTATATTTATATTTTCCTCGCAATAATAGCTGAGAATGTGATTTTGTGATATTTACTGTTAAGCAACTAAATTCATTTGGATTGACGATCTTTAGCATCTATTGCGTAAACTTCTTAAAATTCAATAAGGTTTACACAACCTAAAAAAATCGGATAAAAACAGCCCTAAAATTAGGTTTCGCATAAATATAAGTTATACACATGCCAAACACTTCCTAGATATTTTACCCTAATAATGCTAACTTAAATTGGTAAATGGAAACATTCATGAAATTGCAAGGCTTTTAGACCCGCAACACCATCATTCATTATAAGGACTTTTGTGGCAAAAATATACTCAGTGAATATGGAAATCATAACATACGTTCTGCATAATGATGATGTAGTCAGCAGCCTTCAGGTAGTGTAGTTGATGAGTGACCAAAACGCGGGTGGAGTGTCGAAGGTACCCGTTGATGCATTCATCAAAGAGTTGTCGACCAACATGCGCGTCTACAGCTGACAGGGGATCGTCGAGCAAGTAGATATCAGCCTGTTTACATTATAAAAAACATTATCATTGGTATAATACAGTGTTAAGGATCCTAACGTAGCAGCAACCTCATAATCCACTGTAAAGTAGTGCCCCTGTAGCCCACCGCATAGGTTCAACGTGATTAAGTAACCTCCATACGTCATCTTTCAGAGACAAGGTTCTCATTGCAATGTATATTGCTCAGTGCATTGTGAAGTGGTGAAATGAATGTGTACCTAGAAAGTTATTGTTTGTCATGAGTAGTAGATGCTGAAACTCTTGGCCTCACACAGTTATTGCCAATATTTGAAAAGGTTAACTATATATAAAGCAAAATTGAAACACACTTGAAAACAGGGGAATATTAGAGTGTGCTATTGAAAGTTATTCTTTTTTTAATTTTAATATGAATATACACTGACCAGCAAAAATAACTAGTCACTTACAACGATGAAAATATCTCCTTAACAACTTATGATAGCTATATGGATTCAAAGGAACATTGATGCGTATTTTATCACTTATTTATTTATGTGTATAAAATTCCTTTCAATATAGGTACTTTTTGTTTCATAAAACTATCTTTATTAGTTTATGAAATATCGTCGTTCATATATCTATGTGACTAGTTACTTTTGCTTGTCACTGTACCTCAGAATCCGTAGACTTCGTCAAATTACCTGTCTGTAAACTGCTCTGGCTAAATTGATGCGGGCCCTCTGTCCACCGGATAGAGAGGCACCCCTTTCACCCACCAACGTTTGATCGCCGTGAGAAAACTGTTGAAAATCTTTTTGTAAAGCGCAAACTTTGACAACCTGAAAATTCATAAAATGAGTTAGTGTTATGATTCTAAAACAAGCAAAATATATAAAGATATAGAAATTAAATAAATGTTTTTTACCTCTTTATACTTCTTAGAGTTATAGGGTAGGCCAAACAATATATTTTGTCGTACTGTTGCTACGAAGAGCCACGGCTCCTGGCAGGCATAAGCCAAGGGTCCACAAAGTCGAATTTTACCATTGGTGGCACGCAGCTCATTTAGTAGAAGTTGAAGCACAGAGCTCTGAAAATATGTATTTATGTGATATTCATAAATTTTTGTTGGTCTCAAATAATCTAGCAATTTATTTTTCTTTCAACTACGTAGTAATGTTATCATTTATCACTCCAAAATCACAAAGGACGTATTAAAAATAGACTTAGAACCAAAACAGTACAGAAATTTTACATGAAATCTCATAGTTGCACAGTTTATCATTAATGCACTGTTTTTTTTTATTTTTTATGTATAAAATAACCAGAGGTTTAATATAAAATGTATGTATTAGATCAAAAAGATACTGGCTGAAAAAATCGACTTGGTGAAAAAAAAAACAAATGGCGTGCATTTTGTACCATTGATATTTCATATTTAACAAGAAAAATTTAATTGTTAAAAAACTGGTTGCCTGTAAAGTCGGTATACGGGCGAAAGTTTTACGTGACAATGATTTTATGTCTGTCTCTCTCGCTCTTAGGCGGGCGCGTGCCTCTCACTCGCTCTCATTGTGAGCGCATAACGTGAGCGGAGCGTAACGCAGTTTCTTGAAGTGTCACCCGGCAAACCAATTTATAAGACGTTGTCACGTCAAAAGCACAACACAAGGATATAAAAGAATACTCTAAATTAACATCGCTTCTGAAGTGGCTATCAGATGGGTATACATATGAGTAAAAAGTCGAAAGTGCTCACAGCACACAGGAAATAGAAACATTTTTGAATGTGTTTGAGTGCAAGTTTTTAGTGGAAGTACATTGCTGGCTAAGTAGAATAACTACTTGCAACATGTTTAAAGTTATTTTAATTACCCGGCATCGAATATAGTTTTTTTTATCTCGGTTATACTACGGTGCTAAGGGCACATGTAAAACATCTACACAAGTTTGGATTAAGAAGGCAATATCCATAGTTAGTCTTCCGATTTCAAAAATTCTTTTACTGATATTTAGAATTGACTTTTAGGGTGGACAAAAACTATAAATTATTCCGTTAAATTGAAAGCGTTTTTTTGGCGACCAATTTTGCGACTTAAGTCCATAAAAAACAGTCGAGCAAATACGTAAGAGATATTAAAATGATTTGAATTCCGCGATAAAAAGGTTGAAAAAGTATGGGACGGGAAAAAAAATGGCGCGGGTACCACCGTTGGGGACCAGTAAGTTTGTAATACACTTTAAATATAAGATGATTCTTAAATTATAGTTAACTTTCTAAACTATCTATTTTTTATACCACTAAGGTGGCAAACAATCATACAATCATAATCACCGTAGCCTATGAACGCTTGTAACATCAGGGGTACTATACTTATATAAAGTTTATATATATTATAAAGTTTAAGAGTTTGTTTAAACGCGCTAATCTTTGGACCTACCAGTTGGATTCTAAAAATGGCCCAATTCTTGAGGAAGCTACGACCCTTAGGATCTGAGCAAAAGAAATAAAATAAACAACGCTAAGCAAACATGAAGTAATAGTGCGGAAGAGCGATGCCAATAAGTGGATCTGGTCAGCTAGTATAAAATCATAATAAAAATATTTTTAGAATGCTTATTATGTGCCTACAGCAAATATAAGTTTCTATATCACGAACTTACCTTTCCAGAGCCAACTGAGCCAATGATTGCACAGAGTTTACCCTTAGGAACAGTGATATTTAGGTTACGAAGAGTAATTGGTCCATCTTCAGTCCAGCTGGCTGATACGTCTTGGATGTGAATTCCCACTTCAGGACTTAAAGGCAATGTATTCAATGTTGAATTAACATGAGTCATTACACCTTTTTCATTGCACTCAAAACCTGTAAACATAAATATAAATACCTTAAAATACCTGTATATATAAAAAAAACTTTTTCTAAACTGTCTGCCGTGACCTTGAAACCGGCCTAGCTGTCTGTCATTGTAATTTTTCAATTGAAATAATAAATTCTTTCAAAATATTAAACTTTCAACCTTTATACTTTGACATAAGCTTACATTAAATTTATTTATTTATTTATTTATTTATTTATTTATTTATTTATTTATTTATTTATTTATTTATTTATTTATTTATTTATTTATTTATTTATTTATTTATTTATTCATTTTAAGACAACAAACGGTCATTTACAGACAGCGACAAATACAATACATTTTATTTAATTAATTAGACCTATAGTGTCGTTACATGATTAATTATGATAATTATTAAGAGCTATAATTAAGTACATGGTTGAGACAATGTAGTTAAGCACAAGGCGAGATTAATTTATATTTTGAAATAAAAGAAACAGAATCAATTTAGGTTATATAAAATAAGATGGTAAAATATTGTTATTGTAAGTATAAATTATTGATTGAAAGAGGTTATTGTATTTACAATAGGGTTTACAAGCATACGAGTACCTATAACTGAGCTAAATAAAGGAATAATTACAAAGTGTATATGTATTTATTTTTTAACACTGTGAGATTGTTAAGAATTAAATCCAATAATATAAAATATTTACTTAATATTGTTTAATTTAATCCTGAACACAGCAATTTTAATGAATTTTTTAATATTTTTGAATATATCATTAAGTTTTTAAAGAAATTGACATTGGGATATTTAGGGGGTAGGTACTAATATGTATATATATATATATATTAAAATCTGCATATTACATTACATTAGAAAGACATTAAGTGAAATTACAGATGATGGTAAAATTGATCAAGTCGTTTTCTTACAGATATTTTGAAAGTAGCTACTGAATTACTGAATATATCTATATGTGAGTTAAGTTGGTCCAATCCGCAAAAGTGTTTATTATAGTAATCGGGTGCGCGTATACAGAATCTGTTTTCGGTATATTTTTTTGATGCTTTCGGGGTTACAAATACATGTAAATACTTATCGTTTAATTTCCTTACACGTGAGGGGCGAGCTAAGAATTTACTATGGCTGATAAAAGATATGTTATTCAATAACTGTGGACATTGTATTTTATTGTTAATTATTTTAAATAATGTACATTGATCTATTATAATTCGTCGGTTTTCAAGAGAAGAAATGTTGAATCTTTCTGGGAATAGTTCACTATTTACGTTTCCAAATCTGTAATTAAGCAGTACAATGATTTTTTTCTGAATTTTTTCGATCCTTTCGATGTGACATTTGTATTGGGGTGACCAAACAACAGATGCAAATTCGAGAACAGACCTAATAAAGGTGAAATATAATATTTTAAGTGTCAATATATGTTTAAATGGCTTAGTGACTCTGCTGATGAAGCCGAGGTTCCTGTATGCTTTTAGGATTATGGAGTCAATGTGTTCGTTAAACGATAATTTGTCATCTATAATAACTCCTAGGTCACGTACGCTTTGTACACGCACAAGTGATTTGTCAAATAACTTGTACGAGAAGTATATTGGTTTCTTTTTGCGTGTGTAGCTTATGACAGAGCATTTATCTATATTTAAGAAATGTTGATTATCGTGACAGTATCCAGCAAGAGTGTCAAGTTCCGATTGTAATTTAACACAGTCAGTTTCTTTTGAAATAATTCTATATAGTTTGGCATCGTCAGCATACATTAGAAGGTTGCTGGAGTCATCTAGGTTACCATGAATATCATTGATATAAATATTAAAAAGCAACGGTCCGATATGAGATCCCTGTGGAATTCTTGAGGGTATATCTAGGAATTCAGAACAGTAACCCTTTAGAAAAAATGCTTGGGAGCGATTCTTAACATATGACTCTATCCATCTTAGGAAAATTTTAACATCTTTCACACCCGTGTGGCTCTTTAAGAACCCAAGTTGAGACTAAAGAGTTCTCATTTCGTGTATGGCTGGTACAAAAGAGCAAATTAAGAAAATATAGGATTTTATAAAATACAGTAAGTCAGCCGGCCACGGGCTCTCTGGCTATTACTGAAAGAAGCTTATTTACGACGATAATGTCCTTTACGATTCCTAATTGGACAGGCAAGTGTCCTACAAATAATGTGACGCGAAAATCTGCCAGCACTTCTTCTGCAAAGACAGCCCATAGTAACCTTGACTGTACACTAAATTACCACACCGGCAGCTTTGGTGATCATTACAAAATGCTCTTAATCTTAAGCAGACAGTTATTCAGTATGTATTTGCATCCATTAAAGTCCCCGTAAAATGAGAAGGCAAAGCACCTAACCAAAGCCCAGATTCACACTCAGCCAAAGTAAGAAAACGAGCTCGATCTGCAGAACTAGATGTCGTTTCAACAAGATTATTCCGTACTAGTCTATGTACATTGCGGCTCGTCCCATTGCCGTTGTGATTGTGGCGTAGTCCGCTGATTTGTGGTAAGGCAGGCCATCCATCAAGATTTTTAGATTCAGTGAGTCCAGAAATATCTGTGTCACCAATCTATTTGGATCTTTTTTTAGAAAGTGGTTATGTCTTAAAAATTGGAGCTAAAAAGGCTGGCTGGTCGCAGCACTTGAAATTTTACGCATTCCTAATGCTCCAAATTGGTAAGGAAGCCTGAAGCCATGCCGTAATTTCAAGGTTCACATTTAAAATTGATACGAGACTTGTAAGAATTAGGTCATCGAAATTGTTTAGGAAATCCACTAATTTAAAAATGAGCGAACTACGTAAAAAATGTGAAATTTGGTAAAAACAAACAAAGCGGATTATGAAATATGTCATATAAGGATTTATCTGAATCAAATGTTGTAAACATGGCTTGATATATATTTGTTTGTTTCTACTTGTGAAATATATATTTAAGACTGTTATTTACTTCCTTTATTTATTTTTTTGTTTTCGCATTGATTGTTTTCCTGTATTTTAGAAGAACTTAACTTATTGCATAAAGACCGAATAGGTGACATTTTAATAGTAGTTATAAAACTGTTGCATAATAAGGGGTTTTAAAAACGAACGTCTGTTCAAAACCGAGCCGTAAGGCGAGTACTTTTTAACCTAGTTATGTGCAGTTTCATACACTACAAATAAAAGATCAAAGAGTAAAAAATAGTTTCCGAAAACGATGTAACCTTTTTTTTATTTTCCAAGTCCAAAGTCGTGATATCATTTATCATATATTTTTTTCGTCTTTCCTGGTAATAGATTATGAGTCATTTCCGTCGCCACATCTAAAATATCGGGTGGAACTAAATTTACATACATAAAAAAATGATGGAATCTGATTGGTTGGATTTTTGTCTTATATCATATTGATTGTATTATAACTTTATTTAGTTAGAGAAATAGTGTTTAGTTTATTTTGGTATTGTGTAAGTAAAGTCTGTCAATATAAACTTGTTTTAAAACAAATTACGATGTGAGAGAAGATAAAATGTTTTATACGCGTGGGTCTTTTAAACAAATATGCATAACAAAATACGCATTTAATATAATCAAAACTTAAGTAAGTACTTGAAAAATCACAGGATTGAATTGAAGTCATTAAATTACTCAAGATCCACAATATCACCCACATTCGTTTCAGGCAAAATGCCAAAAACATTTTCAAGACATGCAAAGTCTATGTATTCTTTATGAAATCTCTTTGGCATAGCGCACTTGACATTGTATAAACATTTTAAATCTGTATAATTTGCTATGAAAATAGTTAAGCGATTATTATACAAATGTTTTAATGGGAGGCTATTTGCTTCATTCACAATATTCCTAACTTTAGGTTTTCCTTTTCCGATATATTTTCCTTTTTTTGATCGTTTAAATTTCTGTATTGTAATTTTAAATGCTTTGAGAACCTTCTTTCATTGTATATTTTACTTCTATTTTTGTTAGGTTTTTCCTTTAAATGGCTTTGACCGTTTTCAGGAACATTTACTGCCTAAGTGTTAAAATCAAGGAAAAAATATATTAGGTAATAAAAGACGTTGGTTGCTTACCAGGGTTGTAGATGCCATCATCTTCAATTTTCTTAAATTTATTAGGGAGAAGATCTACTTTTCCAAGATTCTTATTCTTCTTACTCTCAACACTCTTTACCAGCTTTGCGATATCTACATCAGCCACACTACGAAGATCTTCACGTTCATCTGTTTTATTCAGGTAAAAAAATTAAAACACAACCAAGGTACTTTAAAGATAATATTCATTGCAGTTGCGAACGTCACAAATACAGCTACTAGGGATTTATGCAATCCTAGTACATCAATCTTAAGGCGCCTATGAATGCTAACTAGCAGCCGACAACTAGCGCCGCCCCGAGATACTTTTAAATTTCTCTTCATATACAAAGCATTTTTGAAAAAACGCTTATTAGTATCTTATGGCGGCGCTAGTTTGGCCTTATTTACGCTTTAAGAGAATACGATTCGAAGCGCCACTCAGAGGGCTTCATACAAACGAATATCTTACTTATTTTCGGCACTTGCTGATCAAACGCTACAAGATTTTGAAGACATTTTCTAGTAATAAATATCTAGATCTGCAGTGTTTTATAATTCCAAAGTTATATAGAATTTAAGGTTATCATACAAATGGTTTTAAAAAAGGTATTTCTAGTTAATAAAACTATTTTACAAGATTTTGAAAAACCACAGACATAGGTATTCGGCTTCGGATTATGACTAAGAAATTGCACAGTGATTGATCAGTAAATGACAAAAACAAATGAGAAATTAATTTGTATGAAGCCCGCTACGAGGCGCCGCGAATCGTATCCTCTTAAGTAAGATTGATGTACTAAAACTCCATAAGCTCTAGTAGATGTTTTTATGACGTTCGTAACCAGCGTATTTCCAGAGTAAAGTCAGGATTTTCATTGGCCAGACATGTGCCTTGATAACTCAATTGTTAGAACACGTTTACGAACTATAAGCATTGTTGCAGGTTGAAGTCCTGGCTCAAGGTTAATCTTTTGACTGTGCCTTTGCCATGGAAATATTTATTTACATTGATAATATAATTTTCATAGACTTTGTGGTGATTTTAATGCTATTTAACACAATTTCATGCTTGGAAAGAAATGTATGAATTCAATGATTTCAACCTTTTAAGAACATGGTGATTAATGTCATTTGCATACATGCGGTATGATAGACATCAGATTTTCTGTCTAATAAATACCATTTAAATAGTAATTAATGTTTTTATCTTATTATTTTTAGGGTAATTAAAAACTGTAAAATATTTTAAATTTCGATTAGTTATTTCAAAAGCATTTTAAAATTGATATGTATGAATAAAATTATAAAAATAATGTTACAATACTATACGGAATAAATAATATAATAGCTATATAATGTTGTCCTTAAGTTCATTTTTTATTTAAGTCTCAGATAATACAGTACATCCTATTTAAAAAAAATATACAAATAAAGTAAATAACAGAAGAACATTTTATATTTTACAAAATACAATTTTAGTTGACATTTATAAACATGCACTAAGCTACTAAATTGAATTCTATGCAACTTTACCGCCTTGCTTACTTAGATACCATGTAGTAACCACCTAATATATAAACGTAACTCCAGTCGTAATTACAGTGCAACAAACTTTTCTGACCCTCTGATCAGGGTGTTTAGTCGCTAGTGTCGTTGTAAGTTCACACCATTTCAATATAGCGACTGTAGTTTTGATTTAAGACCACCGGGTCAGAAAAGTTTGTTAATTTATACCATGCAAAGTGATTAATAAAAGCCAAAACAAAAACCAATAAAAAACCATTAGCACAATAACAACAAATAGCGTTTGACTGATGATTAAAATTAATGATGTTTAAGTTGATTTTACACCGTCTTTTATTTTATTTACACTGTAGATGTCCATATTTGGTATTTTTTTATTCGTACCCAACAGTAAAAGATGTTCTAAACGACGTATAGAAGTAATGGACTCCATGGTCAGTGAGAGAGTCGTTGGCAACATCATAGCTAAGGTCATTTGAAGTAGGTTGAACATTTGAGCCATCGGGAACGCCTGTGAAAATTATATTCACCTGTACAGTTTTGGATTTTCGAATAAAACCATGTTTAGCTCTTGTGTTGGCGACCGCAACCGTACTAAATACCAAATACCGAAATAAAAAATAATATTGTACATGTACAATTCCATTGTCAAAATGACGTTACGTTTTAGATAACAGTAGGTAATGATTATATTATATTTACTGACTTCCTTTATTTACAATTTTTTGTTTACTTTATTTGTCGATTTGCCACTTTTTTGTTTACTTGATAAGTTTCCAACCTATTTTTGAAAAAACAATGTAATTATTTCTTTTCTAATAATTCTATTATCACTTGCATCATTTTAATAGTGAGTACTTTTATAATGTAAAATATATATATGGTCATGTAGGATTAACTTCTTTGTGATCTTTGGAAGAGTGTTTCATTGGTCATGGCACTGCCCGCGCACGCAACCGAGTTTCTGATCGGGCTATGGATCTTGTTAGTAAGCGGTTCTTAAAGTGTATGTGACCCAGTACGACTAACTTCTTTGCGTAACTGTTCTTTTTTTTAATAATATTTGCATAAAAGTAAATATGGTCGAGTAGGATTAACTTCTTTGTGTAATCAGTCTTTTCAATATGCTGGTATTAAAGTAAATATGGCTAAGTAGGAATAACTTCTTTTTGTAACCAGTCTTTTTCCTAAGTGGGTCTTGAAGTAAATTTTGTCAAGTGAGATTAACGTCTTTGTGTAACTTGTATTTTCACTAATAAGTTCTTATAATGTAATATGGTCACGTACAATTAAATTCTTTTCATAACGGTTCTTTTTACTCAGAGAGTTTTAAAGTGAATATGGTAGGATTAACTCTTTTGTGTAACTGATATTTTTACTAATCGGATTTTAAAGTGTATATGGTCAAGTGAAAGACTTATTTGTGTAACTGGTATTTTACTAAGTGGGTATATGTTTAAAAAAGCGTTGGAGATATTACATCATTGAAGCAATCAGCAACATAACGTAGACAGGAAGACATAATTAAACGCAACGTTTACCCAATATTCAAAACACATTTAACATATAAACACATATAACATATATTCTGTGTCATCGTACCAAATAACATAAGACGCTCAATACGTTGAATAGAAGTAAATGATTCCATTATCATTGACAAACTGAGTGGCAACATTATAGCTACGGTAGATTGAAGTAGATTGTACATTTGGGCCAACGGGAACGCCTGTAGAAATCACAATTTCTGATAAACAAGGTGCATTGAAGAATATATTTTGAGTACCTAGTATTTAAGTAACTATATATTTAAACGTATTAAATCAGTTATTTTTGTGGGATTATCGGGGATAAGACACAATAAGACATTTTGGGATATTCAAAGTATAAAAAACATATATAGTCCCACCTCATATTATATTAATTTTCAATAATTTATCCTTTTTCATGTAATTCTTATTTTTTTCATTAAAAAAAAATTGTATCTCGGTTAGTATTTGCAACTATTTATTAATTTTACAAAATCTAAATATTTTTTACACTATCATTTCAAGCTTTTTTACACTAAACAACCGTACCCTATTATGTTCATTAGAAATACTAAAGGCATAAAGAGATGTTAATTACGGTGACGAGTACAGCTATAATTCGAACTCGTGAGGCAAATAATTATTGCAGCAGAAATACAAGACTTGCGTAAGTAACTTGTGCAAGTAAATATAAGTCATGTTCTGTTTACCGACATAGAGAAGTACACATTATGCACTTAATGTCAATTATCCAACTGTAGTGAAAAGCGAAGGTTTGTACTGCTGTGCCATATAAAGAAGAAGAAGGAGAATGCCCATTTTTAGCCAAACGATGCCCACCAAATTTGATTGACTTGAAAAAAAAAACTTTCTTTAAAAAGCTCACAATATGAATTGTTTTACTGTAGAACTCAAAATAAGTAAAAAAATGTTTTTTTATGTTTGACATTTTTATAGATGCTTTTTGGGAATCAGCCTTTAAAGTCTGCGAAGGAGCGTGAATTTTAGTGTAGATCATATTAATATTTTTTATCTGTAAATAGCAGAAACTAAAAGGGATAGAGTGACATAAAATAACAATTAGCGTCCCTATGTAAAAATGATTTTTCTGAAAAAATAAAAATGTGTGCTGATTATTTTTAATGAAATTACAGCATAGTCTATTATGAATATGAATAAATATGTTTTTCTAAGTGTACACTTATGGCTAGAGCAACTATGGATGATAATAAATAAAAAAGTCTGTAACTTAAAAGCCTCAACTTTTTTCCCAGCCGACTTCATTCTTAATGCTCTTATAATATAGAATATTATCATGTGCATATGTTTTCCTATGTAAGCACTAATAGCCAAAGAGGCCAAAGACGGTGGGCATTCCCCTTTACGTTTTTTTTAACTTAGCTGGATTATAACATTGAACGCATTTAATCTGTAAACAAAACAAGCCTATCGATAGGTTGTGCTCAGTTGAAACATGCCGAGACCGTTCAGGTCTCACATACCGAGTAACATAAAAGTTTCAAGACGTTTCACGGAAATCAGCGCCTCGGCCAAAAAGGACACTGCATTTGACATAATAATTGATAAGGTCCCTTGTAGTGTGTTGTAGAATTGAGCCAGAGGGAACACCTGGAAATTATAATTGCATATATCTGGGCGAAAATGTAAAGATTAACAAGCTGGAAGAAGAAGAAAAACTATGGCTTACAATATCAGCTGTGACTTGGTAGCCGAATAAAGAATAGGACAGCAGTGTGATGTAAAGGGTTAGCCTTTCTGTAAACACCATGAAGCTCAAATAGACTCCTCGAAGGTAAGATGCTGAAGTAATGCAGTTAATTTCGTTTTTCCGAGCCAGAGCCACGACTTTTTCAAATGGCTTCTCCCACGCATACATTTTTATCACCTGTAACAGTAAAAATATGTGTTCTTATGATACTTTGTATTATTTTGGATTTACAACGAAGATCTCTCAATCAGTTCTTCAGAGCGTTTTCCATATATAAAAATAAAATATTGCTGGGTTATATTATTCTGTCCGTGGTCTTTAATTTACCACTAATTACCCTAAAGCCCGTAATTACGATTATGGGACAAAAATGGATGAATAAAGTCACCTCAGTCCAGGAGATGGGATTATTACCTGTCACCTGCCTTTGTGTGCTGCACGTACAAACATACAGACAGATAATCAAAAATTCTAAAGATATTAAAAAGACCCATATTTTTTTTGTAAATTTCCATGTACAGACATCGGCTATATTCTAGTTACAATTTTATTATATGTAAAGATGGCATTTATAAAAAAAAAAATTTGTAACTACGTTTATAGTGACAGTCATATTCAATAAATAATCAAGAAGATAGTTAACGTTATTTTTTGTACTCGGTACACTAAGATTACAAAAATGGATGTACCTGCATGCCATTGATAATTTCGTCCATAATGCGCACACGTTCATCGGTCCTATGAGCGGTCTTCATTCGTAGTCTTGCAGCCAATTTGCTCATGTAAGCTGTAATAAAATTATTTAATTACTAAATGATGCCCACGGCTACTTTCTACCATCGCACCGCTCGCCATCTGCAGGGAATTCATCCTCAGACTTTAGAACCTAAATAGTCACTACACGTACCTACATTGCGATTTCAGAAACTTCCTGCGAATGCTTCGGTTTTGGAATGAGCTCCCTGCTAAAGTTCTTCAAGAAAGAAGTTATTAGATTTTTAAATAGTTGACAATAGTCCATAGGCTGCTTAGACCGCTTACCATCAGGCGGACGGTTAGCTTGTTTGCCACCTCAGTGGTATAAAAAAAATACATACAAGTAACGCTCACAAATGCATGGAAAAAGGAAATGACAAGGAAATTGTATAAAAAAAATTAATGGAAAAATCAGCAGGTATAATTACTTAAGCTCACTCCATAAATAATATTCTTACTATGTTCATATTTTGTTTTGTATTGTATTGTATTTAATTATTAAAATATAACACAATTTATTTATCAAACAAAATACTTGTAAATTAATAAAAACAAATTACTACTTAAGCTCACTCCATAAATAATATTCTTACCATGTTCATATGTTGTTTTGTATTATATTGTATTTAATTATTAAAATATAACACAATTTATTTATCAAACAAAATACTTGTAAATTAATAAAAACAAATAACTACTTATGCTCACTCCATAAATAATATTCTTACTGTGTTCATTTGTTGTATTGTATTGTATTTAATTATTTAAAATATCACACAATTTTTCTTGACTATTAATAGTAAAAAAATATTGTATGTATTTAAATTCAGATAGATTATATAAACATTTTTTTTTAAATGAATAAATAAAAAACATAAATGGTACAAGAAACCTAAAAAAAAATTAAACAAAAAATTGTTACACTAAAACTAAATAAATATTATCTATACATATATAACACACCAAGAAAGTAATTCTTATCAAACTATAATGTTTAAAGATACTCGTAAAGTAGACAAATATTGTCAAAAATACGCATATTTTAAGTAAATACTGCATGACTGATAAGAGCGTCTACCGTTATTTAGTTGTACAAACTACTTTATTACGTAATAGAATTAAATAACGTTATAATACTGTTTCGGTATCATAAAATTTAAGGCGACAAATGGTGCCTACTTACAAATAGGGTTGTCAACTATACTTTAAAATAGAATTTTGTAGTCTGTTTCATGTAGGTGTACTTTATAAAATTAACAGAGTACGCTAAAATACTCTATTTTTTTTATACCACTAAGGTGGCAAACAAGCTTACGGTTCAATAAAAATAAATATTTACTATATTCGTCATTACAATGTTTACTATTTACAAGGTTACGGCTTGGTTGATTTGTTTATGGTACCTTTGCCTGTTGAGATTGAGGAACTAAAAACATCATCTTATTAATATCTCATGTTTTAAGAATTAGTTCGATAAGCAACGTTGTCGATTTTTACAGGTTAAAAAATTACACATTATAATATTTAAGAGTTTTGGATTATGTTTGTTTGTTATATTGCTGATTAAATATCTAATACAAACCTAGTATGATGTGTTTGCTGGTCGGTGCAAAATAGGCACCTAGGAAAGTTCTGACACTTATCTTAAAAAGTAGTAGATCGGAGGAAGATTTTACTTTTAGGGTTCTTTTAGAGATATGCGAGTTTCGTTACGCACAAGGGCTCCAACGCACCTTTTTCATACATTTCGCACGCAAAACGCAGGCGGCTCGCTCAGATTAGTATATAATAAATAAATAAACCCGACTGCAAGAACTAAAAAGAAGCAAAAAAGAGCCCCTAGAACATACCAAATATTTAACTATTAGCAAGGGGGATTCGTGTTCAAATAGTAGTACAAATTGTTCTAACTATAGTGGGTCCCGCCCGCCTGCTTATAGTTAAATATTTGGTATGTTTAAAGTGCACTTGTGTACTTCTGTTTTAGTTCTTGCAGTCGGGTTTTTTATTTATTTACACAGTGTTATTTTTTTTTTTTACTCGCTCTTGAATATTTTTCTGTAAGTGTCATATATTTTCGTACTCGCCTTTTGAAGCTCTTTATTTTGATACCTAAATCAAGGGTCTTGAAAGAATAAATTTTTTAACCTGCACATTAAAGCAAATAAAATCCACCATTTTAATTTTTTAGAAATTTCAATATGCCTAGTGTCACTCACACAATCACGAAAAATCAAATGACGAATGATGAATGATCGCCTGTCAAAAGCCGTTCAGACTGTAGGGCGTGCCAAAGAAATGGACATACATACATACGCTCGAAAAACATTACCCTCCTTTCTTCGGCAGTCGGTTAAAAACCGTCACGCTCCCGTTTGCTTGACAAAACACGCATCCGCTTGCGTGACAAAACACGCATATCTCTGAAAACACCCTTAGTTAGTAAAAACATAAGCTTATAATTTTGGTTTAACCAAAAAAACAACCTAACCTATTTTGACCAGGGCCGAAGCCTTCAATAATGGTAAAAAGTGCAAAAAAATAATTGTAGGATGAAACCCATAACAAAAGGAGGGGAATATGATAAAAATGAAAGGAAAAATAAATTACGGGCGATCTTAGTTCGGTAAAAATGGTTTAAGGGTAAAAATGGTTTATTTCGATTTCCAGCAAAACTACAAGTCCTATGGAAAAAAATTAAATAGCAAAGTTGTAGGTAATAAAAATATCTACAACTTTTGTATTTACAATTTTTTCACATAGTCTCAAAAATTCAAATAACCAAGTTTTTTCAAAAAAATCTTTTTTCTACGAAATTTGGTGAAAACTTACCTTATTATGTCCCAAATATACTGTAATTTATTTGATTTAAAATATTATTTTTTTCACCTTATTTTGACTTAATATCAAAAAAGCACCCCATTATTTAATCGAAAATTCTCGCGTCAAAATATCAGCTTTTTTCAAAAAGTCGGTAGGCTTTTTTTTCGTTGAAATCTCTACTTTCTGATTGTGTAAAAAAATATACATTACTTTAATAAATGTTCTCAGAAAATGCCAAAAATTTCTTTTTAATTTTTTTTTTTTTTTTTTATACCACTAAGGTGGCAAACAAGCTTACGGCCCGCCTGATGGTAAGCGGTCACCGTAGCTTATGGACGCTTGCAACACCAGGGGTATCACTTGCGCGTTGCCGACCCTTCAGAAATCTAATAACTTCTTTCTTGAAGAACTCCATACTGTAGTCCTTGCAGAAAACCTTGGCAGGGAGCTCATTCCACAACTTAAGCGTTCGCGGGAGGAAGTTTCTCTGAAACCGCACTGTACGCGACCATTTAGGTTCTAAAGTGTGAGAATGAATTCCCTGCCGATGGCGAGCGGTGCGATGGTAGAAAGTAGCAGTGGGCATCATTTCGAACAATTCCTCAGAACACAACCCATTGTACAAGCGGTAGAACACACACAGTGAGGCAAAGTCTCTCCTCAGACTTAAGGGCTCGATACCGCAAGTGAGTTTAGAATCGTCGACAATTCTCACAGCCCGTCGTTGAACCGAGTCAAAAGGGCCAAGCTGGTATCCGGGTGCACCTGCCCAGAGATGGCAGCAGTACTCCATATGGGGCCGAACCTGCGACTTGTAAAGTAACAACCTTTGCCCCGACGTGAAGTACTGCTTCGCTCTGATGAGTACACCAAGTTTTTTGGACGCCAGCTTCACCTTATCTTGTAAATGATCTCGGAACTGAACATCGCTGGAGATGTCGACACCAAGGATCCCAATGCTCTTGGAGATGGAGAGGGGAGTGTTCTGGAATTGTGGGACTACAGTGAATGGAGTTTTCTTAGCGGTGAACGCGCACACTTGTGTCTTTGTAGGGTTGAATCGGACCAAGTTTACCCGTCCCCAATCAGAGACTTGGGACAGTGTGGTCTCGATTTGAGACACAAGTTCTCCGCGGTTTTCCTCCACAACGGAACGAGGGATGTTTGCACGACCCGTGTAAAAAGCGTCTCCAGTACTGTCATCTGCATAGCAATGTATGTTGTTGATGTCCAACATGTCATTGATATGCAGTAGAAACAGCGTAGGAGACAGCACAGAGCCTTGCGGGACACCAGCGTTAATGTCCATGCTATCAGAGCAACTACCGTCAACTACGGTTCGTATGCGTCTGCCGGACAAAAAGCTAGCCACCCATTTGCACAAACCCTCGGGCACTCCGTAAGATGGCAACTTCAATAGAAGACCGCGGTGCCAGACCCGATCGAACGCCTTCGCTATGTCCAGGCTACATGCCAATGCCTCCCCCTGACTCTCAATGGCTAGTGCCCATCGGTGTGTGAGATACACTAGAAGGTCACCAGTCGAGCGACCGTGGCGAAAGCCATATTGACGGTCACTGACCAGATCGTGTACTTCTAGGTATCTTAGAAGCTGTGTGTTGATCACACGCTCCATCACCTTAGAGAGGAGAGAGGTAATAGCGATAGGCCTGTAATTCGATGGATCTGATCTATCGCCCTTTTTGGGCACCGGGTGCACATTCGCAGTCTTCCATGAAGACGGAAATTGCCTATTGTGGTAGGAAAGCGCGAAGAGGCGCGTGAGTACAGGACATAACTCAGGAGCACACTGCTTAAGCACCACTGCTGGTATACCGTCTGGCCCACTCGACTTATGAACGTCTAGAGAGAGCAACGCCCGCCTGACCTCCCGCTGCGTTATGGAGATTTTCGGCATGGTCTTACCGCACCACGGTATAGTAGGTGGTACAGCGCCTTCATCGTTCATATTCGAGTTCGAGGCAAAGAGACTGCCCAGTAGATCGGCTTTCTCTTTAGCACTATGGGCCAAGTCACCATCGGTCTTTCGCAGTGGTGGTAACGACGACTGGCAGAAGTTCCCTTCGGCAGCTTTGGCAAGCGACCAGAAAGCACGACTCCCAGAAGGATAGCTCGCAAGTCGCCCACCTATTTTGCCGATGAATTGGAATTTTGCTCTGGCAGTTGCTTTCTTACTGGACCTCGAAGCAGCATTTAATTTGCGTTTTAACTCAGAAATATTCGGATCCTTATTATTACGAGCCGTGGTCCAAGCCTCATACGCAGTTTTCTTAAGAATTTTAGCTTCTCTGCAAGACCTATTAAACCACGGTCGTTTTTTGACGCCGGCAGCTACTCGCAGGTTAGGAATGAAACATTCCATACCAGCAAGGATTGTCTCAGTGACTGCGGCTGCGCAGACGTCAGGATCTTCTGAGTTAAAGCAGATCTGCCTCCACCGGTACGATGCGTAAAATTCTCGCAATCCATCCCAGTCTGCCGACTTATAGTGCCACACACGACGCCAATTAGTTGGCCCAGAAGGATCGGGTTGTGTGCATGACACTTGAGTCCGGACGAGACAGTGGTCCGAGGAGCCAAGAGGCGCATCCACTGAGACGGAGTATCCATCAGGACGAGTAGTCAGCAGAAGGTCCAGTAAGGAGCTCGTATGTTCCTCTATATCTGGTATTCTCGTTGGAGAAAGTACCAGCTGAGAGAATCCATAGGTCAGAGCAAATTCGTGAGCAGATATCCCAGCATAGTTATTGGTTCGAGAACTGAGCCACTCGCGATGGTGGGCGTTAAAGTCTCCCAAAATAACTAGTTCTGCTGTGGGATATTGCTCTAGAACTTTGTCAGTCGTCAAACTCAGGTGCGTGAAGAGTCGAGTTACGTCCGTGTCACCGATATGAGACCTGTATAGGCACGCATAGATACGAGTGTGGCCGCCGTAATCTACGCGCACCCACAATATCGACAGGTCCCTGTCTTCAAGGCTATGAAGGCGGCGACAGCAGATATCCTCCCGGACGAACATACATACACCGGCACGACTCATGAAATTGTGTTCGAGTTTGTAGCCGGGATAGTGAAGGTATGATGTGTCTGTCGGCCGGGCAGGATATCTGCGTCTCCGTTAGAAAAAGAATGGTCGGCTGCGCAGTTTCGAGATGGTGGTGGACTGCGTTAAGATTTGCGTGAATACCCCTGATGTTGCAAAAATCCACATTATATGTGGATGGAGTAGCCGCTGTGCAAACTCTTTTCTTATTCTTTCTTATGGCCATAATATATAAAAGAAGTTACTAAGACTAAGGGATGAGGATTCACTGCACAGACAGCATAGAGGACAAAAGGTGCGGTTCTAAGACTGCCGAAGCTCGCCACAGATGATACGGTTGCTGGCACGGCGGGCGGAAGGGCCCCTGATCCCCCTCTGTTGTAGTAGCCGGGTCCACTCCGGTCTCCTTCTCCGGCACGACTACCACTTCAGATACTCTACACAGGCTGGCGAATCAGCCTCCCAGGGCGGAGATTAAGTGATCCCTGGGTTCGGGATCCCGTTCAACCTGCGGGCGGCCAGCGGTCAGCCGTTTCATCAGGTCTCCCTGACCGCCGAACCAGCACGCCGCGTCTACGCCGAGCATGACAGCAACAAGCGCCGCCGGTCCTCCGCTGTCCGCGCAGCGAATCCTCAAAGAGCTCTGGCAACCTTACTCACCGCCAGGAACACAACACTACTCAATGTTAGTGTTATTATGGCCGCGGTTTTCTGTAAGGTGGAGGTACTTCCCCAGTTCGGGCCGCTCATTCGAGCAAGTACTCGCTATGCCCTGCTTTAGTTGTTCGGGTGGCTTATTCGAGCGAGTACTTGCAGTGCCCTACCTCTCTTAAAGTATTATGTACAATTAAAATTTATACTTTAATTACTCAAAGAACGTAATATTTCATGTTACATTGATAAACGAAAAAATTATTAATATTACACGTGCAGGCTGAGGTACTTTAAAAGAATTGTGACAAATTTACTTTCAAAGAATCGCTTGGAATCTACATAGCAAGGTAAATTCTGTCTGTATTTTAATCTGTATTAATCAAGTTTAAAATAAAATAGTAATATTTTATTTAATAATTAATTTAACGTAACGTATGGATGAATCTGTTGTATAATCTGCAATAAGTCAGATGATAAGCAAGTGTATGAAATAAAAAAAGCAGCTTTGAATCGTTTAGTGGCGACTTGCAAGAAAAGAGTCGATTGTCGAAATACAAAAAATTTTTAACTTTAACATCAGCTTTTATTCATCGAACTTGTCAAAGTCATCATAATGATGAGACTGCAATAGCTACATTATGTAGTTCAAGACATAGGAAATCAAAGTAAGGTAAAGAAATAAATAAAGACGCTCTTACATTTAATTTTCAATCTCATTGCTTTCTGTGCGGTGGGTTTTTCGGTAATATTTCAAAAAAAAAAATTCTTAAACCATAAAAATAAAATTTTTAAAACATAAAAAATAATTTCATCTGTTCAAAGTAACGATACAAGAGATAATATATTACAGTATATTCAAAAACAAAACACATTAAATTATTTCCATAAAAACATTTCAGCATTTAAATGCTTTAGCTCATTACCACACTGTTTGTATGGCGAATTCTTATAACAAAAGAACTAAAAGAAAAATGGGTCGCTCAGCATGTGAAAACACTAAAAATTTTATTTTTAATTATATCGTTGACAACGAAACAGAATAATCGTAATCACGTAATCAGAATGAAGTATCTAAATTCAAAAGTACGATTTACATGTAGGTATATTTATATTTTATGGGATTTTCTATGACATAAATGTAATCGGAATTTAATAAATAAACTTTTTAACTGAAAAAAAATGCAGCAATCACATTTTTTTGATGAAATTGTACATATTGATTTAAAAAAAATCGAATTCGAGTTATTTTCAATTTTTTGCATTTTCTGAGAACATTTACTATAGTATTGTAGATTTTTTTTACACAATCAGAAAGTAGAGATTTCAACGAACAAAAAGCCTACCGACTTTTTGAAAAAAGCTGATATTTTGACGCGAGAATTTTCGATTAAACAATGAAGTGCTTCTTTGATATTAAGTCAAAATAAGGTGAAAAAATTAAAATTTTAAATCAAATAAATTACAATGTATTTGGGACATAATAAGGTAAGTTTTCACCAAACTGCGTAGAATAAAAGATTTTTTTCGAAAAAGATAATAAAAAAAAACCAAAAACTTGGTTATTTGAATTTTTCACATAAATTTTGAGGCTATGTGAATAATTGTAAATACAAAAGTTGTAGATCTTTTTATTACCTACAACTTTGCTATTTAACTTTTTTCCATAGGACTTGTAGTTTTGCCGGAAATCGAGATAAACCATTTTTTACCCTTAAAAACACCCCCTCCCACTTCCCGAACTAAGATCGCCCGTAATTTATTTTTCCTTTCATTTTTATCAAATTCCCCTCCTTTTCTAATCGGTTTCATTCTACTGTTATTTTTTTGGTTTCAATAATTATCGACCCTGGTCTAATTGTAAAATGTCGTTAGCGCTTTAGAATATTTAAATCATTTAAATTATTTCAATGATAAAGTTAGCGTCAGAGTAATTTGATTGATGTAATTGATAGACGGTGTTCAAATTATAATACAATTAAGAGTTTATCAGTGTTTAAATTTTATTTAATTAAGCTTTTACTTGACAACACGCAAGTACGATTATGTTGTTGGCATTGAATTTATTCGAGATATTTTTTTAAGTAAATCTTGTGAATCTGCAGTTGTACTTATTTCTATTCATTTAACATAATTTACACAGACATTAGTAAATGAAATTTTAATACCCTAGAACCGAAATGGTCGCGTACAGTGCGGTTTCAGAGAAACTTCCTCCCGCGAACGCTTGGATTGTGGAATGTGCAGGCAGGGATGCCAAGGTTTTCTCTAAGGCCTTCAGTATGGGGTTCTTCAAGAAAGAAGTTATCGGATTTTTAAAGGGTCGGCAACGCGTGAGTAATACTTCTGGTGTTACTAGCGTCCATAGCCTACGGTGATCGCTTACCACCAGGCGGACCGTAAGCTTATTTGCCACCTTAGTGGTATAAAAAAAATCGCCAAATTTACATGTACCAACTATTTAAGTCTTTAGATAACTAATCAGCAAAAACAAAAATATTAGAGGCCTTCTGAAAATAATAGTAGGTATGGTAGAATTTACATATGAACTCCTTCAAGTGAACAAACAGCTCTTGTTACATAATGAATAAACTAAGATATTACTAAAGTAAATATCTTAAAAAATAGATTTATTTTTGCCCTGTAACAATTTTAATAGAATCGGTCAAGTGCGAGTCGGATCGGAGGTCGGTATCACCATGTATGTACCCAGATATTTTATGAATACAGACAAAAAAAGGGTGCCTTTAAGCTATCCAATGAATGACCAAGCTCGACGTTGCTTAACTTTAAATATCATTTATTAACAAATATGTTACTGTGTCTCTTATCTATGCGATTTTCGCAAGACTGCTCTGATACGGTAATTTAAGATAGTAATGACTCGAGCCCATCTCACACTTAGCTTTTTTTATTATTTGTTGTTTTACTTCATTGCTCACACTAAAGTCACTGTAAGTTTGAAGTTTTGTGTGTATTACTGTATTTACGGTAGAGCAAAAAACGAAAACGTGTTTCTTGTTCCCTTAAATTTTTACTTTTTGGAGCAGATTTTCTTCTGACTCCTTCATATGTACATACATATAGGTCCTATTAAAAATGCTGTAAAAATATCTGATAAAATATCTAAGCAAGAATTTTCTTAAATCTTCTCAGCAGATCCGACTTAAATTTAATAATAGTTCTACGAGAGATAATTGTTCAAACCCTTACAAACGTGAAAAAATTGTTAATTAATGTACTTTCGTTCCGTAAAAATAAAATATCCTAATTTGACCCCTATAAAAACTGTTTCAGCAAAGAAATCTTTTAAGTTACTCAATGTTAATTCGAATCATTGATAAAGCATAATCTTGATAGTTATTAAAACCCTTAATATTATTTTTTTTATGACTAAAGTATAATAAAGTATTTATTCATTCCTTGCATTTCAATTTAAAACAATTAAAATGTTGAGATGTAGCTGCACTACTAACACACGCTTAATTTATTATCGCGTCAGCCTTTTCTTTACTAATAAGTTACAGTTAAGTAACACTGCCTCTTAAAATGTATGTATTTGTAGGTACTTTGTCAAAAAATGCAGAATACTTACATTGAACTGGTATAGTTTGTAGTACAATGCCGACGACTCCAACCATAGCAGCATAACCGATTTTTATGTATATGAGATAGCAGACCAGTACAACTTGCAGGGGCAGAATCCAGATGAAGTGAGTGTAAATGAAGGCGTAGTCAAACCGATTTACATCATTTGATAGTAAATTTACTACTTGGCCAGCTGTGGTCTGCGCTAGGGCTCCAGAACTCATACGCATCACCTGAAATAATAATCAAAATTCCTGGATATTACACACATCAGACATCACCATCTGGTCTCAGACTAACCAAACCGATAATTTTTTTCTAGGGCATTTTACCACCACTGAGACTGGGGTGCAGCAATCAACTTTGACGTTACCCACCCGTCAAAACTGGAAGCTTGTATGTAAATTTGCATAGTCAGCTATTTTCAAACTTAACCGGCCCGTCAAAGTTCAGCAAACCACTAGCTGGTTAACTTTAAAAATTACTGACGATAGAAATTTTCATACAATCTCCCATTCTTGGCGACTGGTTACCATCAAAGTTAGTTGGTGCAACCCAGCCAAAGCATTGTAGAAAAGTATTATTTTGTTATGTGGGCCCACGCTAAGAAAAAACTCAAACAAAGTGAAATTGACTTAACACAAAAAATCAAACACATAAAAAAAACACATAACCTCTTTGAGCTTTGAAACCCCTTAAATGACGAACAAAGAGGACCAGTGTCAACAACTTATGATTTTCCACGTATTATGCTACTTATATAAGAACTGTATCACTGTTACTTACATTTTATTATCAAGTTAAGAGAAAGGTCACCATGTAAAGTAAGCTTTCCTAAAGTTATAGGCCCTGTGGAATATATGTAAGTAGGTATATTTATCATTTCATGGTTGTATTTTAAGGCAGTTTGCCAGATGCCACTTAGGTTCATCGAACAGATTTGTAAGCACTAAATTTTTTTACCTTTCTATAAATCAGGGAGCAGGCAGCAATGCGTACTTTCATCCCAAACTGCTGGGTGGAATAGGTACCGTGATGGTTCAGGAAAGCAATGAAAAGGGATATAAAAATGACGGTGGCGGCGCAATACACAGCTTGTTCGTAAGTCATGTTTGAACCAGGCTCCCAGTATGCCAGCATCATACTCAAGACGACTGGTTGAAAAGGCCTGAAAAAAAGAAAAAAAATCTTGTTTATCAGAGCAAAAGCTTTGGCGAGATTCAGTTAAATATTGCGATGGGATTACTAAGGAATGTCAATAAACAAACAGAGTTTCGCATTTGTAATTTTGTTTAACATTCGAAGAAATATCATTTGTTTAACTAATATTCTCAGGTTTCAAAAAAAAAAGGGTTTGTTAAAAAAAAGAAAGCAAATGGGACTTGAACCATCATGACTTGAATCTGTTCATGGCAAAACCATAATTTCAACTGTTTTTTTAGAGGAGGTAGGTACAAAACTTTATGGCAGTACCAATTAATTATTTCAATTCCTCTAAGTATCAATATTTAATTGATGTTACTTTACATGCAATTGTAATTTTTTTAAACAATGCCATTAATAGCTGAAAAGCTATCAAATCACATCAGAGCATATTATAGTATAGTAAAAGCGTTTTTGGTAGAAGTACCGGCTTTAAATCCTGAGATAGAAATATAGACTACTGAGCATAGAGAGGGATTTAAATGCACGAGACCAAAAAAATTTGCTCACGCATCCAACATACAACTTTTCACCTCTACCAGCGAGAAAAATATTTCTTAGTAGCTTTTGTCAGTGGCTCCACCCGCCCTCAATTCAGTCATCGCGTGTCTGGGATTGCGACTGCGATTCCTTGATTATAGTAAAACAACCGACTCACGCTTAAACGTTTTTGAGTACTCTGTGTCTGTTTCCAAGAAGTAAGTTTTCATGTTGCTAAATTATAATAAGATCGGTTGACCCAATTGGCTGAGACACTTTCGCATTTATGAATGGCAAGTATGGATTTTAAGTAAAACACACTAAAGAAACCAAATAAACAATCTTATGTTCAAAAAACTAGCTTGCCGCCATTTAACTATTTTTTTTTTTTAATTGAGGTTGCGTTCGGAACTGTACCTTTATATTTCCTGAAGTGGGGACCCTTACACATGTTGATAGTGCAAGTGCTAACTGGTTTGCATTATTGTAACAATGTCAATGGGAAATCATTGATTTGGGTGCAGTATCTCTAGTATCACTATTGACTATATCAAAGGTTAAACGACTTCAAAAAAGAGCTCCGTGGACCATGCTACTCTTTAGGTTTTTAATTAAAGGCCAAGTTCTGTGCAACAAACTATAAATTAAAAAAAAAAACTCAAAACTTTGCATTTATTCTAAAAAAAAGGCCAACTTGGTGCAATAATTTTGCTCCTCTTTGGATTCAAAATGATTAGAGCTACGCCCCGCCAGTCCCTAACTTTGCATACCGTTTCTAAGACTCTGAGATATCACAATTTATAAAGGACTTAATCATCTGATTTGATCTGGTTAAATCTAAATATAGGATAGTGTTCAAGAACTAATTCTGGCGAAAACTTGATATTTTTTTAAATTTAATTAATGATATTGCGTCCGGCTAACGTTTCCCTGGTTGATAAAACCTCACTCCAAGTACAAAAACATATCCATCAATATTTTTGTTATGTTGCCAAGCTGTTACCATCAGTAATACCCAATAAATCCGTGATCTCATTGTCATGCTCTTGCGATTCCAAATAGGTTTAAGGGGTGTCTCCATCTCAAAGCTACAAACTTTGAGTCTAAACTGGTTTTTTTTTTGGAAGATTTAGTTAATGTTTGTGGAAATGGAAATGTAAATTTGATCCGCTGTTATCTATACTAACCTAAGACGAATGCAATAGATAATACGGAACGTGTGAAACAGAAGAAGATAGCTATATTCAAGATAATAAGTAACATGTGACTCAATAAAATTACGACAATTGTCTTAATTTCGCCGCCTCAGTTTTTGCGTGATAGTACGATATCTACCTCTTTTTATATAACTATCATTGGTGAGGAAACATATTTTTTACCAAATTGCAACCCCTGGTGACCACAGTGAAGCTAATGAGTTGGTAATAGTATGCTACGCATTATGCTAAGTGAAATAGAATGTAGCTGTGATATGCCCGCAGAAAAAAGCTATATATACCTACAAGGACAAGGGGAACTCTTTGTCGAGATAAGGGGATTCGGTATAGGAATTCAATCTATCTGTATTTATTCGGTGATGTAATCTCATAGACATAGTGAACTAGACAGCGCATTTCCAAGCCAGCTGTAAAATAAATAGGTATAATGGCTGATGTGAGTGAGAGAGACAACGTCTTGACGGTATGCAGGTATTTTGCGATGTATCGCTTTGTCTCTTTTGAAACAGTGGTTTACAGAACTCGAGGTCTATGACTATGTTTATCTGTGAGCTTAAGAAAAAAAATTGATAATATACTTACTTCAGCAAAAGAGCTTGGATGACAAACATCAACCCGGAAGGAACGTAGCTCATCCAGAAAGCTTTGGTCATTGCTCTTAGAAGGGAAGGTTTTCGATTTTGCTTGCTCGCCAGTGAAATTTCTTCTAGCCATTTTCTGGAAATAAAAACACAAACATTTAACCACAAAACAAAAAATATTGCTCATATGTATTTAGCACGTGTTGATTGAAACCGGGAGCCTCGGTTCCTAACGTAAGTATTGATAAGGTGATAAACAATGTTATAAGGAAAACAGTGAGGAACGTTATACAGGAAGAGCTCACTGTGGAAAATGATGCCGGTAAAGTAACAGTATTGGATGGCGGGATGTTAGAAAAAGAATAGTTTGTACCTGGGCGGAATTTATTCATTAGTTTTCTATTTTTGATTACAGTAATAAATAAAATATAGATAAATAAACTGAAATAACCTAGATGATACATTGGCACTTACTTTCATGCTGAAAAACGTTAAGGAAACGAGCAATGTAGATCATAATGACTGTTGCTCATAAGTCTTCTTTATTATGTGGAAAGATACTCTTTAAAGCACGCGTTAAATGAAACACTACTGAAATTAAAAATTTCACTCGTGCAATAATAGTTTTTTTTTTATTTTTACAATAAGTAATTATATATATAATAATAGTAGATAATAAACAACACACGACATTTTTATATTGAATTCTTAAATATGTCATTTAAAAATACGTATTTTAAATTGTTTTCGCAAACAAACGTAGGGCAGACCTTTGAATCGTGAAAAAAAAAACCTGTATATATGCGCGCCTCTGCTAAAAAGGGCGCCAATTTCATTGCAAAACTGCTTTTGAGTCTAGGGGAAGGACAAAGGCTACTTGAAAACGTCAAGTGTGAGTAGGTTTTTAGGGTTCCGTAGTCAACTTTATAGTTTCGTCATGTCCGTCCGTCCGTCTGTCCGCGGCTTAGTTCAAAAACAATACAAGAAAGATACAATTTG
The DNA here is from genome assembly GCA_946406115.1 of Apoda limacodes. NCBI lineage: Eukaryota > Metazoa > Arthropoda > Insecta > Lepidoptera > Limacodidae > Apoda > Apoda limacodes. The sequence continues at coordinate 16,798,597 of OX291546.1, forward strand.
GCAGGGATATACACATTGATCAAGCCGACAAAGGAGTAGAATAAAATCTTGAAAAAAAAAATTTTTCGGGTACCTCCCCCACACATGAAATTGGGACGTAATTTTCTTTTCTCGTCTACCCCATCGTGTGAGGAATCGTTGGATAGGAATTCCATAAACATTGGCGGTATGCAAAGATCATTTTTTGATTTAGGGCTCCGTTTGCGAAACATTTATTTAAAGTACTAATTTTTGTTAGAGTCAAGTGTCCCCCCCTTCTACCAGCGAAAGTATAGTATTTGGAAATGTAAAAAAAAAAACGGTGGTAGTGCATATAATGAATTTAAAAGGAAAACTATCACGGGTAAGTACACTTTACAGGCTAACGAGTAATAGTCGACCCAGTTAAAAATGTACTGAGTGAAATTTTCGTACAAATTGCATTAAAAGTTACTTAAATGAAGTAGGAAAGCAGGTATAAACAGGTAGACGCTTAAAATATTCACAAAATATTTAGTTATATATTCACTTTAAAAATAAATTAAAAAAAATAAAACAAACATTTAACAATTTATTTTTCCACACCACAAACGTGATTTTTCTGCCGTTTTTATTGACAATGGTACGGAACTCTTCGGGCGCGAGTCCGACTCGCACTTGGCCCATTTTTTTCTATAACTGAGTAGTCACGAGGTGGTAAATATCAATTCCGCACGAATATCACACAACGTTTCTCAACACATTTGCGAGAAAACAGTAAAATATATAGGTAATTAAATAAACTTTTTCATTTAACTGTTTATAATAGCAAATAAGAAATTTAAACAATCATTAAAATTCAGTGAAAAAGCATTACTGACTGACTAGGGATTGCAATCCCGCACCTTTAAAACGCGGATCCGCGGATCCCGAGAATGGAAATTTGGCACTTTAACATTCATAAATGGCACTGCGCTGCACCTGCGCACGTCTTTCTGTAGGTGACGTATTCATCGTCCAGCGTTCAATATAGCGATACAATAAATACCATTTGATTCTTAAGAGGATACACTTCGCGGCGCCTCGCAGCGGGCTTCATACAAACGAATTTCTCATTTGTTTTTGACATTTACTGATCAATCACTGTGAAATGTCTGTGATTTTCCAAAATTTTGTAAAATGTTTTTATTAACTAGAAATCATTTTTTAAACCATTTGTATCAAAAACTAGAATCCTGTAAAACTTTTGAACTATAAAATTTAACTGAAAACTGACACTCTGCAGACCTAGATATTTATTACTAAAACATGTCTTTAAAATATCGTGGTGTTTTATCAGCAAGTGTCAAAATAAGTGGAAAGTTCGAATAAGAGCGTAGTTTTAAAAGTTATCACCATAGATTGATATCATAGTAATAGCATCTAAGAGAAAGTTATGATTTGATTATCAGTTATTATATGAATAAGACTGAATTAAAAATATAAAACTGTTGTTAGGAGTGAGGGTAAAATTAAACAAAACTAATCAACTATGCCAAACATTTAAAGATGAATCTAAGAAAACAGATTACTAATTAATTATACTTAATTGATAGAAAAGAAAGAATTTCTGTTGCTTAATGTTAAAAAAATTATAAATAAAAGTAGATTTTTATACATAAATCTGTAGTTTCAATTTGTTTTCATAACATAATTTCTTGATTGAATGAGCTGCGGGATTGCAATCCCTATGACTGACTGACACTTTTAATTTTACATGACTATGTTGAACGGGAGAATAAGGCGTAAAGAACAACATCTTTCGTCTCTTTTTCTTTTAGTATTAAAGTGAGTCAAACATATAGATCAAATGCGCTTTTAAGGAGGTTCGATCGAAATTAAAAAAAAAACGTAAAAGATACGCATGGCGCAATACAACGGAGCGTACGGTGAAACAGGTAGGTTAGCCTATCAAAGAGAATTAACCAAGATTTGTACTGTGTTATACAGAATTTATGTCTTTTTAACTTGGCAGGATTATGACATTAAACGCATTGAAGCAGTCAACAAAACGCACCTACTATTTACGCTGTCACGTCCCGCTGTTTACTGTTTGTTCACAGAAATTTTGTGACGTCACTTAACCAGTCCGATAGATATCGTGCTAAGTCTAATAAATATTTTAATTTTAAATAACAATATGAGTAATTAATAATCATTATGCGTCTCACGTCAGTGTGCAGGTACAGAAAATAATACATACTAAAATTTTTCGCTACTTTGTACAAATTCCCAGTATAAATCTTAAGGCATATACCCTAGCAAAAGCGTACCGTTTCGACCAGCGTACGAATGATATAATACAATATTGAAGCATACAAAGAGACACGGTTCCAATTTTTTGCCAGTATAACATTTAAGTATTTATTTAGAACTATGAAATCAGCAAATTCACTTGATCATATTAATATACATTTTATGAAATAAGAATCAAGAGAATATAACTCTTACTTCTTAAGCGATTTCAATTAAAGCCCAAAACTAGAGTTTAAATTTTTTCAAACTGTTTTAATTGTTAAATTATTATAATATTAGCAAATTCACTTAATTAAATTTGAAAAATTTATTTTTTTTGCACGCCAAAAAGTGTACTCAGGACTGTAACAATATTAATTAAATTATGGCAAACTTAACTCGTTCAAGTATGCCATCACCTTAAGTGAAGAATGTTTTGACATCATGCACGGTTATACTTATTTAATTTTATCTTTGATATGAATAATTAAATAAAATCAAATCAGATTACAATAATTATTATTTTTCTTAGAGCAAAGCCTCCTCGCAGGCTCTGAGATGAGGAACCGACATCATAGCGCATTGATACGGTTGCGTATACCTATTTCTTGACTGATTTCATCAACGCACAATCTAAACCGTAGTGTTAGGAACTTATTTATTGAATGAAATATCCTTTTATGAAGTAGGGCTCTAGTAAGAAAGGATTTTGCTAAATTCATTCTGCATGGAGGTAAAATAGGAGTTGAAAATTTGTATGAAAATCTATAATTTTTGAAGTTGAATTCATGATTATTAATCAGCTTTTTAACAAAAAAAAACAAACCGACGAAAAGTCTTATCACTCCAATCACACAAAATAATTTTTTGTTGGCGCAATTTGCCGTAAAAGTTGAGTATATACATATCTTAAAATTTGTTTCTAAGATTTCATTAGGAGCTTAGTAACACTAAAGGGGTTTATTTAATTTTTCACTTTTCAGCCATTTTTCGTTCGTTTGATTTTTTGAGGCCTGATGGGTAGACCTGAAAAAGTGATACACAAATAAGAAAACATTATTAAAAAGAAGCTCAGCGAAGTTTCAACAGCATCGGTTCACTGGTGTAAATTCAATAGGTTAAAAATCAGTCATCCCCTATTTTTGAACCATTGAATGGATTTTTTAAATTTAATTGCGGTCAACTAGAGACAGGTTTGCTTCATCTCTTTCACAATGCGATTTACGACGTTTTTTAGTTTTTTTGATAGCACTTAATTATTATTATTATACATAAAGAATAGAACCGAAATGAGATTCTTGATCCTTCGATCCCTTTTTTAGTCATGCAGGTTTCATCAAAATGAAACTTTGTCTTACAAATAGTTCAAGTTTTTTTTAGGAAAAATATCCAGTAATTATATTCTATTTAGAACATCCGTCTTTTAAAAACGATTATTCGCCAAGGAGTTTGTATAAGTAATGTCATAACAAAGAATAAAATAAATTTTATAGACGCATCTGTTCTAATTGAGGATATTTTATACACTGAATTTAATCATTTTTTGTAGAAATCCCACGCCGATAACCGAATCCAGCGCGGACGGAACGCGGGCAAAAGCTAGTGTTAAATAATGTAAGGGCAATTTTTCTTCGTTATAAATGCACAAAGTAGCTGCATAAACAAAACCCGTAGACAACCTTGAGCATTTGCATACATATTATTTTAGCATTTCCATCAGTCTGCCCTATTCTGTCATAGTTATAAATTATCGCGTATAATATTGAATACATCCATCCGGTTTTACTGTGTAAAATGCAAACAAATATTTTCTTTACTAATAACACTCAATTATTGATTACCGAATGTATCACCGTGTTCGAATGAACTTCGTTTAATGTGCAAACAAATTTTAAACAAATTTTCAGTATCTTATACGAAATTAATATTAAATTTTGGAATTTCAGTATTATTTCATTCATTCATTACACCTACAAGACTGAAGTTTACACAATTTTACATACGGTTTATATTTTTCTATTGTATTATTGTTTTCTGTTTTGCAATGTTTTATCAAGGCATATGTAGTAATGTGCATGAAGGTTGCAGTAATTTATACAAGTGTTAATTTATTTTATATAAATAAACAGAGGTAGTCATTGACGAAATCTTAATTATTTAAAGAATTTTGCGAAAAAGACCATGTCTTTTGTTTTTGTAAAATTTTTTTTTATACCACTAAGGTGGCAAATAAGCACACGGTCCGCCTGATGGAAAGCGGTCACAGTGGCCTATGGACGCTTGCAACACCAGGGGTATCACTCGCGCGTTGCTGACCCTTCAAAAATCTAATAACCTCTTTCTTGAATAACCCCATACTTAGAGAAAAGTAAGTAAAGACCGTAGTCCTTAGAGAAAACCTTGGCAGGGAACTCATTCCACAACTCAAGCGTTCAAGGAAAGGTTTCTCTGAAACCGCACTGTACGCGACCATTTCGGTTCTAAGGTGTGAGGATGAATACCCTGCCGATGGCGAGCGGTGCGATGGTAGAAAGTAGCCGTGGGCATCATTTCGAACAATTCCTCAGAACACAACCCATTGTACAAGCGGTAGAACACACACAGGGAGGCAAAGTCTCTTCTTAGACTTAAGGGCTCGATACCGCAAGTGAGTTTTGGATCGTCGACAATTCTCACAGCCCGTTGTTGAACTGAGTCAAAAGGGCCAAGCTGGTATCCGGGTGCACCCGCCCAGAGATGCCAGCAGTACTCCATATGGGGCCGGACTTGCGACTTGTAAAGCAACCTCTGCCCCGACGTGAAGTACTGCCTCGCTCTGTTGAGTACACCTAGTTTTTTGGACGCCAGCTTCACCTTGTCTTGCAAATGATCTTGGAACTGAATATTGCTGGAGATGTTGACACCAAGGATCCCAATGCTTTTGGAGATGGAGAGGGGAGTGTTCTGGAATTGTGGGACTACAGTGAATGGGGTTTTCTTAGCGGTGAACGCGCAGACTTGTGTCTTTGTAGGGTTGAATCGGACCAAGTTTACCCGTCCCCAGTCAGAGACCTTGGACAGTGTGGTCTCGATTTGAGACACAAATTCTCCGCGATTTTCCTGCACGACGGAACGAGCAACGTTTGCACGACCCGTGTAATAAGCGTCTCCAGTACTGTCATCTGCATAGCAATGCATGCTGTTGATGTCCAACATATCATTGATATGCAGAAGAAACAGCGTAGGAGACAGAACAGAGCCTTGCGGAATACCAGCATTAATGTCCATGCTATCAGAGCAACTACCGTCAACTACGGTTCGTATGCTTCTGACCCTCGGGCACTCCGTAAGATGGCAACTTCGATAGAAGACCCCGGTGCCAGACCCGATCGAACGCCTTCGCTATGTCCAGGGTACATGCCAATGCCTCCCCCTGACTCTCAATGGCTAGTGCTCATCGGTGTGTAAGATACACTAGGAGGTCACCAGTCGAGCGACTGTGGCGAAAGCCATTTTGACGGTCACTGACCAGGTCGTGTTCTTCTAGGTATCTTAGAAGCTGTGTGTTTATCACACGCTCCATCACCTTGGAGAGGAGGGAGGTGATAGCGATAGGCCTGTAATTCGATTGATCTGATCTATCGCCCTTTTTGGGCAAAGGATGCACATTCGCAGTTTTCCATGAAGACGGAAATTGCCTAGTGTGGTAGGAAAGCGCGAAAAGGCGCGCGAGTACAGAATTTTAGCTTTTCTGCAAGACCTATAAAACCACGGTCGTTTTTTGACGCCGGCAGCTACTCGCGGGTTAGGAATACAGCATTCCATACCAGCGAGGATTGTCTCAGTGACTGCAGCTGCGCAGACGCCAGGATTTTCTGAGCTAAAGCAGATCTGCCTCCACGGTTACGATGCATAAAATTCTCGCAATCCATCCCAGTCTGCCGACTTATAATGCCACACACGACGCTAATTAGTTGGCACAGATGTAATTAGTTGCATGACACTTGAGCCCGAATGAGACAGTGGTCCGAGGATGACAATAATATACATATTAGTTTTGAGAGGTACTTAGAGATCAATCTTATTTTTCTTGGAAAAATAATTGTATCTACTACACTAAACTATTAACTAACTAAAGTAATAGTATTAAAAATATAGACTTTTCTTTTTTTATTTTTCAAATTCAGTAAAATCCATACATTATATTCCCCCGGCCCAATTCTGACTTACTTCATAAGAAGCTCTTTATGAATTGGCAATAGGGTTATATTACTCTATCTCAGATTTTTTTTTTACCACTTCTTATTTTAAAACTGGCAATTTACAACGAATGTGACATATATAACACTTTAGAACCGAAATGGTCGCGTACAGTGCGGTTTCAGAGAAACTTCCTACCGCGAACGCTTGGGTTGTGGAATGAGCTCCCTGCCAAGGTTTTCTCTAAGAACTACATGAGGTTCTTCACGAAAGAAGTTATTAGATTTTTGAAGGGTCGACAACGCGCGAGTGATACTCCTGATGATGCTAGTGAACATAGGCTACGGTAACCGCTTCCTATCAGGCAGACCGTAAGTTTGCTAACCACCTTAGTGGTATAAAAAAAATATAAAGCTACCTTAGTCCAGATACACCGCATTAAAAGCAATGTTTCTACGATAGGATCTCTCACTGTCACGCAGGACCAAAGTGTTAGTGAAAAGAGGTTTTTCCCCACGTTTTAAAGTGAGCGTGTATTCAGCCTATGGTTACCCCCTTCTTGGGAAGAAAAGCCGTGAAGATCACTCCCTGTTCACTACTTACTGTTGTGTAAAAACTGTAAAATTAAGATTGCAACCCATAGCCTATTTGTACGTCAAATTTTACTCATATCTGCATAAACATATATACATAAAACTTTCTCTTCTAACAATGAATTTTATCATCCTTTATTTAGGAAAAGTATAGAATACAGTTTATGAATATCCAGTGATTATATTCTATTTGGTATATCCGTCTTTCTTAACTTGTACACGTTTGCCAAGTAGCTACCTATTACAAGTACTGACGTCACACTACGAGTATGCGCATAGACTGAAAGATAAATCGTTTAATTCTAATATAAATAAACCTTCAAGTAAATAATTTCACCATTTCTCGAAGTAGTTTGCATTTGTAATGTTTTAACAACGAATCCAGACTATCCATGCTAATATTATAAATGCGAAAGTAAGTCTGTATATCTGTCTGTCTGTTACCTCTTCACGCTTTAACTGCATAACCGATTTAGATGAAATTTGGCGTGGATATTCTGAGTCCCGAGAAAGGACATAGGCTACTTGAAAACGTCAAGCGTCAGTCGGTTTTTTTTCTATAATGAGGAGTTGCCGTTGAAATCCTACACCGATAACCGAATTCAAGGCGGGTGGAACCGCGGGTAGAAGCTAGTAATATATATATATTAGGTACTAATGGTACTATACGTATGTGATAGAAGCGCCTATTGTACATTCACATAGTATTTTTCCTGAATTTAATCATTTTTTTTACATTTGTCTGTCGTCCTACGTCCTTACTGTTAAGGCACCGGCCATTTGGGCCATATTCTATCACGCGGGCCCAATGTGGATTGTAGACTTTACAAACGATTTATTCAACACAAACAGGTTTCCTCATAAACTTATCTTCTACCGAACTAAGCCAGCAGTGTGAATGTAATTATGTATTTGAGAAATTTTAAAAAAGACTAATTTACCAATTGAACCAATACAAGGCGGTGCACAACCACATTATGCACATAGAAAGCATAAATAAAAAACCCATTTTATGTCTTAGTTGGAGAAAAAAAAAACTCGAGAAAAGTCTTTAAGTTACAGTGCAACAAACTTTTCTAACCCTATTGTAGTCATATTAAAATGGTGTGAACTTACAACCACACTGGCGACCAAACACCCAAGGTTATAAGTCGGAAAACTTTGTTGCAAACCTTAATGTTTTCTCAAGCTTTTATTTGATATGGTACATTATAATATTTGATTTGATAGAGATCGTATTTTCTACAAGTTTTTTTAGTTAAAAAAGCACTATAAAACGGTAATACATTCAAGTTCGAAACTTTATTAACTATTTACTTTACTTGTAAAACCAGCTAACTGCGAATCAACGGTGGCAAGAATTCAGGCTGCTATTATGCCCAGATAAGCATGGCAGTCCAACGAGGAAACGCTGCCTGCATTCTTGGCTCTATATGCCATGCGAACCAGGTTTATATGATTACTAGATTTTGCCAGCGGCTCCGCCCGCCCTAAATTTGGTTATCAGCGTAGAACACCTTAATGAACTCCTTAATTATAATAATGAAGTTTGATATAGCTATACCTACAGTTCGTTTACTGTAACCAAGCAGTTATTCCCGTGGAAGCTTTTGATTTTTTTGGGATAAAAAGTAAGTAAAGCATATGTGTTATCCCCGGGGGTCAGCTACCTCCATACTAAATTTCATCAAGATTAGTCCAGTCGTTTGAATTTGAAGAAGTAACAAACATACAAATACACTCAAAAACTTTAGTCTTTATAATATTAGCGTGGTTTTAAGGATGGTGACACATTAAAAGACATTTTTTTTTTGTTTATATTGAGTATTCATAATTAATTTTTATTATTTATTTTAATTTAAAATATCTGTAACTACTATATATTTAGTTAAGTGTTTGAGATCATTGAAATATCCCGAAGTAAAGTATTATACATACTTACGTACGCACAGACAATACTTTTAGCTGGCTTTGATGATTAAGTGCAATTCTTTGTAAAGGGCCACCTGCTGGTCGACCACTACTGTATATACGTCAATATCTTATTATACTTATCTATACATTATGCAAATGAACTGCATTATGCGGTCCCGCACCAACGCAAAGGCTTTGTTTAATAGTTGTTTTCAGAATTGATTTGACGTAAAACAAGTGGACCATGATTACACATTCGAAAAAACTGATTCCCGTGGGAACTCTCTATATCAAGGTTACAACAGCAGCTTATGTCGTTTATTTTTTGGTACAAAACCAACACACTTCTTCATTTAGGTATAATATTATTTTAGTATATCTATTATGATTCAAACACGCAAGGCTTGTCTTTTGCCATAACATAGACAACATAAAAACGAAAGACATTTAAAAAACCATTGCATAAGATTTTATTTCATACCGAGAAAAAAAACACTTTTTTTGGCAAATATATTCAGTCAGTCATAACGTCCCGTTTACTTTTCAACTTCTTCTCTAAACATATTCCATGTAAAAAATCTATTTCATTAAAATGTAATTAATCGCATACGTAGGTCTATAGGTATAGAAGCAATAAGGAGAAGCAATTAAATATAAATCATGAATATATAAGGATAGAAACCCACGCACTACAAGCGTGATTGACATGTCAAGCTTGATCGGACCGACTTGACAAGCGGTGACAAAAAAAAAATTTTTCACCGAACTATTTTAATTCGATTTAGGGTCCTATTACAAATGCCAAACAACGCCAAAAATTAATGACATGCGCCTTACCCAAATCTGCCTTTTTTTAAATCTATTTTACTTTTTTAGGGTTCCGTACCACAAAAGAAAAAAAGGAACCCTTGTTGTCCGTCTAAATGTCAGGACCCTTTCCTCAGAAACGCGTGAATATGTTGAAATTTATATCAAATACTAAAGGTCTACAGTCCCTGTAAAGTCGCAGCGAAAAATAAAATTGAGCGTTGAGAGTTACTCTGCTGTTCAGTTTCCATATATCATATATAAAAACCACATGATTCCTTGCACTTACACTACGAAAGAAATAATGTACTTGTATAAATGCGTATTCTATGCAAGCGGTCACAGAACGGTCACAGAAAGGCGTTGAAATCTACCGGTTACAAAACGGTCACAGAAAGGCGTTGAAATCTACCGGTCACAGAACTGTCACAGAGGGGCGTTGACATCACCCGGTCACAGAACTGTCACAGAGGGGCGTTGAAATCTATACCGGTCACAAATCTGTCAAAGAGACTTAAACCTACGGTCTAATTTATAAATCCAATTTCCTACTAATCCTATTAATATGAAAATGTGAAAGTTTGGATGTTTTCTACTCAATCACACTCTAACCACTAGACGGATCGGGATGAAACTTGGCACACATATAGGTTAGGAACTGCCTCCTTATTCAAGTTAGTAAAAACCATCTGGTTCCGAAATGACTCTGAAATGCATTGTCCATTTACTTAACGTTTGAATGAAAAAATTTATAGAATAACGATGAATTCAGCAATGTAGGTCGTTATCATCAACCTATTTTACATATTTTTTTATCAAAACGTAAGTATACGGACAATGCATGTCATCTCGGAATCAGATGGTATTAAATAACTTGAATAAGGGGGCTGGAATAGGACATAGGCTACTTTTTATCCCAAAAAAGTTCCCACGGGAATAACAAAGCTATAACCGAGCTTAAACGAACTATAGCTGCAGCTATAGCTTGCTATAGTAAAATTTATTAGTATAATTAAGGAGTTTACGTAGAAATTCTACGCCGATAACCGACTTTAGGGCGGGTGGAGCCGCTGGCAACAGCTAGTCTGCAACAGTTTGGCAAATGTAGCTAAAAAAAATAATTGTTCAAGTATTTTCTAAGTACAGGTTGACATTGATAATAATATTTATGCACATTTACCTACCAGCTGGTCCCTGTCAAGGTGATGTATCTCGGACACATCAATGTTAAAGTGATCTCGATATGTCAGATCTTCATCTTATATGGCGCTTGATGTGTGGCAAAATTTCCATTGATATAGACATGCAAATAATATTTTTTTGTCTCGAATATGTGGGCTAACTAATTGATTTATTAATAATGACTGGTATAAAAAACACGTTAGTAAAACCATGCTGAATAACTAGTCTTGTAGATTGTACTATATAAATAGAATGTGAAAGTTGAATCATAAGGATGAAAAGCAGTACAATAAATAATATAACAGAAGCAAATATTAGAATATAAAAATGGAAAATAAATGTCTACTAAAACTCATGAAAAGGTTGTTTAAAAGCTACTTCGTAAAAGTTATGGCTGGATAAGAAAAGCGAAGGACCAAGTGTGATGGCGTTTTTTGAGAACGATCCGTGTTCAACTGATGGATGGCTGATGGATTGAAAAAAAAACCGTCCTAAAAATGTCAATTTTATAAATCTAATAAGTTAAGTCAAATTCTTAAATAAAACCCAAGCCAGGTTTTTATTCACAAGATATTATTTAGTTTCACCTGTCACGTTTTTGTAATCAAATCTTGTACCTAAGTAAAATTTTACCCATTTCCCGATGTTCGACAAGTTGAAATTTTACATACACACGTTAATTGGATGACAATGCAATATAATGGTGTCATTGAGCTGGTCTGATGGTGGAGCCGAAATGTGGTCATAGATCCTCTGTAACGAAACGACGCTGCCCCATCTAGTTCGGGCTTGTGTGATTTGTCTTGACAAGTAGTCTGGTCTTAAACGATAATCAGGGTCTGATGAAAGCTTGTCTCTTAAAAAATTTTTAACGTATATTTTTGTTTATTATATAGATAGAATTGGTAAAAAACCGCTTTGTTATCGGAAACGGTTGCGAAAATATTGGAAGTGCAATATTTGTTTCTTTCTGATTAACGCTAACTTGACAGTCACGAAAAACAACCAAGTACGTGACATCAGCAAAAAGGTCTTCGAAATTAAACATTATTTTTATACAAATGCATTAGTTTTTGTCAGTCTACAAAAAAAAACAAATTGTATTAAGCCTTTACAAAAAATAATTTATTTTTATCCTATCTTTGTAAAACATTTATATTTATAACGTAAATGAAAACCACAATGTCATCTGCTAACATACAAATTAAATTATCTTATTGTGATATTACAATAAAAATAGAATTCAAAGAATTCCCTCATTACTTTAGCTCATGTGTTTTTCTGATTATGAATAAGTTTGCGAAATGTGGGTTTTTTAGAAAAAAAATTTTATATCCTTAAAACATTAATGCCTCATATCGCATTGAATATGTATCTTTATTATATGTTTTTTAATAAAATGATTACTGAAAATACATAACATAACATAACACCTGTTTTCTAAAGAGTAGGCCGACACCAAAGACTCCCGCTTGCTAGGATCCGGCACACTTCTTTGACTTCATGTTACACCCATCAATGCCTACACATGTTAGCAGGTTTAGAGTACTCTTGACCTACCTTTTCGGATTAAATTTGATCGAGCAACGTTTGCCGTGGTCTATCGACTTTTATTTTCGCCTCATAAATTTCTTTTATACATCTTCTTTCATTCTTCATCCTAACATCTTACATCTTCTTTCACATAACCCCTTAACGCTCCCGTATCACCCTATTTCTTATTGTGTTATTTAAAGTACACGTCATGCCTACTCCTCAATGCTTTCATTTCTAAAGCATTAATTCCAAGTTCATGCTTCATTTGCCATAACCAACGTTAACTTCCATAAATTATTAAAATTAACGATTAATTCATAACTCATTATCATAATTTACTTAACGAAAACAGCTGCCGACTAACAGTTTGGCAGCTGTATGTATTACTGAAAATTTTAGTATTAAATAAATAAAAAAATCAACACGGTCATGAACAGATAAACAAAAACGCAAATAATAATTGGAATTCTCAAAACGATATCTATTAATAATACATATAGTAGTACCTTACTAAAATATCTCAGTAAATATAGCATAGTGAAAGCGTGCTTGGTACTGTACAATTTATATTGATAACCGGTATATGTGTACATTTCCGAGCCAACATGACATACTAACACCGCGCGTGCGTCATGCATTTGCTGCGTTCCATCGGTCAAAAGTAAATATAGTATAAGTTTAGTCAGATCGGTCAAGATTAACAATTCTTGTTTAATATAACGGATCGGAAATGCAGTTATGATAAAGTAACGTTTGTTGTGACTACAATATAAGTAATGGTACACACGGCCGCATTTCAGCCAAACATTTTTAATTTGAAAACTACTGTAAATTACTATTGGCAGATTTAATTAATATCAAGCTAACAAAATTCAACAGAATAATGTTTAATGGTGGATAACGTGATATTATTAACACTTCAATCGGTTCAGAACCCCAATGGTATGCTTTACTGACGTAGTTTTGAGTTAATAGGAAAGTTTTATAGTTGAGCCGTTACTCTGATTTTTATTTATAACACACATCTACTAAGAACTTATAAAGTCCTAGTATATAAATCTTACAAATACATAAACCTTTAAATAATTAAGAAATAGATGATAAATATAAATTACATACATATAAATGATCCTTCCTCGTTTGAGGCTAAAGGTTGGTTGATCTTTGAAGAAAACATATTGCAAAGGATATCTATGGCTATATCGTCAATATCAATAAATATTATAAGATGCAGTTAAAAGTTTCGGGTCAAAAGAATAACCTCGAGCCAGGTCTTGAACCTTAAAGGTTGGTCTTTACAAAAACATGTCTCCAATCATTAAGGGTTCTCAAACGAGGAAATATTATTTCTATGTATTTGTAAGTTTAATGTACTAAAACTTCATAAGTTCCTAATAGTTGTGTGTTTATGATGTTCGTAACGAGCGTATTTATGGTCAAAGGATGAAATACTTGGCCAGCAAGAATGGTACCTCGATAACTCAGTGATAAAGGACAAAGACGGAAACGTAGGGTCTCAGGTTCAAGTCCAGGCTCGAGGTTAATCTTATGACTGCATCTTTGCTATTATATTTATATTGATGATACTTATCAATAAGTAACTGATTGTTGACCTCCTTATTTATATGATCCCATTAATGAATTTTCAGTCACTTATTTTTTAATTTCTTGACTGCTGACTTTTTGTAACCGTAACATATGAAGTCCTATTCCTTTAGTATGCATATGGTTTATTTTGGTTTGTTTGTGCTGATGTTCCAAAATTTTAATTTACTACTAATTGAGGCCCGGTTTCACCTACTGTAGCTCTATCTATATTATTTAGTTCTATTATTATTAGTATTATTTATTTATTTATCTCCTCTGTCGTGTCTTCAGCTGTCCTTGTGCCTAAGCAGGTCAAGTAAAGGACTAACATACAGGATATCCTAACATATATTTGTAAAAGTGTGTTTGTTTTTTTAAAGCTTACCGTCGCTACAGAGCAACCATTTGCATTTAACAGAGATTGTCACAGGGACGGAGGAGGACATAGGCTACTTTTTATTTCAAAAATATAAAACATCCTACGAGAATAAAACAACTGTAACCGAATTCCATGTGAACGATCTATATAGCTACAGCTATAACTTGCTGTAGTGAACATTCATACTATAGTCATTGTACTATAATCACGGACTTGCCGCAAAAATCCCACTTCGATAACAGAATTTAATGCGGGCGAAGCCGTGGAGATGTCTATTTTTGTATAGACATTCCTATCAATCATAAGGCTGCATTGTCCAAATTCTTCTACTATTAGTTCAGGAACAAGTATTTCGTTACTAACTGAGCAAAGCAAGGGCAGGTAGCTAGTTCAAATGCATTTTCACAGCCCTCAACCTTCGTCGATGCAACTGCAGCGACAACTTGGCATTAACATGTTAATTCAATATGGTAATTTAATCTTATCATGACTCATATTCGGAGACTGTTTGTGTTAAGAAAATATTGTTTTTACAATTACAATTTTAAACGCATCATATTTTAAGTGTTCTCTATAGGGAATTTTTTTTAAGTTTAATTTACATAATTCTGCAGGGATTTTATTGTAAAAACGGTTACATTGTCTTTTTAATTTTATTTATCTATTTTCTTCAGTTTTGTGTGGATCTATTTCGAGTACAAACAAGACACACACACAATATTTATCAAATCAGAAGTAAATCAGGCTTTCGAAATATCGATTACGCTTAAAGGCACAACTCACTTTTGAATTCAAAACTAATACAGGGTTTCGATATATCGAGTACGCTTATAATAATATATGAACAATTCAGTTTTGCATTCAAGAGTAAATAAGGCTAATATTTAGTACGTTATAGGCACAATTTAGTTTTTATTATCTAACCACTGGTAACCCATTGTTGAGGAATAAAAACGTGAATTTATACTTACATGTTTGAAAGCTGTATTTTAGGGGATAGTCGCAACATTATTTAAGGCACCGTTCATTTTCTCAGCAAATAGTGACTGATATATTCGCATATTTTTTTATTACTAATATCTCAAAAAAGAAGTCTAAAAAGAAATCTACTTTGACATGTATTTCTAAATCATAAAAAACGCTATTGATTAAGACCATAGGTAAAAGTAATCATTTATCCTATTGATTTGAAGCCCTTATTTCATAAAGAAATAACAGAACCCTCATTTTTAAACCGCATTATAATTCTTGACTTATGTTTTAATTTTACGATTGGTATGTTTTCAAAATAAACCCATAGTGCGCTCTTGTTCGCGCAAGATCTGCAAGCGTGGCGAAGAAACGAAGATGCTTATGTTCTCAATACTTTTTACATGAAGTTACATATAAATTAAATGTGTTGCTACAAACTATGTTCACTGTGTTCACCATTTTGAATTTGTCTGAAAACTGGTTAATGTTAATTGGGTTAACTGGTTTTGGGAACTGGTATATGTTACTCCACACTAGTCGACTCTTTAGGCTATATTCAACATAATAATAAGGTAATTTGGTTTCCGGCATTTTGGCGCTAAGATTAGCATCAAATTCAAATTCATAGTGAATTTTTTTTATCCAAATTAGGTTTTTACAAACACTTTTAAATCGTCAAATTTATGAAATACTATTTTTGGTTTTTATCCCGGTGTGTGTGGCATCATAATTAGTGGAACAGCCTGTTTTCATCTATCACTTTAGTCCTGCGTGACAGGGTAAGTCTATCACCCCAACACTGCTTGTAGTAATTTAGTGTATCTGGACTAAAGTTGGCCCTAAAACTGTAAATGCCCCTTCGTTAAAATGACTAACAAGTAAGTATGATGACTTGTGATTTAATATTGTGTGACGATTTCTACATATCAACATCAGACTGAGTTAGCAAAAAATCATTGTAACTATACATATAAATAAGATAAGCAAATAAAGTACTTATAAGGTGAAACACAAGGATGTAGGTTTTCTTCACCATATAGTCAATAAATTAGCGATTGCGGTGGCGTTATCACCAAACTACTAGGAAGAAGGTAAGTGTGAATCAATTACATTTACAGTAGGGTACTTTTTACAACTTGGGGATAAATGTGGATTGCTTGGCGGCAAAAATCTGTCTTCAAAACGTTAGAGAGTACGTATACCAACATAACGAACGCCACGGAGCTGTTTTACCCCAAAGAGTAATTTTCACGCATGAGATCTCTCCACTCCACTTCTCTGACCTCCAGTTATTGGAATATAACAAAAAGCAGAACTTAACTTTTTGAAGTGAAAACTTCTTTAGCGGCGCTGTGCACTTTTTTTGTGATGGGTAAAAACTGTTAAACTCGCGTTAGGACACGTGACCTTTATTTACATTAGGTTAGTTTTTATTTTTAGTATATGGCGATTATGAGTAGTACAGGGAGGTTGGATATGGGATTTTAATTCTATGACAGATTGAGCTGTCAAATATACAACGTCAAAAAAGTAAAAAAACAAAAGTTATTATTTTTAATAAATAAATATGGATATGAAGTGATGGGAAGTAAATAGCGAGTATGTTTTCACTTCTGCCGGCACTCCCGGAGTGCAACCCGTTTTTATACTTATTTATGAAATATTATCATAGAAATATAAATAAAGATAAATAAAGTAGTTTATACCAATTGTGTACCTATTTATTGTGTACCTATTTATCAGTCCGGGCAAATGTCACTTGAGCCTTAGTTCACAAACGTATCAATTTAGTTAAGATCTGAAAGGGTTTTGAATATTTTACAACGGAGCCCGTCCTACCTACCGTCGCCTTTTCTTTTTTCAAAATTAAAGTAAAGTTCCTGATATTACGAACATCGTCATATGGACAAGCGCTAGTGCTAAAGATTAGATTACAACATAAGTTACTATTTATGTCGATCGCAGTAGGAAATGAGATAAACAAACCCTTCCTACACTCGACCAAGCAAACTCACTCAGAGCAATAAAACTTATTTAGTGCTTAAACTTAAAAATAATTACTTAACTCTATCAATACGTACAAGAGACTACGACTGGTGTGCAGTTGCATTGCCTTGTCCCTATTTCTATCTGAACAATGTTTACACAATCTTTTCAATTCGTCGTTTATCTGGGTGCCTATTATGTGACAACGTGATGATCTTTGCGTGTTTCACCTAGCTGGTTGTGTTGAGGAGTGACCTTCTTCACTTATACCTATAATTTTACCTACTTGAATACAGTAGAACAATATCTGACAGTAATACCTGTCTGTTATCGGTCAAGGCCGCTCGCCCAAACTCCCGATTTGCATACGTTAAAATGTACGCGGCCCACAAACTCGGCACAACCGGGCGATCGTGAGTATGCGGGACGAGGCATCGCAGAGGCACGTATCACAGAGTCCGGTTATGCTCAGTTATTTCAGTTATTGTAGAGGTATAGTGATAACTGTATTGACAATAATAAAAATTGTTTAGGTAATTTTGGCGCCAATTTGCCGCGTTCAAATATCGATTTCTTTTTTACTTTTTTAAATTAATTAAACGGCGCATTCTTTTTGTTTTGCCAGTCCGAAATTTAAATAGAACTTGATGAGTTATCTGTTTAGTTATCAATGTTCGGATTTTAAAAAGTTAGTTCCATTTTCAAATTTCATATTTGACCGTTCAAGCTGATACTGTACTGCAAGGACGATTTTTTCGAAAGAAACTTGTGCAAGATATGTTCGCATATCATAGCATGTTTGAGAAAAATAATATAAAATATTGTTTTCATGACTGTATTTTGTTGACCAGAAGTTTGTTTTTAAAGTGTATATTTTTAAAGTTATTACTATTTTTTTAAATTGAAGTACTAAAAATATATTTTTTAATAGCTGCATGAATTAAGTTTGCTTTTCTATTTTGTAAAAATACAATAGCAGTTCCTTTTCATAAAAGAAAATAGGCACAAATTTTCAGATTTCCGCAATTCGCTGTTAATTCATAATTTCACCTGAAAGTTCACTCTGACCGTAAAAATCTTAAAAATATGAGTTCAAAATAAGCTTTTCATCTAATAATGATATTTTAAAAAAATTATCCTATACAAATACTAGATAAAGATATAACCAAAAAAAAAACCGAAATATTAGATACCACATTAAATTTAAGCGATAAATTATTTCATATGTAAATGAATTTTTAAAATTTTTGTATTCCCCTTGCAGAAAGCCGATTTTTAGGGTTTCGTACCCAAAGGGTAATTAGCGGAACATTCGCCTTCGCTGTCCGTCTGTCACCAGGCTGTATCTCATGAACCGTTATAGTTAGACAGTTGAAATTTTCACAGAAGATTTATTTCTGTTGCCGCTATTATAACAAATGGTAAAAAACAGAATAAAATACCATACATCAAACGTGATTTTTTTGCTCGATTTTGCTCGATATTGATAACGGCAACAGGTAGACGCTTCAAATATTCGCAGAATATTTAGTTATATCGACACTTTAAAAATAAATAATTTAATTAAAATAAAACAAATATTTAAGGTGGGCTCCCATACAACAAACGTGATTTTATTTGCAGTTTTTATAGATAATGGTACGGAACCCTTCGTGCGCGAGTCCGACTCGCACTTGGCCGATTTTTAGTACAAATTGTATCTGAAATTTGAAAAGTGTGTTTTTATATTACCAACTGCAGTAATTTTACGGTTTAGTGTTACTAGAGGTACTTATGTTTCATTTTGTAAACGCTGATAAAATTATATTGGAATTGTATTTCTTGCATCTCGCATTTTCTTCGCTGTGTCGAGTTAAAAAAATGTGTTTATCTCGGCTGGAAAATTATTAGCGTCTCGTACCTTAGAAGCGAGTTGTTCAATCTTAGAAGCCTTAGATTGCTCAAACAACAACTTTGCAGCTTTGCATAACAGTCAACAATGTTAAATCGCTGTTTTTATCTTAAAAAATTGCACTCAACTTCAATTAGAAGAAGCTAATATCCTGTCAATAAAATAACAAAGAACAAGATGTCGCGTGTAATACAGGAAATTGGTTTTAGCTTTATAGTAGACACTGAAGTGGTTTGATCTTTATTGTTGTCGGTTAAGTAGTTATATGTTAAATATATGTTAGGATTTCACATAAAAAATATATTACAAAAATACCTATCAAACATTGGAGGTCACAGCCAAACTAATTTTGATTTGCAAAATAAATTTTAAAATTTTTTGTTGTTTCTAGGCAATTGTTTTAATTATTATGAGAAATTATATAAAAAAACCTTTAATAGACAATTTATAGCGACAAACACAAAAACTCATCATTATAACTATAAATGATGTGTAACTAACTATACCCCTAAGGTGGCAAACAAGCTTGCGGGCCGCCTAACAGTAAGCGGTCACCGTAGCCTATGCTATGGACGCTTGCAACACCAGAGTTATCACTCGCGCGTTGCCGACCCTTTAAAAATCTAATAACTTGAACAAAAAAACCTTGGCAGGGAGCTCATTCCACAACCCAAGCATTCGCGGGAGGAAGTTTCTATGAAACCGCACTGTTCGCGACCATTAGTTGGACGTTGTCACGTAAAAACGAAAAAAGAGCATGAAAAGAACAACAAACAAAAGCAGTAAAAGGAATAATTTACTTAGTAATAAAATAGGGTTTAATTTAAACTGGAAATTTAATTAGAATCAAAATTACAATCGCAAAATAAATCTCAGTTTAGCACGTGTCACAGTAAAATGCAGCGCTGGGTTTTATTTATAATTGCGAATATCAAACTATATAATTGCGACTATCAAACTATATGATTGCGAATATCAAATTATATAATTGCGAATTTCAAAATATATTTGAACATATATAGATACATACATAACATCACGCTTGTTTACCTAAAAGAAGTGGAGATTTTTTGACTTTTTGTCGCATAATAAACTGGTAATCCCAACCAACAAAACTGTCGAATAAGAAATGATTTACAATAGAAGCTGAGTTAACCTTTTCTAAACACTAAATAGTTCTCATATCAGTGGTTAGGTTGACAATTTAGCATTTTTCACTAAATAATGCTATAAACAAGTTGAATAAATGTTTACAGCTATATGCTACAGCATTTTCACTATCTTTATATAGTCAAGTGATCAAATCACTATAACTCAGCATCTTTGCATTTGAATAAACAGTAAACAATGAAGGCACGATTGGCCACTCCGCTATCACATGTAGTCAAATTCAAACTGAGCAATCGGAATCAATACAACAAGTGAAGATTTGCCAAAATAATGTTTTTGTACATTACATTTAACAGTGACAGCCTAGGCATGTCGGATTACAGGGGGCGCCGCATTAGATAGGGGCCGGATTACCAGGGGTCCACTGTATAGTATTTAAATTGTATTCACTGGTACTAGACGACTTTTACTCAGCTTACAAAACTAACTTGCTGAGCAAAAGCCATAGACTTCGAGTTCTATAATCTGTCCTATGAACTTCGCTATAGGCTTACGAAATTGGCCATACTTTAGAAATAGATAGATTATCTTTTCTCATAGACAAGACACCACACGTTCACTTCATCTCTGTCACACTTTTGCGACCATTTTTTACAGCTGGCTAGGAAATGCACTGTTCGGTTTTCTATGTCTATGGCAATAGCAAATTGATCGTATAACGCACATCTCTTTGCTATAATAGCACTGCTTGTGATTTTTTACTTCATATTTATAGCATTGTTTTGCATCTTATAGCACTTGAGTCTGAATTAAATGTGCCCATATCGTGTTGAGTAAATGTCAATAGCACTCGAGTATTATTACCACTTTAATAGCATTTATTAGCAAGAATAAAAACGTGCTCTCCACATTTACAGCACATAGTTTTGCTGGTTGGGATGTTTATTGTAGTTTAATAATCAAAAAATAAGTTAGTAGAAAAGGAAATGAGACAATAACACAAAATAAGTTCTCATTAATTTGGCTCTGGGTTCATTTATATATATGTGTATGGCATACATATAAGCCCTAAAATAGTATCGCTAAACCTCAACTGTAGGTATATGTATAAATTATAATAATAGGTATCGATATTTTTAATCGAGTAAGAACGGTAAAAAAAATTTGCTGCGTCGAGCTATTCTGAAAATGAGAGTTTTTTTTTTAATTGCAATGTAAGGGACCGCAGTTAATTTAGTTACTAGCTGGAACAGACCTTCCCGCGTATGTCATGTGACTAAGTAACTAGTATTTTATCTGTGTCGTGACGTTTGTTTATAGCGTCTCCTCAAGTACAAACATATTTTG
Source organism: Apoda limacodes (assembly GCA_946406115.1). Lineage (NCBI taxonomy): Eukaryota > Metazoa > Arthropoda > Insecta > Lepidoptera > Limacodidae > Apoda > Apoda limacodes. The sequence goes on from OX291546.1 coordinate 16,820,312, forward strand.
GTAAAGGAGGTTATAGAATATTAACATTTTATCTACTATTTAATGACGTTAGAGTTCCATAACAAATTCAAATATTCTATTTTCAATAACCTCAAACAGTGTTTGAACAGGTGATTGAATACATTTTGTTAAAACATTCTAGCTAAGACATTTCGCAATACATTGAACAGCACATTTGCCAATGACGTTAACATGTTTTTTTGACGACGTTCATAGTCATAGTGTGCAAGAGCTTGTCATGTTTGACTCTGAATAGCATCATTTACTTAAATGTAACACTAGCTCTGCTTTTAATAAAAATAATAGAATACCTACCTAAAACCAAATGTTTCACACCCATCTTCCACACACACACAAATTTTGGAACCTAAAATTATAGATTAAAATATATATATAGAATAGTTTAACATAAAAAAAATAAAAAATGTCCAAATTATATCAAGTAAGTCTCCAACTGTTGGTATTGGTTTCAGAAAGCCGATTTTTAATAAACTTCCTGCAGCCAACCTTCCACGACTAAACTAGAATAAGGATCAATAACCTCTGTATACAATCATCAAATACATTATTAACTTACATCATTGTTGTTGCTTTTCCAGTATCAATCAATAATTCTGCAAATATATCATTAATAACTTTACGTTTATAGTTCATGAGGTTTTTGGCCAGTTCTTTGAATTAACTGCAATAGTGAGCATAAAAATTGCTGGTTTATTTATTTTCTTGTCCGCCGGTGCGTTCGCGCCCTGCTGTTAAGGTCAGTCTCAACAGCCTTGCATGCCATTTACGACAACTACGTACTATCATCATAATATATTATTTATTTATTGGTCAGGTTTAACAGCCACCATTTATTTCCCTTTACTTGTCCTTTCAACCTTTAACCTTTGTCATCTTGTCGGGAAAAGTTTCTCATAAAATATACATGTCTATTTTTTAACTATTAATATTAGTTAAATATGTTTTTTTGATATAATAAATACTTTCAATCTTTGCTTAGATTTCTCCGCGATAGACTTACTAAATTCAAATAACACAATAGCAATTGCAGATTCCAAAAAACGGGGCTGGTAGAAAGACCCATAGCATAAGGTATAATCAATAAAGTATATAGGCTTCTTCAAGAAAGAATTGATACGTGCGAGTGATGCCCTTGGTAAGGCACGTCCACAGACTAAAGTGACCGCGTAACATCAGGCGAAGCGATAGCTTGTTTGCCAACTTAGTAGTATAAAAAAAATTAGAATGTAATCACCGTAATCACTGGGCCAACTTGAAAAATACCTTCACTGTTGGAAAGATAGTTAGGCTATGTTTTGTTTAGGGTTCGGTAAGATACACAGGTGCAGGTAAATAAATATAAAGACTTTAATTTGCATGTAGATAAGCATAAATGTATGAGTCCAGTGTATGAGTCTCAAATAAATCACAAACCATGTAAATATCTAAACTGAAGTGAATTGAGAATTGACCGCGTTACGAGCTATGCATAAAATAATTCCTCGTCATTTTTTTTATCTGGAAATTGAATTGCAAACAACAACTCAACAAGGAAATAATGAAACAGTTCCGTTATTTAACCAATTTGACGCTACGGTGACGGACAGTGGTTAAGAGAAGGCGGCTTAAGATCAACGGATGGACGCAGACTCTTGCATGCGTGATGCATGCGTGCGGGGTCAACGACTGGCGTGCGACAATCCATGCAGACAGCACGAACGGCGGTCAGTGATTGATCAACAATGCACTGTAATGCATATTGGCTATTAGTTACAAATACAACCAACTACGATGATCTTTAATTTAAGTGCTGATCGTAGGCCTCCTCCATTTTGTCTCCCCAACGGCAAGTCTTGAGCCGCCAGCGCCCAGCGGCTTCCTGCGGTTCTGACCAGCTCGTCTTAGGAGGCCATCCTACGTCGGTTCTTCCAATCCGTGGTCGTCACTCGAGAACCTTTCTTCCCCGACGGTTATCGGTTCAACGAGCGATGTGGCCTGCCCATTGCCACTTCAGCTTGCTAACTGTATGAGCTAGGTCAGTAACTTTGGTTATTTGGCGAATTTTCCTCGTTTTGCATTTTATCGCGAAAAGAAACACCAAGATTTTTTTTCAGCTTTTCAGAGCTCGTTGAACGACTCCGAGCTTATGTAAGAGGCCAACAGTTAGTAACTTAAGTAAGTAAGAAATATCATAAAGTGGGTTTTTTTTTACAAGTAAAACTATCAAAAAAATGAGCTACATAAATATTTCATGTCTGGAATTAAGCATAGTTTAAGTAATGTTTGAAGTTTCAAGTGATTCTTAATGTTTAAAGTTCCATTCAAAAAATAAAAATTTAAATTAATCTTACTATTCTGCATATCACGCTTAAATCATCAATGGCTTAATGTTGTTTTTGTTACCTTATCTAGATTTAGCAATTCATGCCTTTAAGCAGATTACAAGTAATTTATTCTTTTCTACAAGTGAGATCATGTTTACACTGTACGAGCAGATGACAGTTAAGGGGCGTTTTGTTGACAAGCATTTTACGCGCTATGACGTCCCTTACAGACCGCATTCAACGTCAAATAGTGAACGGCCATATTGTTTGTTTACATTTGGTGAACAAAATGATTTCAATGCCTATGCGATGTCACAGCTCTCAATGCTGTCAATAGAACGCACCTTTTCTTTGCAAGTTTATGTCACTAGGGCATAAGTATACTACGCTGGCCTAGTGTGGGTTTGTGAGCGTTGTCAAACTAGTGCCATTTGGCTGTCAGAGTTCACATTGTTATCTAAATAATAATAATAAACAAAAAAAAATTGTTGCTGAACCACAGTAAGTGGTTTAGAAACTAAGAAATAGGTAAGTTATTACTCATGGAATGCTATAAATAGGAAATAACTAGAACATAACTTGTTCTCTTGCACGTGTGTGATTAAAAATTATCATAAACGATAACTGCAAAGTTCCATTGATCAAGAACAAAACAGAAATAAATATAAAATTAAATTAATTACAAACATATATAACTTTGTTTTCATCACACTTACTCGTAAACAGTATCATGACGTGCAGGCAAAGCGGGTGCTGAGACCTTAATTATTTTCGTTCATAGAACTCACGGGCGGTAATGACGCGCCTATTCTATCAAGTATTTAAAAAGGCTGTCTGTTTAAAATATAAACAACACATACACTGAAAGCGAGCAGTTACAAATTTTAACTTCAGCTTAAACTTTTTTATTTCTTAAATCTGGGGGTGGCGTTGTCTTCTCTACATCTATCCCCACCATTTCAATTGTGTTTTGGTAGTTTTATTTATTTATTCATCTTATATTTGTTTTTATTTAATCGCAAGTGTGGTGAAAAACATTGTACATAACAGGGGGGTATGGAAATTATAAACTCGAGTCATTAAAGCCTTCGGCCTTCGGCCTTTGACATAATATTTTTTTTAAATGATTAGTAATCTTCTCTTTACCACCCTTAATACACAATGTACTATTTATTATATAATAAGACAAGTAACATTTCTTTTATTGTGAACCATTTCTGGCACAATTTTATTTTGTAAGAAACTATGAAAAATATTTATGAAAATACAAATACATTCAGATTCTTGTTGTAATTATTAAAATTGTAAGCCCACTGTGCGGTGATCTACACTGCTCATCGTTAAAAGTTTATTTCCATATCAGTATATATAAAAGAAGCTGACTGACTGTCAGACTAATACAAGAACACGCCAAAGCATAGCCCAAACAGCTGAGTCTAGGAACTTGAAATTCGGGGGCGGCTTACTTCCTTAGTTCCTTGACGTAGAGCTCCAGTAAGATAGGATTTTGTAAAACCTAAGGGGTTGGAAATTTGTATGAAAATGCATCAATTTGTAAACCTAAATCCACAAAAATTTGTATAGCATTTAGGTTTAAAATAAGGATTCTCGTGTTTCATCGATTTAAAAAAAATCTCCTTTACGGGACGAAACAGGGGATAAAAGTTTGTATAAGAATTCCGATAGTTTTGTACAAACATAAACAGTTAAAAGCTTTCTTTTTTCAGAAGTCAACACGGATGAAGTCGCGGGAAAATGTTAGTTTGAAATAAACCGATTTAATTTGAATTACTAATGTTACTATTCAACTTTATAAATAAAGCATGACTTAACAAGTAATACTTTCACTTTCAATCCACAGTTTACCTATAGCTAGTTAAGATTTAACCATTCTAACATCTACTTGACGTTTTGTATACTGATAAGTGTATTCTCATTTATTGAATTCAACTCATTTATTCAATATATTTTCTGTATTTTGCGCAATTTTTAATTTCTTGAGTCCCATACCCAAAGGGTGTCAACGCAGCCCTTTTACTAAGTCTAGGCTCTTTGTCGGTCTATCTATTTGTCTGTCAGCCTGTCTGCCTTTCTATCTGATCTTCGATTATATTCCAAATTCCTTAAACAGTACAGAAAAAACAGAAGTAAAAAATTAAAAGGTTTCTATACAAGAAACATGTTTTTGTAATTTTTGCTCTATCATAAAAGCTGTAATACATACAAGCTTTCGCTACGCGGTTCAAAAGTTAGAGGTCACGTAGACGATAGACAAATTCGTCTGGGCCACGAGCTCCTCGAATGTCTGGGCCGTTGTCATAATATGATAGCATTCGTTAGTCCAAGTCAGAGGCCTTATGGGTGGTTTGAAAAACTCTAACATTCGGTGACTGGCCAGTAACTCGACTCGACAAACGTCCTTTAATTCACACTGGGCCATTGCGGTGGACTGTGACTTAAGCCATCTTCAATTAGAGGTCTTAGAGAGGAGTATAATGGCTGAGGCAAGCCAACTTAGTGTCTTCTAACTGCTAGCTACTATATTTATTTGGATGACCGATAAGGACTGATTTTTATATGAGGTGTTCAATAAAAGCATGAAAATACTTAAACAATATTTAAACAGGTGAATTTTGTTCCAGGCATAGGCATAGAGAACTGGACTGGCATTTCCTAGCCAGAGGTGAAAAAAATGGTCGCATAAGTATGACGAAGCAAAAATAAGGTCCTTTGTCTCTTTCTAATTTGTTTAAATAAACATAAACAAACAACTAAATGCTTGTTTTTTGTTTTTTTTTTATAATTACAACCAAAGACTTGGATTCGAGTTCTGTAATCAGTGGTATAGACTGCGCAACAGCCTAACGATATTGACCAAAAAGAGCCAAACCAAACCTGTCGCCTTTTTTTCTTTGTATAAAAACCTCAGTTTCGCTTCGTCTCTGCAAACTTTTCCGCCCTTTTTTTTACAAAATGCGCTATCCAGTTATCTATGTCTATGATTACAACTTTCTACAGTGTAACAAACTTTTCTGACATTCTGACCTTAGGTGTTTGGTTGCTAGTGTCGTTATCATTTCAATATGGCGACTGCAGTTTTAATTTTGACCAGCGGGTCTGAAAAGTTTGTGGCATTAAACGTCTTATGGTTTTGTTAACCTTTCCTGTGTCTATGGAAAATATAGCTTGTCTAAGCTAATAGGCAAATATTTATCAAGATGTTTGCTCTTATTTTGACGTCAACATTATTTATTCATCTGAATAAGTGAAGAACCAAACATAATATAGCATTACCAAGAAGCATTAACCAGTCACGTATTGCCTTGATTAGTATTTCCTATATGCGTTTACTCCGAGTTTGTCATAGTCTAGTGAACCACAGTACCTACAACTCGTTTTCAGATGTAGAACTGGTATGATAACAATATTACTCGAATCTTAGAATCTACAGTACAAAATATTATAAAAAACCTCTTATTAAATTCTGTTTATTTTAGGCTCAAGTAAACGGTTTCCGTGATTATTAAAATTTTAAAAACAAACGATTTTAGAAGCATGAAATTTTATACGTGACACATGGCTCAAAATTAAAAAGGGGATAGAAAGCCAAGGTCACGATAAAGGTAGGAACTTGCTAAATACATATTATTATATTTACAAGATAAATTCAACGTAAGGAGTGTGCTACCCTTGAAAAAATTCATATCAGCATGACAGTTTAAATACATATATAAGCATCTCTCTCCTTCCTGGAAAAATCTTCAGAATCTATGCAAAGATGGCAGAATTATAAAAGTGTAACGTTCATACGAACGGACAGACAAAACTATATGGTTTCCGTTTTTTCCATTTGGCTACGAAACCCAAAAAAAGGTTAAACTTAGACGAAGTTTTTTGTTGAACTGTTCGCCGAGGTAATCATTCTACATAGACATAATGCATCGAGTCTCACGAAAATGTGTTTTATCATTACCCTGGTCCAATTGTAAATTGAGACAAAACGAGTGCATTGCACAAGGAGTGTCGCTTTGTTATGAGATCATTCTCTATGTGTCATTCCTTGTATTTTGTAAATATGAGATACATGTATATATTTTGAAACGGTTAAATGACTTTTAGGGTTCCGTGCCCAAGGGTAAAAAACGGGACTCTATTACTAAGACTCCGCTGTCCATCCGTCCATCAGTCCGTCTGTCACCAGGCTGTATCTCATAAACTGTGATAGTTAGACAGTTGAAATTTTCACAGAAGATGTATTTCTGTTGCCACTGTAACAACAAATACTGAAAAAAAGGAATGAAATAAATATTTAAGGGGGCTCCTATACAACAAACGTGATTTTTTTTTCTCGTTTTTGCTCGATATTGATAACGGCAACAGGTAGAGGCTTAAAATATTCACAGAATATTTAGTTATACAGTAGGGCCTCGTTAATCCGGAGAGGCAAAAACAAGACCCTTTCCGGATTATCGAGGCGTCCGGATTATAGTTTGCCATATTAAATGTTAATAAAACACATGTTTAACCTTAGTTTCTTTAATCAATTTTTAAGTTATAGCATAAAGACAAAATGTACATGTTCAAAATTACAACTATGTAAGGAAATCAGTAAGTTAAAATAAAACTTTAGTTAATTCTTCTTGAAAAATGCCATGATGTTAGCGAGAGCACTTAATTGACTCTACGTATTACACGAAAGGCGATAAACAAAAGACTGACGGCCCATTGGCTCATGACAGCCCCCGCACCTACACCCCGCCGGGCCTCCGGCCGGATTACAGCGATCACCGAACAAGCGGGAGTCCGGATTACCGAGGCCCTACTGTATAGTCACTTTAAAAATAAACAATTAAATTAAAATAAAACAAATAACTAAGGGGGGCTCCCATACAACAAACGTGATTTTTTTGCCATTTTTACTTGCTTTTATTTAACTCACAATGCTTCCTTTTTCGTTTTTTTCCTTCCATCTTGTGGTGGAATCTTGCAAGCTTAATTAACACCTCGCGCGCGCAATTTATCCCATTACGGGGTTTAGGCGTATGAAGCACCTCATTAACTAATTAACCTGACGCTCGAGGAGTTAAACATATTTCCTGTTATCACCGTTCGATGAAATTTTGCATACTTACTAAGCTCGGATTGACCAACAACCCCCTCCCAGAGTTGTACCAGGGGTACAACCTAGAGGTGGAGGTGAAAAATTAAAAAATCTTCAAAATAGGTATCAGGGAGTACCTCTTGGCAAAATCGCAGGAAGTGCACCTGAAGGTGGACATTAGAGTGGAACGTGAAAAAGTGATTACTTTGTTGTGTTACATATACATACATTGTTATCAGTTTACCTTTACTTAATTAGCTGGAACTTTTTCACGTTCCATCCTAATGTCGGTGCACTTCCTGCATCTGCCAAGAGGTGATAACATCAAAATGAACATCAAATTGAATATGTATTAAGTATAAAATAATTTTAATTAACTTTAATTTTTAAACAAATTTACGAGTCACTGCACCGTACCTTAAGAGAATTATACAGTAAAAGATCAAATATTTTTTTTAAAGATTTTATAAATAAGATATTCCACGGTATATGAATAAATATTATAAGCAAAACCCATATAAAACATAATACAGATATAAATTTAAAGACGTTCAGACTCTAGTTTTTTAACTTTTGTGCATTAAAAAATTGATTTAAACATCTTAATCAAATTGAAATAAAATTAAATTTAGAATTGAGGTTAAAATAAAAAAAATATATTTCATAAATATAAAAAAAATTATATTCGTTTTGAAAAATTATTTTTTAGTTATTAGTACAATTTTCGGTTAGATTGAATTTTTATATGATTCTAATGTTTTAAGAAAAACAAGTTTTTAAAAAAAAAAATTTTACTTTATTTTTTATAAATAATTTTACGCACTGCAGATAAACTGTCTTGAAGTATGTAGCTAGTGTAATTTTTGTTATGTCCTTTTGGTTACCTAACATATTTATTTGAATGTATAATATAATCACTAATTATATTTACGCTCACAGGAGATAATTGTATGAGAGTTAGGATATTTCTGTATAAAACCATACACAATTTCCGTCTCGCTTACGTTTGGGTTGTGGAATGGGTCAACCTGCCAAGGTTTTCCCTAAGGACTACAGTATGAGGTTCTTCAAAAAAGAAGTAATTAGAGTTTTGTAGGGTCGGCAGCACGCGAGTGATACCCCTGGTGTTCCAAGCGTCCATAGGCTACGGTGACCGCTTACCATCAGTCGGACCATTAACTTGTTTGCCACTTTAGTGGTATAAAAAGAAAAGTCTACGCGGATAAAGCAGAAAGGAAAACGCTCGTTTATCATATGTTACTAGATATTTTTGTTATATAACTGTTATTTCCCTAAATTTAACATGTTAACAAATGTAACACAGCCCCACGAACCATTGAAAAGTAATTTATAATGATTACAATTTATTAATTGTAATCAAAATAAAACATAACGGGTCAATAACCATGTTAATGTTTATTTAATAATTATTTCAAGGGGATTTTCTAATAAACCTTAATTTTGTTTTATAAATTAATTTTTTAAGTAATTAATAAACAATTAAAATGTTTTCGCAGCACGATTATTATGATGTATAATAGTAACCGATTTGTACCTACCTACTTGTGGTGCGACAGTGATTCTAAGTACAATATCGAAATCTTTATAATAGGTATATGTATAAGACATACTCTTAAATACCAAGTCCACAGGTGGTACTGTACAAGTGTACATAGATTAATATATGTATACTGTACTGTATTCTAAAATAAACCTTAATTGATTTACCACTTAAGGGCGTCAATGATAGGGAAAACTAATTATTGTCATTAAGACTATTGAGGTATTGGCGTACGCACATTATACTGACAACATTGTAACTGTTGCTACAATCTTATACATTTAAACGAGCAATTCTTGTACACATATAGGAGTATACCTCTGTATATATCTTCTTTCTATACATATATAATGCTTTGTCCTGAATGACTGACGGATCAACGCACAACCTAAACCGCTGATCGTAGAGACCTGAAACTTGGAGGGTGTATTGTTTGTATGACGTAGACATCCGACAAGAAAGGATTTTCCAAAAGGGTCAGGTGCGAGTCGGACTCGCGCAATAAGGGTAAACCGATTGTAATAAAATTTTGTTAAGTTGTTATGCACACATATGTATGTATTAACAGAGATCATGTAGATACATACGTGACAATTAAATATGTATGCACTGATAACTGTATACCATGAAAATGTTTAGGGTATCGTTAATTAACGTAAGGATCAATGATGTAAATAATAATTTCTAGCTACAGTGTACAGGTGACCTCATAAAATTCTCCTTTCGCGCGCTCTTAATAGTGAACAAGTTATTATATAATACATTAGCTTATTCGCGTTAGCGCGAAATTAAAAAAAAAAACACTTTTATTGGTTTATGGTTTTACCTACAAAATTCAAAAACCGGTGAAAAACGTCAATTTTAACTTTCAACCTAACAGCCAAATACCAATTTTTATGCATTTAACTTTAAAATTGAAAGATTTCATTAAAACTTTCAACTCCTATTTACCTTAGAGAAAGATTTTTTCTTCAAGCCTTCCTTAATACTCGCCTACAACATGACAGGATTCTCTATGCAAAATTTCAGACCGGGAACTGTCATGGCCGTTGGCTGGTTTGGTAACCGGCGTAGTGTTCTCAATATAGATATCTATATAGATACCTAATTACCTTCAAACTATAAGCTAAGAAAATAATAAAACAATAAAATTAATATAATTAGTGGTACAGTGCCACTGGTAAAAAAAGGGGAAATTCGAATCGTAAATTTCCAATCACTCAAATCTGACTTTGTTAAGAAATACAGCTTTATGATCCGTTTTATCCGTAAACAGGAACAAGGAAGATACTAGTAGATATTAACTCGGAACGACTCAAGTAAATAGTAATGGAGAGCTTTTTTAAGTGCTCGCTGAAGTACCTACACCAATAATATAGATGAAGATGAGACAATGACCTGTATCTTAAGTCACGTAACTCGACCCTGCAGTAAAATAATATCTTCCATTTAAATAGATGCCCCAACGTTAAATGTTGCAAGACTTCAAAAAACAGTAAAATCAGTTAAGACTGCGAAAAACCCGGCTAGAATTTCTATATAAAGCCTAGTTTTTTTTTTTTATAAATTAAAAACACGAAGAAAACTGGCCAAAAACTTGTAGGGCTGCGCGAGTAACATAAAACGTAATATATGGCAAAGTTCAACCTCACGTGAGCACGCCAAAAAATTTGGCTTGCTTTACATTTGAGCAAGATCACTGACGTCTATAGTCCCCTTAAGTGACAGTCGGACTCGCGCCCCGAGATTTCTGTTTTAACACCTAAATGGGTGGCGGCACCAAAATAAGTCCCACCCCAAAACTCACTTGTTTTTGACGTGACAACGTCTTATAAATTGGTTTGCCGGGTGACACTTCAAGAAACTGCGTTACGCTCCGCTCACGTTATGCGCTCACAATGAGAGCGAGTGAGAGGCACGCGGCATGGTTAGCCCGCCTAAGAGCGAGAGAGACAGACATAAAAAGTGAAAGGCACAAGTTGTCACGTTACAATGTTAATAATATTACGATTAATAGCAATGGTTTTATGATAGGTTGTTTTCCTATAAAGTTAACGGTAAAATCACTCCAAAATTCAAGCTTGTTGGGGTGTTACTCTTTCACAATAGATTAAAAAAAATTGACTTCTTAAATTTTTAATGAACTCTTATTTCGTAAGACATCCGCTATTTTAACATAATATGGTTTATATACTAGCCTTTTACCTTTATATCACAGTTAAAGAGATAAAAACCTTCAAGGATGAGATAGATATACAGCTTAAATTTAGTAATAGGGTGACACTGACAACTTTTAGGAGTGGATGTCCAAATAAACGCTTATTTAGAAACTCGTTCCCAAAGGTGTGTCCGAGCAACGGCGTGACTCTGATACGACCAGGTTCTGAAATTTCTAGATAGGTATAAGTTCCGTAGACATTCCAACCTTGAATTAATCAAATAAAATTGCGCGGTTTTTAGATTGCAATGTTACTACGGAGCGCGCTCTATAAGTACTTTGGTTGTTGGTTGGTGTTCAGTATTGTTTTTAACACTTTGTATGCACAGCAAGTGAAAAATAATCACGGCATGACAACTAGGTCGATTGTACTCGTGAAGTTATGGTTCTCATAATTTGCTTGTAGATTCGTATTTAATGTGGTGAGGTATATTTTCAAGGTATATTTTTATCAGATTTGTGATTCATGAGTGGTTAAATAAGATTTCAGGGGCCTATTCTACGATGCAACTTTGCAAATCTGCATTCTTCGTTCTTCATAATATGTAAAGTACATAGTGAAAAGTTGACAACTTTGTCATATTACTTGAGTCTGAGAGCTCTTTACAAACTTTTCACTCCGCAAAACCTACTCTTGAATCAATATTCTGTTTTAACCATCTTTTGTAATCTTCACTATGCATTTTGCGTGTTTTGAAGAATAAAGAGTGCATATTTGCAGTGGTTTTTAGTGAGGTCTCGTACAGAACGATATATAAGAAACTTTGCCAGTTCTTAACGAAGTAGTAAGTCAGGATGACACAAAAAACAATTTTAATAAGTAATTTTTAGGGTTTCGTACCCAAAGGGTAATTAGCGGAACCATATTACTAAGACTACGCTGTCCGTCTGTCCGTCAGTCCGTCTGTCACCAGGCTGTATCTCATGAACGGTGATATTTAAACAGTTGAATTTTAGATGTAGATGTATTTCTGTTGCCGCTATAACAACAAACACTAAAAAACAGATTAAAATAAATATTATAGGGGGTTCCAATACAACAAACGTGATTTTTTTTGCTCGATATTGATAACGGCAATAGGTAGGTGTTTAAAATATTTACAGAATATTTAGTTACACTTTAAAAATAAATAATTAAATTAAAATATAACAAATATTTAAGGGAGGCTCCCATACAACAAACGGGATTTTTTTGCCGTTTTTATAGATACTGGTACGGAACCCTTGGTGCGCGAGTCTGACTCGCACTTGGCCGATTCTTTTTGTTTTATTGTTTTCCTTTAATTGCAATCATTGTTGATTTAATTTTAAATATGCCGAAGAAATATCCGTCTATGTATAAATAAATAATATATTGTAAGATTATATAAGTCGTAACAATTTCGTTCATATCTTTAACTATCTGATTGGTGCGACACTCTGGTTTCAATAAGCCCAATATTCAGAATACAATTGGGACACGTAACACGTGTGAAGTCGTAGTAAATTATTTTATATCGAGAAGGTCATGTGGATTATATATGAGATACATAACTGTTTAGCTTTAGATGGGGACTATTCCGAATTGTGGACTTTACACACATCATGTTTTTTGACGTATGCAGATTACCTTTCTTTTACGAAAATACTGTGGTGAGAATAATCAATGTACTTGAGAAATTAAGAAAAAGACCCATTGGAACACGCTGGACTCGAAACTTCGCCACTTAGGGCGCAAGGTGAAATCGAAACCCCTGGCCCACCACCAACCCTTGAATCATATATATTAGGATAACTAAGATTAGCACAGCGCCAAGAGAACTACAGAGAGATTAAGCTTGCTTAAACTACATAACAGTCTATTATATTATTATTTTATTTGGTGAAACTTTAGATTTATTAGCCCATCAAATATATGCTGCTGATACCATGAAAAAGGGGAAAAAACAAGCCAGGCAATTAAGGGACATCATAAGTAAGTAATCTAAATAACCAATTTTATGTGACAAAGATGTATCCAAAGAGTTGTTGAAACAAAATCATCACAATGGCTAACTGTTATCCCCACTATTGCAAATAAAACAGATCTCACAGCTACCCAATTTAAGGATGCCCTAGCCAGAACCTATAAATCTCCCTCAAACTTGCGACGAATGTGGGGAAAGTGATTTTAACCTTAACCACGCACTTAACTTCAAAAATGGTGGTCTAATAACACAAGGTCATAATCAACATAGAGATGATTGCAAACATTGGGCTGAATTGCCTGGGGACCTTGTACAACAGAACCTATATTGTGTGATGCAAATACAAGTCAACCAGCATTGACAAGTGACTTATTAGTAAATGGTGTTTGGGAACCTGCAAGGTAAGCGTTTTTTGACGTTCGCATAATAAATGCTGACGCTTCCTCTTACAGCAACCTCACCTGAAAAAAAAACTGCACAAAGGCATAGTAGAGAAAAACATCGTTGATCGTGCATTTGAAGACTTAAGAGCATCACAAACCACACTAATTATCTCATTTGACGTAGCCCTAGGTATTGAATATAACTGCATCGAAACTAAACGAGAAATGGGGAAAAGCATAGTCTTAAATAATTTACTGAGAATGAAACTACAAATATCTTTGATAAGAGCAGTCTCAGGGTAAGAGCCACAAGGAGAAGGAGAAGGTGAAGACGGAGCCGGTATCCTTTTAAGAAGGCAATAGAGAAGCCGCTATTCTGGCCTGTACGTTTTGTGTTAAATGATAATCACCCATGCACATCTCATATTATGGGCTGCTTGTAAACTATGTCATTCAAATGGCCACTAGCTTGTCAACGTTCGCCAAACGCATGAGGCCAGCATGGTCGATCCTAGCCTAAACCACCATCTCTCACAAGACCCCTATAAACCTGCATAGCCATACAATAACAATGTAACAACTGATGCACAAGAACGAACGGCAATTAACGCCAAAATATATGCTTTAGTATATTTTTGTTATATTATTGCTAGAGACCCAAAATATCCATCAGTATTTCCTTTTATTCGCTAAACGATACAATCAATAAACATTTTGAATATAATTTGACAATCACTTTATCTCCCTTATCATAATTCATAAGTAATTTAAAGTTAAATATAGTACTTAATCACCCTATTATTGCTTTAGAACTTGAATATTCGTTAGATAATATCTAACAAATCCTAAATTTATAATTTCAAATTATCATATCGTTCCTTACAGTCATTTTGAGACAAAAATGAGGTACCAACTCGAGGTATCAATATTTTTTGTCCTGATTACAAATTAGAAACAATTGTTGCATAAATAGGTTTATATTCAAATTAAGGCATGAAATCAAATTCATTGTAATACCTAATTCAATATGCAAAACAGGTTTTTCAAAAGTAAGTATAGGTTCGTGAATCTTTTGCTAATATTTATCTATTAAATTTGTATGCCCAACTTATTGCATATCAATGTCAGGACTATATACGTTGGATGAAAATCAATGACTTTTCATACTATTGCGTAAACAAGACTATCTGCTCCCAAACGGAAGTGTTTGAATGCCTAACGAATTGAGAAATGTTTAATTTTTAGTGTATTACGTTTAACTGGTCCAATCCCATTTAGGATTGATTAGGTAATGGCAGGCCAGTTCCTGTCGTGTATTGGACAGATCGATGTTCCGTCGTCACAGTCTACCATTACCCAATGAGAACGCACCACAATTACCCAGACCAGAACGCTGCTAGTAAGATTATTCAGGATATCGCTGAAACAAGCCACAGCGTAGATACCTAACTACCCACATGTTTGTTTAGAGGGTTTCCTATGCGCATATACATTTTCTTTGTGGGCGTTAAGCTGAAATCGGAAAAAGTATCTGTCTAATTGTAGGTAGCTTAGCGTAAAATTGGAAATTAATTAATTACAATCATATCACGTAAGCAACGAAAAATCAGTTATACATCCATATCCAGGTGTGCAAAAAACAGGCGATAGGCGGTAACGTGTGGCCCCTTCATAAGACGCACCCTGATGCCAGCTTGGCCCTTTTGACTCGGTTCAACGACGAGCTGTGAGAATTTTTCGACGATTCCAAACTCACTTGCAGCATCGAGCTCTAAGTCTAAGGAGAGTCTTTGCCTCCATGTGTTTTCTTTTGCTTGTACAATGGGATGTGTTCTGAGGAATTGTTCAAAATTATGTATACGGCTACTTTCTACCATCGCACCGCTTGCCATCGGCAGGGAATTTATTCTCACACTCTCGAACCGAAATGGTCGCGTACAGTGCGGTATCATAGAAACTTCCTCCCGCGAACGCTTGGGTTGTGGATTGAGCTCCCTGTCAAGGTTTTCTCTACGGATTACAGTATGAGGTTCTTCAAGAAAAAAGTAATTAGATTTTTGAAGAGTCGGCAACGCGTGAGTTATACCCCTGGTGTTGCAAGCGTCCATAGGCCACGATGACCGCTTTACCATCAGGCGAACCGTAAGCTTGTTAGCCACCTAAGTAGTATAAAAAAAATGGTTATGGCATACCCAAACGAGTTAAGTTTGCAAGAATTTGATTAATTTTGTTACAGTCCGGAGTCCACTTTTTGACGTGAAAAAAATATATCTTATTTTCAAACCTTAGTTAAGTGAATTTGTTATTATAATAATTTGCCCATTAAAACATTTAGAAAAAAAATATTCTTACACTTATTTGGGGTTTAATTGAAATTGTTTTGAAAACTAAGAGTAATATTCTCTTCATTCTTATTTCATACTAGCTTCTGCCAGCGGCTTCGCCCGCCCTTAATTTCGTTATCGGCGTAGGTTCTTACGGCAACTCCTCAATAATAGAAAAAAAAACAAATTATTAACTCTTTCCTCTTTAATGGCATAATACATTCGTGTCTGTGAAACCATGGAAATGCACATACAAAATTTAAACCCAATCGGTCAAGCCGGTTAGTAGTTGACATACCGACAGCAGCGCCACCTACCGCATCGAATTATATTTTGAAATCATCCAGAAAACCATCGAAATACCCATATAAAATTTCAATCCAATCGGTTCAGCCGTTTAGAAGTTATGTGCAAAAGATAAGTACGTAAGGATAATTCTTACTACCCGTTGTCCTATTACCCGTTTTCCCGTAGGAATGAAGCATTTTTCCGCGGTAAAAAGTAGCCCATGTTCATAAGGGATTATGTCAGCTTCTAATGGTGAAAGAATTTTTGAAATCGGTCCAGTAGTTTCGGAGCCCATTCAATACAAACAATCAACAATCAAATTTTTTCACTTTATAATATTAGTATAGAAAATATGTATTAATATGAGCAAGGGACTTTGCTAATTTCATACTTCTAAATGAATATTTGAATTTTATACTGACAAAAAACCGAGATTTTCAACATGCAGCTACGCTAGCGCCTATCGTACGTGGCACAGTGTCTCTTTGTATGATTTAATAATATATCTTTATGTATCGTAATATGTCTTTGGATACTGGACGAAACAGCACGCTTTCGCTAGCGTATGCCATAGCCTTACCGAGTAAAATTGTTACCGCTAGTAAAAACAAAGTGGCTGTTAGCATTTTGTATTATATACAGTTTAAGTTATGTTGAAAATACAAAGCATTTAAATTTATTTTTCCATATTATTAAAATGTATGTCTAGCTTCAAGTTTTAAGTTTGATACCAACATACGATCGAGTTAATTTATTCATTGCAGACAGAAGTTATCAGCTCACTGCATTCACTATACATTACCACTAATCGAATAATTTTCAGTCTTACTTTGCAGTAACAAGACTTTTGCCGAAGAAAACAATGACTATACCTACCTACACTTCGTAAAAAACATGTTGCATGTTTTTAGGTAAACAGCGACTTTTTTACATTTCAATTTGTGAATGGTAGGTTATAACGCAAATTAGAGTTTCAATAGGCACAAAATAAAATACTGAATATTTTTCTATTTTTTTTTAAATTCACTGCCTTCACTTGAAACATTTGTCCATAGAGACATATAATCCCTGGAACCTAAGATCATCCATAGAGACTTGTACTTTCTCCGACCGGCAAAGGTCGAGTCGGATTCGCACACCGAGGGTTCCGTACCTACCATCATTTACGTTATTAAAAAACACAAACAAAAACAAAAAGTGTGGCTGAGTGGTCACTCATTCACTTACTGACCAGGCCCGGCGTTGCTTAACTTTAAGAGTATCGGATTCGCAGCGCGCTCCATACAACAGGATTTTTCTCCTCTGATGAATATCAATCCCTCAAACTCAATGTTTTTTGTTTTAACAAGACCAGACAACTAAGATCTAGGTCTGTGGTGTTTCAGTTTTACGTTAAATTGTGTAGTTCTAAAATTATTAGAGTGCAAAAACTTGTAAATTATGGTCAAAACAGCTGCAAGTTCGTGCTTATTATACACTATAACAAACGTTTCCGAAAATTTTAAAGCACCACAGACCTAGATAATATAATTAATTTTCTAAATAAAAAAACTTTCCTGTCATTCTTACTAAATTAAATGAATTAACACAATAATTCGAAACACAAAAATCATTAGTCAAATTTGCAAAAATCGAATTCTATTATGATACTGGCTCGCTTGACAAACACGGGGGGCTTCAGACGGGGGAGGCGAGTCGAGGTAGCAGCCAAAATCAGTCGCGGGCCATCCGTGAGCGAATCTTCACTTGTATTGCGTTTGACGTAAAATACCTTCTTAGGAAACAATTACGAAAATATCACTGTTGCTTGTTTCTTTGCGCAGCAAGTTGATTAGATTTTTTTAAACTTTAACTAGGTAGATATTTAGCGTAATCTATATAAATAAAAATGAATCGCAAAATTTGTTGCTAAGCGCGAAACTCGAAGACGGCTGGACCAATTTGGGTAATTTTTTTTGTTGTGTTTATTAGTATTAGGGCAAGGTTTTTATAAAAAAAAAACGGTCAAGTGCGAGTGGGACTCGCGCACTAAGGAAAACTCGAAGACAGCTGGATCAATTCGGGTAATTTTTTTTGTTGTATTTGATAGTGTTATGGCAAGGTTTTTATGAAAGAAAAAAACTGTCAAGTGCGAGTCGGACTCAGACTTGGCAGATTCTTACTTGTATAGTTTGTTATAAATATGAAATAACTTTTTAAAGTAGATAAATTCAAATATTGAAAATAAATTATTACCTTCGTTTGCGTACACACACACACATATATATATAACTTTATTATTTCCTCTACCCAAAGGTTGTCTTTAAAGCGATAAGACTGATAAAGAATTTTAACTTTTTAATATATAAATTCTCTATATACCGCTACTGGCTTTGTTGTCTATACTTTTGTTCTCGCCATTTCAAATGTGTTTTGGTGAGTTTATTTATATATGTGCACAAAACAAAAACATAGTGTGCGGAACGAAAAATAACAAACTCGAGTCACTAAGGACTTCGGCCAAGTCAATGTACTATTGTGACATAACTGTAACTACTACTGCATAAGGTCGTTAGAATATATAATACACCTATTCTTTGGCATAAGAAAATCTTTAAAGACATAACTTTTTATTAAGTAGAAGAGTAAAAGTAAAAATACATTAGCGTTGTTGTAACGTGAGTTTTGGGTGTATTTAATTTAACATGGCGGCGAAATTATTTATTCAAACAGTTGGGAGCCGTTTCCGAAGAACCATTTCTACGGTTTTTCCTCAATTTGTTATTTTCTCAGGGATAACACTTATTAAACATTAAAATTTTAACTAAATTGCTGTTTCCGTTTTAGAGAAACCAATTCTACGGCTGTAGCGCCATTTGACCTCTTCTTAGGGAGGACACTTAAAGATGCTTTAGAACAAAAAACATTAAAATTTTATTCTAATAATCAAATCCGTTTCTGAGGAACCAATTTTAAGGTTTGAGTGCATTTTCTTTGGGACAAAACGTATCATGAGCTGAAATACAAAATAAGGAACAGGCTGAACTTAAAATAGGACATAAAAAATAACTGACTCACGTCCCAGATGGCATTAGTTTAATTTGGTTTTGAGGTTATGAAAGTGGCGTTTTGTTGACCGACATAATGTACATAATGCGGTAATCCTACCAAAAAGAATTGACCAAGATTTGTACTGTGTTTTATTATACAGAATTAATGTCTTTTTAACTTGGCAGGATTATGACACTAGACGCATTGAGGCAGTCAACAAAATGCAACTAAAATTGTAAACATAAAAAAAAAAAAAATGGTAATTACAGCGTTTTTTTTCATTGTTTTTACTCGTATTACTCATGTAAGGCTTTAGAATTGTCCAAAGTTTGTTATTTTTTTGTTATTTGACAATTATAGACTTCACTCGTGTATCAAAATCAATCGTATTTACTGATAATATATGTTACATGTATGTATGTTTTTGTCTTGTCCTTTGACAAAAAAATTTATATAAGTAAATAGCATAAGTTTAAGGTGATAATTATAATTTACTATGTTGTTTTTAATATTTTAACTGATACAATTTATATTAATAATTAAGTGTACATACGCAGGCAGGCTCTTTTGTCTTTTTAATAATAAAAACAGATACAGGCCACATGTTATTTTTATAATAAAAAGTTCATTGACATAAGGTACACGCATACGAGTAATACAATAATCATTAAACTTCTATATAAAGCCTTTTGCGCATACTTATTAACTCAATTAAAGTTTTGAATGGGAAACATCTTGTAAACGTTTTAATACTTATAAATTTCTCATAGTAGGTTTTTTGTATTGTGTATTAAGGGGTGGCAAGGAGAAAAATACTAACGTAAGATTATTTAGAAGCTTAAGGAGCATATAGCAGCTAACTAGCGCCGCCATTAGATATCCTCAATTTTCTCTTCGCAGAAAATGCATTTCTAAAAATGTTGGAAATATAAAACTAGTCATAAGCTATTTTTAGAAGGTTTTATATAGTTGCTAAATAATATCTGTGATTTGTAGTTGGCATTTCTGCTAAAAACGGCAACTTACGTAAGAGGGCCTTTAAGGCCGCGAAGGCTGTAATGTCTCGAGTTCTCTAGATATCTAGAGATTTATGAATCAAAAAGTTTTGGCTGAAGTTAAAGCTTGTAATTTCTCACGTGTAGTGTGCGCTTAGTTCATATTTTAAAGCTTTTATACATACTTGATAAAATAGGCGCGTCATTGCCACCAGTGACTTCTATGAATCGTTATGAAAAAGTAAAATGTACAAAGAAAAAGCCCATGGGAGTAATTAAGGTCTTACTACCCGCTTTACCTGCACGTTATGACACTGTTTACGAGTGGGTTCTGTTTTGTAAGATTGTTAATAAAAGACAGTTATACTTCATAAATATATAGTTTTTTTTCTAACTACTGTCTGTCCTTATGTATCTTAAAGAAATCCGCAGTACGAACCCTTTGATACAGTTCCATACACCACATTTAAGACGCGGTTTTAAATCCGCGCAGGGAAATGTGGCTAGTCGCGTTTTTAAATTCCGCTGCGGAAAAAAATCAGCAGTGTGAACGCTTCTATTGTGTTTCATAGATCACATTTTATGCGGAATAAAATCCGCTCACTAAAAATTGCAGTGCGGAAGCACACTATTGCAAGGAATAATTATATATTATTTTCATCATGCAATAACTAAGTTATTGTAAAGAAGAAGGAAGAGTGCTGAAGGCTAAAAATGTGCGATAGGAAATTAACAGAAAGGCCTTCGACTACTTACTACTTACTATCCTTGGCGTTGTCGGAATTTGATACTGAAACTGACGTATAATTTTTTTGGCGTTTTCTGATTTTAGTACTGAAGCTGACTTATACTATCTTTGGCGTTGTCGGAATTTGGCACTGAAACAGATTTATACTATCTTTGGCGTTGGCCGATTTAGGCACTAAAACTGATTTATACTATCGTTGGTGTTGTCCGATTTTGGCACTGAAACTGATTTATACTATCTTTGGCGTTGTCGGATTTAGGTACCAAAACTGACTAATGAATTTTTCACGTTATACTTCGTTGCTTGCAGAACGATTTTGAAATATTTTTTTAAGTGGAAAAAAAATAAGGTCAGATTTTAAATTCTTAGAACCTTACCCATTGCCATCTTACCTATTCCCTTTTTAGTTAAACACATAATCACGGGAAATAAGCTAGTATTCTATTAGTAAACTTTTAACTGTATAAAGATAGCGTTATGTTAAAACGAAATTCGGGACGAGTCGCCGCCTGTAGCGATTCTTAATTGATGCACAAAACACTCCAATAACAATAAATATAAGCGCCAATGTTCTTAGAATGTTTCAATAATACACCATAAACAAATCACAATCCTTTTCAAACTATACAATTAGTTGTCAAAGTCTTACAAAGCAATTTTACGTCAGTATCGAATTTCCATGAACAAAATCAAAATGATAAATTACCAAACGCCACGGCAAAATTATATCGCACGCTACAAATTTTAAATTTCAAACATTATTTGTAATTTTTGTTACTTTTTAGGGTTCCATATATCGTATTATCGTATTACTACGCTGTCTGTCTGTCTGTCAGCCTATAGAACTTTGTACTTTAAACTTTTTACACATATAAAAGCGCAATGGTATAACCAAAGGCATGTATAACCATCGAAACTTTATTTCTAGAGATTCGAGCTAACTGCGCGTATTGTCATTACGACGGTAGTAATTTTTAGCAAACTGGTGCAAATGAATTGCACTTTGTAAGGACAACTTGAGAACGTTTCACATACACATTGAAGGAAGCGATCATAAAAATTAAACTTGGAAAAAAACAGCAAGACAACGATAGATAAATACACCGTTTTTGTGCAAATTTTGTCGCAAAACCAAAGCATCTAGAGTATTGAAAAAAATCTTTATATATATAAATCTCGTGTCACAATGTTTGTCCTCAATGGACTCCTAAACTACTGAACCGATTTTGATCAAACTTCGTAAATATCTGTTATTTGATCCAACTTAAAAGATAGGATAGTTTTTATCTCGATATGTCAAGTGCGAGCCGGACTCGGGCACTATAGGTAAAAACCAACTTTCGCCGGGTACAGAGGGACGGCAGCGGAACAACGTTCGCCGGGACAGCTAATATATTATATAAAACTTTACTCAGTGGTTTTCATTTATTGTATTTTATGCTAAAAAAATTATGAAAGTGACCATTTTTTCAAGACTTGAGCAAATTTTCAAATCGTGTATTGAATTTGCTTGTAATGAAATTGAAAAATCGGCCAAGTGCGAGTCGGACTCGCGCACGAAGGGTTCCGTACCATTATCTATAAAAATGGCAAAAAAAATCACGTTTGTTTTATAAGAGCCCCCCTTAAATATTTTTTTTATTTAATTTAATTATTTATTTTTAAAGTGACTATAGAAGTAAATATTCTGTGCATATTTTAAGTGTCTACCTGTTGCCGTTATCAATATCGAGCAAAAAAATCACGTTTGTTGTATGGGAGCCCCCTTAAATATTTATTTTATTCTGTTTTTTATTATTTGTTGTTATAGCAGCAACAGACACATATCTTCTGTGAAAATTTCAACTGTCTAACTATCACGGTGCATGAGATACAGCCTGGTGACAGAGGGACAGACGGGCTGAACAGCGAAACCTTAGTAATAGGGTTCCGCTAATTACCCTACGGGTACGGAACCCTAAAAATCAAGAGCATATTGACTCTAAGTAATAGCAAACAGTTAAATAATGTGACTATAAAACAATTTAAACGTATCAAGTAGTCATTATGGTACCTATAAATTACTTAAGAAGTTTATAACAAACTAGATTTTGCCAGCGACTCCGCCCGTCCTGAATTCAGTTATCGGCGTGGAACTCCTTAATTTGTACTAATGAAGTTGTTATATCTGTAGCTATAGTTTGTAAGCTCGATTACAGTTATTCCCGTGGGAACTTTTGAATTTTTCGTGATGAAAAGCCTTTATGTTATTCCAAGACCTAACCTATATGTGCCAAGTCATATCTTGATCCATCCAGTGGTTAAAACGTGATTGAGTAACAAATATCGATCCAGACATACTTTCACGCATTTATAATATTTGTAGGAAGTAAGATATATCTCACAGTAATGTATATGGCATTGTATAATGACTTTTTGTACATTATCATGCACATCTTTAGTATTACAGAAATTAGCCTTCAAAAATCACGTGTAAAGTCTTTTTCCAGTTTCCCTTAATATGTCCATGATGTATATTTCTAAGAAACAAAGTACAAACATTTGTATGATGGCCGAATTTATTTAAACAACGAGGTGAAAATCAAACAAATTTACTCGCCATAAACGTCGCAAATATTTTATACAAGTGTTGCAAAATGGTAAAATAAATATATGTGCCATAAATGGACGTTTAATTTTAGTGATGTTAGTTTTTTTCAGTATAAGTGCCAGTTAACCGGTACTTTTATCAATTTAAATAAAATTGTGATCTTACTGTGTTAATTGTAGATTAAGTAGAATCAGTTGTTTATTCATGTCATTATGACGTATGACATGAAAAATAACATGTAAGTAACATGCTGTATGCAAAGTTTTTCATATTGAAATGTACCAAAGTTTGGAAAAATTGTATTTTTACGTACAACTTCCTTTTTTAAAAAAAATTATCCTTGTCTTTAAAATTTTTTATTAAATAATAAAAATATTAAATAATCCTCTAAAATAATCAAAACTCGATGGATTCTCTGGTCTAAGGTTTGGTCTGTACAGCATTCAACAAGAAAAAATCGCAAAGAATGAGTGTTTATCGAAAAAAGGCATAATGTACACGCACGGAGCGTTACGTAATCTTTGCCATTGTTCGAATGTCAAACACTTGGGAACATTGCGTGGCGAAGTGCTAACATCTTTGTACCTGCAAGTATGTACATACGTAGATAGGTATATGCTTGTTACTTAAGGCTGCGCCCTACCCAATTGTGCAGTGTTTTGCTAGTTTTTAAAATTGATTACACTAGCTAATTGCAAGGTTAAAACTAGAAAAAAATGCCTACCTTTAGGTACACATTCTTTTACTTGAAAATAACTATATTTTTTTAAGATTTCAACTTCTTATTAACTTGTAGTGAAAATATAATTAATAATTCATGAAAAATTAAGTAACAATATAGCTCAAAATTCATTATTTTTTTGTACTACTTTGTTTTCTCATATCAATGGTACTACTAACGTGTCAAACAATCTAACAGTCCGCAGACCGTGGCCGCCCGATTGGTAAAACGTCAATGTATGGTATTTGTTTGGCATATTTGATTTGGAATTCGTAAAAGGGTGCGCCAGAGTGATTTAAAACTTGTAACACATAATTTTAATCCTATATTCACCCTGCGTTCATCATTTAGTTATATAAACTATAATAATAAGGTATTTACAAATAACTGATTAATTAATTATGTATAATTAGCTTTTGCCCACGGCTTTTAGTTATCGACATGAGATTTTACGGCAACTCCTTATAGCAAGTTGTAGTAATAGTTATTCCCGCAGGAACTACTTAATTTTCCGGGATGAAAAATAGCCTATGTCCTATTACAGGACCTAACCTATATGCGTGTCAAGTTTCATGATTGAGTACGAACAACTAAACTTCCAAACTTTCGCAATTATAATATTAATGGGATAGCTGGTAATTAATTGATTTTGCCAGCGGCTCCACCTGCCTTAAATACGGTTATCGGCGTGGAACTCCTTATTTATACTCATGAAGTTTGCTATAGCAAGCTTTAGTTCGCTTAAGCTAGGTATAAGTATTCCCGCGGGAACTTCAGAATTTTTCGTGATGAAATTTTAATTTGAAATTACCCGGGACTCAAACTATCTCCATACCAAATTTCATCTAAATCGGTCCATGTATGAGTGACTTATGAAGTAACAAACAGATAGTCAAACAGACAGACAGACTGTTAACAAATGTAGGATAATTAGTCTGAAACCATAGAAAGCTCGTCTATACGCAAACTTTTACAGGTCTTACAAATCGAATATCTCAAAACAAATTTTCCATACATTGAAGTTTACCCAAACTTCTATACATGCGTATACATCCTGTATATAACTAGCTATAACTATAACTAGCTTTTGCCAGCAGCTTCGCCCGCATCGGCATAGAATTCTTACGGCAACTCCTCAATTTAAAAAAAAAAACACAGAAGGTAAAATATTTTTAACTATGTAATAGGTACCGCTCTTCCCCCTCATGACTGCCCGCCGGCCTCGCACATCATAAATGGGCGCGCAGTCCTGAACATTATTTTGCTGCCACGTTATTTTAAAACTGCGATATCTCCTAAGATATTAATTGAAATCCAATGATGAACAAAGCAATTTTGTTTTAAATTAAATGCTTGTGATGAATAACGTATTTATTTGGATAAAGATTAATATCATGTTTATAAAAACACCTTCACTAATAATGCATTATTTTAATACAAATATGGTTAGCATAAAAATAGTGAGCCAACCTTAAAACATAGACATATGCTGTCGCGGACTTTTTTTTAGAACTTTTATAGGGGAACAATTCTGTCATACATGATTTTTGCGAAACTCTAACCGTTTACGCAGCACACGCAACGGAAGCTCACAAAAGGATAAAAAAAACCCGATTTTGAATTATAATTATCACCTTAAACTTATGCTATTTACTTATATAAATTTTTTTGTCAAAGGACAAGACATAAACATACGTACATGTTTCATTAGCAGTTAATACGATTGATTTTGATACACGAGTGAAGTCTATAATTGTCAATTAGCAAAAAACTAACAAACTTTGGACAATTCTAAAACCTTACATGATTAATAAAAACAATGAAAAAAACACGCTGCAATTACATATTTTTCTTTTTTGTGTTTACAATTTTAGGTGCGTTTTGTTGACTGCCTCAATGCGTTTAATGTCATAATCCTGCCAAGTTAAAAAGACATAAATTATGTATAACACAGTACAAATCTTGGTCTATTCTCTTTGGTAGGATTACCGCATTATGTACATTATGTCGGTCAACAAAACGCCACTTTTATAACCTCAAAACCAAACCAAACTAATGCCACCTGGGACGTGAGTCAGTTATTTTTTATGTCCTATTTTAAGTTCAACCTGTTCCTTATTTTGTATTTCAGCTCATGATACGTTTTGTCCCAAAGAAAATGCACTCAAACCTTAAAATTGGTTCCTCAGAAACGGATTTGATTATTAGAATAAAATTTTAATGTTTTTCGTTCTAAAGCATCTTTAAGTGTCCTCCCTAAGAAGAGGTCAAATGGCGCTACAGCCGTAGAATCGGTTTCTCTAAAACGGAAACAGCAATTTAGTTAAAATTTTAATGTTTAATAAGTGTTATCCCTGAGAAAATAACAAATTGAGGAAAAACCGTAGAAATGGTTCTTCGAAAACGGCTCCCAACTGTTTGAATAAATAATTTCACCGCCATGTAAAATTAAATACACCCAAAACTCACATTACAACAATGCTAATGTATTTTTCCTTTTTTTTTTTACTTAATAAAAAGTTATGTCTTTAAAGATTTTCTTATGGCAAAGAATAGGTGTATTATATATGTCAAAATAGTACATTGACTTGGCCGAAGTCCTTAGTGACTCGAGTTTGTTATTTTTCGTTCCGCACACAATGTTTTTCAGCACATATAGGTACGAGTCAACAAATAAATATATAAGGTAAAAAAATAAATAAACTCACCAAAACACATTTGAAATGGCGAGAACAAAAGTATAGACAACAAAGCCAGTAGCGGTATATAGAGAATTTATATATTAAAAAGTTTAAGCCGAAGTTAAAATTCTTTATCAGTCTTATCTCTTTAAAGCGATCTCTTCCAGTCCAGACAAACTTTGGTAAAGGAAATAATAAAGTTATATATACATGTGTGTGTGTGTGTACGCAAACGAAGTTAATAATTTATTGTCAATATTTGAATTTATCTACTTTAAAAAGTTATTTCATATTTATAACAAACTATACAAGTAAGAATCTGCCAAGTCTGACAAATTTATTTTTCACCTCACCAGGACGAAAATGATAGTTTTGCTGTCCAAATTCAGTCAGCAAAATTCGATTTCAAGTCAAGCAAAGTAATTCCCTGTTCGAACATTGACTTTTGAAATTAACCCTATGATGAAAAAAAAAACAATACAATGACTGGTCCGAAACAAATTTCAGGACAAATACTTAACCTTGTTCATTTTAATTAAGAATATAGCTACATAGCATGTTTTCGTTTTTAAGTGAGTTTTTTAAATTATTAGTACTATTAAAAGTTTTAACAGCTAACTTAAACAATATCATACGTTGTTTTGATAGCAATGGCAGAGGTTGTAGTAGGTACAATTCCGAACGCAACCTCAATTTTAAAAAAAAAACAAAGTAAAATTTTTTGAGCATAAGATTGTTTATTTAATTAATAATTCAGTTTTGCTGGAAAAATGAGCGATACAAGCAACGAAGATATTTCTCTGACACCAGAAGAATTAAGTCAACAAGTCTCCAATGCCGAACTTAACTTTTTACCAGAAAAGTCACGTGAAAATATTTTTCTTGCTGGTAGAGGTGAAAAGTTGTATGTTGGACGCGTTAGCAAATTTTTTCGGTCTCGTGCCTTTAAATCCCTCAGCCTACTTCGCTAGCTCAGGATTTAAAGTCGGCACTTCCACCAAAAAAACGCTTTTGCTCACTTGTATAACAAATAACTATTATTACATATAATATATAAAAATTGTTTTTATCTCAATTAAAATTGCCTCAAATCTAAAATTATCAGATTAAAAATAAAATAATGTGATTTAAAATGATTATACTTTATACCTACAGCTACAACAACAAAAAGCTAAGTTAGCCATTACGTACCTAAATGAGGTAGGTAAGATAAAGAGACCTAGTATTTATTTTAATCCATACTAGTCCATACTAATATTATAAATGCGAAAGTAACTGTTAGTCTGTCTGTCCTCGTCACGCTTAAACCGCTGACCAGATAACGATGAAATTGGCAAATTGGAAAGGACATAGGCTACTTGAAAACGTTAAGTTTGAGTAGTTTTTTTTTCCATAATTAGGGAGTTGCCATTGAAATCCTACAACGATAACCGAATTTTGGGCGGGTTGAACCGCCGGTAAATTTGGCATGCAGATAGTTTGAATCCCGGGGAAGGACATGGGCTACTGGAAAACGTCAAGTGTGAGTCCTTTTTTTCTATAATTGATGAGTTGCCATTGTCATCCTACACCGATAACAGAGTTTAGCGCTGGTGAAATCGCGGGTAAAAGCTAGTTATAAAGGAGCAAAAGTAGCGTACAGATTTTTCAGTAAAATTTACCTATTCGAGTATCAACGCGAGCTGGATCAATTAAGTAGTATTTTTTCGTATTCATAAATTAAATTGCCATTGTTTCAATCTATAAAATTTTAATAAAAAAACTTTATAAAAATTTCAGTTACCAACATGGTCAACACAATTTCAAATTGAAAAATTTCATTTAATGCATTACTATGACATTTATATTAAATATTTTGTTTTATTTATTTAATATTTTATCATATTTTTATTTTGTTTGGGGTGACTATAGACTCTATGCGACTTATTGTGTAATTTCCTTATGCGCCTAAAGGGCATAAAGGGTTAAAAAAATAATATGAGAAACAAAATCTGATAAATGTATAAAATACGCAGCCACATAGAGCAGTGACCTCGCGATATTTTTAAAACCTATCTCCCTGAAACTAGTTCCCAACTAATGAGCTAACTATTTTTAGCTCAATACCATAAAACTATACTGAGAAGCCGTATAAAAACTAGCCTGGAGTGTAAATTTACTGGCTGGGTATCATGTGATCACAGGCTGTTATTTTATAAATAGACAACCACTGTACGAGGAGGGTTGAAAGGAATTTTGAACTAGTTTTTTTTTTTTCTCCAGCAGTTATCTATGTTAATAATTTATAAGGTGCATTCATCAGGCTATACTAATATGGATGTAGTGGCAGGTTTACCGTATTTATCGTTCTAATGATCTTTTGAAGTATACCAGAAAAATTAAAATAAAAAAATGGCATTTTAAATATAGTTGTATTTTTCTATTTTTTGCTTACATAATACGTCAATTAAAGCAGGTGGATCTTCAGTTCAACTTGTTATGTATTATATTTTATTTGTATGTTACATTTTTATACGCTACCTCACATTTACAGCATTTTACTTTTTAGCTTTTTGTACCAGAAGTTAAGGTAAGGCAAGGTAAATTCCTAGGAATTTTTAATTAAATTAATTCTTGTCTTCCTAATCGTTCTAACTACTGACCTTAAATTTGACATAGTTATTTCTATATAAGTTAAGAATCATTAAAATTTTAAAAGATTTTTTTTGGCGATATTAAAAAAAAAATATTGTAAAAATAGCTGACCGGGCAGACGTTGACCTGCATGATACCGACTGCAGCGCCATTTTATGGGCTGATTTGTGAATCTTAACCATCCAAGGCGCCACTCAAATGCATACAAAAAAATCATTCAAATCGGTCCATCGGTTTTGGGAGGAGTACAGTGACATATATACATGTACAGTATAATACAAAATAATAATATATATAAAGATGGGATGCCTATTTATAAATATGTTCACCTTTTACACGCCATATTACTTGAAGTTTGGTTTTACATTCGTAATTTCTAACGACAACATATAATTGATTTTCGGTAATTGTAGATACCTAATACAAACTTTTTCGCACAGAAAATATGGAGTACCTACTTTATAATTTTATAAATTTATTTAATTTTATTTATTTATAATTTTATTTACAGTAAGTAATTGGCTTTCAAAGTTGTAAATGTTTGTCGCGCCGCCCCCTCTAACATCTTATCCGCATATTTTCAAAATCTGAAATAACGTCAAATAAAAAAAAAATGAGACTGAATCCTTTGAATAACAATTTTTTTTTACAAAATCGGTTAAAATATTTTCCAGACATTTATAATAATCCTTATTCTACTGAACGCTGCTCATTGCGTGCACGAACTGCTTAAGATGTTAAAACTCATTGTATGTCATACTTACTAAGTTGCAACTAAGTAACTAGTAACTGCTTTGCAAATTCTTATTCATGTGCTTGCATGTCACTACATTTGTGTCCTAGTAAGCATCAGTCATTGACATAGTTCGAGTCTGCGAAGAGCCCAGGTTGTAATTCGGACTGCGTACTTCATGTATCCGGAAACACTTTTACAACTTAAACCACAATTTTACTGTTTCCTTAACATATGGTATAGCTTTTGCTTGTGGCTCCGCCCGCGCTATATTCGGTTCGCTATGTAAGAATTTGCTACAGCAAGCTAAATATGTATGCTATAATTCGTCCAAGTGAAATTCGTTTATAATTTACTAGCTTTTACCAGCGGCTTCGCCCGCCTTAAATTTGGTTATCGGCATAGGATTCTTACGACAATTATAAAAAAACACAGAAGGTAAAAATATTTTTAAATAATACGTACCGCCCTTCCCCCTCATGACTACCCGCCAGCCTCGCACATCATAAATGCGCGCAATTTTGTTTTGAATTAAATACTTGTAATGAATTACGTATTTATTTGGATAAGGAGTAGTATCATGTTTATAAAAACACCTTCGCAAATAATGCATTATTTTAGAACAAATTTAGTTAGCATAAAAAAGGTTATAGTGAGCCAACCTTAAAAGATAGACATATGCTGTCGCGGGCTTTTTTTTTAGAACTTTTAAACAATAACAATTCTGTCATACAAGATGTTTGCGAAACTTTAACCGTTTACGCAGCGCACGCAGCGGAAACTCCCAGAAGGATAAAAAAACCCCGATTTTGAAACATTCTTCATTGGTGCTCCGCTCCTATTGGTGTTAGCGTGATGATATATAGCCTATAGCCTTCCTCGATAAATGGGCTATTCAACACTGAAAGAATTTTTCAAATCAGACTAGTAGTTCCTAAGATTAGCGCGTTTAAACAAACAAACTCTTCAGCTTTATATATTAGTATAGAGTAAAAGTTCATTTCCTTCTTCGTCCCTCCAAAAAATCTATGTACTACAACTCAAATAGTTATGTATATAGTTGCGTAGCTTCAATACTAACAAACAAACCGAGTTTCAAAAATCTATTAGGTATGCGCATAAAAAAAATGCGCATAATAACCATTTTTTTTATATTGTTTGTAGGTTTGTGCTGCATATATTATGTAAGTATTATTTTAGTATGACCCTCGCTTATGAGGGTAGGCCGTGCCCCAACACTGGGGACATATGAAGGCTGACGAGATTATTTTTCTAAGCTATCCATCTATATATACAAAAGAGTAAACAGACTGACTGACTTTTTGTTATAAAACCTATATTAAAGTTGAGTTTGTAATCAAAGATTAGCAAGTATGGTTGTCGTAAAGTAGTCACTGACAAATGACTTCGAAAGTCAAGCCCTACCCGGTAAAAAGGTTCTATAAAATTTCCGTATTAATGGAAAAGTAAATTCGTATTCGTTGAGGCACAAGTAGTATACAGAATTGTTCCTGACTAGCTCATGATTCAACTCTAAACTCTTCACACCCCTGAGTCTAGAAACTTTTGATTCGGTCGTAAGTTCGTATGCAGTCATACTGATACCTGCATAGGAGAGATTCTACAGTAATGCTTACTAGTCAATAAAAAAATTAATATCCATACAGATAAAATGCTTTGTCCTGAATGACTGACGGATCAACGCGCTGCCTAAACCGCTGATCGCAGAGACCTGAAACTTCGAGGGTGTGTTCTTTATATGACGTAGGTATCTGATAAGAAATGATTTTCCGAGGCTCAAGTGTGTAGGCAATGTTTTTGAATTAGTGCAACCCTTTCACAATAGGTTGGTGCAGCATTTTTTTTATAAAAAAGAAACAACGTTCGTCGGGTCGGCTAGTAGTACAATAAAACTAATTAAATCAGTTACCTAAAGAACCAGACAATCTAGAACGTTCTTTATTACGAAGTCAATTTATATTTGACTGTGCTAAGAAGCTAAAATTGAAATAGTAATTATGTTCCTACCTATTAGATAATTACACTGCAGTTGTCTTTTGTTCTTTTGCGGTATCGTGCAGTTATACAATGAATGTTTGTTTACTTCAGTGTGTACTGACCTAAATTTTTGTGTTGCTTAGTAACACCTAGTAAGAAGGATACAGATTCTTTACCAAAACGTTATCCTTTTACGTATTAATTATTTATCTTCGTAATTTATACACGAATATATAGAACACTTGCAGCAGCAAAAGTGTTTTTAGGGTTCCGTACCCAAAGGGTAAAAAGCGGGACCCTATTATTAAGACTATGCTGTCCGTCCGTCCGTCCGTCTGTCACTAGGCTGTATCATACAGTAAATGTATTTCTGTTGCTTTTTTAGACAATAAATACTACAGAGATACAGAGTATGAGTAGAAATGTTTTTAAGTATATACTCAACCTGCGCATAATGTAGACTTCGATCTTGTTGGTTTCCAGGATAGTTCACAATCATACACACTGAACTGAAGCGCATTTTTTTTCCAATATTCTAAAGTAAGAGAATAAAACAAATAGTTTTAGGTTGAGGTTTTTTCTGTTCTTCTAAAGTAAGAACATGAAATAAAGTCGTTTTAAGTGCAATTTTTTGTTATTTTTCTAAAGAAAGAACATGGAACCGAGTCGTTTTAAGTGCAATTTTTTGTTATTTTTCTAACGTACGAGTAAGATTTAAAGCAATAACCTAGTCATTTCAGGTGTAAATTTTTGCACTTATTTTAGAGTAATGAAAGCGCATGAAACTAAGTCATTTTAAGTGCAATTTCGATAATTACGAGCAAGAAACAAAGCAAGTCGTTTAAAGTGTTTTTTTTTTAATTTTCTAAAGTAAGAATAAGAGGTAAAAACCAAGTCATTCTCAATGCATTTTTTGCTATTTTTCTAAATTAAGAATAAGAGCAAGAAATCAAGTCGTTTTCAGCGCAATTTCTTGCCATTATTTTAAAGTAGCAGCAAGAAACTTAGTCGTATTAGGTGAAATTTTCCGATATTTTTCTGAAGTAAGAGC
Organism: Apoda limacodes; assembly: GCA_946406115.1. Taxonomy (NCBI): domain Eukaryota; kingdom Metazoa; phylum Arthropoda; class Insecta; order Lepidoptera; family Limacodidae; genus Apoda; species Apoda limacodes. The sequence goes on from OX291546.1 coordinate 16,853,638, forward strand.
ATGAAAACATCTTATTTTAGGTGCAATTTTTTGCTAACCTATATTTGTCGTAATTATAATATAAAAAAAACCAATCAGACGCCTGATTAACATGGAGAAATTGAAATTTGTAAGTATAAAAAATTATTATTGATTCAATTAATTAATAAAATAGATTCCAATTCAAAATAATAGTTGAACTCCGAAACCGAAACCGAACCGATTAAAGGAAAATTGTAAGTTGTTATATAACCTGCTTGTAAATAATTATCATATTGTTTTTAGTTTCGTTTAAAGCTCATCCCAGCATTTATAACGACCTTATACAAAAAGTATAACCTTCAATAGTTTGTTACATCGTTACATCATCCAACATCCTGGAATTAGTTTTTGTAAAGTTTATTAAGCCACTAAGAGCCACACAGCTTTTGATTTGAAATCTTATTTATTGCAATTACGTGCGCGAGCAGTTTAAAATTAGAGAACTGTTCAATACCACAACCTTGTTCTTAGGAAGTCTTGTATCATTATGTAATCAAAGCCCCCAAACCCCTTGGTACGGTAGTAACTAGTAACTTTGTAGTAACTTATAGTTTATTGACTTTAAAAAAAATTATATGATATCCTTTTTTGAGAAATAAAACATTTGTACGTGTAATTACTCTAAGATTTGGGATTTTCCTAAGTTGTGGCCGATATATTCATCAAAATCTTAGGCACCTTTGTTAAAGGAAGCCTGGTTCCATTAAAGCTAATTCTTGAACACTTATAGAACCTGGGAGCTTATTGGGAACAGTATCGAGTACGCCAGACTCAGACTACAGAATTTGAAAGAAAAATGTGCAGGCAGATCTTACTTCTCGAGACATACATTTCTCTTTAAAATTCCCAAGTCCGGTGTACTTGAGATTGTTTCTCATAAGCTCCCTGTGGGCTAAGTGTGAGTTTTTAACTCAACTATCGCGTTCGCGTCAACGAAAGAAATGTATGAAATTAAAGGTGCGCCTCTAGCGGACGTATTTTGAGAGGGTTTTACTCATAGGACTTTTAATGAATACGCGAACGTGGAAGTAGAGTTACAAACACGCAAAAACTCACACTGGACACACTGGTTATTTTTGTAACTTCTAATTGTGATGTGAAGTTACTATATTTGGTTTAAAAATCGAAAATCCGGATTTCTCTTTACGTTTTATCCCCGGGGGAATTATTTTCGACTATTTTCAGAGTCATATCTGTGGTTTTTAAGGGTGCTGAATTCAAAGATTTTACTAGTCTTTTAAAACTCAAGATGGCGGTTACAACATGGCATCCATTTTTTTGGAAAAAAAATCGATATCTTCAAGGTAATTGCTGCCGGTGAAATAGTTTATTTAGGTAAGGTTTAAAATTTTTGCCAAATTCTTGAAACATGAAAAAAAGCCGATTTATTTACTTACTCAGTACCAATGTATTTATCTAACATAACCCTAGAGCTCATTAAGTAGAGTACAAATATATTATTTATTCTTTGTTATCCGTAGAAATAACGACATCGAAAGCTGTCAAAGCTTGTTAGTCGGTTTCAGACCATTTTTGTTACTGGTCTATTTAAGGGCCCTTTTACAGCCCACTTTCGCCGCCATTAGATTTCCTTAATTTTTTCTTCGTAGAAAACGAATTTCTAAAATCCAAATTTTGCAAATATAAAATAGTTTTTATTTTATATTTGCATGTGTGTGTGTGTGTGTGAAAAAATAAATATTTAAGCATCACGAGTTATAATTATGTATGTTATTGTCGTGTAGTTATTAGTATATTATCTGGTAAACAAAAATTTATTAATGTATATTTGTTATGATTGGTTTTTGAAGCACTAACAAATCACGAATATACATAACATTATCAAAAGTTAGTGGTTTAGTAATGTATTTAATAATTATATATCATTAAACACGACATTTATCATTCAAGGTGCTGCGGTCAGAAATATTTAGGGTATCAATTGCTGTGGGGAAGATGTAACGTTAAAGCAATTATTATTTGATGTGTTTATTAAATACTTTATTATTCATAACACAGCAAGTATATCCTCGCAACGCGCGAGTGATACCCCTGGTGTTGCAAGCGTCTATAGGCTACGGTGACCGCTTACCATCAGGCGGACTGTAAGCTTATTTGCTACCTTAGTGGTATAAAAACAAAAGACAGACCTTCACGCATAACGATTGTTCACATAACTATACACATATTTAATTCTTTGAATTACATTTTTATGATTTTTCCAGATTTTTAAAATACGTTGAAAGATAAGAAGGTGAAAGGTAAAAAACAAAATTAACATCTTTAAAGAATCCAAAAATGATGTTCAAACCATTAGGTTAGGCAGTTATTAAACTGCCTGAATATACACCAGGAAAAAGTTACGACAAAAATTAATTATTTACGTGTAGGTAAGACAATTTTTGTTTCGATATTTTATTATACCACTATGTGGGCGTAATTAATATGAATACCCATACCAAATTACAGCTTTCTAGTACTAGTTGTGTCTGAGCTAAGCCGCGAACAGACAGACATACGGACATAGGAGAACTATAAGGGTTCCTTGTTGCCTACGGAACCCTAAAAGCTCCCTGCCAAGGTTCTCTACAAGGACTACAGTTCGGAAAGAAGAAAGAATTTATTAGATCTTTGAAGGGTCGGCAACACGCGAGTGATACCCCTGATGTTGCAAGCGTCCATAGGCTACGCTAACCGCTTACCGTCAGGAGGACCGTCAGCTTGTTTGTTTGAGTGGTATCAAAAAAAATGTCTGGGGTTAATCCCAATTTTGAGGAAATTGTTTTATCTATTTGTTTTTATTGAAAAGTGTATGTAAATAGTAGGTCTAAAAACATTAGCCAAGTCAAAAAAAAAACAATTTTATGTGTAAACTAGCTTGTTCCCGTTACTTCTTCCGCTTGGACTTTTAAAAAAAAGAAAGCTTTTAACAGTTTATGGTTTGTTTACCTATAAAAATATCGGAATTCTTATACAAATTTGCATCCCTATTTTGCCCTCTAGGGGACAATTTTCGAAAAGTGAAGACAATTTCAAGACTCTAGACCCAGTAGTTTGGGCAGTGCGTTAATTTATTAGTCCGTCAGTTGACTCTGTGTTTATATGTATAAGATCTTATTAACTACTCTTGAGGGAACACCTGAAGAATCGTTTGCCATCATTTTTAGAGTGATGTCTGTTTATGTGTGTGCGCTTGTGTGTGTGTGTGTCTATATATATATATATGTATGTAGGTTAGCTTGTTTTGCTCCTTGATATCTCAAGAACCAATAGAACAATATGTCTCGTGATTATATCAATCTATACCCCACTTCATGACTTAAATCTGAAATGAGTTTAAGCAAAATCGGCCCAGCTGTTTGTTTTATATCGCTCATGCGGTACTTGCTACCGAATTAATTTCTAGGATTCCGTACCCAAAGGGTAGTAAGCGGGACCCTATTACTAAGACTCCGCCGTTCGTCCGTCTGTCTGTCACCAGGTTCATGAACCGTGATAGTTAGACAGTTGAAATTTTCTGTCTGTTGCCACTATAACAACATATACTAAAACACAGAATAACATAAATATTTAAGGGGCTGCCAAACAACAAACGTGATTTTTTTGTTCGTTTATGCTCGATATTTATAACGGCAACTGGTAAACGCTTAAAAAATTCACAGAATTAAAATAAAACTAATAAGGTGAGCTCCCATACAACAAACGTGATTTTTTTACAGTTTTTTTAGATAATGGAACGGAACCCTTCGTAGGCGAGTCCGACTCGCACTTGGCCGATTTTTAAGTATCGTATTTCATTTCTTTTCTTGTCTTGACACCAATATAACAGTGATTTTATTGAAGATTTTAATTTGTTAATTTAAGACCACATTTTGGGACAATTTTCTGTAAAATGTTTAAGTAAATTACTTATTTTAGGAAAATGCAGGAGGTTTTATTATCACATTAATTATTTGTACCTTAATTAAGTCTTCTAAATATATAAAATTGTTGAGTCAAAAACAATTAAAGCATTGTAAACTTTGTTGTACTTATAAAGTTGTAAATTAGTTAACTACTATAATTTTGACGATATATAATAAAAATAATAATTGAAATTAGCGCCATAAACTTAATCATGAAGCTGCAATTACAGTTGAGAATTATACCTAATAATAAAAATTTTATTTGCACGTGAAAATGTAAAACTGGGTGTCGTTCATATAAAGACTGCTCACAAAAACCATAGACTAAAAAATATTACAGATATCTAAAAAACTTGCAAACCTATGGTTGTTGAATACAATTTTGGTTTATACTATAAAATCTTATTGTAGTGATTTAAGATTGAAATGCTACAGGGAGGGACAAATTTTTCAATTTTGGGGGCAATAACACGCAAAATTTTTTATTTTCCGTTCAGTTTCAACGTTTAACCAGCCAGAACTCGCAAAATGTATATTCTATGGCTTGTTTGCACGTATTAGTAGCCAAGCAATGAACTAAATTTTAACTTAATTTTAAGTCAATTGTCGCGTACAAATACTAAATTTAATTTTAAGTTGCAAGTAAACGATTTATGATTTAGTAGAAAGTTCTTTTAGATTTGTTCTAATTTTTCGGTTAAGTAACTGCGTCCCCTACCTCCCGACCCGCGCGTCACCTTCGCGCGCCTTTTTCCCCGCGCTCTTTTCGCCGGGGCGTTTGAAACCAAGCAAATTAATATCTTTTAGTTCTCCGTGTAGATGTTTGTTGATAAATTATTATTAACTGACGAAATAGACAGAAAATACGACAATTCAATTTGTGGAACTATATTTACCTACGCTATGACTGTCTCTGGAACTTTAAAAGTGTTTACTATCGCAAAAAAACAAACAAAGCAGAAAGTGATTACAAGTTGCAAGTCCGTCCATTTTGTGCGGTTTACTAAATTCACGTGCGAACGCTAAAGTCCTCATTATTTAGTTAAGATTAAGTTTAAATTTACTTTTCTACTTAATCACTATATGCACTATATGCATATAGTGAACCAGCTATTAGAGAAAAGTATACCATAGAATGAAGCGCACGATAGAAATTGCAACTCTTAGTTCAATGTAAGAAATAACTAAGCGGAAAGCGTGAGCCAGTATCTAATTTTAAATTATATAAGTTTATATATCGTATAATTTGAATAACTTATGTTTATATATTTCTTTATCTTTATATATAAATATGTTAAGTGTGTAAATTTATTTTGATATGGATTTATGTAAATAATCTAATAAATAAATATTAGATTATATTGTTTTTATGAATCGACCTTTTCAATGTTGCCGGCAAAAAATGCCCTCGAGCATTGAGTTCCCATTTGTACAAGTGTTCCATAATTATTATTAAAAAAAAAAAAATTATAATATAGATGTGCCAATCTTATAAGAAAAGAATATCTATTTAAAATACCTTTCAGCAACAGCTTAATGTCCTTTTGATAGCAAACAATGAAAAACTTTGCCATTAATAATTCTATTCTGAATATTCCCTTAAAAAACAAATACAACAGACTTTTCATTTAAGTCAAAATTGCATATATAGTTTAATAAAATATAGTACAAATAAAATTAATCTTTATATAATATAAAATTATAATCAAATTAAAACTGCATACAGGTATCATTTTAGATGAAAAATACATTAATGTTGATCCTTTTTTTTAACAGTTTCTTAATCAACTTATATTGATATCGTCAAAAAGATTTACATTAATACATGCGGATTATTGCATTATTTAAAAAAAAATTATTAAATTAATTTTAGAATAAAAAATATTAAAGATCACTTACTTTTCCAAGCGATCCCCTAGTTTGTCGGAGAGATGGTTGTCCTTGGGCTTGGTGAGATCAGAGTCGTAAAGATCCCTCTTGTATCCTCGCCAAAAAGTAGGCATCATCCAGAAGAACCATGTTTTAGACAAAAAATTTGCTCTTTTGTAATTATTTGTTTTCTTCTCGCGATTCTTCGGAGGAATTTTCTTTATGTCACTCGAATCCTTATTACCACTAACCATTTTTATTATTTTATTTTTACTTTTATCCACAAATATTAAAAATATTAGCAAAAAGTTTTTTTACACCGAGTTATTGCGTTAGTAAAAATTCGCAAAAACACTACAGTGCAACATTATTTTTTTTTAAGAGTTGAATGGTACGAGCGCCAACCGGGATGCGCCTGCGTTCAGCACCTAAGCTGCAATCGATACGGAGCGAATGCTGGCCTCCCTTCTACTAGTGGCGCGCGCGCTGCCTATAGCGTTTATGTAGGAGTGGAAAACTAGCGCACTGTGGTTCATTAATCTTGATACGTCAGATTCAAAATAGGTTTTCGATGGAAGCAATTAATTATTTATACAGCTTCTTTAGTGACAACCTATGAGTTTCATGCCCATTAGAAACAGTAATTTGGTGTAATATTTTTGTAGAAACACAATCCGTTTTCGGCGACACTACTGACTAAATATTATAATCACAATGACAAATAATTTGCTATGATGACTAATATTAAATTTTAAATTACTACCTAATGTATTATTTTGTCTGCCTTTCGTATAAAAAACCCCAGTAGGTTTTATCATGCATTATATTATTAACAGCACTCAAATTCTGCATATATTTTGTTAAAATGTCTTGCGGTAAATCAGCACCCTATATTTTTCTACTAAATTACTTTCTAAACGGATGACTTTGTAGTAACTTAGGGTTCCGTAGTATGTCTTCTCAGTCGATATTATTTTTGAAAATTCAAATATATTATGAATATCGCAAAAACTGGGCACAGAGTTTGTTTAGAAAAATTTTCCTTCTACCTTTTCTTTATAAATATTGAAACACACGGTTGATAATTTTGAGAGGGGGGAACCTAAATAAGCATAACTAAATTCTATGTTTGGGGAAGCCATCCTTTTTTTTATCTTAATATCACTTCTAAACTCTATGGTGGTATACGTATGTAATCTTACCTCTCCTTCATCAAAATTAATCAAAATATGGCAAAAGTATAAGGCTGTGACAGACGTACCAATGGATATACATTGCGAAAATATAAGAGGTTTTATAAAAATATATAGAGGTTAATGAATAAAACATGTTGGCTCATTTGTTTTATGTTATGGTTTTTAAATAAAATTAAAAGAAAATAAAAACTAACTCTAGAAACTAACCAAACGGCATATAGAACTTTTTATTATTTTATTAATAACTGAAACATGGCCCATTACAATTAGTATTATTATTTTATTAATAACTGAAACATGGCCCATTATAATTAGTATTATTACCCACAGAGTGGCACTGCATAAAAAAAAAACAGCAACTTAAAATAATAATTTATAATATAAAAATGAACTCAATCCATACTAATATAAATGCGAAAGTAACTATGTCTGTCTGTCTGTCTGTTACCTCTTTAAGCTTAAACCGCTTTACCGATTGAGATGAAATTTAGCATGAAGATAGTTTGATTTCCGAGAAAGGACATAGGCTACCTAAAAACGTCACGTGTGAGTCGGTTGTTTTTCCTATAATTGAGGAGTTGCCGTTAAAATACTATACCGATGACCAAATTTAGGGTGGGTGGATACGCGGGCAAATTAGGCATGGAGATAGTTTGGATCCTGGCCTCCTGGGGAAGGTCAAAGGCTACTTGAAAACGTCATGTGTGAGTCGATTTTTTTTCTATATTTGAGGAGTTACCGTTGAAATCCTACATCGATCACCGAATTTAGAGCGGATGGAACCGCGGGCAAGAGCTAGTGCTTTAATCATTCAGTGGCTATTTTTGAATAAAACGTGGTCTCACTTAAAAACTGAGAAAAATACCCTTTCCTATATTTAACGTGAACATTTTTATATCTAAATATCTTAATGATTTTAAAAAAATGCCCCAATGCTCATTGCAGGCCAGCAGCGTCATCGCGGCGCCGACTTAAAATTTTTGACAAAATGAATTAACAAGTTTTAGTTCTGGCAAGTTCATCCTCTTGTTTAAACTATATGGCCTATCAAAGTCATGCCTATTCTTGCCTCTAGAAAAAAAAATATAGTAATGAATGACTGTAAACAAATATTTACCTTCTTTTAACTCCATTAACACGAAAAAGTTTATCTTAGCACTAAAGTAGGTAAACTTTTAAGTGTCATAAAAATAATTGTATTATATGAGTGCAGATTCGCCTCACGTTGCCCCAGCCGTCCCGGCTACAGCCTCTTTTTTCTAAGTAAAAACCTGTGTCCATAAGTTTTTCCTAAGCAAACTACGCTTATTCAATGTGATGTAACGAGCTTTACAACTTACAATTATTCAGTTCATAACTTGTTATAAAATCTATTTGATAGTATTCAAGTATAAAAAAAAAAAATTTTTCGAGACCCTTTAAAAAAATTGTTAAATCTAGTTAGTCTTACATAAATTTTAGTCACAAATTTAGGTGACAGAATCCCACATCTCGTAAATTGTTTAAACTTAACTTCTGTTTGTAAAAACTAAAATTTTGCCGTATTTTTTTTTATTAATTTGCAGTCATCATTTTAAAAGGAAAATCTTACTTCTTGCCAAAATTCATGATTCTAGGTAAACGGTAAGTACCCCATAGGTTTTGATTTATTTGTGTCACAATATGCGACAAAAATGACCCTTTTTTGGCATAGTACTTCTAAGTTAATTCACTAAGAATTAACTAAGTAATTATGGGAATTAATGACAGACGGGTAACTTATGGAAAGTGTTAGAACTTACTTCATATTTACATTACCTGTACCTGTATAAACATATATATATATATATACAGTGTGTTTTTTTTTTGAAAATAAGCCATTGTAGAATTGCGAACAATGTAAGGGGATTTTTAACATTTTATCATTAAGCTCGTGGCAAGACGAAGAGCAGATGAAGTTATACATACATACATACATACTATTATTATTATTATGATTGAGAACCAAAATTGCCTAATTCTTTGTAATCCCTCGTCTCTTGGGGTCGGCTACCTAACTCAAGGTACCGACCGATACTGGTTTTAGTACAAAGCGAATCCAGAGTGGTTTAATTAAACCCAATCTCAGGTCAGGTTTTTATCAGGTTCATGACTAACTCGACGACAGTTTTGAACCGAAGTCTGACTGTAATCATATAACTTCAATCAAAATTACCTTATATGAGTAAGCTTCAGCCAGTAATTTAGTGCAATCATCGTTTCTAAGTTGGATTGTGACCCCTAGTGAAGTGCTAACGCTACAATGCCGTCACGTTCATTTCCTGGACTTCATTGTTTAATGCATAATAATTTTAAGAACCCGACTGCACTAAAAAGAAGTAAACAAGTGCTTCTAATACATACCAAATATTTAAGTATACGCAGTCGGAACTTATATTAAAGCACTACTATGGGCGCGTTCGTCTTGGGATTAAGAGTTCCCACGATTGATACTTTTCACACTTTTGATCACGCCAGTATTGCCACCGACACCTATCGTTTGTGTAGCTTTGAAACGTTACTAAAAAATTTTGGTTGCAAAACGAACGGTAGACTTACACACACTACCATAAACAATGAATATGTATAGGCAGTTTGACAGATTACCCCACCTCCAGGTTCCAAAGTTTCATATTTCGATGGCAAAAGTGACAAAAATAACAAAAATATCGGATAAGTACGCATGAGAGCTTGCTACAGAAGATACAAAAATTTTGATATTCTTGACACCAATGCAAAACAATGACAGATGACAAAGTAAACGAAAATAATGATTCTGCATCCCAAAACGAACGTTCCTTTTATTGTGAGCAATCTGTACTACTATTTGTTCTTGCATTTAAATGAGTCCCGCCTTCATGTAGTTAAATGTTTGGTATGTTTTAGGTGCACCTGTTTACATATTTTTAGTGCAGCCGGGTTATCAAAATATTGAAAAATTTAAAAATGTAGATATGTATGAAATGTATAAACGGCGAGGTGCAGTTTAAACCGATCTCACTTCGTTGTCGCAGAGGTTCCATTCGAACTTTTTTATTTGATCTGTCAACCATGATACGGTACGGTTACCGGTACGTCTCAGTATAAGGGGACCACAGCGCCTCACCACACTTTTGTCACCTATTTTTCGTAAAGATGACTTACTTATTGTATTCTAAGTATGTACTTTGATAACAGTAATTAGGTGCATACAATACAATATCAAAAACATATCGTTACACGATAAAAATTTCAATATATGGAACTTAGGATTAACGATACCGCTTCGCACTTGGCCTGCTTATTGTTGTTCAACTAACATAACTTGACATGGAATTTTCCACTTATCCTCGTCATCATTTGCGAAAGTTTAAACAACTGATTAATATTAGTAACTATGAATACCTACTTGTCAATTTCTGACTTAAACAAATGGAGAAAGTTTCATATCAATTTAACATTGACGGAGAAGTACCTACAAATGTTAATAAACAAAACATTAAACACAAAGTGAGTGGATCACGAGCTTTTAAAAGAAAAACATTTAAAAGTATCAGATTTACTTACATTTAATTGGCAAAGATATAATTCGATCTGCTAAGAAGATCCAACTGAGATTAAATTATTGTGTTCTACGAGATATAGCTCAAATCTTGTGAAAACATAATTAACGTACCTACCACTGTTTGATATAAAAATCCCTTATTTATAATGTTTTGGCGAAGAAATCTTCATAGTTCAAAGAAGGTGATAACACTTTACAACTTTGGCATATGTTCATATATATGTATAAATAGTCGTGATATATATTTTAAGCCCCACAAAAGTATTATTGATGCCATGAAGTATAATTAATTCTTGTATTTCAATGACTCCCTCGCAGCCTAGTTGGTAGTGTGACGGACTGCCATGCTGAGGGTGTGGGTTCGATTCCCGCACTGGACAAGCATTTGTGTTTGTCTTGAGTCTGGGTGTACTTATGTATGATATGTATGTATTTACAAAAAAAAAGTAAAATATATGTATTTATATCCGTTGTCTGGTACTCTTAACAGAAGCTTTGCTTACTTTGGGGCTAGACGGCGCTGTGTTTAATGTCCAAAAATATTTATTTATTTATTTATTATTCAATGAAAATATCAATGAGTTGAGATCTAGCTGCATTCTTCACGCATGTGCGTCGTCCTTGTCTTTACTCAAGTACCACTGCCTCATAATTATTTTTTTCTTTAGGCATCATTAAAAAACAAAACACAATATCTTTATTCGACATGAGATATTTTGAGCATCTTCTTACTTATAATTACCTATTAATTATCCACTAATAAACTAAGTAAATACTTACCTCTAGGATAAAGGGAGTTACTGAGCACTAAGCAGGCCGAGGCGTACGGAAAAAGTACTTATGAACTCGTATATTCGTAGTATATAGATTGAACTGGTTATCCTTGGACAGCTTTTGCAAGAGTACCCCTATCTACATAAATACCTCGGGCAGCACTTGACATGCCTCAATCACGCCACGACATCAAGGTCTGTTTGAAGTGGCAACACCCACAAGCCAAGGAAGTTACAATAACATTGATGATGTCAATAAGATGATTGACATATTATTAATGATTTGACTCAGTAAAAATAAATAGTTAAAGTGGTCTATATTTTTAGTTTTGGTGTATCGCTACTCCTACGTACGGCTTCACCCGCATGTAAACTCTCTTTCTTTCTGTCCTTTCTCACAAGATCGGAAGATTTTTATTTTTTAACTGACTTCAAAAAGTATGCGGTTCTCAATTCGACTCTATATATATATATATATATATATATGTGTGTATATTTTTTTATGGATGTTCAGCCATAACTTTTTTGTTTATGAACCGATTTTCGTGATTTTTGTTCGACAGGATATACTTGCGAATTGGTCCCATATTAATGTAGTGAATTTAAAAGTAAAACTATTGGTCTAAAAAAATATTTGGTGTTAATTTGGAACTGGTGAAACCCCTTTTATGTTGATGATTGAATAAAATTTTGATACGAGTATAGATGTTTCTAGGGTACGGAAAAAGCAATTCGTCACTCAAAAGTAAAAAATAAACTTTTAATAACAAAAAAAAACCACCGGCTTCAAAAAGATGCACTAAAAACTATGATCTGTATTACAGTTTGAAGTTGGTGTCTATGTACCTTACAGACTTCGCTTGCATGAAACCAACTTTAAACTGTAATACAGATCAGAGTTTTGAATTATTTTTACCTTTTTAGTGCATCTTTTGGAAGCCGGTTGTTTTTTTTTTGTTAAAAAGTTTTTTTTAATTTTACTCCTTTCCAAAATTTATTAAAGTAAAGACCTTAATATAAGTATTGTATAGTTTAAAGATTTTCTTTTAAGTTTAAACCGTTATTCCCATTTTTAAATTAATAAGTCTAAATAAATTTTAAAGGTTAAGATCTGGTGTGAAATGGTTTATAGTAAGTATAAAGAATTCAAATCTGAACTTTCTCTAACAAACTATTGACCAATTTGTATGCCCGTAGAGGTTAAATTATAAAATATAGATATATGTTTTATTAAATAGATAGATGTATTTTTTAGTAAAGCCGTGCCGACAACGTCTTCAAGTGGACGTAGCTTTTGTGGTGGTGTTATAACTTGATTTCATTCAGGAGATGCGGTTCCACTATGTTTCGTTATAATGTGTGTGTGAGTACAATTTTGATACAAGGCAACATTTATGTCATGAACATTTGTGTTTTTCTTGAGACTGGGTGTTTTTTATGTATAATATGTATGTATTTACAAAAAAGTATATATATAATATAACTCTATGTATTTGTATCCGTTGTCTGGTATCTATAGTCCAAGCTTTGCTTGCCTGTAGTTTGGGAGTGTACAATGTCCAAAAATAGTAATTTATATTTCAAGTACTTTTGAAAAGTAATAACAGATGGCGCTATTTTTCCTACTATGGAAAATAGAACTTGTACAAACATTCACTTGACCATCTTTACTTTTTATATCAATGCAAAAAGGCTATTAGAATGAATCTTTATATCAATGGTTCTAAAACTTTTTATCATAAAAGACCATTGAACCTAATTTGATTTTGCTCATTCAAGTAGGTAAGTATTGCTTATTTTTGCCATGATAATTTTTAAATGCACGCTATACTTTGTTGGAACTTTATTGATATTTTGTTCTTTTCGTACTGTTTTTAAAAAGAACGAATTATCCGGGGCACAAATAAAACCTGTGTTTAATTTATTTTCATTGATTTTCGCCTTAGTTGAAAAACACTACCTTAACTACAGCAACCTTTGCCCCGACGTGAAGTACTGCTTCGCTCTGTTGAGTACACCGAGATTTTTGGACGCCAGATTCACCTTGTCTTGTTCTCGGAACGAACATCGCTGGAGATGTCAACACCGAGGATCCCAATGCTCTTGGGGATGGAGGGTGAGTGTTCTGAAATTGTGGAACCACAGTAAATGGGGTTTTCTTAGCGGTGAACGCGCAGACTTACACACTTTCGTTGTAAGGTTGAATCGGACCAAGTTTTTCCGTCCCCAGTCATAGACCCTGGACAGAATGGTCTCGATTTGAGACAAGTTCTTCGCGCTTTTCCTCCACAACAAAACGAGGGACCATGCTTGTACGGGCCGGGTAATAAGCGTCTCCAGTGTTGTCATCTGCATAGCATTGTATGTAGTTGATGTCCAACATGTCACGATATGCAGTAGGAGACAGCACAGAGCCTTGCAAGTGGCCCCCATCCGGGTAGCATTAATGTCCATACTATCAGAGCAACTACCGTCAACTACGGCTCGTATGTATCTGTCGAACAAAAAGCTAGCCACTCATTTGCACAAGCCCTCGGGCACTCCGTAAAATGGCCACTTCTATGGAACAGGCTCGTCAGTACAGGACATAACTCAGGACCACACTGTATAAGCACCACTGCTGGTATACCATCTGGCCCTCTCGATTTATGAACGTCTAGAGAAAGCAACGCCTGCCGTACCTCCCGCTGTGTAATGCAGATTTCCGGCATGCTCTTACCGCACAACGGTATAGTAGGCGGCACAGTGCCTTCATCGTTCATATTCATATTCATATTCATAACTATATAGCAGTACTAGCATTGTTTTGCTATAGATATGGATTGTTTTGCTCTCTGACTCAGCAAACGTTTTTCCTTTGTTGAAATAATGGCGCACCACCTAATATATATTAAAGATCACAGCATAGACAAACTAAAATTCCCCGCCGTGTTTACAACAACTTCCCACAATTTCATTACAATCGGATGAATGGTTAACCCTTATTGCGCGAGTCCGACTGGCACTTGACCGGTTTTGTTTCTCGCACACAAACCTTGTCCTGACAATTACAAACGAAACAAAAAACCATTTAAATTGTAAACACTGAAATCCGGCATCCAAACCAAAACTCAATGTGAATTTTGACTTCTCAGTAGATATTTCTTTAGTTGAAACTTAACTTCACCAATCTTCTCAAGATTTAGTAAACCTAAGAGTCAATAGGTTGGATGATGTCATCATCATGTGACAAGACCCTGTGAATAACATAACGATTATTGTTATTAGTTCAATTGCACTCATACATTGTAAATTATTCAGTTTAAAGTTGGTATGTGTAAACAAGAATTCATTACTCATATCCTTTCACTTATCCTCTCTCTATTTTAAATTATTGGATCCTTGGACGTAGGGTATTTTTGAACAGGAAAAATATTATGCCAAAATGTCCATTTTAAACCACTAAGGTGGCAAACAAGCTTGCGGACCGCCTGATGGTAAGCGGTCACCGCAGCTTATGGAAGCTTGCAACACCTGAGGCATCACTCGCGCGTTGCCAACCCTTCAAAAATTAAATAACTTCTTTCTTGAAGAACCCCATACTGTAGTCTTTAGAGAAAATCTTTTCAGGGGGCTACCCACAACCTAATCGCGGGAGGAAGTTCCTATGAAACCGCCCTTGGTCCTCTAGCAATCAAACTGGACTTTGTAGTTCAAATTTTGATAGCCTGAAGAAAAGAACCCTATTAGACTAAGCTTTTTTATTGATATTATCAAAGAAAATAATTACTAGTGTTCTATGGTGAAAATTGACGAAAGTTGTAGTACCCTTATTCCTAAATTTGCCATTTGAAAAATTAGGTGATTTTAGTCAGTTGTTGCACGTAAATTATCTAAAATTGAAATATAACGTTTAAAAAACAGCTAACGTTTGATTTTTGATTATTTACTTCAAAAAATAATATTTCTTAACTTTGACGATGCAAAAGTGATTGTAAAATCCTTATTTGAATTAAACATTTTGACTTTGACTTTGACTTTGAAACATATTTGAAATGTGCTTTTTACATACAAAATGAACATTTTAATTATCGAATGGTGGCGCTAATTAGGTATGGTTAGCCCCTTAAAATTTTGTACCTATGCAATTTGCAATAACTTTAATCTTAAGTAGTTTTTTACCAGACTTTAAACAGACTCTGTCTAAGTACTTTACACATCAAGCAGCAAAAACTTTCGCTTCGATGATTCATGCTACTTGTTTCCTCACAGAACCTAAGAAACATATAAATAGAAAACAAGTTAGGGCCCGTCCATATTTGCAAAGCTAACCTCACGCAGAAGGTTGTTCTGGCTACGAGAAAAATTGTGTTAAATGTGACGTAGTAAATGTGAGGTTCCGGTGATGTATGGCGACATTGTATCGTAATTGTGATGTGCAGCAGGGTCACAATTTGGGCGACTACAATGCGATCGGGCCACACAATAGCTTTATTGACAGACCACATGACATAGGTCACGCTCGAATCCCGAATCTAGAGAACGTAATAATCGAATTTACGTACCTACTAATGCGTAGGAGTAACAATATTTAATAAAAAAAAAAACGGGGTGCACTCCGGGAGTGCCGGCAGAAGTGAAAACATACTCGCTATTTACTTCCCATCACTTCTTATCCATATTTATTTATTAAAAATAATAACCTTTGTTTATTTACTTTTTTGACGTTGTATATTTGACAGCTCAATCTGTCATAGAATTAAAATCCCATATCCAACCTCCCTGTACTACTCATAATCGCCATATACTAAAAATAAAAACTAACCTAATGTAAATAAAGGTCATGTGTCCTAACGCGAGTGACATCTTACGAATTTTCGATCAGGACACGTGACCTGACGCGAGTTTAACAGTTTTTACCCATCACAAAAAAAGTGCACAGCGCCGCTAAAGAAGTTTTCACTTCAAAAATATCTTTTTTCATATATGTAAGCATAAAAGGAAAGTTGCTTCCTATGTAGGATATCTAAATCTATTATAACATAATAAAGCTGAAGAATTTTTACCGGTCGGCCGGTAATCGGATTTGAAACATCCTTTTATGCGTTTGATAGCCCAATTCGTATTACGGTGGTGATACTTGCACTCTGCTGCGAAAAGTTTATGTGGTTTGCACAAAGGTTTCCTGGTCACGAACCTTGGCTTGGGCAACCGCTCTTAGAACTAAATCTGAATCCGTTTCGAACAGCTAAGGCGTTCTGACGAGGTGGTAAAATTCAGTTTGTATAATTGTTTTTTTTAATCGGATTGTATTTTTGCACAAAAATCTCAATTACTTGGAGACGCCAGACACGAACAGCCAGTATGTATATGACAACCAAGTGAAAACTAAAGGTGATACAGAGGTATAATTTTTAGGATGGCTACTTTCAGCTGTATAGGGGAATTGGTATTCAAAGGGTGTTCAAATTTAAAGACAAAGGTTAGCAAATACAATTTAATATATCAAAAACTACTTGCCCTACGAAGCTGAAATTCAACAGGTAAATCAATAAGGTCCGTTCAATAAAAGGAATATGCGAAAGCGCCGAATTACAATACTTTTACATAATTTATTATTATTATTTATATCTATATATAATTTATGTAAGTAATTAATTTTGACTCGGTGCATTAGCCGTTGAATCAAAGTTTCGTTAAAGTAATTTATGGCTGAGATTCACAATTGAACCGGTGGGAGACGCTGCAAATATCTAGGACTTCGGCTTTTATTGCAATTTTTTTTTAAGGTTATTGATCTACAATGCATATCGAAAAACCTTTTGCTGAACCCGCTAATTGCAAGCAAGCCATCGTTCAGACAGGACAACGTCTGACGGGTCCGCTAGTACCTACCTTTATTATAATTATACTAGCTCACCGGGCAGACGTTGTCATTATTATTATACTTTATTGCATCAACATAAAAAATTTACAAACAAAACATATTTACAAATAGAGAAAAACAAAAGGCGGTCTTATCGCTTTAAAGCGATCTCTTCCAGACAACCTTTGGGTAGAGGAAATAATAAAGTTAAACAAAGTATAGTAGGTGTGTTTCGATACAGTTATTAAGAAGTATATATATAATACAATAATGCATATAAAATAAATAATTACACATAAATAACATATATGAATAATGTATGTATAAATATACATAAATAGAAGTACATATATAAATACACATGTATGTATAAATATAATTATAATAGTACTACGTATAAGTAAATATATATAAACAAATATAGGTAGTGATGTTATTTTAGTGCTTCAAGTAATGAGCAATAATAAGATTTTTAAATATTGCCTTCGATTTTGCTCTTTTTATTTCTAAAGGTAAAGCGTTCCATAATCTAACAGCCTTTACAGTAAAAGAATCATTATAAAATTTTGAGGAATGCAAAGGAATTTCTAGCATCCAGCGTGTAGTCTCTCGAAGAGAAGTATTTCCGATAAAATTAAAACGTTTCTTTAAGTATACTGGTGTGTTTGAATTGAACAGGACGTTATATAGAAGAAAGAGAACATGAGCATCCCGGCGAAGTCGAATTGGGAGCCACTTGAGCTTTGATCTGAATTCGGAAATATGGTTGTACTTACGTAGACCAAATATGAGTCTAATGCAGAAGCTTTGAAGTCGCTCAAGTTTATTAAGCTGCTCCTCGGTAAGGTCAATATAACTAGCATTAGCATAATCGAGAATAGGCAGAAGAAGAGATTTCGCAAGAGCAATTTTAGTGGGAATTGGTAAAAAATTGCGCAATCTGCCTAAAGATTTAGCTGAAGCAAATATTTTCTTGCTAACTTCCTTTATTTGCGAACCCCAAGATAGTGTTCGATCGATAAATATACCCAGGTTTTTAACTGTATCTTTGTAAGGGATAGAAACTCCGTTCACAGTTACTAATGGGAGTTCGTTCAATATTGGATATAAGTCTCGAACTGCCTACGATGATTGCTTGTGTTTTCGTAGGATTAACAATGAGGCCATAGGATTCACTCCATTTAACAATTTGATCAAGGTCTCGATTAATTATTGAGATAGCGTTTGTCAATTCACTAATAGGAGTTTGTGTGTAAATCTGAAGATCGCATGATACCGACTGCAGCGCCATCTACCGGGCTAATTTGTGAATCTAAACCATCCAGGGCGCCACCCACAGGCATACAAAAAAAATCATTGAAATCGGTCCAACCGTTTAGGAGGAGTACAGTGACATACACACGTACAGTAGAATTATATATATAAGGATATAGGTCAAATCATATTTTGGAATATTTTTATTTTGTTTTGTTGATACTTTATTAATGCTTTGTAAATGATCCACGATTTATTTTTAAATAAACAAAACTAGTTTGTAAATTATAGAATTACAAACTTTCGATTAATATATAGAAAATAAACTAATTTATGACAACACTTTGGAGTTTGCGATTCAAAAGGAAATAACGAACTTATCTCAACTTGGGTTAACACAACTTTTAACTGGTTAAAAGTTAAGTTTGGCATTGGAGACTTGTTGTCTTAATTCTTCTGGTGTCAGGGAAATATCTTTGTAGCTTGTATCCTCATTTTTCAAACAAAACAGAAATGCTATGTAGTTTTATTCTTAATTAAAATTAACACGGTTAAGTATTTGTCCCGAAATTTGTTTCTGACCAGTCATTGTATTGTTTTTTTTTTCATCATCGGGTTAATTTAAAACGTCAATGTTCGAACAGTGAATTACTTTGCCTCACTAGTGAGCAAAATTTGATTTTGCTCACTGAATTTCTACAGCATAACTATCCTTTTCGTGCTGGTGAGGTGAAAAATGTTTTATTTATTTTGTTGTATTCAGCATGAGGTGAATGTAGAATTGCATTATAGTAGGTATAAATTTTGAGTTCTAACAATTTAATATATATCTTAATTACTTAAGTAGAAACTGCATACATATCTATTAAGATACAAACAAATTAATTCAAATAAATATTGAAACAGTTCTTTAACATTGCTTTTATTCCACAATATGTTGAAATTTCAATATGAAGAGCTTAGTAATGTACCCGTCGGTAAACTTGACTTAATACTCTGATTAATTTATTATCTTTTTATGGTTTCGCAATAAAAACAATTGTTCAAAAACTAAACAATCATTTAGCGTAAAAGACGAAACTATCATTATAATAGTAAGCGTAAGTTACATCAACATTCTCGAAAAAAATCTGTGCATAAATGTGTGCTTGTAGTATTTTGCTTATTTACACCCTCGCTCCAGTGGGATAGTTGAGGCACAGCGAGAGCTTATTCTGAAAAGTATCGAGTATTCCAGACACTTGAATTCGGGGGTGAAATGTATGCAAGTACTTTGACTAGACTCGAGAGAAATCTACCCGTCGGTAAACTCGAATGAATTCTCTTATTTATTTATTGTCTTTTTAGGGCAATGGTTCAGCCTCAGTTCAGCTTCGACTAAGCTTAAGTGACCTCAAAATGCTCGAAAAAAACTATGCATAATATGTGCTTGTACTATTTTATTAATTTATTTATACTCTCGCTAAAGTTGCGGGAGACAGGGCCGAGAGAGCTTATTCCGAAAAGTCTCTTGTACGCCAGACCCGTAAATTCCGGAGTAAAATAAATACAAGTCTCGAGACTCGAGAGGTAAGACCCAAATAATTAAATTTTCTCTCTAATAGCCTAGTCTGTAATTTTTCGATATGAGCTCCTGTGTCATAAGTTTAAGGCTGGATTTAGTGCTCTACCGACACAGGAGCTCGAATGCCGGTCGTGAGTAGGTGCAACAAATGCAGCACTAAAGTCGTTTAAACATTTTTAATATCTGTCTCATATACTTTTTATCTTGTGCATAATGTGACTTTTTTTTCACAGGGGCAGGGCCACCTATAACTAAAAGATATTTTTTTCACGTAGGTAAGTTAGTTTCAGAGATGTTACAAGAAATATCTTTATTAGGCTTGCAACAATATTCAACTACTACTAGGTATCCGGCTTATTTGGCTTTTTTTGTCCCTTTCTGCCGAATACTGAATATCTAGGTACTATTCAGCCGAAAACCGAATACTTACGATTTTCCGCTGTAGTAAGATGATTGGCAAAATAAAAAGATCGTTTTTTTTATGATAATATATTTTCTTCTAATCAATAAAATATTCGTGTATTATCAACTTCAGTACTATAGACGAGTTCTTTTTAGAGGCCATAATTGATTACTATTCTATTAGGCTTTCACATTTTTACTTTTAAAGTTTTAAAAGTAAAATCAAAACGAAGAAAACACGGAAATATTCGTATTTACTATGATATAGCGATGTTATTTTAGTGCTTCAAGTAATGAGCAATAATAAGATTTTTAAATATTGCCTTCGATTTTGCTCTTTTTATTTCTAAAGGTAAAGCGTTCCATAATCTAACAGCCTTTACAGTAAAAGAATCATTATAAAATTTTGAGGAATGCAAAGGAATTTCTAGCATCCAGCGTGTAGTCTCTCGAAGAGAAGTATTTCCGATAAAATTAAAACGTTTCTTTAAGTATACTGGTGTGTTTGAATTGAACAGGACGTTATATAGAAGAAAGAGAACATGAGCATCCCGGCGAAGTCGAATTGGGAGCCACTTGAGCTTTGATCTGAATTCGGAAATATGGTTGTACTTACGTAGACCAAATATGAGTCTAATGCAGAAGCTTTGAAGTCGCTCAAGTTTATTAAGCTGCTCCTCGGTAAGGTCAATATAACTAGCATTAGCATAATCGAGAATAGGCAGAAGAAGAGATTTCGCAAGAGCAATTTTAGTGGGAATTGGTAAAAAATTGCGCAATCTGCCTAAAGATTTAGCTGAAGCAAATATTTTCTTGCTAACTTCCTTTATTTGCGAACCCCAAGATAGTGTTCGATCGATAAATATACCCAGGTTTTTAACTGTATCTTTGTAAGGGATAGAAACTCCGTTCACAGTTACTAATGGGAGTTCGTTCAATATTGGATATAAGTCTCGAACTGCCTACGATGATTGCTTGTGTTTTCGTAGGATTAACAATGAGGCCATAGGATTCACTCCATTTAACAATTTGATCAAGGTCTCGATTAATTATTGAGATAGCGTTTGTCAATTCACTAATAGGAGTTTGTGTGTAAATCTGAAGATCGCATGATACCGACTGCAGCGCCATCTACCGGGCTAATTTGTGAATCTAAACCATCCAGGGCGCCACCCACAGGCATACAAAAAAAATCATTGAAATCGGTCCAACCGTTTAGGAGGAGTACAGTGACATACACACGTACAGTAGAATTATATATATAAGGATATAGGTCAAATCATATTTTGGAATATTTTTATTTTGTTTTGTTGATACTTTATTAATGCTTTGTAAATGATCCACGATTTATTTTTAAATAAACAAAACTAGTTTGTAAATTATAGAATTACAAACTTTCGATTAATATATAGAAAATAAACTAATTTATGACAACACTTTGGAGTTTGCGATTCAAAAGGAAATAACGAACTTATCTCAACTTGGGTTAACACAACTTTTAACTGGTTAAAAGTTAAGTTTGGCATTGGAGACTTGTTGTCTTAATTCTTCTGGTGTCAGGGAAATATCTTTGTAGCTTGTATCCTCATTTTTCAAACAAAACAGAAATGCTATGTAGTTTTATTCTTAATTAAAATTAACACGGTTAAGTATTTGTCCCGAAATTTGTTTCTGACCAGTCATTGTATTGTTTTTTTTTTCATCATCGGGTTAATTTAAAACGTCAATGTTCGAACAGTGAATTACTTTGCCTCACTAGTGAGCAAAATTTGATTTTGCTCACTGAATTTCTACAGCATAACTATCCTTTTCGTGCTGGTGAGGTGAAAAATGTTTTATTTATTTTGTTGTACTCAGCATGAGGTGGATGTAGAATTGCATTATAGTAGGTATAAATTTTGAGTTCTAACAATTTAATATATATCTTAATTACTTAAGTAGAAACTGCATACATATCTATTAAGATACAAACAAATTAATTCAAATAAATATTGAAACAGTTCTTTAACATTGCTTTTATTCCACAATATGTTGAAATTTCAATATGAAGAGCTTAGTAATGTACCCGTCGGTAAACTTGACTTAATACTCTGATTAATTTATTATCTTTTTATGGTTTCGCAATAAAAACAATTGTTCAAAAACTAAACAATCATTTAGCGTAAAAGACGAAACTATCATTATAATAGTAAGCGTAAGTTACATCAACATTCTCGAAAAAAATCTGTGCATAAATGTGTGCTTGTAGTATTTTGCTTATTTACACCCTCGCTCCAGTGGGATAGTTAAGGCACAGCGAGAGCTTATTCTGAAAAGTATCGAGTATTCCAGACACTTGAATTCGGGGGTGAAATGTATGCAAGTACTTTGACTAGACTCGAGAGAAATCTACCCGTCGGTAAACTCGAATGAATTCTCTTATTTATTTATTGTCTTTTTAGGGCAATGGTTCAGCCTCAGTTCAGCTTCGACTAAGCTTAAGTGACCTCAAAATGCTCGAAAAAAACTATGCATAATATGTGCTTGTACTATTTTATTAATTTATTTATACTCTCGCTAAAGTGGCGGGAGACAGGGCCGAGAGAGCTTATTCCGAAATGTCTCTTGTACGCCAGACCCGTAAATTCCGGAGTAAAATAAATACAAGTCTCGAGACTCGAGAGGTAAGACCCAAATAATTAAATTTTCTCTCTAATAGCCTAGTCTGTAATTTTTCGATATGAGCTCCTGTGTCATAAGTTTAAGGCTGGATTTAGTGCTCTACCGACACAGAATGCCGGTCGTGCGTAGTTGCAACAAATGCAGCACTAAAGTCGTTTAAACATTTTTAATATCTGTCTCATATACTTTTTATCTTGTGCATAATGTGACTTTTGTTTCACAGGGGCAGGGCCACCTATAACTAACAGATATTTTTTTCACATAGGTAAGTTAGTTTCAGAGATGTTACAAGAAATATCTTTATTAGGCTTGCAACAATATTCAACTACTACTAGGTATCCGGCTTATTTGGCTTTTTTTGTCCCTTTCTGCCGAATACTTACGATTTTCCGCTGTAGTAAGATAGGCAAAATAAAAAGATTGTTTTTTTATGATAATATATTTTCTTCTAATCAATAAAATATTCGTGTATTATCAACTTCAGTACTATAGACGAGTTCTTTTTAGAGGCCATAATTGATTACTATTCTATTAGGCTTTCACATTTTTACTTTTAAAGTAAACAAATCAAAACGAAGAAAACACGGAAATATTCGTATTTACTATGATATAGCGATATGACGTTATGACGTACGGACGGTGCGGTGTGGAAGAGAGAGGTCACGCGCTGGTCGGAATACTTTTGCCAAATATTTGGCTATTCGGCCAGGTAGAATATTCGGTATTAGGTGTGTGGCTGAGTATACTAATTGTTGCAAGTCTAATTTTTACACTTTACTTCATATTCTAATACTATAAACCTACCTACATAAAATGACTTCAGAAGGTCTCAAATAACGCAAAGTCCAAAAATTATAATTATCAATTCTTTTTGTGGTGAACTTATCTAAAAAGTAATGTTGCAGATCCCTCAGAAGTTTTACTCACACTTATCCATTTGTTAGAAATTAAGAGTTAGGGTTAAGACGTTAACCTGCGAATCGACGCAATGCAAATTCGCAACGCAGAAAACTTTGACGCGAATTGCTGCATTGCATTTTCGTGCGGCAAGGCTTCTACGTTCCACGATAATCTAAATCGAAATCAGACATTTTTCAAATTAAATTTCCCACGTCCGCAAACACACTGTCTCTCACTTGACTTAAAATGGCGGCAACAAGTTTTGACCCTTAAATAGGTAACACTTTTACTTGCAAAAATACCTTAAAGTTTTGTTGTTACTTGTAAATTGGCTCCGTAATTTTACGATATATTGCGTAAAGTTGTGAAATACATACAATCTCAATGTATACAACAAACATTTACTTTAAAAGTATGTCGGTTTACGGGTGACAGATTAAAAGTAAAAAGTTAAAAGTTAATAGCTATTAACTATGACTTTTCATATTATTAAAAACTAACATAATAGTATTATTGGCAGTAATGCAAATATAACTATTTTAAAGTCTACCTTTAAAATTACAAAGATGATAAAATTAAAATCTGAATTCATTAAAATTATCATGTACAAAATCTAGGTACCCTACAGAAGCCATGCCGCTGTTCAATTTTGCTACTGCTGAGTATATTAAAAAGTTTCATAAAAATGGCTAGGTCTGGTTTGCACCAACTAACATTAACGTACCATAGAACATACAAAGTATTGGCAATAAAATATTTCTTCTAGAACGAATTCTGCTAGATACTAATATTACCATATTGTCACTGTCAGAACTATGGATAGACTCTATTTACTGTGAATTAATTTACTAGGAAAATCACTAGGATACAAACTAGCATCAAGCTTATGTCGAACTCATGAAGGTGGAGGAGTATGTCTTTTTGTGAAAGACAATTTAGGATACATAGAAAGGAAAGATATTGTTAACTACTCTATAAAATTTATTATTGAGTTTTTTGCAATTGAAATATAAAAAATAAATTGTATTTTTATTGGAATTTATAGTGCCGTTTGCTACATCAATATATTCTACGAACAGCTGGAAAAGTCTTAAACAAATTTAAAACAAAAAATTAAAAAAAATATGATAGGAAGTGACTTCAATATAAACACTCTTATAGACATCCCTCGATGTCAACAGCTACAAAATTTTATGAAATCCCACAATCTAACCTAACTAATCAGAGAGCTTACACGTGTTACAAAAAATACTTTTACTTGCATAGATCTCCTATTTACAAAGCATAAACCAATAATAAAAAAAGTATATGTACAGGATCACGGACTTTCGGATCATAAATCAATAAATGTAATATTAAATACAACAGCAAATTTTTCCTCACCACACAAAAAAATATGGCGTATGCAAAAAACAATATTTTTACAAAAAATAACATGGTGAATTTTAAAAATTCGGTAAAAGAAATTAAATGGGAATATATCAGAAATAAATAACAGTATCGATACTAACTATGAAAAAATTATAAAAAATATTTAACGAACACGTCCCCTTACAAAACATATAAATAAAAAAACCACCTAAAGGTTGACCTACAACTTGCCTAAAGACATCATGTCAACACAAAAGATCGCTAAAAATAATGCTTAACGAAACACATAAAAATGAAATATTACTATCAATTTATCAGAATATTAAAACGCTATGTTAAACTATCTAAAAAACAAGAATACATAATACGCATGAATAAACCGGACAATAAAACAAAAACTATGTGGAACATAATAAACTCTAAAACGGGTAAATTAAAACCAATACAAAACAAAAATATTAAATAAGAAATAAATAACAATATGAAAGAATGATCTGTAACAGGCAGCAACGCATTTAACGACTACTTCGCTACAGTTGGTAAAACTCCAACAAAACAGACAGATAAAGACACCAAAAACACAGGAAGACCAGTTATAAACCCACCTTCATTTTCGATCTAGTTACGAACCATAGACCAAAAAGAAATCATTAGCATCATACGGCAAACAAAAAATAAACATAGTTGTGATATTGGCTAAATTCCACCAATATTGCCAAACCAAAGTGCAAAAGAACTCTCGGTACCATTAACGTTGTTAATTAATTAAGGTTTTCAAGACGCAAAATTTCCAAACTTACTGAAAATATCACTGGTCAAACCAGTTCACAAAAATGGTAGTACCTTCCAACCTTTTCAAAAATATTTAAAAAGCTATGTGCAATAGACTTTACAACTGTTTAGAAAAATATTACATTTTAAATGACTGGCAAAATGGACTTAGAAAGTTAAGATCTACGACAACTGCAGTATATAGATACATACAAATGGCCCAAATAAATGATAAAAAACTGCATTAGGAATATTATTAGACATATAAAGCCTACGATAAAGTTTCTCTTGAAATACTTTTAACAAAGCTACACAGCTCAGGGATACGTGCCCCTGCATACGAATGGTTTGATTGCATCACAATTAAATTCAATTATCTACATTCGACCTATATACAGTTAATTTTTTACAGATAAATCAAATACTTATTTAACGCAAGAATAATAGAAATGATACATAAATTAACTTAAATTAAATCGCAATATATTTATAACTTAACCTTATTAACATGTATTACGAAAAATAAATTAAATAAGTAAGAAATAATTAAATTATTTGATTACTAAGTTTTTATAACATATTATGTAAGAAGTTATATACAGAGTTATATACTAAAGGAAAAGATTTGTCCATTCCATGTAAATTAATAAATATTGTATGCCTAGTATTGCAATACCTATAAGGATCCTAAGTCGCAAGTACCTACCTAAAATAAGACCTTAATTGTACAATTAGTCTGCAATAAATGTTTCGAATTTGAATTTAAATTTGAACCAGCCGTCAAAAATAGGAGATTGTATGAAAATTTGCATATTCAGCTATTTTACGAGCTTTTTATTAGCTTCACCTGTATGTTTGTATGTTTGTTTGTAACCGACTTCTTTGGGCTCGATTTTGACCCACTTTAAACGGCCAGATTTCGTTCAAACTTTGTAGATTTATTGAGGACCGATGACAATACACTAATTTGATAAAATTATTCCATTTTTTCAATTTGCAAAATATGATTTTTGTTAATTTATATAATTTTCATCTATAGTCGATAAGGTAAGAAAATAAAGCACTCTCTGATGCTTCGCATCATGAGTCGTGCAATAGTTTAAAATTAAAAAAACAAGCTATTATAAATAATCCAAACTAAAAAGTAGAAAATAAATAATAGTTTAAAAAAACTAAAAACACGCTTTTTATAGAAAACCGAACTAAAAAATAGAAAATAAATTTAAATGAATTTAAATTAAGAAAATAGTGTTAAAAATTTCAATGAATATAAATTAATAATAGTGTGAATAAAAAAAAAAATATTTTATTTTAAAAAAGCGTGGGGTGCTTATTAAGATATTATAGTAATGATAATCACTCTACTCATATCTGTCAATAAAATATTTATAACTATTGACACCATGCACCCCACGCTTTTTTTTAAATAAAATATTTTTTTTTATTCACACTATTATTAATTTATATTCATTGAAATTTTTAACACTATTTTCTTAATTTAAATTCATTAAAATTTATTTTCTATTTTTTAGTTCGGTTTTCTATAAAAAGCGTGTTTTTTAGTTTTTTTAAACTATTATTTATTTAAACTTAAATGTCTCGTCAAAGTTCAAGAAACTACTAGCTGGTGAACTTTAAAAATAGCTGACAATAGAAATTTTCATAAAATCTCCTATTTTTGACGGCTGGTTCAAATTTATTTTCAATTGGTTTTAAAAAATATGCACAATAGCCAAAGCGCTATTTTTCTGAAATTCCTATAAATTTCTTTATTGTGTAACGCAAATTTATATTTTGAAGACGACGCTGTATAGCTGACACTATTTATATTATATTAGCCTTTCAGCAACGTTAAATAAAATATCAATAAATTTGTATAATATTTTTCTGTGCCGCCATTTGGTGGGCAATAATAGGCAAATTTAAATTTTTTTAAAGAAGGGTGCTTCTTAATCGATTAAGGTATGCAAAAAACGCTCGTGCCCAATAAGTAAATATTAACACAAGAATGTCCTTTTTGATCAAAAGCAGCATATTGTTGATGTTAATAACAAAGTAAAATTTAAGTTATGTATAACTAGCACAACTCTCAAAACATTCGAAAAATCGGAAAAATACTTTAAAACCCAAACCCAACAGATTACTCTTTACCTCTATTTTTTAGTTGAAAAGTTCCTATACCTACCTTTCGGTACCATCATCAGAACCAAATTACCATATTATTTTTAGTACTTCTCGAGACAAAACATTAGAAGTTTCATTGTATAATTGAGTGAAGTTCTTATGAAAAACTTTTGGCTTTATCTTCAGACCAGACCATAGTCCACTATTATTTCATTATTACTAATATCATATCACATAGTGATTCAAAATTTCAGCTCAATTGGATATCAGCAACTGCTTGTAACGGATTACAAATATATTTCGTTTATTTGTATAATTTATTTTATAAAGACATTATAGTTTTCCAATTCGGCCATACAAAACCTTATCCATAACACACAATAAAAAAAGAGAAACCCCAAAAGAAAGCTCAATTAAAAAAAAAAAACAAATAATAAGTATAAAAAAAATAACAACAAACGGTACATACTTAATTTCTAATTAAAAGGCCATTGATTTATTATATTTTTTCTGAAATTCATAAGAAGAACAGGTAAATAAGTCAAGTCATGGATTTTAATTGACAGTACTATTGATTAGGCGCAATGCTCAAGGAGCTGGTGCCTGCCATCCCAGTGCGGTCCTACTCTCGGTCTCTGCAAACAGTCTGTGGCGACACGTGACCAGCTCGCACGTAGTTGTCAGGCACATGCAGATTGAATCTGCTCGTTGGATCTGTACCCTCTAAATACGGCGAACACGTACTCTAAGATCACCACCTGGCGACTCACCTCAACCGTATTATATCCGACCAAAAGAAACACACTTGGGTATATATTAGGATACCCTGCGCAATAACCATACTGTCCCATCGACCTTTTTTGTTTTCTGTTTTTTTTCTACCATAAGTACATATATTTAGATTCATGTGGATTCCAGACAATTGCATTTGATTCTAACTTACTTCGGACAAATCAGTTGTAAAGCGATCTTATGGCAACTACGTTTTTGAATTGTTAAGATTAGCCCAATAAAACCTAAGTGCTCGGTAAGCAGCGGCACAAACTCCTTCCATATGACATTTAAACGTCATATCATCGCTCAACGTTACTCCAAGATCCCTAACCGAGCATACTCTCGGAATAATAGTGTCATTGAATCTATAGTCGATCACCACTGGAATGGTTGATCTTGTGAAAGAAACAATATAGCATTTAATTTCATTGAACATGAGTTTATCTTCTTACCCCATTTTTGGATCCGCTCAATGTCCTGCTGCAACAGAGTGCAATCCAAAACGGTATTAATTTCTATGAATAATTTCAGGTCATTAGCAAACAACAAACAGCAAGCTGCATTGACTATTCTGAGCAAGTCATTTATTAAAATTAAAAATTTATATTAATTAGTTAGGTTAGGTCCTAAATTACTGCCTTGACTTACTCCTGAATGAGTAAAGTATTGGTCAGAGACGAGGCCAACATACAGTATGAGTACGTACTTTTTCCGGTCTAACTAGAAAAAATGTAGTGATTTAGGGGTAAATCCAACAACCACAAACCTACTTAAAAGTATGTCATTATCTACAACGTCAAAAGATTTTCAGAAGTCAGAGTAGGCTACGTCTACTTGAGAATCGAAGTCAACGGCCTAAGTCGTATATGACCAAAAATCTAATAAGTTTGTGGCAGTAGATCGCCCCATTTTAAATCCATGCTGCTCCTAATTTTTTTTTACAGTCTATACTTCTAAGATGGCAAACAAGCTAACGGTCCGCCTGATGGTAAGCGGTCACCGCAGCTAATGAACGCTTGTAAAACCTGCAGCCCTACTCACGCGTTGCCAACCTTTCAAAAATCTAATAACTTAATTCTTGAAGAACCCCATAGTGTAGTCCTTAGAGAAAACCTTGGCAGTGTTCGCAGCAGGAAGTTTTTCTGAGACCGCACTGTACGCGACCATTTAGGTTCTGTGAGAGAATGAATTCCCTGTCGATGGCGAGCGAAGCGATGGCAGAAAGTAGCCGTGGGCATCATTTCCAAAAATGCCTCAGAACACATCCCATTGTACAAGCGGTAGAACACACAATTTTGATCATCCCAGACAAAGGTAAATAGAAGAGAGTTTTTTTTTTTAAGTTTATTCATTAATATCGTTTATAATATCTATTTATTCTAATACCCTATTTGTGCTCAGAGTGTGTTCATTTTGAGAAAATTAAATCCCACGTTTAACACTTTTTATACTTTTGATTACGCCAGTTTTGCCACCAACAACAATCGTTCGTGTAGCTGTGAAATATTATCCACGAAATTTTTGGTTGCAAAACGAACGCTTAACAAACACTTTAATTAAATCACACACACACACTACCATAAATAATCAATATATATATACGCCGTTTGACATATTTACAACAAAACCCCACGTCCAGACATGGGCTAAAGTTTGATTTTACGGTGGTGGTGACAAAAATAATAAAAATATCGTAAACTGACACCTGACAGTATGTTACGGATAGTACTAAAGTTGTGATATTTTTGATAACCATGCCAATAAACGAAAGGATGACAGGTGGCAAAAAAACGAAAATAATCGTTTCTTATCCCAAAACGAACACACCCTTATAAAAGTATCCTGCAACAATCACGTATTATAACAATCAATAATTCTCAATAATAATAGATTGTTTTCTCAAAAATTGACAAAAAAATTACAAAGACCAACTTAACAACTAGTCTTTCTTAAACTTAGTACCTTAAAAACTTAAAAATTGTAAACAAAAATATTGTCAAATTCAATATTACTTAGCTAATCCATACATCAGTATGACTATGTTAAATGACATATGATGTTTGTCAAGGTGGCCAATTTTGATGGTCATGATCTACCGGAAAAAACAGCAGTACATTATAAACAGTGATCACAAAACATGACAACTATAATGTTCTGTGACTGTGATACTAATGATATGATACCTTCTGTAACATCCAAAAGAACAGCAAATAAAACGAGAGGTATAAATTAAATTGAATAATTAATAAAACTTGTAAAACCAGGCGACTTATGCGTATTATAGAATCCATAGTGTTTTTTTGTTAAGTCATATTTGACAAGAAAAAAAAACACATAATTAAGAACCTCCTCCTAGTTTTTGAATAATAGATGACTCCACGGTTTTAGACTGAGAAAAACCTATCCCCGTGGAAAATCTGATCTGGATACAAGTAATATTTGTCGTTTTCAGTCCCTACAGCTATCTCTGTGCAAATATTGCGTAGTTAATTTTGATGCACACGCACCGTTACCAGGTGAGAAATGTGTCCTACAGAAAAATATATTGATGTATGTAGGTAGGTAATAATATCCGTTGCTTGCTTCAGCAATTGACGTTACATAGGAAAAGCTGCGAACCCAAAAAAGTAGAGGGAAAATAAATTTTCCTTATTAATAATGCACCGTATCATTTCAACAGGGTACTTATAAGTTGCCCAAAGGCATAGAGAACTGGACTGCGCTTTTCCTAAAAAGTTGTGAAAACAATGGTCGCCAAAGTGTAACAAAGATAACGCGAACCAGCGGTCTTTTGCCTCTATCTTGTTTTAATAAACATAAGCAAACAAAATATCGAACGTTGATGAAAAGTATTTATAATACCCATGGTATAAATAAAAAACTGATTTCTTTGATCATGATAATACCTAATTGAATATCGTAGGTACGTAATAACAATACTTTTCCGCCTGCCTTCTCATCTAACATGCGCAAAGTTGTATAAATGAATTTTTAACCCGTTGATAAACATTTCATACACAATTTTTTTAATTTAAATTCATGCCTGTAGACTGCTATAAAAAAAGAAAAGTAAAATGTTATATTTATTTTTAAATTATTACTATTAATACTACCATTAAATTATTACTTACATTACACGTGACAATGTAAATATAACTATCTGAGAGATAAGATAGATGGCAAAATTTAAATTAGTATTATTTTAATAAAACTGTTAAATTATCTAAATACGAATCTCTGCCGGTGTTTATATAATAAATAAGAACTTCCTTAGTATAATAGACAAAACATAAGTTGTTTTTGTTATATTATTTGTTGTTATATTGGAATCTTGTAGGTATATGTATTACTGTTTTTACGATAGAGCAGAAACCAAAACGAGTTTCTTGTATGAGAGCTCCCCTTAAATTTTTACGTATGAACTTTTATTACTTTTTAGGTAATCTGCCATTACAACACATTTTCTGTGAAAAATTCAGGCTTCTACCTACTTCGGTTTGCAAGATGAGCCCTTTAATGATCGGACAGACAGAGAGACAGCGTAGGTTTAGTTATGGGACTCCGTTGGCACCCTTTGAGTACCGAACCCTAAATATAATACACAGACCTAAAGGTATTATGCCTAAGCCACCATATCTACCACGGTGCGATACTTCTAACACTACAACTATCTCGCGGCTTTCCAGCGTAGTAGATAAAAAATATTTCGATATTTTTTTTACACTACTAAGGTGGCAAATAAGCCAACGTTATAATTATAACTATCCGCGTATTCATCTAGTTTATACTTGTTTTAATATAAATATTTAAATACTTATATAATCTACTATAGAAACTGTCTTCCGCATAAACTGCAAAACGGCATAAGAAAACTGCAAACGTAATTAAACGTTGTTGGCGACAGCCACTGCAATGGTTGCTAGTAAATACTTGTGTTTTCTAATATGTAGGTAATTATTCGTGATGTCTGGTGCGATGTGGGGAGCAGTCGTGTTGAGACGGAGCTTGGGCCAAAAATAGCATCACCATTGGAGCTAACGCTGGCTATACTTGGAAACATGAGACCGTTAGCGACGGGAACCGGCCGCTGGCGCCTACAATCGTGGCGCCGCCGCCGGCCCTTCGCCTTCCACAGGTATATCGACCCTTGTTGCTTTTTACATCCTGACACTGGGCATGGCGTGTAGCATCTGAATTATAGCAGCGATATATCATTTTTTTGCAATTTCTTTTCGATTTAATCTGGAGATTAACGTTATGCATTATTGTCACATCGTTATTTCGGGACTAAAGCTCGCTTTACTTGCGTCTTAATAAAAATAAGTTTTTTAAAGATGATCGGTGGTTATTGTTGTGTTGCCACATTTTGATGTTATAGGTAGTAAGGAGAACCAGTCAAGTGAGAGTCGGACGGGTTAAAACCACTGGTGCTGTTTTAATGTGTATATCTTTACAGTTTTTATCTCCAGAATGAGGCAAACAATGGCTCATATGTGCCTCTTTTCACCAACCACTTCAGTCCTGCGTGACAGCAACATATCGCCACCACACTGCTTGTAATGTGGTGTATCTGGACCAAGGTGGCTTAAAATACATATATGTATATATGTCTCATACGTCTTAAAACAATTTTATATTAATACGGATAACATAAAAAATCTAGGAGAAAATAATGTACCTCCATTGCCATTTCTTGACTTACTTTGACTAACATTGTAAGTCAGGATGGGACAGGGGCAAAAAATTCACTTGCCTAGTAATATTTTTATAAGTGTATTAGTCTTATTTTGTATTGCATCTGTGGTAGGTATGCTACAATATAAAAAAAAATGTTACATTGAATCAACTGTAGGAAAACCATATCTAAAATCACAGCGCGTTGTGTCTTAAAATTACGAACAATAAATTCCCTATCCAAAATCCTAAAAAAACATATCGATTGAACGAGTGGAAGTAGCATAGAATCCCTCAAAAATACTCCTTTCTCTATTTCCTTCTATTTTATAAGACCCTGATCACCAAATATCTATAAGCTGTTCATTGAGACCATTCCCATGGGCCCAAACATAATACTGCTCATTTAAGTTGGTAAAGGAGGTACCCTGTAGATCCCAGGTGATGCTGCTGCATCAGGTCAAGGTTACTATAGTCTTGAAGTATCTTTGAAGTAACAGGATAACAAATTTCGAGTCGAGCAGACCTGTTGAATGTTGCTCATATCCCTTCACCAACTAGAAAAGAGTTGATGATCTTCAAACGGGTAAATAGATTTTCTTGGATCATAGCTAAGAACAATCCTGATCAAGTCACCTTTCAAATCCAAAATACCTAAGTCAAAATCGGTATATCCGTTACTCAGATACACAAGTTACACAAAGTACGCAGATACGCAAGGCAGATATTTCATAAAATCCCTCTTTTTTCATTGGGGGTTACTTTACAGACTTGACAACCTCAATGATTCAATGGATTATGAATTGACTGCTGAACCGACGGGCGTGGTTTCGATTCCTATGCACAGGGCAAACATTCATATGATGAACAGTTATGTTTGTCTTCGGTCTGGGTGTGTTCTATTGAATATGTATCTCTTTATAAAAAAAAAGATAGTTGAGTATTTGTATCCGTTGTCTGATATCCTTATAGCAAGCCTTGCTTATTTGAGGACCAGGCGGCGCCGAGTGATTTGTCTGTGTCTGTCTTACTTACATGTTTGTGTATGTCTTGGTTTGCATCTGTGGTTTTATTAATGATATAAAGTCATTAACCCACTACGAAATAAAGGGGTTTTATAAGTTTGACGTGTGTGTTTGTGTATCTCTTTGTAGCATTGTAGCTTTTAAATGGATGAACCGATTTTGATTTATTTTTTTGTTTGAAACGTGAATTGACCGAGAGTGTTTTAGCTATGATTCAAGTAAATCTGTTCAGTCATTCGAAGATCATCAGCTCTTCAGCTCAAGTTGATGAAGGGATATGAGTAACCGATCGATATGATATTTGATATCCCATTACTTTAATGATATTGAAAGAACATAGTATCCTTGACTGTTGCTGCAGCATCACCTGAAATTTGCAGGATTGGGTATTCCTAACCAATTAGGAGAGGTACATAACATGTTTGGGCGTATTAAATTGGTTTCAATAAATAGGTAATAGATAGATGGTGGATAAGGTCATGAAGGAGCTACTTTAATTCGTTCATTGATATTAATTTTCTTTTTTTATAAAGAGGCTATACTACTTATTGTTTTTTTTTTCAAATGTTCCTCAGCAGAACCAACTAAAATCGAATATATACTTTCTTCGGAATATGATTTAGACCCTGAAATACATGAAAACACGATTAATAAACATTTGTTCGATAAAAAAAAATCTAGATGACCCCTAACTGTTGTAAGCAAACAAAATTTTCAAATATTTTGATAACAACGATGTGTAATAAACTATTAATTTATTTTATGTATTTCAATAAAAATCTCAATGACATTATCATATCGCGTCATCCTTGTGTTTACTCAAGTTTTCTGCTACGTACCTAGTACTGCCTCTTAACTATGTGCGCCTAGAGAGTAGCTATTTTGTACTAGTACGTGAACCTTTCACTGCCTTCGCCGAAAATATTGTAAACATAGACATACTTCATATTATCCAAAAATAAATCATAGAAGTCATAAGTCACTCTATAGCGAATATTAACTGAGTAACTTATTGTTAATAGGCATTTTACTGTTTTTTTTGGGTTTTGGTTACGCTTAACAAATGTTTGGTTTGCCTTCCATTCTAAAAAGCATAAACTATAAAATTAAATAGGTATTATTCATCTACTATGTATATAAGTCTTTAATAAAAAAATAATATGAAATTTTCAGTAAAACTGATTGACATAATTATTTAGTGTTGTGCTTGTGCATTTATTTATTTATTCATCGGAGGAGAATATCATCTTAATAAAATACAGGTAAGTTGTGTAATTGGTAGTTATTACCATAGACTTTGATTTTTTTGTTTTTTCTGAGCTGACAATGCAGTTGGCTGTTGCAGCCATTACTGCTTCACCGGGCTTTTTGGGGCGAGACTCTGAAGGAGCCTCAGCCCATATAGCGCCCAACGCTCAAGGGCTCCCCGCGGGGGAAGCCTCGGCTTGGGTTGTCGCTCTCGGGGGCGTCCCTCTCGGGGGGAGGAGAGTTCCCCGTTACGCGGGTGCAGTTGCGATCGAGTGGGGGCGAGAAGCGCCCCGGCACTCTTTAACACCTCGTGAATCCTTGCGGGCGCTGACGAATCCGGGGACGTCGGCGTCGTGTTTGGAGGGAGGCCCTATTTGGGGAGGTCGTAGAGACTAATCTGGACAGCGAGATCGTCATCTGGGGCCGTTAGTACGTGCCGAGGGCGCCTAACTATAGTTTTACGACCGTGCCGAGGTCGATCGGGGGATTATACGTTGTGGATTGCACAATTAATCGATTCGGGTGATTTTGTGTACGCTCGAAAAAACAGAATGCCAGGTCTTTGAAATAGATATAGACACATGAGTGGTTGGCACGGAAGCCGAACTGCTCGTCTATTAAAATGCCTGTGGAGACTATAGCGTTCCGTAGGCGAGCGAGGAGGAGGCGTTCGTAGAGTTTACCAAGGGCCTTTAGTAAACTTATAGGGCGATAGGAGGACGGCTGGAGCTTTGCCTGGCTTATGAATGCCTATAACAATTGCATCTTTCCATTGAGAAGAAATGGTGCAATGTTCGATAGCAGCGTTAGAGATCGCTACTAGGAGGCAGAGAAGGGGAAGAGTGAGGCGCTTTAGGATATCGTTAGAGATACCGTCCGCACCGGGGGCTTTACGGGGGCGTAGTAGTACTTCGCCGACAGTGACAGGGGGCAGGGGATCTTGTGGAGGCAGAGAAGTTCTGCGCTCCACTTCGCCGTTGGGATCGAACGGCTGTGTGCTTAAGGCACATTGGGCTTGGAGGCTAGACGCTAGGCAATCCGCCTTTTCGTCGTCATCGAACGCGGGAACGTTGTTGGGACGAGTTAATGGAGGGAGAGAGTTGGCGGTGTCTGATTATAGAGCTCTGGCTAAGTGCCAATAAGCTTGGTGAGAAGGAGAAATGTTCTCCATCAGATCACCGAAACGTTGGGCGCGAAGCTCGGCTACAGCGATTCTTACCCGGCGGTGTAAGTCGTTGAAGCGAGCTTTATTTTCGATAGTGGGAACGCGATCGCGTGCGCGGCGGGTTGCGTTACGCTCAGTCCTTAGCGACCTGATGTGCTGAGGCAGGATTAGGTGGTGATAACAATACCAACCCAACCGGCACTTGTCTTGAGCACTCGCCAACGGTGGCGGTCAGGTGGCTAGTGAGTGAGTCGATAGCTACGTTTAGGTCGGTCGCAGAAGAGATTACGTTGGGAACGCGGTCTAGATGTGGCGAGCTGGGATTTTCGAGCAATTTCCCGAATTTATCCCAGTCCGTCACGGTTCTAGTATCGGGAGGAGAGATACTTTGAGTCCTGTAATATGTCCTATAGACTGCGCAATAGCCTCACAAAATTAACCAGTCTTTAGAAAGAAACAAAGATAATCTGCGATCTCTTTTCTCTTTTCTCCAAAAAAACTAATGTAAAAAGAGAAAACTACTCGCCACACTGAAATACGATTTCATTATTGAACAGAGGAATGAATTTTTTTGTGTACCCCATTCTGTGGGTTGTCGTTGAATAGGTCTACAAAAATTCATGTAAAGTTTCTAAGTAACTTTTAGTCTAAGGCGCATACTTTGCTTCTAAACTTAAAAATCTTGCGTCCTCCATTTCTTCTCCAACTTTTAAACCGTACCTTAGTTTGAAAACTACAATTTACTACCACCTACTTCTAACAAAATCCTTTATCAATTTTTCAAAAATCCGCAACATTTTTGAACTTTGAAAACCTGACAGCCTTCTTAGGCCTCTCTCTTGAAGGTGAGGCCTGTTCATTGAGAAGATTATAACCACGGACTATGCGGTAGTCTTATAATGTTCTGTGGCCTGTGCCCCTGCAGTGACGTGCACAACGGCTAAGGGGACTGTCAGTCTAATTAATACTTGTTTTTATTGATTCGTTGACTGATTCCAAAAATTAATCCAATTACAAAAGAAACGAAGAAAAATATAATAATAATGATTATAAATATTTTTTCAACACACTTGTTCATAAGGTGGCTCTAATTTCACCGCAATCAGGCACATAATGACACCTGTAATCAAACTGTGACTACTTCATTGCTATTATTCACAAGTGAGTTATGGAGTTTTTTTTTTATGTGATTGGTTAAGTTCCTTTGTTCTCAAAAAAGTTTCGAAAGAAAAAAGATCGTGTACAATTGTACAAATTTTAATGTACCTATTAATTGCTCATTTCATACAACTTCGTATTTAAATAGATAATTTCAAATTCTACGTGTTTAAGAAATAAAATTTTCACTTAAATATAACTTTTATTTTCTCTGTAATAAAGAAAACTTTAAATTCCCCATCTTGTACGTGGCTAAAACCATAGACATAGGATTTTTCACTGATCTATAGCTAAAACGCTATCCGCGAAAAGCAAAAACAAAGACACCTCATTCTTTAGTCTATGGCCGATCCTTCCTTCCTTCCTTCTTCGATTTGGAGACCAGATTTCGCATTATTGCATATCATTTCTCCAGAGTCATGTTTAAATATAGTCCTGTGCTTATATCTTATATATATATAAGATATCGCGCGTCCTCGTTTACATGTCCCAATATAGGGCGGAAGTTTTGATGTGGATCCTTCAGAAATTGCGCGTCATGTCCTGCTTATTTCTTCATAATTTCATACAATGGCAAAACAACAAGAAATACGCAGTCTTTTTGAGAAAATGTGTTTATGGCGTACTTTAAAGAATAATCTTCTAAGTACAAGCCTAGCTCTTTGTGGTGAATATACTCAATGCTAAAAAGTACAGTCCAAACAAAGAATGGAGTGGACTTAAAAACATACTCTAATTTGTCAGCTTATCTAAAGAGACTAGACGATGGATTAAGAAGCAAGAAGTCAAAGGTTTAACCATCTGCAATATTGAAAAATTTATAAAAGATGCTCCAGATTACTTAAATCTGGCAACAAAGGTTAGTTAAATTCATTTTAAATGTCTACGCGAATTCAGCCTGTGCTGTGCGTGGAACTTAATTATTGTTTCTCTTTTTCAGGTTGCTTTAATATCTGGTGCATGTAGGATACAAGAATTAAGAAATATAACTGAAAAAGACGTATAGAACCACGGCCAGATGCTTTTTGTGAAAATACCTATAACGAAAAATAAAATTCCGAGGTCATTCACCATACACGGCCATTTTATGAAATTTTTAAGAAGTATGAAAGTTCCCCAAAAACAAAAAATTACCGTTTGTTTCTAAATTACCAGAATGGTAAATGTACCTGTCAGCCTAAAGGTATAAACAAATTTGGTTCTATGCCTAAAGAAATCGCTAAGTTTTTACGTTTAGCAGATGCTAAGAGCTACACTGGACATTGTTTCAAAATAACTTCAGCTACATTGCTGGCTACTTCAGGAGCTGATATAATGACTTTGAAGCGTCACGATCTAGCAATGTAGCAGAATCATGCGTAGAAGATTCCATACAAAACAAGAAGGAAATCTGAGGCGCGTCCTACTGGCGAAACACCAAGTACATCCAATGATTGGATTTCACCTACCTACACGAATAATGAACCATCTCAAATACCAATAGAACATGAAAGTATTTCAGTAAATAATATATCTGATGAGACCGCTATGCCATCAAAAACAGTTAAATATAATTTGACTAACCGCACATTTACTAATTGTTTCTCTAATCAAACATTTTATCTATAATATTTAATGATTTTTTAGTATTATTTTCTTCACAAATGTGTTGAAAAACGTCGTAAGATACACTTGTGTACTGATAATTACCGTTCTCGGCTCTCACCTAACGACTCGGGTCTAAATGGCGCCTCAGCGGTAATCACCAACATTACACACTTGTACCATAATGTACTATTATTGTACACCAAACAAATAACATAATCTGGCGGTGTTATCGCCAGGGAGCGATTTCTGCCACACAACATATTGAAAAGGAAAGCTTTATTTCATCTTCTTTAAAGTAAATTATTTCATTTAAAGTAATAATGTATTTCGTTTTGTGTATTTCATTCCAAGTTATATGTACACATATGTAATTATTATATGTTTATGCAAATTGGGTTGATAAACGCTTATGAGTGAACAAATGAAATAAAATTGTGACTACGAACAAATACATGTTTTACGTTAATTAGTAAATTATTATTTAGAGCATCTGTTGGATTTCACTCCAATTTGTTGTCAAACTGTTCAAAAAAAATAATTCTTAAAATATAAATGTTGAAAAATATCCGCTTTTAGCAGAAAAAGAATGGCAGAAAAGGCTAAATCTGCATGACATGAATTGTAATTTAATTAAGTCTAATTTTAATCCTTGTACATAAAAGTGTTTAATAAATAAAAATAAACATTTATAACTTACTAAATCATAACCTGATAGTTTAAACATATAAAAGTTTTTTTTTTTTAAAGTAGGTACACGTTGCCAGTTCGCCACTGTTATGGTGTCGTCACAGGAGCGTAAAAACGTATGTAAGTCCGATAGCAGAAATTTCGATAGGTTTCCTAAGTGCTATTTTTAGCAGGATGTTACCCAAGTAACATTTGAAGTTCTAAAAATCTTATTAGAAAAATATCTAAAAGTTACTGGGTTTTCCCCGCGGATTTGCCTGTGCCAAATATGGTTGTCGCCGTGTGATTTCAATATACAGCCTATGTCCACCTTGAATGTCTATTTCAAACATTGGTAGAAGTATTTTTCAAAATTTTGCATAAAAATATAGAAGATCGAAGGAAAGAAGGAAAAGATAGGTCTTTTTCCTTCTATTTTTTTCTGTAATGCAGTTTTATATTTGTTACTGTAACATAATCTTTTGACGTCAAGTAACCAGCAAACAACACGAACAATCACATCACAAACATCCATTTTGGTAATTGATTAACACCTAATTTCTAAGTGGAATTAGACAATTATGGAACGAAATAACATCACTTTAGTAGAATTATTTTCCAATAATTTAATTATTTCCTACTTGTCAATTTTATCACATGTATTTTGCATGAATAACGTCTGTTTTGTTCAAATACGTATTCGACTAGTGATAGTTATCGTAATCTTAGAAATGTTCAAAAAGTAAATCTAAGGTATAGACTTTATTATGACCACTCTTTTATCCTTTTTTGAAAAAGCGTTCAAAGCTCGAATAAGCCACCCGAACAATTAAAGCAGGGCATAGCATCTTTGAGAATTCACTGCGCGGACAACGGAGGACCGGCGGTGCTCGTTGCTGTCATTGCTCAGCGTAGACACGGCGTGCTGGTTCGGCGGTCAGGGAGACCTAATGAAACGGCTGACCGCTGGCCGCCCGCAGGTTGAATGGGTTTCCGAACCCAGGGATCACTTAATCTCCAGCCTGGGAGGCTGATCCGCCAACCGGTGTAAAGTCTCTGAAGTAGTAGTCGTGCCGGAGAAGGAGACCGGAGTGGACCCGGCTACTACAACAGAGGGGATCAGGGGCCCTTCCGCCCGCCGTGCCAGCAAGCGTATCATCTGTGGCGAGCCTTGACAGTTTTAGCACAGCACCAGTTTTAGAAAACGTTTTAGACAAAATTTTCTAAGCTGTCTTTGCAGTGAATCCTCATCCTTAGTCTAAGTAACTTTTTTTATATATAATGGCCATGAGAACGAAAAGGAAAAGAGTTTCTACGGCGGCTACTCCATCCACATATAATGTGGATTTTTGCAACATCAGAGGTATTCACTCAAATCTTAATGCAGTCCACCACCATCTCGAAACTGCGCAGCCGACCATCTTTGTCTTACGGAGACGCAGATATCCTGCCCGACCTTCATTATCCCAGTTACAAACTCGAACACATTTTTATGAGTCGTGCCGGTGTATGTATGTTCGTTTGGGAGGATATCTGCTGTCGCTGCCTTCATAGCCTTAAAGACAGGAACCTATCGATACTGTGGGTGCGCGTAGATTACGGCGGCCACACCCGTATCTATGCGTGCCTATACAGGTCTCATAGCGGTGACACGGACGTAACTCGACTCTTCAAGCACCTGAGTTTGACGACTGACAAAGTTCTAGAGCAATATCCCACAGCAGAAATAGTTATTTTGGGAGACTTTAACGCCCACCATCGTGAGTGGCTCAGTTCTCGAACCAATAACTATTCAAATTCAATATAATTTATTCAGTGTAGGCTACAATAATTGAGCACTTATGAATGTCACTAAGCCATCGGTTCGTAAGTCTTCAGGGCGGGAGACCTTGTACTGAGAAGAACCGGCAAGAAACTCAGC
This sequence comes from Apoda limacodes, assembly GCA_946406115.1. Classification (NCBI taxonomy): domain Eukaryota; kingdom Metazoa; phylum Arthropoda; class Insecta; order Lepidoptera; family Limacodidae; genus Apoda; species Apoda limacodes. The sequence continues at coordinate 16,896,074 of OX291546.1, forward strand.
AAGGGCATTTCTTTTCTCTCTTTCTCTTACAGCGTCCAATTAAAATATTGGAAAATGCCCTCCCTATCATAAAAGGACATTTTTTATTACAAACATAAAAAAACATGAAATATAAAGCACAAGCACAACATAAAAAAGTATCTAATATAAACAAAAGACAGTTTATGTATTCATCACAAAAAATAATCAATGTCTTACAGTATTAATAAACAAAACAAAAAAGTAAGTCTAAATACTAAGAATACAAAGAAGTTTGCAAGAGCAGACCAGCCTCCACAGGCGGCACCCGTTCACGAGTATGACACATGAATCAGTCATCGCTTCGCTCAACCATGTTTTAGAGAACGTAACGACCCAACACACACGCCACCACCGCAGAGACACTTTGAGAGAGCATGACAACATGACACTCAAGCAACTCCAATAAAACTTCGATTGTACTAGTTTCAATGTGTGTAGTAAAGGAACAAAATATAAAGAGGAGAAGATTGGAAGGTTCGTAATGCTATGCAGGAATATCTGCTCATGAATTTGCTCTGACTTATGGACTCCCTCAGCTGGTACTTTCTCCAACGAGAATACCAGATATAGAGGACCATACAAGCTCCTTACTGGACCTTCTGCTGACGTCACGTCCAGACGGATATTCCGTCTCATTGGATGCGCCTTTAGGCTCTTCGAACCACTGTGACTTCGGACTCAAGTGCCATGCACACAACCCGATCCATCTGGGCCAACTAATTGACGTCCTGTGTGCCATTACAAGTCGGCAGACTGGGATTGATTGCGAGAATTTTATACATCGTACCCGCGGTGGCACATCTGCTTTAGCTCAGAAGATCCTGACGTCTGCGCAGACGCAGTCACTGAGACAATCCTCGCTGGTATGGAATGCTATATTCCTAACCCGCGAGTAGCTGCCGGCGTCAAAAAACGACCGTGGTTTAATAGGTCTTGCAGAGAAGCTACAATTTTTAAGCAAACTGCATATGAGGATTGGACCACGGCTCATAATAATAATAAGGATCCGAATATTTCTGAGTTAAAACGCAAATTAAATGCTTCCTCGAGGTTCAGTAAGAAAGCAACTGCCAGAGCAAAATTCCACTTCATCGGCAAAATAGGTGGGCGACTTGCGAGCTATCCTTCTGGGAGTCGTGCTTTCTGGTCGCTTGTCAAAGTTGCCAAAGAGAACTTTTGCCAGTCGTCGTTACCACCACTGCGAAAGACCGATGGTGACTTGGCCCATAGTGCTAAAAAGAAAGCTGATCTACTGGGCAGTCTCTTTGCCTCAAACTCGAATATGAACGATGAAGGCGCTGTACCACCTATTTATACCGTGGTGCGGTAAGACAATGCCGGAAATCTCCATAACACAGCCGGAGGTTCGGCGGGCGTTGCTTTCTCTAGACGTTCATAAGTCGAATGGGCCAGACGGTTTACCAGCAGTGGTGCTTAAGCAGTGTGCTCCTGAGTTATGTCCTGTACTCACGCGCCTCTTCGCGCTTTTCTACCACACTAGGCAATTTCCGTCTTCATGGAAGACTGCGAATGTGCACCCGGTGCCCAAAAAGGGCGATAGATCAGATCCATCGAAGGTCAGGTCTATCGCTATTACCTCTCTTCTCTCCAAGGTGGTGGAGCGTGTGATCAACACACAGCTTCTAAGATACCTAGAAGTACACGACCTGGTCAGTGACCGTCAATATAGCTTTAGCCACGGTCGCTCGACTGGTGACCTTCTAGTGTATCTCACACACCGATGGGCACCAGCCATTGAGAGTCAGGGGGAGGCATTGGCATGTAGCCTGGACATAGCGAAGGCGTTCGATCGGGTCTGGCACCGGGGTCTTCTTTCGAAGTTGCCATCTTACGGATCTTACTTGTGCAAATGGGTGGCTAGCTTTTAGTCTGGCAGACGCATACGAACCGTAGTTGACGGTAGTTGCTCTGATAGCATGGTCATTAATGGTGGTGTCCCGCAAGGCTCTGTGCTGTCTCCTACGCTGTTTCTACTGCATATCAAAGACATGTTGGACATCATCAACATACATTGCTATGCAGATGACAGTACTGGAGACACTTATTACACGGGTCGTGCAAACATCCCTCGTTCCATTGTGGAGGAAAACCGCGGAGAACTTGTGTCTCAAATCGAGACCTTACTGTCCAAGGTCTCTGACTGGGGACGGGTAAACTTGGTCAGTTTCAAACCTACAAAGACACAATTGTGCGCGTTCACCGCTAAGAAAACTCCATTTACTGTAGTCCCACAATTCCAGAACACTCCCATCTCCATCTCCAAGAGCATTGGGATCCTTGGTGTCGACATCTCCAGCGAGTCAAATCATCAAAATTATTTACAATCAGCAGTACAATAATTAGGTTGCGTTCCACAACCCATTTGGCAGAACGTGACAATCATCCTAAGCCGTTTCAAAACTCTATGAGAACGTTAACTGAAAAGTAAACTGTACCTCACGATTATAACAGAGTACTTAAGTGGTTTGGAACAAAATAATGCTATCAAGTTTAATTGTTTTAAATTTAAAATAAATTGCTAAATTCCGGTATACGCTTTGTCAATGTATACCTACACTTTAATATACAAATACTGAACGGCTCGTTTAAAAGAATGACTTAAAATGTAAGGGTTCTGTTTTAAAGGCAAAAAAGGCAGAAACGCACGTCATCACAACGAATGGACATTGCCCCATAATGTTCTTCTCACATTAGAAAGCCTTGGATCTCCTTCTCAAATTGCCAAAAACTCACTAAATCATTATTGATAATATTATCTTCGTCAATGCCTGTAGAATTAATTTTGGCAGAGTTACATTGCTACTTCATTTGATAATAATATGTTCTTTAAGCTACTGTCAGGCCCTGAAATTATCTACCCTACCTTAGTTTTGCAAAGTGCTTAGGCGCTCCGTTACCTATCTTAATTTTATTCGTAAGTACCTATATACCAACCTAACACGTTCTAAAATTGTAAACGATTGTAAAACGTAGGGTCAGCAAGGCAAATAAGGAATCTGGAGATCGGATAAACGCACATATGCATTAATCAGTAATCGACGGCAAAACAAAACAAATGAGAAATACCAAGACGGTGTCATCCAACGACTTTATTTTAACTTGACCAATTGACATAATTTGCTAATTTGTGCAATACCTTCCTAAATTGAGCTTATTGGTAAGTTTTGAAATGGTTGAGAATAAAATGTCATTTCGATTTTTATGACATGGCAATGTAGTATAGTATTATATGTATAATCTGTGGCAATGTCAAGCTCTCAGATAAAACTATGCCTAGAACTTTGTCATTTTTATTAGACCTCGATTTATCATTATTGCGAGAATTATCATCATTGTGAGAATTATCATTATTATATAAAGGTTTCATCTTACCCACACGCAATTGCGACTTCCTGACGTCCGCAGAGGTCAAAGGTTTTTTTAGAAAGCGTTTCCAAATAAATTCCAAAACCAATCAAACGACACTTACAACTGCCTCGCTTTTTCATTAAGTTAAGTACACTGCAAAAAATGTATATAAAACAATGGAACCTACCTACTACGTATAGAGTTTAATAACTTGCTCATAAAGCAGTTTTAAACTGCACCGTTTTCAGCTTCTTAATAGCGTCTTTTACGCAGTTAAGAAGCTTTGAGAAAAGTGCCTTTTACTTAAGAGATATTTATTTAAGTTCTTGCCTTTGAAATAATTTCTTATTTGTGAAAAAATAAATGCACGTTGTTTGTTAAAAATATATCAATACTATTAGATTACATTCAATATCAATTTTTTACAACATTTGAACACTAAAATAAGTATTTACATTTCAAGTATATTAGAAACGTCATGTCATAACACTCGTGAGCAGAGCTCAGAATACATTCAGCCAAATTACGCCCTCGCCTTCGGCTCGAGCTGCATCCCACAACCTCGTCTCTAATGAGCAGCTTAGCTCACTTGTATCAGACATAATGTATGCTTCAATTTACAATAAATGCAATTTACTACATATATTTAAAGTATAAACAAACTTTTACTGTAGGTATTCAAACCCACTGTTGTTTCTCAAGTACTAAAATGATTTTAGTAACTTTTAAACGTAAATAAATATATATGCACTAAGTTGGTTACAGCCTTTCTGATAGTACTATTCTTTATAACTTAACTCACTTAATAATATAAAAATATTACTTATGCTTTTCGAACTTAAAATTTCATCCAAATCGGTGCAGCCGTGTTGGAGGTGTTTGGTAGCATACACACGTACAGAAGAATCCTACTAATATAAATGTGAAGTATATAAGTATATACATAAGAATATAAGAAGTTTGTCTGGATGGATGGATGTTTTTTACTCTATATGATATACACATTATGAAAATTGGCACACATATTCGTTTCTGCCTAGATTAAAATAAAGGCTACTTTTGTCCCGAAAAATTCAACAAATATAACCGAGCTTAACAGAACTATAGCTTCAGGTATAGCAAACTTCATTAGTATATAATTAAGGCGTTTAAAAAGGAGTTCCGCGACGATAACCGAATTTAGGCTATATATAATCTAGTTATATATAGTATGAATAAAGAAAGAGAGCGGGTTTCGTTAGTTTTGTTATGTGTGGAGGGTGAGTAATATCCGGAACCACCACACCTAATTTAAACTACTGTTCAAAATATTATGTATGTATATAATTACAAGTATATAAGAGAGAGAAAAACAACGTTCGCCGAGTCAGCTAATATCTATATGTTTACTAAATTGTCCCGTGTTACAATTAGAGCAGTTATTGGTAACACGGGCAAATTAAAATAACCCGTGTTACTACTGGTAGTAAGATTAGTAGTAGTAAGTAACACGGGTAACGAAGGATTTCATCACTGCAACCTTAGTGATTACTGAATTAAATGACTACGGACGGTCGGACATGGAAAAACTATAATAAAAGGGTTCCTTTTCTCTCTACGGATGGCATAAAAACGGCTGAGAGACTTTACCTAGCCCCATGATAAGTACCTTTTGTATTTTTGTACCAAACAGTCCTATAGTTTTGAGAGTTCAGAGACAGAGTACAGAGAGAGTATAAGTGTTTCTTGGACTACTAAAAATAAGTATGATATAATTTCAAAAAATGCCCTTTTGAAACAAATAGCAAATACACAGAAGCAAGTAGTAAGAATTTTTTTAGAATTATATGTGGAAATGTAAGGAAATAGAGTAAAGCTATGTATGTTTTGTATGTCTGAATTGCATCTGAACGATAAAAAAGAAATAACAAAAAATGCCCTTTTGAAACAAATAGCAAATACACAGAAGCAAGTAGTAAGAAATTTTTTAGAATTATATGTGGAAATGTAAGGAAATAGAGTAAAGCTATGTATGTTTTGTATGTCTGAATTGCATCTGAACGATAAAAAAGAAATAAAATAGACCTCTTTATAAAGATTTCAAACAAATTCTATGGAGTAGATGGATAGTTTTAAATATGTGTGACAGACAGGTATTGAGTTATGGAGAACCTACTGCTGCCACTCTGAGCGGATGCACTCTAATACCAGCTTGGCCCTTTTAACCCGGTTCAACGACTTGGTGACGAGGGTCTGAGAATGCATATTGGAAGTACATAGTGGAACTCCTATTTTGTAAACCCCTGATATCGGGACCTCATGGCCGTGTCATGCATATTATTTTTCTACTTCAATGTATAAGAACATAAATAAGAATGGAAACCTTAGTAGAATAGGAGCTCAAAAAATATTTATGACACTTGACATCTTGACAGTAAGAAGAAAGTCACTATGTGTTATTGTACGCAAAACAGAAAATGTTTCAACTTCATTAAAGTTTGATTATTTAGAATTAAATTAGCAGTAAATATAGATTGTATTGGAAATATTTAAAGAAGTGACTTATACTGTAAAAAAAAGATAAAGCACAATGGTTCAAAAGGTAGGTGTCGCTTAATTGATATAGACAGCTTACCAAATAAAAGCTAATATTCCAATATATTCAAGTTCATATCGATGGTTGTAGACTAGACACAAGACTGCGATATAGTCTAGATCGCGTAAATACGCCGTTTTTATGCAAATTTGTGGCTTAACTGTAGCACCTCAAGGATTGAAAAAAATATGTGTTATAAAACTTGCTTCTGTTTAGTTCGTTACCTTACTGAATGATTTTCATTTATTGTGTTAATTGCAATAAAAAAATTCTCTCCTCTCGGTATCCAACAGCGAAAGAAGAACCTCTCTCCGTCTCTCTTCCTTTCTCTACCTCTCGCCCCCCCCCTCTCTTTCTCTCTTTATCTATCTCTCTCTCTCGTCTCAGTTTTGGTCTCGGTATCCAACAGGGAAAGAAGAACCGTTCTCTGTATCTCTTCCGCTCTCTCTCCCTCTCACTCTCCCTCTTTACCTCTTCCTCTCTCTCTTTCTCTGTTTACCACGTTTAGTTTAGTTTAACAAGTTTAACAGACGCGATTCGATTCTGGCACTCGCCGGCCGCTTCCGCGGCTCGCTTCGCTCGGCCTATCGCTTCCTAACTACTGCCGGAGTCGACTTCCACTATGTTACTAAGTACTTTTTGTATGATATTTAATTATTTTTTTACAACAATTAAGGTTTGCCGCCAGATTTTTGTTTTATTAGGATGCCCTTCTATCATTTAAATTTTATTTCAAGCAAAAATCTGCATAGTATTCGTTGTATTCATTTTAGTTTACAACTATAGTTTTATGTTACAATTTTATGCTGCAAACATTATGTTACAATTTTATGCAACAAACTTTAGGTTACAATTTTATGCTGCAAAACTTTACGTTATTTTATTTTTTTCGGTGTCTTAATATTGGCAAACTCTATGACATACAGTATATTTTGTCGTAAATAGATTTTTTTTTTTATTTTACTAAACTGACTGCAGTTGGCTGTTGCAACCATTACTGCTTCACCGGGCTTTTTGGGGCGAGACTCTGAAGGAGCCTCAGCCCATATAGCACCTAACGCTCAAGGGCTCAGCTTGGGTTCTCGCTCTCGGGGTAAATAGATAAGTAAGCAAACAAAGACCGTGCCGCGACATTTTTTTAAAGCAATCTTTTGGAGTGTCTCACGTCATTGGTTATTAGTATTATGTATAAAAGTGCATATTTCTGCACTGTCATCAGATGCATATTTCAGTTATCGTTTTTACATATGTGCAGGATAAGTAGCTACACGATTTTCATTACATGATTTTTTCGAATAAAACGTAAGACATTTTTCGTCGCTTTCTCTCTTTATATATCAATTTGTAAATTTTGCTATGAAAATTGTATTCAACCATAAAAATATTAGTTTTAAAAGCGTTAATGAATCAATATTTCTAAATCTGTGGTTTCATCCTTATTTGGCGGTCATTGTGATCACTGAACCAAAATGCACTCAAATAATTTAATTATCGTATAATAAACAAATACTGTGTAGTCTTACTATAAATGTCGAACATATACCTATTGACTTTTCTGTTTTAGGAAAAAACTGCTGATAACTCAAAAAAAGACAACAAAAATGAAGATGACAGTGAAGATAGTCAAAACGAAAAGGTAATATAACAGGAAGCTCATTGGGAACAATTTCCAGTATGCCAGACTCGTAAACTCCTGAGTAAACTGTATGCAAGTACTTCCACAGTTCTCGTGAGGCAAGGCCAACTTGCATTCATTTTTCTCTCGAATTCCCAAATCTGGAGTGCTCAAGACTGACTTTATTCATCATAAAAAAAAACAACGAATAGGAAGTATAATAAAATTTCGCATGAACAAATGGCAGAACCCTTATATTGTGTGTCTGTCTGATATTCTGTCACAGCCAATTTGCCAACCGATTAAGTTTTAATGTGGTAAACATATGAATTTTCGTGACACAAACCCGAATGTGTAACGGAAATACTTAAATCAAATTTTGAGGTCACTTTTGGGAGATAAATTAGAAAAAAAAGTTTGCTACAGTTTTCAAAACATGTGACATATCAAATCAAATTAAAGGGCTGGTTATGAGCAGCACAATTTTTTTTTTCTAAATGTTTTTTAATTTTACTTAAGAAAATAGATGTAAGTTGACCTTATCTCCGAAACTACAAAACGTTAAATTTTGAAAAAATATACAATAATTCTTTACTTACAGATTACATATAAATTTATAAGCAGTAACGAGTCTTAAATTAACTTGGTAATTTGTAATTGTGCGTAAAAACTTACATTTCTTTAGTCATTATTATCATATACTAACTTGGGGTAAATTTATAAAACATGCTAAGTAGGCATATTAATCGTACGAAGCCCTCTACGCAAGTTCAACTCGCACTTGCCCGGTTTTTTATCAATAACATTTAAGATAAAAATAAGAAAAATTTAAGAAAATTTTTTACGGCGCACGGCTTTAATCTTCCCCTATGGTGGTGTCGTAACAGCATCGAAATATAGATACCGCAAAATCTTAATTCATTATTATAAAAATGGACGTTTTTAGGAACAAGAAAATGAAATTACACAAAAAATTAAGAAAAATGAAATTCGTATAGACGGGAAGCACACCATAAACAGTGAAAAGGTATTAATGACAAGTCGGTTTATTACGATATCATTAATTAACATTAGGTGCGTTTTGTTTACTGCTTCAATGCGTGTAATGTCATAATCCAGCCATGTTAAGGAGACATGTCATATTCTGTGTAGCACACTACAAATCTTAGCTCATTCACTAAAGTTGTATTATTGACATTAAACGCATAATGTACATTATGTCGGTGAACAGAACGCCACTATTGTGACATGCGTTTCATGGGACTGGAAAAAATAATTATGTAGTAGTAGAATGTCACGGTTTGAATCCCAAAAAATTAACATTGTGACATGCTTTTATAAAACTGGAAAAAATAATCATTTAGTAGTAGAATTTCATGGTTTATATCCTCAAAAAAATTACAAAATGGCATGCTTTTCATTACACTGAAAAAAATAATCATGTAGTAGTAGAATGTCGTTATTAATTGTCATAACAGCATCGAATTAAAGATTTTTTTTTAGGAAAAAGAAACTGAAAATACTCAAAAAATAAAGAAAAATGAAATTCGTATAGACGGGAAGCACACCTTAACCAGTGATAAGGTAATAATGACAAGTCAAAAAAATAAGATTTATTATTATGTTATTTATTAACATTATGACATGCTTTTTATAAGACTGGAAAAAATAATCATGTGGTAGTAGTACAATGTCATGGTTTAAACCCCCAAACATTGATATTGTGGCATGTTTTTCATTAGAATGGAAAAAATATTTTTGTTTAGTAGAATTTAATGGCTTAAATCCTCAAAAAAGAAGTTATTAGATTTCTGAAGGGTCGGCAACGCGCGAGTGATGCCCCTGGTGTTGCAAGCGTCCATAGGCTACGGTGACCGCTTACCATCAGGCGGACCGTAGGCTTGTTTGCCACCTTAGTGGTATATAAAAAAAAAAAAAACCTGGAGCTGAATACACATGCACGCCCAATCCAACTTTAGGTAGATATGTAGACTTATTTACACGAAACTGGGTTGGAAGATGTGTTTAAGCTTTAGGAAAGGAAAATATGCCATATATAAATGGCGAGTACCTTTATCACTCACCTTCGATTAACCTACGACCAAGTGGTCAAGGCAGAATCTATGGAACACATTGGCACCAAGCATCTTGGAGACCTTAGCAGCTTTCCCCAACAGGTGGAATTTAAAATGTAGATGGATAAAACAAGGGGTAGTGCTCAATATCCATGTTGCACCCGTACTGTTGTTTTTGTGAAAGGTTCTTTCGATGTTATTGACCACATTCCTAGAGCAAATAGTGCAGCTAGTTAAGCCCAACTTTAAGAAAGTGATCAGACAGCGTTTAGGAAATTATACAACACATTTTCGTCGTTATCAACATACCTTAGTACCTAAAGACGAGAGTCTAGTATCAGTGTGTATTGCCAGTAATGCCTTAAGGTCAAAAACAGGGTTTTTAATTTAATTTTTTTATTAATTTATTAATTAAATTTATTTTTCTTAGTTTAGCTTATTATTAAAATTGCTACAATTACCCTAGGTCTTGTCAATTTGTTTTATCGCCAAATATGTAAGTGTTTATTTCCCAAAATTACTGATCAGTTGCCAAATAATTTCGGTGTCGACGATACTAATTTTCTTTGCATACTTATCTATTTAACAAAAACCCACATCATGCTTACTTAGCAGAATCCGTTCAATAATCATTTTAAATAATTCATGTGATAATGATAAAAATTATGATGATGATATCACTAAACACCACACATTGAATTTCAGAAACAAGAATCCGAGACATCGCAAAAAAGTAGTAAAACTGAGAATTCACAAAGGCTTGAAAGGATAAATAAAGAAGCCTACATACACTGGAATGTTGCAGATGCGTTTGAAATTAATCCCAATTTGAGCTTACAGGTAATAAATGTGACTAAATTGTGTATGACTACAAGTTTGCAGATAATTTTAAGTATTTCAACGCGATATTCTCAGGAACTCCCAGCCTGATTTCATCATTGTCTGCGAGATCTGTAATTTGTCCTATGGCCCCACAAAGTTGTGATTTCTCTTTCTATTAACGTCCACCATTTTGTTTGTTTACTGCAAGAGACCGCAGGTTCATGTCGTCTCTGTCACACTTTTGCAACTTGCTTGCTAGGAAATGCGCTGTCCAGATCTCTATGGATTTAAGAAAAATATGTTTACTTTCGAACGACAGTTTACTGAGGAAGGTGTTATGGAATACAAAATGGAGCTGCTAGAGAAACCACGGGAAACAGCCAGTTTGAATATAACTCATGTGCAAGTTTACTACAAGTGATTTCCATATAATAAATAAATTATTGTGACCAATTAATAACCGAGTGGCCCAGTGGTAGAGCTTACAGCTGCCATGTCACAGGTACCAGGTTCCATTCTCGGTTAGGGTCAATTAATACTGTATAATTTCTTTATTTTATAGTTTCCTTGAACCTTTTTGTGCCCGGTACGGCAATAGGCTTGCCACCAGATGATAAGAGTTAGGATGACGTTGATTAGAATACCAGCGGTGAAACGTGGATGTTACTGGCAATACCTATCTTCGTAATATCTCTGATAAGTGTCGGGATGGTAATTATTCATTTATAAAAAAAAACGGCCAAGCTGACTCGATACAATGCCTGATAAAAAATAGTCAGCAATCATGCCTTTTCGATACTGCCACATTTATTCCATAAAGAGAGAAATCCACCGCATTACTCATATAATTTAGATATTTCAGCCATATGCCTATACCTCTATCAGTTGGTCAGCGTACAATAAATAATAGCACAAGGTCCCGTTGACACCATTTAGATGACAACATAATATCAAGAAACTAATGATTTCAGGAATCCTTTAGGAAAGTGCAGGAACATTGGTCTAAAACCCCGGGGGATACATCAAAATTTAATCCTGAGGAGCTACGTGTCGCTAATGCATTTTCCGCTTGGAAGGAACTTGGACACAATAATGCTGATAGTCTTCACAAGTACGAGATTTTGATATCACTTATTCTTATGCTGCCACAAAGTAATGTAAAATGAATTCTGTCGATGGACATAAGACAGGGTATGTGTCTGCTATGCAATTAAGCACACAACTAGTAGGAACTTATAAAGTCCTAATACATCAATCTTTCAAATACATAAATCTCCATAGAATTCGTTTATTTTTTGCCACCAGCCTAGAAAAAGTTGTCTCGGAAAAGTGGTAATAAAACGAATGTATAATGCTTTCTGCAAAATCTTGGCACTATCTACAATACAACAAATGTACAAGTGTGTATTTTAGTAAGTACAGAGATGATGTATGTATATTAGTCAGCAACAAACTATGGTTATGGGTATATTTAGCCCGGTCTCCTGCTCGTGTTTCGACGAAACATTATACAAAAAAATCTACACAAAACACGGCAAAACACGCGCAGAAGATCCGGCTTAACACAAACATACAAAACAGTTTGTTTATTTAGGCTACACAGTCTCATGAAGTACAGTAAAGGTGAGCGCGGGCTTGACAACATTTTGTAGACAATTCCGTGTTTCGCCGAAACATTACACAGAAACATCTACACAAAACATGGCAAAACACCGTAGGAGACCCGGATTTACACAAACATACAAAACAGTTTGTTTATTTAGGCTACACAGTCTAATGAAGTACAGTAAAGGTACTCACGGGCGTGACAACATTGTATAGACAGTCTATACACAAATGTCACGTCTAATGGTATACTACTTATATTAATAAACGACGGAGACGTACTCGCAGATGAGAACTAGGTAGTTGGTATGGAATGGAAGCTTGTACCCATTTTCGATTTACTGATCGATTTATTTTGTTTTTTTAAGGTTTATCGAGACAACTCGTGACAGAGTAACAGTGTCATATAAATTTATCAAAATAGACGGCCAGGGATCATCGTGTTCGAAATCCTCTTCAAAAGATCAGGTAAAAACCCGAGATGAGAACCTATTAAAACACGAATTTAACTTGATGGGTAACATTGTCTTAAGTACTAGTCACGTAGAAAGTTATATGTGTAATACTATAATAGTACTATAATAATTGTGAGTTTCTCTAGTGTGTTTATAGAATTTATATTTTATGCAATTTCAGTTTTTGTTTCATAATATTTTGTAAAAAATGGTCCGAACTGACTTGAATAAGGGATTTGTTACCACAAGGCGTCAGTCACGATATGATTGGCATAACTTACTTATATGGCATAATACACTTACTTTTATCTGGGAACCAAGGCACTATCCACGTAGCGTCAATTTATACGCAAGCTTTCGTCATGTGCCGCTTGTTGTACGCTTGCTTGTAGCTTGAATAAACAAAGCTCTGTCCACGCGGCCTTAGCGGCAGCATATCATAGCTCAATGCCAACAGTGCCACCAAATGATCTAGGGCCTTAGGCAACTCGCAATCGAAAAAAAGTGCAGTGTCGCTATAGGGAGAGCGTTTACGAAACAATAGTGGTAGACTTATTGCTCATACCTATATCAAAAACGCTGTATCGTGGGCGTTGCTTTGGCTGGAAAACTTAACATTATTTATGCCAATTATCGGAAAATCGCTTTTGTTTGCATGATTTTGTTATTTAATAGTCATTGTTACTTACGAGGTTTGGTATTGTGACCGACGCAACGAGGTTCTCAAATGGCACCCACGCACCGGAAGGCACAAAAAAAATAGAATAAGCTATGCGAATATTACACGCACTCAGACAAACTAAACAGGGACATTATTGGGAACAGTCTCGATTTATTTGGACTCTGGAATTCTCTTGTTTTTGTCTTGAATTTTGTCTCGAATTCCAGAGTCCGAATAGCTTGAGAATGTTCTTTTATTAAGACTACACTCTCATGAAGTACTGCGACGGGGTGCCAAGATTTTGTAAAGTCTATACCTGAAATATCAGGTGTTGTTCAGAATTCGGTGTCCTAGTTGTTTTATCTATATAGACATGAAACCACAGTGAAGGTGTTTTATACCATACACAGGGACCCAGACTACGTGGACAACCTACTGCGTCTAGTGAAAATGCGTGTATGGAAGCTTTAGTGCTTTGGAATATTTCTAGAGCCCTGGAAAAAAATCCAAGTATAAACATAAGGGTAAGTTTTAAACAAAATCATATGCAGTTCATAAATTATTAATATTCTAACTTACCATTAACCAATTAGATTTTAAAATGTATCAGGTAGTAATGAAAAAGGTACAAGACAATTTGGAGAATAAATCCCAAGATTTATGCTCAATGATGCAAGAAGATCACGAACTGAGGTATCTCGCCTGCGCACTCCTCGCGTGGCAGCGACTTGGACACAACAACGCAGACAGCCTTCATGAGTATAGGCTTTTTAATTATAACTTATCTAAACTCTTTTTTTTCTTACTTGTCTTAATTTGTAAGCAAAATTCTAACATAAAAAATAATTACGTTGACTCAAAATATGAGCAGGAAAAATTAACATAATTAAATTAAAAAAGAATTTTAGTTGTAGTTTAGTTAGTAGCCTATCTTATTTGATCCTCAAAAAAATGTATGACCTAAAATAACAATAAGGTATATTTTAATTATGTTATTATTATTTTTATTTTTTATTGAAACATTGATGATTGTATTTGAATATTTTTTTATGATATATACTAGTTTTAAAGAGTAACTACCATGTTTTTTGCCGGATTCTTCTTGGTAGAAATCTACATTGTAAACCGGGGTGTGGCTTGGAGGGTTTAAATAGTATTTAATAACTTTGACTATTCAAAAGTGTTTGTAAAAACGTAATTTGAATAAATAAATTGACTTTGACTCATAATTTTTTTGATTTTGAGGTTAAAGTTTTGCTTACAAAATAAGACGAGTAAGAAAAAATACAGTTTAGGTAAATTTTGCTTCGATGATCAATATCTAGAATAAAGAAAGGTCTTGGGATTTTGCATTTAATTTTGCGAAAACTTTTAAAATTTAGCTTTTTTAGGGTTTCTTACCATAAAAGGAAAAAAGGAACCCTTAAAGGATCACTTTGTTGTTCGTCTGTCTGTTTGTCTGTGTATCAAGACCCTTTTTCTGGGGAATGCGTGAAGGTATCAAGTTGAAATTAATATGGAATACTCAGGTCTACGGTACCTTATAGATGTAAAAAAAAACAAGATTCTAAGTTAACGCAATAAAAAGAATTTAACACGATTAAATTTAAAATGAAACAAGATCAAATTACATCACAGACATAGGAGAAAATCCAAAAGTGTAATTCTGTAGTTATAAAACTTTAAAAAAAAAGGTTTTTCTGTCTGTCTGTCAGGACCCTTTTAGTCAAGAACGCGTGGAGGTATCAAGTTGAAATTAGTATCAAATACTAAAGCGTACGGTCACTAATTAGTTAATGCAATAAAAAATACGATCATTTTATCGCATATGTGACACAAGAATATCAAAACATATGGGGTACTTCCCGTCGACCTAGGCGTATTATAAAAATTGACAAGAATCAAGATGACATCATTAATATACGAAAAAAATTCAAAAAATGATAATTAAGACATAAACCTGTAAGACTTGATCTCATAATGGAAGCATATAATATAATAATATAATATAATATGCATAATAATAAGTTTGTACTGAACCCTCGGTGCGCGAGCCAGACTTGCACTTCACCGGTTTTGTTTTTATTTTGATCTTGTTTTTGTGTATGTAAGAAACTGGCAGGGTATAATTTTACCTTTTTATGGTCACAGACACGGTACAGGCTACTCCTTGGAGAAAGGAAGCTAAGGCCACGGTTCATCACGATAGAGTAGTGTGGATTAGCAGTAGTTTAAAAATAAATGAATATCTTTGATTTCAGTTTTATCCAGAAGCGTCAGACGATTCTATCTACAAATGCAGCCTCCATCTCTCAGTCATGTTCTTGTGCAAATCTTCGTGGTCCTGTAATAAAAGTACCAAAGGTTACCAAAACGGCACAAAGTCATAAATGTATTGGCAGCACTAATAAAAATAAAAAAGATTTGGAGAAAAAAGTTCACGCCGTAAGATATTTAAAAGTATTTTACGTAGGGTTTTTGAACCTATAAAATAACTATTTTGTAAATAAAATAATTATTCAACAAGATATTTAAAAGAATTTCACGTAGGAAGTTTAAACCTATAAAATAACTATTTTGTAAATAAAAATTTCATTCAGTTAGATATTTAAAAGTATTTGACATAGGGTCTTTGAACCTATAAAATGAAAATTTAAATTACTAGATAAATAAATTTAACTATTATCATGATATACAAGGTGGAAACACTATTCGATTATTTCTGAAAGTGTATCGTGTATACGATATTTAAAATACTGATTATTGATCCTGAAAGTGTTTCACAAGCTCTATCCATTTGTATCAATAAATCTATATATACTCATATAAAAAGAAGTACCTGGAGGACCGCGCTTCGCTCGTTTTTAGCAACGCCATCTATTGTCAAGTAGCTAAACAACCGCCATCTATTTCCAAGTAGCTTTATCGTTGCTGTTTCGGTAAAAATAATAGTATTACTACTAGCCAATACATGTCAGAAAGAGACATATTTTTCAGTTTATAATTGCCTAAAAACACAAATAAAACGACGTTTTCTGAAATTTAAACCTAGCTAGATCGATTTATCGCCCTCGAAAACCCCTACATACTAAATTTCATAAAAATCAATGGTGCCGTTTCCGAGATTCAGATTAATAATATATACATTTATACAATAATTCTCTTTTAAAGGTATTAGATCCTTGTTTCCCTTGGTCACTACTTCCGAACGACTGCACCAAATTGAGTAATTTATTTTTTGTTGTGTTTGTTATTGTCAGGGTAAGGTTTCTACGAACAAAGGGTCAAGTGTCAGTCGGACAGACATTTTATCCACCATTTTAACTTTTTTTTTTTTTTTTACAAACATAGAGTTCTTAGCAAATATTGATATCGCCATAAGTCGTAGTTTGGTGTTCAATATGAATGTAGGATTTCAACATGATATGACAATAATCTGTTTTATAATAAAAAAAAAAAAATATAACTTGCCACTTTAACCTCTGAATATAAGTAGATAAGAAAACGAATTTGAATCTTAAAACTAAATCTACATTTAGCGTGCCTATCAGGGATATGTATAAATTTACATTTATGTAGCTGCAGAGTAAAGTTTCGATTTTTATAGGCTTGCTTTCTCGACTCTGAATGTATGAAACAGCTTTCTGAGCTTGGAGTAGTGACTGCAAACTTGCGCACGCGTGCAGGGAAACTATCATATCGGGAAACTGAGCGAGTCAAACTCTTGGAGCGTGCAGAAGACGCTTGGAAAGATCTTGAGCTAGGGTTTCAAAGACGGCTCAGGAAAGCTTTGGAAAGGGAAGATGATTACACGAAACAGGTATATAAGTGTTAGAGACAACGTTGATTAAAATAGTCGTTAGGGAAGAAAGAATTATGCACAAGAATGCATAATTATAATAATAATAGTTAATTTTCTTCTACTTTATGGACACACTGTCTGCTAAATCTATATATACATATATATATATATATATATATATTCATAGATGTTGGTATATATTCTCTATTAAAAAAACACTTTGATGTGCCAAGTTTTATGATGAAGTTCAAGGACACTTTTATAGTCATTTTATACATGTTGTCAGTAATACAAATTGTTAAAAAAACATAATGAAAACACCGACCAAAAATTTGAACGCTAAAAAGTTTAAAATCATGTACTGAATCCATGGTATTATATACCTTTTGTCCGATCATCATAAAACTTAATACATTTTTATTGTTTTTTAATGGAGAAATTTAATTTTTAGAGAGTTGTTAATTTAATTTTAAATACTCACATGTAATGAATTACAGTACTTCATTTTAATACTGAATGTCTAATGTCACGTTTTGTTGCCCGAAGGAGTTACCCATTGGCTGGAAACACATCCAGATCATAAAATAGTAAACAGCCTCTTTTTAGTAACCACTTTAGTCCTGCGTGTCATGTGGCGAGCCCATAGCCGCAACACTGCTTAGAAAAAGACTGGAAGAAATAAGACCCATTTCATATTTAATTACCTAGATGTTAAAAGGGCGAATATGCAAGAAATCTGTTTTTCCAACAGGGATTTTTTTAAGAACTATTAAACGTCTTAAAAAACACAATAAAATAAAGTATTTTTTAAATACTTTTTTTTAAGTGCACTACAAATTTTATTTAGCAGGTTTTACTTAACACCTGTCTAAGAAAATGAACCTCAAATTATTGTAAAATATAGTTTAAGCATCAGCCGAGGTCATAACATAGAAATATCTATGTATGAACACTTTCGTTATTAATTTTTTAACAATTATTAGTCGATATTTTCGCATTATTTTAAAATAGGAACTAGGACCTACTTGTCTCCTTCTTGTGCACTTAATTCTGTATTTATTCATCTCGCTTTCTCGTTCATGCATTGACCACTCTTGATAGATTGTTTGCTTTTTCAATTCAAAATTATGTTGCAGATTAAAAATTTAATTGAAGAACGAAATTTATACAAGAAAGTATGTGTGTCATCAGAAAACGAAGTGAAAGCGAAGAACGATTTGACAGAAAAAGAACGCAACCGTTTAACGGCTGTGGAGAAAGATCTTTGCAACCAAGCATGTGAAAGGATGCGCCTCAGCAAAGAAGTGCTACGTGGAGATGCTGCAGTATCCGATGAGCACACCAAATTGTCACAAATGGAGCGAGATTTAAAGGTAAATCAATAATTAATAGATCATTGAAGTGTCAAAACTACGTCTACGCCTCTACCGTTATACGCCTCACTGCAGACACAGCCCTCCCTGGAGAAGGAGGCTTAGGCCATAGTAAGCTATTGACGGAAGTTGTCAAGCTAGTGGCTACTCGAATGTTAAAGTTTTTAAACCGCCCATAAGGCCTCTATCGCTTAACGGCTGCTTTCATTGGACAACGTCCAAGACGAACTATTTAATGTACTCTTCTTAACACGAGGAGGCCAGAAAAGTAGTCCACTAGGTGGTCATCTATCCAGGTACTGACCGCGACCGATGGTGCTTAACTTCACATATCGTTTTCGATAGACGATTGTAACTAGGTCAAACATGTTCTTAAGCTGTCTGTTGTGTGTGGCTGTGGTGTCCATATACAGCTAGCTCGTTGTTCATACAATATTCTTGATTGATCTCTTTAATCCACATTTCAAATTGAAATCACTTTGGGTCCCTAAGGATTCCATCAAAGTTCAACTTTAATCCCTGTTTACGAGGAACCAACCAGCTCTTTTCGAATAGACGTAATATTTATTTTTTTATATCCATTGAAATCCATCCAGCTATCACTGCACCATTAAACAGTTTACCATATAATTGCAACGTAATAGTGCCTTTCTTCTTACGACTTGATTTATTAGGCTATGTCACTCAGGAATAATGTAGCTTTTTTACTGGTAAAAGAATTTTTAAAATCGGTTTTGTAGTTTCAAAAATTACTTCCTGCTAACAAACTTACCAACTTTACTTTTGAAAGGCGCTAGCACGCGACCGCATGTTGAAAATCTCGATTCGCTCGGTTTTCTGTCGGTATATAATTCAAAGATTTATTTAGAAGTATGAAATCAGCAGATTCACTTGGTCTTATTAATATATATTTTATGAAATAAGAATCGAGCGAATATTACTTACTCTCAGTAAGTAAAATTACTATCAGATTTTTTTTTTATTATATAAATAATATAACTGTTTTAATTATTATATGCCAAATTATTATAATATTAGCAAATCCACTTAATTCACTAGTTTGGTGATTTATTCCAGACAATCCTGTTCTTATAGAGAATAAATAAATGTCGTGCTTGGTAGGTGGTGAATTGCATGCACAGCAAAGTATTATACATGTATATTATTTAAGTATATAAATAAATAAATATTGTACGTTTCTGTTACAAGACACGCGACCAACTTGTGAACGCAATCATGTTGCAGCTAGGTATCACGTGCGAGTGATATTTTATACTGATTACTATCAGTTAAAGAATTTAGTAGGATTCAGTCAGTTGATCGTCTAATATGCTTTAAAAAAATTATTTCAAATAAATCAAAATAAATAAAAAATAAAAACTAAAATGTACAGACATCAAACTCTACCTCTAAATTATCGCTAATTGGTTTTCTACTAGGCTCTGGTTCCATGGTTGGCTGGTAAAGCTATACCGTGAAGCAATAAGCCCGCCATAGTACACATATTTTTCTGAACTAAGTTAAATCCCCTGCCTAATCCTTACTTACTTACTTAGGAAGTAAGACTTACTTCTAATAGTTCGTCAGGAATTTGCAACGATGGTATATTATTCTGTCCCAGGTCTTTTATTTTACCACATATTACTTTGAAGCTGGTAATTTACGGCGTATGGGACATACATAAAGCCACTTTCATCACCACAAGTCCAGCCAGAAACACTTCGTCAGAAGTAGCGTTGCAGCTATTGGCGCATGTGGGTGTGTAACTAGCCCCTTCTGGGGTTAAAAACAATGAAGATAGACATACAAAAGAGTTTTACTAGTGTAAGTTTGTTAGCAGGAAGTAATTTTTGAAACTACTAAACCGATTTTAAAAATTCTTTTACCAGTAAAAAAGCTACATTATTCCTGAGTGACATAGCCTAATAAATCAAGTCGTAAGAAGAAAGGCACTATTACGTTGCAATTATATGGTAAACTGATTAATGGTGCAGTGATAGCTGGATGGATTTCAATGGATATAAAAAAATAAATACTATGAATTTAATCTAAAAAATAAAAATATTTTGGATTACATGTAAGTAAAATTTAACTGTAGTTGGTAAGCTAAACGTATATACTTTTATTAATTATTGACGAATTTCTCCGTGATATTGCTGCGTCACCGTTAAAAGGCAGAAAGTAGGCTCGACACGCAATGTAGATATGGAATGTCGTGCCTTGCGATTTAGAACGAGAACGATATAATCGATTTTCTGGATAATAATAAAGCATTCCGTTAGTAAGATATATACCACAATTCCGACGCGATGCTACCTATTCACGGTTAGTAAGAAATAAAACTAACGCACCATTGCAACTGCGATATTAAAGACTCGCTTCATCTACCTTTCACCAATGGTACATGCTGTAGTAGCCGTGAGGGGCGTTAGGCAGAGTAGAATTAGACCACTACCCAGGTCTGGAAAACGTTGTACGATGGCTATCGCCACAATGAACACTTGTATCTGTTCCATTTCTCACTCATCTAAAGTTACCTTAACAACTCATCATACCATCTCATCAATCATGTATATTTTATGACTAGAAACTAGTTTAACTGAGTAAGCTTTGTTTTTTCCACAGTCTAAAGAAGCACAGACTCGTCGACAACTGCTCTTGATTGAAAATGAGGTGGAGTCAGCGCGCACGCTGTGTATTGCGACTGAACGGTTGATGCGCGCCGAGCTGTGCTCTCTTAGTCAACAAGTAACAGAAACTTCGCAGCTGTTAGTGCAGGAGGACAAACATACCATTGCTTTAAAACAAGAGGTTATTACTTACTAAATATTTTGAAGCTTTAATCGCTTGATTGCGAATTCTCTGCTTTAAGTTTTCAGGAAACAATAAAAATTACGGCCTAGGCGTTAGGTGTCAGTAGCCCACAACCTATAAGAGATGTAACAACGTTGCAAAAAAAAACAATTTTTAGGTTTAGGTTGATTTTATTATGTTCCTTTTCTTATTAAAGTTTGGTAGATGTTTAGAACGTCTGGCAGCTGAGAGAGGTTGCGTTTTTATTCTGCGCATCCTATTTGTGCAGTTAGGTTTAAACAGAAATTATGTACAGCACAGCTTGGAAGATTTGGAGACTATTTAAAAAGCAAGTAAATGACTTTTCAAGTAAACGGCAGTTTCACTCATAATCTAAATAATGTAAAAATTACCGTTTATTTTTCAGTCGTATTCGGTCGATTCGCGCCTTTGGCTCCGGCTATTACGTATGTACGCAATCTTACTTCGCCCCCTTAGTAGCAGTAGTGTTAAGGATCAAATTGTCTTAAAAATATCAACCAGCTTACCTAGTTAACGCTTATACACTGAGCATAAAACGTGTAATATTTTATGCTTATCACACATAATATAACTACATTCATGAACCGTAAGTGAAAGTGGCCCGAAAGTGTTTGTCTTAAACCGTGGCGGAAGCCCTTTCGATCTGAAAAAGACAATTAAAAATAAAACTTGCGAAACGCCTAACGTGTATACACTAAATGTGTATTACCAAAACGTTAGATGGCTTAAGACAAAGCTATTTCTGTGGAGAAACAATATTTTATTATCAGATGACCTACAACTTATAGCTGCAACTGAAACAAACCTAGACAAGTCTGTGCATGATGCTGAGCTGTGTTATGGCGAATGGAGTGTACTACGTCGGAATCGCGCTAACGGACGCTCCGGGGGCGGCATGCTGCTGGTCGCGCGCCCGCCTATACACCTTGAACGAGTACAGCAGTTTGAGACTTCGGATGGAGAGGATCTCTGCGCTAGATTCTTCTTGGATGGTCGGCATATCTACGTGTGTGTTGTATATATACCACCAAATGCTACAGACGAAGTTTTTATCAATTGGTTTGAAAGTGTCGAGCGTTTATGCAACAAAATTTGTTGTAAACGCATATTAATTTTTGGTGACTTGAATTTATATAGTAGTAGTGAATACATTAAAATCTATTTTAGTTATTTCTTATCTTTATGTAATTTTAATCAGTATAATTGTGTGAAAAACATGAATGAGAGAATGTTGGACTTGGTGTTGACGAGTCCGGAGCTAAGTGATAGCGTGCGCGTGCGGAGAGCGGCGCCGATCGAGGAACTGGTCAATGTAGACGGTCATCACCCGCCTCTTAACATTGCCGTGAGTTACAGTTTCTCTAAGCAGGTAACTAGAAGTGCACCCTCAAATATCGACAGGTCAAAAGACTGGAATTATCCTATGGCAGATTTTTATAAATTATTTTGTAATATACGGGACACCGATTGGAATTTTATATACGAACTTAATGAGGTTAACGACGTGGTAAATGCCTTCAATAATTATCTTTACTTATTATTTGACCATTGCATTCCAAAAAAAATACGGAAGCGATCGTGTAATCGTACCTATCCCGTCTTTTACAAGAGAAGCGAAATCCGTGACATTGAAACTTAAGCTAGATACCATCGGCGCTGGAAACGATCCAATGATGACAAAGCTCTGGCTGAATTTAAGCGCTTGCGTCGTAAGGTCAAAATGTAAATTTACACGCTGCCCACAATAGTTATCTTTCTAGTGTGTCTTCAAGCGTTCGACAGAAACCAATGCTTTTCTGGCTATACATAAACACACTTCGCAGTCGTGGAGGTGTGGAACCACTGGTAACTAAGAACGATCGTGAGTATCGTGGGGCTGATGCAGCAGCTGCTTTTGCAGACCATTTTCAGTCCGTATTTTTGACCAACAATCCTTCCCTTAATCCTGATGAAGTCAATTCGAACACTTCTGCTGATAACAGACGAGTTAGCGTTAGCCTATTGAAAAAAGACGACGTCAGGCGAGCCGTTCAGAAATTAAAACCCAATATTTCTCCAGGGCCTGATGCGATGCCGGCATTTGTGATAAAAAGTTGTATTGACGAATTGATAAATCTAATAACGTTCATATTTAACATAATTATCAGCACGGGGCAATATCCCGCCCATTGGGAGCTATCTCGAGTAACTCCTATTCCTAAAATCGGATCAAAAGTTATGGTAGAAAACTATCGTCCAGTTGCTAATATGTGCGACATCGCCAAAGTGTTCGAAATGGCTCTTTATGCAGAATTGTTGCCCCAATGTCAACCTTACGTCACCAGCACACTGCATGCTTTTCTTCCCAAACGGTCAGTTGCAACGAATTTATTGACCATGGTGGATATCCTGTCAGCTGAAATAGATGCCGGTAACCAGGTAGACGTCATATATCTTGACTTCCAAAAGGCGTTTGATCGAGTTGATAACGACGTTCTTCTATCGAAGCTGGGTGCTATGGGTTTTGTTCCGGGATTGCTCAAGCTGTTTTCCAGTTACCTCAGTGAAAGAAAACAGTTTGTGAAATACGGACCGTACCTATCTGAACCATATAACACGCGATCGGGGATAAGTCAAGGATCAAATTTAGGACCCTTCTTATTCGTTCTTTTGATCAATGATTTACCTGAAGTTGTAGAAAATTCTTTCGTTTTGATGTTTGCTGATGACGTAAAGCTGATAAAAGTGGTGAGAAGCGCAAGTGACTCCATCAATGGAGCATAAACAATAAGTTATTATTCAACACGAGTAAGTGCGAAATGATGTCTTATACGCGTAAAAAACTCCTATGTTGTACCAGTACATGATAGGCAGGCAACTGATACGTAGAGTGGAAGAGGTCCGTGATTTAGGTGTCCACTTTGACCCTCAGCTCAATTTCCGTCTACATGTGCTCAAAGTGACTAACGTTGCATTTCAGCGGTTAGGCTTTGTTCTGCGCCATGCCGCTCCTTTTTCAGCCGAAGCTACATGCGCGCTTTACACTTCCCTTGTCCGGAGTGTATTAGAATCGAATACAGTGGTGTGGAGTCCTCATGAGAATAAATATATACTCATGGAGGAATGCGTTCAAAAAAAATTTCTTCGCTGTGTTTATAAAAAAAAATACTATTATCCGTTTTTGTATCCTACCCAATTTTTGCAGGGGCATTTAGGTTTCGACTCATTAGAATTAAGAAGATCTATGGCTTTAGTCAAATTCTTTGTGTATATTTTAAGAAACAAAATCGACGACATTGAATTGCTAGAAAGAACATTAAAGTTATTTGCACCAGATTCATATTTGAGGATGCGCAAACGTCCGTTGTTTAAAGTCGCTGTATCCCGCACTAACTTGTACCGATTGTCGCCGATCCCGCGCGCGCACGCAGCACTGCGAGCTCTACTCGAGGCAGCACCACACTGTGATCTGTTTGTGACAGCAGTGCCGAGATTGATGTTTGAGTGTAAGAGCATGCTAGAACGACGTATGTAAGATTTTTTTTTCTTTTATTTTTGTCTTGTGTGTTTCGTTTTTATAAAATGTAAGAAAATAATATTGTGACGAATTGGTTTTTAGAACTGTAATGTTGCAATTGATATATTTAAATAAATAAATAAATGAAAATGTGGCTAAGATGGCACGCAGCACTGCGAGCTCTACTCGAGGCAGCACCACACTGTGATCTGTTTGTGACAGCAGTGCCGAGATTGATGTTTGAGTGTAAGAGCATGCTAGAACGACGTATGTAAGATTGTTTTTTTCTTTTATTTTTGTCTTGTGTGTTTCGTTTTTATAAAATGTAAGAAAATAATATTGTGACGAATTGGTTTTCAGAACTGTAATGTTGCAATTGATATATTTAAATAAATAAATAAATAAAAATGTGACTAACATAGGTAAATACTAAATGCAGGCAAACACGTGCTCATATAGAGCGTACCCTACAACAAAGCCTTTCTTTTTCTGAACTGTATATGCAGTTGGCTGATGCAGCCATTACTGCTCCACCGAGCTTTTGGGGCGAAATTCTGAAGGAGTCTCAGCCTATATAGCGCCCAACGCTCAAGGGCTCCCCGCGGGAACAGCCTTGACTTGGGGTGTCGCTCTTGGGGTCGCGTCGTTCGACCAGCGTGAGCCTCGAACCCGAAGGTAAGTCAGCGCCAGGAGACCAGCATTCCCCGTTACGTGGGTGCGATTGCGAGTGAGTGGGGGTGAGAAGCGCCCCGACACTCTTATTCCTTTTACTAAGCCTACAAACAGCGTCTATCCAACCTTTAAAGGCCTCTTTTGAACGGTAATAGGTATAATGTTAAAATTTTCTCAGAATATTCGCTATTGTAGCGGATATACTTAAAAAAAAAGATACGATACTTAAGAAAATAAAAGGGGTGCCTACACAAGAAACACTCTTACGTTGTTTTTGTTCCTTCGTAAAAACAGTAATACATACAAGCTTGTAACTTGCAGTGATTATAGTGTGAGCTCCGAAGTATGTATTACAAAAAATAATAAAGACTGGCTAAGTGCGAGCAGAGCTTGTGTATTTTGTGGTATCCATCACTAAAACCCTGTCCTGTAGCTAGGGTTGTCAGATCGAATGACCCTATTGTCGTGAAAAAAACTATTTTTCGGGATTCTGGGACTTGAAACAAAAGATAATCAAATTTTAGTAAATATATTAAAAACAACAACATTATATAAAATAAAATGTCTACATAAATAAATACTAACAAAAAGAACCATAAAATGATTTTCTCATTATCTATGTTATCAATAATTAACAAAATTTAATACAGTAATTTTTAGCTTGTCACGTGTATTTTGTGTTAAATTTTACAGATTTATCATTGTTTGTCCTTTTTCACTATTTAAAAAAGACTTGAAATTCTAAACCTCACCATATGCCCCGCGTGCTCGATGCGGATCGTAGAAAGAAACGT
Organism: Apoda limacodes; assembly: GCA_946406115.1. Classification (NCBI taxonomy): domain Eukaryota; kingdom Metazoa; phylum Arthropoda; class Insecta; order Lepidoptera; family Limacodidae; genus Apoda; species Apoda limacodes. The sequence continues at coordinate 16,922,244 of OX291546.1, forward strand.
TGCCGCTTCCAGGAGCGTCGGAGCGGCAACCTTTCGCTTGACGTAAATTCGGAACTTAAAATTATTGTTTTATACAATGAAGTTGTTTTACGGGAGATTTTTTACTTTGTCGGGAGTCGGGAGGACATACAAAAATTCGGGAGAATCCCGCCAAATCCCGATCATCTGGCAACCCTACCTGTAGCATTGAATTCTATTGTATGACCGATTCTTATTTGTATGGCAAACGTTTTGTTTTTTGAGTTCTGTGCAACCTATCTGTTATTCGCGAAACAGGCCCTAAGCTGTTTTGTCAAATCCGTAAGCTAGAATATTTTACGTATATATTAAAAAATATACACGTTTTGCGTCACTCTATCAAGGAAATATCTCTTGATAAGCAATATGGTATAAATTGTTAGCGGTAATGTTTATGACTCAAATTGATATGATACTTATCACAAATTGCATCGTCATCATTTGTCAACACATTTTTAATTCCTACAATATAATTATGGGTACAAAGCATGACTTCTACTTTCTTCACCTTAATGTGTTACTTAACAACTTGTGGATACCCTTGATATCTAACTAAGGTCGGTGATAGTAGTACAAGGTTCGCCGGAGCGGATAAACGAAGTTGCGGCAAAGTTTAAAATGGCATTTAAAAAAAAACATTACATACTATGTTAACTTGCAAAAACCATCGTTAGTCATGTAGGTAAAGAAACACAAGCCTCAGCATGTGTATGAAATAGATGAAATTTTAGAATTTGGTTACACAGTAGTAAGACTTCAGACCCTATCATTGCGATCTGAACCCCAACAAATAGACTTAGGCACAGACCAAAAGTGGTGTACAATCGCATAATGTAGGAACAACTGATATAAAAAAGCTCACAGAAGATGCTTTCAATAAAATCACTCCTAAAAACTGGAAGGGTAACTAGGTATTCCTGTGTTTTGGGAATCAGGTGTTCCCATTCAGGTGAACATTATAAAAGAGAAATAGAATAAAATTACACTGTTTTAAAGTGTGAGAGACCAATTGAACAAATCTATAATTTAGCTAGATATTTACAGAAAAAATCGGTTTACAAGTTCTTCAGATATTCGCTCGACATTTTTATTCTACGGACTATTGCGTGTAACACACGTACCTACTGGTTTTAAATATTTGTCATAGGTTATGTAAGAATAATAAAGGTTGATATTTTATATCAATTTTAACAGTGTTCGTGCTTATATTATCAGCGATGATTGTATTCCTAATCAATCAAAAATATTTTTTCAAGGAGGTTCCCAAGATCACTTTTTGGTCTTCAGAAAAAACTACTATAAGAAAAACCGTTCTCGGTAATTTTGTGTATTTATTTTCTCTCGTGCTGGGTTTTGTGAATTATTGGTAAGTCTCTAATCCATTTCTCTTTCTCATTGACAGTACGGTTCTTAGTATATATATACAACGTATATATATTACTTTACTACGGCTCTACGCCGAAACTGAGGTCCGAGAGAAGACTTCTCTGTGGGCTGGTGCACGTTTGTCTTCTAACGACAGCTGCTTTGCTGTCCTTATACTGCGGGAGGCCGGAGTCTACTGAACTCCCTCTATGTTTTCTTCTCCTTCTGAGCACCTAGCCGGTGCATTCGGTAACAGGGCACTACTGCTATAACCTGTCCTGTTATAGTGACGCCCTTTCACGTGGGTTTTAGAGGTGTTCTACTTGCTTTAAAGTGAAGAGATTTTTCAAGGCAAGGTTCAGAGATTTTAGGGTGTCTAATCCTTATTTTTTTTCAGCTTCTTATGAAATTGTATTTTAGCATAGCGGTTTACTCATTCATTGTTTATCTAACCCTAGGTAAGGTGTTAATAATTTCTTTAGAACGTGTCGGTGGGTCTTTTTCTTATTATTTCGTTGTAATTAATTGATTACTACTACTAACTCTAATCTATTTAATATCTGTGTATAGCGGAGGCATTCCAGATGGCAGGCGATTTAATTAGGTTTCTGCCTAAAAAGGCTCTACAGTATGAGTTGCTACTCAGAGGTGTAGAACCTGCTTCTAAAATCGATCTGATGCGCGATCAGTACGAAAAACTATCTTCTACTACTGTTGTTTCTGATCTAAGCCCATTCGAATGTGACGAAGATATCGATCAGATATCTAAATTGCTTAAAATCTGGAAAGCCAAATTTGATTTAACAATTTCTAGTGGAAATGTATCTAAAGCTGATCTTGAAGCTATTTTTCAGCACTTAATGCTTAGATTTTCTACGATCAATATTGACGAGGATGAGGATGAATCTCTTATAGATAAGTTCTCAGACCTTTCGTAAGACTATACAAAGAATTCTAAAAGTTATTTGAATTTTTACAAGGGCATTGTCGAAAATGATGGGCCTAAGACCAGTATTTCTACTTCTAATAATACTGAAAAAATTGTTGTAATTGAACGCTCTCCTCTTGTAGATTTTAAAAAGTTCAAATACGATGGTCAATCTTGTCCAAGTGAATTCTTAAGAAACGTTTCTGAAATGGCTTCATTTAAGTCTGTTTCGGATGACAAATTGTATTCACTTTTGTTTGAAATGTTGAGCGTGCCAGCACTCGAATGGTTCCGTAACAAAAAAGATTTACGAATAAATTGGAATTTATTCAAAACCGATTTTCTTAAGGATTTTGAGGTTCCTGATGCTGACTATTTATTAAGAAAAAAAATTGGGGCCAGAAAACAAAAATCTAATGAAAAGGCCATAATTTCAAGTTCTACTTGACGTCTTTGTGAAAAATTCTGTTGATAATTATTTTCACGGATTCTACTATTAAACTGCAAATTAATTGCCTATCTACTTCTCTTCTATAAAAGAAACCGTCCTCGGTAATTTTGTGTTTATTTTCTCTCGTGCTTTGTTTTGTGAATTAATGGTAAGTCGCTAATCCATTTCTCTTTCTCATTGACAGTACGGTTCTTAGTATATATATACAACGTATATATATTACTTTACTACGGCTCTACGCCGAAACTGAGGTCCGAGAGAAGACTTCTCTGTGGGCTGGTGCACGTTTGTCTTCTAACCACGGCGCACCGCAGCTGTTTTGCTGTCCTTATACTGCGGGAGGCCGGAGTCTACTGAACTCCCTCTATCTTTTCTTCTCCTTCTGAGCACCTAGCCGGTGCATTCGGTAACAGGGCACTACTGCCATAACCTGTCCTGTTATACTACCTTTCTCAAACATGCTACGATATGCGACCATATTTTGCACAAGCTTCTAAGGCCTCGGTTCCTAACCCGGGGGTAATTACCCCCGCAGCGGTAAAACTTGTATTTCGCGGGGGTAATAATGATCTGGTTGTTGTCTCGAACGCCGAATTTCAAAATGACAAGTCAGCACTCATCATACCAATGTTTGCCTTAAACTTTTAACGGGCGGTTGTAAAATCACTCCTAAATTATTTTATTTTTAGTTATTATATATTTGTTGAGTTAAACCTAGCTTATAAATGTAATTTAGAGTAAAAATATCTCATTATTTCATGCGCAATTGTTTTTATATTTAATAAAGTCTACGTATTTGTATTAACACGTATTGTTTGAGTTCATCGTTAGGAAGAGGAGGGGTAAAATCAGTGACCCTAGTTACATCATAAGGGTAACGGACCTAAAAAGGTTAAGAACCACTGTTCTAAGGGATAAATTGTACTTGCAATACAGTATCAGAGAGCGACCCGCAATGTTTTAGCCGACCGCTCGATCGCTCGAGCGGTCAAATATGACGTTTGAAAATGATCGAATTATTTTAAACCCGAACATTGATAACGAAAGAGATCTCATTAAGTTTTATTTAAATTTCGGATCAAGTTTTATTTTTTAGACTGGCACAACAAAAAGAATGCGCCATTAAATTAATTTAAAAAAGTAAAACAAGAAATCGGCATTTGAACGCGGCGAATTGGCGGCAAAATTACCTAAACTATTTTTGTAAATACAGTCGTCATTGCCGGTTATGCTGCGTTTGCGGGCCGCGGCAGTAATACACTATAACAATCTGTTAACAATTATATAAAAGAAAAACACTCCAGAATTCAAATAATTTGGTAAAGCTATGAAGACAAATTCATTCATACTGCAATCAGGCTATATCGATTATCATACTATATGATTAAATGTTTACCACCTTAAGAATATAGCATACCTTAACAAGTGATAAATCCTAAAATTTTAACAAAAAAAAAACAACCGGCTTCATAAAGATGCACTAAAAAGGTAAAAATAATTACTAATTTCCAAAAATCTGATCTGAATTACAGTTTGAAATTGGTGTCATGCAAGCAAAGTGTGATATAAACTGTTACATAGGTATATAGACACCAACTTCAAACTGTAATTTCAGATTTTTGGAAATTAGTAATTATTTTTACCTTTTTAGTGCATCTTTTTGAAGCCAGTTGTTTTTTTTTTTTGTTAAAAAGTTTTTATTTTTTTTTCAGTGACCAATTGCTTTTTTTTCTTGTACACGAAAAATATCCATACTCGTAACAAAGTATTATACAATCATCAACATAAAAGGCGCTTCACCAGTTCCAACTTAACATTAATAATTTGTTTTTTCTCCAAAAGTTTTAGTTTTGAATTCACTATAATAATATGGGACCACCTGGAAACTGTCATTTTTAGTCTTACTTTACCTGTAATAAAAGTTTATCTCCTAAATTGACTTTATTAAAAAGTTTTTTCGTCGATAGGTAAATATAAACTTGATCAATTGAAGTCAAAATATTGTCGCGCAACACTAAGCCGGGTTTCTTTTTGATTAGGCTCGAGTTCCACTTTAATAGCATGGTGTCTCAGGCAACGGCGGATTTATGACAAAAGTTTAGTGGGGGCGATCATAATATCTGAAGGTATTTTTTGAACTTTGAATCTTATCAAATTATTTGATCAAGTGTAATCGATCAATTTGCGAACAGCAGGAATCATATGACCGATTTTGTTCTATAATTTTATATTTTCTACGTTTTATTTTCATAATTATAAATTTTATTGGATTTATATGTTATAAAATTTATCTATATGTAGTAAAAGTTATATATTTTAAAAAATGTTACAATTAATTTCTTCCTCGGCCGTCCTTAGGTTGGATCCGCCCCAATTCTCACTACATCCGAGATAATCTCGTATTAAAGATTATCTGGAAGGCACTATCTCGACTGTAAAATTTCGATCGTCGACATCATTTTCGCGTTTGCTGTATTCTCACTATCAATCAAAACAACCTTTGAACAAAATGTCGTTCGAAGCGGTGGAATGTTGCCATTGTAAACCGGTTAGGCTTTGAGGTACGTTCCGTTGTAGAGCGTTTTTAAAAACGCCTATTCTAATATGATTCTTTTGATATATTAAAAAAGGGTTCGGTGACTACAAAATGTTTGAAGCAACATTTTACTTTTGTTTCATCATTATTAATGAGGAAATAATAAGTATAACTAAGTTTGTAAACTAAAAACCTATTTCGAGAAATTGCTTTCATCTTTAAACGGAACGTATTTGGACATAAATAAAAAAAAACTCTGTTTGTTTTTGTTGTGTGTTTTATTTGTTTATTCGGTCGAGAATTTTAGGTTATTCTTATTTTTCGACGGTGTAATTATGTATTATCAAAATACTACGCAGCACTAAAGATGGCGGTGCCGTACCTCAAACATTTTTGTGTATGTGATGTAATCTAGTGTTAGTTATGACGGAAATCAATAGAAATAGAAGAATATTATTGTCATGAGCGACTTCGATAATTGCAAAAATCGGCCAATCAATCAATTGAGAAAAGACTAGTAATGTATTATGAAAGTAATAAAGGTAGAAAAAATATCATATTTGGTAATATAAGTAATTTTTTCCGCCCTTTTAATTACTCTGACCTACATTTTAGATATTTACTTTAGATTTTAGAACATAGTTCACACTAAGAGTAGAATTAATGTTTAGAACCCAATCATTTTGAACTAAATTTGTCATGATTCGAATGCGAGATGTAGTCTCGAACGGGCCCGACCACTCGAAGCAGTTCGAGCGGCTTGCGTTCGAGAAATGTCGGATTCGACATTACCAGAATTGCTAAACTACATTTTCGTTCGAGAAAAGTTTAAATTCGTACTTTATTTCAAATTCGTGATCCATTCGATCGCGTGAGAATTGGCTCCGGTCTAAAATGTAGCCCAGCAAGGTATACATCGATAGGATTTCAGAACCTAAGTGTAAACGCATTATGCATGACCAGTATAAGGATTACCATGTAAGGATGAACTCCCTGCCGATGGCAAACGGTGCAAAGCTCAAAAATATATCTAAATTCTGTTTATGTTTTAAGGTAAACGATGTAAATGAAGAAAAGATGGCTGTACTCGAGGTTTTGGGCTCATGTAAGCTGATGTGCGACGGACGTATTAACAGTAAAATGCAAGAAATGAGAAATAAAAGGGAAATCCTCCGGGAACTGAGCATGAAAGTTATGGAATGTCGTTGTAAAGTACCTATTGATGTTAAGGTACAAGTAAAGCGCACTCCCTCACTAGCAGCTCTTTGCAGCTGCGAGCCAAATGAATGCAAAATGGCAAGTTTATTTTCTAATTGAGTTTTTAATTTATGTTCTAATAGAGTTTTATTAGTTTGTTAAAAAGCTGTTTTTTTTTAAGATTTTATAAGGACCGACTAAGACCTACTATCCCTACTAATACTATAAATGCGAAAGTGAATTTGTTAGTTTGTCCGTCCTTGACTATGCAACGGAGCATCCAATTCAGCTGAAATTTAGCACAAAGTAAGTGGAATACCAGCGTATCCTGTTTACTTCAATAAGTTGCCTGACAGTAGCCACATGATCCTTAGTGATCCCAGTTTAGGGCCGACCTTCATGAATTTCATCATTGAGAGAAACATGGCCACGATCAAATTCTGCGTACCAACACCTTACGGTGTTCAAATTAGGTGCTTCCCTCCCAAAATCATTTTAAAGAAGAGCAGTTCAGTCTTGCGGAGTCACTGAACTTTTAAAATCATTAAAGATCATCGCCCCAAATGACGAACTTCAACTTGTGATAAAAACAATTGACAAGCGATTTCAATCACTGAGTTTCTTATGTTTAAAAAACCATTCAAAATTCAAATATTTATGAGCGGCCCAGAGCGCAGAACTTTCAGTGTGCCCTATGTAGTTTGCTATAACAAACGCTCTTGCTAAAACAAAAAGTTGCCGTAAAATTACCACGCTTATAACCGCTAAAACGCCTTTAAGTCGACGCCGCGCTCTTCAGCCAGTACAGCCGAGACCACGATAAGGTGCAATCCTTGTCGAAACTTCGGCACCCAATACAGATACGTTTCCGTATACGTACTTACGTGCATTGCGTTAAGACCCGAGTTCTATAATAATAATATATTAGTAGGTATTATATAAAAGGTATTTTAAGCTTTTATAATGTATCTTTGTTTAAGTACCCATTATATATTGTATTTTATTGCACTGTTTTGTATTTTATTGTACTGTTTTGTATTATATTTTATTGAAGAAAAATCACTACCTTTATCAGATCTTTTAAAAAATACATGTTTTTGTGGGTATATCGGTACTTCAACATGCACCAGACTAAAGTTTGCTGACACATATACGTAGTTAAGACAAAATGTCTTCGCATTTTTTGTATTCATTCAATACTAAAAATCTTTTTCAGAATACCTGTTCGTGTACTTCAATACGCACTAGGCTTTTGTCTAACCTGCTGGCGGATCTTTTTAGAGGGCTACAGGATGAATTAGGAGAAGCTGGGCTAAAGATGTCGTGTCAACTACTTAAATGTCTCGAGGATAAACACAACTGGGATCGCCCCAGTCCTGTGTTGACCCTCGTTCAAAATTATTTTACACAACTGCTATCTGCTGAACTGGATATTGCCATAGCTACAGCCCTCGAGCATTGTCACGCAAGGGTAATCTGATAAAAATAATATTATTAAGTAACTTTCTGTATGTCGAAAACATAAGCCAAGTTAAGCAAAAGTAGTCAGTACATTGGTGGGTGTTTGGCATGGCTAGTAGGACATTTTATCTTAACTCTTCCGTGCTTCAGAAGACACGTCAGCCAGTTCTGGCTGTTGTCATATTACAGCACTTAAGTCAAAGGTCTTATAGGTGGCTTTAAAACTCTGACAGTCTAGGGGTCACTATAAAGCGCGACGAAATCTAAGGAGGGCTTATAATGCCTCAGGCAGCCAGGCAGGCAGTTTTAACATTTAATTACGAGAGATATTAGATACCAGATATTACCAACATATAAGAGTAAGTATAATAAATAAAAAAAAATATATAGTGGGTTGGTGTATGCTGCATTGAAGACAAAAGTGTCATCCCGGACTTTGGTGATCCAGAAACTGAAGAATCGCAAGAACGTAAAACTCAAGAGCTAGCAATAAAATTGGCAGAAGAGATGTTCGAAAGCAGGGCAAAAGAGATCGTGCAGCGAGCTAAGGAAATAGTAGATTCAGGACCACCACCATGTGCTTGCCAATCTTCGCAGAAGCCTGCACCACCTAAGCCGATCCCACCGGCGCAGAACCAACCAGATACAGGTCAAATTTGTATAAGTACATTAATGACTATTGTCGAATATAGGGGGGCTTTTATATAACATAGGGTCCTGTAACATGTGCATCCACCTTATTACCCTTTAGTATTAGGCCTGGATTAATAGGCGTTGCTAAGTAATGTCCTAAGTAATACTTCTTAAGTCTTCCTTCCCCATAAGACTCTGCTGTAAATGTAACGAGCTGCTAAATGCAGCCTACTCTGGCTGGATACTTCTATCGGCTTCCTTCTAGATCACGTGTTGGTTAATTATAACTTTTATCATGTCTAAATTCATGCTAAAGTCTTGAGGATTTATATATGATTGCCTTCTAAAGAATTTGTGAGCTATAGTGATCAACTTTGCACGTCTTACGTTTTGAAAGTTCAATAAGTTCCCTAGCAGTGTACTTCCTTGATGATCTACGGCGTGGTGCGCACGAACTCACGCACGAAGAGTTCCGTATTATCTATAAAAACGGCCAAAAAATCACGTTTGTTGTATGGGAGCCCTTTAAATATTTGTTTTATTTTAATTTAATTATTTATTTTTAAAGTTACTATATAACTAAATATTCTGTGAATATTTGAAGCGTCTACCTGTTGCCGTTATAAATATCGAGCAAAGAAGTCCCGTTTGTTGTATCCCATACAACCCCCCTTAAATATTTATTTTATTCTGTTTTTTAGTATTTGTTGTTATAGCGACAACAGAAATACATCTTCTGTGAAAATTTAAACTGTCTATCACCGTTCATAAGATACAGCCTGGTCACAGACGGACGGACGGACGGACAGCGAAGTCTTAGTAATAGAGTTCATTATATTTCATAAGATTCCGCTAATTACCGGTAGAGTACGGAAACATAAAAACTATAGAGTAAAATGCTTTAAACTAAAATGCTGTAGCCCGCACTAAACGGGATATCAACAACGCAGTGACTACTTCTTTAATTTAATTTGTAAAATTTAAATTGATTATGTAAATGACAGGGATAAACATGTTGTTTTGCTATTTACAGCGTAAAAATTTTTTTTGTAAGCCGTAGCATAACGAGATATCAACCATTCGACGTAGTTTTTTTTTCTGATTTACAATATCCAATAAATATATGTGGGCGTCTTAAGGCCAAATGCGTGAAGTGGTGTGACATTCGCACGCGCGTGCAAGCCCTGTGCGTGTAGTCATATTGAAGTTGAGTGTATTGGACCGCAATAATAACTTATAATTTTTATTTTTGTGCTCTTCATATTTGGTGTTATAGAGACACTCATATTTGCGAACTATTCCTATGAGTTTTTACTTTAAAATCATCTCTATTACCAAAAAAAAATCGTCGTAAACGATATTACTTTTGTAAATAAATTATACAACCTGCCGGGCGTGCGAACGTGCAGCGCTGACCGATGCGTGTGCGTGCATAATACACCTGGTGGCCTACAACTGATATCAGTTTCAATCCCAATCCAGTTTTAATCCTATTTCGTGGCAAGCATTAACTCGATCTCCATCGGTACTCCTAAACCGGGACTCGGACTCATAGACCGGGAGATAGTGACAGAAAATACTGTCGTAAAAATCATTATGCAAAAAAAAAACTAACTCCCTTGCGGCTGTATGGCGGCCATTTGGAACCGTCCCAATAGTATGGCTACTCGACGATGATTAGCTGTGCAAAAATTAGCTTGGTACAAATGGTTGAATTGTTTTTTTTTAAATTAATGTGTTTGCGTCGGTATGGCGGGCTGTAAGTCACACCGGAGAAGTATGGCATTACGCAACCGCCTACTTTTTTTTTAAGGACTATCGGAAAATACAACGATTTTTGTGGAACAAATCGTTCGACACTCGTAACTTATCAGACACGTTCGACTAACACCCACGCGATTGGGCCGCCGGTACCAGCGCTATGACCATCATTTTTCTTTTTATCATAACGTAGTTAGACCCCTGAAGAACCGCCATACCGGTACAAATGGCCCAGTATTTTCTGTCACTATCGCCCGGTCTATCAGGTTGTCAGTAGATGCGCGCCGTGCGTGCGCGGGTCACGCGCGTGTATACGTCGCATCTGGCACTTTTCTTACAGTTTTATACTTTACAAATGGTGCGTACGCACGTCACGTCAGGCTACGCATCTGGTCTGCACCGTCCTTTATTGGTAACAGCGTCTCCACTTTTTTGCGTCGAATAAAAGTACTTCGTTTGTCCGTTATTTAGAACTGGTATCCATAATTACAAGCCTTGCTTATTTTGGGATAAGACAACGCTGCGCTATGTCTAAAATATTATTGTTATTATTTATTTATTTATAGTAATTGAATGTATTTTCAGATTTGTTCAATCGAAAGCGTTAAGATGACTCTTTAGAGTGAATAAGTATTCAATTTGCATTTATCTATTTTATTAAAAAATGTTATTTAAAAATATTTCACATAGCACAATAAATTTTATCCATAATTTTGGTTAAGAGGGCGATATAGGCCAGAAAGCTAATTTCTGTAATTCTAATGTTGTGTATGTAAATGTACTATAAATCACTAGATAATGTCATAGACTATGAGATTATATATGTTATATAATTTTTAAGTTATTTATACCGTAATGACGCGTTGAAACTTTAAATTTTTTGTATGGAATTTAACGTTATTACCGTTTTGTAGTCACATTTTTTGACTTTTCGCTACAACTTAGAGTCTATGCACTAGATAACAAGCTATTCTAATTATTTAATCAATTTTCATTATAAGCAAATGCAAAACACGCTTTAAAAATTTGCACAAGTTTTGATACAACGGTCACTTCCAGATTTTTTACTGCATTAAATACAATAAATGAAAATCATTCAGTAAGGTAATGCACTAGACAAAAGTAAGTTTTTTAACATATATTTTTTTCAATGCTTTAGATGCTATAGTTTAACCACAAAATTTGCACAGAAACGGCGTATTTTCGCGGTCTGGCCTATACCCTAGCCTTAAGATAATACGTGCGGAGCGCCTCTCAGCGTGCTTTATACGAACGAAGTTCTCACTTATTTTTGACACTTGCTGATTAAACGCCACGAAATTTGAAAGACACGTTCTAGTAATAAATATCTAGTGTAATAAAATAGGCAGTGTGCCAATTTTCTATTAAATTTTATAGTTTAAAAATAATACCGGAGGACAATTTTTCATACAAATGGTTTAAAACAAGATTTCTAGTTAATAAAAACATTTTACAAGATTTTGGAAATCCACAGACATAGGTATTCTGGCTTGGGATTATGACTAAGAAATTTCACAGTGATTGATCAGTAAATGTCAAAAAGAAATGAGAAATTTGTTTGTATGAAGCCCGCTGCGAGGCGCCCCGATCGTATTCTCTTAAAACAAATTTACTAACCAAAATTAATTGTGTTGAGTCAGCAAGAAGTTTATAATTTCTAATTTGTCTATATACAACGTTAATTGATGTTTCTACAAAATGAAAGAGAAAACTGATGAGTACATATTTTAAGCAGTATTAGTTTAATATCTTAGTACCTATCCTTCGCAAAGAAAAATATGAGTGTATTTTTAAATTTCATACTATGTTCATATGTTCAAACAGCGGTGTATTCCTGCATGGTAAACCCTCCAACAATGATGAAGAGCAGAGCAACAGACAAACCATCAGACCTTTGCGAAGAGAGTCAAACTTGCTTAAGACGAACACTGCGAGATGTAACAAAACTTAGAATTGACGTAGAAAACCTAAAAAAAGTGAGTTCTATTATAAGTTTATGAATTAAAATATCCTTAAAAAAACTTCTTTAGACTTAAATTATGAGCCAATCTTTACAGGATTATATTAAAAAGGAAGATTTGAAGTTAATGGAAGAGAATATCACAAATATTATGCGACGAAAACCGGTAAATTCAATTGAATGTTTAAATTATTTTATTAATGTACAAGGATAACTTTGTGTGATACATTTTGATTTATAAAATACAAATCTGAGAATTGGGAACCGATGCCAAATTTCTGGCATATCTCAACAAGTTAACACAAAATTACTTTCCCAAATTACAAGTTTTTTCAGTTTTCAGAGAATACGATTAGGAGCGCCTCCCAGCGTACTTCATACAAACGAATTTCTCACTTATTTTTGACACTTGCAGATCAAATACGAAAAAACTCTGAAGACATGTTCCATTAATAAATATCTAGATCTGCAATGTGCCAGTTTCCTATTAAATTTTATATTTCAAAAGTTACACAGGATTATAGTTTTTCATTCAAAGGTTTTGAAAAAGATATCTAGTTAATAAAAACATTTTACAAGATTTTGGAAAACCACAGATATAGGTATTCGGCTTGGGATTATGACTAAGAAATTTCACAGTGATTGATCTGTAAATGTCAAAAATGAATGAGAAATTCGTTTTTATGAAGCCCGCTGCATGGCGCCGCGAATCGTATCCTCTTAAATTTTTGAGAAAAACCTTTTGGCAGATAGACGGTTGATAGGCATAATCCTACGATTTTTTCGTTTTCCTGCTGAAGTACAGAAGTCTGAAAAACAGTTAATGCTGTATTAATAAATCTTAGTTTATTTTCATCTGTTTAAACTCGTATGTATGTAGGTATTGTCTCGAATAAACCTTGACACGTCCGCGCGCCCCTTATTTATACTTTATGAAACTTTGTTCTCTAAATTAACAAACTTTTTCGTATGTTTGTGTAAAGCCGGGTCTACTCGTGTTTTGCCGAAACATTGCACAAAAACATGTACAGAAAACATTGTCACTACACATTGTTTTTGTTGATGGAAACAATGTTTTTGCTTTCCACTGAAAATACGTCTTCTACGTTTGAAGTCATTTTGACAATAAATGATTTTAAAATATCAAACAATTATACCAAATCAGGAGACAACACGTGCATTAAACAAAACAGTTTGTGTAGGTGTTTTTGTGTAATGTTTCGGCGAAAGACGAGCACGAGACCCGGCTTAGTATTCCCATAATTTTCTGTTTACTAAACGTTTTTTAACATATGTATTAAATAATTATTCTCTGTACTTACTTACACACACTTGTATACATTTTAGTGTTTTGTAGGATGTGCCAAGATTTTGTAGATGCACTTTACCTACGACTTTCAAACATTTATTATTTTTAAATTTTTAACCAATTATCACACCCCTAATTGCTAATTACGGCACGCTTTCTGTGACTCAATGTATAACAAGTTTACATACTCGTAATTTCGTTATGGACTAAAACCAGTGTTTAAGTCAGTACTGTACCAAAGTGTAAGGATACAGTAACCCCACCCACTAATGTGTTTGTTGTCGTAGACTTTGAGGTCATAACCGAAATTACCATTAGCAATCTGATTCGCAATTTAAAATTTAGCTCATATTTTATGTACCTTTTAAACAATTAAAATTCAGTACCTGGGCGTGTTTTTATTTTAATTCGCGTTTTTAAAAAATACCGCTATATAGGTAAATTTAAAAAGCAGAACCCTATCTAAATATTCAAATCGTTAGAGTCGTTTCAGAGATACCTATTTTATAACGATTTTCTGCGACAAGTCATGTCATTAGAGTCGCGGCACACTAATACCGCAGCCTAAACATTCACTTCAATAATTATACAGTCGCCCATCTAAGGCGTCTAGACTGAGCAATCGTGAGGTGCGGTGCGCGGCGAGTTGGGGGCTGAACGCTGTCGCTCGGCTAACCTATGTCTTTTTATATGGCTAGACGGGAGCTGACCTGATACTTTGCGTTGCGGTGCCATGAATGTCTAGATGGTGTCCGATTTTGACGAACATCAACAACAATCGCGATGACCGACTGCATAAATGATATTGCTTAGGCAGTGCTTATTACTTTTACTAGTCAATTTTATTCAGATTTCAGATAAGATTGCTTCGGGGAAAAAACTTGGACAGTCAAATCATAAACAAGAACTTACTAAAGTTGAAAAACGCACTCCTAAAAAGAAACACTTAGGGAAGAATCAAAATGATGTTCCAAATAATAGAAGTGGTCAAGAAATAAAAAGCCATGGAAAAAAAGGAAGTAATTTATTAATTAATCAGAGTGAGTTTTGTAGCAAAAAATCCACATTTGCTTTTAAAAAACAAGAATATGCAGTCAATGTATGTATTTGTTCATCCAATGCAAATCAGTCAAAAATAACGGAGCAAATAAAAAAAAATCAAAATGCAAAACAGTCAGTAAACTCTACTGTTCCTCCTGCTCCTCCACTTCTTGACAAAACGAAGAGTGTTAAAGGTAATGTCGTGTCTCTAGATATTTGTGGAAAGAGCTGCAATTGTTTTAATAAAAAAGCGTCAAGTTCTTCCTTAAACAAACTTTTGAATAGTCTCCCTAACTGGAAGTGTGAAAATTGTGAGGTAGATCAAAAAGGCAATCTAATACCTACCAAATCTAAGGAATCACATGATAAAAACATTTTAAAAGACAAAGAAATTGGGAACAAAACCAGTGTTAAATCCAAGGAATCTCGAGGTACAAATAAGTCACATTGTAGCAAAAGTAATTGTAAAGAAAGTAGTTGGAAAGATAAACAGAATATCAAAAGCGTTGACTGTGATACAAATACTTGTAAGCGGAGTTGTTGGGAAGAGGAAATAGATGTTGAAAAAAATTTAGCTACACGCAGTGAGTCAGTATACTTGGGTGCGATAAATTTAGATAGAAGCAATGATCAAGATTCAAAAAAAAATAGTTTAAAATACAGTGATACTTATCCAAATTCTAAGGTGAATACTGGAACTCAAATTACGCAATCAATGTTATTACCTTATGAATATGACTATAATATAAAATTTTTAGGTGTTGCATTATACGATACTAACAATAAAAACACAGAGAAAAATATTCATACAAAGAATGACTCAAAAAATACAGATTTAGAGCCAGACCCACCTATTCAGAGTGATGTGCCAAAAAATAATAAACCCCAATCATATAAACCTATTTCATCATGCCAATGTAATATTATGATAAAAGAGTTAAACAATAAGAATCATGGTGCTCATAATAAGCATAAAACAAATAAAAATGATTTTCAAAGTAATTATGAGGAAACTTCTTTTCAACTACCGTTCAGAAAACAAAATCCTTGTACGTGTTGTGAAAGATTTAATTCTGAGGAAACAGAAAATTTTGAACTTGATACATTTAAAACGTTAGAAAAACATCTCAGACAAAATCTTGATAGTTTTAACATATCGTGTTTCACGTCACTAGAGGGAAAAGAAAAGTTTTACTCATCAATTATAGAAAAAATAAAACAAATTGTTTTAGACAATGTAAATACGGCAGCCAACAAATCTTTTTCCAAATCAAATGCCAACGTCAATTGGGATAAAGTATATGGTTTACTACAAGAATATTTAAAAACTAAAATAACTCGCGTACAATGTATGTGCACTTCATCAGGTGAAAACAAAGAATTGTGTGATATAATAGAAACAATCTCTCATTCAATAGAAGATGATCTCCAACGTTTAAAAAGTATATATTTATCTAAAAAGACTATTAAGCTTGATCAGCAATATAATAATGAAGAGGAAGAGAATCATGAAAATTTTATCAAAAAATTTGATTTGTGCTCATGTTCTGTATTAGTATCTCAGAGAACTAATAAGCAAAATCAAATTAATAACAAAACATTGTTGATGGATAATAATTTTAATTTATTTGATAAAAATTTTGATGAAACACCAGTTATCTCTATTGAAAAAATTAACATTAAACGAAATTTACATAAAAATTTACAGACACAATTTAGTGAAACAAGGATCAGAAACTTGCAAGACACAAGAAACACCATGACAAATTTTAGTGAAAGTGAATTTTCTATACCAAACTTTAACAAACTTTCAAATATGTTATGTAATGAAAAAAGTCATCAGTTTGACACAAAACAATCGGAACAAAGCGAGGTAATCTATAAAATAAATAATTTAGATACTTTAGAAACTCAGACCAGTGACATCCATCTTTATTATTTTTCTGCAAAAAATAGCACAATTGACTTAGAAGAGATAAACAACGAAATACCTGTCAAAGATGATAATAGGAGCCCTATATCATCATGTGGTTGTGACAAAAATTTAATACATGCGAACAGTAACAAATTTAGAAATGAAGACTCTGACAGTCATCGTTATGATTCGATTTATAATAATTTTGACATCAGGAGTAAGATAAATAAAAAATCTTACAGTTTAAATGATACCAGAACTCTAAAGTTACGTAGAAATGAACAACCTATAAAAGAAAAATTTCCAAATACAAAAAATGATTTGCCTTTTAATGAAAAAACAAACCAAAAGATCCCCAAAAACTCGCTACAGTTACAGACGAATAAGGATTTTTCCGGGCATTATAATTCAAAAAATTGCAATCTTAAGTGTGTAAAACACGAAACTAAAGGAAAACTTAAACAAGACAGTGAAAATTCGTATATATTGTCTGAAAACTCGTCAGAAACTGCAATTTTTTCTTGTAGCGCTTGTAATAATAACCAGACTATGATATGTAAACAATCAAATTGTACTAAAGAATTTACAAAAAAGTTTCATATTGTGAAAGAATCTGCAAATAAAGCACCATTATTTACTTTAAATTTACCTCTTCTTAAAAAAGAATCTCACGACAATATTCTTAAATATAATAATATTCAAACAACGACATCTGATAAATCATGTTATGATAAAGAATTTTCCAAAACTCTTCATTCATGGGGAGGTCATACAGAAGTGGTTCAGGTCACATCACATTCCGTTCCCCTTGAAGTAGAGTTTAATGAATTTAATCATAAAAGCAACAAACAATATTTACAGCAAGGAATTAATGACAAAAATGAAAGATTTGATTATAATTTAAGTTCAGACGATAAAGATTGTCTTAAGGCACTAGAAGCTATTAACAACCTAAAGATCTTTGATGAGAATGGCACAGATAATGTCGTTCTTAACAGTCCTGTTAAGACCTTACAAGAAACAGGAAAAAATATTCTACAGCAAGAAATAAGAAATTCAAACACAGAAACTCAAAATGAAACAAAAAGACGAAATACTAAAAAACAAATATTAGATTCTGTACTAGACAAAGAAAACAGAAAAGCACCCTTTTATATTGGATACACAATTGAATGTACTTGTGATACATATCAAAATTCTTGTAATTGTTGTAAATCAGTGATTCAAGACAACAGCAAAGTAATTCATAATATTTGGAAAACTATTGAAAATCACACTATGGAAGGTAAAAATGTGTCTTATATTTTCGATAACATTCCTAATGTGAGAGCTGAAAAAAATAAAAATAAATCACTTGACAGAAATAATAATAATTCTAACATACAGTTTGCTAAACATTTTGGAAACCCTGACTTAAATGCTGCTAAACCAATAAATGGCCCAAAATACAAAAGTACTAATCGTGCATCTGAAACACAAAAATATAGTAAAGATTATGATGAATTAATATTAAAGCAATCACGAAAAAATATTAATATGATACAAAACAGCACGAATACTTCTGAAATGTCGTTAAACATAGAATCGAATGGTGAATGTCCTGATGATCAAAAAAAAAGTAATAATACACATGCCTTTCAAACTTTTGGATTTCATCCTTCTGAAAAGCCACAAAATGTAATGTGTGTGAAAACTGAAGAAAAAAATAATACCTGTGTGGTCGTACATGCAAATGAAAATTGCACAATGGAAAATGAAAAAGAAAAAATGGAAAATGATTTAAATCTAAATGAACACCCAACCAAATTATCAGTTTCTGTTTCTGAAAGCTGTGATTGTCACTTAGTTCCTATTTGTCATGTTAAAATGCTAATGGAGAACATTGAAAACAAATTCATTCATTCAAAGTGTACATGTGACTCATTGAGTTCAAAAGTGTGTGCAGTACATTCCAAAGTACAATCTTAGTTCTTTAAATAGTACAAGCTAGTATTTGAAAATAACGTTTTTTGTACATTTTAATATACTATGTTTTTAATTTTTTTTTTGTGTATTTTTCAAACTGTAATAAATATTTTTTATTTTTATTTACATTTTGTACCAGTTTTTTTATCCGACTTGGAAAGAGGAGGAAGTTGTCAATTAATCTTTTTTTTTATGTATGTACTTCGATTACTCAAAGACGCTTTGACCGATTCGGAAAATTCTTCTTTTGTTTCAAAGAATATACTTTCAGTTTAGGATATAATTATGGGATCCTGGAGAAATTAAGAGAACTATTCAAATTTTTAGCAATATTATTTTTTAATTTTATACTAGACTTATTTTAATGTAGAATCTTTCTACCAAAAGCTTAGTGAAATATTTGGTAAAGACCCAGAGGACAATCAGTTATTTTCATTGTCAACACGTAATCATGCAACTGATACAACCAAAAATTCGGACAAAGATAATTTGCAGCACGCAAATCTTTTTATTATATTCCAGTGGTATCGGTGCCATTGGTACTTAATGATTACTTTACCAACGTTTCTGTCAATCCAGGCAGAGCAAAGAAAGAATAAAATGAAGCCCTAATTGTGTGCCAATAATGCATGACTAAAGAAGCAAGATGAGTTAATATAGTGACCAAAAAATTTTTTTGCTGTTTTGGCAGATTTTAATAGGTATTGGTTAAAATAATGTGCCAATATCAATTTAATTCAAAACATAGGTAATAATTTATGTAACATATGAATCCCGAGGCAGTATTCATCACGCCGCAACGGAGCAACGAGGTGACCTGATTTTGGCACTGGTATATCAGACGGGATATGCATCAAAATAGTCACTTACTTCTTATTGTCCAGGTTAAATAATCAAGGCGGAGGAATCGATGAAAAGATAAGGCTGTGACATACGGACGGACGAACGGACAGACACGACGAACCTATAAGGATTTTAATGTTTCCTATTTGGCTACTGTACCCTAATAATCAACTGGTTTCCTGATTATTGTGATTAACATTGATAATACACCGTTATAAAATACGTCAAAGTTTTTTATACTGTGAATACGTTAAACAAACCAGCAATGCATAATAATGTAGGAGCTAGATATTTTTTAACGACGAATTATATTTATAATTATATATATTAGTATGAAGGTTTAGTGATTGTTATATACATGCATGGGTACACAACATTCTATCGCAGTCGTTATTTAAGCAAGAGTAGCAATAAACAACAGACTTTCTTGCTTAAATCCTGGCACTTTGTTTATCTTTAACATATTTATTGTTACAATCGGACTAAATTGCTGCCATTATTATCGTCTTCACCGACTTACAATAATTATAATATAATTACAATAATTATAATAATAATAATTAATTCATTTAATCTATGTTTCTAGATCAACATAGTTTTTGTCTATCACCACTTACACACTCCAGTAACTTCAAAGTTTTGTTTATGGCAGCAATTTTAAAAAAGATTTCAGATACCTTACTTTTTATGTAGCTCGCACCAAATGGTAAGATGCCCAAATCAACTCAATCCTTTTATCTTGTGTTCATGTTCATAGAGAATAAATTTTAAATTCCACAATGTTATATGCGGTTTCACACGCATAAAACACCCATTCCCGAGGGAACCCTCCATAACGATAAAAAATATTCATTGTTCTTCTCTTTCTATCTCTATGTGTGTGTGCCAAAAAATCTTATTCCTCGGTACGACGTAATCGATTGTATTTGTATAAATACAACGTGATCTGCTAACAGGGTTAAATAGATAATATAGTGGCATAATGGTTAACCCTAATAAACCGTGTGTACTTTATTATCTATGAAAAATTAAATGTCATTTATTTGTACAAGTATTTAATTGATAACAAGACGGACTGATTACACAGTTCGTATCTGCCTTCTATATAGGTATATCGTTTCTTTCGTTTTTTTAACTTGCAATTATATTCTGGCCCAGAATATAATGTTTCATATGCAATAATAAGTGCGAAATAAATCTTCTGTTTAGACTGTAGTTGTTAAAGTCAAGATGGAAAACGGTTTGAAAAATATCAAAAATGCGAAAGAAAAACCTAAGAAAAGAAGCGGTCCTAATATAATTTCTAGTTTTTTTATTTGTTGGGTGTGTCCTGTATTGTTCAAGGGAAACCGAAGGAATGTTGAAGAAAAGGATCTTATTGCGCCACATAAGGCATACGATTCTGATAGATTAGGTGATAAATTAGAAAGGTGAGTGTAATTAATATTATTTATTATTTTTGTAGTCTCTGCATATCATCTACAGACGCCTCTTGTATGATTTAGACCCTTGCATAATTAAATAGTGACGCAAGGAATATTGTTCGACCATGGATTTGGAAATGTGATTGAAAATATTACTAACATTTATTGGCAGTTTAAATCATAGGGACATATGTCTAAAAGTGCCAATAATCCTTCTATTATAAATGTGAAAGTTTGTATGTCTGGATGGATGTTTATTACTCAATCACGCTTCAACCACTGGACGGATCGAGATAAAACTTGGCATACATATAGTTTTGGTCCTGAAAAGGCATATGGGCTACTTTTTATCCCTAAAAGTTCGAAAGTTGCTGCGGGAATAACTATAACAGAGTTAAACGAACTATTAAGGCATGCTATAGCAATTCATTGGTATAACTAATTAATTAATTGCGAGTTAATTAAGGAGTTCCACGCCGATAACCAAATTCAGGGCGGGCGGAGCCGCTGGCAAAGCCTAGTACGGTCATAAATTGTCAATTACTATTATAGTGCAACAAACCGACTTTCTGACTATGAGTGCGTTCGTTCTGGGATTAAAAGTTCCCACGAATGATACTTTTCACACTTTTGATAACGACAGTTTTGCCACCGACACCTACCGTTCGTTTAGCTTTGAAACGATACTAACAAAATATTTGGTTACAAAACCTGCTAAACGAACGCTTGACGTACACACACTACGATAAAACACACACACACTACCATAAACAATGAATATGTATAGGCAGTTTGACAGATTAACACAAAAACCCCACCTCCAGACATGGGTCTAAAGTTTCATTTTTCGGTGGCAAAAGTGACAAAAATAACAAAAATACCGTAAACGAACGCATGACAGTTTGTCACAGATGATACTAAAATTTTGATACTTTTGATACCAATGCTAAACGAACGGATGACAGGTGGCAAAACTAATGAAAATAATGATTCTGCATTCCAGAACGAACGCGTTCTATGGTCGCTAGTGTCATTATTTCAATATGGTGACTGTAATTTTATATGGCTAGACGGGAGCTGACCTGATACTTTGCGTTGCGGTGCCATGAATGTCTAGATGGTGTCCGATTTTGACGAACATCAACAACAATCGCGATGACCGACTGCATAAATGATATTGCTTAGGCAGTGCTTATTACTTTTACTAGTCAATTTTATTCAGATTTCAGATAAGATTGCTTCGGGGAAAAAACTTGGACAGTCAAATCATAAACAAGAACTTACTAAAGTTGAAAAACGCACTCCTAAAAAGAAACACTTAGGGAAGAATCAAAATGATGTTCCAAATAATAGAAGTGGTCAAGAAATAAAAAGCCATGGAAAAAAAGGAAGTAATTTATTAATTAATCAGAGTGAGTTTTGTAGCAAAAAATCCACATTTGCTTTTAAAAAACAAGAATATGCAGTCAATGTATGTATTTGTTCATCCAATGCAAATCAGTCAAAAATAACGGAGCAAATAAAAAAAAATCAAAATGCAAAACAGTCAGTAAACTCTACTGTTCCTCCTGCTCCTCCACTTCTTGACAAAACGAAGAGTGTTAAAGGTAATGTCGTGTCTCTAGATATTTGTGGAAAGAGCTGCAATTGTTTTAATAAAAAAGCGTCAAGTTCTTCCTTAAACAAACTTTTGAATAGTCTCCCTAACTGGAAGTGTGAAAATTGTGAGGTAGATCAAAAAGGCAATCTAATACCTACCAAATCTAAGGAATCACATGATAAAAACATTTTAAAAGACAAAGAAATTGGGAACAAAACCAGTGTTAAATCCAAGGAATCTCGAGGTACAAATAAGTCACATTGTAGCAAAAGTAATTGTAAAGAAAGTAGTTGGAAAGATAAACAGAATATCAAAAGCGTTGACTGTGATACAAATACTTGTAAGCGGAGTTGTTGGGAAGAGGAAATAGATGTTGAAAAAAATTTAGCTACACGCAGTGAGTCAGTATACTTGGGTGCGATAAATTTAGATAGAAGCAATGATCAAGATTCAAAAAAAAATAGTTTAAAATACAGTGATACTTATCCAAATTCTAAGGTGAATACTGGAACTCAAATTACGCAATCAATGTTATTACCTTATGAATATGACTATAATATAAAATTTTTAGGTGTTGCATTATACGATACTAACAATAAAAACACAGAGAAAAATATTCATACAAAGAATGACTCAAAAAATACAGATTTAGAGCCAGACCCACCTATTCAGAGTGATGTGCCAAAAAATAATAAACCCCAATCATATAAACCTATTTCATCATGCCAATGTAATATTATGATAAAAGAGTTAAACAATAAGAATCATGGTGCTCATAATAAGCATAAAACAAATAAAAATGATTTTCAAAGTAATTATGAGGAAACTTCTTTTCAACTACCGTTCAGAAAACAAAATCCTTGTACGTGTTGTGAAAGATTTAATTCTGAGGAAACAGAAAATTTTGAACTTGATACATTTAAAACGTTAGAAAAACATCTCAGACAAAATCTTGATAGTTTTAACATATCGTGTTTCACGTCACTAGAGGGAAAAGAAAAGTTTTACTCATCAATTATAGAAAAAATAAAACAAATTGTTTTAGACAATGTAAATACGGCAGCCAACAAATCTTTTTCCAAATCAAATGCCAACGTCAATTGGGATAAAGTATATGGTTTACTACAAGAATATTTAAAAACTAAAATAACTCGCGTACAATGTATGTGCACTTCATCAGGTGAAAACAAAGAATTGTGTGATATAATAGAAACAATCTCTCATTCAATAGAAGATGATCTCCAACGTTTAAAAAGTATATATTTATCTAAAAAGACTATTAAGCTTGATCAGCAATATAATAATGAAGAGGAAGAGAATCATGAAAATTTTATCAAAAAATTTGATTTGTGCTCATGTTCTGTATTAGTATCTCAGAGAACTAATAAGCAAAATCAAATTAATAACAAAACATTGTTGATGGATAATAATTTTAATTTATTTGATAAAAATTTTGATGAAACACCAGTTATCTCTATTGAAAAAATTAACATTAAACGAAATTTACATAAAAATTTACAGACACAATTTAGTGAAACAAGGATCAGAAACTTGCAAGACACAAGAAACACCATGACAAATTTTAGTGAAAGTGAATTTTCTATACCAAACTTTAACAAACTTTCAAATATGTTATGTAATGAAAAAAGTCATCAGTTTGACACAAAACAATCGGAACAAAGCGAGGTAATCTATAAAATAAATAATTTAGATACTTTAGAAACTCAGACCAGTGACATCCATCTTTATTATTTTTCTGCAAAAAATAGCACAATTGACTTAGAAGAGATAAACAACGAAATACCTGTCAAAGATGATAATAGGAGCCCTATATCATCATGTGGTTGTGACAAAAATTTAATACATGCGAACAGTAACAAATTTAGAAATGAAGACTCTGACAGTCATCGTTATGATTCGATTTATAATAATTTTGACATCAGGAGTAAGATAAATAAAAAATCTTACAGTTTAAATGATACCAGAACTCTAAAGTTACGTAGAAATGAACAACCTATAAAAGAAAAATTTCCAAATACAAAAAATGATTTGCCTTTTAATGAAAAAACAAACCAAAAGATCCCCAAAAACTCGCTACAGTTACAGACGAATAAGGATTTTTCCGGGCATTATAATTCAAAAAATTGCAATCTTAAGTGTGTAAAACACGAAACTAAAGGAAAACTTAAACAAGACAGTGAAAATTCGTATATATTGTCTGAAAACTCGTCAGAAACTGCAATTTTTTCTTGTAGCGCTTGTAATAATAACCAGACTATGATATGTAAACAATCAAATTGTACTAAAGAATTTACAAAAAAGTTTCATATTGTGAAAGAATCTGCAAATAAAGCACCATTATTTACTTTAAATTTACCTCTTCTTAAAAAAGAATCTCACGACAATATTCTTAAATATAATAATATTCAAACAACGACATCTGATAAATCATGTTATGATAAAGAATTTTCCAAAACTCTTCATTCATGGGGAGGTCATACAGAAGTGGTTCAGGTCACATCACATTCCGTTCCCCTTGAAGTAGAGTTTAATGAATTTAATCATAAAAGCAACAAACAATATTTACAGCAAGGAATTAATGACAAAAATGAAAGATTTGATTATAATTTAAGTTCAGACGATAAAGATTGTCTTAAGGCACTAGAAGCTATTAACAACCTAAAGATCTTTGATGAGAATGGCACAGATAATGTCGTTCTTAACAGTCCTGTTAAGACCTTACAAGAAACAGGAAAAAATATTCTACAGCAAGAAATAAGAAATTCAAACACAGAAACTCAAAATGAAACAAAAAGACGAAATACTAAAAAACAAATATTAGATTCTGTACTAGACAAAGAAAACAGAAAAGCACCCTTTTATATTGGATACACAATTGAATGTACTTGTGATACATATCAAAATTCTTGTAATTGTTGTAAATCAGTGATTCAAGACAACAGCAAAGTAATTCATAATATTTGGAAAACTATTGAAAATCACACTATGGAAGGTAAAAATGTGTCTTATATTTTCGATAACATTCCTAATGTGAGAGCTGAAAAAAATAAAAATAAATCACTTGACAGAAATAATAATAATTCTAACATACAGTTTGCTAAACATTTTGGAAACCCTGACTTAAATGCTGCTAAACCAATAAATGGCCCAAAATACAAAAGTACTAATCGTGCATCTGAAACACAAAAATATAGTAAAGATTATGATGAATTAATATTAAAGCAATCACGAAAAAATATTAATATGATACAAAACAGCACGAATACTTCTGAAATATCGTTAAACATAGAATCGAATGGTGAATGTCCTGATGATCAAAAAAAAAGTAATAATACACATGCCTTTCAAACTTTTGGATTTCATCCTTCTGAAAAGCCACAAAATGTAATGTGTGTGAAAACTGAAGAAAAAAATAATACCTGTGTGGTCGTACATGCAAATGAAAATTGCACAATGGAAAATGAAAAAGAAAAAATGGAAAATGATTTAAATCTAAATGAACACCCAACCAAATTATCAGTTTCTGTTTCTGAAAGCTGTGATTGTCACTTAGTTCCTATTTGTCATGTTAAAATGCTAATGGAGAACATTGAAAACAAATTCATTCATTCAAAGTGTACATGTGACTCATTGAGTTCAAAAGTGTGTGCAGTACATTCCAAAGTACAATCTTAGTTCTTTAAATAGTACAAGCTAGTATTTGAAAATAACGTTTTTTGTACATTTTAATATACTATGTTTTTAATTTTTTTTTTGTGTATTTTTCAAACTGTAATAAATATTTTTTATTTTTATTTACATTTTGTACCAGTTTTTTTATCCGACTTGGAAAGAGGAGGAAGTTGTCAATTAATCTTTTTTTTTATGTATGTACTTCGATTACTCAAAGACGCTTTGACCGATTCGGAAAATTCTTCTTTTGTTTCAAAGAATATACTTTCAGTTTAGGATATAATTATGGGATCCTGGAGAAATTAAGAGAACTATTCAAATTTTTAGCAATATTATTTTTTAATTTTATACTAGACTTATTTTAATGTAGAATCTTTCTACCAAAAGCTTAGTGAAATATTTGGTAAAGACCCAGAGGACAATCAGTTATTTTCATTGTCAACACGTAATCATGCAACTGATACAACCAAAAATTCGGACAAAGATAATTTGCAGCACGCAAATCTTTTTATTATATTCCAGTGGTATCGGTGCCATTGGTACTTAATGATTACTTTACCAACGTTTCTGTCAATCCAGGCAGAGCAAAGAAAGAATAAAATGAAGCCCTAATTGTGTGCCAATAATGCATGACTAAAGAAGCAAGATGAGTTAATATAGTGACCAAAAAATTTTTTTGCTGTTTTGGCAGATTTTAATAGGTATTGGTTAAAATAATGTGCCAATATCAATTTAATTCAAAACATAGGTAATAATTTATGTAACATATGAATCCCGAGGCAGTATTCATCACGCCGCAACGGAGCAACGAGGTGACCTGATTTTGGCACTGGTATATCAGACGGGATATGCATCAAAATAGTCACTTACTTCTTATTGTCCAGGTTAAATAATCAAGGCGGAGGAATCGATGAAAAGATAAGGCTGTGACATACGGACGGACGAACGGACAGACACGACGAACCTATAAGGATTTTAATGTTTCCTATTTGGCTACTGTACCCTAATAATCAACTGGTTTCCTGATTATTGTGATTAACATTGATAATACACCGTTATAAAATACGTCAAAGTTTTTTATACTGTGAATACGTTAAACAAACCAGCAATGCATAATAATGTAGGAGCTAGATATTTTTTAACGACGAATTATATTTATAATTATATATATTAGTATGAAGGTTTAGTGATTGTTATATACATGCATGGGTACACAACATTCTATCGCAGTCGTTATTTAAGCAAGAGTAGCAATAAACAACAGACTTTCTTGCTTAAATCCTGGCACTTTGTTTATCTTTAACATATTTATTGTTACAATCGGACTAAATTGCTGCCATTATTATCGTCTTCACCGACTTACAATAATTATAATATAATTACAATAATTATAATAATAATAATTAATTCATTTAATCTATGTTTCTAGATCAACATAGTTTTTGTCTATCACCACTTACACACTCCAGTAACTTCAAAGTTTTGTTTATGGCAGCAATTTTAAAAAAGATTTCAGATACCTTACTTTTTATGTAGCTCGCACCAAATGGTAAGATGCCCAAATCAACTCAATCCTTTTATCTTGTGTTCATGTTCATAGAGAATAAATTTTAAATTCCACAATGTTATATGCGGTTTCACACGCATAAAACACCCATTCCCGAGGGAACCCTCCATAACGATAAAAAATATTCATTGTTCTTCTCTTTCTATCTCTATGTGTGTGTGCCAAAAAATCTTATTCCTCGGTACGACGTAATCGATTGTATTTGTATAAATACAACGTGATCTGCTAACAGGGTTAAATAGATAATATAGTGGCATAATGGTTAACCCTAATAAACCGTGTGTACTTTATTATCTATGAAAAATTAAATGTCATTTATTTGTACAAGTATTTAATTGATAACAAGACGGACTGATTACACAGTTCGTATCTGCCTTCTATATAGGTATATCGTTTCTTTCGTTTTTTTAACTTGCAATTATATTCTGGCCCAGAATATAATGTTTCATATGCAATAATAAGTGCGAAATAAATCTTCTGTTTAGACTGTAGTTGTTAAAGTCAAGATGGAAAACGGTTTGAAAAATATCAAAAATGCGAAAGAAAAACCTAAGAAAAGAAGCGGTCCTAATATAATTTCTAGTTTTTTTATTTGTTGGGTGTGTCCTGTATTGTTCAAGGGAAACCGAAGGAATGTTGAAGAAAAGGATCTTATTGCGCCACATAAGGCATACGATTCTGATAGATTAGGTGATAAATTAGAAAGGTGAGTGTAATTAATATTATTTATTATTTTTGTAGTCTCTGCATATCATCTACAGACGCCTCTTGTATGATTTAGACCCTTGCATAATTAAATAGTGACGCAAGGAATATTGTTCGACCATGGATTTGGAAATGTGATTGAAAATATTACTAACATTTATTGGCAGTTTAAATCATAGGGACATATGTCTAAAAGTGCCAATAATCCTTCTATTATAAATGTGAAAGTTTGTATGTCTGGATGGATGTTTATTACTCAATCACGCTTCAACCACTGGACGGATCGAGATAAAACTTGGCATACATATAGTTTTGGTCCTGAAAAGGCATATGGGCTACTTTTTATCCCTAAAAGTTCGAAAGTTGCTGCGGGAATAACTATAACAGAGTTAAACGAACTATTAAGGCATGCTATAGCAATTCATTGGTATAACTAATTAATTAATTGCGAGTTAATTAAGGAGTTCCACGCCGATAACCAAATTCAGGGCGGGCGGAGCCGCTGGCAAAGCCTAGTACGGTCATAAATTGTCAATTACTATTATAGTGCAACAAACCGACTTTCTGACTATGAGTGCGTTCGTTCTGGGATTAAAAGTTCCCACGAATGATACTTTTCACACTTTTGATAACGACAGTTTTGCCACCGACACCTACCGTTCGTTTAGCTTTGAAACGATACTAACAAAATATTTGGTTACAAAACCTGCTAAACGAACGCTTGACGTACACACACTACGATAAAACACACACACACTACCATAAACAATGAATATGTATAGGCAGTTTGACAGATTAACACAAAAACCCCACCTCCAGACATGGGTCTAAAGTTTCATTTTTCGGTGGCAAAAGTGACAAAAATAACAAAAATACCGTAAACGAACGCATGACAGTTTGTCACAGATGATACTAAAATTTTGATACTTTTGATACCAATGCTAAACGAACGGATGACAGGTGGCAAAACTAATGAAAATAATGATTCAGCATTCCAGAACGAACGCGTTCTATGGTCGCTAGTGTCATTATTTCAATATGGTGACTGTAATTTTAATTTTTCACCACCGGGTCAGTAAAGTTTGTTGCACTGTAATGCATACGTTAAAGTAAATCCCGAATTGCGGTAAATGTCCGTTTTGTCAGCTAAGTTATTTGTGCCTTGATTTTTAACGTGCATTTCGGACACGTCCTTAAACTGCAGACCAGGGGTGTTTAACAAATAGTTGCGACAAACAGATTATGTACTTTTGGTGCCTTAGATCTCAGAAACTAAAAGTGTGTATCTCTTATTCTTTAATATGAGGCATATCACCTTAAACTTGGTTCTTCCGACTTGTTAAAACAAGAAACCCAAGAGTCATACTTTGACACATATGAAATAAAGAAGCCTTGCAAAAACGGTTTATAACTTTGAAATATATGAGTCAGATCGACTCCAAACAATTTCAAACGATTGAGTAGATTTGTCCGTAATTTAAACCCGTAACCTGTAACTAGAATAAAATATAGAAAATTCTGTATAAATATTACAAGAAACAAAGAAATCACGACCGATTCCAAAAACAAATCTGCGAAATTCACGCGGATCGTTTGCGAACATCCGTGCTCACACCTGCGAGAACTCGCCGCTATCGATTAGCGTAGAAAATACTTAACTCCAACAAGGGAAGGTACTACTATTGATTAGTCTGTGACTAGGAATTACTTATGAAAATTCAAAAAAAGTCATTAATACTTTTAATTTTTTTTCTCCGACCATGTACTGTATTTTTGGTAAAAAACCCTTAATAGAGGTTTTTTTACTAAGCTTACCCAATATGTCTGTCTGACTATCCGACCTTTAAAGGGCTCTATCTTTTAAAGCAAAATAATTTTTACAGAATATGTGATGGGGTTTTCTAAATAAAAACTAGTTAAGTGCTAGTCAGACTTGTGCATTATCTGATGGTATGGAATCCTTGGTGAGTGAGTCCAACTCGCTCTTAGCTGGTTTATTTTTAATCGCGGTATCAAATTCGCGGCCGTTTGTAGTCAAAACTAGTCACCTAACGAAAAAAAAAAAAATTAAAATTAAGGCTCAAAATAAAAAATAACGAAGTGGTGCTAAACGGCCAGTTTTTATAAAGAACTGAAAGATCTATATAGATAAATTGATCAACATTGATATGACCAAGGCCTATGATAAAGTTAAATATAAAACATTACTCAATAAATTATACGTAATAGGCCCTCAGAAAAGCTAACAAGTGGCTCACATCCTATCTTAAAAACAGAGAACAATTAGTAAAGATACAATATTTCAACCATATTTTGGTGGTTTCTTGTTTTTTTTTACAAAAGTTAAATATCTATAATGTTAGGTCGACGCTAGTAATAAAAACGTATATTCACTCGAAAGGAACGTTTAACACTAAAATTATTTTATTTTTTCGCCACTGGAAAAGAATCTGGTATAAAAGCGTAGAGAGGATTGACTACGGGACTGAGTTTCTTTTTAGTGTTTATTTTCAGACTAGTATAGTTACTACATATAAGAAACACACATAGGCATTTTTACTTGTATTAGATGCCTGACTATGTATACGTGGCATATAATAATATGTGCAATGAAAATATCGTTTAGAACGTGACTCCTTTAACTATTAGAATCGTGATATCTCAGGAATGGTGATTCTTAGAAAAATAAGTATACGGACCATTTTTGTAGATAATTTTAAGATCTAAAATTTTTGTTTTGACTATTTTTTTTAAAACTTTTCAAAAATATTAAAAAAAGACCTTAAATTTTGATCTTTGACCCCGAATAACTTTTTTAATACACGGAATTGGTGGGGACTTTTCACACTTTAGTTTTACTGTTGCACCCAAGGTCTCCCCCAAAATTTGTCTCTGTCGGAATTTTCGTTATTTGACCACTATTTTTCTGTGTATTTTAACCGGACTATTATGAATAGCCATAGAAGAAAAGTAATTTCTTTCGGGTTTTTTTGCACCTAAAATTCTAAACTTTTTTTTTATGTCAATTCATTTTAAGCAGTGGTTTTGTTTATCGACAAGGCTGTATGACTTGTAACTTTACCATGAGCAGTTCGGCTTTCGCACACTCGTGCGTCCACCAATCACCGTATCACGGGACATATTCTCACTGGCTTCCAACCAGTGTTATGTCAGCCCAGTCACACGCCCGTGTCTTCTTCGATGTAACGAAAGCATTCGACACAGTCTAGCACAACGGTTTATGTTTAAACTGTACAAATATCAGGTGCCAGATCACCTCGTGCTCATCATACGAGACTATATGTCGAACCGCAGCTTTCGCACTAGAGTGGTAGGCACTTTCTCTTCCCCCCGTCCCATAGAAACAGGAGTCCCGCAAGGGTTCGTGCTCACCCCTATCTTGTACCTTCTGTACACAAACAATAGGTATCCCTAAAAAGATAAGTACCCAATTAGCCCTCTTCGCGGACGATACCGCTATTTATACCACCGATAAGCAAGTGAATCAAATCACTAAGAGCTCTGCCTCACCGGAATGACCTGGCGACGTTGCCGGCGACGCAAGCATGGCTACCTTTGGCATCCAAAGGTCGCCAAACAAAGTAGCCATGGCTACTCTTCAGTCAGTTTCACGACGTCGTAGAAATGAACGTAGATGAGATTGCACTTATTTATTATGTTCGTCGAAGAAAAATACAAAGAGGAAAGAAAAAATAAGCAAACTATAGGTTCATCCTTTTATATCGGATCGGGTCGCCACGTAGTGAGCCGTAAATCGTGGCTACGCTTCCAAATTAGCGACGTTGCGAAAGCGTCGCCAAGTGAGTGAGAGCCGATACATTTCTATATGAATTATTTGGATACGTAGCTGGCGACGTCGCCATGGCATCCCAGTGAGGCAGAGCTCTAAGAGACTCCAATCCGCAATCACCGCCCTAGGCGAATGGTTTCGTGAATCCCGACAAAAGCTCTGCCGTTCTTTTCTCCATGGGCCGCCCTCTGCGACCATCTTCCCTCTCACTCTTCGGCCGTGCTATTTCTTGGTAAAAAAATGCTAAATACCTAAGTGTGACCCTGAATAGGCGTTTGAACTTCCGCGATCACACCAAAAAAGATAGAGACCGGGCCGCTTTTGTCTTCGGTCGTCTTTATCCCTATCTATCTATACGTTATCCAAACGCAATCTCCATAAACTCCAGACCCTCCAAAACCGCTTTTTCAGAGTGGCCTCCGGAGCCTCTTGGTATGTCCGTAATGCAGACCTACGCAGGAACTTTGAGCTCCCCACGATTCCCCAATATCTTAAAGACCTGGCAGTTTTTTCGAGCGTACACAAAATCACACGAATCGATTAATTGTTGCAATCCCCAACCTACCATCCTGGGGGATCTCGATACGGTCGAAAAACTAGTTAGGCGGCCTCGGCACGTACTAACGGCCCCAGACGATGGTCTTGCCGGATAGCGAGATTAGTCTCTACGACCTCCCCTAATAGGGCCTCCCCCCTAACGCGTCGGCGAATGAACGGATACACGAGGTATCAAAGAGTGCCGAGGCGCTTGTCGCCCCCACTCTCTCGTAATCAAAATCAAAATCTTTTTATTCAAATGGGTTACTAAGAACACTTTCGAATCGTCAAGTAAATTAACTACAACTAGCTTTACAAACTAATTACAATACTGTTTTATTGAGTGCGTCAGGAAATCTTTGTAAAATCACAAACGAAACATAATATTATAGTATATCAACTAATAAATACATGTTTTGTATTGAAACACTTAATAAACAAGATTTACAATGTAAATAGTTTGATTTAAAAAACAATCAAAATTTAGGTACTATTTTAATTGCCTATTGTTTTTCATAGGGGGGGCACCATGTGATACGTTAAGTCTTCAATTACTCTGTGACGGGATTTAAAGTAACTCCCTTGAAAAAAAAAATTCATTTAACATATGATATTACAGAGCAGACGTACATACACATATAAATATATACTAAGAATACAAAGGAGTTTGTAAGAAGTTTGCAAGAGCAGACCAGCCTCCACAGGCGGCACCCGTTCACAAGTATGACACATTAATCAGCCATCGCTTCGCTCAACCATGTTTTAGGGAACGTAACGACCCGACGCACATGCCACCACCGCAGAGACACTTTGAGAGAGCATGACACACTCAAGCAACTCTAATAAAACTTCGATGTACATTCATAAAACGTATAATATTACACAGCAGACGTACATATATATATGTATATACATACAAACATATTTACATTTTACAAACATATAAATTAATAAATAAATAGGTATTCATATAGATATTAAAGTTAATATAAAATACACATACATGCACATATTCATATATACACAAACAGGCATATTTTAATACATATATGAATACGAGCGGGTGCTACACACAAATACGCACATATACATATATGCACACACACATTCAAACAGACGTCGCACACCCAAAAGTGGCCCAGCCCCTACTCAACAGCCCGGCAACAAATGCACATCATTCAAACTACTATCACTTTGGAAACTAGCCTAAGGGGAGAAGAAGTGACAAGAAACTCCCGGATGTACACCTGTTACCAATCAGTCATGCAGGAACCAAGCCATCAAGTACGCAATATCTATCCAAATATGTATATACACACATACACGTACGTACTCGTGCGCCACACCCCCACACATCCAGAACCCCACCAAAACCAGGCAACAAAAGGCGGATTGCACATGGTGCATCCCCTGGTAGCTTGCCACCAACCACTATAAAGTTAACAACAGAGAAATAACATCGCTACCTAGCTTGGTCTTTAGAGTGCTCCTTTAACTTATCAATCGTAAATTATTAAAGTTTTGAATAGAAAACCTAACATTTATTGTGTGTGATACTAGGTCATACAATTTTGTCATTCAAATATTCATCTACATTATAATATGCTTTCTTACATAGCAGATGTTTAATATAAAATTTAAACTGTTTGTCACCTAAGTTAAGAATTTTTTACAGTTCTTATTATAAAATTTTACTCCGCTTCCCATAAATGATTTGTTGGCTTTAGTAAGCCTAAGCTTTGGCATAGCAAGTTTATTTTTATTTCTCGTATTTAAGTTGTGCTTATCACTGTTCCTCGGAAATTGGGATATATTTTTAGGGACAAACATAATATTTTCATAGATATATTGACACGGTACCTTTAGAATATTTATTTCTTTAAAAACATCCCTGAGAGAATCTCGGCTACCTAGCTTATAAATGCTTGGTACTGCCCTTTTTTGTAATATAAATATGGTTTCAATATCCGCAGCAGAACCCCAAAGCAAACTACCATAAGACATGACACTGTGGAAATAAGCAAAGTACACAAGTCTTGCTGTGGTTATGTCAGTCAATTGCCTGATTTTTCTCACTGCAAAAGCAACAGAACTAACTAACTGCTAAAACTGTAATTTGTGGACCCCACTGCAATTTTGAGTCAATAGTTATACCTAAAAAGACCGTTTTATCATCTAATTCTAATTTTTCATTATTTAATACCAGATTTCTATTAAATTGGATAACATTGGGTAGTGAAAACTTAATGCATTTTGTTTTATTTGCATTAAGTACAAGATT
This sequence comes from Apoda limacodes, assembly GCA_946406115.1. NCBI lineage: Eukaryota > Metazoa > Arthropoda > Insecta > Lepidoptera > Limacodidae > Apoda > Apoda limacodes. Next base: position 16,957,266 of record OX291546.1, read on the forward strand.
ATTACAGTAAACCAGTTTGAAATTTTTATAAGGTGTCTATTTATGTCGTTCGAATTGTCGTGTTTCCTGTTCACTTTAAACAATAATGAAGTGTCATCTGCAAATAATTCTATCTCTGTAAACTTTTGTACCATAATGGGTAAGTCATTTATATATACTAAAAACAAGAAAGGCCCTAATATTGACTCTTGTGGTACACCTAATTTCACTACAGATCCCTGAGATTTAGCACCATTTATTACCACTTTTTGAATTCTATTGCTTAAGAATGATTTTACAAGTTAGAGATTTATTTCTAACACCATAATATTTTAATTTAGCTAACAACGTTTAATGATCCACACAATCAAACGCCTTCGATAAGTCGCAAAAAACGCCAACTACATCATGGGAACTCTCCCATGCCGCGAGAATGTGCTTCATAAGCAAGGCTCCAGCGTCAGTAGTTGAGCGTCCCCTGGTAAAACCGAATTGTCGATAATGTAAAAGTCCCTGTTTATAAAAATGTGAAAGCAATTGATTTAGTAAGATTTTTTCAAATATCTTACTAAAGACAGGTAGAACAGAAATTGGTCTAAAATTTTAGGGATCTTCTTTGTCACCAGATTTAAAAAGAGGTATCAATTTACTGCATTTCATAAGGTCTGGAAATACAATCGCAACTGCGTAACCTGGCGTAAACCTGGCGCTGACTCACCTTCGGGTTCAAGGCTCACGCTGTTTGAAGGGACGACCCCAAGAGCAAAAACCCAAGCCGAGGATCCCCGCGGGAAGCCCTTGAGCGTTGGGCGCTTAGAGGAAAAAAAATATAAAAAGGCAAAGCTTCAAGTCGCACAACGCCAGTCGTAGTGAACCGTGATACTACCTCCGCTGAAGTGAAAGGTCAAACCGAGCTCACCGAACCGACGAGAGCGCCGTTGCCGTCTGCCGTCCCGACACGCCCATAGACAATAGTAAACTACAGTGGTCCGCTGACTTCCGAAACTAAATACCAGTATTAATTAATCCGCTGTTTTTATCCGAACGAGGACGTGTCACCGCCGACGAGCCTTTTATCCTGAGGACAGGAAAACTAATCCCGACACATCCACCGCTACTGCACTGTCTGCAATTCTCCTCCGTCTCTCCGACATTTTTCGGAGACAAATATCCTTCAAAATATTGATATATATCTTGTTCACGTTTTCGTTTTGTAGAGCTAATTCATGATCCACAGATTACTAATCCAACTCTTGTAATTCATAGTACTGTTCAATTATTTGTTGATGGACTTGTATATTATGATTGGTAGTTTTTTAGGGTTCCGTACCCAGATGTAATTAGTGGAACCCTATTATATACTCCGCTGTCCCTATTATATACCCTATATACTCCGCTGTCTGTCCGTCCGTCCGTCCGTCTGTCACCAGGCTGTATCCTATGAAACGTGATAGTTAGACACTTGAAATTTTCTCAGAAGATGTATTGCAGTTGCCGCTATAACAACATTATAAAATAAATATTTAAGGGGGCTCCCATACAACAAACGTGACTTTTGCTCGATATTGATAACGGCAATAGGTAGACGCTTAAAATATTCAGACTATTTAGTTATACAGTCTCTTAAAACATAATTAAAATAAATCAAAATTTAAGGGTCCTTGCCGATTTTTTATATTTTTCATCACACTTTCTCGTAAAAAGTGTCATTATGTGACATCAAGTATGTTTAAGAAGTGTATGGTTGTTCAAAACACGAACTACGCGCACACTACAAGCGAGCAATTACCTACAAACTTTTAACTTCGAAAGAATCTTTTTAATATATAAATTCTCTAGATATGAAGGATTCGTTGTTTTCTTTACTTCTATTCCCGCCATTCCAATTGTGTTTTAGTGAGTATATTTATTTTATTACCTTATATTTTTATTTATTTACTCGCAAATGTGTTGAATAACATTGCGTGTAACACGGGCGGTACGGAAACAACAAACGAGTCATTAAAGCCTTTGCTTGCGAATAGTCTCTCGTTAGTAATTTTCTCTTTTCCACCCTTAATACACAATGTAATATTATGGAACGGTTTTATAAAGCCAGACTCAAGCAAGGAAGTCTTTAATGTTTTTGTTGCTCATGTAGTAGCGTTTCAAAGAGCATAATATACAAGCATGGCATTTAAATTTTTACAATTTAAAATTCTTAATACAAATATACCGAAACTAATAATTTAAAATTTTCCTTGTAATGCAAATTAATAGTAAGAACGCAATCTATGTAACACTGTCGATTTCTCTGAGTTAACAATACGTTTGCAAAGCTGATTTCTATCAAGAAGGCAAGGAAGTCTTAATCCTTAAAATAATGAAATATAAGTAACAATATTTTGTTAATCACTTATTATTATATTAGTAACAATATGTTTCTCTAATAATATTATTTTTATACTTTGTCAAAGGAAGTGGCTTGAAGAAATAGAACGAGCCAAGGGAGAAAATCGAGAACCCTCACTATGGAAAGCAATGGTGCGAGCATATTTCTGGAACTATATGCCCGGAGCTCTTCTGGTGATAACTAGCCTTGGTGCAAGGTAATAATATATATATATATATATATATATATATATATATATTTAGTGTCATAAATTAAAAGTATAAAGTAAAAAAAAGTAGTCATAAACCAAATAAGGTCATTTCGTCATTTTATGGGTTGCGCGCCCTCTAATCTAAAAACCTTGCACAAAGGTCGAAAACAATCCGTATAATTCGGATCGTAGAGTAGAACATATGCTAAAAATGCCCTAAGAAACACGAACTACCTATTTTTTTAACAGAACCGCTCAGCCATTTCTATTCTCTAATCTACTGTCATATTGGTCCGCGGAGGCCTCGATAACTCGGCTGGAGGCTGCTTACTACGCGATGGGAATGCTGTGCCTCAATTTTATCACCATGATGAGTCATCATCACAACACTTTGTTTATGAACCGTTTTGGTATGAGAGTAAAAGTAGCGGGCACCGCCCTGTTATACAGGAAGGTTAGTAAGGGTCTTGTTTTATTTAATGTGTTATACATTCAACGGAGGTCACTGCAGCCAGATGGTGCTTGTAATTCTTCTTTAAATTTTTGAACTTAGAATAACCTACAGAACATAAAAATAGAATTCACCATATTATATAGAAGCATTCGTTTTTAGGGTTCCATACCCATAGGGTAGGACAAAGAAGCCCTATCAATAAGCCTACGCTGTCTGTCTTCCTGTCTTTCCGACCATTAAAGAGGGCTTTTAGACTAATATATGTAGCAGCCTTTAATTTTCACAGAATATGGGGACTATCTTACAAATAATAAACAAAAGACAAAGTTGAGGGAGGGTACAGGAAATACATGTGCGTTGTTATTGCTCTATCGTAAAAGCATGGCTATGCTAGAACAGTAATATATACAAATTTCAAACTTGTACTAAAAAATAAATATTGTGAACTCTAAAGTATAACATAAAAAATTAAATCCTGCCAAGTGTGTCAGACCTGAGCCTACACTTGTAGGAAACGATATTAAAAGTTAAGCACCGTTGGACTAGGTCAGTAATTGGATAGCTGACTGCCTAGCGGAACACTTTTTGTTTTTGATCGTAAAGTCGCGTCTCCTGCTCGTATTTCACCAAAACTTACACAAAAACATCTACAAAATTTTCGCTACACATTTTTGTCGTCAAATAGTAGCAATGTTTTTGTTGAGGGAAACAAGGTTTTTGCTTTCCACACTTGACGGAAAACATCTAAACGTTTACGCCCGCGAGGGCGGAGCACAATCATTAATTTCCTTCGTATATATGATGTGTGGTAATCAAATGTCTTCTCCTAGTAGAAACATAATCTACTATTTCTAAAACTGAAAATACGTCTTCTACGTTTGAAGTCATTTTGACAGTAATTGTTTTTAAAAAACATCAAACAACAATACCTAAGCAGGAGACGTGCATTAAACAAAACATATCTTGTGTAGATGTTTCGGCGAAACACGAGCAGGAGACCCGGCTTAGGTAAAACAGTAACACATTTGTTTATTGGAAACGAAATTCAAAGTTAAGCAACGTCGGGCTTGGTCAGTAATTGGATGAGTGACCGCTTAGCAGCACACTTTTTTTTTGTTTGTGTTTGTAAATTTCGTATTAGGTACGGGACCTTGGTACGCGAGTCCGACTCGCACTCGGCTGGGTTTTATTATGTTATGTTTTCACTATAGTCAGAGATGCTACAATCTGTGTTTACACTAGAGGAGACCCTTCTCGTGTAAATAAACGATCATAGATTTTACAGATAACTTATATTTATTTTTTAGTAAGTATACATAATAGTGACCACAGACAACCAGTGACTAAGTGATCATAATCATGGAGTGGCCGTGGCTTTAGCTCGGGCGCAGCTAGTCAAACATAATTGTAATAAAGGTATCGGTAAAAACCTATGTACAGTGCAACAAACTTGTATGACATTTTGACCTTGGGTGCTTGGTCGCTAGTGTCGTTGTAACTTCACACCATTTCAATATGGCGACTGTAGTTTTTGATTTTTGACCACAGGGTCAGGAAAGTTTGTTGCACTATAATGTACCATATCGTAGCTAAAACTTAAAACTTCCAGCGAATATAACGCATAATTTAAATGCTAATACTATATTGCAAATTTTTAGTATTTTTAGTATTTTTATTATGAATATTTTAAAATATCTTTTTTTTTTCATTTTAGCTAATGCGAATGAGTCAAGGATCTATAGGAGAAGTAGCAGCGGGAAAATTAGTGAATTTGATGTCGAATGACGTAGCAAGATTTGATTTAGGGTTTATGTTCTTACACCATATTTGGATAATACCTATACAGGCAGCGGTAGTTTTGTACCTTTTGTACAACGCGGCAGGGTACGCACCTTTTGTAGGTCTCTTTAGCGTCGTCATTCTGATGTTTCCTATTCAAGGTAAATATCCCCAATAATTAAGATAATACTTTTTTTACATAAACTAAAAAAAAAAAAAATTCCAGCTGCACTTACGAAGCTAACTGCTGTTATGCGACGTCGGACTGCAATAAGAACAGACAAAAGAATCAAACTTATGACGGAGATAATCAATGGAATTCAGGTAACCAGATCATGCACCCCCACTGCAATATAAATTGAAATATAATTAATATACAAACACATAAGATATAGATACTTTGACTTTTTGGTGCACCCGTGTTTTAAGAGCCCTTGCTAACGCTTCTGATCTAAACTTCCACCCATTACATCTAGAAGTCTCTTACCAGTTGATGCAACAATCGACTATATCATAAAGTAAATTATTATTTCCCCTCTGGGAATCATAAGACTGGGTTGTCTTGACTCACTTCATAAACTTCGTTAAAAACTGTTAAACAGGCTAAATTATTCTATTCCTGGTCTTCAATTTTACCACTTATTACTCTAAAGCTGGTATTTCTCGACATAGTGGACATATTTGTATAAAGCCAATTTAATCCAGATAAATTGGATCAGAGGGGCAATTCACAACCTTATTCGTTACCTGATATCGATATTACTTTATCGTCGAATGTATAAACTATGTATTACATGATCAAGAATTCTTGTCTTCTTGATTACCATTTGCAAAATTTATATAGTATAGTATATATTCATATAGTCGGTATTCTGGTGGTGGCCCAGGTGTTTTGATTTCACCTTGCGTCCCGAGTGGCGAAGCTTAGAAACCCGCGTGTATCGCGTGTGTCTTTTTCTTAATTTCTTAAGTTCATTGATTATTCACACCACTGGCTTAGCGGTGATCCCTCGTCATCAAAAACATCGTAAGGAATCCTGCATATGTCAAAAAAAAAACAAATGTAAAGTCCACAATCTGCTCTGTGGTCTATGGCCCAAATCACAATCGGTCAGGGTAGGCCGTGCCTCAACAGTGGGGACGTATGAGGCTGATAAGAGTAAAGTATACGTCTGTTATTAAGATATTTATAATGAGTTCAATAAGGGAGCTTAAGCAGTGTGACGGCGAGCATGGTCCCACCACCTATCACACAGAACTTAAATGGTTGGTAAAAATAGGATGTCCCCCACATAGTGATGGGGATGTGTATATATATACCAGGGGAATAAGGAGAATGTGAGGCATGCATATACAAAATATTAATTTTGTTTTTGTCGTAGGTTATCAAAATGTACGCATGGGAGAAACCTTTCCAAAATGTTGTAAAAATTGCTCGACGCTCGGAAATGAGTGCTCTTAGAAAAGCGCTGTACGTTCGCAGCGCTTTTATGGGATTTATGTTGTTTACAGAACGTACCATCTTATTCGTTACTGCTTTAACATTAGTTTTCACTGGTTCTTTAATTACTGCTACAACGGTAAGTTTGCCATTTCCTATTTCTTGTAGGGTTCTTCAGCCAAATAGTAAAAGCGTATAATTATTTCTTGCTTCAGATGTATCCTATTCAACAATATATGAGCATCATACAAATGAACCTGACGATGGTCTTACCTTTTGCTTTCGCAAATTTATCAGAAATGATGGTTTCCTTACAACGTATCAAAGAGTTTCTTTTGATGGGTAAGTTTACAAACACATATTTATTGTTACACTAGCTTTTGCCATTGCCTCCGCTCGCGTTAAGTTTGCTATACCCGTAGCTATAGTTCAGTCACGTGGAATTCGGTTATATCTATTCCTGCAGGAACTGTTTTTCGGGAACTTACGGGATAAAAAGTAACCTGTGACTTTCTTTATTTCTTGAACCATCCATGAGCCAAGTTTTATCTGAATCGGAATCAGTTGCGAACTCAAGGACGGACAAACAAACAAAAAAAAACTCATAGTATGGACTCTTTGTATTTCTTTTTGTAATGTGACTTTTTTAGAATTGTATTTTTTTTATACCACTAAGGTGGCAAACAAGCTTGCGGTCCGCCTGATGGTAAGCGGTCACCGCAGCCCATAGACCCTTGCAAAAGCTGGGGCATCACTTGCACGTTACCGACCCTGCAACAATTTAATAACTTCTTTCTCAAAGAAGCCCCAAACTGTAGTCCTTAGAGAAAACCTTTCATAGAAAAACTCATTCCACAACGAGCTACGAAGAGAGGAGGAACATTAGAATAATTACATAAGGCATCTATTTCGTAATTTTAGAGGAAAGAGATGATTTAGCAGCCGCCAAACATATAACCGGTTCTATGAACCCCTTAGTATTCAACAATAAAAATCCTGAGGAGCCAAGTTATATAAAACCGATGAAATTTATAATGAAGGAAGAAATTTTAAATGGTGAAATTACAGTCGGTAAGTTATCGTTTTTTTTTTATTATAACAATTTCATATGAACTCAACAATCACCTTCAACATTAATTCTATATTGTCTTAACTGAAACATTTTTTCTTGAGAAATCAATTATCTTGATCATATTTTCTAATGTTTGCAACCAAACCAATATTTTTTTAATATAGCAGCGCAACGAGATTCTGAATATGCCGTGGAACTAGCAGGTGTGTCTGCTTCTTGGACTAAGTCTACTGTACCCTCAGAAATGACATTGAAGAACGTCAGTATGCGTGTGCGCAAAGGGAAGCTTTGTGCCGTAATAGGGCCTGTTGGTAGTGGAAAGGTTAGTGACATAAACTAAATATGCCGTGGAACTAGCAGGTGTCTCTGCATCTTGAACTAAGAATACTGTACCCTTAGAGATAACACTGAAGAACGTCAGTATGCGTGTGCGCAAGGAAAATGTCTATGATGTCATTGGTCCTATTGGTATTGGAAAGGTTAGTAACATAAACTGAATATGCCGTAGAACTAGCAGGTGTCTGTGCTTCCTAAAGTAAGTCTACTTTACCCTGAGAGATGACACTGAAGAACGTCAGTGTGTAGATAACACCTGTCGGTAGTGAAAAGGTAAGTAACACAAACTCCTAATTTTATAAGCAAATTTTTTTAGGCTTTCTTAACTTATCTCCCTCGATAGAACTCTAGGAGTCATTAAAATTCCTGCTTGCCTGTCAAAACTTCCATCCTTTGCTCTGAAACTGTTACCTTGGAATTCATAATTTGGCACAGTATGCTAATCTACATATAGTTTAAATAGTCAGGACGGAAAAAATCATTGAGAAATAAACGAGAGGGAAGAAATATTTAACTACTCATTGCATTTTTTACATATCTGCCGTCCTTAAGCTTTATTGTCGGTATCCAACTGGTCGATTATTACTTTTGTGGAAAAAATTAAACTATAAAAAAAAATAAGATATATTAAGGGATGATTTGAATTTGAAGGGCTTTTTAATACAGGCTATATAGTAAGAAATGTGCAGCTAATAGTTACTTTGTCATGAAAAAATAATAGTTGTACTTGAATCTTGCAATATGATAGTTGAAGAAGATAATAGCAGAAATAAATCTAGCGAAGGCGAGAATAATAACGCTTGCGTTGACAACACGGGTGCCTTAACCTTTTTTACTCTTTCCAATTAATAAGTAAAAGTTTCTTTTTTTTAGGATATCATAACTATATTTTTATTTTATATACTTACTAGCTGTCCCGGCGAACGTTGTTCCGCTGCCGTCCCTCTGTACCCGGCGAAAGTTGGTTTTTACCTATAGTGCCCGAGTCCGGCTCGCACTTGACATATCGAGATAAAAACTATCCTATCTTTTAAGTTGGATCAAATAACATATATTTACGAAGTTTGATCAAAATCGGTTCAGTAGTTTAGGAGTCCATTGAGGACAAACATTGTGACACGAGATTTATATATATTAAGATTATTATAATGATTTTCAGAGTTCATTACTACAAGTTTTACTGAATGAGCTGCCTATATCTGAAGGAAAAATTACTGTCAGAGGAAGAATATCGTATTCCTGTCAAGAATCGTGGCTTTTCCCTGGTACTGTGAGGGAAAACATTTTGTTTGGTCTCCCTTACGATGTTAATAAGTACAACGAGGTAAAAAAAATATATTTTTAAAACATATATAACAACAAAACTACTCATTGACTCATAAAAAAAATTCCAAAATTATAAGATCTAAAAAAAAAATCCATATTCATTACTTGAACTTCTAGATTAATTTCTAGGCTACAAAATAATCTGCTCTTGATTTTTTCTTTATTAAACCTGAAGAGATGAAAGGAGTTTTCTACAAATGGAAGTATAATACTTTTTTACGTTACGTTTTTTCCCCATTCGTAATTGTACGGTCCGCCTAGCGTAGCCGGTGGACGCTTGCAATATATAATAGTTCTATAGTTCTAAATATTTTGTATTACTTTAGGTTTGCAGGGTTTGTTGTTTGAGGACCGATTTCAAGCAATTCCCTTATGCTGACCTTTCTTTAGTGGGAGAGCGTGGAGTTTCACTATCTGGAGGTCAAAGGGCAAGAATAAACTTGGCCAGAGCTATTTATCGAGATGTAAGCATTTTGTTGATAATGATTAATTTTTTACTTAACTAACTGGATCTAGAATAACTAAATGATTATTTCTAATAATATTTGTAGGCAGATATATATTTATTGGATGACCCTCTATCAGCTGTCGACGCGAACGTTGGACGTCTGCTCTTTGACGATTGTATCAAAGGTTACTTGCGTGGACGCACCGTTATCCTGATAACACATCAACTACATTTTCTGAAGGATGCTGACAATCTCATTGTCCTTTCTGAGGTAATGTTTTTTGATGATTTTTATTCTTCTTAGAAAAAGTCTATATTTAAATACGTATTCAATTTAATCCACATTACTTTACTTTATCAGGGTGCTATAGAAAATATGGGTTCCTTTGAGGAAGTAGTGAAAGGAGGGACTAAATTCTCAAGAATGCTGAGCCAAAAGGAAGAGAAAGCAATCGAAGAAGAAGTTGGACAGGTAAAAAATGTAACAGAAGGAAGTTTTACAGTATGATTTTTTTTTAGATTTTCAAGTGTCAAATCTGCAGACATTATACGTTTAAAAAACTAATAAATACTTATCCCCATATACCCCATACTATACCCCATCCATACTTATATTATTAATGTGCAAGTGAGTTTATTTGTTTGTTCTTCACGTCCCAACGCAGCATCTATTGAGATGAAAATTGCACAGGGATAGTTAAAGGTAGAGACAGAGTAGCCACTACTTTTATCCCGGAAGTGGAGTGGTAATTTGGAGGTTCTCACAGGAACAACTATTACCGAATTCCAGGTGCACAAACTATAACTTGCTATAGCAAACTTCCTAACAGCAATCAAGGAGTTTCAGTAGAAATTCCATGCCCATAACCGAATAAAGCGCGCGCAGAGCCGCTGGCAAAAGCTTGCTTACCATAATTATAAAAAAACTTCAGGGTAAGAAACCACCCATGCCTCGTGGAGTATCTGTAAAAAGTAACGATGGAGGTCCACAAAATGAAGTAGAGCAAGTGATGAAGGAAGAAGAAAGAGCTACTGGTTCATTAAAGTTCGAAGTGCTGGTGCAGTATTTCCGCTCCGTCAAGTCTTGGTTTATAATAATCCTGACTCTGGTTGCAATAATTGTCACACAAGCTGCAGCAACTGGTAGTGACTATTGGCTAAGTTATTGGTAAGGATAAAATATTTCTCTAATAGTGGGACTTGTTGATATATTTCACTGTAAGATATAAAAAAAATACCTTTAGGCTTTAAGCTACTAATAACAAAACAAACATACCTTTAAGTCGAAACTTTGCCTCCCAGTATGTGTTCTACCACTTGTACAATCGAATGTGTTCTGAGGAATTGTTCGAAATGATACCCATGAATACTTTATACCATCGCACCGCTCGCCGTTGGCAGGAAATTCAATCCTCCGCGCGAACGCTTGGGTTGTGGAATGAGCTCCCTGCCAAGGTTTAATCTAAGAACTACAGTATGGGGTTCTTCAAGAAAGAAGTTATTAGATTTTTGAAGAGTCGGCAACGCGCGAGTCATGCCCCAAGTGTTGCAAGCGTCCATAGACTGCAGTGACCGCTTATCATTAGGTAGACCGTAAGCTTGTTTGTCACCTTAGTGGTATGAAAAAATATTTTTAAATAAAATATTTGGATGATGAGGGATATTTACTCCGAATTGCCTGACACTAGCTATCCGTTTAGCTATAAGGTCAAGTTTGGAACATCATTTTAGTGTGAGTCAAACACGCTGAATTCATTTCTGTTATTCAATTTGCATATTGTGCAAAGATAAGTAAAAAAAATATAAAAATAGAAGCGAGTCCTTTTTACTTTTTTATTTCAATTATTTATCAAAAAAAGAATCACATAAAAAGTAATCATATGGCGTATTGGTTTGAGTGACGTACATGAAAAAATACTTGCCACAGAACAATAAACCTGCTTTCGACCACAATCTCACCGAACAGGAAACGAAAATGTGGCCTAAGATAGAGCATACTACCCTTATAATGCCCGTCATTAATAAGGAGTTAGGCACTTATAAAACTAACAATAATGTCTTTTTATCAATTTTTATCAGTAAAATCTCACAGTGGTTTTAAATTATAATTCAGGTACATTAATCTGCAATGTTGTCTTCCACATCATCTTCCCAAATGTGGCTCTTTTCATGAAAGAAGTGATTTCTGGGGGTGCACAAAGCCTTCAAGAATGACAAAATAAGGTTTTCTTCATCTCTGAATTAAGAGTTTATAAAGAAAGATTGCCGTCACAGGTGTTTTGTGATTGGCCTATTAATCAATGCCTTCTAAAATTATTTAATATTTTAGGACTAACTCGGTAGACTCTTATGAACAGTCACTTCCCGAAGGAGAAGTTGCTGGTAAGTGATTTATTTATTTATTTTTATTTTATTTTACAAACATTGCAAGTAATTGTAATTCTAGAAAAAAATAACAAAGGGCGTACGTATCTCTGCCAGAGATTTCTTTCTGCAAACCCAGAGACATTATCAAAATAAGGTGGCAAGGGGTTGTACAACAAAGTTTTATCTACAGAATACTAAATTAATAACATATGAAATTTTATTATTATTGCATTTAAATATAAATAAAATACATAATTATATACTAGATAAAAAAAAATATTAAAATAAGTAGGTATTACATAACTGACATAGCTTTAAATGGTAATAAAATTATTTTTTATATTTTCCTCCTCAAACAGTGCTCTTTTAAGCGTTTTTTAAAAAATCAGTCGATGAACTATCTCTAAGCGTACGCGGAAGAAAATTCCACAGAATAGCTGCCTGAACAGAAAATGAATTATTAAAAAAGTCAGTAACGTTGCGTGGTAATTTCAATAATTGTGAAGTAACTGGTTGTTTAATTTTTTTTTTGTTTAGTTAAGCCAGTTGGTTGGTTGATTTAAAGTAGTCATGAAATTCTTTTTTTTACGTAAATATAAAGGACTACAAGGCTTATAGAGAATGTTGTGAAGAAGGGATAAATTATGAGTATTTCGTCGGAATTTTATGATTAATTATGACAAATCATCAATTCTAATATAATTTGTCTCTTCCTTAGTCCTCTTCAGCCTAAAACGTCCCCACTGCTGGGGCACGGCCTACCCTAAACGAGGGTGATTTGGCCCATAGTCCACACGCGGACCCAGTGCGGATTGTGGACTTCACATACGTCTTTTTTTTTGACGTATGCCGGTTTCCTTACGATATTTATCTTCACCAAAAAGCCTGTGGTGTAAATAATCAATGTACTTGAGAAATTAAGAAGAAAACTCATCGGTACACGCCGGGTCTCGAACCTCCGCCACTTAGGACACGAAGTGAAATCGAAACCCCTCGGCCACCACCGACCAAATAATTTGATTACTTAATAAAATAAATATTCGAAAGTCAAATATATTTTCATTTGTAAACAATATTTAAAATATCTGCTGACTGAATAATTTTATTGAATTTTATTTCTCTTATTTCAGATCCTGGCTTAGATATCCAAATTGGTGTTTTGACAACTGGTCAATATCTTTTAGTTTACGGAGGCCTAGTGGTTGCGGTGATAGCGTTTGCACAACTAAGGATATTTGCTTTTGTATCAACAACTATGCGTGCGTCAGAAAATATCCATGATATCCTATTCCAGAATCTAATTCGAGCTGTGATGAGATTCTTTGATACTAATACGTCAGGTAAGCATGGCAATTACATTTTTATTGCAAGATTTATTTATTGACGATTTATTTGACCCTTTAAACGCACATTGCTAAAAATTTTTAGAGTTCTTTTTTTTCAAACAGGTCGTATTCTAAATCGCTTCTCGAAAGACTTGGGAGCAATGGATGAGCTGTTACCAAGAAACATGTTGGACACAGTACAAATGTACTTGTCTATGATAAGTATATTGGTCCTAAACGCTATAGCCCTCCCTTGGACATTGATACCAACCTTTGTACTAGTTGTCGTATTTTTCTTTCTACTCAAATGGTATTTAAACGCTGCACAAGCTGTAAAAAGGCTTGAAGGGACCAGTAAGTATAAAATCATGTGATTGTACTAATTTTTGGTAATTTCACGTAGTTTGATGACGAAATCGACAATAATTTTGTTTGAGATATTTTGCGATATCCCAACAAGAAAATAGGTCGTAAAAGCAAGAATTACGAAATAAGAGTGTATAGCAAACATTGCAATCATTCCATATTCTATATACCTATATATGAAGAGAATAAAAAAGTTATAAAGAGCATTGTGTCTTTTGATAGTCCTATAACACTCTTATTGTGTGTAACAGAAAGCTTTCATATGGCTTTTATATAACTTTATATTACCATAGCATAAAATTTGTTAAAATCTATTTATGACACTCTTAATTTAGTAGTAGAATTTTAATGTATGAAGGTAAAGCTTAAGCATTTAAAACCTTGTCAAAATAAGCAAAATAGAAAAAATAATTATCTATTTATAATGTTATTAATCTTTTGTACGAACTCAAAAGCTTTAAATGTTAGTTTATAGTATTCTCAAACTTGCGTGTAAAAAAATAATTATATTGACAATAATAAAAATAGTTTAGGTAATTTTGCCGCGTTCAAATGTCGATTTCTTTTTGTTTTTTTACTTTTTAAATTAATTTGATGGCGCATTATTTTTGTTGTGCCAGTCCGAAATTGAAATAAAACTTGATGAGTTAACACTTTAGTCATCAATTTTCGGGTTTAAAAAAGTTCGTTCTATTTTCAAATTTCATATTTGACCGCTCGAGCGGTTCGCTGTCTGATACTGTACTGCAAGTAAGATTTATTCCAAAACAGCTTGTGCAAGATATGTTTGCATACCGTAGCATGTTTAAGAAAAATACTTAAAACTGTAGATTTATAATATTCTTAGACCCCGTTTAGGTTTATAAATAATTTTCATAAAATATTTACTTTTAAAACAAATAATTCACAAAAATGCTTATAATTTCTTTTATCGAACAGCAAAAAGTCCTGTATTCGGAATGATTAACTCTTCAATATCTGGACTGTCAACCATCAGAAGCGCAAACTCTCAAGGAAGACTCATTACTAACTTCGATGATGCTCAGGTAAAAAATATGCTGTCCTAACAGCTGGACAATTATAAATATTACTTTATTGCCATTTTAATATGGAATAGGCCGGCCCAATACAGTTTCGCAAATGCTGTCGAGCTATATAATACGTATAAGACCAGTCGGTAACCAACTAGATTTATTTAAGCCACTGCACTCGTAAGGTGGGCTTATCGACTTTTATCATTTTCAATGACAACCCAATGTCTTATACGTGTTATATATCGTATATCAATGTATTATACGTCATATTACGATACTTATTTTATAGCTATACGTCATATAGCAAGGGCGTAACTCAGACGAGTGTGAATTGAGCAGAGCTTATGAGTGTCATACGACTGATTTCAACACACTTAAAGGACAATAAATACTTATATTAGTGTCAAAATTTTATAAAAAGTTGATATTTAATTGAATCTTATGGTTTTTCTTTTAACAAACACGTTGGATTTATTATTCCAAAAATAAGAACTTAGTTTATAGGCAAAATTTTCTCCTGCTAAAAATTATAATTGTCATTACCGCACAAGTGCGTAATGGACGCTATTAAAAAGCTGAAAGCGATGCAGTTAAGGCTGATTTATGAGAATGTGTGTTGAAAAAGATATTTTAATTTAGATTGGACTGCGGCCTATAAAATTGCAAAAACTTTTTAAAACAGAACTTGCAGTTTACGTTTTGATTTGGTAAATAAAAAGACACAAAACTTAAAAAAAAAAATGTTTTAGTCTTAATAAGTTTAGATATTTGACATGATAAGGTATATTAATCGTTTTATCAAAATATGTTTGTGTTTATTTTCAGTGTAGGTACTTACATAATAAATTATATGTTTGTTTCTTCAGAATCTTCATACGAGTGCTTTCTATACTTTCGTGGGAGGCACGACAGCATTTGGTCTTTTCTTAGACATGATTTGTCTATTATACCTTGGAATCATCATTACTATTTTTCTGGTAGTAGATCTTGGTGAGTATTACAATCTATCATACTATGACTGGCATTAGGAATTCTAAATCCGCTACTGAACTTTTCCCATCCTTCTTTATGTCACTAAGTAATCCTCATGGGGTAGGTGCGAAGGTTATGCCGGACTTTTACAGGCTAAAACCCAGCGGTGCCCACAAGTCGCCATGTGCAGGGACCACGGGCACGTTTTTGCATAATTTCGCAACCCCCGCGGCCTCGGCCCGCTACAAAGTGGCAGGCTCCCTCGCAGAATCGGAGCAGTGTTTTACCTCCACCGCCCCGATTTAGAGGAATAAGGGGGAATTTAACTACACACCCCATCGTCTTGGAGAGATGTACGGGGAACACGTCGCCCGTCTCTCTTACCCACGGGAACTTCCTTGTAGTGCTACGGAGTCGAAGCTCTCGCCAAACCTCAACCGCCTGAAGCCCCCATGAAGTGGCAGAAGAAGAGAAAGAGGAGGAGAATCCTTTCCCTCGTTCTCGTTTCAGCCGGAAGACGTCCACTGCTGTATGTAGGCCTCCCCCATATGTCTCCAAAACGATCGAACCTGAGCCACCTGCGCTCATCGGCTTCCTGCGGCTCTGACTAGGTCGTCTGTCCACCTGGCTGAGTCTCCTGATCCGTGGACGCCAGCCGAGAACCTTTCTGTCATCAGTTATCGGTTCGATGTGCGATGTGGTCTGGCCCTTGACACTTCAGCTTGCTAACTGTTTAAGCTATGTCGGTAACTTTGGTTCTTCGGTGAATTGTCTCGTTTCGGATGTTATGGCGCAAAGAAACACCAAGCGTAGCTCTTTCCACAGCTCGCTGAGTGACTCTTAGCTTTTTTAAGAGGCCCACAGTTAGAGCCTACGTTTCTGTACCACAAATCATCAACGACAACCCACGCTGATTATTGACTTTCGTCTTTAGGTACTAAGGTATTTTGGACGAAAAGATGCGTAGTTTCCCGAACGCTGCCCAACCGAGCTGGATTCTTCGGTTAACTTCTTTCTCACCTACCTACCCAACTGGGCTACTTGCCCTAGGTATGTGTATTCGAAAGTAGCATTCCCAACAACATCTTATGTAGGCGCAACATGGACATTAAACATCACCTTCGTTTTATCCATGTTTATTTTAAGGCCACCCTGTTAGAAAAAGTCTTCTGAGGTCTCTGAGCATC
Source organism: Apoda limacodes (assembly GCA_946406115.1). Classification (NCBI taxonomy): domain Eukaryota; kingdom Metazoa; phylum Arthropoda; class Insecta; order Lepidoptera; family Limacodidae; genus Apoda; species Apoda limacodes. Next base: position 16,973,934 of record OX291546.1, read on the forward strand.
GTGCGTAGGTAATGCTGTCGTAAACAGTTTCGGAGAAATAATGTCTCCATGACTCATCTTTCTGCAGATGGATAGGTTTCGTGCTTTTTTCATGTCGCACAGATATCGTGGCTCTTTTATACAAACACTTTAGTACTTCGATGTACCGATAGTTAATCTAGCACTGCTAGAGAGACATTGAAGGCATTTTCATAGTCCACACAACTCTTTCCCATCAATAGTTTTTATAAAGGTTTACTTCTCGCGGCCCGGGCACACAAGCCAAGGCCATTGCATCGCTTCCGCATACCTGGACTCAACTTGGCCTACGACCTACCAAGTTGTTGCCTAGTGTATGATTTTCGAGGGCCCATCTCTGCATCCACTGATGGACTCTGAGAACATAGTCCATTTACAGCAGCCCACCGGAGCGGTCTGGTCTAGGAGGTTCCACTTCATACGACCCTCGCTATAGAAGTCGAACTGGTCGTACATAGGTTTATGTTGATTTCACACCGGACTGGATTTTCCAGCGCTACGCCGCCCTCTTGCCACGAAAAGGTGGAAAAGGGGGAAAATTTTAAGGTGACCTCATATTATTTTGCAGACAGTGAGGTCCAGGTCGGCAGTGTAGGCTTAGCTGTGAGCCAGTCCATGGTGTTAACAATGATGCTTCAGATGGCTGCAAGGTTCACCACCGACTTTTTAGCACAGATGACTTCGGTAGAGAGAGTTCTGGAATACACTAATCTCCCAAATGAAGAAAACATTGATGAAGGACGTAAGTACATTAGTAAATCTTTATTTTATTCGGTGCTTGCATACGTATCTCTCCGAAATATATTTTAAGGCCGTATGGTTAAAAAAACTATGACTTAGAATAACTTATAAGAACTGTTAGACGTCCTATATAATAATCCTTTCTGAAATTTTTTATCAGAACCGATATCGTCACACGGCGAAATTGAAAGGCTGTGACATACAGACGGACGGACGGATGGATGGACATGATAAAACTATAGGAGTATTGTTTGTGCCATCTGGATATGGAACCCTAAAAAAAGTATTTGGCAGTTGAATATTGTGAAGCAGATATTTTTCCATGGGAACGTAAGAAGCACCATGTTGATGACCAGGGCCAGCATCTACATATGTTGATAGTTTCAAATCTGTAGCATTCATATTTACTTAGTTAAATCATTTCGGATAGACAGATAAACAGACAAAAGTCATTTTATTGTTAGATCTGGAGGGGGGCAATTCACAATCTTATTCGCTATCTTATTATTGTCATTATATCAATATAATTTTATTGATGATGATGAAGATATACCTAAAGAATTATTGTCTTCTTGAATACTATTTGCAAAATTTATATAGTATACGTTTTTATCAAGATAGTTATAACGAGTTGAATAAGGGGGCTCGTATAAACTGCAAAAAAAATATCAAACCTGAAAAAGTCTAAAATCACTAAAAGACAATTTAATTTTAATATAATAAATATCAAATTAAGGGGTATATAGCAGCTTCATGGCTGCTGCTAGATATATCAGTGTATAGACAAAGTATGTACGAATAGCGCGCCAGTGAATGGTCAACTTCAATACAAACCTCAGATCACAGAATTTTAACGCAAAAATCGGTTACGCGAGACGTGTACGTCGCCCGCCAACCGCCAACCACAAGTAGGATTTAGGACTCACCAGTTGCGAGCTGTGCGGTGGACGACACCCGCTCCTCCACCGCAACGATGCTTACCGTTTGTCACGAGTTGATCTGCTTTATACACCTCTAGATACTTTGGTATAGATATGTCACCGTAAAATTGTAAATAACGTTAGGTTATAATCTATCTAGTGAGATTGTATACTATGAAACAAAATGAGCCAGAAATCGCACAGAATAAATCTTTTTGCGTGGGTTAGGTTCAGTTTCTCTTGGGCCCACCCTTAGCAAAAATGTCTACTAAAATCAATACAAAACATTCTAAAAATAGCTTACGACTAGTTCTATATTTTCAATATTTAGATTTTTGGAATTCGCTTTTTACGAAGAAAAAATTTAAAAATGTAATGGAGGCCCTAGTTTGTTGGTATACCCCTTCAGTTATTTTTAAGAAAATTGAATTTACATCTCATATTTTGTGTTAAATGGAAGGTGTCAGAGAATTAGGGATGACAAACATAATATACTCGTATTAATGATATATATTTTCGACAGCTATAAATCCACCAAAAGAATGGCCACCACAAGGACATTTGCAATTTCAAAATGTTTTTATGCAGTATGGGCCCGAGGATCCCCCAGTATTAAAAAAATTGAGTTTCGATATTCAAAGTGGCTGGAAGGTAAATATATTATTCATTTATTTCAAGCTTTTAATTATCCCACTACGTTCTATTTCCTTTAGGGTTCCGTATCTTAAAGGCAAAACGAAGCCCTCTGGTCACTTTGCTGTATGTCCGTCCGTCTGTCCGATAATGCCACGAGTCTCTAGCTCATACTCAATAAGTACTGCTTGTGAATTTAGGATCACACTTTTTTAATAGCTTATCTTTAAACTGAGCTAAAAGGCTAGAGTCAGTATCCATTACCTTCTACTTATGTAGCTAGACCTGCAACTTATATCCCAAGTGAATGTTGGAGTATTCCAAGTTTCTTGGACGCCACCTTGACTTTGTCTTCTAAATTAATTCGGAACTACCCGTTGGTCGCTGTAGATGTCAACATCGAGGATCCCAATGCTCTTGGTGACAATAAGGACTGTAACTTCGTGAATTGTTGAAATACAGTAAAGCTGGTTTACTCAGCGGTAACTCAGTTCAAATATAGCGGTGATCGCACAGGCTTGTCTTGCTTGGTTGAGTAAAAAACAGACAGAACCCTGAGACAGTGTCTTACAATGTTACATTTACATTTTTTACGTTTTTAAAAAAATCTTTTTGTTACAAGATTTGGTTTCACCTGTCCTGTTGTCCGTGGATGTGTACCCAAATCTTGCAAGTTAAATTTGAACCACTAACTGGTGTTCGATTTAGCTAAACTTTTGCATACACATGTAAATTGGATGACAATGCAATATAATGATGTCATAGAGCTGGTCTGATGATGGAGCCGGAAGGAGACCATAAGAACTCTGTAACGAATCGAAGAAACCCCATCTAGTTTGGGCTCGTTGGATTTGTTGTGACAAGTACTTTAAATATTTGAAGTGATATCGACCATATAAAAAAGCTATCGTTTAAAAAAAAAGATTTAACTCCAACTTGTTTTGTTTTGAGGTTGGTATTGTTGGAAGAACTGGGGCCGGAAAATCTTCGTTAATATCAGCATTATTCCGTTTAACTGACATAACAGGGAGCATTAAAATAGATGACATAGACACAGGAGGAGTTGGCAAACAGGCAAGTAAATACTTACTTTTACACTTTATACTAAATTAAAATCACCAGTATTTATAATCATATTCATGTAGCTAAAACTTATTCTACCCAGTAATTTATGCAACTTTCGTATAATAAGGGGTATTGAAACACGAGTGTGGGTAGCAGTGGTAAGTAAAGTATCACAAGAGTGTTTAACACTAAATTATATATATGTAGTTGCATACACAACTTTGTCCGTACCCACGACATGAAGTATGTTGTATTTAAAAGAAAACAAAAAAGGGAATTATTTATGACTCTTGTGGTAATAACTGGTTAGCAATAATTGTTGCCGCTGTAGAAATATCTGGTGGATCAATGCTTGTATCAGTATTACTCATTTTATAGACCAAATTTTTTTTTTTTTTCGTAACGGACAATAATACTGGCGAAGAACGAAAACAGACAAACAAGAGTAGGAAAATAGTCCTATTCTCGCGCAAGCTATTGTTTATTTTTCTTTACTTCTCTCTTTTAATACAAAGACAAGTAGCAAATCGAACAGAAACGATACGGAAAAACAGCATTATGGCAGCGGTTTGAGTCGCATAATGAAATTCGATACTGAATTATGTATAAACTAGTACAGGTGGGATAATAATAGCTATATGACATTGGGTGACATAATGTGGATTATTAAACTACGGTTTCTTAAGAGAAATATGTATAAATTACTGTGGAACCACTCACAATGTAAAACTGAAATCTTAAGTAAAAAAAGAAGTATTTTTACTCATTTTCTTATGTAAAAGAAGTATTTTCAATACACATGTTTAAGTGGCAAATCTTTATAACGTTGCAAAAACAGGAAACGTATAAGCTACCTAGTGCAACTACTAGCTTAATAAAAAAACAAGTTATATGGTATACTTTCGATTTGTTTTCCTATACGAGACTTTGTGGCTTCTAAGTTTGGGGCCTATTCTACGATGCAAATCTGCACACTTCATTCTTCATAATACGTGAAGAATACCTTTACACTACTCATGCTCTAAAAGAACCTTCATGCATAGTCAAAAATAGGGTTGAAAGTACGTGTTTCCAGAGATAATTACTTTCTTGCCTGTTTAGGAAGAAAATAAAAATACAAAAATCACTTTCTATTTAAAAGTTGACGAAACAAATAAATAGCTTCTTTTTATTTGGTACAGTGCCATCTATGTTTATAAAAGTGAATTAATATTTGTTAAGTAAATTAAAACTTTAATTAATTATATTTTATTATCCTCGCATTTGTAGTGTAAAGCACTATGTATCACTCGGGATGAAAGACGATTCCCACCTCGTGTGTCCTACACCCTCGTCGGTAATCAGTCACTTTCACCCCTTGGTGAACAATGTACTATAAGATTGTTGTAACAGAAAACTTATTGAAAAGTGGGATTCGCGGAGTGAAGGGTTTGCAAAGAGCTTTGTGGTTGATTTGATTCATAATAACTTTGCTGTGACAACTTGTATAATGTGTCGTATTGTTACCAACAGGAAATGCGATCAAAACTGTCAATAATTCCACAAGAGCCGGTCCTGTTTTCTGCCACCGTACGGTACAATCTAGATCCATTTGGTTTCTACAGTGATGACGAAATTTGGAGAGCACTAGAACAGGTGAGGTCAAATTTATAACCGTAAAGTTTTCCTTTATTAATAAAACTGAGGAAATATCCAACCTCAACTTTTTCGACACTGCATAACGTAACAAAAAATGCCACCACCAATCAGCTGGTAGACTTCCACTGCTAAACGTATGTTTACTACCAGGATTCGACTTATAGACCACTTATTTAGAGCCACAGGAAGTTAGTGGACGCATACAGCTTAAGACCGGTCTTTGAGCAGTGGATACATAAAGGAGATACGTTTAGCAGTGGGACGTCTTTCAGCTCAGACGATGCGGCGACGACGACTGTTCTGTGGTTCCATAACGTAAATACGTAGATTACCTACCTACTAAAAGAGACGTTACTTTCTCACGCCAAAAGTGTTCTTAATCTTGCAGGTCGAGCTTAAAGATGCAATACCAGCACTAGACTTCAAAGTGTCAGAAGGTGGCAGCAACTTTTCCGTTGGACAGAGACAGTTAGTCTGCTTAGCTCGAGCTGTCCTACGCTCAAACAAAATCCTTATAATGGATGAAGCTACAGCTAACGTCGATCCACAGTTAGTATACGCTAATCACAATAACCATAAGCGAACGAAGACACCTTGTTATCTTTTCTCGTTGTTAACAGTCGGAAGTCGGTTTTCTCTTATTTTATTCTCGCTTAAAATGTTCGCTTGCGCACATTTACTTCAGATTAAAACATTTTTAAATTAGATATAATCGGCTTTAAAAACTTGACCTAACATTGCGGTTCATTTAACTAACTAACTACCTTTCTAGAAGCTCATGACCAACTGACATTCGTCTATCAGAATCTATATGCCAAGTTAAGCCACCTCGGGTGTGATCACTCAAAGTGTTTCTGAGGTCACGTAAAGCTGTCGGTCCTGGCTGTTTGTCTAATAGGTATTTTGAAAACTCTGACAGTCGAGAGGCCATTAGCTTGGTAAATTAAAGGCTAAGCCGCCTTTTTCAAGGAGAGGCCAGTGCCCAGGGGCTTAAAATGACTGAGGCGATATGTAACTTTAAATATTTGTACACATATTTAAAGACTGGACACTTATATTTGACGAGCGAGTTTCTCAAATACCCATGACCCATCAAATACACACTTGTTCTTCAAATGTGTGTACTTTATTTACAAATTTTTGAAGCTACATATGTCAAGCGACGACTTTAGATTTTCAAGAATTCAGAATTCTTATGGACGAGAATAAAGTCTGATTTCCATTTTTATTTTTTTTTATTAATTTCAGAACAGATGCCCTTATACAATGGACAATACGACGGGAGTTTACATCATGTACAGTACTCACCATTGCTCATCGTTTGAACACAATCATGGACTCGGACAGAGTGCTTGTCATGGATCAGGGACAAGCCATAGAATTTGACTATCCATACAAACTGCTGTTGAATCCCAACAGTAAATTTAGTTTCATGGTTCGAGAAACTGGCGAAAGCACTGCGAAAGCCCTCTTTGAAATAGCCAAGACCAAATATTTCAGTGATCATCCAGGAGATAAAACTTAAGTTATCTTTAATTTGTAGTTTAAGATTAACCCATAGCTGTATATAGGTTTAATTAAGTAAGGTATAAGCAATTATAAAGTTTTGAAATAAATATAGTACTTATACAAATTATTCCAAAACCCGGTAAAAACAGTGAGTATATGACCCACACATGTGTGTCTTCAAGACCTTTCATTGCATTCTCTTAATTGCCTTTTATACTATTTGTTTAATCTAATTTTTTAATCTGCAATATCGACATACTCGTCTAAAACAATACACTGAGACAAAAACCCCTTTAGTACAGTAGCGGACTAAGGTAGGAGGGCAAGAGGGCAGACAGGCCTTAGTATTGAATTCATACGTAGCCTCCGCTTCTTCATTGGAGTAAAGCGAATAGGTTTATATACCTACTTGGTACAGAGTGATATGTATATAGCCAACTTCGAATCGGAAAGTATTTTTTTATAAGATTTAGAACATGGCATGATTGTGTCAATATTAACAAACTACTAGTTTACACAACTTTGTTAACGGGGGATTAGGTAAGAAAACCAAAACTGCTGATACGTACTATGACTTTTTCATGGTGCTAGATTTTTGCCAGATGAAGCAGACTCTTAAATCTATACTGATATTACAAAGAGGTAAAATTTGTTTGTATGTTGGGGGTAATCTGTGCAACTACTGAACCGATTTAAGAACTTGTTTCAATAATAGAAAACTAACTACATTATCCCTAAGTAAAGTGGGCTCAATTTATATGTGTATATATATATATATTTGTAATTACATACACAAACAAACACAACAACACAACACTTAGGCTCAAGGCAAACAAATAATAAATGTTTGTCTTGTGCGGGAATCGAACCCAGTACCCTAAATTCAGCAGTCGAGTCATTACATACTGAGCCACAAAGCGGACAGACAGCTGACGTAATCAATAATGTTATGTTACCCAAATAGGAATAAGCGTATGACGTCATACAGAAAATAATTGTACCTACCTACATTCATACCGTTTTAACGAAATCATTTATAATTAAATATCAGAATTTAATTCAATGTTAATAACCGTAATACGTTACGTGAAGGTTGATGTATTCGGTCCAAAGACCAGAACACGATCAATTTATTCCATTATCAACACGGAATCATGCAACTGATACAAGGTACAACATTTGTAGTAAGTAACATACCTACTTATCTTTTATTTACATACATTTTGCATTGGTTGGTACTCAGTTACAGAGATTACGACCAAAACATATACACTTAATCTTATACTATTTATATAAAAACTTATAGTAAATTGGACAGATACACACCAACCTAGATATAGGCACATCAGCCTGTAACTGCTCGCGTATATTCCATAATAATATTTTTACGGCTAAAACCCATGAAATTCTTACATTAGGTCATATCGAACAGTTTGACATCAAAAATGTCAAAGGTTCGTGGGGGTTAATTTGTGCTAAACTGTTTTTTAGTTTTGGAGTTACAGGTAGATTGAAAATGTGTGGAAACGGTATTTTGGTAAATCTAACAGGGCTATAAAAATAATTAAAAATAATCAAAAACCAGGTTGTTGTTATATAGGTCGCTAGTTAGTCGATGGCATTTATTTGTCTTAATGAAATATTGTCTTAGAATATGTCCGCCCTCTCGAGATTCTCACCTGCTTTTTTTCGCTTATGATTCCTTCTGACTTTTTTTCCTTTGGCTCGGCTCTTAAGGGTCGTAGCATGATGTTGAATAGCCTATAACCTTACTCAAGATTTAGGCTAAACATTGGGCAAATGTGATCCCCTAATGAAATATGTTCGTTACCAACAGTAAATTTAAAAACGAACAAAATTTAATAAAAATATTACATCGCCTTCGAAAACCTACTGTAAAGTAAAAAAAAAAACCTTATGCACGCACATGGAACATTATGATAAGTGTGTTTTTACTCCTTAAGGTTCAGAAGAAAAATATCTACATATACTATAAATAATCATAAAATATTAGCACATATATGATGATTAAAAATTACTTGACACTGGCAATAAGCTTGAGAAATCATTGTAAGAACTTCTAGTAGTGTTGTTTCACGGAGCTCTGCTTCTGAAGTTCCTCAAGAAATTTAACTTGCGCTTTCGTTTCTGTATCTTGTTGACGGAAATAACAGCGGTAGGTAAAAGAGATTTCGAATGTAGGGATTTGTTTCAGATTCCAACGAGAGCGTGCAACGCGAAAGTGCATAAGCTTTATTTTTTGTTTGTTTCATTTTTTTCTATCTTCTAATACGTATATCTTTACAAGTATACTATCATTTTCCTGCTTCCGTTGTAAATGAAATACTACATATGTTTCCGTTTCTGCTACAGTTTTGTCAATTCTGTTACAACACTAATACTTGTCCTGACTCACAGTGACTAATTTAATTCATTAACGTACTGCCTATATGCTACACCTTGGACATTTCATACTAACGCTACAAAAACAATTAACGTGTGCATACGCGCAAATGTGTGCGTGCGTGTTCTCTACAATGACCTTAGAAGGTCATTGGTTCTATTCAAGCGCAGTGAGTCTACAAAATTTTACGCGTCCTACAAAACACAAAAATGTATGCAGAGTGCGTGAAATTAAGTACAGAGCAAAACTGTCATTTAGCATGTGTTAGCAAGCAATAAATTAAGGGAATATTACACAATCGTACAAAGTAATTTGTTTATTTAAACTACACAGTGTCATAGGGTAGACGCACGGGCGTGCTAAGATTTTGTAGACAGTCTATCACAGGGTCGTAATAAAGGTGAGGTGAGGTCGACACGAGAGCGGCGTATAGTGTAGTCTTACTACTGCATAGAATGCTATTGCTGTGGCTGGGGTTAGAAACATGATTTTAAAAGGAAGTTTCTTAGGGTACGTAACAATTTGATTTGAGGATAGAGGCTAAACCGAAAAAATCTACACTTTTCTCGACGACGCTAATTTACTTTCATGTTTGCTACGTCATGCGTCATAGCCATGCATCTAGTGAAATGCGGATTTTTACAAGGTTTTATTTAGTTTAAATTTATTTTTATTACAATAACAGGCACAAATTGAGGAGTTAATACCTAAAAGCATTGTCTAACAGCCAACCATCTTATGTCCCAGGGTCTGTCTGTGGGTGGATGGTGTTATTCTAACTGGGTGTCCTACGGCACAGACATTTTATGATAAAAAAAAAGGAAATTAATTCTCTATGGGGTTGGAATTGTGTTCGAGAATCCGTCGTTAATGAAAACTAATATTTCGTTATTGTTGTATGTATGTATGAACGTATGCATATCTTCACTAGTGGCTGGATACACACCTACATCATATATGGGGAACAGCCTATTTTTACCGACCACTTTAGTCCTGCGTGACAGGTGGTATTCTATCCTCACAACACTGCTTTCGGTGGAGTGTTTCTGGAATAAGGTATCTTAAGTTATTCGTATCATGCCCCATTCGTCGTAAATACCAGCATTAAAGTAAAGTATAATAAATGACTAGAGACAGAATAATATACCCATTGCTAGTTCCTGTCGAACTATAACAGACAGGATTGGACAAAGCGATTAGTTCAAAATTAAGAATGACGTGTTTTTACATTTTGGAAAATATATTCTTTATTGATATCAAAAATAATGTCATTAATTAATAAATAAAGCCTTCTTTAACTGTTCTGTAAATAAAACCATGAAAAAGGGTATAGAGGGTATTGCAAAGCAAGAATCATGTGTTATAGCATTTTTTGGAAAATTATCCCTTAAGGGAGTCAAACAGCGAAGGCAAGTTTCTAAGAGAATTCTACTGCTTGATACTACAGGTAAAACGCTCGACTAGTAGGTATAGAACGTTGGCTTAATTTAAGATAGAATAATAGTACAAAGCTGTTAACCCATGCTATTATTAAAAAACAAAGAACCGAATGGCACAGTTATATATATTTTGGTTGTGGTTGTATTGCCATGTCGAAGGTCCCAGGTTCAGTTCCCGGAAAGAGGCAACCAATATTGTAAAATTTAATTTTGTCTATTGTAAAGTTGTCTCAACTCTGGTTTATGCCCGGCACGACGGTAGGCTCCACCACCTATCACGTTAGTAGAACGGAATACCATCAGTGAAACGTGGATGTTACAGACATACGTTCGTAATATCTCTGACCACCTTTTCGGGTGTATATGGTATATTTTTTAATAATTTCACTATTACATTGGTACTGCTATTTTCATGATGACGCAACGCCATATTTAAAAAAACACATATAATAAACATCACACTTATTAATAACTGAAATACTGTTACTTAGTCACATGTACCGTTTAATATAACGTGTCAAAAATAAATAGTGTAACAGTCAGCACCACCACTTTTCATAAATAGCAATTATTACTGTAATGTCTAGTATAAATGTCACAATTTAATCTGTTACCTAGAAGGGCTCGATAGATTATGAAGAGCTATAGTGATAAACCATAATCATCGATATTATCTTTAAAAAGTTGCGAGTCATTTATTTGTGCTCGTATTTAATTGATAACAACACTGATCGATTAAACAGTTCGATTCTTAATGCTATACAGTTACATCGTTTCTTTCATTCATTAATTTTACCATTAACGAATGTAAAATAAAATGGTGCAAATATATTAAGTGTAAAATTGCTTCCCTATCTGTGATTGGACTCATAGTTTATTAGGTCAACATGCAAAACGGTGTGAAAAATAACGAAAATGAGGCGAAAAAACCGACGAAAAGAAGTAGTCCTAACATAATTTCTAGTTTCTTCATATGTTGGGTGTGCCCAGTGTTGTTCAAGGGAAATCGAAGAAATGTTGAAGAAAGGGATCTCATCACTCCGCACAAGACATACGACTCTGACAGATTAGGCGATAAATTAGAAAGGTGAGTGAATGGACTATTTTCTAATTTATCTTTGCAAACATTTATAAAAAAATAAATATTCTTATTATTATTATATAATATAATTAAAATCAAATAAATTTTCTTATCACTAAAAAATTATAGTTTGACTAATACGAATTATTGACTGACTCACCTGATTAGGTCAGTAGGTACTAGCGTACTTTGCACTAATAGGTATATATTCTTACAAACGGTGCCAAAATGCCTTCGAAATCCTACTATAAAATCATCCAAACTAATGATTTTTTTTTTTTTTGGTGTTGTTTTTCTTTATCTTCTCGTTTGGCCAATATCCAGCTAGCCCAGCATCCATGGATTTGACATGGACAGACTAATCATTTCTACTTAATTTTGTTTGTAATGCTAATTTCACTGTTGTTTTTTATTTAAATAATTAAAAAAAATGGTTTAACATGTTAAATTGTTTAATATTTATTGTTATGCAATTCCTATCAATTAGGCCTTTAAATGTGGACCATAGCAAACAATAATCCACATTTTATAATAGGCCTACTGACTATTTTGATAGTCATACTAGTAAATAAACCTCAAGTACCTACACATTCGCATCGCACGTAAATGGAGCACCCATTAAGAGAAAATAGCTTGCTGTTTTTTCCTATACGGTTTCTGGTTTCCTACCTGGATTTCGGCATTAGAGCTGTTATTATTTTTTGTGTGATAGATGTGATATACGCAATCACTATGACCGTATGTTTTGCTTTTTTGATATGTCATTTCTATAATAATAATAATTCTTTATTGCACTGTAAGTAAGACATACATACATACATACATAAAAAACCTATAAAATAATAAAAAAGTACAATAAGGTGGTCTTATCGCTAACTAAGCTATTTCTTCCAGACAACCTTAGGGTAGGGAAATTATGAATGAATCCTTAAGATACGATGGTGTGCATATCTTAAGGACGAGAATTAAATCAAAGAAATAGCCCTTTTTTTAATAATATATCAACTAAAAAGAAACTGACTGATGCTTGTGACTAGATACATAATCAGCCCGAGGCGTAGTTGTCCCTATAACACTTGGGTATCTTGGTCCAAGTCCAAGTGCCACAGCAAATTCATTTCAAATATCTATTCCACAATATTTACTTTAGTATGTCACTGCTTTTATTCCTTTATTATATTTACGGAATTTTATTATGCAAGCCTCATAGAAAATTTAATTTAGCAAATTATTTATTTAAGATATTAATCCATTATATTTTTATTACACCGTATCGTCATTACTCGTTGACTATATCGTCACTTAAAAAAAGGTGTTTATAGAGATACCTATTGTAAGAGGATCACCTTAAGCTATCATTTAAACTACCACAATATCTTGAAATACAAGGTTGAGAAAATAAAGGAAGTGCCTGAGTGAGAATGCTGAGATATTATTAGTCAAAGATTTCCTGGTTGTATTAACAATTTTGTTTTCTTTTAGTTCAAAGCTAATTTTAAAAACGTACTTCTACAGATATATCAAACTAGTTATACGCTATTATTTACAACATTGTGTATAGTTAACATAATATACCTATCTGACTTAAAGCTACTAGCAGGGGGAATTATACATAACATATCTTGAATAAAGGGCCCAATGTCGCGTCAATATAAATGTTATCATTTTGAACATGATTTACTGTTAGATATCAGATAAATGACTGTAAGTAAATAACAAATATCGAAGGTATTTGAAAGTATCAATTGTTTTAATTACATATTCCATATAAATAAGAATCAATTTCCACATAAATGACGGAGCAGTAATTAAAAACGGCTTGAACAATTTGGCTGTTGTTTTTTTTTGTTAAAGACAAATAGCCCAGAAGGCCGGGTTAGTAATTGCATAAAAAATATATTTAACCGCTTGTATAATGGTATTTGTTCTGAGGAATAGTTCGAAATGATGCCCACCGCTACTACCGCTCACAGCTAATTCACTATTTATTCCGAATTTTCAAACGCATCAAATTTGATCAACGAATCCGAAAACGGAACTTACTATGTTTAAGACTCCTTTTTATTTTTTATTTTTTAGATTTCAAAAATGACCCGGTCCATGATTTGTAGAGATGCCACTGATTTAATCTTTTATTTTATGTATTTTAATGAAATTAACATTCTAATAATTGGTACATCGGAATGTTCATTACATGATCCAAACTACGATTGGGTCAATTTCTCTCGATAGTTGTTATTTTCAAATTTCAAATTCAAATAAATATATGCATATCAAAGATGCACTCAAAAGAATACCTCGAGCCAGGACTTGAACCTGCAACAATCCTCACAGTCCGTGTAAGTGCTCTAGCAATTGAGCTATCGAGCCACAAATCTGGACAATGAAAATCCCAACTATATTTTTGCCATGGAAATCCGCTCGTTAAAAACGCCGAATGTCCTTGGACTTTATAAGGAGTTATTTGTGATTATTATTTAAGTAATTGTTTTAATTTTATTGGCATTGCAAAACGTTAATGTCTTTACGAGTTATCAATGTTTTAAAATAAAGGTATTGATAATTCAAAAGTTCTGGTAATCTTTAATAATCTTTTATGTACAATAAATCTTAGGGTTCCGTAGCTCATAAAGAAAAAGGAGCTCTTATAGGATGACTTTGTTGTCCGTCTGTCAAGACCCTTCTCTCAGGAACGCGTGAAGGTATCAAGTTGACATTAATATCAAATACGAAGGTCTACGGTCCCTTGAAGTTGTATAAAAATTAAACTTCTAAGTCAACGCAATAAAAAATATTTTGGCATTTACAAATAAATCAAAACCTATGGGGTACTTCTCGCCACCTGTCTGTTTCCGCCAAAATTGAAATTAATATCAAATATTAAAGTCTATGGGCACTAAAAGTTGTAAAAAAAAAACATCGGCCAAGTGCGAGTCGGACTCGCGCACGAAGGGTTCCGCACCATTATCTATAAAAGTGGCAAAAAAAAATCACATTTGTTTTATGGGAGCCCCCCTTAAATATTTGTTTATTTTAATTTCATTATTTATTTTGAAACTAAATATTCTGTGCATATTTTAAGCGTCTACCTGTTGCCGTTATAAATATCGAGCAAAATCGAGCAAAAAAAATCACGTATGGGAACCCTTAAATATTTATTTTTTCTGTTTTTTATTATTTGTTGTTATACAACAGAAATACATCTTCTGTGAAAATTTCAACTGTCTAACTATCACGGTTCATGAGATACAGCCTGGTGACAGACGGACGGACAGCGGAGCCTTAGTAATAGGGTTCTGCTAATTAAGTAATTAGCAGAAGGGTTCCGTACCCGTAGGAGTCTTACATGTCTTATACCTTAATCAGTTTTTGGTTTTTTTTCCATATTTATGATGTTGCTTCTTGTCAAATTTCATGATTCTAGATCTAAAATTAATATCAAATGCTAGTCTACGGTCACTTAAAGTTATTTAAAAATCAAGCTTCGAAGTCAATGCAATAACAATATGCCCAAAATAAATAAATGTGAACAAAGTGACCTAGAATCGTGAAATTTAAAAAAATTCGAAAACCATAAATTTATATTAATATCCAATTTTTTTTTTTTGCGATTATAATTTTATTTGCAGTTAGTGAACTAATCGCGTCCTATGTTGATGTATTGGGACAAAAGTTTTTCAACGGCAAAGTTAAGTTTGTCCCTCAATACAGTTCATATTTTCGGAACCCTCGCTTCACGAGTCCGACTCGCACTTGACCGTTTTTTTATTATTTAACAAAATGTTTTCTTTTTCATACAAATTACATTAGGCTCCATAGTACTAGGAGCATTGAGAAAATATGAAATGCTTATAACTTAGCGATGAAAAATTGTAGAAGTCTATTTTAAAAATCATTTTGAAACACTAAATTTATATTTTGTTGTGACGAATATATAATAAAAAGAAAAATAATACTTATTAAAAAAATAATCGTAAATATGTCTATGACTGCTTTTGCACTATTTAACCTAATTTGCAGCTGATAAAAAATTTTTTTTTTTAAATTTTTCAATAATCCATGCTCAAGCGGTCGGAAACTAATAAAACGCTTTATTTGGTTGGCCTGTGATTGTTATTTGTTACAAATTAGCAAAATCGGTTTTTGGTATAAGATCCGGAGCTAACGTAGTAGTCTAGCATTGAATCACGAGAAAAGCGAGCGAGTCAAAAGACACCCGAAAAAACAAAAAGCTATTCTCCATAGGTTTGAACGCTTAGTGACTTATTTTTAGGGATTCAATACTATTGGTACAACCTTGGTGATTCTGTCTTCTCGAGGTCGATTTACTAGCTTTAGTTTTATTGCCCTGTTTCGGTTTGACGATGGTTGTGAGTTTATAAGCAACTGAATTACATATTCCATGGCACTGTAGACCATATGCCTATCCAGGATTTTTTATGGCAGGAGGGTTTGCAAGGATACCTTCAGGGGGTTCAGTCTACAGCTTTAGGAAAATTTTATACATATAAAAGGACTTTTAGTATGAAACTACTATTTCGGAAGGGGTTCCAACGAGCAAATCTCCCCACATGGAAGATATGCCTATGCTGTAGATCTTCAGTCTTATTTTATTTAGGTAAATGTTCCGAATATATCAGTGATAATAAACCTGTACTAAAGTCGGAACACCAGTAGATACTCTATAATCAACAGGCACTCCTAAAAGAATTATAATCTATGGCCAAATAGTAATATTTGCAATGCATTATTTTAGAATTCAGTTTTTGATACACTTTCATAGTGTTTAATACTGCTTTCAGAAAATAATGTTTTAGGGCCTAATTATATATTAGTGGAAGAGTGATATTTTATGCCGAACTTTATTATAGTTACCTATAGATATAGATAGTAGTATCGCACGGAAGAGATATACAGATACAAAAGCATTTGACCTAATTAATAGCTAATAAAATGTATGTAGACGTACAATCCAAACACAAAACAACACAAAAGTTTTTTTTTTATTTATTTATTCAAACTTACAAAGCACTTAACTTAATTCTTAATTCTGCCAAACTGCGAAACAGTTTGTCGGCAGTAGTTCTCGTGTTCTTATTTTTATACATTATTTCTATTACTGCTAGGATTGTACGAATATGTACCATATTAATATTATTCTTTTTTATAAACGATATAAATAAAATGACTTAGTAACTATTTATTTTTATTTACGATCATACCTACTGTAAAATCGAAGTTACCAACCTAAAAATGTTCTTTAATTGCATACTCGATACACATCATTCTTTAATTAAAAAAAAACTTAATATTCCCCATTTTGTACGTGGCTAAAACGCTATCCCGAGAGGCCGAAAAAAAAGGAAACCTCATTCTCTAGTCTATGGCCGATCGCCATGCGCGCGCATATAGACAAACTGATTAATTTTTCCCGCCATTGCGAAAAACTTTTTACAACTCGATTTCACTGTTGAAATTATAGTTATTTATTAATTAAGATGTCTACAAGTACTAGTTATGAAGAAAATTATTTATGTTGTACACCGCCCGATATAAGATGTGACGCGTTATGAAAAGTTTACTACCTAAAAACTCCAAGAAAAATAATATGTTCATGGCGTACTTTAAAGAATTATCGTCTAAGTACAAACCTAGGTCTTTGTGGTGTATATATTTAATGTACAGTCCGAACAATGAATGGAGTGGACTTAAAAACATGCTCTAATTCGTCAGCTTATCTAAAGAGACTATCCGATGGATTTAGAAGCAAGAAATCAAAGGTTTTATCGTCTGACGATATTGAAAAATTTATAAAAGATGCTCCAGATAGCCAATATCTGGCTACTAAGGTTAGTTAAATTAATTTTAAATATCTACGCGACTTCAGCCTTTGTTGTATGTTGAACTTAATTATTGTTTCTTTTTTCAGGTTGCTTTAACATTTGGCGTAACTGGTGCATGTAGGATACAAGAATTAACAAATATAACTGTAAAAGACGTAGAGAACCATGGCCAGATGCTTTTAGTTAAAAAAAATACTTATCACGAAAAATAAAATACCGAGGTCATTCACCATACACGGTCCATTTTATAACATTGTTAAGAAACAAGTTAATGTACATGTTAGCCTATAGGTGTAAGCAAATTTGGTTCTATATCTAAAGAAATCACTAAGTTTTTATGTTTAGCAGTTGCTGAGAGCTACACTGGACATACATAGTTTCAGAAGAACTTCAACTACATTGCTGGCTTATTCAGGAGCTGATATCATGACTTTAAAGCGTCATAGTGGGTGGCGAGCTAGCAATGTAGCAGAATCATACGTAGAAGATTCGATACAAAACAAGAAGGAAAATTATGCAAAAATCACAAAAAGAATTAGACTTGCGCGTCCTACTGACAAAACACCAAGTACATCCAATGATTGGATTTCACCTACCTACACGAATAATGAACCATCTCAAATAACAGTAGAACATGAAAGTATTATAGTAAATAATCTATCTGATGAGACCGCTATGCCATCAAAAACAGTTAATTATAATTTTACTAACTCCACTTTTACTTATTCTTTCTCTAAATAAACTTTTTATCTACTATATAAAATGATTTTTTAATATTATTTTCTTCAGAAATGTGTTGAAAAACGTCGTATGATAAACGTGTGCATTGATAATTAGCGTCCTCGGGTCTCAATGGCGCCTCAGCCATAATGTACTATTATAAGTACTATACTTTGCCGGTCATAGATTTAGAATCATACCGGTATTCATGGAAATAAAATCTTTGGCAGCACAACTGTTCCGAGCAGCAGCAAAATTTTCGCGCAAAAAAACAAGTAAATAATTCTGTTGTGTCATGATGTGAAAAGTTTGAAAAACAAAATAAGTGAGGACTCGTCGTGTAGTATAGAGGTAAATTGGAAAATTTTACTCCACCGGAATTATTACATGCAGTAACAAAAAATAGGTTCTTACCTAGTACTTTATATTTATTTTACTAATAGGTATCATGAGTGTAGATAAAGTAGTGTATGAAACTGCACAAGGGGTTAAAAACACTCGCCTTTGACTTGTTCCATAAACTCACACTCGTGTTTAATACCCCTTATTATATGACAGTTTCATAAACTACTATTAAGAACCACAATGTAAATGTTATTAACTAATTATTTAAAACTAGTTTTAAGTCATTAAAACGTTGTGTTGTGTATTGTTTCTAGAATATGGGTACCTGGCTTTCACTTTAGTAGAGGGGATTCGTTGGTTCTGGCGCACTTCCCCCCAACCTCAACCCCTCGCCTAAAAAAAAGCTCACCAACTTTTTTTCTGCTTTGTACGACTCGCGCTTGACCACTCTCAATACATCGTTGGTTCTGGCACACTACCCTCCAACCCCAATTAGTTATTCTTATTTAATTACAATGTCGTGAGTGCGATAATGATGTTTGTGGTGACATTCCTAATACCTTTTTAATTATATTTGTACTTGTAAGATAAATCGTATATATATAGGATAGTCGAGAGTATTCGAGTTACAATTTATCATCAAGTGATTGAATTCATCCTGTGTGATACTGAGGCTGGTTCTATTTACTTCAAAAAAAGCTATGGAGGTATGTGTTTTTTTGCTTTATAATTCTTTATCTATATTTATTATATATATTACAGACCCTCAAAACTATGTGTTTGTTTGAATGTCTATTACTTAAACCAATTTTGTTTAGGTTTTCACTTTAGGCAAATTTTTGATTCAAATTGTTATACAAATATGTTTTTAAAGCATAGGCTTATTTTATTACAGAATTCAACATTTAACGTAATGGAAGAAAACACGTTCAAGCATTACTACTACGCTACATCGGATGATGAGCAATCAACTGAGAAGGCCTTAGAAACAACAAAGCTCAAACGGTCTCGTCGAAATAGTATCGACTCATTCTTTGAGGGGACCAATCAGAAGAAAAAGAAACTCAGCTCTACAGTGGCGAGATCTTCAAAAGATGGTATCCCTGGTGTCACATACTTGTCTACTAATAATGATGATGGGGCTCATGCTACACATTTGATAAAAATTGAGGTGTATGACCTCATAAAATTGAAAAAAGTACCAGTAGATGAACATTGGAAACACACAGAAGTGAGGATCAAATATTATACGGATACAAAAGATGAAAAATATGAGCAAACGAAGGGTATCATATTTGATATCACGAAGCAAATAGCAGAAACCAATAACTGTAAAAAATACTTTTTTAAAAAGTAATCTCTAATAGCTAAATTAATTTATAAGAACCATCCTTACAAAATTTTATGAGTATCTAATTGATAAGTAACGAGCAACTATTAATTAACCATCAACTAATATAGTAATCACCTTATCGACTTGTATATATAAGAGAAAAATCGAACATTATATTTATTATTAATTCATCATTCACAAGCAAAGCTAAACTGGTTTATTTCAACCATGTCACTAGAAAGTGTTTTTTTTCAAAATGTTTTTGAAGAAGAAGAAAAAGAACTAATGAGAGCGTGTGAGAATTATGAAGATAATGCTCTGGAAAATCCGTATTATGACACTTCACTGTTTAACATCTGTAAAGAAGTTGAGGAAACATTCAGGTATACATTCTAACTATACTTATTTAAATTTTATGTTACATATTTGTGTTCTTATATTAACATAAGCATGTTATATCTACAGAAAATCTTCAATTCAAGTCGGTCGAGGTTTGAAGAGACAAGCTGATATTAGTGTTGAAGATTTACAACAAGCATCGACGTCATCATCTGCCAATACAACACATAGACAGAACGTTATGTGTCAAATATGTGAATTACAGGTTAGCCAAAGGTTCTATGCTCAGCACTTACGATCTAAGGAACACAAAGAAAAATGTCTTATTCATAATCATAATTTACATAATGTCTCTGTTATATCAGTTGCTTTTGGGTCTCGGGTCTTAACGTATAGAATTGTATCACCTAAAGCTAATGAGTCACTTAAAATACAAACTCCTGAAGTATTCATAGCATCAATTAAAGAGTCGATACTATTTCTTATTCAGGAATGTTTAAAAGAGTTAACTATTGTTAAAGTTAATTTTATTATTCATGCAGATTTTGAACAGGAAACAAAAGATTTAAAAAATTCTTTCGATTTTCAAACAAAAAATTGGACTATTTCTTTAGGGGACGAATTAGAAAATTATTTAGAAACTTTAAGCGAAGACATTAAAAATAAAATGAGTGATTTCGAAGCAAAAGATAGTGGATGGACTTTAAAAAAAATTCAGTTCTTAGAAATGAATGTTAATAAGTTCAATCCCTTACGAGGGTCTTCGTTTATTGAATTACCTTTAGATATTAAGCGTAAAAAAGCAGTCATAAATGTAAAAAATAACGATCAACAATGTTTTAAGTGGGCTTTATTATCCGCACTATATCCTGTAAATAAAAGTTCTGAAAGGGTATCATCATACTTGAGGAATCAAAATAGACTAAAGTTTAATAATATACAGTTCCCAATCAAATTATCGGATATACCCAAGGTAGAAAAACAGAATAACATTAGTATCAATGTTTTCGGATTAGAATTTAACAAAGAAAAAAAATGTAATACCATCGTTGGACCATTATATTTTACAAAATGTCGTAAAGAATTACACATTAACTTATTATTTTTAAACAATGGTTCAAATGGTCATTATTGTTTTATAAAAAATTTATCACGCTTGGTTAGTAAACAAATAACAAATCGAAATAATGCTATTCATATCTGTGATGGTTGCCTTCTATATTTTAAATCTAAAGTTAATTTAATTAATCACCAAAAACATGATTGTGCTCATATTGTTACTGAATTACCAGGAATTCATAAAAAAGGAAAAGATTGGTTTAATCGGGAAACAAATAATGATGAAATCTATTTTGATAAGTTTCAAAGAAAATTAAAATTACCTTTTGTAATATATGCAGACTTTGAAGCTCTTTTAAAACCCGTCACCTCATGTGACCCTGATCCATCGAAGTCATATACAAAAACAATACATGAACATGAAGTTTATAGTTATGGATACTATATAAAATGTTCGTATGATGATAAGCTGTCTACATACAGAACATACACAGGGCCTAATTGTGCAAAAATGTTTATGGAAAGCATTTACAAAGATATTAGCAATATACATAGGATAAATTGTTTTCAAAAATGTCCACTTCCATTAACTAACAAAGAGAAGGAATCTATTAGACAATCGCAATTATGTTATATTTGTGAAGGGCTATTGGGTGATGACATCACAGTAGACTATGATTGGAATACTGGTAATTTTAGAGGTGTTGCTCACGAATTATGTAGTTCAAAGTATCGTGTTCCCTTTTTCATTCCCATTCTATTTCATAATCTAAGTAATTATGATGCTCATTTTATTGTTCATGCTTTGAATTTTAAAGATGGAGAAATAGATATCATTCCGCAAAATAAGGAAAAATATATTTCATTCTCAAAAAAACTTAATATAAGAGGTCATTTAGTACATTTGCGGTTTTTAGATTCCTTTAAATTCATGGCCAGTAGTTTAGATAGTTTAGCTAAAAATCTAAAAAAAGATCAATTTATAGAATTAAGAAAACAATTTCCAAACGAAAATGATTTTAATAAACTTATTAGGAAAGGTGTTTTTCCTTATGAATTTGTTAATTCTTATGAATCCTTAAAAGTTACAACTCTTCCAGATCAAGACGCTTTCTTTAACTCTTTAAGTAATACCAGTGTCTCAGATGATGATTATAAACATGCTCAAAATGTTTGGGTCCAATTTAAATGTAAAAATATGTTGGACTATTCCAATCTATACTTAAGAACTGATGTAATGTTACTCACTGATATTTTTGAAAACTTTAGAGAAATTTGTATTAAAACATATGAACTCGACCCTGTACAATATTATACCCTTCCAGGATTAAGCTGGGATGCAATGCTAAAATGTACTAACATAACACTGGAATTATTAAAAGACTTTGATAAAATAGCATTCGTAAAGTCTGGTATAAGAGGTGGTATTTCACAGTGTTCTAACAGATATGGAAAGGCAAATAACGAGTACATGGGTGATTACAAAGATAACTTACCAAAATCTTACTTAATGTATTTTGATGCAAACAATCTCTATGGTTGGGCAATGTCTCAGTATTTGCCTGTAAGAGATTTTAAATGGGTTAACCCGAACATAGACTTCAATATATCAGATTCATCAGATATTGGATACATACTGGAAGTTGATCTTGAATACCCTGAAAATTTACATGATCTTCATTCAGACTTACCTTTATGCCCTGAAAACATTGTAATCGGTAACAGTAAAGATAAAAAATTAGTACCAAATTTATATAACAAAACTAAATATATTATTCACTATAGAAATCTGAAGCAATGTTTACAACTTGGTATGAAATTAATTAGAGTTCATAGAGTTTTACAGTTTGAGCAAAGTCCTTGGTTGAAGAAATATATAGATTTAAATACACAACTAAGAACTTTAGCTAAAAGTGACTTTGAAAAAGATTTTTATAAACTTATGAATAATGCAGTCTTTGGTAAAACTATGGAAAATGTTGAAAAACGTGTTAATGTGAAATTGTTAACCCACTGGGAAAACCATGGAAAAATTCAAGGTGCACAAAGTTTAATTGCTCGCCCTGAGTTTCATAGTCTATCTATATTCTCCGAGTCTTTAATTGCTGTACAATTACAAAAGACTAAGGTATATTTCAATAAACCATTTGTTTTAGGATTTTGTATATTAAAAATATCAAAAACATTGATGTATAACTTTCATTATAATTACATGAAAAGAAAATACAATAATAGTGTCAAGTTATTATACACTGATACGGATAGCTTAGTTAACCATGTATTTACAGATAATTTTTATAATGATATAAAATCTGACTTAGAATGTTTTTTCGATACTTCAGACTATTCTAGTGATAATGTTTATGGTTTCCCACTTTTAAATAAAAAGAAACTTGGATATTTTAAGGATGAGAACAATGGTAAAATATTTCGGGAGTTTGTAGGACTTCGATCAAAAATGTATGCAATGGACATTGAAAGTAAGGTTATTGCTAAAGCTAAAGGTGTAAATAAAAGTGTGACAAAAAAGATGAATTTGGAAAATTATAAGTTGTGTCTATTTAATAAAAATGTAAATGTTTCACAAATGTGTAGGATTCGAAGTGTGAAACATACTATTTTTACACAACAAATTAATAAAACTTGTCTATCCTGTAATGACACCAAGAGATATATTTTACCTAATTCAACAGATACATATGCTTGGGGTCATTTTAAGATTAACTTATAGTTTTGAAATAATAATAATATAGAGTATTAATTGTATCTGGTTTATGTGTGTTTAAAAAATGTAAGGTAATAACTATTATTAAGTAACCTAATGATTGTAATTTTTTTTTATTATTAATTATATTGTTTTTTAATATATAAGTGTTTGTTTTTATTGCTTTCCTCCATATGAATTTGAACATTTTCAAAGAGAACACACATTAAAAATAATTATGATTCATTTTTATCATCCCTTTACAGTAATTGTAGCTGGCCCTAGTGGATGTGGTAAATCAGTTTTTGTTAAAAATTTTGTGAAACATGCTAATGAGATTTGCAATCAACATTTTTCTAATATTATGTGGTGTTATGATGAAATGCAACCGTTATACAACTTGAACAATGTTAATTATTACCAAGATATTCCTGACCTCAGTATGTTTGATGGAGAACAACCACAACTAATAATAATCGATGACCTCATGCGAGAGTCTGATGGTCGTGTTGTTGACATATTCACAAAGGGTAGTCATCATAGAAACATTAGTGTTTTCTATATTACACAAAATATATTCCATCAAGGTAAAGGACAGAGAGATATTTCTTTAAACTCTAGTTATATAGTCTACTTTAAAAATCCACGAGATAAAACACAAATTCGTTACTTAGCACGTCAAGTCTCACCTGAAAACATTAAATTTTTGGAAGATGCCTACAAAGATGCTACTAGTGAACCTCATGGCTACCTAATGATAGATTTAAAACAGGACACAATTGATATGTGTCGATTTAAAACGAGAATATTTCCTTCTGACCAGAACTGCATTGTATATATACCTAAAAAAGGATTTAAATACAGCAAACATAATGAAATTCCAATCATTCATAAATAATGCATTCAAGAGTGACTACACATCAAGAACTTTTAAAATCGTTGCATGTATTGAAACCAAGACATAGAAAAGCTTTACTTAAATCTTGTAGTAAAGAAGAAATAAATTTTATTTGTGAGTGTATTTACAACGTATTACAGGGTAAAATACCCGTCAAGGAAAATGATAAAAACAAATTAAAAAAATATAAAAATATATTGAGAAAGTTGGTGTGTAAAGGAAGAAATCTACTTAGAAAAAACGTAATTATTCAAAGGGGTGGTGCCTTTTTACCTATTATTTTAGGATCTGTTCTAAGTGCCTTGGTGAGTTCAATTTTAAAACCTTAGCAGGAAAATAAAAGCAAAAATGGAACATGCTAAAAAAATGATTCTAATTGAACCTAATTTGATAGAAAAAATTAAAAAGGAAAATGAAACACAAAGCGCTTTAAATACTTTATCCCGTTTAGATGGTGAAATGAAAGATATTTTAAATAGTAATGTAGAAGATAGAGAAAAATGGATTTTGTATTTACAAACACTACAAAGGTATTTACATTTTACTGAAGTAGAACGACGACCATATCAAATACCAATTATAACCAAAACAGAAAGTTCGCCTAATTATAAAGATACTGATGTCATTAAGGAAACAGTCCTTGACACTGAGCAGGTATCAAACATAAAATCAAAAACCATAAATGATACTGACTTAACCCCATTTTATTCAAAGCAACAACTCTTGAAATTGATTCCTAAGACGTATATAAAACGAGGTGAATTACTAATAGAATCAATTTTTTCAAATAAAAATAAGGTAGATTGGGATACCAATGGAACTGTTAGTATCAATAATATGAAAATACCAGGGAGTAACATTATATACCTGGTGAATGATACACTAAGACCACTTAAACACAGTGATCCAATTGGGTGGCAAGAGTTTGCATCAGCATTAAAAGAAATTAAAATACCATTAACTTATATTGGAAATCCAAAAAGACTAGAATATATTAATAAACTTTACTTAGGTGATATAAAAGAAGAAATTCCACTTAACAAATTGCAATCAGATAATAGTTTTACTCCTACTAAGACTCATTTTAACAAAATCAAGAAAAAAATAGACTGGGAAAAATGGACCCCCTATTAGAAATAAATCAGATTTACTATGATGTTTCTCATCCTGCTGGATATGGAGGTGTTAACAAACTCATCAACTCGTTAAAGGGAAAAATGACAGCAAAACAAGTGAAAAATTGGTTGCAAGAACAAGAAACTTACACATTACATAAACCTGTAAGAAATAGATTTCCTAGAAATAAGTACATTTTATCTAATTATAATGACTTGTGGCAGGTGGATTTAAGTGATATGCGCACTTATTCTGAATATAATGATGGTTTTAAATATATTCTGTGTGTTATTGATGTATTTAGTAAATATGCATTTGCTAGATGTTTAAAAAAAAAGAACTCTATAACTATAAAAGAATGCTTTGAAAGTATATTTAATGAGTCAAAATCCTTACCTAACCACATTCAGTCAGATAAGGGAACTGAATTTGTTTCTAAGGATGTGCAAAAATATTTTAAAAGTAAAGGTATAAACTATTACACCACTAACAATCCTGATATAAAAGCTAGTATCGTAGAACGCTTTCAAAGAACATTAAAGACAAAAATGTGGCGGTATTTCACACATCATAACACATATAGATATGTTGATATTTTAAAAGATTTGATTTATTCTTATAATCATAGCTATCATTCAAGTATAAAAATGTGTCCCAAAGATGTTAACTCAGAAAATATTATGACTGTTTGGAATAATTTATATGATAGAGATAAAGGGCAAAAGGCTATTCTAAACAGGTTTAAAGAAGGTGATTATGTTAGGATAACAAAACATAAACACATATTTCAAAAAGGATACGAGAGCAACTGGAGTGATGAAATATTTGTTATTACTTCAGTTATAAGAAGATCACCTTGGGTAGTTTATACGTTAAAAGATCTTCAAAATGAACCCATTACAGGTACATTTTATGAAAAAGAATTACAAAAAGTAATATACAACCCCACTCTCCCACATAAAATAGATAAAATACTCCACACTCGTTATTTTGGAAATAGAAAGCAAGTACTAGTGAAGTGGAAAGGTTATCCAAACAAATTTAATACTTGGGTATCATTAAAAGATATAGAAAAAATATGATTAAGGAAGATTTTTATTTAACTTTGCTCAGTAATAGTTCAATGGAATATTTTCCGAGTAATACCACTACACATTTTTCAACAAAACTTCCAAAACCTATAAAATTAGAAGGACAGTGGTCTGTTGGAGTTGTAGAATTTCAATACCCATGTAGTATGTTTACAGTTCAAGAGGGTGAAAATATAATGTATATTACTAAGAAAATGATAGTACCTTTGGATAAATCAATATCATCAGTTATTTATAAAAATCATATACCTGCAACCAATTATGATAATATTAATAACATTTTAAAAGCCTTAAACCTAAAAGAAAACTGTCGCTTTCATTATGATAAAGTTTCCCAGATGGTCTCTGTTCAAATTAACGATAAAAATATATCATCTTTAACGTTATCATCAAAGTTAAGTATTCAACTTGGCTTTGAACCAAAAACTAATTTAATAACAAAAAATGTTGGAAGATACCCACCCAATTTACATTTAGGATTACCTTCTCAATTATTTGTTTACTGTGATATAATTGATCCGCAAATAGTTGGAGATGTTATGACACCATTGTTAAGAATAATACCTTTAGACCCCGAGAAATATATCTATGGTGCTTATAAGATGCATGTATTTTCACCACCCCACTACTTACCAGTTATGCGAAGAGAATTTGATACAATTGAAATAGATATAAGAACAAACACTGGTAATAAAATACCATTTCAATTTCGGACCGCATATGTTAAACTACACTTTAAGCGATTATAATGCATAATAACAGTATTTGTCCCTATGAGCAATATTATTCACACCAAGCAGGATCAGGAATTGGTGTAATTTATAAAGGTGTACCACATCAACGTGGTCATGGAATAGGAAGCTTTTTAGGAGGCCTGTTTCGATCAGTACTACCTTTATTATCAAGTGGGGCAAGAGTAATTGGTAAAGAGGCTCTTAATGCTGGAGTGGGATTATTAAGCGATATGATAAGCCAGAAACCAATGAATGAATCTATGCAAACACGGTTAAAAGATGTAAGTAGTAATTTAAAACGAAGAGCAGATGATAAAATTGAAAGACTAATGAATGGATCAGGTTATATAACGAAACGTCAACGTCGGATTCATTCCATTCCGTCAACAGCTTTGAAAGAGTTGAGAACTAGAAAGTATAAAATTAATAGAAATACTAAAGATATATTTTCAAACAAATAATGTCATTCTTACATAATCATTCATGTGAATGTATAAAATCGGAATTGGATTTATTTGCTTTACCAACAACTCAGACAAGTATTGAAAATGGACAATGGATACACTACAAACCTATATCATCCCTTACAGACGATGGACCAATTGAATTTCAAATTCCTGGTACGGGGGATGATTATATCGATTTGTCTCATACATTACTACATTTAAAAGTTAAAATTCGAAACCAAGATGGCACCAACTTAGCTGCTGCTACAGTAGTAGCCCCAACTAATAACTGGTTACACTCACTGTTCAATCAACTCGATGTGTATTTAAATCAAAAACTAGTATCTCCACCAAACAACACTTATGCTTATAGGGCATTTATAGAAACTTTATTAAACTATGGTCCAGCAGCTAAACAATCTCATCTGACTTGTGGACTATGGTATGAAGACACAGCTGGAAAAATGAATTCACTAGATGATTCTAATGATGGATTTAAAAAAAGGAATCAATTTGTACGTGAGAGTAAAGAGGTAGAAATGGTAGGACATTTGCATGGGGATTTGTTTAATCAAGAAAAGTTTCTGATAAATGGTGTTGAAATTAGTCTTAAACTAGTACGATCAAGAGAAAGTTTTAATCTTATGGCTGGTGCTGATGCTAAACTGAAAGTTACTTTTACTGACGCTACACTTATAGTTCGTAGAGCAAAAATTAGTCCAAGTGTATTATTAGCACATCAAAAAGTTTTAAGTGCAACGACCGCTAAGTATCCTATAACCAGAGCTGAAGTCAAAGTGCTCACAATACCTTCAGGAGTTCAGGGAAAAACGCTTGATAACATATTTATTGGTCAAGTTCCAAAAAGGTGTATAATAGGTTTTGTAAACAATGCTGCTTTTAATGGAAGTTTTAACAGAAACCCTTTTAACTTTGAAAACTATGGAATAAATACATTTAGTTTGTATATAGATGGTCAACAAATACCATCAAAAGCTTTACAACCAATGTTTCACAACAATATATTTACCACAGCTTACCATACACTATTTTCCGGGTCAGGTATTCACTTTTTGAATGATGGTAATGCTATTTCTAGGGAACAATATGCAAATGGATATTGTTTGATGGCATTTGATTTAACTCCAGACTTATCAGCTAGTTCTACGTCTCATTGGAATCTTATTAGACATGGAAGCGTAAGACTTGAAGTTCGTTTTGAAGCAGCACTCATACAAACAATAAACTGTATAGTGTATGCTGAATTTGATAATGTTATTGAAATAGATAAAAATCGTAATGTTTCAGTAGATTACAGTAGCTAAAATATAATAATTAGAACTCAATGAAAGGACTTATTATACTTTTGACATTCATAATATCAACATTCTGAAATGAATACTTTAGATATTCAAAAATGTTTAAAGATAATTTCTCCGAAAATTAAACTAAATGTATTTGCTGCAAATAGATTACCAGTACTCATGCACCTACCTGCTTTCTCATTAGTAATTTAGATGTTGACAATCAACCTGGATCGCATTGGGTGGGAATACATATTAATAAAAATGGATTAGGTGAATACTTTGATTCTTATGGTCGTAAACCTAGTAGACATCATTTATATTTCTTAAATAAGAATACTAAGATATGGAGTTACAATAATAAAAGAGTTCAAAATGACTTTACAACTGTTTGTGGGGAATATTGTCTTGTTTATTTGTATTTTAAGTTTCATGGTAAATCAATGATTGATTTTGTAAACCACTTTAGTAATAACACTCTATGTAATGATATTTTATTATATGATATGTTTAAAACAATTTTTGATAATAAAACTTTTTAAAATAAAAAAAATGTTTTTTTCTTATGTGTGTGTTTGTGTAATTAGTGGTTAAAAAACAAAAAAATATTTTTTATTTATATCATTTATTCATTCATTCACAATAAAACTCAAACATGATACAATTTGATTCAAAGTTGATTTCGAGTAATACTGAAGCTGGTTCTTATAAATTAATTTAGCTATTAGAGATTACTTTTTAAAAAAGTATTTTTTACAGTTATTGGTTTCTGCTATTTGCTTCGTGATATCAAATATGATACCCTTCGTTTGCTCATATTTTTCATCTTTTGTATCCGTATAATATTTGATCCTCACTTCTGAGTGTTTCCAATGTTCATCTACTGGTACTTTTTTCAATTTTATGAGGTCATACACCTCAATTTTTATCAAATGTGTAGCATGAGCCCCATCATCATTATTAGTAGACAAGTATGTGACACCAGGGATACCATCTTTTGAAGATCTCGCCACTGTAGAGCTGAGTTTCTTTTTCTTCTGATTGGTCCCCTCAAAGAATGAGTCGATACTATTTCGACGAGACCGTTTGAGCTTTGTTGTTTCTAAGGCCTTCTCAGTTGATTGCTCATCATCCGATGTAGCGTAGTAGTAATGCTTGAACGTGTTTTCTTCCATTACGTTAAATGTTGAATTCTGTAATAAAATAAGCCTATGCTTTAAAAACATATTTGTATAACAATTTGAATCAAAAATTTGCCTAAAGTGAAAACCTAAACAAAATTGGTTTAAGTAATAGACATTCAAACAAACACATAGTTTTGAGGGTCTGTAATATATATAATAAATATAGATAAAGAATTATAAAGCAAAAAAACACATACCTCCATAGCTTTTTTTGAAGTAAATAGAACCAGCCTCAGTATCACACAGGATGAATTCAATCACTTGATGATAAATTGTAACTCGAATACTCTCGACTATCCTATATATATACGATTTATCTTACAAGTACAAATATAATTAAAAAGGTATTAGGAATGTCACCACAAACATCATTATCGCACTCACGACATTGTAATTAAATAAGAATAACTAATGAACGGAAAAATACGATAGACCCATTACGATAATGATATAAATACTTAACAAAACTACACAGAACCTACAGTGATGTCACGTGGTAGTTCTGGTCAAGCGTGAGTCGACGTATCCCAGACACAGGGGGTGGTTTTGAGAGTGGTCAAGCGCGAGTCGCCACACCCCAGACACAGGGGTGGTTTTGAGAGTGGTCAAGCGCGAGTAGTGCGGGGGCAGAAAAGTTAGGTTAGTTTAGGCGAGGGGTTGGGGTTGGAGGGTAGTGTGCCAGAACCAACGATGTATTGAGAGTGGTCAAGCGCGAGTCGTACAAAGCAGAAAAAAAGTTGGTGAGCTTTTAGGCGAGGGGTTGAGGTTGGGGGGAAGTGCGCCAGAACCAACGAATCCCCTCTACTCACTTTTCATTCTAACTAACGTCACGGGTGTTATATGCGCTTGAAAAGAGTACCATATTTTGACTATTATTTTCAGAGTATCTTAGTAAAATAAAATAAGAACATTCTATTATTCTACTTGCAGACTATTCTTCTTAAATTGATAACAATAGTAACGTTCAAATGACGCATTGGACTAGCCGGCGCTTTTGGCGCAACATCGAATCGAGCGTATGACAGGCAGCTGCGCGCATGTTGTTTGGATGTCTCAAAGCTGAAGAAGTTTGCAATTTTCGCTTTGAAAGTTCAGTTTTTAGTGATTTATTTTGATAATCATTTAAAAATCTTTAATTTCAATACTACTACAACTTGGCCCTTATTAAGAAATTTCAGTAAATTATTCTTTAAAATGTTGAACATTTATTTTGCAATTTTAAAGTCGAATTTATTTAATTAAACATTATAAATGTACGTACTCGTAACGTACCTAGATACCTAGGTACCTAATTCAACTCCCTACCAATTCGCTTACTACAAGTAGGTTCAAAGCGTGGGTCTTATATCAGCATCGGAGCGATCAATCAATCAAATATTTAAGCAACCTCTAAAATGTTGGTTTATGAGGAGGCTACTACGGAACCCTATATTGCGTGTGGCCCGACACGCACTTGGCCGGTTGTTACCTACATATCTTGTTATATAAATTCATTTTAACATTTTTACAAATTTGATGCCCCAGTAGGTATTGCAGCCAGTTAAATATTCTATATATCTATAATAATAAGCCTTTCCTAAATTCAAATCAAATCAATATCATTTATTCAATTTAGGCTACAATAATTGAGCACTTATGAATGTCACTACGCCATCGGTTCGTAAGTCATAGGGCAGAAAACCTTGTACTGAGAAGAACCGGCAAGAAACTCAGCAAGGGCATTTCTTTTCTCCCTTTCTCTTTCAGCGTCCACTAAAAATGTTGGAAAATGCCCTCCCTATCATAGAAGGACACTTTCCATTACAAACATAAAAACATGAAATGCACAAGCACAACATAAAAAAGTATCTAATTGCAAAATATAAAAAAAGACAGTTTATGTATTCACCACTAATAATCATAACACATAATAACTTTAAATACGGTCAGTTACGGCTGCCAAATGTGTTATGTTGTCTTAATATATGGAATAAAAACGAAATTAAAGAAATTGAAAAAAACGTGCCATAAAAAAAATTCTGTCATCCCCTGCATATAAAGTCGTCGCCTTTTTTTTGCAAAAATGTCTCCAAAATTCAAATGACTATTACAGGTCCCAGGCAGCGTTTTAGCCTCAAGAAAGTACTTTCTGTTTACCAGACGGGGTGTACGATATGATTTCACACAGGATACCAACCTAGTTTGAAAAGGAAGTGAGATTGTTCTAAATAAAGTTAGCCTTTTAAACTAAAATCTCATTTTATTATGACGATAAGATAGTAAAGACCTACCTAGTTTCTGCTGATAAACATCATAATAGGCAGTTTACTGTCAACAATCTCTTGACTTGTCGCCATACTTAGATACAAGTAGCATAAGTGGTTCCGTATCACCAACACATAATTTACGAACAAATGCCAACAATGAAGAACTTTTGTGAGAAAACTTTCAAGGCTTTGAGCTTTATATTCGCTTCCCAGCCAAGGAGTACATAAGTACCTAAAAATTTATCTAAAATATTGATTTTAAAATTGCGATAAAATTGATTAAAGTTTGACTATATTAGGACGTGTGTCTGTATCCATCTACTGCTTTAGTGCATAAGTGGGTTAGTCTTTTTATATCTAGCTTTCGCCAATAGCTCTGTCCGAGCTAAAATCAATTACCGACTATGACCGATTATGATTATATTACGTGGCAATACCATAATTATAGTAAGGAACAAAGAGAATATAATATACTACGTGGTAAGGAAGTTTGCTACACTAAGCATTTGCTATTGGAGCTCGATTATACTTAGTTAAATTTAGTGTGTTAATTTAGGGTTTAAGCTATCTCCATTCCAAATGTAAGGCAAGTTAATTTGTTGTGGCGTCACTATAGCTGCGTTCTATTGACGGCATTCAGAGCTATGACATCGCATAGGCACTGAAATCGTTCTGTTCAACAATCAATATGGCCGTTCACTATTTGACAGCGTATCCACTAACTACTCTACCTAGTGGATGCGCTGATATCAATGCCTAAGCGATGTCATAGCTCTCGATGCTGTCAATAGAACGCACCTATAATTTTTAGAAAATTGTTTTTTCTCAACCATGTGCAGCCAATGCGTTGAATGCGGTCCGGAAATGACGTCATATCGCATTCATTTTTGGTCAAGAGAAGGATCAAATGTGCGCATTAGACAGCATTGAGCGCATTCAAGGCGTATAATGCTTGTCAACAAAACGCCCCTGAAGTAATAAACTAACTCAACGGTAACGGCTCCAGGTTTTTGCCGCTCAAGACAAATACGAGAAATGCCACCCCCAAGATTTAAAATACTTAGAATTTTAAAAGAAAACAGAATTAAGAAGATAAATCCTAAATTAATATGGTATTCTGTAGTCTTAACACAGATTTACAGAAAATTGTATTTCTTCATTTAAAAAACCATTTGATCGGCTTTTTTCAGTTTACAACGAAGTAATACGCGAGCCATTCCCAACACCACAATAATAAACATTGCTAATTAGATGGTTTTCCTTTGTTATATTTAGACCGCTTGCAATGTGTTTTAAGTAGACTCCACAATAAATTAGTTGTTGTTAGATACACGGTATTTATTATTTTAAAGGCTGAATGTGAATTCTTTTCTTTTGATTTAAAGAAAAAATTTAAACTGGGCAAAATACTGAAAAATGCTGAAACTTTTATGTTTTATTGACTTAAATTGAATATTGTCTCTAAGATGTATTAAAAGCATTAAACAAGAATTGGCTGAAATAATATTTTTCTCAAACATGCTACGATATGCGACCATATCTTGCACAAGCTTCTTTGGGATTAATCGTACTTACTTTATTATATATTTCGTATCGTACAGTATCAGAAAGTGGCCCGCAATGTCTTAGGCGGAAACTTCGGTTTTTATCAAACCGAAAAAAGTATTCTATACATGGGACACTCAGAAAGTTTTGAGAAATTAAAAAACTAACTGCTATGGATAATATTTTTTTTAAAAAATCTTTTCAAAGAACTCTCCACCAGCCCGTATACAAAGTTTCATGCGTCTAATCCAATTTTCGAAACATTTTTCCAGTCCACCGCAGACACCTGTTCCACGGCCCTCTTACACGCTGCTAGCGCGTCTTCCGGCGATGAAAACCGTATCCCTTTCAGCTAAAGTTTTATTTTAGGGAATAAAAACAAGTCACACTGTGCCGGATCAGGTCTGTAAGGAGGGTGACCCAAGACTCTGACCGGTGTGGTGTCCAGGAAATCCTTTGTTTTAAGCGCTGAGTTGCGGATGCGTTGTCATGGTGCAACGCCCGTATAAGCCGTGTAAGCCCGGTGTTCGATCGCTTGTTGCTCATTGCAGACAAAACTTCAGGCAGGCATTTTGTGGTATACCATTTGGCGTTGATGCTGCTTTGGTCTTGTAATGGAATTCAAACCAGATACTCCGTCAAAGTGAAGAAACTAGCGAGCAAAATTTACCCTGCGCTTCTCGATCGCTTCACTTTCGTAGGCGTTGGTTCGTTTTGAAACAGCCAAACTGTCGACGCACCTTCGTTTCTGGATCGTATTGATAAATCACACTGTCACAATGTCGTAATCGCGCAGAGACGAGCCTGCTTCAAGTTTTTGAATCATATCACGGCACCACTCCACACGGGCCTGCTTCTGAGCTTCGGTGTGTGGCACCCAGTGCGAAACTATCCTTCTGACGCAAAGGTGCTCGTGCAGAACCTTGTGAACGCTTTCCGAACCAATCTGCAGTGTATGCTGAATCTCTTCGTTTGTAATTCGCCTGTTTTCTTAAATTATTTTTTTTACTGCCCGCACACTTTCTTCCGTGACAGCCGTCGTAGGACCACTCCTTTGTTCATCGCCCAAAGTAAGGCGACCGCGCTTGAACTTGCTATGCCAGCGGTAGATGGTTGCTTTTGAAGGTCCTTCATCCATAAAAGCTAATTGAAGTAGATCAAATGGCTCAACAGGTTTTAGGCCACATTTAAATCGTAGAAAATCATCGCGAGAAAATGTTCTCGATGCAGATGCATTTTTAAATGAGATACGAGAATTTGAGAATTTAATTTGGCTCTCAAAAAAATGTGGAGGGAAATTCGAGATTCGAACAATGGTATTTTTACTTTTAACTAACCAAATTTTTCAAAATAATTACAAGTGGCCAGCTTTTACATAAATACTTTTTTTCGCAAAACTTTCTGCGCGGTCTGATATTTGTTATTCTCTGTCCATCTAGCTAGGTACTTATGTCCCAAAATAAGTCACCTCATTACGCTATTGCATCGTGATATAACAGTGTCCCGCGCTGAACCCGCGAAAATATCTATACCGTGGAAACTCCCTTTTTCGTTCGCAATTCCGAAAAATCTATTCTAGGTTCATTTCAGGCCAACACTCAGGTCAAACCATCGCTCTGTAGCAATGTACGATATAATCCGCGAAAAAAAACTTCCGTGGGAATTCCTAATCGGTATAAAAATATCCCATATCATGACAAACATCTAGCCATGTTCCGTCACGGTGTTAGAAAATAGAATAAACAAAATTCCTTAAAAAGGATGGTCCCGTGGGAACTCTCGCTGGAGATAAAGTAACTAATGTCACTCTCAGGCCCTTTAACTATCTCTGTGCAAATAACGAGCACTTTCTTAGATGATCAGTGAATCGTGCCACAAAAAGCACGCATTCAATAAATTAAGCTCAAACCAAGCTTAAACATTAAAAAAATCTACAGTAATAAAAAAGTGATACGTAAAAAGTAAATAAGTTCGAAAAACGAATTTTTGATCGATGCAACTCGTTTGAAGTTAAGAGAATATGACTTTTCACTGAGGGTACAGAATTACTAGTTAATTATTATATTTATCTTTTGATAAAGGAAGTGGTTAGAAGAAATAGAACGAGCCACGCGAGAAAATCGGGAACCCTCACTATGGAAAGCAATGGTGCGAGCATATTTCTGGGTCTACATGCCCGGTGCTCTTCTGGTGCTGACTAACTCTGCTGCAAGGTAATTAAGATATAATATTAATATTAAGAATTTATATAATTATATTTGTCATGTCGTAAACGTTGGATAAATATTTGCACGTTATATTTTATTTCTCTTAGCATGGTGCGCAGCATTTTGTAATTTTGTTTCTGAAAATAGAATATATAATTTCATGATTCACCACGGGCTGCAATTTAGTAATATCTCTCGTATCTCCCGCACCATACTTTGTGAAATGCAGTATATTTTTTAAGTATTCATATACACTCGTACGTAAGTTCGTAAACATATTTCAAATAAGACTGTACATAATAAATTGTCCTTTCCTTTATAATATAAAAATCTTTTATTATTTCGGAGTAGTTAGACGCCATATGTATTAAAAACTCTGTTAGTAAGTTATATATGAAATAGCCCCAAACCGCCTACCCTAGAATCATAGCAATATTCATGGTATAGGGCCGGTATCGGCCGTAGGTGTACAAATGGTGTAGAATGATCTTTCCAGCGTACAGTGCAACAAACTTTTTAGACCATGTGTGATCGCTAGTGTCGTATAAGTTCACAACATTTTAATACGGCGACCGTAGTTTTGATTATGGACCACCAGGTCAAAAAAGTTTTTTACACTTTACATAGCTTATTGCGTAAAGCTTGTTTTAAAATTTTTTGTAAGTTTTTTTTGGTTTTTTCCTTGTTTTTTTAATTTCTTTAACAGTTCATATTTTTTATTTAAGTTTATATTTTTTTTAATAGAACTGCTCAGCCATTTCTATTCTCTAATCTACTGTCATATTGGTCCGCGGAGTCCTCAATAACTCGGCTGGAGGCTGCTTACTTCGCGATGGGAATGCTGGGTCTCAATTTTATCTCCATGATGAGTCATCACCACAACAGTTTGTTTATGAACCGCTTTGGTATGAGAGTAAAGGTATCGAGCACTGCCTTGTTGTACAGAAAGGTAAGAAATAAAACTTTATTCCATTTCTCCTCAATCAAGGTAACTAGCAGCTGGATTCAGATTCACATCATCACAATGTGATGACCCCATCTTCACATACGTCTTTTATTTTTGACTTATGCAGTTTTTGGCTTGTTTCTTCTCGATGATTTCCTTCACTACGTTTGTATGGAGCGCGCGCCGGAGAATATACTCTTCTCTTAACTTACGCTAAGTATAAGATATCTATTTACTATCCTGCTGTTAGTCCTACCCGAGTGCAAAATTTGCTAAATATGCACGCTAAAAAACACGACGTTGTGCATTTCCTCCATTTGCAATAACGGAATATATATTTATATTTGTATTGTTTTTGATTTACATAGATTTATAGTGACACTCGCAGGATTAAGACGAATCGATTGACGTAAAAATCACCCACACTTTTGGCCTCTAGAGTGCCACAGAAGTACAAACTCTATATCACCTTTGCGGCGCGCAGTCGGGGAAGCAAATGTGAAAGATTTTACGATAATTTAGCGGCTAATTCCTAAAGTGTTAGTTTTCATTGAGAAACCAAGTTTTCGTTGATTTTCTGTTCATCAAGTTAAGGTCCTAAAACAGAACGACAAAATCACGGCAAACTCCTATGAATTTGGTTTTCTCTAAATCCCATTTTTTCCGTTAGTGTTCTGCTAATTTTACGTAAAGTTAGCAGAAAACTCTGTAACTCAAGAGATATAAAAGCAGCAAATTTTATTTTGTCACGGATAAATCACGACAAATTAGCGGCAAATTACGCAACCTATTTCATTTCGATTTGCGATAGTTGTTCTGCTAACTTTACGTACATCCTGTTTCCCTGTTTAACTATTAATGACACTTTATGTAGCTTTATCATTTTCCTGTTTTCCTGTTTAACTATTAATGACACTTTATTTAGCTTTATCATTTTCCTGTT
Organism: Apoda limacodes; assembly: GCA_946406115.1. Taxonomy (NCBI): domain Eukaryota; kingdom Metazoa; phylum Arthropoda; class Insecta; order Lepidoptera; family Limacodidae; genus Apoda; species Apoda limacodes. The sequence continues at coordinate 17,012,385 of OX291546.1, forward strand.
TTCCTGTTCAACTATTAATGACACTTCATGTCGCTTTATCATTTTCCTGTTTTTCTATTTTACTATTAATGACACTTCATGTAGCATCATTTTCCTTCTGTAGTACTGTAATACTAACATCCGTTGTCGTTCATCAGCTATAAAAAAATGTAGGACAGAATCATATTATTATGTTTTTCCGTCCCTATAGCTTCATACATACTTATCTATCAGTCTCTCACTTGAAAACTCTGCAGATAAGGATCTTTTATATAATTGATGGCGGTCCAATACTGCCGTCGTATTGAAGAACGCAGTATTAACGAAAAAACCATTTTGAGAAAATGACGTGATAAGTTTTATGTGAACTTTGTTCAATTTTGACGAACTTAAGAAAGCTTAAACTAAAATTTATTGGGAATAGTACAAAAGAATCAGTGCGCTTCAAATCTGTATTTATGGTTTTAATGTAGCATTATTCTATCACAATTAAAACTCATAATTGTGTTGTTGTTAATTATAAACCGATGGCGAGCAGTGCGTTGGTAGAAAGTAGCCGTGGGCATCATTTAATTATTTATTTATCATCTAAATTAGTGAAGGATATCAAGTAATTGAAAATTAAGTAAATCAATTATACCAGGTTTTAGCTTAGTATGCATATGTCAACACAAGTAATGGTCGATAGGATCCAGTATTTCGTAATGCTGTATTTTAGGCTAAACTTAATGGACATTAATGCTGGTGTCCCGCAAGGCTCTGTGCTGTCTCCTACGCTGTTTCTACTGCATATCAATGACATGTTGGACATCAACAACATACATTGCTATGCAGATGACAGTACTGGAGACGCTTTAAAACACGGGTCGTGCAAACATCCCTCGTTCCGTTGTGGAGGAAAACCGCGGAGAACTTGTGTCTCAAATCGAGACCACACTGTCCCAGGTCTCTGACTGGGGACAGGTAAACTTGGTCCGATTCAACCCTACAAAGACACAAGTGTGCGCGTTCACCGCTAAGAAAACTCCATTCACTGTGGTCCCACAATTCCATAACACTCCCCTCTCCATCTCCAAGAGCATTGGGATCCTTGGTGTCGACATCTCCAGCGATGTTCAGTTCCGAGATCATTTACAAGATAAGGTGAAGCTGGTGTCCAAAAAACTTGGTGTACTCAACAGAGCGAAGCAGTACTTCACGTCGGGGCAAAGGTTGTTACTTTACAAGTCGCAGGTTCGGCCCCATATGGAGTACTGCTGCCATCTCTGGGCAGGTGCACCCGGATACCAGCTTGGCCCTTTTGACTCGGTTTAACGACGGGCTGTGAGAATTGTCGACGATTCCAAAGTCACTTGCGGTATCGAGCCCTTAAGTCTGAGGAGAGACTTTGCCTCACTGTGTGGGTTCTACCGCTTGTACAATGGGTTGTGTTCTGAGGAATTGTTCGAAATGATGCCCACGGCTAATTTCTACCATCGCACCGCTCGCCATCGGCAGGGAATTCATTCTCACACTTTAGAACCTAAATGGTCGCGTACAGTGCGGTTTCAGAGAAACTTCCTCCCGCGAACGCTTAAGTTGTGGAATGAGCTCCCTGCCAAGGTTTTCTGCAAGGACTACAGTATGGAGTTCTTCAAGAAAGAAGTTATTAGATTTCTGAAGGGTCGGCAACGCGCAAGTGATACCCCTGGTGTTGCAAGCGTCCATAGGCTACGGTGACCGCTTACCATCAGGCGGACCGTAAGCTTGTTTGCCACCTTAGTGGTATTAAAAAAAAAAAAAAAAAAAACTTTAATTTTTGTTTTTTTAGTTAGTGTGTTTAATTTTTAATTTTATATTTCTTTTAATTTTATACTTAATTATTACCTACATATATAGAGAGTACCTAAGCTTGATCTCAATTATAAATAACGATTGAGATTTTATACTTTTATTTTAAAGCTAATTTGTGTATTTATTATAACAACGTTACATATTTACGCACGCTTAAGTAATATTATTTTGTTACTTTATAGCCTTTGTTACTGTAGAATTTCCTATGGACTGCGGAATAGCCTTAAAAAGTTGGCCACACTTTAGAAAGAGACAAAGTAAATCTGTGGTGTTTTTTCTCTTAGACATGACACCACAGTTTCACTTTGTCTCTGTTACACTTTAGCGGCAATGAGACTGATTTGTGTAGGTTTAAAATAAAATTTAATTAGTAATGATTTATTTTATCATTTGCGTGGTCATTATTGCTTAGTTCATTTCGGTTCTAAATTGTGAGAATGAATTCCCCGCCGATGGCGAGTGATGCGATGGTAGAAAGTTGCCGTGAACATCATTTCGAACAATTCATCAGAACACATCCTATTTTACAAGCGGTAGAACACACACAGGGAGGCAAAGTCTCTCCTCAGACTTAAGGGTTCGATACGGCACGATACACAAGTTCTCCGCGGTTTTCCTCCACAACGGAACAAGGGATGTTTGCACGACCCGTGTTATGAGCGTCTCCAGTACTGTCATCTGCATAGCAATGCATGTTTGTGATGTCCAACATGTTATTGACATGCAGTAGAAACAGCGTAGGAGACAACACGGAATCTTGCGGGACACCAGCATCAATGTCCATGCTATCAGAACAACTACCGTCAACTACGGTTCGTATGCGTTTGCCGGACAAAAAGCTAGCCACCTATTTGCACAAACCCTCGGGCACTCCGTAAGATGGCAACTTCGATAGAAGACCCCGGTGCCATAACCGATCGAACGCCTTCACTATGTCCAGGCTTCATGCCAATGCCTCCCCCTGACTCTCAATGACTAGTGCCCATCAATGTGTGAGATACACTAGAAGGTCACCAGTCGGGCGATCGTAGCGAAAGCCATACTGACGGTTTCCGACTAGGTCGTGTTCTTCTAGGTATCTTATAGATATAGAAACTGTGTGTTGATCACACACTGCATCACCTTGTACAGGAGAGACGTAATAGCGATTGGCCTGTAATTCGATGGATCTGATCTATCGCCCTTTTTGAGCACCGGGTGCACATTCACAGTCTTCTATGAAGACGGAAATTGCCTAATGTGATAGGAAAGCGCGAAGAGGTGCGTCAGTACAGGACATAACTCAGGAGCACGCTGCTTAAGCACCACAGCTGGTATACCGTCTGTCCTACTCGACTTATAAACGTCTAGAAAAAGCCACGCCCGCCGGACCTCCCGCTGCGTGATGGAGATTTCCGGCATGGTCTTACCGCACCACGGTATAGTAGGTGGTACAGCGCCTTCATCGTTCATATTCATCCCTATAGCGCCATCATAGTTCATCACTGCTGGTATAGTTTGAGACAAAGAGACTGCCCATAGTAAATCGGCTTTCTCTTTAGCACTATGGGCCAAATCACCTTCGGTCTTTCGCGGTGGTGGTAACGACGACTGGCAAAAGTTCCCATCGGCAGCTTTAGCAAGCGACCAGAAAGCACTGCTCCCAGAAGGTTAGCTCGCAAGTCGCCCACCTATTATGCCAATGAATTGGAATTTTGCTCTGGCAGTTGCTTTCTTACTGAACCTCGAGGAAGCATTAAATTTGCGTTTTACGTCAGAAATATTCGGATCCTTATTATTATGAGCCCTCGTCCAAGCCTCATATGTAGTTTGCTTAAGAATTGGAGCTTCTCTGCAAAACCTATTAAACCACGGTCTAAAGCAGGTGCCTCCACAGGTACGATGCAGAAAATTCTCGCAATCTATCCCGGTCTGCCAACTTATAATGCTACACACGACGCCAATTAGTTGGCCCAAATGGATCGGGTTGTGTGCATGACACTTAAGTTTGAACGAGACAGTGGTCCGAGGAACCAACAGGCGCATCCACTGAGACGGCATATCCGTCCGGACGTGTAGTCTGCAGAAGGTCCAGTAAGGAGCTCGAATGGTCCTCTATATATAGTATTCTCGTTGGAGAAAGTAGCAGCTAAAAGAATCCATAGGTCAGTGCAAATTCATGAGCAAATATCCCTGCGTAGTTATTGGTTCGAGAACTGAGCCACTCACGGTAATGGGTGTTGAAGTTTTCCAAATAACTAGTTCTGCTGTAGGATATTTTTCTAGACTTGGTCAGTCGTCAAACTCAGGTGCGTAAAGAGTCGAGCTACGTCCGTGTCACCGGTATGAGACCTGTATAGGCACGTACAGAAACGAGTGTGGCCGCCGTGATCTACGCGCACCCACAATATCGACAGGTCCATTCCTGGTGTTACAAGCGTTCATAGGCCTCGGTGACCGCTTACCATCAGCACCGTGTGCTTGTTTGCCACGTTATTGGTATACAAAAAAAAGTTCCTTGCTTTAAGGCTATGAAGGCGGCGACAGCAGATATCCTCCCGGACGAACATACATACAGCGCCACGACTTACAAAATTGTGCTCGAGTTTGTAGCCGGGATAATGTAGGTATGATGTAAGTATTAGCCGGGCAGAATATCTACCATTAGAAAAAAAATGGTCGGCTGCTTAGTCTCTAGATGGGGTTAACGCGGACTGCGTTAAGATTTGCGTGAATACCTCTTATGTTACAAAAATCCACATTAAATGTGGATGGAGTAGCCGCTGTAAAAACCCTTTTTCTATTCTTTTATCTGGCCATTTTTAAAACTTACTTAGACTAAATATGAGGTTTTAATGCACAGACAGCTAAGAGGACAAAAATGTACGGTACTAGAAATGCGAAAGCTCAGCACAGATAATGCGGTTGCTGGCACGGCGGGCGGAAGGGCCCCTGATCCCTCTCTGTTGTAGCAGCCGAGTACTTGTTGTGCCCTACCTCTCTTAATATAATTCTCAATGTTTCAAAATTCATTCAGGATCTAATATGGCGCGCTTTTTGCCATAATTCAAACAGAAGTTACTGCTGGACTAATTATTCAACAATTAAAATAAATTTCTTTATTTCAGCTGATGCGGATGAGTCAAGGATCAATAGGCGAAGTAGCAGCAGGAAAATTAGTGAATTTGATGTCGAATGACGTAGCTAGATTTGACATGGCATTTATGTTCATGCACCATATGTGGATAATACCTATACAGGCATCGGTAGTTTTGTACCTTTTGTACAACGCGGCAGGGTACGCACCTTTTGTAGGTCTTTTTAGCGTCGTCATTCTGATGTTTCCTCTACAAGGTAAATATTTCCAACAATTTAGATATTGTCATATAAAAATGGGTTTTTTTACATAAACTCAAAAATTAATTATTCCAGCTGCACTTACAAAGCTAACTGCTGTAATGCGACGTCGGACTGCAATAAGGACAGACAAAAGAATCAAACTAATGACGGAAATAATCAATGGAATTCAGGTAACCACAGAAAATCATAATCTAAGCAATATAATTAGCAATTTCTGCAACAAAATTAGTTTTTATGAATTATAATCAAAATAATCTTTTTTTTTTTTTTTTTATACCACTAAGGTGGCAAACAAGCTTACGGCCCGGTAAAGGTCCTATGGACGCTTGTTACACCAGGGATATCACTCGCGCGTTGCCGACACTTCAAAAATTCAAAAATTATTTTGAAAGTAACACAAAAACTTAATTAATAGACCAAAACTATATTTTAATTGCGATACTAATGCTTTGGGCAAAGTATAGACCATCATTTTTTCATGAAATGAACTAAGTGAGATGATTCGCCCAGACACGTAGATCAATCTTTGAAATATATCAATTATCTACACCTACATACAATAGACAGTGGATTTTTTTTATCACGCCTTGTCGAAAACGGTATCATTACGTGCAGACAAAGCGGGTGCTAATAAGATCTTAATTACTCCCATGGGCTTTATCTTTGTAAATTTCACTTTTCTTATAGCAGAGCGCGCGTTCATAGAACCCTGGGGCGGTAATGATGCGCCTATTATATCAAGTATGTATAAAAGCTGTATGTTCAAAATATGAACAACGCGCACACTACAAGCGAGCAATTACAAATTTTAACTTGTACCAAAACTTTTTTATTCATAAATCCTCCAAAATAGCGCCATCTTGTGGTGGCGTTGTTTTCTCTACTTCTATACCCGCCATTTCAATTGTGTTTTGGTGAGTTTATTTATTTATTGACATTATATTTTTTTTTATTTATTTGCAAATGTAACGAAACACATTGCATGTAACACAGAAGGTACGGAAATTACAAGTTCGATGCATTGCAGGTCAGGCTTCTAAATAGCCTCTCGATAATAATTGTCTCCTTACCACCCTTAATACACAATGGACTATAATATGTTTTGTAATTTGCGCATTTTAAGGCCCTAATTAATAGACTAGAAATCAAAAATTATTAGCTTGATGTAAATAATAATTATTTTTTTTGATTGCAGGTTATTAAAATGTATGCATGGGAGAAACCTTTCCAAAAGGTCGTTAGGATTGCTCGTCGTTCGGAAATGAGCGCACTTAGAAAAGCGCTATACATTCGGAGTGTATTCTTGGGATTTATGTTGTTTACGGAACGGTCGATTTTATTCCTTACTGCCTTGACAATAGTATTGACTGGTTCTTTAGTCACTGCGACAACGGTAAGTTTTGTATTTCTTGAACAATTTAAACTTGGCTACGAACAAATATTCATGTCTCTAGCTTTAAACACACAACTTCTAGGGACTTATGAAATCCTAGTACACCAAACTTACAAATTCACCAATCTTTATAGAATAATGAAATACGTTATGAATATACATCTATACATATAAAATGCTTTGTCCTGAATGATTGATGGATCAACGCACAGCCTAAACATCTGATCGAAGAGACCTGTAACTTGGAGGGTGTGTTCTTTATATGACGTAGGCATCCGATAAGAAAGGATTTTAAGAATTTCTACCCCTAAGGGGGTGAAAAGGGGGGGCAAATTTTGTATGGGACAACGTGATTCCTTGGTCCAATCTACTTCAAATTTTGCATAAACCTTTTTTAACAGAATTGATGGAAGACGTGTTTTGTATTTTATTGAAATTCATCCCCTAACGGGCTTAAAATGGGGTAGAAAGTTATTTTGGTGGTGATTTGCTTCGAAGTTGATATTAATACTCCTTAGTGATTTTGATTTAAATTATATTTTATTTTGACACATGTTTGAAAACTCAATTCGATTTTATTCAAAAAAGGTTAAACTCACTCACACAGAATTTTTCCCTTTTCAAAGTTCTAAATAAAAGTCCACGACAGCATATATCTATCTTTTGAGATTGGCTCACTATAACTTTTTTATGCTAACCTAATTTTTTCTAAAATAATGCATTATTTGCGAAGGTGTTTTTATAAACATATTATTTATCCTTATCCAAATAAATACGTTATTCATCACAAGTATTTAATTTAAAACACAATTGCCCTTTATATCATTCTATTTCAATGAATATTTTAGGAGATATCGCAGTTTTAAAATAACATCACAGCAAAATAATGATCAAGTACTGCGCGCGCATTTATTATGTGCAAGGCCGGCGGGCAGTCATGAGGGGGAAGGGCGGTACATATTATTTAATTTATAATTTTCACCTTCTACGTAAACAAAGTCGCAGGTTAAAGTGAGCGTTAGCCCAAAGTAACTTTTACTGACTGACTGACTGATCTATTAACGCACAGTTCCAACCACTGGACGGATCGAGCTGAATTTTAACACACATATAGCTGAATTTTAACATGTCTCTAGTTTTAATAAGTATCTTTAATACTATAGAGACTAGGTAAGTACAGGACTATTTTATAACTTACTATATGAAAGATTTTATCATTAATAAGAAATATCAGTAAAATTTAAATTTTCCTACGATAACTAATTTTTGAGATAGTAACTTTTAAATGCTTGGCGCTTTCTATTTTTTAAACCGTGTAAAAAAACGCTTCATACTAATAACTTATTAAGCTGTGAAAAAAATATAGCAGTAGTGAGTGCAACATGCAAAAAAATCATAACTACAGTAACCATATTGAAATGTGTAAACCTAGAATGACACTAGCGACCAAAAACCCAAGGTCAAAAAAGTTTGTTGCGCTGGCAATCATCTCTTTTATTATTGCATTTTTACCTCTTTTTTCTTACATGACTTATTTTTTAAACTCAAAGAAAAAATATTTAATATTAATTAAAATATAAAACAGGTGTCATGCATAATTAATAAATTATTTAATTAAATAGCTAGTTTACTTGACTTTGAGTTTACATAATAAGTATCTACTTAGTTACCGAAATATCAAAAACTAAACAAAAGGTTTTTTTTTGTTTGTTTCAACGCGCTTATCACTAGAACTATCAGTCAGATTTGAATTATTTTTTTTGCATTTGAAAGTCCAATTCTGAGAAGGATTATATATTATTTAACATCACGCTACGACCTTTAGGAGCCGAGTAAAAAGATAACAAGTCAGAAAGAATTTATAGCTCGGAAGAGTAATGCGACAAGGGATGTTGGCAACGGAAAGGGCAGAATAACGTCTGAGAATGAGAAAAATAAGAATATAAAGATTTTTCCTTTCAGATGTATCCGATTCAACAATATATGAGCATCATACAAATGAACCTGACAATGATCTTACCAATTGCCATTGCAAGCTTATCAGAAATGATGGTTTCCTTACAACGTATTAAAGAGTTTCTATTGTTAGGTAAGTTCGTAAAATTTGTATTAAAATAATTATAAAGTAAAGCATAACATAGGTATTATAAGCGGCACGGTGACCAATTAACATTAGGCGGGCTGTGCGCCTGTTTGTCACCTTAGTGGTTTAAAGAAACCGTGAAACCCGCCATTGTACATATCATTGTTATTATTAAGTTTTGTTACAGAGACATACTGAAACCAAGTCTGCTTCATATGAGATAAAGTAAATTGGTCAATACATACCTACCAAATACGGCGTTATTATTTTTGTTTTATTTAGAGGTGCAAAATAACTTATAAAAGCCCCCCTTAAATATTTGTTTTATTTTAATTATTTATTTTTAAAGTGACTATATAACTAAAAATTCTGTGAATATTTTAACTTGTAGACTTGTGAGTGTTTTAACAGGTAGACTGTTGCCGTTATCAATATCGAGCAAAATCGAGAAAAAAAATCGAGTTTGTTGTATGGGAGCCCCCTTAAATATCTATTTTATTCTGTTTTTTCTGTGAAAATTTCAACTGTCCAACTATCACTGTTCGTGAGAGACAGCCTGGTGACAGACGGACGAACGAACAGCGAAGTCTTAGTAATAGGGTTCCGCTAATTACCCTTTGGGTACGGAACCCTAATAAAAATTATTTTTTTTATACTCAATATTGGTTTTTACGCCTTCACTATATTAAACTTGGCGTATCGTCACACAGCCTATAACCAGCGAACCCTTAAGACGCTTTTAACTTTATTTGTTATATAATGATAGGTAGGTAATTTAAATTATAACATCACTACCTATATTTGTTTATATATTATATTTCCTTATAGGTACGTAATATATATTATAATTATGTAAATTTATATACATATGTACATATTTTATATACATTATTGTATTATTTATATATTTCTCAGTAACTGTATCAACACACCTACTATACTATGCTTTACTTTATTATTTCCACTACCTAAAGGTTTTCTGGAAGAGATCGCTTTGAATCGCCATTTGTTTTCTCTAAATGTAGATATATTTTTGTAAAATTATTATGTTCATGCAATAAAGTATATTATTAGTGTAGAAAATATAAGGAATCAGATAAACATACATGCATACGTGTTAAAAACATATTATTATACCCCCCCTCCTATTAGCTTCGCCGTAGTCGAGTGAAAAAGAACATAGACACTCTGTAATGTTTTCTTTTTTTACAATTTACATTATAATGAACTTTATTGATTCGTTATTGTCATTTTAGAGGAAAGAGATGATTTAGCAGTCACCAAATTTAGCAATGGCTCCATGAACCCTTTGAAGTTCAATAGCAGAAACCCTAAGGAGCCAAGTTATATAACACCAATGAAATTTATGATCATGGAAGAAAAATTAAATGATGGAATTACAGCTGGTGAGCATTAAACAATAGTATATGGGCAACCGAGATTTGCTCGTGAGTTTACGGATCTATTGACAAGTAACATTACAGCCTACGCACCTAGACAGCCTTTATAAAAATGCGTCTTACACTAGAAATAGAGAACCAAATAGATAATTATCCCTCTTTACCTTAGACATTCATTAGGCCTGGAGTCCAACAGCGTCTTTCAGTGGACATTGCTTTTTAGTATGGTGGTCTTAAAAATTGGGACTATGAGGCATAACCAACATTAATCGGTCATTCAGCCTTTAGTTACTAAAGTTTAGTACATCTTTAGAAGAAAAAGAAATGTACTTATTATTTTTAACGTCTAATCTCCATAGACATAGAAAGTGGGCAGTGCATTTCCTATACAGCTGTGAAGTAAAACGGTGGCAATTGTGTGTCCGAGACGAAGCGAATCCCTAATTGTGTTACAAAAAAGCCTAAAAACTAACAATCACAGTAAAATACCATATTTTTGATGTACCTTTACTTAAGCAAAATTTGTAATTAGCGCAAATGGCGAAGGCTTACTTTGTTTCACGTAGTTTTTAAAAGACATAACAGATGGCGCTATTTTACTAGTATGAAAAAGTAAATATTTACTTGGCCATATCTTAGCTTTATTATTAATGCTCTTAACAGAATTAGCAGCAGCCCCGCGAGATTCTGAATATGCCGTTGAACTAGCAGGTGTCTCTGCTTCTTGGACTAAGTCTACTGTACCCTCAGAGATGACACTAAAGAACGTCAGTATGCGAGTGCGCAAGGGAAAACTCTGTGCCGTCATAGGACCAGTTGGTAGTGGAAAGGTTTTTGTGCATTTTTGTCATTTATAATACTTTTTTCCGATTCCTTGACTACAAAGAAGAAAACGTAAATGTTTATAGGATAACTGTGAATAACAAAGCAAGAAAGTGATTCTATGAGGGTTTCACTTCTTCTGCTTAACTGCCAAATCCCTTTTTCCTGGAACAGTTTTAGCAAGTTTAAGGTAGACATCTAATATGACAGTGTGATGAGTTATGCTAAGCCGCATACCTATTTCTTAAATAGTAAGGACTAAAAAGTTTGTGAGGGCAAACGCAGGCTACATTGTGATACAAAGCCACCTAAGTTGGTCATAACGCACGATACAGGAGTGTGCATAGTGACATTTTACGCGTAATGGACGTAAGCTCACGAGTTTCATACGACAGTTTCGACAAAATTACGTAACAAAAGGCGCGCTGCCACTTATGGACGTAAACGTACACTGTCATTGAAGAAAACACACTGGGCAGCAAAACAAACTGGTCAACTAACCCAAGAAATTTCAGATTTGGAACATAAGACTACGATAAAGACTATAAAGATCGCGTAAATACGCTGTTTTTGTGGCAATTTTGGCTAAACTTTAGCATCTATAGTATTAAAGAAATAATATATAATTTTGACTATCGGGTTTTACACGCGAACAAAACATTTACTTTTTTGTAAAAAAATTTCAGAGTTCATTATTACAAGTTTTTCTGAAAGAGCTTCCCATATCACAAGGTACTATCAACATCAGAGGACGAATATCGTATTCCTGTCAAGAGTCGTGGCTGTTCCCTGGTACTGTGAGGGAAAACATTTTGTTTGGTCTCCCTTACGATGTTGATAAATACAACGAGGTAAGAAAAACTAAATAATATATGAAACCTAATCTACTAATTTCATCAAGAATACCCGAAAACTATGGAAGGAGTCGTTAATAAATTAAACAGGTAATGCAAATAATCTATTTCGAAGAGTACAAAAAGTTGACGATTGTAGGTGATTTTAAAATTTGTAAGACGAAAATTAGATAGCGGAAGAATATATATATATATAAATAAATAAATAAAGTTGTCTTACAGCAGAGTAAATGGTTTAAACTTTTAAAAACCTAACAGTTTACGCAGAAATCGTAAATTATTTTTTAAAAATCACGACTTCGAGATGACCTCCGACGATGACGTCGCACGCACCCGTGGTATCTCGTCACAGCATTTTGCGTCACACGCATGAGCAAGGCACTAATTTCGTAGTGAATATTTTATTTGAGTTGGGCGATATTCATTAAATTACTTATTTTTTTATTTGATGATGCATTATACCACCCATTTGTAAAGATTAATGGCTGTCAAGACTGGATACGGAAATGTTTTTCGTCACTTCAAAACATGATTTATGATTCAATGTGCGGAAATCTCTTGGTGACAGTCATTACGAGACTTTATACTACAAATATCCCACTTTATTTTTTTTATTGATCAATTCCACTGAATCCATGTCGTAGGCGCCACAGCTATAGTAAGGTTTTCCAATCGTCAAAACTATTATTTGCATTAATTTACCACTTTGTAATATTTTAGGTTTGCAGAGTTTGTTGTTTGAAAACCGATTTTAAGCAGTTCCCGTATGCTGATCTTTCTTTAGTGGGAGAGCGTGGAGTTTCACTATCAGGAGGTCAAAGAGCAAGAATAAACTTGGCCAGATCCATTTATCGAGAAGTAAGCATTTTGTTGATAATGATTATTTTTTCTCTTAACTGGATCCAGAATAACTAAATCATTATTTCTAATAATATTTGTAGGCAGATATATATTTATTGGATGACCCTCTATCAGCTGTCGACGCGAACGTTGGACGTCTGCTCTTTGACGATTGTATCAAAGGTTACTTGCGTGGACGCACCGTTATCCTAATAACACATCAACTACATTTCCTGAAGGGCGCTGACAATCTTATTGTACTATCTGAGGTAATAATTTGATTCGGCCAAGGCAAAATTTCATTGTAAATTAATCATTAAAATTTTCTTTAAACAACATAATTCTATTTTAAACCAGGGTGCTATAGAAAATATGGGTTCCTATGAGGAAGTAGTGAAAGGAGGAACTAAATTCTCAAGAATGCTGAGCCAAAAAGAAGAGAAAATGGTTGAAGAAGTAGATGAACAGGTAAAAGAACATAAGATCGTTTTATTTTTTCTGTTTATGAAATTAATCTTATATTTGTTGTTAATTCATTTAAATTCATAAAATAAGCAACGAAAGAAAGATAAGAAATCAAGTAAGTAGTTTAGGTTTGTTAACTAAAAAAGATAGAGTACATCACAACATGGGACTTTACCTAGCAAAATCTCGTCTGATGTTCTAGATAGATACGGTTCTTACCTCTTCGTCATATTTCATTCTTTTACATCTGTGCTTTTAGCATACAATTTCAAATATTTCACAACTTCTAATTTAATTTACTTCCCATCTAAATATATAAAAGAAGAAACTGACTGACTGACATATCAACGCACAGCCCAAACCGCTGGGTCTAGATATTCCAAATTTGGCTAAAGAAAGGATTTTTCTTAGGTGAAACGGGGGTCCAAAGTTTGTATGAAAATCCGTCATTTTCAAACTTAAATGGATGAAAATTGGTATATGGCCTTTCGGTTAATTACTAAGAATGACGTGTTTCACTGTTTTTGGAAAATCATCCCCTAAGGGAATAAATAGGGGTTGTACGTTTGTATTAAAAAAATTCAAACAACAGAACCAATTTGGCTGAAACTCAAAGTGCATGTAGCTTATATCTTGACATAACACTTACGCTACATTTTATCTCGGAAAACTTACAAGTTCCCAGGGAATAATTTTAACTTAATGTGACTTTTCTTACTCTTTCACGTCGCGTCACACCAGTGCATCCGACTCAGATATTTGGCATAATGATAATTGAAAGAATGACGAAGGACAAGGCTATTTTTCCCGATGGAGAGGTCTAGCGGGAATGAAAACATATCGCGAACGAAAACCAATATGATTGAGCTGTAATTTATCACAAAGATAGTTAAAGAGACGGAAAAAAATTTAAACTCCTTTTTATCCCAATTCAAAAGTTCCCGTGGGATCTATCGCGATTATCAAAATTTTGGCGAATAAAACCACATTAAAATACTACGCAATTGAGCTGAATTTTGACACAAGGTTTGTTAAAGACACGGAAAAGGATATAAGCTATATTAAATACCGTTTAAGAGTTCCTGTAGAAATAAATATCCTATCGCAAAGTTTGTACGGAAATTCGTTATTTTTCAATTAAAATGGATGAAAATCGGAACATGGACTTTCAAAAAATTATAAATGACGTGTTTCACCGTTTTTAGAAAACAATCCCCTAAGGTCTAGAGGGGGTAAAATAGGGGTTGTAAATTTGTATGAAAAATTTCAAACAATGGAGCCGATTTGCCGTAAATTTGCAATACATAGCTTATAACTTAACATAACACATAGGCTACATTTTATTCCGGAAAAAGTTCCTAGGGGGATAATTATAACTTAATATGACTTTTGTTACTCTTTCACGTCGCACCACTGTATCGGATTCAGATGAAATTTGGCATAGAGATAGTTTAAAGAATGAAGAAGGATAAGGCTTTTTTTCGGGAATTAAGAATGAATGAATGAATGAATGAATATAATTTACTTGCTAAAATAGGGTATAAGAAAATCTAATCTAGTTAATATTTCACTTATTCTACCTCAAAAGGCGTGCAAATATTACCAAGAAGTTACAAAGAAATGATTAGGCTACACTTATACAAAACAATCACAAATCAAAGTGCAATAAATACCGCTTTTTAAATTAAATCACAATTGAATATAGAACATTATTACAAAAAAAATATTAAAATACAATGTCATGAAATAAAGATGTCCAAATATTTCTTTAAAATATTTCTTTTACATACCTAAATCGGTTTCTAATACCTAGTTAAATAAACACAAAGTTCAAAAATTAAATAAGATTTCTCAAAAATAATGTCATGCATTTATACATTATTAAAAAGTAATTGTATGTAATAAATAATTATTTTTAATTTTTAATATTTATTTTAACACTAATTTGATTAAATCCTAGAGTTTAAAATTAAAATATTCTGAATTGCTATAAAAACATTGTTCCTGTAACCATCTTGTCAAATTTATTTTAAATCGATTATATGCAAGGGCTTTAATTTGAGTTGGTAATTTGTTGTAAATTTTTATGGCCATAGAATAAACATTCCTTCCATATACATCCAAGTTGCACTTTGGGATAAACAATTTCAATTTGTCTCGTGACGGTCGATGCATTACATCGCAGTGTTTAGGAATATATTGTGGATGCTTTCTGACAAATAAACATATGTCTTTTATATACAAGCAGGGCAATGGCAATAAATTTAGCCTCTTAAATAATTGTTTGCAGCTATCCATCTCTTAGCTCTTATACATTTTTTCTGTGCCCTAAATGCTTTAATGATATCGACAGAGTTGGCCTACAGTAGAAGACCATAAGTAAGTACAGATACAACATACCCGTGATGAGCCAATACAGTTGCATCAAGTGATATTGTTTATCTTACACGTTTTAAAGCAAACACAAAGCGATTAACCTCTATTGCACACATTATCGACTTCCGATTTCCAGTTTAAATGTTTATCTATTGTAAATCCTAGAAAACAGACATTACCAACCTCTTTTACTACATCGTCATCATATTTTATAATTAATTTTAAATTTTTAGATTTATACGTCGCAAACTGTATCATTTTTGTTTGGTCTACATTAATTTTCAGATTATTATTTTCAAGCCATTTAACAATCTTATTAAAATTTTGGTTTATTTTCAATTCAAAATTTTCTTCATCGTTACATTTCATGACAATTGTGTCGTCGGCAAATAATAAACACTGCTCTGATGTAATGTTAGGTAGGTCATTGATGTATGGTAAAAACAGCAACGGACCCAAAATACTACCTTGATGTACACCACATTTATTATTTCTCAAAGTAGAACGGCATCTTTGTTGGCTGTCCATGTTTTTTATGACATTTCAGAAATTTCGGTACATTGTCTCCTATTTCCGAGGTAATCCTTTATGCAGTCCGTAGCATTACCCCTGATTCCATACCATTCTAGATTTTCCAAAAGAGTGTCATGCACCACAGAGAGGTCCCATGAAATGAAACCCTATCGCGATAATCAAACTTAGCGCGGAAAAACACGATTAATTGGGCGGTAATTTGTCACAGGGATAGTTAAGATATGGAAAAGGATTGAAACTCCTTTTTATCCCAATTACCGCGTATTGCATTGCATAAATACCAAATGATCTCCCCTTTGAATTCAAGAGGCTCCAGTTTCCACTAAAGGTTTGTTTCGCCATGACTATTAATATGTCGCAGGGGCAAACTCTCAAATTTGCCGCGGGCAAAAGCTAGTTTAATAAAATTGGTTCGGCAGCAAGTACCGTACATGCAACTTCTCTTGAGAAAAATTCTTTTACAAAAAAAAATTACGTCATATTGGATCCGCCATTCTGAATTTAAAAACTGATAAAAAATTCGAAATCAGCACCCTCGAAAACCCTCTACTACCCCTCGATACATGAAATTATACATGAAATTTATGTTTTTTACGGATAAAAAACGAACTCAAAAATGATTGCAAATGATTCTCCAAGTCTTGAAACGTAAAGAAAACAGAAAATTTTCGATTCGATTTTCGGACCTATTCCAATACTTCTCAAGAGAAGTTAACAAGAGAAGTTAATAATCTTGTAAAATATGCAGGAAATGAGACCATCCATGCATCGTGGAATATCTGTCAAAAGTAACGATGGAGGTCCACGAAATGAAGTAGAGCAAGTAATGAAGGAGGAAGAAAGAGCTACTGGTTCATTAAAGTTCGAAGTGCTGGTGCAGTATTTCCGCTCCGTCAAGTCTTGGTTTATGATCATCCTGACTCTAGTTGCAGTTGTTGTCACCCAAGGTTCAGCGACTGGTTGCGACTATTGGCTAAGTTATTGGTAAGAGTGAAATATTACAAAAGTACACTGATTTATAGGTTTAAAACTAAAAAAAAAAATTGTTTCGGCAGCAAGTACCGTACATGCAACTTCTCATGAGAAGTTACGTCATATTGGATCCGCCATTTTGAATTTTAAAAAAGTGAAATTTATGTTGCGTGCATAAAAAAGTCAGTTATTTACGGATAAAAAACGAACCGCTGGACCGATTTATTTCAGACTCTATTCAGATCTAAGTCATGACGTGGCGTATCGATTGATATGTCATCAGAGCGATTCGGTCCAGTAGTTATTGAGGGATCGAAAGCCAAAATATGTCTACATACATACATACATACGTACACACACACACACACACACACACACATAGACATCACTCTAAAAATGATTGCAAATGATTCTCCAAGTCTTGAAACATAAAGAATCGATTTCGATTTTCGGACCTATTCCAATAACTTCTCAAGAGAAGTTAATATATTTGATTGTTTTTTAACAAAATATTACCAAGTTTTGAGCTGCAAATAGGTGCCTTACACAAAGACCAAATAGATTGGTGTCTGACTGACTTAATATGTTTGTAATAAAATTGTTTAATATCGCGCTTTGTTCTTTTTGAGCTATTGTAGTAGTCGTTGACGGTTTTTAATAATTGTTCATAAACTATCGCACTTTGTAGTGATTGACGGTTCCTTATTATTAATTTTACAATATCGCGTTTCGTTCTGGTTGACGGTTCCTAATTATTGTTATTTACACTATCGCGTTTTGTAATTGTTGATGGTTTTTTATTTCTATTTTAAAATATCGCGCTTTGTTCCAGTTGACGGTTTTTAATTATCTTTACACTATCGCGCTTTTTACTTGTTAGTGTTCTTAATAATTAATTTTTAATTACCCAATAAGCTTTTAACTAATTTATTTTTCAGGACTAACTCGGTAGACGCTTATGAGCAAGCACTTCCTGAAGGAGAAGTGACTGGTAAGTGAATCTTGATGTCTTTATCGACTTCGTAACTTTTGTCAACTGATATTTATAAAAAGTTACTAAAATACTTTAAAAATATTTATATATAACTATATAAAAATAAGCTAAAAGTTTCAAAAACGTCTAATAATTAAAGGAAAGTGAAAAAGACTAGCTGCATTAAATCTATACTAATATTAACTTTATTTCAGATCCTGGTTTAAATGTCCAAATTGGTAGTTTTACAACTGGCCAATACCTTATAGTTTACGGCAGCTTACTGTTAGGGGTGATAATGTTTGCACAACTAAGGATATTTGCTTTTGTATCAACAACTATGCGTGCGTCAGAAAATATCCATGATATCCTATTCCAGAATCTGATACGAGCTGTGATGAGATTCTTTGATACTAATACGTCAGGTAAGTCAAGTCACGTCAAGCTAATTACTATTTAATTAAGATATATTGTACACAATTGGAGCTTGCAATGCCAACTGCAAATAAAAAAAACGGGTTGCACTCCGGGATTGCCGGCAGAAGTAAAAAACACACAACCTGGATTTAACATGTGTAAGCCGCACTTTCATCTTTTCATCAACCCAATTTCCTCTTACTTTTTATTCGTCCTATATAGTTTAACATTTTTACCCATCACAAAAAAAGTGCACAACGCCGCTAAAGACGTTTTCACTTTATAATTATAATAGGCGTGGCAATATGGTTTCCGTCTTGCGAATTTTTATGGCGTGGCATTATTGTTTCCGTCTGACAAATTTTCGATCATCCTGACGCGAGTTTATAATTTTTTACCCATCACAAATAATAATGTTTGTTTACTTACATTTTTGACGTAGTATATTTGACATTGTAAATAAACCTGACGCGAGTTCCGTCTTACGAATTTTTTATAAATTTTCGATGAGAGTTTAACATTTTTTACCCATCACAAAAAAAGTGCACAACGCAGCTAAAGAAGTTTTCACTTCAACAAACTCAACTGCAAAAACAACAGAAATTAGAACGTAACAAATCAATATATATAAAAGAAAGTCGTGTTAGTTACACTATTTATAACTCAAGAACGGCAGAACCGATTTGGCTAAAAATTTGTAGGGAAGGTAGCTTAGAACCAGGAGACGGATAAAGGATACTTTTTATTCCGTTCGGTTAAGTGTGACTCGCACTCGCGCAATTAGGGTATGCCGGTTGTAATGAAATTTTGGTAAGTTGTTATTCACACGCTGGGGAATGTTTCTAAGAAAGAAAAAAAGGTCAAGCGCGAGTCGGACTCGCGGAATAAGGGTAAACGGATTGTAATGAAATTTGTTAAGTTGTTATGCAC
Organism: Apoda limacodes; assembly: GCA_946406115.1. Taxonomy (NCBI): domain Eukaryota; kingdom Metazoa; phylum Arthropoda; class Insecta; order Lepidoptera; family Limacodidae; genus Apoda; species Apoda limacodes. Next base: position 17,031,595 of record OX291546.1, read on the forward strand.
ACGCCGGGGAATGTTTCTGAGAAAGAAAAAAGGGTCAAGTACGAGTCAGACAGGGCCAAGTGCGAGTGTAATGCAATTTTGGTAAATTGTGCACACGCCAGGGAGATTTCTGACGAAGAAAAAAGCATCAAGTGCGAGTCGGACAGGTCAAGTGAAGGGTAAACCGATTGTAATGATATTTTGGTAAGTTGTTAAACACACACGGGGGAAGGTTTCTGAGAAAGTAAGAGGGTCAAGTGCGAGTCGGACAAGGTCAAGTGGAGGGTAAACCGATTGTAATGAAATTTTGGTAAGTTATTATGACACGCCGGAGAAGGTTTCTGAGAAAGAAAAAAAAGGGGCCAAGTGAAACGTAAATCGATCGTAATTAAGTTGTTCTGCACACGCCGGGGAAGGTATCTGAGAAAGAAAAAAGGGTCAAGTGGGAGTCCGACTCGCGCAATAAGGGTAAACGGATTGTTATGAAGAAAAAAAGCATCAAGTGCGAGTCGGACAGGTCAAGTGAAGGGTAAACCGATTGTAATGATATTTTGGTAAGTTGTTAAACACACACGGGGGAAGGTTTCTGAGAAAGAAAAAGGGTCAAGTGCGAGTCGGACAAGTTCAAGTGGAGGGTAAACCGATTGTAATGAAATTTTGGTAAGTTATTATGACACGCCGGAGAAGGTTTCTGAGAAAGAAAAAAAGGGCCAAGTGAAGCATTAACCGATTGTAATTAAGTTGTTCTGCACACGTCGGGGAAGGTATCTGAGAAAGAAAAAAGGGTCAAGTGGGAGTCCGACTCGTGCAATAAGGATAAACGGATTATAATGAAATTTTGGTTAGTAGTTATGCACACGCCTAGGAAGGTTTCTGAATTAGTACAACCCTTTCATAATTGGTTGCTGGTTGGTGCGGATGTTATGTTAAAAGAAGAAACATCGTTCGCCGGGTCAGCTAGTATTTAACTATAAGCAGACGGGCGGAACCGTTTTTAAGGTAACTACTATAGTGTGAACAATCTGTACACTATTTGAATTTTTGAATGAAATTTTGAAATGATTCTGCTTATTTATTTAATATTTGGTACGTTTTATTTCTGTTTAGTTCTTAATGTTTTTGCAGTCGGGTTTTTTTATTTATTTGAATAATTGATAATACAATAGAAGTTAGTTGTATTCGACTTTCAAGATTTGTTTACATACATAGTTTCACCTCCTGGTTCCATCATCAGATCAGCTTGAGGGAACCAAATGATTGTATTCTCATTGGTATCACATATATTTGCAAAGTTTCAGATAGATACGACAGTAAGAAGTTTGTTACATTCGACTTCGAAGATTTTTTTACATACATTGTTACAGATGAAGCTAAATAAAGCTATTATAAAAAAATTATACGCACCCCATCTTGTGGACAAGCCTTTAATTAATATGTGACATTTTCTATTAGAGTATTTATTTTTGGATTCATTAGCATCAACATTGTACTTTTCTTCCAGGTCGTATTCTAAATCGTTTCTCAAAGGACCTGGGTGCGATGGATGAGCTCTTACCCAGAAGTATGTTGGACACTGTACAAATGTACATGTCCATGTTAAGTATACTGGTTCTAAACGCCATAGCCCTACCTTGGACATTGATACCAACCTTTGTACTGATGCTGGTATTTATCTTTCTACTGAAATGGTACCTGAACGCTGCACAAGCTGTGAAAAGGCTTGAAGGCACCAGTAAGTCTAAAATTCAGTATTTTTTATTGTAAAACGTTTCTTAAATGATGTAAGTGTGCGCTAAAAAGGGATTTGTGGAAATTCATCCCCTAAGGAGGTAGAGTAGGGGTTGGAAGTATAGACATCCGTCATTTTAAAGCTTAATGCATAAAACTTGATATTTGGCTTTATTGTTAAAAAAAATATTTATGTGTTCATCTTTTTTGAAAATCATCTTCTAAAGGGGATATAGGGGATGGATTGGTATTCCTATAAGAGTTCCGAGTTTTTTGTAGGTAAAACCAAAAACAGTTAAAACGTTTTTTTCAAAAGTCCACGCGGTAAAATAAAATTGGTATAGAATCAAATTTCTTGCACGATTTCATTTACTACGTTAATATTGATCGGGAAAGTGAATTATTGCGGATATCTGAAAAAATTGTGAACTTATTTTGTACAAAATGTGATTTCGTATGTTACATCAATCACCATGTGAGGTATTAGCGTGTCAAATATATGACAGCTGTCAAAATGTCAGTTCGTATGTTATACCAATCATCATGTGAGGTATTAGGGTGTCAAATATATGCCAGCTATCAAAATGTCATTCCGTATGTCATACCAATCACCATGTGAGGTATTAGGGTCTCACATATATGACAGCTATCAAAATGTCAGTCCGTATATCATACCAATTACTATGTGAGGTATTAGGGTCTCACATATATGGCAATTGTCAAAATGTCTGTCCGTATGTCATACCAATCACCGTGTGTGGTATTAGGGTGTGAAATATATAACAATTGTCAAAATGTCATACAAATCACCGTGTGAGGTATTAGGGTGTCAAATATATGGCAGCTGTTGGAAACGCCTATGATTGATTTAACGTAACAGTGCTTCCCTGTGGTGACTAATCAATCCACACTTTAATCTTTACTTTGTTATTTCGTTTATTTGTTTTTACTCACGTCGTAAGAAACCATCAAATTGCGCTGAAATTTCGCACAGGATAAGTTGAATGCACGGACCCAATTGAATTGAAATTTATCACAGGAAAAGTTAAAAAGACGGAACACACTTCTGATCCCAAAAACTTTATAAGACCTTACCTTGGAGGAATTCCAATAACTAATTTTTAATTGGACGTACTATAGCTACTCGTACAGTTATAGCTTGCTTGCAAACTTACGTAATATAGTCCAAGAGTTGTCATAGGAATCGTAGGTACGACGATGGCCGAATTTAGCGCGAGAGGAACCGTGGGTATGGCTAGTTCAGAGTAGTTGTTTAAATAGTATGTTTACAATAAAATTGTCGATTTATCCAACAGCAAAAAGTCCTGTATTCGGAATGATTAACTCTTCAATATCTGGACTGTCAACAATCAGAAGCGCAAACTCTCAAGGAAGACTCATTACTAACTTCGATGATGCTCAGGTAAAAATATGTGTGTATGTGTGGGTGTGTGTACATGTTTATTTATAGGCCAAGCGACAGGCGCAAAAAGCTATCAATTGTTAAAAGGATTAAATTTGTGGCTCTCAAACTTCGGAGTTAGGGTTTGCAATCTTTAAATCATTTAAATATATTTAATAATAATAAAATATATTATCTAATAATAATTAAAGTCTGGTTCACTTTTCCTCAAAATATGATTCTAGCGGCATTTTGGGTTACATTTCTTGTTGCAGAGAGTTTAATCAATTATTTAATTCTCCTTGTATTTGGCAAAATTCAAGTTTTGTTAAAGCTATTTATTTCTTTGTGGTTAAGTGCAATAATTAGATCATGATAATGAGTAAACGACGTAGGTAATATTGAATAAAATTGTCAAGAATTTTAAAAATTACACAATCATTTAATCATAATCCTCATCTACATCATCTTTTTTTGAATTTGTACAAATCGAGGAACAAAAACACATTGTGGTACAAATTAACTTAGCCTTTCGGCATTTACAAAGTTTTGATATGCAATCTTTTTTGTAACCACAAAGAACAATATCTTTTACAGCTTTTTGGAATTGGTTCAAGCATGGTGAGGATAGGGATGTTACCGTCGGTTTCTTTCTTCCATCTGCAGTCTGTAACTGGTGACAGGATGGGGTCAGTAAGGTGAGCGTTCTCCCACACTGAAGTTTGGTAGTGACTAAGTTTAATATGTTGCAAAAGCGCTGCGCTGATCGGCGGAAGAGATTCTGGGTTTTTTATTTTACCAAATAAAGCATGACGCGCAAGGTCAGATATAACTATTGAGTCAGCCACCTGAAAAAGAAAAAATACGAATTGAAATGTACCAAGTCAATGCTGGTAACAAGGTAAGTTAATGATAACTACAAACCTTGTACAATTCTAGTACAAACATTTCTGCAGAAGATACAACTGCATCCCTAAGAGGTACGATGCCAAGTCAGGACAACAGAGAATAGTGCTTTTGAAACACTTTAAAAGCTGCTGGTTTCGTAATGGAAGCTACGTATGATGTGACATCGCTGCCACTGAACTGGAGTTTTGGACTTTTCCTTTCCTTCGGATGGTACAAGACATGTGGAAACAAAGTCAAGGACTTGCTTAAGCCCCAGCTCTCGTGCGTTGAGGAGCGATTCTTGGACTTTGTAGAACGCAATGTCTTTGGTGGCAACATTATGAATTACAGAGAGATGAGGGTCGTCTTCTGAGAAAACCTTACAATTGTTTAAAAAGTTCAATATTTTTTCTTCATCCGCATTGTCTCGGCGCTTTCTACTGGGGTTCACTGATCCATCTTTGAATGAATTGTCAGTTACAAGACCATACATTTCATAAATGGAATTAGTTATTTAATTCCTCCAATGAAATGACAAAGCCCACCTTTGAACAGCAGATTCTTTGCTACAAATACATTAAGCGAAGGCGTACTAACCAAAACAGTGCAGGCTCTTATTGCCGAAATAAGTAGCCCAGTACACAATATTATGTAATTTTAATGATAACCCATTTATTTTATGAAAATTTATTATTAAAAACGGTCAATTAATTGCTTTAATAGTTTATAACAATTATTTTCGCATTCTACGACAAAAAACAACGCTAAAGACGGCAAAAAAATCGGCCTCGTGAGTGGAAATATAGTATTTGTAAGAAAACGTCCGCCATCTTTAATTCTGAGCTTCCGGTCAAAAATCAGGAGTGCCGACATCGAAATTCGTGTTCAGTAGGTCCGAATTAGTAAAAAAACTTATTTGGCCAAATGTTACCCAAAATGCCGCTAGACTTGTTAAAATGGCCACTTAAGAGAAAAGTGAACCAGTCTATTATATATAAAATGAAATATATTTTGCAATAAGTCAAAACTAAATTTTGTAAAATCATAAAAAGAATATCTTTGGAATGTACGAACAAAGCTCAATTTTCCATGGTAACCCTACTTTTAGATTTTGCCCTTCCCATTTCAAAGAATGCAAAAAGTAACCACCCACTGATGTTTCGCGTGCGTGTCAAATATCCAGTGGCGCGGTAAATAATATGTTGTACTTACTAATATTTTTTCAATGTACCTTCTAATGTATAAAATGTATATACGGCCTTTTAATCCCTTGATGCGCTCCGGATTCTACCTTAGAATCCTTCGCTTCACTCTGGATTCAGAATAGCGTCCTCGCCGTAAAAATACTATTTTGATCCCATGTGATACAATCTACTATTTCAATCTTTCAGAATCTTCATACGAGAGCTTTCTATACCTTCGTAGGGGGCACGTCTGCATTTGGTCTATTCCTGGACATGATTTGTCTATTGTACCTTGGAATCATCATTACTATCTTTCTGATAGTAGATCTTGGTAAGTATACTCTCTACTTTATTATCCTCAAGACATGAAATCAACCATATGTTTAAATTCACTAGTTGGACTCGCGCACTGTAGGTTCCGTATTACCACACAATTTGCAACCACAACTAACCATGGCGTACGTTTCTATACTAGTAGCGCCATCTAGTTTTAATTTTATAGGATGTCGTTTTGGTGTGTGGTGGTACGGAACCTTACGTGGGCAATTTAAACTCGCACTTGAATGGTTTTCGTCGTTTTTTTTCATTAAATTTACATTACGCAAAAATATACAGTTCCACGCATTCACACACATCAACCTTATAATAATACTGGTAAGGAACCTATTACATTAAAACGTGAAACAAATATGCTTTATTACACACCTTAAATATTACAAATCAAGATAAAACAAAACCACTTACAATAGTTACAACAGACAACCTATCAACAGCAGATAATGTAGGAAAAAAGATGGTACCTATTGTACTGAAAATTTAATATATTTTTTTCGAATCACATAAGTTTATATGTACAAACAATGGTATACACATACATACAGATACATACATATTTACAATTATATATATGTGTATATATTTTTTTTATTCATAAAACATACGGAAACATAAATACTGTCAGTCAGGATTGACCTGTAGTAGATAAATAAATGTACTTAAAATCATATTTAATTTCCAGAAAAAAAATGTAAAAATTAATTAAATTTGGTATTACCGCCTTTAAAACAAACACTTTTTTAATTCGAACAATATTTTCCATGCAGATTGAAGAGCTTTATGATTGTATTTAGTAAGGAAATTATGCAAAAAGTTGGGAATGAACTAGGCAACAGAGGACTTCAGATAATGTATTTATGTAATGTAGATTAAAATTGTATGATTTAAACGAGTAGTTTACAATATATAACCGATTTAAATAAAGTGCGTCTTTTTGAAAAACTAAAATGATATGTGCACGCCGGCGAGTTTTTTGTCTGTAATGGGTAATCTCCCTTTGTAAATAAATACTTTTAATATTTTTTTCTTCTCTTCTCTTATATAAATAAATATTTCTCATTTTAAGTATTTAATTTAGACTTAAATTTCTCTTTAAAGTATTTAATATCAATAAATATCTAAGCAAATATCAAACATAAGGTCTCTGTCAAAGACACTGTACTACAAAGAATCGACTGCGGCTAATACCTATTGCTCATCACTAGATGGCGCGCTTTTCCATAAACATTGCCACAGTGTTTATTTTTAAAAAAAAAAATTACACAAAATATTCCATTTAATATTTTACTTATTAGAGGTTGATTTATATTTGCAAATGGTTCGGCGCGGCTAAGGTCTAGAAATGAAAACCTACTTATAACATAGTTTCAGAATTAGTTTATTGAGTATCTGATATCTTGGCACAGTGGCATGCGCCATTTTCACGGGTGCATTGAGGAAGTAAAAACGGTGTGAAAATAAATCTAAAAGTGGTTAGCCCGAAACATATAAACATATTGATAATAACCGCGAAAGTTTAAAAAGTTTATTATTTCATAAATGTGGCACAGACAATTTTTTTTTTTTTTTTTTTTTACTTGGTATAACTTTATTGTAAAAATTTATTTATTTCATTATTAATTAATTAACTAATTATTATACATTAATTCAAGTTAACTTATGGAGTACTTAGTTAGCCAAAACTTAATGTTAGAATATGATATAAGACTTTACATAAAACGTTTAAGTAAATAAGTTATTTACATTGTTACATAAAGGTTAGGTAGCTAATAAGTTTTAGGGTTTACAAAATAAGTAAATGACCACTAGCATCCAAACTAGGCGAAGCCTGTGTTTTGGACACCAGTATCTTCCAGAGACATTAGGTATGTAGTCTTTGGTTAGTAGGTAACAACAAGAATGCAATATACAGTTTTCTTACATTACTGTGCATAACATGAGGGTAGGATTCTAGAACCAATGTGAATGTACACTTTGTGTTAATGTGTAATATGACTAATGCCCACCATAGTACTGTGCCACTACACAATACGCGAGCACCTTATCGTGTGTTGTAAACTAGTTATTAGATGTATTGTGGCTACCAAAACTAAGGACTTAAGGAGGTGTTATGATTTTTAATTACTTTAATAATATTTTATACGAATTTTTAAGAGATTTTGTTGCAGTATATTATTATATTCTTAAATAAATTTTGTATTTATACGAAATGGATATTATAATTATGTATGCCTACTTGTGTTTTTTCATTATGTTTATTGAGGTGTTAATACAAGATATGTCCAAGTTATAGTGCTTACGTGTATATATATGTTTATGTGTGTGTGCGTGTGTGTGTGTGTGTGTGTCAGTGTGTGTGTATTAATGGTGTATGGCGGGTATCATGATTGTGCTGATAGGAGATTTTCAGTTTCATCGTAGTTTTTCGTTTTGAGCCATACTGTCAGGATCTTTTTGCATTTTAAGTAGGTAAGGGGATAAATGTTAATAATTTTGTTTAGTTTGTTGTAAAGTACAGGACCTAGGTAGGTTTGGAATTTGCGAATGAAATTCGTCTTAAAATATATTGTTGGACAGACTTTATCTTTTCGACGAGAAGTGGTTAGATTATGAGAGAAGGAAAGTTTAGAATGTTGAGTGGTGACCGTGTTTCTGATAAAAAGTTGCCTTATTGTTAAAACATCACAGTTTTTGTATAGTTCAGCGGTGGAATAGCGAAATGGCTTGAATGTCATAACTTTGAGTAAGGCTCTTTGCGCTCGCTCCAACTTTATTAAATGTGACTTCCGTGCTCCACCCCATGAGGTGATACAATATGTGAATACAGATTGCGCTAGTGCATAATAAATGCTTTTCAGTAGTTTATAGTTTGCAATATGGCGTAGTGTCTTAAAAACATATATGAGTCTTCTTGTTCTCTGTGATAGTAAATCTATTTGAGGTATCCACGACAACGTTTCATCCAGTAAAACTCCAAGATATTTAATTATTGTGGATTTATTTAGGGTACTGCAATTACAATTATGATTATATATATCGTAGTTTTGATATGTATGGACCTGTATTTTTAAGTTTTGTTCGTCAAGACTTATCCGTTTAGTAGTTTTGATAGTTATATATTGCGTTTTAGGCAAGTTTAAAGTCAGGAAGTTCAGATGAAGCCAATAAACTACTTTTCTCAGACCCTGTTCAGCTAGATTTCTGGCTTCTTGCCACGTGGAGCCATGAAAAATGAGAGCAGTGTCGTCAGCAAACGAGATTATTTTGCAGTTAGTCAAACTGAAGTTACACAATTCATTAATATATAGCAAGAACAGACTTGGACCAAGAACACTACCTTGAGGTACCCCATAAGAGACTGTAGCATCTGCACTGTAGTATTCGCCTATCTTCACTCTTTGTGCGCGATTACTGAGATAGTCTTTAAATAGTGCATGTGCATTCCCCCTAATGCCAACTTTTTCCAACTTATCAAGAAGAAGGTGGACAGGGACCGTGTCAAATGCCTTAGCTAGGTCGAGAAATACTCCCACACATTTTTCTTTTGCTTCTAGTCGCGTAGCAACGTATTCAGTTAGAGTTGAGACTGCTTCGCTGGTCGATCTTTTAGCTCTAAAACCAAACTGGTTTGGTGATAGAATGTTTTCTTTTTCTAGATAATTCACAAGCCTATTAATTCTATTAATAATCTTTTCTAGAATTTTGGAGAGTGCTGTTAAAATGGAAATAGGACGACAGTTGTTGACACAATCCCTGTCCCCAGCCTTGTGAATGGGATAGATAATTGCTATTTTAAACACTTGGGGAAAAACACCAGCATTTATACACAAGTTAGTGATATGTGTTAGTTTGGGTACTATAACGTGTTTGGCCATTTTCAAAACCTTAGTGGAAATATTGTCCCACCCCGTTGCACAGTCATTTTTGAGGTTGATGATTAGACTTTCAACTTCCTGCTCCGTTGTTCCAAACATAGCCATAGAATTTGGAGGACACTGCGGTTGTGAAGTAAAGTCACTGTCATGGATGCTTGGATATTCTGAGGAGTTTATCTTGTCTGCTAGGTCTTTACCCACATTTGCGAAGAAGTTGTTAACGTGTTCAACAGCAATTTCAGGGGTATCTCTAACTTTTAGTAGATCTGTTTGTAAGTTTTTCTTTGTGTTCATGTTAGTTACGTTTTTTATTATCTTCCAGGTGTTTTTCGGATTGTTAGAGTTTTTTGCAAGTTCGTCTTGTTGATATTCTCTTTTGAGTTTTCTTAACAAGTTATTACAATTGTTTTTGTAACGGTTGTATGTGGTATTAAGTATAATATTATAAGGTTCTTTTTTACATTTTAGGTGCATTCGGTCTCGGTTTTTTATGCATCGTACTAAGCCAGGTGTTATCCAAGGCTTTATACATCGAAACTTTTTAGGTATTGAGACATCAAGAGTGTGTTTCTGTATTATACTTGACAGGGAATTAACAAGTTTGTGAGCCGTCCAATTTGGATCATCTGAAGTGGTAATACAATCAAGATTACTTTTTTTAATGTCATTAACGATCGCATCGTAGTTAACTTTCCTAAATGTTAATGTTTGATTATGATTGATTTTATAATGCATGTGGATACTAGTAAGAACAGCTGAGTGATCTGTTAGAGGTGATTGTAGTACCATGGTTGTTGCGGGGAGTTTTGCTTTAATCATTGCATGGTCGAGACAATTATTACCTCTGGTGGGAATGTCATGACCAGGTAAAATACCATGGCTAGCCAACATATTTAGATAATCTGTAGACTTACCATCGTCAGTTCCCTGTTTTACATCAATATTAATGTCACCCATTATCACTATGTTATTGATTTTTTTGTAGATGTTTACGGTTTTATTTAATGAATTAATGAAATTGTCTATATTCTTATATGAAGGTGATCTGTATATACCTAGTATGACCATGTCAGTATTTATTTCAATAACAAGGCAAGTAGCCTCATCTATTGGTTGTTCTTTTATCTTATAATTTAGGCCTTGTTTAGTATATACTACAACACCATCATTTTGGTTATAGTCATTTTGTGAGTAGTTTATGTTGTAGCCAGATATTGAAGGAAAGTTAGTCGTTTTCTGGTTCCACGTCTCTGTTAGTATATAGATTTCACAGTCGAATCCTATTCTTGTTAAGAGGACCTTAAAATCTGAGATATTTTTAGAGATACTTCTTATATTTTGAGTCATAATTTTGAGGTGTTGATTTTGCATATTATGTTTTGATAGAATTTTTTTACATGATTCGGGCTCACAAGAATATGATTCCCCTGCAGTTATTTTATCTATGTTGTCAGTTAAGGTTTTATTATTTAGATAATCGAATTTTATAGTTTATGACATGACATATATCAGATTGACAGTATGTATATATTATTTGTATGTTTGTGAATTGTATTTGTACATGTATGCATGTGTGTAAGTGTGGTTTGTAAGTGTAGGTAGAATGTTTGATAAAAATGGGTACCATATTTGTGTCTATGTTTGATTTTTTATAGTTGTAAGCTGTTGTGTTGTAATTTATGTGACCTGATTTATAGTAGGTTTGTAAAATATTCTTTAAACTCACTTTAGATAAAAATAGTCATATCTTACTTCTAAGGGTAGCTATTTGTTGCTCATTCTTAACTTCAATATATTCTGATTTCTCCGTTTTCCTGAGATAAACTTTTCCATTGTTAGTCCAGCAGTACTTGTACTCTTTGGTTTTTGCTAAGTCTCGTGCCAAAAAGAACAGTCTTCGTCCTTTATTGGTGAGAGCCTCCGATATGTAAATAGGTTTCTCTTGTCCTGCTAGTCCGATGGTAGTAGAGTTTAGCCGGTTGGTGGGATTCTCTTTATTATATACTTTCGCACTTTTAATTACACTATTTTTTATAAAATTTCTAGTAAACTCTGCAACAATAGTCTTGCTTCCTTTAACATTAATTGCAAATACTTCTTTAATGTCATTTCTATCAATATTAACTTTGACAGCTGCACAGGTTTTTTTCACAAGGTTGGAAAGTTCTTCTTGGTTTTCGGTTACTGTTGCAATTGGCAAATTTCTTATTTCTATTGTAGAGGATTTTAGAGTTCGTTCCATCTCCTCTACTTTCATTGATAGGGTGGTTATTTGAGATAGTTGCTCTTTGCGTTCTGTTTCTAGTATGTCTACTTTTTTTTGAATAGCTTCATATTGACTATTTAGGAATTCAAGGGATTTTTCAATTTCTTTATTAGAGTCTTTTATTTGCGAGTTTTGTTTCTTTATAATGGCGACGTCAGACGCTAGCTTATTAAGAATAGCGTTTTGTTTTTCCTTCCATTCATTCAGTAGGGATTTTATGTCTTCCGAAGAGTCATCACAATCATTAGAATCTCTGCGTCGCTTGCTGCGCTGGGCAACCATCAGAAGTGCCGAGTCATCAAACTCAACATTAGTAATTTCCGTTTCTGACATAGTTTGTGGTAAGGTGCTGTTAGGTGGAGATCTTGTTACTTTTGGCATTTTTCAAGTTCGCAGTTTAAGTGGTTATCAGTACTATAGTGCCAGAACGGCTTGGTCTCTTTGCAAGAGTTGCTAGGAGTGGTACGGGGGTCTTATTAAACTGGTGGTTCTGGGTAATGGAGGTGCAGTGGAGACGTCTTATCGCTACCGCGGTCGGAGTGAGAAGAATTTTGCGCGAAAAAAGAAGAAATTTGCGCGGGTTACCTAATGGGTAATAAATATTTGGACATTATACACGCACCACCATTTGCTCCTAAACAAAGCTATGCTGTACTACAGATTACAAACACATAATACTTACATACATTATATACATAGAAAACATTCAGATTCAAGACAAATACAAATGTTCATCAGATAAATGTTTGTCCTGTGACAGGAATCCATGTCCCTTAACTCAGCAGGCAGCTCAATGCCCTCATTTTCAGGACAATAATTCTATTGTGCCATACATCAGTAAGTACTAAGGGATCAGTAATCTGAATGGGCAACGGGCAGTCCAAATAGCTGGTGGAATCAACGAATTATTGATACTTAATAATAGTTTTTACCCAATAAAGAGATCGCGATTCGAAAAATGCGGTTGTTCGGAAAAAACAACTATCTTAGAGAACTGACGACCTAGTTCGGGCCGGGCAACTCGCCGGATGCAAGTTACTCAGACCTACGGCCCAGCATTTATTTCATTCATATAGTCGATCATTGAAGGCCTAGTCAGAGTAATCGTGAGCTGCAGTGTGCCACGAAATGGAGAACTGAACGCTAGCAAGAAACCTATGAAACATATGGCTATTCTAAAGCTTTTCAGCCAGTCATACGTTTGGTCGCGACGCTATGACTAGCTAGTTAGACGTTTTTGGTTTTTTCTTTCTCTTCGTTTAACCGAGATGTGAAAAATGCGGTGTTGGACAAATACTTACTTGGTGGTCTGACAACCTGGTTAGGGCCACGGTAATTCACTGGATGTATGTTCTTCAGACCTGCGGCAGATCCTTAACATTCATTTCATTCATACAGTCGGTCATTGAAGGCGTTTAGTCAGAACAATCGTGATGGGCTGCTGTGCGCCGCTAAACAGGGAACATAACACGACAGAGAAGCCTATGAAAGACATGGCTAGTTTGGAGCTGTTCAGCAAGTCATACGTTTGACGCCATGACTGTCTAGCTAGACGTTGTCGAATTTTTCTTTCACATCAAACGCAATGACCGACTAGCGACTGTACGAATTACATAAATGGTTGCCGTATTGTACGTTTTAGGAATTTAAAGAGGAAGTCTCCAGAAGTTGAAGTCTATGGCGGCTAATTTTATGATGATTATTCTAGTTGTATTTTTTATATATTAATGCAATATTATTTGCAGACAGTGATATCCAGGTGGGCAGTGTGGGCCTGGCGGTGAGTCAGTCTATGGTGTTAACAGTGATGCTTCAGATGGCTGCAAGGTTCAGCACCGACTTTTTGGCACAGATGACTTCGGTAGAGAGAGTTCTGGAATACACCAAACTTCCAACTGAACAAAATATCGATGAAGGACGTAAGTAATTTGTAATTTTTAAGTATTTCTTTCATATAGGCACTTGTAGTGTTTTCTTTTATTTAAAAGTAGGTTTTTTTATATATATTCTGGTGTATGTAGTAATCTGTGATATTCTAACCGATAATGCTTATTAAACTTGGCGCCCATTTAGATCTCAACTCTTTTCCGGCCAACCCTCTTTCTCTTCTTTTTTCTTTTCTGTACTAAGTTAAACTTTACCCCTTTTGTTTTTTTTCTCAAAAACGCAAACGCTTTGAAAAGTTCAAATTACAGGCAAAATAAAAACTTATTTTAGGTACTTAGGTTCTGGATTGCTCTTTGATAGAAATAAAATAATTTTAGCCAGAAAGGCTACAGAACACGCAAATATTAAAATCTGTGTTACAGACAGACACGTGAGTGACAACAATAGGGCTTCGTTTAAACTTTGGACCCTTCACGTTGAACCCTATAAAATTAAGACGGGATATCATGTTTCTTTTTCATTTAATTCTGTAATACAAATTTTGTCTTGCGTGTTGAGTAAAGCTCTATACAAGTCTCGGCCGTGGGGCCATTGCTTTCTTTGCATTGTTGACGGACGCACCTCACGGTTCGTCTTTTAAACTCTACTCATCCAGCAAACGCTTACATTCACGACCTCGACAATAATATTATTACCTACCATTATCAGTCCTTATGTATCAAACTTTGAAATCAATTTTGACCCAACTTCTCGATATGTAAGGGCTACAATATGAACTACGCGCATACTACAAGCGAGTAATTAGAATTGATAACTTCAGCCAAAACTTTTTAATTCATTAATCTGTCGGTGGCGTTGTTTTCCCTACTTCTATTCCCGCCATTTTAATTATGTTTTGGTAAGATTATTTATTTATTCACCTTATATTTTTATTTATTTACTCGCAAATGTGATGAAAAACATTGTGTGTAATACGGGCGGTACGGAAATTACAAACTCGAGTCATTAAAGCCTTCGGCCTTAGGCTTCTAAATAGCCTCTAGCCAGTAATTAACCACCATAAATACACAATGTACTATAATATTAATTTAATTACCTAAAAAATTATCACATTTGTTTAGATACATAAATAGATAGGTAGGTGCCAACCTTTGACCTAACATATCTAAGCAAGATATGGTAATTTTTTTTACAGCTATACAACCACCGAAAGAATGGCCGCCAAACGGACATCTGCAATTTCAAAATGTATTTTTGCAATACGGGCCTGACGATCCGCCAGTATTAAAGGATTTGACATTCAATATTGAAAGTGGCTGGAAGGTAAATATGACAAATTATTTCGGAACTGAAAGTCATCGTCCCAGTGCTCTTGGAGATGGTAAAGTGTGTGTTGTGAACCATAGTACTTAATAGGGTTTACTTAGCGATGAAACGTGGAGACTTCTGTGTTAGTTGGGTTGAATCGGACTAAGTTTTCCCGCAGGGCTGTAGCTAGAGTTGTATCTAAGGTAGGGCAGCGGTGGTTTCGTGTAGGGCACGTGTAATTTTAGTAGGTAGTAGGTAATTGGGTGGAAACCCGGGAAAACAAGAGCAAAATGGTACCATACACATTTTAAATGCCACCATAATGTAACCATTTTGCATGTAATCTATGGGCTTCAGAATTAATTTGATAGATGTCGCTAGTAGTAAGCAATAAAAAATATTTTATTAATTTATATTACGGGAAAACAATTTATATATATTATACCTTAGTTTATGGTATTTATAAGGTAAGGCATTAGTAATTCAAGGTAGAGCATTGCCCCACAATGCCCCCCCTTAGCTACGGCCCTGTTTACCCGTCCCCGTTCATAGACCTTGGACAAAGTGGTCTCGGTTTTTGTCACAAGTGTCTACGGTGTCTAATGGTTATAAAAATCGTTCGAATTGTCATATAGCGGGTGGCGAGTCTACAACCGTAAATGCGAAAAAAAAATGAAAGCGTATGACGACAAATTCATTTCTGCGCCCGCCCTATACCTGGGCACCGCTGGCACTGTGTCCGTTTAGGGCACTGTGTAGCTACACTTACACTAATTTTCCTAACTTTTTTGTAATAGTTTTAGGCTAGGTTTGTTTAATTTTCATTACCGTACAAGTGCATAATGTGCGTTGTTGATGCTAAAAACGGTGCAGTAGTGCAAGGAAGATAAATATCTTTTTATTAATCGACCCGGTCTCTCTCAAAGCTAAGTGAGTAAACCTCACACGAACCGAACATTCATACTAATATTGTAAATGCGAAAGTAACTCTGTCTGTCTGTCTGTTCCCTCTTCACGCTTATATGTAGCGTAGCTTTTATGTATGTATGTTAAATGCAGCTTTACCGATTAAGGTAAAAGTTAGCGTGGAGATAGTAAGTTTGGGTCCCGAGAAAGGACATAGGCTACTTAAAAACGTCAAGTGTGTCTATAATTATGAAGTTGCCGTTGAAATCCTACACCGATAACCGAATTTGGGGCGGATGGAACCGCGAACAAAAGCTAGTTTCCTATATAAATAATATTATTTGTTTTAGGTTGGTATTGTTGGAAGAACTGGGGCCGGCAAATCTTCGTTAATATCAGCATTATTCCGATTAACTGACATAAAAGGGAGCATTAAAATAGATGGCATAGACACAGGAGGAGTTGGCAAACAGGTAATATTTTCCTGGACATGTCACGCAGCTTCATCTGGTACCAAACTAAGCAAAGCTTTTATTGGGTACCAGACAAAGGATAAAAACACTTTTACTCGTATACTATACATATTCTTGTAAACACTCAGACTCAAACTCGCACCCTATTCTCAGCAGACAGCCTCTCTACCAACTGAGTCACGAGGTAACAAACACAGAACACATAAAATAACAACTAACCGAAATTATCTAATATGTGGTATTGTTACAAACAGGAAATGCGATCAAAACTGTCAATAATTCCACAAGAGCCGGTCCTGTTCTCTGCCACCGTACGGTACAATCTAGATCCATTTGGTTCCTACAGTGATGACGAAATTTGGAGAGCACTAGAACAGGTGAGGTTGAAATTTGTCACAAAATTATTTTACTTTCATAAAATGAATTACTTACCTACTTCAGAGAAAATTAATTTTATCATCACACTTGTAAACCGTGCATATGTCATTCATTACGTGCAGGCAAGGTCTTTTTAGGGTTCCGTAGTCAACAAGGAACCCTTTGAGCTTTTTGTTTTTGTTTGTAATTGTAACGGTACGGAACCCCCGGTGCGTGAGTCCGACTCACATTTGGTGGGTTTTCTTTGTAAATTTTACTTTTCTCATAACAAAGCGCGTGTTCATAGAACTCGTGGGCGGTAATAACGTGCCTTTTCTATCAAGTATGTATAAAAGCTATCTGTTCAAAAAAGGAAATACGCGCACACTATAATCGAGCTTTGTAATTCATAAATTTTCTAGATAGCGCCATCTTCAAACGACTCGAGTTTGTAATTTCGAACTGCCCGTGTTACACACATTGTTTTTCATCACATTTGCGAGTAAATGAATAAAAATATAAGGTAAAAAAATCTATAAAGTCACCAAAACACAATTGAAATGGCGGGAATGGAAGTAGAGAAAACTATGCATCCGCCATATGTTGAGAATTTATGTATTCAAAAGTTTTGTTTGAAGTTAAAACTTATAATTGCTTATTGTAGTGTGTGCGTAGTTCGTGTTTAAAACAATGACTACTAACATGCCTGATAGAATAGGCGCGTTATTACCACCCGTGGTCTCTATGAACGCAGTTTGCTTCTTAGTGAAAATATTTTTTACAAAGAAAAAGCCCGTGGGAATAATTAAGGTCTTAGTATCCGCTTTACCTGCAGATAATGACATTGTTACCGTGTAAGTTGCTTCCATAAATTACGTTAGGCGTTTAATGGGGGGGGGGAGGCGGTCGAGCATAATCTCACCCAATCTTACGAGGTGGAGAGGGGAGGTTTCGCTACATATCTCGTAATTTTTTTTCGCAAAAGACTGTGTAGAATTGCGAGAAAACTGTGTTAAATATCGCCAAATCCTACACAATAACAATTATCTCAGCTATGCTAACGACACAAAGTAGCAAATTATGTTTTTTTTTTTATTAAGTATTTACACTAAAGATACGCATTTTAAAAAATCACACATGAGATTAGGGTAGGGAAGGAGGGGTTCGAGCAAAATCAACTCACGTAATTTATGAACGCCCCCTAACTATGATTAAAATTAATTTTTATTTAACCATAATCAACCCTGGATGAGTGTCGCATTCTTACTTATAATTCACTTCTCTACTTGTACTATGATGTTGCTGCCACGTCAAAATTGTTATATTCTTCAGGTCGAGCTTAAAGATGCAATACCAGCACTAGACTTCAAAGTGTCAGAAGGTGGCAGCAACTTTTCCGTTGGACAGAGACAATTGGTCTGCTTAGCTCGAGCTGTCCTACGCTCAAACAAAATCCTTATAATGGATGAAGCTACAGCTAACGTCGATCCACAGTAAGTATACCTACTTTAATAGAAGGCAAGTCCATCAGGGACCTTACTGGGAACAGTCCCGAGCTATAGTTCGTCCACGTGGAATTCGGTCACTGCTATTCCTGTGGGAAATTTTTCTTTTTCTTTTCTCCGTCTCTTTAGCTGTATATGGCTTAATTTTAGCTCAATAAGGTCTGTTGCGACACGTTATATGTATAAGCAATAACCAACGAACCAACAAACAGACGTTCACAAATATAAATTTATATTTGTAAATGAGTTGCGATTAGCTTGTTTCCCGTTGTGTTACCCGCGTGATTAAGTGATTTTAATGGAGAAGGTTTTTTGCTGAAGGTACATTTTGCTACTAGAGGGCGCTGCAACTTTAAAGGAATAACAACTGCTATTAATATAATAACCAGCTAGTATATTTAAAAATGGAAATACGATCTTTATATGTAACAAAAAAGTAATATATTACCTAATAGAATAAAATGTATTAGTAGATACCTACATTGTAAAATTTAAATAATAAAAAATATTTCGTAATTTCAGAACCGATGCCCTTATACAGAAGACGATACGACAGGAGTTTACATCATGTACAGTACTCACCATTGCTCATCGTTTGAACACAATCATGGACTCGGACAGAGTGCTTGTCATGGATCAGGGACAAGCCATAGAATTTGACTATCCATACAAACTGCTGTTGAATCCCAACAGTAAATTCAGTTTCATGGTTCGAGAAACTGGCGAAAGCACTGCGCAAGCCCTCTGTGAGATAGCCAAGACCAAATATTTCAGTGACCATCCAGGAGATAATGTTTAACTTATTATTAATTAGTAATTAAAGATTAACTCATAGCCGTATATAGGTGTAATTAAAATAACAATAAAACATTTATTACAATTTTTTTAATATATTTATTACAAAAAAGAAGGAGCGAAAGTGCAGGTAAATTCGATTTGACACAAATCGTAAAATACGTTAAATTTTAGGAACTGTCTTTACCAAATACTATACTTTTTTTGCTCAAGCAGTCGTTACATCATTAAGTAGGTGCTGTTCCACCGAGTTTCGACATCTTGAAAAAGCGCAGCCGGGACTTCAACCAATCACAATTCAGCTCTCTCATGCACTTACAGCAATCGACTTCGCGCTGCGGCGCGTGGCCACGCGCGGTAAAATTTGAAAGCCGATCCGAACAAAGTTACAATCTCGGTCCTGACCGAGAAAATCGGCAATAATTAGCCGAGAACCGAGACCGAGACCGAGATCTCGGTCGAGCCTTAACACATACCACTTTAGTCCGGCGTCAGGCTCAACTTCTGTGAGACGCCTAAAATGGGCCTTCAGGGCAGACTTTCCATATGCACCTAGTGTCTAGTCCCAAGCAAAAAATACGGCCTTCGCCACAATCTTCGTCCTTTCTAGAGAATTTCATTTAGTCCAAGCGGTGGCCGCAACAAAAGCTGACAATTTCAGGTTCTGATTAGGCAATCCGGGCGGGTCTTTAGTGTCATAATCACCCTAGCTTTTCTGAAAATTTTAATCTTTTAGAAATTATTAGCTTTTTTGACCCATTGCACCAAAAAACACTATGTAATTAAAAGAGCAAGGCAAGCAAATGTTTAAAAGGAAAGAAAACCCAATTTACTATGGTTTCACAATTATTTAAGGCCTATTTCCATCTTCCATATTGATCTGAAGGTAACACACTTTAACAACTAAAAACATTTCATGCTTCGAACGCACTGCTCTTACCCATTCCGTTAAAGGAGACTACAGTGTCACACCTAGTAAAAGCATGGAAAAC
The DNA here is from genome assembly GCA_946406115.1 of Apoda limacodes. NCBI lineage: Eukaryota > Metazoa > Arthropoda > Insecta > Lepidoptera > Limacodidae > Apoda > Apoda limacodes. Next base: position 17,051,476 of record OX291546.1, read on the forward strand.
AGGCAAAACTTCCATTATTTAAGGCCCTGAGGAAAAAAAGTAGTGTAGTTAGTGTAACAAAAGAAATTAAGTTGAGAGTTAAGTTGCAGCATGATTTAAAAGCAAAACGCCCAAACCTCGGCGGATGCCATAGAGTGGCATGCGATGAAATTGTAATTTTTTCCCGTTCCCACATAGTCGACATAATCTAAGAAAAAACTTTTTCGACTTTCTGTCAACACGGTGTCAAAAATTGGACTTACCTAGTGATGAAGAAATATATATAACGAAAAAAACGATGGTAGTGAAAATAGTTGATTTCACACCCCGAAATTGTATTGAACCTTTTAGTCTGGGGGATTTGTCTCCCTGTGTATTTTACCGCTTGTCATGTACATTTACGCTATATGAAATTAATTTACAGCGTAGTTTCAAAACTTCTGACCAACGCTTAGGTAGTAAAATAAGCATCCTGTTTTAGTTTTAATTAAAGTCAACACCCAATAAGGCGTTCTGTCAAGAAAGGAGTGATAATAAATTTATTCTGATACTCGTAAATTCTTAAAAGGGTCGGCATAAAGTGAGAGATACCCTTATTGTTAAAGCAACGGTAACCGCACTAAACCTGACTCAAAATCTATTTGCAAATCTTGTAAACGTAACCTAACTTTACTTAATGTTCAATTTTTTCTGGTAATTTAATCATAAATCTTTAAAATACTTACATGATTACCTTTATTGTCACATTCTTTATCTGGTTTTCAAATCACGACACTGATTAAACCTAAAATCTACAAAATTCCAAATTTACGATGAGTAATATTATACGTAATTATGTATATGTTGCATAGACTAACAAAGCGAAAGACGCGCGTCAAGGTAATTTTTGTTTACCCAAATTGCAAATAGATTTTGAGTCAGGTATAGGTGTATTATGCGGGTAGGTAGGTCCGATTGCAGTTCTGCTAACCGTGCGCGTACAAAATCAATTTTTAAAAATGACGCACGGCGATTCGACGTAGGTTATCTTTCTAGGGTTCCTATTTACTGGCCTCCTTTTCTAACTCTAGCATTATAACCACGACTTTAAGCAAACAGCAAAAAGTGCATGTTAGATATTGTAAAATAAGAAAAAAGGCACTAAAAACTTGTAAACTTGTATGTATCTATATGTAAATTCTACCAAAAAAAATGGTATAAAGGCTCCACCTTTACACAATGTTGCCTATATTTTAAGCCTTAAAAATTCCACAGATATAAAATAAAACTGCAAGTTATTAAGAACAGATGTTATAATCTGGTGTTATTGACTCCTATAATTTTTCTATGTCTTAACATCCCACAGTATTACATACATTTAATAAGAACATTTCTTGTAAAAAAAAAAAGGATAGGGAATGAGAAAAATGGTTTTCTTTACATTGAATGTTTAAAATGGTTTATTTATTAATATAGAAATTACCAGACTACCTCATAGTTAATTTTAACAAAGCTAGTCATATTTACTGCAATAAATATTTTTTTCAAATATTTCGACAAAAAAATATGTCACAAGATTATTAGAGTGAGGCCATCATATCAACTACCTATCTTTTAATTCAAAAGCTATAAATCTACTTGAGAACTTTAATCCTTGGTAATTACCATTGTACCAACAAAACAAATAATAAATTGAAAAAATACAGGGGTTTAAAAAGTAATCTACTGTATAACAAATAATTAAAGTGTGGAAAACTTTACATTCTTATAATTTTTTGCATTACAAACTGGCCTCTTCATTTGGGGACACAAGTTTTTTGGCACTCTTCACATTGTTATGTCAATCAATTACTCGTCAAAAAACTAACATTCTTTAGGAGTAAGAAGTACAAGAACAAAATTATTGTCTACTGTGAAAAACCAATAGATAGAATTATACATCTCTATTTATTTTATTCACATAATAAATAATATATAAAATAAAACACTCCAAGATGACATTAAAATTGTACCCCAAGGGCAATTAGTTTTTTAACAGGAAATTAACTATGCTTCATGAAATTAGTAAACAGGTAGTAGTAGTAGTAGTGAAATAATGTACATTTAACAATACTAAATATATTCTAGAAGCATATGAATAAAAAAATGTTATTACTTCAATAATACAACATTTTCATTTGCATTACAAACATATGTACATACAAATGTGGGTCTGAAATGGCATTTTTGACGATGGCAATAACAAAATTCACAAAAATTAGCTTAGACAAATGCTTGACAGATTCGTCACAAACATTACTAAAATTTAGATTTTTAGTTACTAATGGACTGAACAAATGGATTAGTTAATTAATGAATTCAACAAAAAAAAAATAGTGTGGTTTTCATCCCAAAATGAACTACCTCTAAATAGTTTCCTAATGCTAGAATTGCAGCAGTCTTCTCCAAATATTCGTGTTTAAAACAAATAAAAAGTTATTTTACCCATGTCCTCACTCTGTAAGCCATTTTTACCAACCAGCAACCCATGTCCGCCCAGACTTTGTATGCAACTATATCATAAGACCTAAATGTTATACATCAACAATTATGTACCACCTTTGCACAATATTTATTTATTATATTGATAAATATCAAATAACTAGACCGAACATTAGCTACGCCTATTTTCCTTGCAACCCCAACCCAAAATGAAAAGTGTTCAAACTGGATTCTCACTAGTTAGGCATTTGTAAATAAAACAAATTAAGTACCAAGATAATTAATTAACTAACACAGAGAGCTATGTCGGTAGCTTCACTGTTGTATTGTATCAGTTATACAGGTTATATCAAAGTTTTTGCAGATAATCCATATAGAAAAGAGAGTAAATATTCCTAAAGAACATTTGAAAAGAAATGCCTCAGTGCTATATTTACATCCAACCTCAACTTCCTATTACTAAAATTTTATTATGTATGCCATAACAAAATTTAAAACCTTTGTACAAAATACTAAGCTATCTCATTTTTCTCGTATAAAAGCACAAAATTCACTCCACAATTTTATTTAATGAATTTAAATATGCTAATTTTTTACATTAACTGCATGTGATATTTATGCATTTAGAAAACTATAAAGGGCATGCCCCTTATATTAAACACAAATCAAATTTAAAAACGGTCAGCAGTGTAATAATTTTGCTTTAGAAAGGGTTTATAGAATATTTACATCACACAAAGTCACTGAAATAAGCTTTAATAGTCAGATTAATGCAAACTTAAGACTTTTTACTCTTTTTAGAGAAAAACTTCTTATATAACTGTACACACTTCCAACAGTTATATTTTAGAATAATAAAACTTACATAGTGCCTAACAGAACAACCACTATACAAAGACAGCATAATGAAAAGTAGTAGTAAACTAGTTTTTTTTTAATGGAAATTTAAACACCCAAAAATAAAAATCCCTGATCTGAATGATTTGCATACAATTGAATTCAAGCACATTCACATGCCAAAACATAGTTTTAGTTTGCTGGATGTTCTGAGTTGTGAGACATTAATTACAGCTGATGTTTTTCATCTTCACCTAACTTCATTTAACCACTCAAACGTCCGGGCGACTATAGTAGCCTAAAACTTTTTGGCGTCAAGTGTTAGGGCGACTATGGCAGCCTCGCTGACTTGTTTCTGTTTTATAGATAATGGTCTGTCAACATTCTTTGGAGCTTCTTAAAATTGATACTAGATGGTTTTGTATTAAAAGACGAGTCTATTGGTAGGTAAAACAGTCTAACAAGCCAAAACAAACATTAAAAAAAATTGTTTGAAGTCAGTGTGAAATAAAATTTCACATTTTTGTGTGCACCGTGTTTACATTTTAGTTATTATCTCAATGTATTAGTGTAAAATAATAAAAAAAACCTCAGAATATTCAAAGTGATTATATGTGGGCCTCAAAAAAAACCATATTTAGTGTAGTCTAACTATAAATAGATTATATTGACAAACTAAGTAGAACAAATATTTTACACAAATTGAACCCTAATTCTTTTTAACCTATTTTTAAAGTACTTTGGATTACTAGTTGTACTTTAATTGTCACATATATGATTGTGTATAGTTTTGGCTACACAGAGGTATTTTTTGTTTTAATAAAGCCGTAGTAGTTTGCTAGATAATACGCTTTATATTGGAAAAGGCAGCCGTTCAGTGAAAAAAAAATCAATCGCATGGGTGGACGTTCAGCGCACTAATGGCCGGACATTTGAGTGGTTAATACATTTCCTACACTAATCCTATTTTCTTGTTAATATGCAATGTTATCAAAAATGGGGTCCTGTCTGGGCTGTTTACAGAAACTCAATGTGGGTTGGCACGGGTTGCATAGACAGGATGATAGCAAATTTATTTTTCTACATGGTAGAGAGTGTATGAAATACTAAACCAATCAGGGTGAATGGTCCAACACAGCCCTGGATACGGAAAAAATCAGTATTATTTGGGTATCTAAAATATTCAACACAGGATTATTAATGCAATGAGTTTCGTAATCATTAGATAATTTTAGAAATTATTGTCATTTCAATGTCTCACTTGCAGTTAATGTAAAGATTTACTTTAAATGTAATTAACAGCTAAAATATATAAGATTCATTACTCTAAATCTGGAAGATCTTCTTCCTCTGCAGAGCTACTATCATCTTTTTCAATATCGTCTCCAAAATCACCAATTTTACTAGAGAACATATCATTCATGTCATCCAAATCATCTCCACTTTCATCCTCATCTTGCCAGCGTTCAAAATCAACTTTAAGCCAGTGATGTTTAATCTTATCGCTCGTTAATGAGGGCCAGAAAGGTTGGTCAGTCTTTTCCTTTGATAATATAACCTCTATATAACGCCCTTTATTAATTTGAGAACTTTTTTCAGGATCTACTTCTGCATAAAGTGGTATTTCTACCTCGTGTAGTTTTTGATCTGGTGCACATACTCCCTTAAATGTAACCAAACTCTTCTCAATTTTTATTTCGGGCTTCTCACATTCAACATTGAATGTCAAAAATACACGAGCACTTCTCTGAGCCCATGACACAGGTGGCGGAGTTGGAATTACACCCGATGTCATTGTTATACGGTCTGTAAATAAAACAAATTATATTCCAAATCTGACAAATTCATGTACCTGTGTAATTATAATTTCAATTTAGCACCTACAAAATTTCACACACCGGCAATATGAATAACGATTATTTTTTGTTTGGTTTATTTTTTCCTATTTAGGAAAGGCAAAGAATTCTCCCATCCAACCAAGTTCGTGGGTGCGTTTAGTTCACTGCTGCAATGCGTGTAATGTCATAATCCTGCCAAGTTAAAAAGACATAAATTCTGTATAACACAGTACAGATCTTGGTTATTCTCTTTGGTAGGGTAACCGCATTATGTACATTATGTCGGTCAACAAAACGCCACTTTAATCTATTCTACGTCTCTAATAATACGCCCACGGATATTTTAAATGACTTTAATTGTGAATAATAATGAGTTTCAGCAGATTTTACGAAGATCTGTGAAGAATTATGCATCGAAGACTTATTGAGGATGAAATGAAAACCTTCCAGAGCTTCTGATGAAGCCTGAACAAATGAAAAAAAAAAAAAATATGGGCCATTTTCTGTCTATTGATTACTCGTCGTGTTGTACTACCTACATTATCTTTTAATTTGTGCTGCCTACCACAATACCAACGTGCAAGGGCTTTTAACGTAAAGCTTTGTTCATCACCTCAAGTTTACGTGAAATTTTTGTTTGTTATTACCAAGATGCAGAGGGGATATGGCTATGGATACGACGATGACGATGATGTATGGATGGATGGACCAAATTATCCGCCAATGGACAATAACTATGATAATTTTGGAGGTCCACGAAAAGGCTTTGGTGATTACAGGTTGGTTACATGACAGATAACCATTTAGGTTGGTCAAAGTAACTTCAAGAGGTTGCATGTACGTTTGCCAACCGTCCTGTTCCGCGAGGGCCGGTCGGCGTTAAGAGCCGTACAGAATGCATCCTGTAGGTGTGTCTGGCTTCCGTTCGATTTTTAAGCCAGGTGTTAGTGTTCCATCACTTACTTGTTTGGAATTAACCCCAGATGACAACACTAAATCATTTAAAAACTAGAATAATTTTCCTCAGAAACCCCTTTTGTACACCCCAAACAGACACCAGTGAACACTGTCACCACCAATCTCAAGCAGGCTCCATAGTGTTACAAATATCAAAATGACATTTGCTTGTGTGAAATGACATTTCCAACACTGGTTACCTTTTAGATTTTCGCAGATGGATAACTTAATTTTGACCAGTTTAAGTTTGAGTTGCGCATAATCTGCATTAATTGAGAAAAGGATGGATAACCTTGTCATTAAACTAGTTTGAGAACTCAACAGTTATTTACTCACTTCAATTAATCAAAATATATTACAAGGTTATCAATGCTGAGGTTGGCAGGTGCTTACACATGCTTTTTTTCATAATGGTTGCATCACATTCGAAATGTGCGCAGGATTTAATTGTTCAGGCTTTGGGACTTATTGCTGTTTAGCTCTTGTATGTCTTAAATTTAGAGCAAAGGACCAGGGCCTTGGTACAGATAGCAAGTAATATGTATGTGCACTCCACTTGTGCAAGTTATATGCATCATTTAAATCATTTTGTAAGGTTGCGCAAGGATCCAGTGACAGGTTGTGTTTAGAATATAGCAGCATAAATAAAGGGGATTTTCATGATGTGATATTTCATAGTATAATTTTAGCTTAGTTTCATTTTGGTAGTTCTACATTGGGCTTAATTACACATTGTGGCCCGTGGAAGTAAAGGTTTCATTAGGTGATTCATATTTACATTTTTGTTTCTTGAATCCTGAATTTATTAATGTATTACTCAAGAAAATTTGTTTAAAATATGTATTTTTGGTGAATTTCAGGAATGACCTTTATAATAATGCATATGGTGATTATAGAGGAGGGTATGGTCCTGGTGGTGGATTTGGACCACCACCACCATTATTTGGCCCCCGGTCCAATTTTTCTGGACCTTCACCTGGTCCTTCAGGTCCACCTTGTCCTCCAGGTCCACAATTTGTGCTTGGAAGAGGATTTGGTCCTGATGGACCTCCTATGCGTAGAACTGCCATGGATGAGAGAGTTATAAAGTACCTAATTCGTAAGTTTAATATTAACCCAGTACTACTATTACTAGTGTTTCTGTAACTCAGAATTTATTCTGTCTCTGGGCTTGCAATTTTGTTTTTAAATAATTCATAAATGTACCTCACTGTTATTGAAATATTAATGTCCATAAATCATATTTACACTCATTCACTCATCAAAAATCTGATCTGAATCTACAATTTGGTATTTGACTTATATAACATAAACCATCAGCAATCAAAACATATATTTAAAAAAACAATCATTTTATAATACATTGTAGGTATATCTTGGCACTAATTTAGATCTCAATTGTTTTATTGCCAAATCTGGGATAAACCTTTCTCACATTTATGTTTTGTTGGGATATAATCTGTCACAAATTTACTAGTAGTAGCAGTACAACTACTACTCATTTAAAATTTTCATTTATTCATCGGAGTAAAATATATTCACAAATATTCTAATTCTTTTTCAGGCTGTGGTGTTGCTAAAGAGCACTTGAAGAACCTCCCTAGGGATCTCTTACAGCTGATTGAGCCTGAGCACTGTGGCCTGTGCGCTCAAAGCTTTGATTCCTTTGTAATGTGTAAGTACATACAGAATTATGAAAACTGCACATTTACTGCAGCTGCTGCTCTGTACCAAAATGGTAGAAAATAACCCTTCTGATGATACTTCAATAGACTATTCCACCAATTTTTTTAAATTTTTTGTGCTGAAAGAGTTTAAAACTCAAATTTTGATGCAAGTTTATTGTCATATGATAAAAACTTTTTTAATGTGCTGACAAAAATTCTAAGTTCCATGTGAAGCATAGCAAAGTGACATAACTGTGTGCTGTAACACTGCAAACTTCTATAAGCATACACACTAGTCTGCTGAACTGAGTTAGTTAAAATGTATCTGTTTAAGCAGTGGTTTATTACAGTGTATATGTATGTCTGTATACAATATAAAAACTAAACAATATCTAAAAGGGAATGAATTAATATAATTAGGGCTAAATTTGAACTCTTAAAGATTAAAACTTTTATTTTCTCTTATGTTTTCTGTAACACGGCAATCTGTGGGTATCGTAATGAGCTATTACTTTGTCTGATTTTATTCTGACGTTAATCCAGTGAGAAAAGTAGGATTTTTCATTCACAGGTGGTCATTAAATCTGTTTTTCAGAGTGGGTATACTGAATCTCTTGAGCCAAGTGTGGGTTAGACTTCCAGTGTCTTGAGGCTGTGATGCAATTGTGTTCATGTGGTTTGACAATCTAATCCAGTATCTTTCACCATACAAAGCAATTTCTTGTTTGATTGTATTCATCTTCAAATCTATATATATATTGTTTCCAATGAGATATGGTATGTTCAGCATAGTCCTCATCGTCTTATTTTAGAATCTTCAAATCAAATTCAAATTATATTTATATTTTATTTTGCTATTACTTGCAGTTTCCCACAGCTACATTCCATACATCCATATAGGATTGGAGATGACTTTATATGACATTATTTTAATTTTTTTTAATGAGAATGAAAAATTTACTGAAATAGCCATTTTCAGTTGCACACTATATTCGCTACAGAAATTATTTATACGTTAAGGTTAAGATATAGGCTAAAACTTGTAAATACGCCATTTTGTGCAAATTTATGGTATCTAAATGGTTATTTTGTATCTATCTCTTTTGTGATGGCCGTCTCACACTTTGTTTATCTCAGTCTCCACTTTAGTACTTTCATTCCCATGTCATCAGTTCTAAGACTAATGAGGTTTGCCCTTTGCGACTTCAGCTTTCTATTCCTTTGATATCTGTTAGTACTCTAGTTTATACTTATTTCCTTATTTCTGAACAGAGGCGGCTTGTGACAATTTTTAATGGGTGTTAACTAAAAAACAAAAAAAAAGAGGAATTGCCTAAATTAGTATGCTATATATAACTAAAATTCATTCGCATAGGTATTTAGATTTACAAACGCGCGTCGCGCGTGTATGCTTTCGTGTCACATTTTGTGACCCTTTGTCTTTATTTCAAACTGAGTTACTAAAATCTTTTAGCACTTTTTAATCACATCACAATAATCACATTTTATTTTGCTATAGTTACTTAGTAGACAATAAAGAAACTGTTTATGTAGGTTTGTACTTATTTAATTTGAGAATCAAAAACTGGCACACGGACTAAAACATTTGTTGTGAAAGGTAAGAGCGACAACAGCGCGCCCCGCCCCTGTCGGACTGAAGGGCCCGCCGCGGGGGTCAAGCTGGCAACGGCTAGGAGCGGCGCTCCATATTTTGCTAATTTTTCATACAGAATCTCCTGTTTCACGTGTGAGACTGTTTCGAACTTTCTCTTTCACACTCGTGGATTTAACCTTTAAGTCTCTGTACTGAAATTCGTTTCATAGGAGTGCAATTGCTAGCTCTCCACTTAGTGACACAGTCTCGTCAGTGTAATTCCATTCTAAATCTATAGTTAACTGTGTGTGTGCAGAATGTTTTAGTGAAATGCTATTTTAACATAAAGAATAATAGAAGCATAATAATTATTTTAAGTAAAATATAAAACATATTATTTCTTAAGTAGATAATTATTTGTGGGAGTGCGCTGCACCAGCGCTCCTTTGGACGAGGGGCCTCTGTTTCTGAATATGTCACGTAAACGTCCATTCCATATCCTGCAGTTTATGAAAGAATTATATATAACTGTACAATTAACTTTTAACGTTTTTAATTATTAACACAAGGTGACTTCGATATTATATTACACATCTTCTTTAAACATTTCGACACTTAAAACGCGTTATCGCAAAAATCGTATGAATCCATAAAATGCCAGTCAATATCATTTAAACGGTCAGCTAATTAAAGAAGTTTTGGACTGCTCTACAATATATTGTGTTAACATACAAAGTGAAGTGCTGCTTCTAGTGGTCAGAAAAAATAGCTGAATTAATCAGCAAGTAATGTGTTATTGGGCAGCCCATTTGTATGTCAGGAAATTTGATATATCTCCAGCAATATTAGTCATAGCAGCAAATCGTCATTCAGGATTTATCAAATTTTGGCAAGCTGTAAAATCAATTTGGATTTGCCAGTCATGCAAAAAGTGCCAAGTTACATATTAAGAGTTTTGCATAAATCCATTCAATATGAATTTAACAAAAGCTGGTTATTTAATGATTCGCTGGAATTTCATGAATGTATTGTTTGCGACTATGGTTAATAGTGATATTGTTATTGATAATAACGCATTTTGTGATGTTTAAAAAATAATTTATTTAGCAATAAGCGCGATACAAGTACATACTAAATACAATACTACTCTACTAATACTAAATAGATATTCTTTTTTTGCGCCAAGTCAAAAAGGACCTCAAGTAGTTGTACTTAGTGCTTGTATGAAAACAATTTAGGTCAGATTAAATTATTTAACATATTTTTTTTATCACTCTCGTAAACTGTGTCATTATGTGCAGGTAAAACGGGTGCTAAGACCTTTAAACCTATTACTCTCACGGGTGTTTTCTTTCATAGTTTCATAGAACCCACAGTCAGTCGCTCTTAAGTTTAGGCGACGCCGTCATTCTTGCCGGCGACCTAAATTGCAAGCATCGCCGCTGGAACTCTTCTGTAACTTTACAAAGAGGCAGACTCCTCGACGATTTAGTTGACAGACTAAACTTTGACATCATCGCTCCCATGACGCCCACTTACTTTCCCCACAATACTCGGAATAACCCCGACGTACTCGACATAGCACTTCAAAAGAATGTAAGGCTAAGCTTTCGCTCTATAGAGGTGCTTGACGAACTTGACTCGGACCACCGCCCTGTTGTCCTCCGATTAGGTTTCCCTTCGGACTCTCCTCCCGACACTAGAACCGTGACGGACTGGGATAAATTTGGGCGATTGCTCGAAAATCCCAGCTCGCCACATCTAGACCGCGTTCCCAACGTAATCTCTTCCGCGACCGATCTTAACGTAGCTATCGACTCACTCACTAGCCACCTGACCGCCACCGTTGGCAAGTGCTCACGACAGGTGCCGGTTGGTGATTATCACCACCTAATCCTGCCTCAGCACATCAGGTCGCTAATGACTGAGCGTAACGCGGCCCGCCGCGCTCGCGATCGCGCTCCCACTATCGATAATAAAGCTCGCTTCAACGACTTACACCGCCGTGTAAGAACTGCTGTAGCTGAGCTTCGCGCCCAACGTTTCGGTGATCTTATGGAGAACATTTCTCCTTCTCACCAAGCTTATTGGCACTTAGCCAGAGCTCTAAAGTCCGAAACCGCAAACTCTCTCCCTCCGTTATCTCGTCCCAACAACGTTCCCGCGTTCAATGACGACGAAAAAGCGGATTGCCTAGCGTCTAGCCTCCAAGCCCAATGTGCCTTAAGCACACAGCCCTTTGATCCCGACCACGTGCGCGAGGTAGACGGCGAAGTGGAGCGCAGAACTTCTCTGCCTCCTCAAGACCCCCTGCCCCCTGTCACTGTCGACGAAGTCGTACAGGTCATCAAAGACCTACGCCCCCGTAAGTCCCCCGGTGCGGACGGTATCTCTAACGATATCCTAAAGCGCCTCACTCTGCCCCTTGTCTGCCTCCTAGTAGCGATCTTTAACGCTGCTATGGAACATTGCATCTTTCCATCTCAATGGAAAGATGCAATTGTTATAGGCATCCATAAGCCAGGTAAAGCTCGTACCGAGCCGTCCTCCTATCGCCCCATAAGTTTACTAAAGGCCCTTGGTAAACTCTATGAACGCCTCCTTCTCGCCCGCCTACGGAACGCTATAGTCTCCAGAGGCATTTTAATAGACCAGCAGTTCGGCTTCCGCGCCAAACACTCATGCGTCCATCAAGTCCTCCGCATAACGGAACATATTCTCACTGGCTTTCAGCCAGCGTTAGGTAAGACCCGTCACACAGGCGCTGTCTTCTTCGATGTAGCGAAAGCTTTCGTCAAAGTCTGGCACAACGGTTTAATTTTTAAACTGTACAACTTTCAGTTGCCAGATCGTCTCGTGCTCATCATACGAGACTATTTGTCGAATCGTAGCTTTCGCTACAAAGTCGAAGGCACTCTCTCTTCCCCCCGTCCCATAGAAGCAGGAGTCCCGCAAGGGTCCGTGCTCGCCCCCATCTTGTACCTTCTGTACACTAACGACATCCCTAAAACGATAGGTACCAACCTAGCCCTCTTTGCGGACGATACCGCTATCTACACCACAGATAGGCAAGTGAGTCGAATCACTGAGAGACTCCAACCCGCTATCACCGCCCTAGGCGAGTGGTTTCGGAAATGGAGAATCGAGGTGAATCCCGACAAAAGCTCTGCCGTTCTTTTTACCCTAGGCCGCCCTCCGCGGCCTTCTCCCCTTTCTCTTTTCGGTCGTGCCATTCCCTGGCAAAATAAGACCAAATATCTCGGTGTGACCATGGACAGTCGTTTGAACTTCCAAGCTCACACCAAAATAGTCAGAGACCGAGCCGCTTTTGTCCTCGGCCGTCTCTATCCCATGATAGGCAAGTATAGTAAGATGTCGCTTAGAAATAAGCTAAATCTTTACACAACTTGTATCCGCCCCATACTAGCTTATGCTAGCGTAGTCTTTGCGCTGTCCAAGCGCAATCTCCACAAACTCCAGACCCTCCAAAACCGCTTTCTCAGAGCGGCCACTGGAGCCTCTTGGTACGTTCGCAATGCGGACCTACACAGAGACTTCGAACTTCCCACGATTCCCCAATATTTTAAAGACTTGGCAGTCCGCTTTTTCGAGCGTACGCAAAATCATCCGAATCGTTTAATTGTGCAATCCACAACGTATCGTCCCCCCGATCGACCCGGTCACGGTCGTAAAACTATTGTTAGGCGGCCTCGGCACGTACTAACGTCCCCAGATGACGATCTCGCTGTCCGGATAGCGAGATTAGTCTCTACGACCTCCCCGAATAGGGCCTCCCTCCAAACACGACGCCGACGTCCCCGGGTTCGTCGGCGCCCACAAGGATACACTAGGTATCAAAGAGTGCCGGGGCGCTTCTCGCCCCCACTCAATCGCAACCGCACCCGCGTAACGGGGAACTCCCCTCCTGGCGGTGACTCACCTTCGGGTTCGAGACTCACGCCGGTCGAAGGGACGCCCCCGAGAGCGACAACCCAAGCCGAGGCTTCCCCCGCGGGAAGCCCTTGAGCGTTGGGCGCTATATGGGCTGAGGCTCCTTCAGAGTCTCGCCCCAAAAGTCCGGTGAAGCAGTAATGGCTGCAACAGCCAACTGCATAGTCAGCTCAGAAAAAAAAAAAAAAGGGTGGTAATGACGTGCCTTTTCTATCAAATAAGTATAAGAGCTATCCTGTTGTTCTAAATATATTTTATGTGTTTATTTGTTGTGTAGTGTGTTTCAACTTCAGACAAAAAAATGTACTTATTTGTACTAACATAGAATCATACATTTAAAAAAAAATTGGAATTTTACTACACTTTTTTAGGATAACTACTTGCTATCAATAATTGCAGATTCTGTTTTATAGGTATATTCAAAAAAACCCGACGATATTAAATCCGGTATTAGTATTCCAGCAATGAAGTGTAGTCACTTTTTTGCGACATCTTTTATTAGTTTACTTAGGTTTATATTGTCACATTGTTACCTTCGTCCCAACCAAACAATCTACGTCTACCAACCCCTAAATCATCTTTTTTTTTCCAGCTCGAATGCATTATATCTCCCGAAACCATCTCAAGAACCAAAAAAAATGGCTAAACCAGCAAGCGGAAACGGCCTATGGGTCTAGTCCGCGAGAGGTAAAAAGACAATTTGACAACGTAATGTTTCCATAGGTATTTTGCCGACTACTTTCGTTCACATAGATATTGTAATGTAAAAAACAAATGTTATTAAAATAGCGGGAAGTGTGCTATAATGTACCAAATTTCTTCTTATAACACTCTGATGTAATAAGAAGTACAACTGGACTTTAAAATAACATGGTCCTCTTAAAAAATCTGGTTACTTATAAGGCGTATATTATAGTACGGGTAATGACATGTACGAAGCAAGGATATTATTGAAACCTATATAATTATATTATATCTTAAACTTTATAATGATATTGATTTCTTAAACCAAAATCTTCGAGAATAAAGCCTGCGGCATAGGTATCTTATCAAATTGACTTCTTATAAACATATAAACTTAAGTATATATATAATAGTATGCTGTATATCTATTAGTTCACTTGTGTTGCTGTCTGCATCTATCTCAAATGCCGACAGTTAATGACAAGGGAAATTTATGTGAACACCGTTGTCAAAATAGAAACTTACATTGTTTCAAATTGTCTGACTTCACGTCGCCAATGACGTGAAGTATACGTTATACAAAATTCTTTACAACTATTATTCAATACCCTTAATAGAAAATGTAATTTTAAACATACATAAACTCTAACAAGTAGATTAGTGTATTTTAAGATTAATTAGTTAAATGTTGTACTGCAAGTATTTTTAAATTTTTTGTATGATTTTGATATATTTTTGTTGTATTATTTACTTTTTCAGATTCCTTTGAAATCTCGTGATTTGTATTGTGAATTGTGCGATGTGCACATAACTTCTAAAACCCATTCTGAGTCGCACTACGCTGGACGTCCTCATCGCTCGTAAGACTTTATATTTATATTATTTTATAATGTGTTAGTAACCCGGGTTACTGGAAATTTATTTGTACAACTGAAATTCCTGAGTGCACACTTGGCGCTTAAATGATTTTTAGTGCAGTTTGAATCACAAAAAAGATCCAATAAACACAAATTTTATACACGCGTTTTGTTTATATAAGTATGCAAAAATAAAGTTTATTTTAAAATAGTTAAATCTATTTTAAATACCACGAAACCCATAGTTAAATAAACAATATCAACTCAAGTTCTGTTTAATAACTTCCAGTGCCTGTAAATAAGGTAACAGAGTAGTATGTTTTTAAAATGTTAATATTCATAGCGAAAATGCAAAAAAGTTTTATATACAAGCGGAACTTATTCAGTCATTTTGTATACTCGATTAAAATCATGATCTACGCGCGTTTCACTTACGTACTTAAGCATAAAAGTATAGACTCGATGTAGCTATATGTAGCATTAAAAGTTGCCTAACTCAAGTCAGTAAAAATAAATGTGTGGTAAAAAAGTGGTTCCAAAATTATTACAACATTTTTAGCTACATTGCGGCTTTATAACGGCAGTCTAAACTCTTACGATTAAAAAGATAAGGAAACAAGCAATGTAATAATGATTTCCATCAAGTATGCAAAATTACTGATAAATTTTCACCTGGGCACAAACTTTTCTTTTCCATTATCACGATGAGTATTAACATATTAATTCCAACCTGTTACCTTATTAGCACCATGTTTCACACTAAGCTCTTCCTCTATCTTACTGATGATCTAAGTTTCTGTCCGGCTGAAGCATAAGAGTAGTAGGCAACTCAAATGCATCGACATTACCGATGATGACCAGCAGTGTTCTTTGCTGTCTCTGACGCCGTTATTACTACTATTTAATTTAATAGTTAATATGTATTAAATTAACTACATTGAATAAAATAAAATGTTTTTATTAAATTTACAGACTACAAAAACAATTTTGTACAGTTTTAATCTAGTAGGTACTTAATGCTTGATAAATACTATCCTTTTTTTTTTCATGTAGGATTGTAGAGGGTCGCAAGAATCCCAGAAACCCATTTTTACTGCAGGCAGGAATGGAGCATCGATTGTGAGTTAATCCTTTTATTACTGTTCAATTTAATTCATTATCATATTAATTTTACTCGACAAACTTGATCTTAACAAAAAGCACAAACAAACAATAACATCCATATTTCTTTCGCACTCTAATTGCTCTAGATCATGTCTAATGATATTTCTGGAATACAACGCAGCTAACGGGCAAATGAAATAGTATGATCTTGCTTAGTGATAATTCTACTGATAGCTACTGTACTTTGTGCACACACCAACCTATGCTTGTGTTGTGTCCTAATCACTGTGGCACTTGAACCTTTGGTTTTTGTATTTTAGGGAACAGCTTATACGCCGTGAAAAGAAGTTTCTCAAGCCAGTGGAAGAAGTAGAAGATCCTGAAGAGAAGAAAGTGGAGAGTAAGGCAGTGCAGCCGGAACTGTATTGTGAAATATGCAAGGTACATAATACAAGCGTTAACTACATATTTTACTCTCTTTTGTTTACTTGATAGGCATTCGATTTAGATTTCAAAGCCTTTATTACCAAAACCATATATAAACAAATATAAATTAAAAAAAAAGAAAATCACATGACATCACTTGCCGAATTCTCTTCTGGGTCAGTGTGTCTTACTTATAGTCCAAGATCCCAGAGCGATCTGACATAACTTATTTTCACATAGATGAAACCTAAGGTTCTCAGTAGCGTCTCATGTTCTTTAAATACCTGCGTGCTTGTGGAGCTACCCTTGTGACACCTGGGCAGGTACCAGGTAAGAAAGGTAACTAAAAATAAGAGTTACTTAACTTAAATTTAAATGGCTGAGTTTTATATATGTTTTGTAAAATATTATTCTAAAATAGTATTATAAGTGTCAGAGACACTTTCCACGGGCCAAAACTTTTGTCAGACGCTTTAAAGCTCCACAAAAAATAAAGATCACAGAGCGATCTGACATAACATATTTTCACATAGATGAAACCTTAGGTTCTCAGTAGCGTCTCATGTTCTTTGAATACCTGCGTGCTTGTGGAGCTCCCCTTGTGACACCTGGGCAGGTACCAGGTAAGAAAGGTAACTAAAAATAAGAGATAGATAGATAGATGTATTCTTTATTGCACACCAAAAATTTACTTAAAACTAATTATATAACATTATATTGGAAAGCACACAATAAGGCGGCCTTATCGCTTAAGAGCGATCTCTGCCAGGCGAACTTTGTATAGAGGAAACATTGATCTTAAAAATAAATTTACATAACATAGATACATATTTTATATATATTCCATAAATAGTATACATACATATATATTATGGTGTAGGATATAATTGATTTTTATTTGCTTTTGGAAAATATGTAAAGATGGTGCCTTTTTAATGGACAAAGGCAGAGCATTCCAAAGTTTAATAGCTTGCACTGTAAATGAATAATTATAAAAATTAGTGTAGTGCGCTGGTGTTTTCAGAAGAAGATTGGTCGATGGTCGGAGATTAGGATTGGAGGTGCCTATAAATTGGAAACGCTCTTTAAGATATGTTGGAGTTGACGGATTGAACAAATGCTATACAGAAGAGAAAGAATATGGATATTCCGGCGAATACGAATTGGAGGCCACTTGAGTTGTTGTCAAAAACTAGAAACATGATCATATTTACGGAGTCCAAATATAAAACGTATACATAAATTCTGGTTACGCTCAAGTTTATTTAGTTGGTCCTCCGTGAGAAAATAGCTGGCGTCAGCATAGTCGAGAATAGGATGAAGCAATTATTGTGCCAGCGCAATTTTAGTCGATATTGTAAGAAAATTACGTAATCGCCTCAGCGAACTAACAGAAGCGTATAGTTTTCGGCTTAACTCTTGTAGATGTGGCACCCAAGAAAAAGTACGGTCTAAAATGATGCCAAGGTTTTTGACATTTTCGCTGTAAGGTATAATTACACGATTAAGTTCAATTGGAGGTAGTTTTGTAAATTCGATTCTCGATATTAACTTTGGATTTCCAATAATTATAACCTGTGTTTTCGAAGGATTTATTTTAAGACCGTGTAATTTACTCCATTCTGTGACATTAGCTAAGTTAGCATTCATAGTATCGATAGCTCTATGAAGATCATGTAACGATGTTTGGGTGTAAATTTGAAGATCGTCTGCATGCATGTGGTAGGGAGAAGAAATTCTTTGAGAAATTGCATTAATGAAGATTGAAAACAGAAGAGGAGAAAGCACGCCGGCTTGTGGAACGCCAGCCCCAAGAAAAGAACGAGTCCTCTACTTGAATCCGTTGCCGGCGTCCTTGCAAGTAACTGCGAAACCATTCAATTGCCGCTGGAGATATGTTAATGGACCGTAACTGGCTCAATAAGATATCAAAATCGATAGTGTTGAATGCATTACTAAAGTCCAGTAAAGACAAAACTGTGAGCTCAGTACGATCCATGCCTAGATAAATGTCATCGAAAATTCTTGTAAGAGCAGTTACCGTACTATGCCCTGGACGAAACCCGGATTGAAAAGAGATAAAAGTTTTTTGTAAGGAAGTGACCAAGTTGCTGGTGTACAAGACGTTCTAGTACTTTGGAGAGGAAAGGTAGTATGGATATTGGACGGTAGTCGGAGAATTAAGTAGGATTAAGTTTTTTTGGCAGTGGGATTATATTTGCTTGTTTCCATAAGTCCGGGAATTTACCTGATAAGACGGATGCGTTAAGGATGTGTGTTATAGTTGGGGAGACAATGTCAAGGATCTGAATTAGCAGTGACACTGTCAAATCCGACGGCATTTAATGTAATTGATTGCATGCTTTTTTTAACATCACAGACGGCAAATTGACTGAAACTAAAAGTGGAATAATCAGGCGTTGGGAGCATTGAAAGATTATTAATAGTTTGGATTTTTATACTAGCTTCAATGTTAGCTGAAGCAGAGAAGTGTTGGTTAAGTAAATTTATACCGAAGTTATTTAAAGTGGCATAGGTATACAACCCCTAACGATTTGCGAAATTTTTTAACATTAGTTTAACAGGTCGAACGGACGCATGTATGTCAAACAATCCTGTTCGAACGGAATTGAAATTACAAGTTTTTCATCAACAGTGCAGCTATCACTGGTAACCAGTCAATTTTGGAAGCATCATTCTTTAAGCTATCGATCGATATTCATACCACTGAAATTGCGCTGCAGAAGAGTTTTCGGCTTTGCTTTGGGGGTACGGATTTTGTAGGATAGA
The DNA here is from genome assembly GCA_946406115.1 of Apoda limacodes. Taxonomy (NCBI): domain Eukaryota; kingdom Metazoa; phylum Arthropoda; class Insecta; order Lepidoptera; family Limacodidae; genus Apoda; species Apoda limacodes. The sequence goes on from OX291546.1 coordinate 17,070,620, forward strand.
TATCTAATATATCTCATGGTAATATAATATTCTCATGGTATGAGAATGCGTCAGCGGCGCATTGACCATGTCACACAATTTGGGAAGTAATGAGTAGCATCTAGCGGCAATATTTTCATATTGCAAGCATTTATAATTGATTGAAGTCGAAATCATTTTCAAAGAGACATGTGTTGAAAACACCCATGATATTATAATTATAAAGTGGTGTATAAAATAATTTACATGTAGAGAAGGACTATAAAAGACTCCAAGAAGGAGTTTTGCATGGGACAGACAAATTTCAATTAATAGGTATTCCGCTGCATCAGCAGATGGGGGCTGAGTTGACAAGCTTAACACTGAGAAAGTAATATGGGAACGGAGATAAATGGCAACTTCTCCACCACTTCTGCCAACACGATCGTTACGAATTAAGCGAAATCCTGGGAAGGAATAAGATGTGGAGGGAAGACAGGGTTTTACCCAGGTTTCTGTAACTAGGATTGCCTGAATATTTTGATTTTCAAAAGACGCCAGCATATCAGGAAATTGAGCCGGAATACTTTGAGCATTTATGTGTTCGACATTAAAAATTTTCACTGAATCTAAGAAATAAGAATTTAAAGAAGTGGAATGGAAGTGCTGTGAAAGCTTTTATTCAATCCATCAGAGGATGAACAGGACTGAAATTGGTCATCACTATTATCAATATCTAAATTATACATCATAGATTAGTTCAATATGCTACGTATAAAATACAATAAAATATATAAATAAAATAAGATATAAGTACTGTATAAAATAAAATTAAATACAACTAATTTATCTACCCTTTGGCAGCCAGACATTTTAAACTTATGTTTTACATAAAACCAGAAAAAGAAACGAATTAACAATAGATGGAAAGAAAAAACAAAAACGGAATTAACAGGTAACATTTACCCTAAAATTTTACCACGTATAATTTTTACACTCTTTTAAAATATACAAAATAATAAAATTAAAATCTAGTAACAGCTGATAAGTTCTTAGATGAGATCGATGTAAAAGAAACAGCATTTAAAGTAAGTACTTAAATATAAAAACAGAACATTTATTCATAATACTTAACTCGAGCTAGCGCTCGTCCGTATCCATCCACAAAACACCAAATGTATGAACGCAACCTTACTCACACATATAAAATCGAACGCAGCATTATGTTATCTGTCATTCATTCACTGTCATCAGATTTAAAAAAAAAAACTCAAACAAGGAGTTTTGGCGCGAATGTTAAGAAGGAGTGGTGTTTTTTTCTGTTTAATTTTACTAAATTTATTTAGTGACTTTCGATGTATATATTTTAGCAATGTTTTAGGAAAGCGTGTTAAGAATTGTGCAGCGAAGGCTCATGAATAGTGAATTATGAAGAAATAAGCAGGACATGACGCGCAATGTCTGAGTATCCACACTAAATCTCCCGCCCAATCTTGGGACTTGAAAACGAGGACGCGCGGTAACGCCCGCGCCACGATACGATATAATATAATTGACTTTGACTCTGGCAAATGCATAAATGGTCTGCTAAGACCGTGCGAGCCCATTATAATATTAAATAAAAAATAAAAAAAACTCAAACAAAAATATAACAAGGTTATATACATTATAAATATGATTAAAACCAGTTTGGATTTTGTAAAAATAGTGATATGTGACTGGTGTTGTCTACCTTCAAAAGGAAATTAATTCGTATGAAAGATATTTGCTGTAATAAATGAACTTTAACTTATTTTTACATGTTTGATTTTTAAATATGTTATTAAGGTAACTATTACAAAATTATATTTCATTGGTCAGACAAATTGTAGTGACCTAACATCCCCTAAACACAAAATTTATTTTTTGTGGATCTTTAAAGCGCCTGACAAAAGTTTTGGCCCATGGAAAGTATCTATTACAAACTTATATTTCATTATAGTCAAACAAATTGTAGTGACCTAACATCCCCTAAACACAAATTTTATTTTTTGTTGAGCTTTAAAGCGCCTGACAAAAGTTTTGGCCCATGGAAAGTATCTTACAATACTATTTTAGAATAATATTCTACAAAACATATATAACAATCAGCCATTTAAATTTAGGTTAAGTAACTCTTATTTTTAGTTACCTTTCTTACCTGATACCTGCCCAGGTGTCACAAGGGTAGCTTCACAATCACGCAGGTATTCAAAGAACATGATACACTACTGAGAACCTAATGTTTCATCTATGTGAAAATAAGTTATGTCAGATCGCTCTGGGGTCTCCTTAGCCAGTCTTATCTATAATGGTCCTGATATGTTCTTTAAGCCGTCTATCCATCTTTTACGTTGCCTACCCTGTTTTCCTTTTGGTGTTGTATCAGGGTGTCCACTCTGTAATTTTTTTTTGGCCATTTTTCTGCATTTTCTCGCACAATATGACTTACCTTTACCCTGTATAGTTGTTTTAATGATATTCCTGCGTCTTCAAGTTTTGTTATTTTCCATTATTCTGCAGCACATTTTCTGTCTTTCCTTGTGTATCCGAGAATGCTTTTTTCTATACTTCTCTGTAAGGTTTTTGGTGAGTCTTCTGAATCTTTGTTCAAGTTTGGCATCTATAAGCTAGTATGGGTAATTTGCATGAGTTTAAAAGTTTTCGTTTAGTTCCAATGTAGTAATGCGTTATACTAATATATTTCACCATAAACATTTATAACTCAAAATGCATTATTATTATGTCACATATCCCTATTTACCACAGTCGGAAAAAGCATATGCTGTCATAAAATGCCAGTAAATTGTTAAATATCTACAGATTTTTTTGAATTTGTATATTTAAGTTAATTAAATGAAAACTCTGGTAATTTAATAACTTACTTGCATTTTCTGAATGAATATTCATTTTGCTACTATGATATTATAATAACGCGTTTTAAGTAGCAAAATATTTTTAGTTACAGATAATTGGTAACGCAGTTTAATATAAAAAAAAATACGTCGGATTTACCTTAATGATATTCAACATTTCCAAGTTAAAGAGTCAAGCCAAGTCTGCGAGGCAGACCATATATGTGTGTGCCTAATCTAATTTCACTTAAACGGGTGAATGACTAGCAAAACAACATTGTTTTCTGTAATTTGCAACGTGCCGATGTCAGGTGCAGACGATTAGTATCTTAAATGGTCTACCGATGATTTGGTCGGTTGTACCGGTTTTACCGAGTTAAATTAAATCTTGGCTCTTCAATCAAAATCAAAACAAAGTTTGTAGATTTCCTGACCGTATGCCATTCTGCATTTGAGCAGGACTAAAGCGACTGGACAGATTTATGTAGATCTGTTACCCAATTTATTGTTTCATCAAAAAACGACGCTATGGTACCTCACCCGGCTTCTCTACCAAAACACGCAATCAAGGCTGGAGGTGATTCATAATTTGGTTTTTCTTTTACGGAAGTAGTATAACAAAAGAGATGGGCAAAAATGTATGGAGCCCAACCTGAATAAAGATATTTCATTAGAAAGGTATTTTTGTGTTTTACAACTTTGTGGCGGGAATGCTCAAAACGTTATCAGAAAATTGCTTTCTATTAAAAAAAACATATCGCTTGTTGTTATTGGTGAAATATGCCAAATAACCCGCCCTCTTTTATTGCCTTACTTATGTCTATGCATTATTATTTCACAGACTTCAGTAACATGTTCTGAACAAATGACTATGCATTTGAATGGAAAACGACATCTTTCCAAAGAAAAACAGCATATTTTAAAAATGATGAAGATCGGCGCTAACGCTAAAGGTAAATCCTACTTTCTACTAAATATTTGTCGTTGTTTTCAATATCAAAGAACATGTTTTAACTAATTTGTAAGAATACCCACTCGTGGATATAATACTACTGACCGAATCACAGCAAAACGGAATACTATTTTAGTCTTAAGGCTAGGCGCATGCTGAAACGCAGGTTAAGCATCACGGGACAGGACAGATGACGCAGAGGTAGGCCAGGAACTTACGTATACTGTATCGCAGCTGAATGGCACACGACCTAGATGAGGTCAGAGTCAGATCTATTAATAAATAATTGAGTTGTTATTACTTAATAGTTTTGATCGTCTTTAAAATAAATACAATAAAATATTGAGAACATATCATAATCTTACGAACTATCCAGCAGTTACTAGTTCACTCTTCTAACTCATTTTTAATCACAATTGAACAGTTTTTAACACTTCTGCTGCAGCAATGCAGCGAGCTGAGTGAAGCGATCAGACGTCTAGGTGTTTTCCTTGTGTAATATGTATTTACTTACAAAAAAGTATACGTGTATATATATATATATATATACATATTACATGGCTTGCTTAGTTTGGAATCAGACTGCTGTGGGATAGCCAAACTATTATTATTATGTAATTCAACTACTAATTAACTAATTTCATTTTAAATGTATAACCCATATCTTACTGCAGCATCTTATAATTTGTTTATATAAATTCACATGGAATGTAATTAACAACTAAATTTCCTCGGGAAGTCGTGAGTTGTATACCAAGAATATATGTATGTATATTGATCGTTGTAGATATATATATCATTGTAAAAGATTAACCTTGTCTGGTGTTGAACCAACAATCCTTACAATATGTGTAAGTACTCTACCAATTCAGCTATCGCCTCGACAACTCTGGACCAACTCGACAAATCCCAACTACATCTTTGCTCTGAAAATGCGCAGTCAAAAGCTTATTTATTTTTATGTGTATTTGTGTACCTATTTTTAAGATACTAGGACTTTATAAGCCACTTGTAGTATATATTTATGAATACAAATATATTTGTTAGTTTCAAAGAAACCGAGAAAAAGAAAAACATTAACAATCATCCAAATTCTGACTTTATTTATTGTTTTAGGTAACCAAGACGAAGAAGATGAGGAATACGACGAAGAGGGTGAAGGTAAGCTTATGTTACTTTAATTAAAGCAAACTACCATAAATAGTTTTAATTTAGAAATGCTTATACATTATAATGCTACGGTTATAAGTGTAATACAGTTAAATATGGAACACATAATGCAAATAATAAACTATACAATTAATATTAATCATATATCCGATTTGTATGGAAATGATTTAGTAAAATATGTTTGTTATGTTAGCAATTTTGTTAAAAAAATATTGTTTTTGAATTAAATTTACTTGTATGTATGTATTTCCATAGTACTTCAAAAGCTAAAGTAGGCACGCGCGTACAATTAAAAAAAATTATGGCCCATTTTAAGTTATTTCTATTTTGTGAAACGAGAAAGTATCTTATTCGTATTTATTTATTTTATGTAGGTGAACAACAGAATAATGACAATACTGCTGAAGATGGCGCCGGTAACGATGACTGGGCTAACGGCAGCGGAAACTGGGACGAACCAGGAGCCACCGCCAAAGGTAATTTAGATTTGTGTAGTTCAAAGTATGATTATATGATTTGTGTATATCCTAGATATTCCTGTCAACCGGAGAATAAATAACAGAATTTAGAACCAAACAACACACTATAAGCGATCAACTTCTACGCCTAGTGGCTAGTCGACGCTTTTTCTTATATTTTACATTAAGAGATCGTTTTGCAAGCGTCCAAAGGCTACTGTGACCGCTAACCATCAGGCGGACCGTAAAGTTGTTTACTACCTTATAGTAATTGAATGCGTACTTCATCATTCCCAACCTTCACGGAATATATCTGGATAGTTTCAGTACAAAATTAATTAAACTTCCTTCCAGTCTTAACTGATGTCTGTGAAAAACATTATTGTAGCACCCCACTGCAATTTGTACATTGTGTGTTATAGACATTCTGCATAGATTTTGTCAAATTTCTATCCTATAATACTGGTGATTAAAATAAAATAATAAAATTTGTTTTAAATATCAATTTTATTTTTATCAGTGACACATTTTGAATTTACTTATTTTTATTAGTAAGACATGTTAAAATATATTTTTTAATCTTTTACAGATGACCAGTGAAGTTCTGTTGCGTGTAAGCGTCTTTGTTTCGAGAGGGCTTCATTCTGCATACTGCGCCAGACTATTACTGAAAATAAAAATTTTCTTTTTCAGTTAATTCAATAAATCTACTAATAACATTGAGCGTTTTTTTACAATATGAGCGTAAAATAGTAAATGTAAATTTGTATGGGCACCCGGTTCGATTTGTATATAAAACCATGATAGTTTATGTGACTCAGTAGCAGATGAGGAAAAGAGTTTTTTAGGAAATCATCTCGTAAGGGAGGTAAAAAGATAAAGTCGCTTTATAAGTCAAAGATTGTATAGGAGTCCCTGATGAAATCAAAATATCGACAAATTATGATGGCTTTAGAAAAATACCATTTTTTACTTCGGAACTGATTCTCATAGAAGCACTGTTCATTTAAAAATATTTTCACCTCTCCAGCACCAAAAGGGTGATTTGCTGTTAAAAAAAAGTGGGCAAATTGATTTTTTCTGCAAACGTGAGACTAATGCAAACTAATGTCACGTTCGAATATTACCGTTTGAAATTTTGCGATACTGAAAAATGGTTTAGAAACAAATTTATGTTAATGAAAACCATAACTACATTTCATTTTTCATTGTTGACGTACTTAATACTATATATAATAAATACCTCCTTCGGTGGAAGCGTCTGTAAATTTCGGAACGCGTCTAAAAAAAAAAAAAAGCGAAATGGCGCGAAACTAATTCGTTTTTTTTACCTTAGATTTATTTACGTAGTTATATTGTATTTTTAAAAAATAAGTGAATCGAGTTACGAAGATATTTCTTTAACACCAGAAGAGCTAAGACAACAAGTGTCTTATGCTGATCTAAGCTTTTTACCAGAGAAGTCACGTGAAAAATATCTTAAAGAATTCACGTCAGGTCTTCACGTCGCCTACAAGACGGAGGCCTTTAAATCAATGCGTTAAGTCTTTCGCAACCGACGGCCAGAAACGTGGACAATAACAACTAATCTACATAATAAAATTAGCTCAGCTATGTAGACGGCTTTGCTTGTATATTTATTTGCAGAATAATCAGAAATGGGGAGGTCCGGGGAAGAACTAAGACCACCGACATAGCTAATACAATAAGCAAGCTGAAGTGGCACAGGGTAAGTCATATCTGTCGCAGATGGCCGTCGGGGCAATCGTGTTAGCAGAAACCAAGGATCGGTAAGCCCTGCTTGTGTCACCAAGCCAGGTCGACCGATGAGCTAAAATTGGTAGCCGAAAGTAGCTGGATGAGAAAGGCAGAGGACCGAGCGTGGCGGCGTTGATTGCAGAAAGCTTATGTTCAACGGCCTATAAACATTATTTAGTGTATTTGCGTCGATTCTGACGGATTCTCACAAAAAAGTTTTTTTTTGTGTACCGCCAGAAAAGAATATTTGAGAAAATCCATGTATTGAACTGAGATAAACCTTTCTTGTCACGCACACATTGTTTTGGGTGTCATTCATTACATAGGTATTTTGCATTTTAAATTCCTAAGTAACTTTCTATAAGATTAGCTTGCAGAGTTAAAAATATGCATCCATTTTCTATGTATATACCACTGCTCACTGTTCAGTAGACTACCAATAGAAAGTTCAAGCGACAGTAGGCAAAGTCACGGGAACTGCTAGTATCTAATTAATAAAAGTTTCTGTAAAATAATAGGAGACATTCACCTCTTTTATCTGCAAGTATTTGTTCGTCGTGGTGGTGTTCTTCTGCGCCACAAACATGCACAGGTGAACCCAAACCAAGCTGCTAGCGCCAGCACTACAAGGAACCCCGCGAGAAGTAGACATTGCGCTTTGCCGCTACAGATGTTAATTCTAGTGGGAGGAGTAACAACCGAGGTATCAATGACAGGACCCGGTTCGGCAGACGATTGCTTTGATGATTTAGATTTACCACCTCCGCCGCCGCCGCCGCCAGACTTAGAACTTTTCCCCATATTGCTACTAGATTTTTGTTGAGGTTCTCGTCCCATTTTGCATTAAAGGTTTTTTGGAGGTTGTAAGTAAAAGCAATTTTTATTCTGCATTTTTATGTTATGACCATCGTATATTCTGTTCTAGATTTTGTAAGGAGAAAGGGATTTTAAAATTTATTTTATATGATGGTGGATTATGACAAATGATTTCTACGTTTGGTCATATTTATTCTTCTATGTCAAATTTGTTTCGTAATTATACTCTTTATTCACAAATAAAGAAGTAGATTTTTTCATGCCATGAATCAACGTAGGTATTTTTACTTCCGACAGGCTGAGAAGAAAAGTAATCTAAAGGAATACAAAATTAAAAAGGCAATTAATTTAGGCTTATTGTGTGCCACCATTTTTATGTTGAAATATGGACAGGAACATATTGAAAGTCTACTAGGTAGTAGGTATATTGTACGCAGAGACATGGGCTTATAACTTTGAGAGTTTTGCCTGTACAGTACATTTTTGCCATATAAAAATAATATTTTCTATGCGAATCCCATGTGGCAATACCCATGTGAGAGACCCCAATAAATGAAAAACGTATAAATATATATGTTTATATGTATAATACGTCCGTCGCTCCGCGTTTTCATACATTTCGATGAACGTCTTCCTCGGTAAGCATACAAAACATGTATCTTGTAGCTACTGCTGAAAGCTTCATACTCTGAAATAGCAAAAGTTACAATATGTTGGTTATATTATTAAGATTAGGTTTAGGTATGACATAAGATCGAACCTACGACAACACATTTTTTTTTATACCACTAAGGTGATAAACAAGCTTGCGGTCACCGCTGCATTTGGACGCTTGCTGCTTGCTTGCTGAACAGATTATTATATGAAGCTTGGCTGGAACGCTCCGCTCGCTTCGCTCGCTACGCATCTACGTTTACAAAAGAGAAACTGAACCTAACCTAACATACATGACTTATAAAGTGCGATTTCTGTTCCTTTCGTTTCCATACTTTACAACCTGCCTAGGCATATTGTAAAACGACGAATTATACGATTTGCCTGCGACATATACACCAAACCGCAAGTTAAGGCGGCCTCCGGCCATACCACCCCGCCTGCCGGGAGATCACCCCTTTTCCGCCGCTCCTCAATTGATGACACCGAGCTAAATATTGACAAACCTTCCGCAGCAGCAGCCACTCCTTTATGAAACACGTAAACGGATCAGTTTTCAACCGTACACTTCGCATCGCAGGGCTTCATTACGACTTATCGCAGCGCTTCCTAGTTACTGCAGCTCCTCTACAGTGACGCACTGTAAAGCATTACCACCACCTTGTTGAGGACTTACACTCAAGCGTGGCATTTTTAATGCACGTCCCTTCTGGCACTAACTCTGGCCAGAGTCTCGATTTAAAAGGACACACAGCCAACTATTCTATGGTCTCGACTTACTAAGGCCATACGAAACCTCCATGCCAGAATTTGCCAGTGTCTCGACCTACCGCAAACTTATTCGTCGTGCACTTGTTTTCGTCCCATAGGCTACTATTAATTATTCTGTGCCAATTGACAAAATTATAGAACAGTTAAAGAAGGCGACAAAATTAATGACGTCAGCAATCAATATAACGGACTAAAACTAAAACCGTTAATAATTTTAAGTTTCCTAACTTAAAATTAACCAATTTTCTTAACTTCAGACTTCAGATGTGGGTATATATTTATAGTTTTTAAAAATCAAAATAGAGTTCCAGAATAGTATTATAACAGAGTCGAGTGCTTTCTGGGCATTTTGAATACGGGAAAATTTTTTTTATTTGTAATTTCTGCCATTTATTACGAGTAATTTTAATACCCCGGACCGTAGCATTTGCTACTCCTGGTACCTATATGACTAATCCGGTACTGAACTTACTCCCTAATAGGTGAATTTAGTTAAATCCGATCTTTCAGCCACCAAAAAGAATTCATTTCAGCAGCTTATTAAGAGAATACGATTCGCGGACTAATTTGACACTTACAAAGCAAACACCATAAAATTTCGAAGCCGTGCTCTAGGATTAAATATCTAGGTCTGCAGTGTGCCAGTTTTCTATTAAATTATAAAGTTTAAAAAGCTATGCAGTATTCTAGTTTTTAATACAAATGATCTCGAATAAGATTAAAAATTAATAAAAACTTTTTTAGGATTTTGGAAAACTACAGACATAGATATTCGGCTTGAGATCATGCCTACAAAATTTCGCAGTATTTAATCAGTAGATGTCCAAAACAAGTAGAAAATTCGTTTGTATGTAACACGCTGCTAAGTATCCTCTTAAGCAGTTTTGACTTAGAGATTATTTGATACCTGCAATAATTTAGTTGACTAGCAAGGTGATTTAATGATTTACAGCGCATTTTTTAATATGTGTGGGAATAATAAGTAGTTATTTTAAAATATATAACATGCATGACCCATACAAAGTGCAAACTTAATAACTAATAATAAAATTTCAATATGGTGCCTGTAGTTTTGATTTTTTTTGCACTAGTATGCGATGCATCAATATCCATACTAATATTATAAATGCGAAAGTAACTTTGTCTGTCTGTCTGTTACCTCTTCACGGTTAAACCGCTGAACCGATTTAGATAAAATTTGGTATGGAAATATTTAGAGGGCCGAAATAGTGCCTGGGAAGGACATAGGATACTTTTTATCCCGAAAATTTTTAAAAGTTCCTGCGAGAATAACTATAACGTAGCTTAAACGAACATAGCAAACTTCATTAGAATAATTAAAGAGATGGCATAGAAATGAAATCGCCGATAACCAAATTTAGTGCGTGCGCAGCTGCTGGCAAAAGCTTTTGAATTAACTTAATAATCCTTCCTACGAATATTATATTTTGGATGTTTGTTAGTCAATGACGCCTCAACCACTAGAAGACTTGGAATGAAACTTTGAACGAATTTGTAATCGCATTCTCGTGACGGTTTTAATGATTTTGATGTTATTTACAATAAAGGGGTTTTTGGGGATGACCAATCGATCAAGGTTTTGTTCCTGGGGAAATTCATTGTCTGCTTTTCATTATTTTACCTGATTAACTACCGAAGTATATGTCGACAAACCTACAAAATCTTCACATAACGAGTAATATTTGATAGTATCTTTTAAGGCCCCACATACTGCAAACTAGCGGCGCCATGAGATTGTTTATTTTTTCTTCAAAGGAAGCGTAATTCAAAAAAGAGAAAAATACTAACTAGTGACTAACCATTTTTACGTTACGTATTATTTGTAGAACATGTCTGCAAGGTTTAATTCTGGTACTGGCTAAAGGCAGACACTTTTAGCAGAAAACCGGATTAAGACATGTTCTACTAACAATAGAAAACGTTCTTAAAGTAATTAATCACTACTTAGTACAATATAGAAATAAACAATATCTTGTGTATCAAAGTGCGGCATAAAAACCTCAAAGTTCTATATTTTCAAAAGACGTCAAAAAAATACCAAAAACAGGCCATCACACGGGGAACCTCCTTAAGCCTGGTAAAGCGGCAGAGTCCCCAACTGAACGGAAAGTTAATCACTTTACTTAAACGCATCAAGACAACTACCGCATTTAGATAATACGTAATTCACGGATACAGTGGTGGTGTCTGATTTTGTAAAATAAAAAATAATTATTTTTGAAATAACTTATTTATCTGCATTTCTACATCTGTTCAAACATCACCTTTAACTTTTAAATACCATTCAGGCAAGATTGGTTCAATTTCATCAGATTTGTTGTTTATTTTAATATCTTTACTACTGTCAAATTCAAACTGTAAAGAAACAGGTTTTTTGCTGTATATATCGATTTGTTTTCCCAAAAAACTTTCAAAGTAGTGTCTAAAGCTGCTTTCCACATAGTTTAAAACATTGTCTAGATACATCAACGGTTTTTGTGGTTCCCAATCATTCTGAAAAAAAAAGAATATTTTTGTAAAACTATAAAACGTATTGTAAAAAAACACAAGATTACAAGTCTAGTCCATCCATCAAAATATGTAGGTAATGTGGAATTGCACAATAAAATGCTAAGATCATTTACATTCGTTACGCATGAAGTTTCGCATGAAGTTTTCACAAAAACACTAGGTTTGGTCCGTGATTTCGTGTAATTACAACAATTGTTTGGTAAGATTGCGATATAAAATTATTTCTAGGCGTTATTCCGAGTTTTCGGACAATACCCTGCGCCTTCTCGGAAATTCGGATTTTGCATTTCTTCGACGACATAAAAAAAACGGAAAATCTCTATTTCAAATCGGTTACCCGATCTTTTACCTAATTGTTATCGTTTACTTTTGTTACATTTTCAACAACTTGCAGCCAACGAGCCAAAAGTTTACTTTTTGACTTTAAAAATTTTTTTTATGTCATGCCCTTATTACCTACTTGCTTCAAATTGGGCGCATGCCTGCCATAGGTACTTTGGTACTTATGTGTGGAGTAGTTCCCCCAAATTAGGAACACGCGATGTTACGTAATTAACCACGTTCCGTTAAACTCTTCACCCCTTATGATATCAAGTTTCAAATTTCAGTTTGTTATGTACAAATCAAGCGCCTTTATTCGATACCCTACTCAAGAATATTTTTAGCATTGGATTTTTTGATCCACCCTCTCATATCTCAGTAACACCTTAATAAATTCTGCTCAAAATCGAACTTCAAACTTAAATATACGGTATAAGTCTTATTGTATGTATGTATATTTCGGTTTTTTCTCCAGAAGGGCGTAACCAGTAGCTGGACATACATCCCCACTTTAGTTCTGCCCGACAGGGTGTATGGCTATCTCCGCAAGGCTACATATATATATATTGAATATGTCATTGATAAGTTACCAGATTTAAAGAAATAAGCAGTTCAATAAAAGACCAGGGACAGAATAATACACCCAATAGTTCCTGATGAACTAAAAAAGTAAGGATTGAGTAAAGGGGTTTGCCACCAAATTTAATAAAGTACAGATTACCGACAGACACATCCTTGCCTTGCACTCTATACTCTGACCCAATTTATTAACAATGTAAGTACCTCACCTTGCAATAAGTGATAATATCTTCAGTATTAAACCACTGCAGCCTTTGTATAATTCCTTCATCATTTCGAAATCCAACAAGTAAACCTTTAAGCCCTGCTAAATAACATTGACACCAACATCGGAACATTTTGTTCCTCCTAAAAATAATACAATTTTCTCACTACAAAACTATTATCTTACTACAGTGAATGCTGGACACACATTTTTGTGTTGAGTTCTGTAGCTATTCAAACTAAAACTAACTAAATTAATAAAAGAAAGAAACTCTAAATCTAAAATCTGCAACTACAACACGCAAGACACAAGTGCCAAATATAGTACTAACTTCTCTATAATCTGCCCCCTGTGTGGATGTTCAAGTGGGTGAAATTTGTTCAAAAAAGTCAAGAAGATTCCCAATTGATTTGGATGACCCTCAAATACAGCTTATGGACATTGCAACTTTTTATTTAAAAATTATATTCCACACCTCTGCAGTTTTGCCTACAGAAATACAGTTTTAATGCTACTTATGCCATATCAAAACATAATTTTGTACCAGGTCTGCCCCCTTTAAGCCCAAAAGTTGGCTACACCATGAAAGAAAAATATACTCAACGCCTTTGTAGTTTTATCATCATAAATAATAGAGTAAAGTGCCTATAATGCCATATAAAAACATAATTTTGTATCAGGTCTGGTCCACTCTAGCCTAGAAGCTGGTTAATCCCTTGATACAAGGCAAGCAGGATATCAAATGGGATTCATTTACCCATTCTAGGGATTTATTACCTCCCAATTTTGCAGAATCTGCGATATTTTAACCTTTTAGTTTAATACCTTTTGTTTTACAGATAAAAAGTTTAAAAATTTGTCAGTTTTTTAAGTTTTGGAAAAATATCTTTTGATATTCCTATTAAGTAGATATGAAAGTATTACCTCATGAGTCACACAAAATACATGACTAAATTATAAGTATGGGAATCATAGGATCTGTTGTTGGTATCAAAGAATCCTAAAAACACAAGCTAGAAAAATATTTATTAGTCGTATTATGTTCAACATACTTAAAATTTTGTTCCTGCCTTTGATTATATATTTCTCTATTTGTTTTTAGCTCAACATATTCATTATTCTGTAAATAATTTAAATTGGTTTCCACATCATTAGTTTCTGGTGGCTCAGGAACATTTTTGTTAACAGCATAAAGTCCGTCAATCTGTGCACCATACAATAATTCATGGTCACTAAGCTTGGAATAATAATATAGTGAGAACTCTTCATTTTCTACTACCGGTCGCTGTATATCAGGAGGTATGGTTGGCAGATCTGTAAACAGATATCAAACAACACACTTATTACTACAACTAGTTATACTTAATGAGGGCAGGTCCAAAAGTCTGCCAAAACAAGGTTTTTAATAAATAAAATGATTAAATTTTTCTTGTCAATATGGTCTCCCTTGAGCTTAATACATTAAATTTATTAGATTGCCAAATGAATTTTTCAAAAACATCATTAAAATATTTTTCCTTTGTTCATAGCTTATTACGCTCAAATTGGCGTTGGGGCCAGCAGGATGACTTTCAGGGGGTGCATCTACATGATACATTAGGTATAAACATAACTTGTCAAACTGAAACCGACTATGAAACTTTTACGTGAGTTATTTTAGGTATTACTATATAAAATTCAAATTAATTTTGCATTAATTTTTCAAATCCAGAAGTGCAAGTGTACCCCTATGCCCTAACCTATGACTGATTAGTGAAGTTAGTAGTCAATGCATACCAGTTCAATCTGACCACTTGACTGGATAGGCCATCTGAATCAAAACATAGGCAATCCATATACAACTTGTTCGCAGTTTACCTGCAATTTCACTAGACTTGAAAACAACTTTACAATTTATACAGTAGCACTGTTAGTTTGGATTCTAATTTGACCACAAAGACCTTAGTTAGCCTGAGTACATGATATTAACCTGATAACACATACTGCTCAAATTTATATCCCCAAGCACAAAATTTTTGTTCACGGGGGGATCGGGATCTTCTTCTAGTTTTCTCCTGTTCAGTTTCTAATGTACATAAATAAATACAACCATTAAACAACGTACTAGTGATTATTAAAGGTTCAGAGGTGCCAAAAGCATTACACATGATACTGATTAGAGTTCTTCTATAAGTAACTATTAAAGGTTTTACTCTTTTTATGTTGAGGAAGGTTAAACGGCTACTTTGAGCATGATCTAGAAGGAAATAGAGTAACAAATTAATTTTTTCATCGTTGTCATCGGTTGTACGTTTAACAGCATCATTTATCATGTGATTTAGATTCCAATGAAGCTTCATTCTTGGAATAACGTTAAGAAATTTTAGTTGTGATAAATCGGAATGATAGTTCCTAGCGCCATCGACACTCATATATCCTATTAAATGGCGAAACATTATATTACATTTATTATCAAATGAAAAGTGACTCATTATGGAATTAGAAAACTATTATCTGTGTTAGAAAATAATAAAGAAATCGAAAGTACATAACAAATTATTAAAGATTTAATTTAATTTCTATTCTCTGTGGGCCTGTTTTTGTAGCTTGCAATTTCTCGCAATTTCGCAACTGACAGCAGGATAGCGAATAAATTTTTCAACATAACAGTAAGAGACAGGACGAAAGTAAATGCAATCCTTCCTTACTTCCTTCTTCAATTTGGAGACCAGATTTCGCATTATTGCATATCATTTCTCCAGAGTCATGTTTAAATATAGTCCTGTGCTTATATCTAAGTTTGGCGAAGCGCCATATTCAAGTTTCATCGCGGTGATATCGCGCGTCCTCGTTTACATGTCCCAATATAGGGCGGGAGTTTCGGTGTGGATCATTCCGAAATTGCGCGTCATGTCCTGCTTATTTCTTCATAATTCATTATCCATGAGCCTTCGATGCACAATTTTTAACACGCTTTCGTAAAACATTGCTAAAATATGCACATCGAAACACACTAAATGAATTTAGAAAAATTAAACACCAAAAAACAGCACTCCTTCTTAAGATTCGCGCCAAAACTCTCAAATGCAATCGTAACTAGTGTGACCATCTCAAAAATAGCTAATCTGCCCGACACTGGCAAAAAATCTGCCAAAATCTGCCGAACTCGACTCCAGAAAATGCCAAAATCTGCCATCATATTACTGTCACCATAAAGACGTGAATGTATAAATTAAATACGCACTTCTGGCAACATACGGGTCAAATTAATAACCTTTTTTTTTAAAGTCGGTTAAAAATCATTTTTACACTTTGCAATGTACTTACCGATGATTGGCCGCTATACCCAATCATGTGCTTATGTTTTTGATATGACACATGTTCCTTTGATGCAGACAATCTTGTAACTAAATAACAATTGCAAGCTTTGCAAAACACAACATCAGGATCCTCCTTAGTCCTGGAAATCCGGGGAAGGTATGAAGGCTCGTATTTTCTTATCATCACGTATGTACGAATCATCATAGACACAAAAACACAACTGCATACATAAAGGGCGCGGTCCACGAGGCATACCACGTATTAAATTTGTTTAAGTTAAAAGTTATATTAAATCACCGAAACTTCGTCAACGTCAAAAATCAACGACTAGTAGTCAAAATTTGACAGTGGCAGCTGACGTATAAAACCAAAATACCTTATAAATGGCCGTGGTGCCTACTTTGTAGTAAATTGGTTTAAGTTGGATTATTTTAGATTAAAGAACCAGGACCGTCGTTATGACGTTATTTGGTCATTATTGGTAAAATATGGTCGTGGTTTTTCGAACGGGACCGCCCTCTTAAACTGCATAAAGAAAATGCACAAGACAACAAAAAAATTTTGGAACCTTTATCAATTATGTTATAAAAAAATAAACCTTATGTAAGATTATTTACCGTTCATAATCATATGGCGTACCTACACGAATTAACAGGAAATCCCTGTGCTGTCTGGCATAAGACAAAAGTTGCCAGCTCAGTAAGTAAAATAATCTTCTACCACATAAATTCATAAAAAAAAGTATCTCATAGGACATAGAAAATTATGAGTTTTCTATATGTAATAAAAAAAAATAAGGATTTCTTTGAAATCTGCCAATTTCTGCCACTTTTTTAAATCGTCAGCTTGTTCTGCCAGACTTGAAATTTAGGTGCGAAATCTGCCCAAATGGCAGAAATTGCCACAAATGGTCACCCTGATCGTAACAGCTAAAAAAATCACGCCCTGTGGATTACAGTGTTGCCAAGCCGTACCCAATTTCCCCCCAATTTTTTTTATCAAATACTCCTAAAAACCCCATAGTATTAGTCTCATAGAAAATACTTTTAATTTTATTATACTTGCTGTAGGTTAGGGCTAAAATCCTTGCATAATGGCATTTTCATTACTAGAAAATTTTTTTTTAGACTGCTGTCTCATACTAGAGTACATAACTATTCTATATATAATTAAGGCTGAGTTTCTTGTTCATAATTCTGTTGGTTAATATTGTTGGCAAAACCATCCCATTATTTAATATTATAAAGGCAAAAATTTGTGAGTGTGTGTGTATGTTTGTTACTTCTTCACGCTTTAACCACTGGACGGATCGGGATGAAACTTGGCATACATATCGGTTAGGTCCTGGAATAGCATATAGTCTAGCTTTTATCACGAAATCCCCGCGGAAATAACTATAACCGAGCTTAAACGAACCTTAACTATAGCCTTAGCTATAGCTTGATATAACAAACTTCATTTGTGTAATTAAGGAATTAATCACAGTCGCCGATAACCGAATTTAGCGCGTGGTAATTAAGGAGTAAATCACGGTATCAATACTGAGATTAAATAAAGGAGACCCACGCCGATAGCCAAATTTAGGGCAGGGCGGCCGCTAGCAATATCCCATTAATTTTATAAATTCGTAAGTTTGGATGTTTTGTTATTTGTCATGCTTCAACCACTGGATCGGGAACCGCTTAACTGATTTAAATGAAATTTGTCTGAGTCCCGAGGAAGGACATAGCCTATTTTTCATCCCGGAAAATTTAAAAGTTCCCGCGGCCCAAGTAGCAATTGTGGATAAGTATTAAATCTAATATACCTGTACTGAGACTGAAGTAAGATTTTTTTAGGAGAAAATTAATTTTATTAAATCTTCTTTTTCTTTAAGTCCTAATAGCTTTTGACTTCTGCTTCTTCAATGAGTTGTGTATTATTAAAACCTAGTTAAGTAAATCCAAAACCTTTTCCCCTAAAGTATATCTACAACGCATACCTCAAAATTCTCTTTTGACTTAAGTAAGATTATTTATGGACTTAAATAAGGTATGATTGAATAAACAAAAACTTTTCCAGTTAAACTTAAGCAAAAATTGATTATTTAACGTTTTCAAATAATCTTAAGTCAAAAATAACACTAAGTACTGTTCATTTTCTTTTTCAAGTGAATTTAAGTGATTGATTGCTTGGATAAGTAAGTTTTCATGCTAAATAGTATTAACGGGACGATATATATAAAAATTTGCAAAGCTGTCTACAAATAATGGATAAAGTTAAAAAATTTAAAAGATCTGGTAACTTTCGTCAGCGTATCAAAAAGTACAAAATTATTACATCTAGCAGTTTGAAGTCTTACTTCGTTAGGAGAAATATGAATTAACGCCATTTCACATCATTTATGATACTGATATAAATATTATGCCAATTGTTAAAACCAACAAAATTGCTTAGACTGGTACTATAATTATTATAATTGACTTTTAAATTTCATTAAGAACATAAAAAATAAAAATTATGTGGTTTCAATTTATTTAATAGCAAATTTAACATTTACAACTTTAAATTGCAGGGTTTTTTAATTAGTTTTTTATATTTATTTTACGAAATTTATAGGGCCAGTCTGTTTCGTAACATAATCTGTCAATTTTAAACGAGAATCAAGCGTACGTTTCAAATCTATAGTAACAAACAACATAATTCATCCTGTTTTTTGATAAAAATAAATTAGTTATAATTTGTTCACCATATTAGTAATAATCTTTTATGGAATCAAATTTGTACTAAGTTCACCATTATTTTTCTTAAAAATAACTGCATAAAAGCAAACAAGTGTTAAATTTTATTTATGTAAGCCTGCTATGAATCTGGACTAACTTTCTAAGCCTTAACTAAGTATTGAAGATATCTTGAAAACTGTTGCCATGGATGAAGTCAACTTTCGGGATAACTTGAAGTCTGTCTTAAGAATTTAATACTAGTCTCTCCTAAGTGCGACTGAAGTTTATCTACAAAGTAGTATGAAGTGACTCCTAATATTCTCTTTAAAGCTGTGCCCATTTTTACTTCACATTGTCTTGGAGTGTATCTAGAGGATATTCTGAGGGACATAATAGTTTTAGCCAAGACAAAAGTTCGGATTCGATAATTTGTCTTCAAGATATCTACAATTCCTTTTTAAGGCTAGTCATTGCTACTTGGGGGGAGTAACTATAACGTTTGTTACTAAATCCTGCTGCACTGGGAGCATTTAAATGAGCTGAAATTTTGCACAGAGAGATAGTTAAAGATACGGAGAAGGACAAAGGCTACTTTTTATCCCGGGAAATTCAAAAGTTCCCGCGGGAGTAACTCAAATCAAATCAAATCAATATCATTTATTCAATTTAGGCTACAATAATTGAGCACTTATGAATTTCACTACGCCATCGGTTCGTAAGTCTATAGGGCGGGAGACCTTGTACTAAGAAGAACCGGCAAGAAACTCAGCAAGGGCATTTCTTTTCTCACTTTCTTTTACAGCGTCCACTTATAATGTTGGAAAATGCCCTCCCTATCATAGAAGGACACTTTCCTTTACAAACATAAAAAACATGAAATGCACAAGCACAACATAAAAAGTATCTGATTGCAAAATATAGAAAAAGGCAGTTTATGCATTCATCACTTATAATCAATGTCTTACAGTATTGATAAACAAAACAAAAAAGTAAGACAAGGAATTACAAGCATACAAAGAAGTTTGCAAGAGCAGACCAGCTTCCACAGGCGGCACACGTTCACGAGTATGACACATGAATCAGCCATCGCTTCGCTCAACCATGTTTTAGGAAACTTAACGACCCGACACACACGCCACCACCGCAGAGACACTTTGAAAGAGCATGACACACTCAAGCAACTCCAATAAAACTTCAATTGTACTAGTTACAATGTGTGTAATAAAGGAACAAAATATAAGAGTAGAAGTTTGGAAAATTCGTAATGCTTTAATACCGAGAAGAACCGGCAATAAACTTAACAGTTAATCTTTTATACATCATATTAAAATACAATATAGCCTTACACTAGGTAATAACATAATATACAATGTTTTAATTTAAAAAATATTTCAAATGCCCCAATACAGATACAAATCAAATTAGTTCTAATTTTTCCAAGCATTTTTATCATTTACGTATTCATCAACTTCGTAATAGCTTTTTTTCATTAAACTATCTTTGACATATATTTTCAATTTATTTGAGGGTAAATTAACCACGTGTTTTGGAATTTTATTGTAGAAAAATATACTTTGTATTGCGAAAGAGCTATATACCTTCTGAAGAAGACATTTTGGAACTACCAATTTATCCTTATTCCTTGTATTAACACTGTGTAGGTCACTATTTTTAGCAAATAAGTGACAATTTTTGCGTACATCATTATACAAGCGAAGATATATTGGCAAGGAACAGTTACAATATCAATTTCCCTAAATAGTTACCTAAGAGAAATTCGAGATCCTAATTTATAGATTGACTGTACTGCTCTCTTTTGCAAAATAAAGACTGTATCATTATCAGCTGCCTTACCCCAAAGCAAAATGCCATAAGACATGACGGAATGGAAATAGCTAAAGTAGACCAAGCGAGCAGTGTCAACATCTATAACTTTCCTAACTGCATAGGCAGCTGAACTGAGTTTCCCTGCAAGAACTGAAATGTAAGGGTTCCACTGCAGCCTATTGTCTAATGTAATACCTAAAAACACTGTTGAGTCTAATAGTTCTATTTCTTCTCCGTTTAGGGATAATTTTGTACTTATGTTTCTTACATTTGGCATCATAAATGTTGAACACTTAGTCTTTTTCGCATTAAGAAGTAAGTTGTTTACCGTAAACCACTGAAGAACCTGAGAAAGCGCACTACTTATGTCGTCAAAATTAGTTTTATTTCTGTCAACTTTAAATAAAAGAGAAACAATTTTGCTTAAGGCAGGCAGTATAGAGATAGGTCTAAAATAATTAGAATCATCTTTACTTCCACTTTCATAAATGTCTTTATGATGTCTTCAGAGGTAACATGCTCGAATGTAAATATAGCCTTGCATTTATTTACATTACATTTTAAAAGTAACTCTGATTCTAATGGAGAGGAATTTAATGCATTAGTTGTAATTTTAGGCATTTCAGTAAAATATTTCTCAAAAGAGTTAGCGACATCAAGATCTGAATCAATTATTTTTGAATTTACATTGAGTGAATAATGATTGTTACGCGGTTTAATTTTTCCTGTTTAACTATTTATTACATTCCATGTGGCCTTTATTATATTATCAGAACTTTTAATTTTATTACCTAAATGTATTGATTTTGCAACCCTGCACACTTTTTTAAATATTTTTGAATACATTTTGACATAGTTGGTAAATGTGGGACTGTGGTTATATTGTTTAATTTCATACAACTCATACAACCTAGTTCGACTTTGGTGTATACCTACAGTAGCCCAGTCCTTGAATTTCATTTTATCCTTTGGCCTAAAAGTTTTTACTTAAAACACTTGCTCGAACTAATTACTTCAGAAATCAAAAAAAATATTTTAAAGATTATTAGCATTATCATGCATGAAATGTAAAAATGGAATTTTCTTCTCAATATTTGCTTTAAAATTGTCTAATCGAGCAGTGGTCACAGGTCTACAAGTTATAAGTTGAGATTTTTTTTATAGTTGTGTAGAATTTTTATTATTTGACCACAGTGATTGGATGGCAAATTATTAATACTAGATTTATCTTTTACTTCAATGTTACAGAAAATATGCCGTATGAAACCGACACTACAATATAACCTAAAGAAATAATTACTTTACCGTCGTATTCCTTACAAGTGTCCGGATATAACGAGTGAATTGAAATAAGTTTTTCTACCGGCTGAGCCGGTGTCGACATGCATCCGTAGGGCTAGCCTCGCCACCGTCGCTTCTGCTATAATCGGTTCGCTCTCACTCAAGCCGACGTAATACAAGCCGACCCATCTTCACAATCTTGCTCGTTTTGCCTATGCTCACCTTCCGAAGGTTTTTGTTACATCCACACGTACTCTTTTACCCGCACCGTCGCGCCTTCGACTTGGACATACTCTCTTCAGATGACCAGGCTTCAACATGCATGCATGCATACATATTCTTTAAATTTGCACACGTTTCTGACGTGATCCTTGTTTCCGCAGCACGAACAACCGTATCCACTTTGTCTGCCAACCTCCACCGTCAGCCGCGTTCCTCCCGCCGATCCCCCGTCGCGGTCCCGCGCAGCCAGGTCTTTGCGGGGCGTGCACCGCATGCACCGTTCACTCTTCGTTAAACTGCTGCTCGACGACCTTTGCGTTATTAGCCGCTGCTTCAAGTGCAACCGCTTTTTTGAACGACGATTCAAAATCCAGATTCTCCTCACAAAAAAGCCGCTGACGCGTAGATTTACTTAACAGCCCACATACGAATTGGTCACGTACATTTTCTAGTAAATTATTTTTAAATTCACATGTTCTTGCCAAATGGTTCAAGGCTGCCACAAACTGTGATACAGATTCGTTATGACACTGTGTGCAGTTTCTGAATTTGTATCTTTCAGCTAGAATAGACGGAGTTGGCGGAACATAATTTTTAATCTCATTCACTAGTTCTTCAAGTGATACCTGAGAAGGTTTCTTCGGAGTCCACCTTTAACTCGTAGGTAGGATCGCCGACGCAAGCAATCAATGTCGGCACGTTCAACGTGGATTTCACTTCGTTCACTAAAAAATACTGTTCTAGCCGTTCAATATATGTGGTCCAGGAACCCGATGCAAGATTAAATTCACTAAGTTTCCCGACTGACATATTTGTTGAAAATAAACGACTGCGCCACTGTAATATATAGGAAATAGAAACAAAAGATAACAACGCGCGCGTCTGAGCCAACAGTTTATTTTCAACTGGTTTGGTGTTACTCTTATAAGTAACTACCTACATACAATATAATGATATGTGCATATAGCGTACAGCCCATAGGTGGAGATTCTATTGCCGTAATATACACAAATCAGACTCGAATCTTTTTTTTCAACACACCAATATTATAAAGCCGAAAGTTTGTGAGTGTGTCTGTATGTTTGGTACTTCTTCACGCTCAAACTGCTGGACCAATTGATGAAATTTGGTTTATAGGTAGCGGACACTCTGGATTAACATGTAGGCTATTTTTAATCCCGAAAAAAATTTCTTCCCGTGGGAATAACTATAACCGAGCTTAAACGTACTATAGCTAAGCTACTATAGCTATAGTATAATTAAAGAGTACCACGCCGATAACCAAATATAGGGCGGGTGGTGTAGTTATAATGTATCGTTACAAAGCTATACGAACGAGTCGGTGGCAAAACTGGCGTTATCAAAAGTGTAAAAATTATCACACGTGGTAACTTTCTATCCCAAAACGAACGTCCTCTAAAAGACAATTAGATTTTTTAGCTTTTGTGGTTGCATTTGCTTTCGTGCGGTCTCTTACTGTTAAAAAAACATAATTTTTTTTAGATCTGCATGCAATTTTGGACATATACAGGCTACGGTCCAGCAAACGACCATAAATACCACGTATTAAGTTGTATTAAGTTGGTTTTTGTTGTAGTTAAACATCTAGATCCGTTGTCGAAATTTGACAGTGACAGTTGAAGTTTATTTACTTTCGTAAACTGTAGATTTTCTGGCTTTTAACTGTGATTTTTAAGCGAAGTTGAATCAAACAGAAAAAATTGTTAATAATAATAATAAATGAAATTTGACAGTGACAGATAAAACAATTAAAAAAAAGAAAAACCATGCTCTGAGCGGCAGTGTTGCCACTTTAGTGATTTTGTCACTAGATTTGGTGAATTTTGGAGCTCTATAGCGATATTCTGAATAAAAAAATCACTTAAAGGTTATTTGGTGACTTTAAGTGATATTTATTGAATCTAGTAGAATTTCAAAAAATTATTACTTGTCGGTAAATACCTTGTCATAGATAGCACCAAAGACTAAATAGAAGATGATAGCACTATGCTTTTTTCAGCTTAGCAAAACGAATTAAGACGTCTTTGTATGGTTACCCCATAATAAACGAGCATCAAGTAACGTACCATATATATTTTGTTGAAATGAGTATCAAATACTCTTGCAGCTAGCTTGTTTGGTTTTATTTAGTTGCTTAGCCTCTTTATTCGCGAAAGTTATCGTATCGTATCGAAATGTTTTGAGGTCTGTTAGTTTCTGTAGACTATAAGTAACCTATTTCTATGGAAGTGCCACTGAAATAATCACTGCTTATTCACAAAAATATCGGAAAAATGGGAAACCCAAGAAGAGTTTACAATGTGGTTACAGCCTGTAGTAAAAAGCCTTCTGCAGTTTTCGTTTTTGTGAAATATTTGCGAAAATTGGTGACATAAAAAAACACAGAGAAACAAAAAAACATAAAGAAAATGTGACTTAATTTCTAAAAACCAACAAATTAAATGTTTCCCTTATCTAAAGATAATAAAGGCTCCTTTAAAGTTGAAGGAATGTTGGCCCTGTTTATTGTAGAACACCAAAAAGTAAATTGACCACTTGACTGCACCTTTAAAAAAATGTGTTACTGATTCGAAAAGTGTTATGGATACATAAATGCACAGATCGAAATGCACTGAAATTTCAAACAGATGCTATTGGATGATGTTGGATCACAAAGGTATCGTGCACTTTTAGATGAATCTACTGACCTCAGTGTATCAAAATTATTAGGGGTAGTAATTAAATATTTTAGTTGCACACTATTACCCTTACGTATTTAGTGATTTTTTAGTAAGTAAATATTCCGAAATCTAGAGATTTTTGAGAGGAAACCTAGTGATTTAATTTTCTGTAAGTTGGCAACACTGATGAGCGGTGATTATTTGTAGTCAGTTGGTTTAAGTTGGATTATTTTAGATTCATGTCGTGGACCCATGGTTGAGACGTCATTTGGTCATATTTGGTCGAAAATGGGTCATTGTTTATCGTACCTGGACCGCACTCACTATTATCTGTGATCTCAGACTAAATAGGGATACTACGCATCAGACAGCAATCTGTCGTACAAAGAAATGTAACCTTAACAAAACTCAACTATTGATTATGACAGTCCGGCCTGTCAGGCCTTACATTATTTTATTTTTTTTGACATAAATTTATGGTTTTATTTATTCTTGCAGGTCTTCCTTCGATTGTGTCCGACCAACCTTCCACATGTGGCGTATCATGCGGAGAAAAGAAAAGTACAATAAACCCTGTCTGAAGTGGTAATTGATAAAATTTGTTTTTTCAATCTTAAATACTTTTATCAGTTTGAGTTAAACTTAAACAGGTAGTTTTAAATTTATGTGTATGATAATTTATGGTGTCCATCTTCGCTAGCAACGTTTGTATGGGGCACTTTTCCTGTGACCCCTTCCCGCCCATCTAGAGGGATTTGTCCAAAAATATTATTCTCCAAAATTATTGTATTATATTATCATTTTTGATATAAATTCATAATTTAACTTTATAAATTTATTCTTACAGGTCTCCCTTCAATTGTGTCTGACCAACCTTCCACATCTGGCGTATCATGCGGAGAAAAAGAATGCACAATTAGCCCTGTCACAAGTGCTAATTAATAAAATTAGTTTATTATAATAATGAATAATTAGGTTAATGGTGTTGATTTTAGTATATATTTAAAAATTCAAATTTTATTTCTGCAAGTTCTGTTCCCTCTACACCAAAATTCCTGGTACGGAAAAGGCGTTTAATGTCCAAAAAAATGGCTTTGACACCAAATTGCAATAAGCTGTATAAAGAATACATCAAATCACGTAAGCAGTTAAAGTTCAGCCAAAGAGCGCGGAGAGCATTAAAGTTTTCAAAAGAGAGGTTATTTGAGAAGTTAACGGAAAAATGAATCCACTAGCAAAGAAAATATTGTGGATGCAAATCAAACAATGCACAAAAAAAGCCAAAGGAAGACGCTTTACTTCAGAAGAAAAACTAATCGGTCTTTCTATTATGAAACAAAGTCCAAAGTGCTATAAGTTTTTTAAAAAAATATTTATTTTGCCATCCAAGCAGACTTTGAATAAAATGATTAATGCATTGAATATCGAACCAAAAATCAACACTCAAGTATTAAAAGCAGTGAAGGAGGAGGTAATTTGACAAGCTCAAATCATATAACTTATTGATTTGCAACGATATTGAGAGCATTCCTAATTTTAAAACTTTTATATTGCATTATCATACCTGCAATCTAGCAATAAATGATGATTTTAAATAAAATCAGGATATTAAGTTGATTAAAAATCGTCCTCATTCTTTATTTTGTTTCAGGTTGACACCTGGGATGAGAATAAGAAGCATTGCTCAATTATGTTTGATGAAGTTAGCTTAGAATCTGCCTTACATTATGATTCAAACAAGGATTGGATAAATGGGCTTGTTAATCTCCAGGAAAAAACAAGTGACTTTGCTGACAGCACTTGTTTTTATGTTAAGAGGAGCAAAACTGAAAATCACAATTAAGGATATGGTAACTGCTGTGGGAAATACAGGACTCTTGCCAATTGCGTTAATTTGTGACCAAGAGCCAGCATTTCAATTAGCGCTGAAGGCCCTTAAAGAAGATACACGGAGGGAACAAATTCGTGCAGGGGATATAATAGGTAAGGATTACTTTTCCATGTGTTTACCATAAAATGTGGTTGGTCTTAATTAATGAGCAGTCTATTGTATATAATGAATTTGACTCGCTATTTCATCTCTGTTTCATAAGGTGCAGCTGGTTTAAAATAAGCCTAGGCTTCCACCCTGATATAACTGCAATTATTTCTAGCCATTCATATATTGTCTTTTCTTTGAGAAATGTGAATAAATTTAATTTTTAGATGACGTTATTGCCCTAGATGGACACACGCTTAGTGTCATTCATGATCCACCCCATTTAATAAAGGGCTTGCGAAATAATTTTCTGACGAAAAATTTGAAAATAAAATTTCTAAATGAAATGACATTGTAGAGGTGTACAAAACTGACTGTAACCATGCTGAAATGAGACTTTTATACAAATTGAACGACAAGCATGTCCTTACAGACAAAATTAAGAAGATGAAGATAATTCTAAAAGTTTTGTTCTTTTAGTTTTGATAGTCTCATATTCGTGACCAAGTCATCAAATCAATAAGTACGGTCATGATTCATGCTTCAATTACATAGTTAACTGTACAATCTTTACCTAATCACCTTTACTATAGGGTAACGCAGGTATCATTTTGGCTCAGTTCATTAAACTTTGTGATTCAGAAGCTCAAGCATGCCGTGAGTAGTGCGGTCTAAGAGTCCTTGTGTAACCTGAAGACATAGATGGATTAAAAGACCTAGGGGTAGCCCATTTTCTAAATATATTTATAAACTGATTATAATGCAAGTTTTTGTTTAGGCAATGTAGGCAATTTTTTAATACAAACGTCATCATAAAAAAGTGTATGCTGACCAATAAAACTTAATAATAATGTATATTTTGCAGTTCAAAAATTGCACAAGAGTGTTTAGCAAGACTGTGGCAGCTACATTATCATACACAGCTCAATTTTTTAAGTATTTAACATCATAACCTACTAGCATTTACCCGCGGTTTCGCCCGTACAGAATCTGGATATCGCCGTGGGATTCCTACCTACTTATTAATTGTGATAAAAAGTATTTTATGTTATTCATCTAGCTTCCATCAATCAATAGAATCATCATCCCATTCCAAACCTAAATACTTACTTCACATAGCTTTAATAAAATGTGAGGAAGATTATAGTTTCTCCACGTAGAGTTCAATTCTATAATCGGAAACTTGGAAAATTCAAAAGTTCTTGCAGTAATTTATTCATTTTTGCATTTATTCCTGCAAGAACCTGTGAATTTTCCAGTATACAAAGTAGTCTAAATCTTTCTCCGACCGTCTTTTAACTACAGCTATATAAAAATTCAGCCATTCTGAAGTAAAAGTTACCGAGTGTACATATTGTAGTGGAAACCAGAAGTACTGCTATAAACCGCCACATTGAAGCAAGCTTTGAGCCATACAAGCGTTCTATAACTTAATATATACTCTAAAGTATATCTATATTATATCAATTAAATATGTTATTACTGATTTTTGGTTTGTTTGCATGTTACAGCTCAATATGCCGATGGAACACCAGTCAGCCAGACGTTAAAGAATACTGCAGAAATTGTATCATTCTTTGACGATCTGACTCGGTAAATGGAGCAAGACTTTTTAATAAAAAAAATAAGGGCAAACCTTTAAGGCAAGCAGTGACTGAAAATTCTCCACATCACACATTTTGGATTGGTGCTATAGAAAAACTAGAAAATATAAAATATGTTGACCCTTTAAAAAACAAAGAAACATCGGTGCCTTCATTAAAAAACTGGAAAGCTACTTTAAAAAGTTATCAAAAATCTTAAAATAATGAGTCCTCGATATTATAACTCTGACCCCATCGAAAACTTTTTTCGACAAGAGAATAAATATAGAAATAACGACCCAAACTGCCACACATTTTAAAATACTTTCTAGTCCCTGTTGATCACAAGATTTATAAAGTTTCATTCAGAAAGCTATAATTGTGAAGAGGATTCAGCTGATCAATTGGACGAACTTTTATTACCCTTAAACAGCATTATTTAAGGGTAATAAAACAGATGAAGCTGTTGCCGAACGGAACTCAGCTGAATCCTCTAGCTATCATAATATTCATGTGGAAAATATTCCCACGACTTCAATCCAAAAAAGGCTCAGTGTCCACTCACGTGCTTATACAACGGGGTGGGTCGTCAGGAAAATTAAAAGCTTTATCAATTGCATTGCTAAAGTATTTGACATTAAGGGACACAAATATTCAGTATAACTCAGTTAATAACTGGATAACCTTTAAAGAATTTAAAAGTATCAAAGCCAGAAAATTTATCTACCCCTCAGAAACAGCCGTGAGATGTTTCGGTCAAGTAACAAAGGAAGCCATTAAATACTTGGAATATCAACCCCAGCAGAAAGGTATTATAAAAGAAATGAAAAGTATTATAAAGTCCAAGTATTTGTTTGACTTTCTAGATTGTTACGAGCGATTTAGTCTATTATATAGTGAATATTTTTTGCACTTCACTTTAAGAATAACTGTTTTTAACTGGTGTTATGTGATCAACAAAATATTAAAGGGCACCGATGTATATAGGCTAGAAAATAAAATTTTGCCGCCAATGCCACGAAAAGCATATAATAAGTACAAAACTAAATTAGAAAATAAAAAACTTCATGAATAAATATCTTTTTTTTTGTGATCCTTCTCTTCAGTCACTTCACGGAGAGGCAGACTCCTCGACCAACTAGTTGACAGACTAAACTTCGACATCATCGCTTCTATGACGCCCACCCACTTCCCGCATGCCGCCCGCGCTAGCCCTGACGTGATCGACATAGCACTTCTAAAGAGTGTAAGGCTTACCTTCCGCTCTACAGAGGTGCTTGACGAACTTGACTCGGACCACCACCCTGTCCTCCTCTGATTAGGTTCCTTATCTGACACTCCTCCCGACACTAGAACCGTGACGGACTGGGATAAATTCGAGCTATTACTCGAAAATTCCAGCTGGCCACATCTATATCGCGTTCCCTACAATATCTCATCCGCGAATGATATAAACGTAAGTATTGACTCACTCACTAGCCACCTAACCGCCACCGTTGGCGAGTGCTCAAGTGCCGGTTGGTGACTACCTCCACCTAATCCTGTCTCAGCACATCAGGTCTGACTGATGACTGACTGTAAGGCAGCCCGCCGAAGACGCGATCACGCTCCTTCCTCCAAAAGCAAAGCTCGCTTCAACGACTTACACCGCCGTGTAAGATCCGCTGTAGCTGAGCTTCGCGCCCAACGTTTCGGTGATCTGATGGAGAATATCTCCCCTTCTCATCAAGCTTATTGGCGCCTGTATAGCCAGAGCGATGAAATCCAGACACATTCAACTCCCTCCGCTAAACCGTCCCAACGTTCCCGCGTTCGATGACGACAAAAAAGCGGACTGCCTTGCGTCTAGCCTCCAAGCCCAAAGTGCCTTAAGCACACAACTATTCGATCTCGATCACGCGCGAGAGGTAGATGGCTAAGTGGAGCGCAGACCATCTCCGCCCCACGGGACCCTCGGCCCCTCGTTACGGTCGACGCAACGGGGAACTCTCGTCCTGGCGCTGACTCACCTTCGGGTTCGAGGCTGACGCCGGTCGAAGGGACTACCCCAAGAGCGACAACCCAAGCCGAGGCTGCCTCGGGAGCCCTTGAGCGTTGGGCGCTACATAGGCTGAGACTCCTTCAGTCTCGCCCCAAAAGTCCGGTGAAGCACTTGGAGCAGTAATGGCTGCATCAGTGAGGACGAACAAACGGACGAGCTTGACGAAATTATACAAGGGTACCACTTGGCTAAGGAACCCTAAAAAATATATAGAAGATACGCTATGTAATTTTTTTTGCAATATCCTGTAAATATACCTGCTTATATCAGTTTAGAAATAATTTTTAGAACACTGCTTTGTCTTTTATTCAATCTACACATATAATTAACACTAGTGGTAGAAATTGTTTTGTTAACTAAATATTACAGATATGTAAGAGTAATGTTTGAGAAACAATCAATGAGAGCAAAAATATAACAGGGCGGTACTTAGGCATTTCCTAGATTTACCATGCAGCTTTGCTATCTCCTTCCATGCTGTATTTAGTAATATAGTGTCGCGATATTCAACGCATTTAATATTATAAATGGCGTCATATCGTTTAATTAAATCTATTAAATGTTCATCCCCCATTTAATAACCTCAACGCAGGTGCCGACGTTTTGTGCAAGTCTAACACGTTGCGAACGTAGGTTCTAGAAACACACAGGTTTTACGCATAGGACAGCGTGGTATTATCCCTTCCACCTTTCCACGCCTGTCTGGAGATCGCAGGTCGACGTTGCGTGGGACGCGTACGACAGCGTTGCGTACGAGTAGTGTGTCTCTAAGCCATCTGTTTCCATACAAATTCCAAGGTCCAGATATCATGATGCGTCGCATACGTTGCGTAGGTAGGACCGGTTGTAGTAAGTTTTATCACAGCTCCTTAAATTTAGAGGATAAGTTGCAGAAATAAATCAACGCAAATTTCACTCGATCAACTCATAAGGCGTTCCTTCTGAGCTGCGTTGAAATTTAATAATAAAACCTGATTTTAGCACCAACTACCAGTTCCGTCTAAGTGCATCTGATAATTTAAGCGGCGCTATTATTGTCCAAACGAAACGCGTTTCGCGTCATTTTTTGACAGTTCCGTGTGTGTATATGTTTGAGTATTTTATTTTGTAAATAATAACAGAAATATATA
Source organism: Apoda limacodes (assembly GCA_946406115.1). Taxonomy (NCBI): domain Eukaryota; kingdom Metazoa; phylum Arthropoda; class Insecta; order Lepidoptera; family Limacodidae; genus Apoda; species Apoda limacodes. The sequence goes on from OX291546.1 coordinate 17,102,412, forward strand.
TAGTTCATAATGCAAAAATAAACTGTTCTTAATAAAAATCAACGTTTTAACTATTTTGCTCAACATACCTACCCATCTCCCGACATGGGTTTTTGGTACGGAACGCTAAAAACAAGATTAGATTTTGCTACCAATAACATGAAACGCAAACCGCAAACCTTGCCAAGCCAAGGTGGTGAAGAGCGAAGCGACGAGCCATTAGGTTACATGGTGAACACCGCACTTATTTTATTTAGTATAGTCACGGCGACCCACTTTGGAACATGAAAACTTGCGCGAGGCAGACTAAATAAGTACAAATTGGTTCTGGCACTCGCTAATTTTCATGTTCTCCGCTTGGCTTTGCGCGCAAGTTTATATATTACAACCAACTTGTACTTATGTAGTGTAGTCACGGCGACCCACTTTGGAACATAAAAACTTATGCGCAAAATAAAGCGGAGCACATGAAAGTTTGCGCGCGAAGCCGAACGGATTTCATCTTTGTACATAAATGTATTCTATCAATAGAAATTTTTATTACGTGAAAATCTCACGTTCTTGGAAAGTAAAGAATTACCGAATATTTTTTTAGATTATTATTATATATTTTTAAGATATTACTAAAACGACTACAGTTGATAAAGAGTACTTTTTGTTGACTGAATAACACAATACTTGATAAATAGAATCTTTTTATGACCTCAATTTATATTGTCTGTTTTGCAAGCTAGCGGTAATTTTCAAATCCCTGCTGTTGTCAAAGCCGTTCAGTTTCAAAAGTCACATAAACCGGACCAAAGATCGGCGATCGCCGGGCGAAAGACAAACGGCGATAATCACACCCAAAGTGAACGTAGCCCAGTGCTGTGACTCCTATATAGTCTGTGTGCAATTCTAAAAAAAAATCGAAATGGGTGATGTGTTTATTTAAAGTAATAAATTCTACAAAAACAATAAAAGCTTTTTAACAATGTTTAAGAAGTTAAAAGACAAATTAGCAGAGGAAGTAAAATCATCACCTCAAAGAATCCAACAATTTGCACAAGCTGCTCAGGTACCTAATGAAGTTTATGAAATCTTACCTAGGTTGCGTTCCAAATCGCAACGAGGAAGTTAAAAAAGTGGTTGTGGGACGCCCGGGGTAGAGTAATTTTCCAACTGTCAAGTTGAATTCTTTACACTGCCATAGAAAATGTTGAGAATTACTCCTGTCAGTGTGAAAATTAGCTGTCAAACGCTCGTTCCAGAAAGGGTTTATTTTGCAACTCTACCTGGCGATAATTACTTGGCGTGATTTGGAACATTGCCTTATTAGGGCTGTGTTTTTAGGTGCGTTTTGTTGACTGCTTCAATGCGTTTAATGTCATAATCCTGCCAAGTTAAAAAGACATAAATTTTGTATAACACAGTACAAATATTGGTTAGTTCTTTTGGTAGGATTACCGCATTATGTACATTATATCAGTCAACAAAACTCCACTCTAAGGCCTTGTTTTTCTAATTCATGACTTAACACTTAGTTTAAAATGACTGAAATCCTAGGCTTAAATGTTTGACATGTACAAGACAGATTTCTTAGCCATTGATGTAAATACTTGTTTTTAGGAAACAATGTTCCAATTTACTTTTACTGTCTGTCAAGTTATAATTATCCCATCAAAAACATAAATGTGAAATGAGAGCCAAGTTCAATATTATGATATATGCTTTGGATGTTGACTTCAAATTCGACTTCATATGAGAAACTAGCCAAGTCAGACCTTAGGCTACAATATATTATCCTAAGTTATAAGAAGAAATGTTATTTTATGTTGTTATAAATAAATTTCAGCACTGACCATTGCACTTGGCACCCATTTAGATCTCACTTCTTTTGTTGTTGAAGTCAACATCCAAGGCATATATCATAATATTGAACTTGGCTCTCATTTCACATTTATGTTTTTGATGGGATTTCATTACTTTTTGTACATAAATTATTAGTAGGTACTTATTTATATCAAAATTTATACCAATGGTTTTTGTTAAACTACTGTAATTCCTACGTTTACGACATACATACTCTACTATAGTCTCACGCAACCTATTTGTTTGTTGTTTATTACTATACTCAAACAAGGAATATGAATGGAACAATTACGGAACAAATTACCTATTATCTATTGAATTCTCAAGAATAACAATTTGTTACCAATTTGTTCTCCTTCTCAAACTCATTCAGAGTTAAGTATACATACCTACTCATAACTATACTAAAATTATTATAAATTTTTGATTTAAACTATTGCCTATACCATACATACTTCCTAAAAGAATTGTAATAATAATATAACCACAAATATATAAGATTTTTTTAAGAAAACCTATGAGTTTCGTAGCATAAATCGCAACCTTATAGGTCAGATATCGAGAGACAACCAGACAGCAAAACAGCGCTAGCGCTTATGAGCGCGGCTGCCACTTGCTCGGACTCGCGTCAAGGCTCGCGGTCCCATCCCGCTGCTCCGACGTCTCACCGCGCGCCGTGTACCGAAATGCCTATTATTTAATTATTTATAAGTTATGATCTTACACTATTGATGTGCGCTAAATATTGAAACAATAATGAATACTAAATCCTACTTAATAACGTAATAAATACGAAAGACGACTATACTCTTAGTTATAAGTACTTAAATTGGATTAAAAACAAATTAAGGGTGGTATTCAACTCTTTATATATTCACGTGAAAACCTTAAAATCCACATAAAGTTTTAATTGCTGATTCTTACATTACAGTTTTTATAAGTATAAGTTAGTTGTTCCTAATAGAATCAAACCTTCAAGCGGTCGCGCGGCGTCGAAATGACCGCGGTAAGCCTATATTCAGTTAAGTCGAATATTATCATTACTCATGTTTCCCAATATTAGTAGCCTCTCAGAGGTTCATTGTGATCTCAAAACAATAAATTCTTCCTTTCTGTGCACATTACTTTATCTAAATTATATCTTTCGTTGTGCATGCTGTAGGATTTGCAAAGTAATCGCGCGCCTGACGTCGTTGAAGATTCGCTTCGTAAAAGTGCTTTAATATAAATTTTTGTAGGTTGTCTGCCAAATATATTTTTTATTCTATCTAAAGGGAATGTGTTTAAGTACATTGTTATTCAAATAATTTAATTATTTTTTTTTTTTAATTCTTAAAAACCTTGACGGTCATTACGGTAACCGACTGACCGCTGCCGTAACAAATGACCGCGCGCCCGCTTTAAGGTTAAGTGAAAAATTACAATAAAATTATAAAAATTTACCAGTTTCTGATTTATTCCTTTGTATTCACCTAATTACCTTTGAAATTTGAACTTTCTAGGTTATCTGGAATTGGGTTTTGATGTATAGGTCAGTCAGTGATAAAAATGACGATTTTTGAACGTTAATATCCATATAACCATTTGAGATGTGCTTATGAAATTTCAAGCACATATGTATCTGGCAAGTCTCAATATATGATCCAAATTTGAGACGTTTATGTAAAATAGTTTTTGAGTTATGCGGGGGTCAAAAGTGGCTCCAAATGGTTCATGTAATATAACACACGGTGCTGCTAGCCAGTTCTGTTACTTGAACTTTGCTTGTCTAGATCTGGTTGAATTGACTTTCAACCCTCTTGGAACTATGGGTTTATGTTTTACAGTGACAGCAGTAAAAATCTTTGTTATCTATGACAGTGTAAATAATTCAGCTTGACAGTTAAATAATTACCTAGAGCTTGATGCTCCTAAATCACTTTTAAAACTTGATTTTTGTGTTTTGCGTATATTAATGTAATAATGTAATGTTATTAATTTGCAGGCAGCTGTAACATCAGCATCCAGTAGTATTTCTGATATAACCAACAGTGATCTATTTTCAATTGGAGATATTGGTATGTAAATTAGTATTTCATTTATTGTTATCTGTCAATGCTTATTACTGTCTGTATAGAATAATGAGTTATTGTAATCGTAATTAGCAATGATTAGAGTTTTTTTACAGATTTCTGTGGTTTTATATTGCCACTAGGAATTTGTAAATATATTTTTAAAGGACTTCAAAAAAAAGAGGTTATCAATTTCACCCAAATGTATGTAATACTGTTACAATTGCATAATATTCATATGTGTTACTTTATGTGGGTTTTTTTACCAGATGTGCCAAATTTAATAAGTGCCAAAGTTCATAATTCTTCACACTATGTTTTCACTGCAGGGCGACAATATGTTTGTATGTATGTTTGTCCATATATATTTCTTAGAAAATAAAATTAGTGATTAGATTTTAAAAATCCTTTTTATATTGAATGAGGTAGGATTCAACTTAGGGAACAGTGCAAATTTCTTCTGATTTCCAAATTTCATGAGTGCCAAAGTTCATAACTGTCCAAATTTTATCAAAATTATATTATTCAAAATCAGTAGTTTTCAAGATACGGTCTGTTAAGTGTGTACCATTTACCAATCACTGGAAAAACATGTTGAGTGAATAATGCATTGGTTTAACGGTACAAGTCTAAGCGAAACTTATTGACATATTACCCAATATGTTCGCCGATTTTATGCCTCTGATGTGGCAAACAAGCAGATGACCCACTTGATATTAAGCTTTTACTGTAGCTAGGGTAGTCTACCGAGGCGCAATCTATATATTAAATAAATGATAAAATGTAGGTAAAAATTTTATTTTAATAATAATAAAGCACTCAACTTAACAAAATCTATTTTTTTTCCAGACAATCACAACCAGCAACCACATTCAGGTGTAGCACCTGCAGCAAACAAACAAAATATTTTTCTTTCGCAATCCATGTTAGATACCAGTACTGAATCCATGGATTATGCTACCAACCATAATATAATTGTATGTAACTACATAACCATTTAAACACTACACAAATTATACTAATATTATAAAGAGGTAAAGTTATTTAAAGGAAATTACCTCCAAAACTACTGATCTGTTTTCAAAAATTCTTTAAATGTTTATTTGTACATTTTTTGTTTTACATTTGTATGAAGAAAATCTGAACCGGTTTAACATTAAGGATATGTCGGATTTCTAAACCACATAGATAAATGTTATCTTAATAAATGTCTTATTTTTCAAAATTTTAGGAAAACCAACGACAGAGAAGATTATCGAACAGTTCATTTTCCAGTGATGTATCATTCCGATTGCCTAACTATGAAAGTCCATCCATGTATCACTTGCAGGTATGTTCGCATCGCTAAATATATAATTCGTTTACTCGATAATCTACATTCAACAGACGAAACCGTGTAAAAATTACGTGATTTCATGCATTCGCCCTGCTGTTCCCCAAGTTTCTAAGCAGAAAAAAATGTCTAGCGAATTCGTTAGGTATTTTTTATCAAGTTAATGTTGCACTAAACAAAAATAAACAAGTATTTCAAGTTAATGTTGCACTAAACAACAATAGACAAGTTTTTTTAGGGTTGTCTGCCTACGTTGTCTGTATGTCCGACCTTTTAACGGCTTTTTTTTTAGACCGAAGTAGGTAGAAGCGTGAAATTGTGGCAAATTTCAACAAACAAAAAAAAAAAAAAAAAAAATTTAATAAATCAAGGGTTTTTGTAGTATTGGTCTACCATAAAAACTGTCTTGAAACTTAAAACGATTATTGTGTTAGCTCTATAGCAAAACAACAAATAATATAAATTGGTCAAGTACTAGTAGGCCGTAGTACTACAAAATGTATGAAGTATTCTGTAAGCCCAATCGCACTTGGTTAATTTTTTTAATTTTATATTATTTTGATATATCTGTCAGTAATCACAACTCCACAACAGTGCAATTGGAATATTTTTTTTTTTTTTTTTTTTCCATTTATAATTTGCCATCAGTCGTAAGACTATAATCAAATATGTTGGGATGCAGTTGACGTTTTTAGAAGTATGAGGCCAATGTCTCATATTCAATATTTAAGGCAGTACATTTGCCCTTTTAAGTCTCTTAAATTTGTTGGGCTGGAGCAACATTTTGGTGAGAGGATTAGGATGAACAATGAGCCGATCCTTGTAGTTTATTTTGTAACGCTTTATTTCCTCAGAGATAGTTGGGATTTCAAGATAAGAGTGGATTTCCTTGTTCCGGGCATACCAGGGAGCTCCTGCAATCACTCTTAAAATGTTGTTTTGGGTTCTCTGTAGGCGCTCAACGTTTGAATTGGAATATAATAATTTAGCATTGTTAGCAAACAAATACAAAACAATTAATTGATTAAGAAATTGATGTAAATTGCAATTATTGTCTGGATAAGGCTCTAGAACCATATCGTTACATAACTCCATGTTTACACTTCAGACATGGTTGTTTGCTAGTTTTTTCTATAAAATGGGCTATGTCTGCAACTGCAAAATTGTGGGCGAGACGCGGCCGAGATGTCGCCTCTTCAAACAATCAATCTGAGAGTAACAGTCCACTATTGGACATAAGGCTTTTCCAATGAATCCAGCCACTTCCGCTTACCTCTTTAGGTCAACGGTCCATCTGGCCTAGAAGCGACTCACATCCTCTTGCACCATGACAATGCTTTTTGGTATTGGACATAAGGCTTTCCCAATGAATCCAGCCACTTCCGCTTACCTCTTTAGGTCAACGGTCCATCTGGCCTAGAAGCGACTTACATCCGCTTGCACCATGACAATGCTTTTTCTCAAATCGCAAACTAGACAAATTAACTTTAAAATACCCTCTGATTCAGTTGCCCTCTCGCTTGAAAAATGCAAAAGTATTTAAAATATAAAGGATAATATTTTATTTTAAAAAACAATAAACTATAAATTTTTTTTATGACCTATTTTTATTTTTGAGTTGCGCAATCTTTCAGTGTTACTCTCTCATAATGTGCCATATGTGTTATATGTTTGCTTTTTGTCTCTGATTAACAGTTTTTATTTTTTAGTCCGATATGGAAATATCCGCGAGTGAAGCTGAAGAGAGAGGCTTGACTGGTGGATCAGTCAGCCTTGACAGGGTAACGAAAGAACAGCTATATGCAGTATTTAGACGTACCCAAGAGCGATATGCTAAGTACAGAAGACAATACGCTGACCTAGCTCGCCACTATAAACTTCTGGAAAGAGAAAATGCTAAAGCAAGGGTATGTAAGTGCACCTATAATTTTCCCTCTTCTTAAGCTTTAAATTTTTTCGTACATGGCTGCTAGTGCCAACCACTCCTTTCGCAAATGTTACCTAAGTTTAGAGACGTCGTTCCATTACAAAATCTACAAAAAAATGCAAGCATAATTCATTTATTTGTCAATGATTCACTGTATTGGCCGGCCAAGTGTAGGGTTTCGTAGTGAAATTACCACAAGTAATTTTTTTTCTTTTATTTTTATACCACGAAGGTGGCAAACAAGCTCACGGTCCGCCTGATGGTAAGCGGTGACCGTAGCCTATTGACGCTTGTAACACCAGGAGCATCACTCGCGCGTTGCGGATTCTTCAAAATCGAATAACTTTAAGAACCCCATACTGTTGTCCTTAGAGAAAACCTTGGCAGGGAGCTCATTCCACAACTCAAGCGTTCGCGGGAGGAAGTTTCTCTGAAACCGCACTGTACGCGACCATTTCGGTTCCAAAGTGTGAGAATGAATGCCCTTTTATTGTTAACAATCCCAATCTCACAAGCGGTATCATACTTTTAATTCTATGGTGAGACTTTGCCTCTCTATGTGTGTTCTACGACTTGTATATTAGGTTTTGTTCTAAACAATTGATCGAAATGATACCTTAGGCTAGAGTCATCGAAAGCCTATGGAGTTTGGACCTTTATGATAAAAGAAAACGTGAACAAAAACATGTTGATGGCTTTGTTAGTTATTGTGGTTAATTTTATACATGTTATAGCAATCGTAACTGTTTTAATAACTGGATCAACGTTGTATGTTAGTATCGTTTCTTTTTTCTAACTTTTGAAGTTCATAAATATCACCCTTAAAGTCTTTTCACTGATTGACGTATTAGTAAGTCTTTCTTGCAAATATGTTAAATAGCAATAGCCACTCGTTTCAAGTCTTTTCTTATTTGTCTGACTTAGATTCTCAAGTCAGCGGATTCATTTGCAAGGTTTTACAGTGCTGACGTGGACTTGAATGAAACCTGGCTTATTAGCTATGTTTTGACAAAAAGCATTCTGCAAATTCTTTCCATTTTATCTCAACTGATCAGTGATCAACTATGACAGCTGATAATAATTTGATCTATTTCACTTAAATGAAGTACCTACTTTGTGCATTTCTGATTGTTTGCTTATACATGGGCACATTAAAAAAAGTTTAATTGCAAGTCCATTCTTATGGTATTGTTGCTAAAGTTTAGGCTTGTTTTATTTATGATTCCTAGAATGTAATTGCATATTTCCGTTATAAGAATGGTCTCCCGTTTTGCTGTTTTTGGCACGACCTCCAACCACTTTTCTAGTTTCTTCCAATTGATTAATGTTTCAGGTAATTAAAATAATTTAAAGCACTAAGCTCAGCTAAGAGAAGTTCAGCTCTTTATTGCACCTAAATATTCTGTCATCATTTCCATTGCCTGACAAAGAACTGACGAACTCTTCTATGATGAAGTCAAAGAAATGGTCTGCCTGTTAGTTTCTTCAAGGGTTAAAATAAAGTTTCTTTTGTAGTTTGTTATTGATTTTTTTGAGTTGTTTGTGTTTTCCATTTTTCTCAACAACTTGAGTAAGTCTCTTCGACATTAAACGAGACTACAGAACTACACACAAAAATATAGCGACTCTTCTTATTCAATAATAAGTTAAACAAAACGAATTATTTAAGTTTATGTGTAAAACTTATCGACTTCACGAGCGTACTTCCAAATTTCTAGCGATTTTTCTGCAAATGCACAAATTTAGATTAATTCACACAGTATCGTCAATATTTTACTTCAACTTAAACGGCTATTTAACAAAATGGTACTCATAGTATTTTTCAAATAGTAGTTATTCATTCAAATGTTGATTTAAAAAAAAAACATCGTTTTTTTATTATTTCCGGAGTACTTTATGTTATTGGATAAAAAATATACGGACATGTATTTCGATATTTCGAGATCTTCATTTTTCCGAGGCCTTAGGCTTATGCGCCAGGTAAAAAACGGTAGATACTGCCTACGGCTACTTTCTGACATCGTGCCGCTTCTATCCGGATGGAATTCACACCTTAGAACCTATAAATGGTCACGAGATCATTTGGAAGACAACGTGCAGCTGGCATCCCAAAAACTTAGAGTCCTCAATAGAGCAAAGCAATAGCACCTCGGCGCAAAGGTTTCTGCTTTACAAGTCTCAAGTCCGACCCCATATGGAGTAATACCGACATCTCTGGGCGGATGCACCCGGATACCAGCTTAGCCCTTTTGACTCGGGTCAACGATGGGCTAAGAATATCGTTGCCAATCCCAAACTCACAAGCCGTTTTTGTTTCTGATCTGACTACTGCAGTTGGCTGATGCAGCTAATACTGCTTCACCGAGCTTTTGAGGCGAGACTCTGAAGGAGTCTCAGCCCATAAAGCTCCCACGTCACGTCAGCGTCGTGCGAGGGGGGGGGGCTACTCGGGGAGGTCGTCTGAGGCCGTTAGTAGGTGCCGAGGCCGTTAGTAGGTGCCGAGGCCGTATCGAACCCTTAAGTATGAGAAGAGAGTGTGTGTTTTCTACCGCTTGTATAATGGCATGTGTTCAGAGGAATTGTTCGAAATTATGTCCACGGTTACTTTCTACCATCACACCGCTCGCCATCGACTCCCTGTCGATGGTGTCCCTGTGATCTATCCTCACACCTTAGAACCCGAGAGGAACTTTCTTCCGCGAACGCTTAGGTTATTGTATGAGCTTCCTGCCAAGTTTTTCTCTAAGGGCTATAATATGGGCTTCTTCTAGGCTATGGTGACCGCTTACCATCAGGCGCACTGTTAGCTTGTTTGCCACATTATAAAAAAAAAAAAAGTGTCTGCTCCTCGCGACCGCCTAGTTATAAATTGACCGTGTCGAGGTTATTTCTAGGGTTCTCCAAGAAGTAAGAGATTAGATTTTTAAAAGGTCGTCAACGTGCGAGTTATGCCTCTAGCTGGTATAACAAGCGTCTATAGTCTAAGGTGACCACTTAACGCAAGCTTGTTGGCCTCCTTTCGCATTAAACATTTTTCAATGGCGCAGATAAAGAAGCTTGCACCGGGCGCACAAAAGGCTAGTTACGTCACTTTCTGGTCCCATACTAAGCAAAGCTTGTTATATGGATACCAAACAACTGATGCAAATACATATATATATGTATATATAACTTTTTTTGTAAATACATACATATTATATATAGAAATCACCCAGTTTCAAGACAAACACAAATAAAAAATGTCTTGTACGGAAATCGAACTCACGCCCCGGTTCAGCATTCATCGGTCATTACCTACTGAACCACGGAGCCGACATATCCGAAAAAATCAACCATTTAACTGGCAGAAGGAATGATAAAAGGATGAAATTTGTTATAGAGTGTTTTGGTGGAAACTCAAGATAAGGCATTACGTAGAATATCGGAGCTTAAAGAACAATGCACATTGGAACAAAGTGCAAAGGTAAACACTCTAATTATATTTTCTAAACACCAAATGTAGATTGAAACAAATTGCAAAAATAAACACTAATTTTAAAATATTCTCAACAACAATGAACATTGAAATAAAGCACATAGGTGGATATTCTTTATAATTTCTAAACGACGATGGAAATTGTATCGAGTGCAAATGTAAACACTAACTATATTTTCTAAACAACAAATGTAATTATATTGGAACAAAGTACTAATGTAAACACTTTATAATACACATACACACAACAACTTTATAATTACTTAACAACAATGCACATTGGAACGAAATCCAAAATTTAACACTCACTATAGTTTTTGAAACCATAATGTATCTTGGCAAAAAGTACAAAGCTAAATATTCAAACTTTATTTTGACAACAATGCACATGGAAAGTGCAGTAGTCAACATAGCTATATGTCTAAACAACAAAATTTAATGAACATTTGAACAAAGTGCTAAGGTACGACTGTAACTACATTTATTTGTTCTAAACAAAGACTCAATGCTCTCTAATTTATGTTTTCTGAACATCCAACAGTTTCAAATGGATAATATAATTTTTCTTTGTCGGTTTTGAGGTAAAACCTTATTAAATAATATATTTACATTCATGTAAAAGTATTATGAATGACGAATTAAGTTTATAGTTGGAATATTAATTTTAAAACTCATGTGCATTGTGGTTCTTAAAATAATTTTTTAAGCATTAACTAAAAATATTTTATTTTTGTGATTAACTGTGAAAAGTTCAATTAAAATTCCTTGGATATATTTTTAATATTCGAATTCTTTCACCTTGCAGGCACATCTAGAAAAAGCTTTACGCATAGAAATTGAGGAACAAACCATGAAAATAGACACACTTAATACAAGAATCAAACTTTTGCAAGAAAATGATGCAAAACCTAACCTTTCTATGGTAGAAAATAAGGAATCAGCTACAGAAAAAGAAATCAACAAGCAATTAATTGATTTGTCTGCAGATGACAGTAAAAAACAGCCAGAATTTGAGACTTCCGCAACAGAACTTACAAATTTAACCAACAAAGTAGAAAAAATGGAACAACTACTAACTAAATATAAAGATTCACTAAAAGCAAGTAAAGATAAAAACGCTCAGTTGACAGCTGAACTACAAATATTATCAAATGAGCTTGATTACAAGAAAAAAGAAAATGATGCCCTTGAAGCTACAAATGTGCAGTTAACAGAAGCTAAGCGAAAAATCCAAGAATTAAATGAAAGTAATGAAGATTTACAAAATAAAATAAATTCCTTTGATTTTACTAAATCTAAAGAAATGTCAGTTCTGGAAATAGAGCTACAGAAAGCTCAAAATGAAATATCAGAGCTTCGTCGAAAAATTGAAGTATTTACTAAAAGAGAAGAAGAATATGCGATTTCCCTCGCAGAAAATAAACTAACTATACATAAAGAATTGGAAAGCAAGGAAACAGAAATAAAATCACTTAAAAACAGTTTATCCTCCAGTCAGAAAGAAATTCAGTCCCTTAGTATAATTATTAGTGATTATAAAAAATGTATAACATCTCTGGAAGAAGAGAAGTGTAAGCTTAATAATGAAATTTCAGATTTGATGTCTGCTAAAAGTAGCATTACACAGTTAGAGTCACAATTGCAAGAATTGTCTCTAAGATGCACCACTCTGGAACAGTACAAAGCTAAATTAGATGAAGAACATAAATGTCTTCAGCTACAAATGAAGCAAGAAACTGCAGAAAAATTAGCCATTATTGACAGAAACGATTATTTGAGCAATAGGAACGCTCAACTAATAGAGGAGACTGAAAAGAAAAGCACACAGATAAGTATGTTAGAAAATAATTTACAAGCAAAAACAAAAAAAGAATCTGTCTCTGTTCTTGAACCAGACACAGAAAAAAATAAAATGCTGGAAGAGATTGAAACCTGGAAAACTAAATGCAAAAGCTTAGAATCGGAAATCAATGACGAAAAAGTCGAATTAATTAAATTACAATCAGATATAGAAAAGTTACTTGCTAATCATGATAGTGTACAAACACAAGCCTTACAATTAGAGGAAGTTATATCTAAATTAAAGTTGGAAAATTCTAAGTTACAAAAAAACGTTATAAATAATGAAACAATTAAAACTAAATTTAATGACTTGCGGAGTAAAGTCAAAGAAATGAAAAACCATGTCTACCTAATTAATCAAGAAATTGGTATGTTCAAAACGGATAGTAACGAAATATTTTTTACTTCTAAAACACAAATAAATGCCCAATTAGAGAATATTCTAAAGAATTACGAAAAACTTAATACAGACTACCATATTTTACAAAATAAACTAATACAAAATTCTGAAAAAGAGTTGACAAATTCAGAAAAATTAAGATTATTACAAGAAGAAAATAAAACATTGCAATCAGAACTTCTTGAAAATATATCGAATAATAATTTGTTTGATGAAAAAATAAAAAACATTAAAACTAAATATGAAACTAATCTGACTGAAATGCAAACTGTAAAAACTGAATACGAGATGTCGATAAAAAGAATTGAAGCCCTCGAAAAAGAATGCAATTATTTGCAAGAAAAATTAAAAATTAATACGGAACAGCACCAAATTTTGGGAGATAAATTGACCTCTGCTGAATCTGAAAATCAAAACCTGATAAAAAAAGTTAATAATATCGAAGGCGAAAAAATTTTGTTATTGTCTGAATTAGATGAGGCAAAAATGAAGTCTAAAAAGATAGAGGAAAATATGCAATCAAAACTTTTACAGAATATATCAGAAAATAATTCATTTGATAAGAAAATTAATGAAATTAACAAAAAATATGAAAGTAATTTAAATGAAACGCAAAATTTAAAAACTGAATACAATATATCTATGAAAAAAATCGAAGACTTAGAAATCGAGTGTAATAATTCTCACGAAGAAATAAAAAGATATGCTGAACAACACCAGACTATTATAAATAAAATGACTTCCCTTGAAATTGATCATCAGAACATGATAGCAAAAATTAAAGACCTCGAAGGTGAAAAATTGCTTTTAATGTCTACATTGGATGAGGCAAAAAATGAGTATGAAAGGACAAAAGAAAACCTTATTACAATAACAAAAGAACACAGTGAGTTATTAAATAAAACTCAAGACATAGACCATCTGAAAACACACATCACGACATTAGGAGAAAAAGTTGAAATTTTAGAAAAGGAAAATATGTCGTTAAAATTAGCATCGGTGACTCTTACCGACAGGGCAACAGAATTAGAATTGGAAAAAAATGAACTAGCTTCCAGTTTAGAACAATTAATGCAACAAAAAACTGAAGAGCTGAATGAAAAAAATAACAATGCAATGCAAATAAAGAATTTTATCAGGGAGGAAAAGACAGACCTGTCTAATCCTAGAGATAAATCAGAGGAAAGTAAGAAATATAGTACTTGTACAAGCGAATTAAATACAGAAACAGACATAAAAAGACAAAGTGTTTCGAAAATAGAATATGATTCATTAAGAGAAGAAAACAAACGATTAAACTCTGATATTGAAGGCTTACAAACATATTTAAGAAAAATTTCTAAAGAAAATAGCCTTTTAAATGATAAATTAAGAGAGTTGATTGCCAGCAGTGAAAATGCGCCTGAAAAAAATGATGGACTCACAGAAAATTTAGCAGATTTAAAAAAAGAAGTTAACTCGACTCAGGAAAAATTAGAACATTTGTCTCGAGAAAATGCATTCCTTTTAGAAGAAAACCTAGAGCTTAAAGATCAACTAAACTCACAAAACTATAATCCGAATCTTACTAAACTGGTAGATGTTAAAGAAAATGAAGCACTTCATACCCTTAAAGCAGAATACGATAATTTGTATGCAAGTAAAAAAGACCTTCACCATAAATTAAATGACTTAGAAACAATCAATAGTTCTGTGAATAAAAATATGCAACAAATGCAAGAAAAAAACGAAAAATTAAAAATTTCAAATGAAAAATTAGCTACAAGATTGGATGAAGCTCTCGTGAGTTTAAGACATATACATTCCTTACAAGAAAATACTGAACTAGAATACTTGAAAAATATTCTTTATGAGTACCTTACTGGGTCTGGAACACATTCCCTTACATTAGCTAAAGTATTATCAGCAATAGTTAAATTTGATGATATGCAAACTCAACTTGTATTACAAAAAGAAAAAGAACGTCAAGGATTGGTGAGTCAACATAAAGCAAAACTTAACTAACATAATTTATAACAAAGAGTAAACTGAGTGACTAACTGATATATCAACGTAGAAGTTAAATTACTGGGTCTAGAGACTTGAAATTTTGTGCAGAAGTTCTTGCATAAAGTAATTGAGCACTAAGAAAGGATTTTACAAAACTAATTCCCCTTTAGGTAAATCAGGGTTTGGAAGTTTGTATGGAAATCCGTAATTTTTAAAGCTAAATGCATAAGAAATGGCATTTGGCCTTTAGATTAAAAACTGAGACAGCCATGTTTCACCGTTTTTCGAAAATCATCCCTAGTGTGCAAAATCCATATGAAAATTTGTATGAGAACTTCGATATTTTTGTAGGTAAAATCATTAAAGGTGCACTGGGGCTTTTACAACGAAAACACTCAATGTAGATCTTTGTACTCTCGTAACTTTTATATTTTGCCAAAAAACTATTTGCAAACGATATCCGCCATGGTTTTCGACATATCTTGTTCAAACTAGTCGCTCTAACGGTTAAAACAGTTACCGCGATTAACAAACCATGAAAACAATTAAAAATATTTCGAATTCGAGATTATCAAAACGAGAATCAGGCCCCTGGTCGCAAATACTATAACTGCGTTAATAAAGCATTAAATTTCAAAATTCGAACTGAAACCATACTGAAATTTCTAAGGATTGATAATTCTATGGCAAAGTAACCCGAGTGGTTTTATATTTTTTTTTTATTAAAGAATATAAATACAATATCGACAAAGAATATCAGTTCCCAAGTAGCAGAACTGGGTGGCTAATAGCTCGTATGTTCAATGACCACTTATTTGGAACTTAAAGCTATAAGATAATAAATACTTGGGTAGTAAATTCTTATTCTTATTAAATTTCACAGGGTTATTGCAACTAATCTCTTAGTTGTCATTCCCTCATTGTGTAGTTTTTGGTGGGGCAAATGAAACCACGACTTATTAATAATTTGTGCTTAAATAACTATCGACTGAAATAAATGTTACGAATATTACTAAACTAAATCGATAAAACAATCGAACATAATCAATAACAAACATTTGTTTTTGCGTGTGAAGCTTCATCGTGGTTTCGTTTTTGTAAAAGCGTGCTAACTAACTAGCGCCAATTTATATTTTTAATTTCCTCTTTGTACAAAGCGAATTAAAAAAAATATGCTTCTACAAACATATACAACTGGTTATAAGCACAAAGAACTTTTTTGTCGTAAGTTGTAGATAGCATAATATGCTATTATCAGATATTATCTGCCGTGACCGATTTTAGATATGATTATAAAATTAATTCTAGAAACAATACACAATATTCCAAAAATAGCTAAGAACTAGTTATATGTATGTATGTCTATTTCTAAAGTAAATTCGCTGTGTTTAAATAGCTTATCATAAATGAAGATTGGCGGCACTAGTGGACGTCAGAAACCCATTAAGATTTCAAATGATGATTTTACAAAATGCTTTTTAAAACGAACAATTGCGATCGACTAATGACATCTATGGATTTTGTATGACAACTAATCATACATTCGTAAAATCATAGGTGTTCTTTAAAAAAAGGCGTCTGAAGACAGTTATTGTAATAGGTTGCATTAGCCCCATAGTTGCAATGCAATAATCCCCCGTGCACCTAACAACTAAAAGTTTTATGTTTTCTTTTAAAAAGTTTACACGGGAGAAGTCGCAGGAACAAGCTAGTGTATTATTAATAAAAATAAATATACGTTGTATTTAATTATAAGTATGTTAATACCGTTTTCATTTTATTTCAGCTTCGGCAGCTTGGACTTATGTGATATGAAGCTGTAAGGAATAATGAAGTTGTTGCATTATTTAGATAATACGAATATGTAATCAAGTTAAAAAAAACATTACTAATCTTATGAAAAATGTATATTAATTCATATTGTAAATATAATTTATGGAAATAGCGGTAGGCACAAAGCATGTTTTGTACCTTATTGACATTTTTTGGTCATAGTATAAGATTTAACAGAATATTAATTAATGTATTTAATTAACATTAGGTATTTGTTATGAAAGTTGGAATTAAATTATATCTGTTTATGACTTATCACTGAATTTTGACAGCAGATCATCAACGAGACCAATGCAGATAAAAGTCATTGATGTAATTCGATTGGTCTACCTATTTACCGGCCAAATTTCATAAATTTAAGCTTATTCGGCGACTGCGTAGTGGTGCCAGGTCGGCCAGTGAGGTCAAATCATAGAATGCCACTGAGACTATAGGCTACGGTGACCGCTTACCGTCAGGCGGACCGTAAGCTTGTTTTCCGCCTTAGTGGTGTTACAAAAAAAAAAGACAAATTACAATAAGGTCTGCTCAACAAAAAGTTGTACAAGTTAAGCGAATTAGTGCGATCGACTTTAAAAGTGAGTGACGAAACGAGATGAATAAATACAAAATCAGGTCACAAGAAAGGAGAAAATATCGAAAAATTATTTAAAACTAGCTTCGCCCGCCCTTAATTTCGTTATCGGCGTAGGTTCTTACGGCAACTCCTCAACTATAGAAAAAAAACAAACAAATCTTTTCTCTTTGATGGCATAATAAATTCGTGTCTGTGAAACCATGGAAAAACACATACAAAATTTCAACCCAATCGGCAATCGGTCAAGCCGTTTAGTAGTTGACATACCAACAGCAGCGCCACCTACCAAGTCCAATTCTATTTTTAAATCATCCAGAAAATCATCGAAATACCCATATAAAATTTCAACCCAATCGGTTCAGCCGTTTAGAAGTTATGTGAAAAAGGAAGTAATTACGTAATTAAGTAATAAGAAATGTACGGAAGGATAATTCTTCCCGTAGGAATGAAGCATTTTCCAGCGGTAAAAAGTAGTCTATGTTCATCAGGGATAATGTCGGCTTCTAATGGTGAAAGAATTTTTCAATTCGGTCCAGTAGTTTCGGAGCCTGTTCAGTAGAAACAAACAAACAATCAAATCTTTCAGAAGGTCTCAGGTGTTGCAAGCGTTCATAGGCTGCGGTGACCACTTACCATCAGCCGGACCGTAAAAAAACCTATCCTGTTGCGGACAGAGCTAGTGGACTGTAGGTTTATAGAAATGTGGGCTCTGAAAAAGCCCACTGTAAAATTGAAAAAATGAAACAAATTGGATTCTGCTTGCAACAGCTTATAATTGCCTTAAACGCAATTAACACTTATATTGACAACTCATTTAACATTTTTCAAAATTATAATTTACAAACACTTATCTATAAATTACAAACACTTTCTTTAAAATCGTGATTTTAATTAACGCTTCACTGATTTTACTTAACTTCTACGAATTTTCTTGATTTATAAAAATGTTACTTCTTTCTTGAAGTAATCTTGAGTTATAAAAATGTTGGTTCTTTCTTGACATATATATATAACTTGTTCTTTCTTCAGTTGGTTTCTTCACTTATTTTCCTGGAACTGTTGAACTTTCACTGCATACTGTATGAAAATTGCGTCTCCTTTTATACTTTTTGGTCTAGGAGGAAATGTTCAAATCATTTATTTTAGACCAATCAGAGAACGTTGTTTTTATTTTGGAAACCCAATAACCAGTTCAAACCGGTATTTTCCAGATTTTTACCTCGAACTTTCTAATTTAATATTGGGCCGAGACAGTAATTTAATATTTTTCAATGGTGTTTTTGTTCCGAGCCATTCTCCCACTTTCGTCTGTGCTCTGATTGGCTGCTCATTTTCATATAAATATGAGGCTTCAAAATCTGTTTTCGAACTTTTAGTACAAATTTTGACTTTTTACATTTTTTATTTTACTACTACGTATGTTGTGTTTTGCATAGTATAAAAAATCAATTGGCATACATTTATGTCTAGAAATGAACATGTGAGAACCAAAAAACACATGTGGTTCACTTTACAGTATTGTTAAAAAATCGAAAAGTCACGTTCTGACAGTAGCTCCACAGAAGCCGTGACATTTTCAGGAACTAGCAACTTTGAGTTTTGATAAAACTAGTTGCGTAGTTTTTTGAAAGTTCATTTTTTGCGCGTATGTCGACGGTGCAACGTTACTGGTGCTTTCCGTCCGTAACATATCCAGTATAAAGCTTCAAATTTAAAAACAGTTAAGACGGTAGCTGAGGTCGTGACGGAAATATAAAAAAAAATATTGGTTTTGAACAATCATTTTTCGATATACCAAGCGACCATAAGCACACGATTCTCAGAAGTCGCCTACCTATTTTGCCGATGAATTAGAGTTTAGCTCTGACAGTTGCTTTTTTGGTGAACCTCGTGGCAGCATTCATTTTTTAGGACGAATATCCGTTCGGGCGTGTAGTCAGCAGAACAGAAGGTCCAGTTAGGAGCATGTAGAGTCCTCTATATCTGGTATTCTCGTTGGAGAAGTAGCAGCCGAGAGAATCCATAGGTCAGACCCAATTCATGAGCAGATATCCTTGCGTAATTCGAGTATTAAGTTACTTACGACGGAGGGTATTAAGCTGTTCCAAAATAACTAGATCTGCTGCCAAATTCAGGTGCCTGAAAAGTCGACACAGGTCTGTGTCACCGCTGTAAGACCTGTAAAGGCAAGCATAGATACAGGTGTGACTACCGTGATCCACGCGCACCCACAATATTGCAAGTCCCTGTCTTCAAGGCTATGAAGGCGGCGACAACAAATAATCGTATCATCCCGGACGAACATACATACACCGCCCGGCACGTCTCACAAAATGGTCCTCGAGTTTGTAGCTGGGATAATGTAGTTATGATGAGCCGGGCAGGAAATCTGAGTTTCCGTAAGAAAAAGACTGGTCGGCTGCGCAGTCTTCAGATGGTTGTGGACTGCGTTGAATCCACATTAAATGCAGAAGGAGTAGCCGCTGATTTTTTTAATTTTTTATTATTTTTTACCTATTTTTTTAGACTAAGTTGAGAATTCACTGGACAGACAGCTGAAGAGACAAAAAGTGCGGTACTAGAACACAGATAGTATGGTTGCTGAAGCGGCGGGCTGATGGGCCCCATTGTTGTAGTAGACGGGTCCACTCCGGTCTCTTACTTCTTGCCTAATTTCATGATTCTGTAGATCTTAGTATTTAAAATTAATTTCAACTTGATACCTTCACATATTCCTGAGAAAAAAGGGTCTTCACAGACAGACAGACGGACAACATAGGGGTTCCTTTTTTTTCTTTTGAGGTACGAAACCCTAAAAGTACTAATTTGCTTTGCCCACATATTATGCTGCTACTACACTATCGTTCAACTGTCAAATTGTGCGTTTAACGTGTAAAAGCAGCTCGCGAGTGTTTGGATGTAGTTGGATGCGGCCGACATTACACCTTCGTCATGCAGTTCAACTAATCGTCCAACCTCCCATGTGCAGCAGGTACCTATACTTCGTAAATGTTTGATGATGTTGGGTCGTGTTACCGCACGAGCGCTTTATTCATCATTAACTTATTTCATAATCAACATCCATGCTCCATTTGCCTGGAGACGACCATGACGATGGAGGCGATCTGGCCGCTGGCATCGTGAACGGGTCAGCGTCGCTACGTTGCTCGCCGCGCCGCTTCCCGCTATCATCGTGTATGAGGCCTAAAGAACACATTTACACAAGCATTAAATCTGTAACTAATGTGGCCAGTCAATTGCCATTTTAGCAAGTTAATCATAACGGCTATGTCAGATTACCTCATTGCGAATCCACTCTCTAAGGGGAACTCCGCGCATAGCTCTTCCCGTAGCCTGCAGATCAATTTTAAACTTATGGACTAGTCTCCCCGGCAGTGTCCACGTCTAGAAACCTACCTACCATATGTAATCTAATCACAACTTAGAAGTACTGATTAGAAAATTAGCTAAACGTAACGACGTTTCGAAGCTCCTTAAATCCTGCCTCGAAGTTGTTTTTACCTAGTTTACTACCTACTTGTCTTACGTATCTAAGTGTATTCTTGAAAAGTTTTAGGTGTGTGAGTGTGTGCCATTGCCATAATATTAGGTCCCAAAGTGACGTGATCACTTAGCATGACTCAGCTTATCTACGGAGACCTATACATCTTCTACAACTCAAATATGTTCTGGAAACAATACCTAATTAACTGATTTATAACGGTGGCTCAGTGGGTAATGATGACCCGACTGCTTAATCGAGGGGCGTGGGTTCGGTTCCCGCACAAGACAAACAATTATCATTTGAGTTTGTTTTGAGACTGGATGTTTTCTACGTATAATACGTATGTATTTACGAAAAAAAAATTATTTGTCTCTGTTGTCTGGTATCCATTAGCATAAGCTAATGTCCAAATATATTTTTATTATTTTTGAAAGTTAAGTGCTAGTTAGGTAGTATCTGCTACTTACGTAACCTAATGTGTGTCGATGTAACACATAATACTTAAACTAAAATCACAGTTTTAACTTTAACATTATTTTATTTCATTTTAAACAGAATTTTCATCAGAATCGAGTTCATCTAAGTCTGACGAATCATAATCATCGTCTAGCGATATTTTGTCGACATTGGCTACCATCTCTTCAACGCGCAACATTAACTCTGCTGTTGTTCCTTGTTCTTCTTGTTTTTTCAGGCACCTGTAAAAAAAGCCATAACGTCATATAACATGTCCGTAAATATAACACAGCCTTCACAAACACACTAAAAAGTATATAATAAACCTTCATGGAACATTGAGCGGTAAATATTGACTTCTCTACATCCTGTCATTTTTGCACAAAAAAATTTTAATCGATAGACCAGTGCAAAGAGAATATAATATACTACGTACAGTGCCCAATATATTATATATAATATATTATACACAAATGAAATAAAAAATTCGGCGTTAAAAAATAATCAAATCAAATCAAACAATATTTATTCATATAAGTTTCTGAAAACACTATTGAATCGTCAATACAATGTAAACAATGTTAATTTCTGCCAAAAAGCAGTTCTATTTAAAGTAATAATACAATACTTTGATAATCAGCTAACAACTAC
Source organism: Apoda limacodes (assembly GCA_946406115.1). Lineage (NCBI taxonomy): Eukaryota > Metazoa > Arthropoda > Insecta > Lepidoptera > Limacodidae > Apoda > Apoda limacodes. The sequence goes on from OX291546.1 coordinate 17,124,281, forward strand.
ACAATATGTATTGAAACACTAAGTAGGTAATATAAATAAGTTAGTACCTAAGCTACTAAAAACAAAGTTTGTTTTTATGTAGCATATGAGGCGCACCATGTGAAGTGTCAAATATCGTCAATCGTGTGAAGGAATTTAGATATTTAAGAGTATTCCTATATTTAATAGTACTAGTGGCATTAGCACCATCATAATTGTATTCTCGCACAATCATATGTATACATATACTTAAAGTTATCTATACTATCCATGAATATCCTATCCTGCTAATAAAAACCACTGGACGGATCGGGATAAAACTTGGCATACATATAGGTTAGGTCCTTGAATAGCATATAGGCTACTTTTTAGCCAGCGCTACACTTAACGGAAATTCCGTCGCTTAAGATCCGCGACGGAACGCCAATACATGTTATTGCATATAAATTACAAATAGCGGGTACACTACGCGGAAGATCGGTCGGAATACATATTATGAATGCAAAAGTAACTCGGTATGTTACCTCTTCACGCTCAAACCGCTGTACCGATTGTGATGAAATTTGGCATGGAGATAGTTGGATTCCCGAGGACATAGGCTACTTGAAAACGTCAAGTATTAGCCCTTTTTTTCATAATTGAGGAATAGTTTGAATAGTTTTCAAAAAAAAAATATTTAAATTTCAATGCCAAAAATTTGTAGCAAAGATAACCAACATTTTTTTAGAATTAGAATTCGAGCACAAGAAAACACAGTTACTATTACTTTGTGTAGTTAAGGCGCTGTCCTAATACAACGCGACTACGCGAGCATCGCAATTTCGCACGACTTTTTGTCGTACGACCGCAAAATCAAACAAACTAAATGTGAAGGAATGTCCTAACCTTGCGCGACCAAAATGTTTTATTTCGTTTGCGCGAACGTTTGGTTCCACGAGCCCCTTTCACTTCGCCAATTTGTGCTGTGATTAGTAGCTTATTAACTTTTATTCTGCGAATTGATAATTGGAGAAAAAATTATAATTGAAATGTGCTCGGTCAACTCTCTAGGATAAACGTAAAGATGACCACAAAAATCGTCTCAAGAGTGAAGTATTGTTGCAAGAAATCTAAATACACCAAGTATCTTTATTACCTATGTTTGCTACCTTTATGAGCTTTAAATCAGATTTTCACATAAAGTCAATTCCAACGTAATAATAACTCAAAATTCCTAAAGTGATTGATAATTATTAAGAAGGTCGTGGGCCCAGTTACATCCGTGTATCGGAAACGATATGCGAAGATAAGCAATGTCGGAGGTGGTCAGTAGGTATCTGGATGAGTGACCGCTTTGAGCGACATTTTTCTGTGCTCCTCCGCGCTTCGTAAAGCACGTTAAACTGCCAGTCCTGCCTGTTGTCATATGACAGTTCAGTGGCCACTAGTTTTAAAACGTCAGCCAACCCGCACTTCGCCAGCGCGGTGGACTATGACCATATTCTAAGAAGAGGCATGTGCCCCTTAGGCCATATAATGACCAAGCACGTTCATTACAACTGAATTCTTAACAGGGGCGTCCATAAATTTCGTAGGTACCTAACGCAATTTGAGACCCCGCAGTTCTTAATAACATTATTTTGTTTTCAACGTCCGTCACATCTTTTATAGTGTATGCAAAGAAATGATGTTCGCGCAATACTGCGACCATCCCATTAGGACACCCGAATCTTTACGCGGCGCGACGGCGGGCTATGATCGCGTGGTCGCGTTCTATTAGGACAACGCCTAAGGCGAATTCGATATAAAGGGTTTTTTGTTTGAGGAACGTGTTTTAATTATCAAACTTAAACTCATATCAATCTTCTACTGCGGAAACGCTGAGCGAATTGCGGCCATTTACCTTCGCGGCTAACAACTAACGAGTTATGTTTGGTGAATAAATTTGAGTAGCATGGCATTGTTACAAACAATCCAGTTCCTCATAGTGCCAGAAGAGTTCGTACGGAGCAGAATATTGAAAGTTATTCAATATAACGAATTATTAAAATACGGTCACTGGTTTCTAAGGAATACATGGACATACATATTTTTATATATTTTTTTTCTGACAGACTATGCAGTTGGTTGTTGCAGCCATTACTGCTTCACCGGGCTTTTTAGGGCGAGACTCTGAAGGGGCCTCAGCCCATATAGCGCCCAACGCTCAAGGGCTCCCGGCGGGGTGAGCCCGGGTATCCTCGTGTATCCTTGCGGGCGCCGACGAACCCGGGGACGTCGGCGACGTGTTTGTGCGGAGGACCTATTAGGGGAGGTCGTTGAGACTAAGCGAGATCTTCATTTGGGGCCGATAGTACGTGCCGAGGCCGCCTAACGATAGTTTCACGACCGTGCCGAGGTCGGTCGGGGGGTCGCCATAAACAACGCTAGCATATGCTAGTACGGGGCGGATGCAAATGGTGTAAAGAGTCAGCTTATTTCTAAACGACATCTTACTGTACTTGCCTATTATGGGATATAGACGACCGAGGACAAAAGCGGCTCGGTCTCTATTTTGGTATGGTCTCGGAAGTTCAACCGCCTATCTAGGGTCACACCGAGATATTTGGTCTTGTTTTGCCAAGGAATGGCATGACCGAAGAGTGAGAGGGGAGATGGCCGCGAAGAGCGGCCTGAGGTAAAGAGAACGGCAGAACTTTTGTCGGAATTCACTTAGATACATACATTTATGAAATTTGGCACATTTGTTTAGAAGCCTACATAGACTAATCTATGTAAATATTGTGCAATTTTATTTTATACCACTAAGGTGGCAAACAAGCACACGGTCCGCCTGATGGTAAGCAATTCTAACAATATTACAAGGAGGTCAAATAACCTCCTTTTTTGAATTAGTTTAAAAAGTTAAGGTTAGTTTTAGATGTGTCTTTAAAAACTGTGCATAATTTCATATTGAAAATATATCTTTTAGAGCCTAAGTCCAAAACTAAACTTTCTAAAGCGGAGCTACACCTTAAAAGGCAGTCTCAACCTTTAGTGGTGGTTTATTTCAGTTTTTGTATAAATTTTGCACATCCTACCATTCCAATCTTTTAAATTTGTTTATCAATACCAACATAGGTTATCTGGTAGAAATCGCCATCTGGCGATAAGATCGCCTGTTGTACATGTTTTTTAATATAATTTTTTTTCAATAAGTTTGTGTTTTGTTTTGTGCAATAAAGGATATTTGTATTTGTTTAGTGGTACTTGTAAATCGCCAGGTATATGCTAAAAGCAAACCTCTAAAACAACATCCACATAGTGAAGTCACAGGATACTGCTAGTATTTAATAAAACACTTAATAATATAAAATAACCAATTAGTTTGGTTGCATAAGGATGGACAAACAGACATCAAAGTGAGAGCAATAGGGCTCTTTTCGCCCTTTGGGTACCGAATTTATAATGTAGATTGTTACTAACCTAAGTAACGTACGTCGTTTTCGTTCTGAAAGTACTTTTAAAATAGCTTCCATATCAGGTTTATTTTGATTTCTTGGAATATCATCTTTTGAGCTTTCGTCTGCAGCACCATCAACCTGCAAAAAAAAATCCTTGTATCCTTATTTTTTGTAAATGGATAACTACAATTAATTTTGTTAGGGTTCCGTTCCCAAATGACAAAAACGAAACTCTTATATTCGTCATATCCATTTTTTTTTTCATTTGCATTCTCATTGCATAGTACGGCGTTTTTGACATTAGACAGGGTTTAGTATAATATGGTGAACAAGGACAAACAGCTTCATTTAAATAATACTATCGCATAACAGTGCATGTCGATTTATTACATTTTAAAAATTTCTGAAACTTGGAAGTCACATGGTTATTTACCCAAGAGGCAAGACCAGAACCCTAATAATTTCGTCCTGTCAGTCTATTAGCACAAACACCCATATGTCACAGCCTTATAACTCTGCCATATCAGTTGTGATAAAACCTTACAAAAAGGGGTTGGCTTTATAACACAACTGCACAAATCAAGGGTTTTCCATGATTGGATAATTAATAAAAATTTTTTTTAAGTATTACCATGTTAGACCATTTTTGGTAAAGTAAAATTATTGTAACGTTAGTAACTTTAATTATTCCGGTAATTTTAACAATATCTTCCATTTATAGCAAATCTATTTTCTTTTCTAGCGGATTGAAAGGAACAGAAGCAAGAAATAACTTTGGCTTCTTGTTGAGACTGGATTAGAGATTTTTGTGCGAACTCTACACAGACCTGCAAGCTTACAACTGATATAAGTTTCAATTCAGTTTCACGGCAAGCTTATACTCGATCTCTACCGGTACTCCTGAACCTAAATTGGATCGAAATTAGAATTGCGATAGAGTTAAAATGTCTCGTGAAAAACAAATTTTGTTACAACCATAAAAAAATCGGCCAAGTGCGAGTCGGACTCGCGCACGAAGGGTTTTGAACCATTATCTATATAATTAACTGAAATTTATTAATAACCGCCAAGTAGTAGTATTGAAAATAAAGTTTTTTAAATGATAATCAAATCAAATAATCAAAAACTGAACTTTCAAAGCTAAAATTGCAAACTTATCTAGGCGTTCTTCATCTTCGAGACATCAAAACAACATGCCCGCTTATGAGCGCAGCTGCCTGTCACACGCTCGATTCGATGTTGCGCCAAGCGTGCCGGCTAGTCCAATGCGTCATTTGAACGTAACTATTGTTATCAATTTAAGAAGAATAGTCTTTAAAATGTTATTATTTTATTTTTCTATAATTATACATCATTCATTTTATACCTGTTTTACAGATGTACCTACTTCATATAAGTATCTTTTAATGGAATTTGTACGAAGTTTCACTTTTCCAAGTAGGTACATTTTATAATTTGGTCAACTATTACTCGTTAGCCAGTAAAGTGTACTTACTTACTTCTTTTAAATTAATTATATGCACTACTACCGCAATTTTTTTTACATTTTCAAATACTATACTTTCGCTGGTAGAGGGGAGGACACTTGACTCTAACAAAAATTAGTACTTTAAAGCTAAATGTTTCGCAAAACGGAGCCCTAAATCAAAAAATGATCTTTGCGTACCACCAATGTTTTTGAGATTCCTATCCAACAATACCCCACACGATGGTACCTAAAAAAACGCTAAAAAAATTTTTTTTCAACGATTTTATTCTACCACTTTGTCGGCTTGATCAATGTGTATATATACAGAACCCTAAAAAAGGGCTTAAAATCACACATAAAATGATCTTATAAACAGCTCAATTTCTTATCAAGCAATACTTAACGTGTCTACGACCGATCCAACTTTGCACACGGTGTCAAATCAGCCCGATTGGTAGAATCTGTAGACTCAACTTATGAAGTTGTGAGTCAGGGCGACGCAATCGCCACAAAATCGACCCTACCAGACTAAAAAATAAACCGATCTCTGCCGTACGAATTTTCAGCACAACAATTTTTCATCATCGATAAACACCTAAGCTAAGAACCATCATTGACCCAGAGTGCACATATCAATGCAGCAGAACAGGCGGAGCCTGGCAAAATTCGTATATAAATATATGAAATCTGATATGAAAACAATTATAAGGTACATCCCTAACAATTTACAGGGGGTACATAAACTGCAGTTGAGCCACAAAAAATAATTATCCCTCATTGTCCCGTAAATGGGGGACAATTTGATGGGCCCACGCAATAACCTAAGTTATAGACTATGCACGTCATACACCACCGGTAAAATGAGGAACCGAAAAGTTTTCACCATATTTAGCTTTAACTTATGAACATCATCAATTGCGATTTTAAGTCTTAGGTCCACCAACATGCTAGCTAGTCAAACAACAATGTGTATAAATCAGCAAATTGAAGCTGCATATAGGGTAATTTAACATAAAACTAGTGGAGTAGTTGTCACTTTGCTACTAGGTTAATTTTTTTTTAATTTTTAATTTTGCATCACTAATTACTATGTCACTGTGTATTTGAATATACTTATAAGTATGTAGCTGATCAAATACATATAACTAAATAACAAACATGTATTTAGTGAAATATTTGCCTACCACTGAGTCACAATTATTAAAAAAAAATAACCTTGCTATGGAGCTAAAATTTGGCATATTGATTTTCCCATCTTGTACCTTCTGTACACTAACGATATCCCTAAAACGATAGGTACCCAACTAGCCCTCTTTGCGGACGATACCGCTATCTATACCACAGATAGGCAAGTGAGTCGAATCACTGAGAGACTCCAACCCGCTATCACCGCCCTAGGCGAGTGGTTTCGGAAATGGAGAATCGAGGTGAATCCCGACAAAAGCTCTGCCGTTCTTTTTACCCTAGGCCGCCCTCCGCGGCCTTCTCCCCTTTCTCTTTTCGGTCGTGCCATTCCCTGGCAAAATAAGACCAAATATCTCGGTGTGACCATGGATAGTCGTTTGAACTTCCAAGCTCACACCAAAATAGTCAGAGACCGAGCCGCTTTTGTCCTCGGCCGTCTCTATCCCATGATAGGCAAGTATAGTAAGATGTCGCTTAGAAATAAGCTAAATCTTTACACAACTTGTATCCGTCCCATACTAGCTTATGCTAGCGTAGTCTTTGCGTTGTCCAAGCGCAATCTCCACAAACTCCAGACCCTCCAAAACCGCTTTCTCAGAGCGGCCTCTGGAGCCTCTTGGTACGTTCGCAATGCGGACCTACACAGAGACTTCGAACTTCCCACGATTCCCCAATACTTTAAAGACTTGGCAGTCCGCTTTTTCGAGCGTACGCAAAATCACCCGAATCGTTTAATTGTGCAATCCACAACGTATCGTCCCCCCGATCGACCCGGTCACGGTCGTAAAACTATTGTTAGGCGGCCTCGGCACGTACTAACGTCCCCAGATGACGATCTCGCTGTCCGGATAGCGAGATTAGTCTCGACGACCTCCCCAAATAGGGCCTCTCTCCAAACACTACACTAGGTATTTCTAGGTACGCTTCTCGCCCCCACTCAATCGCAATCGTACCCGCGTAACGGGGAACTCCCCTCCTGGCGGTGACTCAGCTTCGGGTTCGAGACTCACGTCGGTCGAAGGGACGCCCCCGAGAGCGACAACCCAAGCCTAGGCTTCCCCCGCGGGGAGCCCTTGAGCGTTGGGCGCTATATGGGCTGAGGCTCCTTCAGAGTCTCGCCCCAAAAGTCCGGTGAAGCAGTAATGGCTGCAACAGCCAACTGCATAGTCAGCTCAGAAAAAAAAAAAAAAAATATTGATTTATTATTTATTATGGGGTGCAGACATCCACCATGAAATAATTTGACGTCAGGGCCGGATTCAGGGGATGAAGAGGTAGTTAAAACTTTATATTTTGGTGACAAGATAAACAAAGTAAAATGAATAAATACTATTATAACATTTTGGTTGTAAGTTTATATCAAAATAATACTTTAAATTATGATGTTAAGTTTGTATCAAAAATGTCTAAAAATTTTTTTACGACAGTTAAGGTTTGTTTAGGGCATGAATTTTTGTATAAATAAATACTGATAAAAGATTTGTACGACGAAAATGAATTAGGGGTGTCAAAAGCGATTGAAATTTTTAATCAAAGTGTTGTGTAAGTTAGAAGCATGAAATTTGTCATTGAGGTTAAAGATTTATTTTTTACTTATTAATGTGTAAATAAATACATATGTTAATAATACTATTATAAGTTATTAAACTGATATATGGGGATGCCTAGTTGGGGCTGAATCTTTTCATAAACAGTACATGGTTTTAAGGCTATGGGCGTAACGAATCGGTATTTATGTTAAAAAAATGGGAGTGAGAACAGGAAAGATAATTTTATACACAAATTTTAACGAGAACGGAATGTAATGTGCGTATGAGTGTATATATATTTATTTATCTATATCTTGGTAGATGTATCCAGATAAAAGTACTTTTTTACATACTGCGTGCAAAAAAATCGTTTTTCGTACATTATATTCTGATATTCCCTTTTTTTTTTTTAGTATTATACTGTGTTTAGATCATTTTCATAAAAATCACACACGAATTAAAATTAAATTAACTCAGCGAAAAACCCCGCTGTTTTACTCAAGGAAATATAGAAAAATAGTATTGAATAAAATGATTTGGAAAAGTAAAATGCTTTTATATAGACATTTTGACTAAGAATGCGTTTGATTTGGCATAAAAAGACACCACGTTTGACACTTTTGATAACGCTACTTTTGCTACTGGTATATTCCAGTCGTTCGGTTAGCTTTGAAATTTTTTTACCAAAATGATTGGTTTTGCAAAACGAACGGTTCATGTCCAACTTTGAATGATTGTTTTGTTAATTTATTTAAGTGACGAAAAACAACATTTTGGGTTGACCGTGAATTAAAAAGTGCAACAAAAAATATTACACATTAGCTGGTTCCCCGCGGTGTGCGCGATTTCAGTTTCCCGTCGTATCAGGTCCAGAAGATATGAATTTTTAACGTCCACTGCGCGCTGCGTCGTTAGTGTTTTGTTTAGTAACATTTGAATTCATGATTCGATGGCAAAAAGCGAAACTGCTGTAACCGCCACTTGGTAAAAAATTTTTTTTGAAGTGAAAACTTCTTTAGCGGCTTTGTGCACTTTTTTTGGTATGGGTGAAAAATGATAATCTCGCGTCAGGTCACGTGTCCTAATCGTGGAAATTCGCAAGACGGACACCGTAATGCCACGCCTATTATAATTTTTTTTTTTCTATTATATGTGTTTTTCTCGTGGGGTTGCCTTACCGCTTACATATTTCGATGGCTTAACGTCCCCCCCCCTTTTTTTTTTTTTTTTTTTCTTTCCTATGATTCTTTCGTGGTTGAGTAAGTTTGTAAGTGATTTACTTTTCTTTATGTATATGTGTATTTAATGGTCTGTCCGTCCGTTCGTCCGTAAAGAAAATTGAAAACAAACATGTGTGTACATTTAATACTCGTATTTATCTATTTACACGTTTAGCTCCCACCAGGGGCTTTGTCCGCGTAAACTTTTTTACAAATAAAAAACGTTATAATACGTAGATAGCTCTTTCATCATGAGATCGAGTCTCCTATGTGAAAGGTTTTGATTTAGTTGTGTCACAATATGCGATGAAAATGACCGTATTTTGTGTATATTTTTATTTTTAGTATTCGCGATTATGAGTAGTACAGGGAGGTTGGATATGGAATTTTAATTCTATGACAGATTGCGATGTCAAATATACTACGTCAAAAAAGTAAATAAACAAACATTATTATTTCTTGACAGTTGTCAAAGACATGTCTTGTGACATATTTGAGTGTTAAGCGCGAATCGTGTGTAAAGGTTTTCACTTCTGCCGGCACTCCCGGAGTGTAACTCGTTTTTTTTTTGCATATTTGGAATCAGCTATTTTGTCTGCGTCGAATGGTCAGGGTCCCATGGCTTTAATACGCTTAGAAAAACTGGACAGCATCGCAATATGAATGTATTTTTTTGACCAAACTTCTAATTACTGTAAACGCCCAAATAGTAGCAAATTTTTAAACGAGTACACTTACGCCTATTTCGGTTTTTCATGACCCAACGAGTGTGGTGTATACAGCGCTGCCAAAAATTTGTCCTGTACATCATTTATGCATGTAGTGAAAAAATGACTCCTCAAGATTACTGCAATTATAGTAAAATAAATTATCTATCATCGACGCATACTACGTTTACTTCGAAAATAATATAACGTCAAGACGCAGTTATGATATGTGAAAAACGGCGGGAAGGCGGCGTAGCACTTCGATACCGCCATTAAAATGTGCGCTCGGGCGGTGTGCGAACTTGTCGTTTGACAATCGCCAACAATAGGAAGTGCGTAGTGTACATTTTGTGAGTGAAGTGGTTGAAAATGACGTTAAAGGAGAAAAAGTAGAAATTAGCGGAGTTCCTATCGTCCCATAAACCGGATGTCTTCCTCATCCAGGAAACATTCCTCAAACCTCTTCAATTGCGAACTATCGCACCGTCCGCGATGATAAAACTGCCTCCCGTCTCGGTGGCACTCTCATCTATAACAGACGTTCCCTGCATTGCTCCCCCATCGATCCTCCGGCCCTTACGTATTTAGAAGGATTCGTCTGCCGCTCAGCAATGACCGGCCATCAGCCGATCATCATTGCATCGGTTTATCTCTCTCCCTCAAAAGACTTGCTCGAGAGCGACCTTCAATCGCTCTTAAATTTAGGCGACGCCGTCATCCTTGCCGGCGACCTAAATTGCAAGCACCGTCGATGGAATTCTTTAATCGCTTCACGGAGAGGCAGACTCCTGGACGAACTACTTGATAGACTAAACTTCGACATCTTCGCTCTCAAGACGCCCACCTACTTTCCCCATAACGCTCGCCTTAGCCCTGACGTGCTCGACATAGCATTTCTAAAGAATGTAAGGCTAAGCGTTCGCTCTATAGGAGCTTGACGAACTTGACTCGGACAACCGCCCTGTCCTCCTCCGATTAGGTCCCCCATCGGACACTCCTCCAGACACTAGAACCGTGACAAACTGCAATAAATTCGGGTTATTACTCGAAAACCCAAGCTCGTCACATCTAGATCGCGTTCCCAATAATATCTCTTCCGCGAACAATATAAACGTGGCTATTGACTCACTCACTAGCCACCTGACTGCCACCGTTGGCTAGTGCTCAAGGCAAGTGCCGGTTGGTAACTACCACCACCTAATCCAGCCTCAGCACATCAGGTCGCTAATGACGTAGCCCGCCGCAGATCGCAGCCCCAATATCGAAAACAAAGCTCACTTCAACGACTTACACCGCCGTGTAAGAACAGCTGTAGCTGAGCTTCGCGCCCAACGTTTCGGTGATCTGATGGAGAATATTTCTCCTTCTCATCAAGCTTATTGGCGCCTATCCCGAGCGTTGAAATCAGACACCTTCAACTCCCTCCCTCCGTTAACTCGTCCCAACAACGTTCCCGCGTTCGATGATGACGAAAAAGCGGATTACTTTCATCTAGCCTCTAAGCCCAATGTAGCAACTTTTTGTATGGTTTTTATAAAGAGCTTATGAGACTTGATAATTATGCATGTTTTATTGCGGCAATTGTTCCTATTAAGCTTATGATTGATTATGAAACTAGACTTAAACTTTGATGAAATTTAAAAAAAAGGTGTTAATAAAAGCTGAGTGATACTTACGTCGTATTAATTTCACAGTTTCTTTTTAGCGGTTGGCACTTAACATAATTCAGTAAGTCGAATAACGAATTTATTGGCGTTTAAGGCAAAATTATTAATTCTTTGAAATAAATATGCAACTGGTTACGAAATGTGTACTAGTCTTACCATTTCAGTACATTTACCTTTTGCACGTACACCGTTTCCGCGTTATGAAAAAAAAAGTGTTTTTGTGGTAAGCGCCACTATACCGTAAACTATTCACTTTTGCTAAACTTGAATATGGCAGTTGATAGAAATTTATAAGTTATAAGTTAGATCTAAATTGCAAGTATTTTTGTTCATAAATAAAGAAGTTATGATTTTTTTTTCTCAAAATCAAACAGTATTTTGGCTCTGGTGTAAAGTTTGCATTTTGGCGTTTACAGCAGTTCCGCTTTTTGCCATCGAATGTTAATTAATTATTCAAAAGTGATCTACAGGCACTAGACAGCCTTAAATAGGAAGTGATTTATTTAGATAATGATAAGTCCCAAGATACGAACAACGTAGTCTAGTTTCTACCGGTGGTTCTATTAACTTTTTAAACATAAAAAAATAGTTATAGTAACATAACTAAAAATCTTTATTTCATTAGAGTCTCTTAAAAGATAACATTATTATATATTAAAACAGAGATTATTATATAACAAAAGAGAGGGCTGTAAGTGTGTAAATAGCAAATCTTCTAACTCCCAAACTAGTATATTTTGTATGATGGGAGTCAGTGATTCTTCGTATCGTAGTGACGACAGCACAGCACAAAGTGTTGACTTAACTCTAATTAATACTAATGTTAGTCAAAATTGTGTGTGCGTGTGTGTGTGCGAGAATGTGTGCGTGTGCGTGTGCGTGTGTGTGTGTTAGTGTGTGTTTGTTTTTCCTTTGACAAGTGGTATCGCCAATCTTTTTGGAGATATTGATGTGTTTTATAAAATTGTACCTAGTATACTATTTTGTTCTATCATCAATCGTTTTCGTAGCGCACGCGATGTAAGGCATGTCATAGGTAATTTTTTACACCTTTGATTACAATATTTATGTATGTTTTTTAAATAAAATAAAGCCGTGCGTTATTTAGTGATTTTATTGTTTATAAAATTGGTCTAGTACTTTTTGAGTTTACTCATGAAGAACAAACATACATAAAATCACACACTTCAATAAATCAATAAATATGTATGTTACGGACGGACAGCGACAGTAACGTTGCACCGTCGACATACACGCAAAAAATGAACTTTCAAAAAACTACGCAACTAGTTTTATCAAACCTCAAAGTTGCTAGTTCCTGAAAATCTCACAGCTTCTGTGGAGCGTACGTGGACATCTTCTTTTACCCCTGTCGGGTAAAAAGAGGTACGGGTGTCGGGGTAAGAACTATGTTTTACCCCATGACCCGGGCGAGTCTCGTGGGTGAATGCACCCACGGTGCTTTTTTACTTTTCAGGCCCCCTGACAACATAATGGCCACTTAAAAAGTGGCGAAGAAAGGAATAAACAAAAACCAAATTAAAAATAAAAACAAAGGAATAAACAAAACCAATATAAAATAAAACAAAAATGAAGAAATTACGAAAAAGTTGGAAAGAATTTGAAAAAATTAAAACAATAAAACAATTTTTTGGCAATTTAAAAATGAAAAACTAAGCAAAAGGCTTAGTTTTTCGGGGGAATTAACTCCCTAGGGAGAGGTCGGCCTTCCGGTGGACGGGCATGTAACGGCGCAATGCCCCTTAGGTGTGGATGCGCACTGTTGTCCGCCATGTCAAACAGCCGGGCGGCCAGTCTGGCGATAAACTCACCTACCGGCTCTGCCTTTGTGTCCCTAGCAATTGTGTCGTTGCGGACGTAACGCGGAGCGCCCGTTATTATCCTTAGCGACTTGTTTTGCACAACTTGGATCTTTTTCTTTTTAGTGGCGGATAGCAATGCGTACCAAGCCGGCGCGGCGTACGTCAAACGGGACCTAACATAGAGCTTGTATAGCCGGACTTTGGCTTTAAGCGGCAGGTCAGATGAAAATAGTGGCCTTAAAGCCGCCCTGGCGCCGACCGCTCTGGCTGTCGCATGCTCGACCATTTTGGTCATGCGCAACCTGCGGTCGATAAAGCAGCCAAGGTATTTCACACTGCTCTGCCACTCAATTACCTGTCCGCGGAATACAAGCTCCTTAGGTAATAGTCTCTGTTGGCCGGTTAAGATGGCTGCCGTTTTTGAGGCGTTTACTGCTATCCTCCACTTGTCAAGCCAGCACGGGAGGATATCCAATAATCGCTGCATTTTAGCGGCAGCTAAATGGGACTTGCGGGATGAGCTCATGTACGCGCTGTCGTCAGCATACAATGCTAGGGTGACGTCCTGTGTTCCTGGCGATAGACCGCTATCGCTAAGCGTAGGAATGTCATTGGTGAAAAGTGCATACAACAGAGGGGAGAGGCAACTGCCTTGTGGGACCCCCGCTGTAATGGTCTTAATAGGGGAGTTTTTGTTGTCAACCGAAACATAGAAACTCCGCCCCTCCAGAAAGGAGGCTATTATGCGCCCGAACATGGGGGGTAAATTGGTCTCAGAGAGTTTGAACAATAAGCCGGCGTGCCATACACGATCAAAGGCCTTCTCTATATCGAGAAAGACCCCGACCGTGTACCTGCCCTTGTTCATCTCAAAGGCCATATGGTGTAAGACGCGAGTAAGCTGAAGAGTGGTACTATGATTACTTCTAAAACCAAACTGTTCTGGCCTTAGATTGATAAAAGGTGATATCCTTTTCAATAAAAGACGTTCGAACAGTTTGGCTATGTTAGAAAGTAGAGTGATCGGGCGATAATGCTCTGGTTTCTGGCGGCTCTTGCCAGGCTTCGGTATGACAATAATTTTGCCTGTCCTCCAGGCCGTGGGAAAGAAACCTGTGCGCAGGATTCCGTTAAAAATACGGGTTAAGGCCACAAGACCTTTCCTAGGCAACATTAATAGGGCCGTGTTCGGAATTCCGTCAGGGCCGGGAGATTTCCTTTTATTTAAAAAAGATATAAATTTTTTGACCTCCTTAGGGGAGATAAAATCGTCACCTCTAAGTGGGTCAATATGACTAGTAAGGATCTGTTGTATACGCTCCTCAACCAATGTTGCGTGGGCGTGGTCGACAATGGGATTGGGCCTAAATTGGTCCTCGAAATGGTCCGCCAGTAAACCCGCGCGTTCCTCAGCTGAGTACAGACGGTTACCTAGCGTGTCTACAAGGGGGTGTATGGGTGCAGGGGTGTTGGTCATACAGCGAGCTAAACGATATAGAGCGGTATCGTTGTCGCTGGCCTTTGAGATTGTGTTATCCCAAGACCATTTCCGATAAGTTGAAATTTGGTTCGATAGCTCAGTACCTAACTTATTCAACTCTTTTTTAATTGTTGGGCAACGAGTTCGGCACCACAGTCTACGAAGCTCTCGTTTTTGGCTAAGTTTACTACGGAGATGTGCCGGTAGTAAACTTTTCCCCGAGGTTGACTTGGCAGACGTGGTGCACTGAGCAAGTGCGGAGGAGATAGCAAAAGTAAGTGACTGAGTGGCTGTTTCCACTTCCTGTGGGGTAGACAGGCCACCGGGAGGGAGTTTAAATGAGTTCAGTAATTCTTGGTATTTTGTCCAGTCCGTGAAGTTTTTCATGGGTGGTAAAGGTTTATCCCTAATAGAAACTCCGAGGACCAGTAAAATGGGAAGGTGTTGCGAATCGATATCATGGAGGGTTTCTAAAGAGATGGGCCAACTGATATTACGGGCTAGTGCTATGTCTAGTACGTCTGGTTGAAATAAATCCTGAGAGGGATAATGAGTGGGGGAGCCGGGACCAATTACGACGTAATTGTGCGCCGCGGCATCGATTTTCAAGTCTCTACCTTCATTGGATGAAATTCTTGAGCCCCATTGTCGGTGTTTGGCGTTGAGATCGCCGAGTATAAGTGTGGGCGTGTCGTCGGACATAATATTTTTTATATCGCCGGAAATGAAAGGCACCTTAGGTGGTTTGTAGGCGGCGTAAACCTTAAGTTCGGTGTTACCGACTTTTAGTTTAATGCCTATCGCTCTAGTTGAGACAAAGCTTGGCAGGGGTAAACTTTCGTGGACAAGGTCTCTACGAATCAGCACTGCTGTGCCCCTGTAAGCGATGTTATTTGTGGCATTTATTTCGTCCCGCCTGTAGACGAAATAATTAGGTAGACATAATGGTTGCTCAGGTCGTAACTTGGTTTCGCCCAACAGCACAATATGAATATCATGCTGCTGGACTAGCAACCTAAGGTCATCGGTCTTACCTCTTACCCCCCCTGGATTCCAGTATACAATCCTTAGATTGAAGAGAATTCTTGGACCAGGAGGTAGGTAAGTTGCTGCAGGCCGTGCAGTAATGCGGGCATCGGGTTTTGTCCGATCGCGATGGCCTCTATGGCTGCGTTGAGCGCAGCGATGGACGCTCTGGCTATGCTGAGTGACAATGGTGAGACACAGTACGCACCCCCGGAGAGAGATGCGCGACCCCTAGGGGGTGGCGCGGCGGAGGCAACTGATGGCAAATTATTAAAATTAAAATTTACCTTTTGCTGAGGTACAATGGACGGGGCTTGCGATCTTGCGGGTATGGGGGGTTGGGGGGGTTTGAACAACAACGACGCCGACGCCGACGCCGGTGTGGGCAATAGGGGTTGAGGTTGGGCGCGGGGCGCGGCAGCGACGGTGGGCGGGGCAGCGACGGTGGGCGTGGCCACAGACGGCGGTGGCGCCATCTGTGTTTCGACCGCTGGGACTGAAGTAGGCACGTCAATAATATTTAGGCAAGTTTTAGCCTTACCTCTGCGACCTCTTTTTGACCTCTTTTTAAGGGGTTGAGACCTTTCTGTCGGGGGGTTGGCGGGTGGTATAAGAGTTGGCTCCTGAGTACGGTCGTATTCTTGTACCCCTATTACTGGTAGAGGTACCGGCGCTTCATTGCGTGTCGGTGGCGGTTTTGGAGCGGGGGGGGCATTTTTCACCCCCATTTTTCGCGCTTCCCTCTTGTACATAGGACAGGACCTATCGTTAGCTGCATGCTCTCGCTTACAGTTTGCGCACGTTGGGGTCGCTTCCCTGTCGCGTTTGCAGTCCGAGGTTTGGTGGCCCTCTCCGCAGCGTACACATCGGATTGGGCGATGACAGTTGGCCGATGAGTGGCCGAATGCTTGGCATCGGTGGCACTGCGCCGGCCCGGGCTTTGCCTTCCATGCGGTGATGATGACGCCGGACATGCTGAGGAGCTCTGTGATTTTATAAACATTTTGAAGCTCACTTTGTTCGTACCTGCGTTCCAGTTGGCCGAAGTATATGCAGTAGGGGCGGCCTCTCGCCCCCGGGATTTGGCGAATGTGCGACAGGGGATATCCGAGTGCGTTCATTTCAGCGGCTATTTCCTCCAACGGCGCGTCGAGAGGGAGTCCTTTGATCGCTAGCTTTTGAGGTCTCTCATTATCCAGACTATAACAATACCAGGACACGGTATTGTCCGCTTTTGAGACCTCGTCAATATAGGCCGCCACCACCCTGTATTCTTCTGTGGAGCTACTGTCAGAACGTGACTTCGATTTTTTAGCAAAACTGTGAAGTGAACCACATGTGTTTTTTGGTTCTCATACATTCATTTCTAGACATAAATGTATGCCAATTGATTTTTTTATACTATGCAAAACACAACTGACGTAGTAGTAAAATAAAAAATGTAAAAAGTCAAAATTTGTACTAAAAGTTCGAAAACAGATTTTGAAGCCTCATATTTTTATGAAAATGAGCAGCCAATCAGAGCAAAGACAAAAGTGGGAGAATGGCTCGGAACAAAAACACCATTAAAAAACATTAAAATACTGGCTCGGCCCAGCATATAAATAGAAAGTTCTAGGTAAAAATCCGGAAAATGCCGGTTAGAACTGGTTATTGGGTTTCCAAAATAAAAACAACGTTCTCTGATTGGTCTAAAATAAATGATTTGGACATTTCCTCCTAGACCAAAAAGTATAAAAAGAGACGCAATTTTCATACAGTATGCAGTGAAAGTTCAACAGTTCCAGGAAAATAAGCAGTGGATAAACCAACTGAAGAAAGAACAAGTTATATATATATATGTCAAGAAAGAACCAACATTTTTATAACTCAAGATTACTTCAAGAAAGACGTAACATTTTTATAAATCAAGAAAATTCGTAGAAGTTAAGTAAAATCAGTGAAGCGAAAATTAAAATCACGATTTTAAAGAAAGTGTTTGTAATTTATAGATAAGTGTTCGTAAATTATAATTTTGAAAAATGTTAAATTTGTTGTCGATATAAGTGTAAATTGCGTTTAAGGCAATTATAAGCTGTTGCAAGCAGAATCCAATTTGTTTCATTTTTTCAATTTTACAGTGGGCTTTTTCAGAGCCCACATTTCGATAAACCTACAGTCCACTAGCTCTGTCCGCAACAGTTTATTTGGTCCTTCGGTAGCCGGATCACAACCTGTGTAGATCCTTAGGTAATCCGTAAAGTTCCGAAGTTATAAGTAATTTAAAGTGAATTTTTATTTTTGTGAAAAAAGTGTTAAGTTTAGAAAAGTGTAAAAAGTGTATTCATTTTGAATTCACGTTTGTGCACGTATTACTTGTGATACGTGTACTAGTTATAATTTTTAAAATATTTTTATTTTTCCTGAATTTCAAAATTTTTAAATTTTCATAACTTTTCAGTTTTCAATTTTGAAAACGTCTTGTACATTCGTGTTATCCCGTGTACTTTTTGAATTTACGTTTTTGCACGTATTCCTTGCGGTACGTGTACTTTTAATAATAATTTTAATTTTTCGGAAACTTGTGAAAATCCAAATCGTAATAATTTGAGCTCTTAGGCATATGGTAATTTCGGGTATATGCCTTAAATACATGGGTATACAATAATTCCATGCAAAAATCGTTCTCTTTATTATTATTTGATTTTTTTTAAAAAAAAACCCAATTTTTAAAAATAATAAAAAAAATTAACTCGTGTGCAATCGGGAATTTCTTGTACATGTTTTATATGTATATGTGCTCGCATAATTGACGTGTACTAAAATTAGTACTTTTAATTTATTTTAAATTTTTGTAATTTTAAAAATAATAATTTTTAAAATGTATGTACCTACACACACGCATTTCCGTGTGTACATACTTGCGAGCGTCTATTTTAAAATCATTATACGTATACATATGTGGTACGCCTTTGCTTACTTGTTATTATTATTTAAACATTCTTTTAAGTAATAATATTCTCACATCTATGTATACAAGTACTTCCGTGTGCCTATTTTAAATTTTGTACGTATACATATGTTGTACAACTTATGTACTTTTCTCTTATCACTTTAACTTTCTTTGAGGTGATAACATTTTTAAATCTATGTATACTTTTCTTGTAGGCACTTATATAAATTGATGTGCATATACATACGTTGTGCAATTTATGTACTTCTTATCACTTCGATACTTTTTGAGTTTATGTATACGTGTATTTTCGTGTAGCTATTAAAATTTATGTGTGCCTAGCTACGCGTGCTTTGTGCGAGTTCACCACAAAGTTGTTCGAGTACAAAGAGTACTTCAATAGTTTTGAAGACTCAATAGTATTTAAAAAATTTATATCTATACGCGCATTTCCGTGTGTTTATTTTAATTGATACTCGTACGCCTATTTTGTACATTCGTGTACTTCGTCGGCCAGCGTGCGTATACAGAGTGCGGAACTCGAAGCGTTGCAAAAAATTGCGGAACTCCGTACGGAACGTTTGCAGTACGAAAGAGCGGTAGAAAAAAGACGTATAGAATCAGAAAATCAACGTATAGAAATAGAAAATAAACGTATGGAAGCGGCAAAAGAAAGTATGGAGGCTCAAGAAAATATTATTAAAAAACGGCTTGAGCTTCAAATTTCTCAAATAAATAACAAATCTTCACTGGGAACTAAAGCTAGGTCAACTCTCACTGCATCGCGGGTTGAACTAGACACACATAACGACGCTCGCGATAGCGTCGTCACGGCCAGGTCGGTGGTACGCAACGTCTCTCCCATACGGGGGTAGGGGAGCTCGAGGCGCCAAAGTAAAGCGTCGATGGAGCTCTCTACGCCAGGCGTCGCAGATAAAAGTGGTACCACCTGCCGCCTACGCCGTATTGAAGAGGAGCGTGGGGCTATACGATAAACCTACAGTTCACTAGCTCTGTCCGCAACAATGTATTTGGCAGTTGACAAATATGCCTACACCAAAACTCCACATTCAAAATTAAAGCTAAACTTTCTTTTCTTGGTGGTAAAGTGACAAAAATTACAAAAAACGTAAACGAATTTGTGACAATTTGAACAAAACGGATGATACAAAACTTTGGTATTTTACAAACTAACACAAATTAAGCATGTCATATGGCGTATAAGAAGCGATAGTGAAGGAGAAAATGGAAAATGTTAAAACATAAGTAAATTGATCTTAACATTTTTAAAATACAATTCACTTTTTTAAGATGCATTCACTAATTAGAGTGACACCATCTTTTCTTAACAATATTAATAAAAAATATGCGCACCTAGCATGTAAGCGCGGTCTATCTACTTATAACGTCATTCGTTCCACAAGAAAAAACTGTATCGATCGACCCTACAAATAGTGTGTGAAGTTAGGTTGTTTGTTAAACACTTTAAGGCTATTGATGACTCTCAATAGTTGTTGAACGTCATTCTCGATTCTGCCATTTTAAATGTTCCTGCAGGAACTTTTGAATGTTCAGGAATAATAATTATCCTATCTCCTTTTCCCTCCATACATTAATGTTCTGTGGCAAAAATCAGCATAATTTGTTGCTTCATAGCGAAGTTAAGCAATAACAAACAAACAGACTTCTTCATTTATATACTAGGATTGGGATCTTACGATTCAAGATTTTGTCAGCTATTTTGCTGCAAGCACCTCTTAAGGATAATCTTAAGAGATGATGGTGAGAATAGCTTATTATTTTCATAAAAACACAAAACAACTGTGACCTGAGAAATCTCGTATATTTGAGTATTATGCCCTTAGTCATAAAGTATCTTTCTATATATGCAAAAATAAAAACGTAAATGCCCAATAACATAAAATGTGTGGTTTTATAACATAGCCCACAACACACATTAATACTAAGTTTAGCCATGCGCAGTAACACATTTTCAATTTGTTTGTACTATAGTCCATTTCGTACCTGCCCAGGCGGCCGACATTTAGGTTCAACTTACATGCCACAAACTATACTTGCTTTCATCCTTTTTTGCGGAATTGCATGGTGCACCCCAACAGTAAGTTCCAGTTGTAGCATGTGATGTACCTATGAACGACGCCATTAACCCTCGCCACCACATCAGACACTACTGCCAGATAACATTAATTAAATAATGTTAATATTAACAATACTCTTCATAAATATTACTTCAATTAACTGGTTGAAATTTGTAACATTTTATTGTTTGCTATTGTTAATTTGCCAGGCAGCCCATAACATAACCAATTTTTTTACTTTAATACATGCGCTGGTATAAAGTATCTATTGGAAATGCGTGATTTGTTTACTTTATTTATACCTCAATTACATATTTTGTACACATTTGCACTTGCTTAGGAATTTATTTAGGAACATTTTGCTTGTTTGCCACCTTAGTGGTATAAAAAATATATTATTTATTGTGACAGGTATATGGCTTAACATTTTATGGAAGTCTACCTTTATGAGAATGTTTTTGTCATAAATTCAAGTTGAGCCTCTATAAAACTTAAAATTGGTATTTTTCAATACCTATTAATTTCCGCAAGAAGGGACTTAGTCCAGGCGTATCCCTGCCTCTTCTCTATCTACATCCCTAAAATTGTGCAGCTGAACCACCTTACAATTTTGTAAAAGAACTAGGATACAAAATTAAGGGTGAATCTTCAATCCTTTTTTTCTGAGATGAAAAAGAGGGTAAGTGCATTGCCTCATGGGTACACTGATTTTTATTTATAGTTTTCAATATTAACTATTCAAAAAGGAAACCAAATGGTTTATTACAATTACAGTTTTTCACCTTAGACCTAAATATCGGACACCTTACCGTTACCTATACTAATTGTGGTGATACTCACTGCTATTTGTTTACAGCATTTGGCACATTTGTCTTTGCCTGAACATTTCTCACATAGTATGTGATAAGCATATTTTACTGATTTTTGCTCACACCCCACACATTTTCTAGGTCCAGTGAGCTGTTTATATTTTTTATATTTAATTTTCCACTCAATAATATCTTTACATCGCTTGCATACTCCAGCTACCTCCAATGAATTCAGAAATTTTGTTTGTGTACTCGTATCGTAAAGGTTATTTTTAAACGCAGTTTTATTTTGGTGTTTTTGGGGCCTTTTCCGAGTAGAATTTCCTTTAGAAGTGCTCATTTTCCGTAAAATCCTTACTCAACAATAATAAAGTGCAAACCTTATGGTATAATTTTAAATATTATAACGATCTTTGAATATGTCCAAAGAATGAGAAAATTATAAATATATGTAAACAAAGAAAATTATAAATAAAATAGCCCCATATGACCCAATATTTTTTTATTTACTAAAGCATTGACCGCCAAACCTTCAGCTTAAAACGATCTAAAGTAAAAATTATGGGTGCGTTATGTTCACTGCTTCAATGCGTATAATGTAAATAATCCAGCCAAGTTAAAAAGACATAAATTCTGTATGACACACAGTATAAATCTTGACTCATTCTCTTTAGTTGGATTATTGACATTAAGCGTATATTGAACATTGTGTCGGTCAACAAAATAAACGTGAGCGTCAAATCTGTTTTTAGGTATTTACTTGAAAACTAACTCGATTTTTTAGATTTCAGTAGAAACAGCCATAGACTATCCACTTAGCTAGCCATTAAGATGAATTTTAATGTTATATGTTAAATAACAGCGGTTAAAAACCAAAAAAAAATAATTTAGAGGTGTTTTCCAGATTTTTTTCTATCGAGGAAAATTAATGCTATCGTGTATTTGGTAGAACAAGACATAAGGTATATGTTTTTAACCTAAAATATTTACTACAAGTATTGATTTTTTCCATTTTAAAAAGTGTCACTTGGCGTTGGTCAGCCCCTTAAATATAAAAATACTAATGTCGAACATGCCTTTTAAACATTTTTTTTTTTTTGACATTATTAAAATACTAGGTTATAGGCGTGGAACTCCTTAATTAACTCCATTTAATTAATTAGTTGTAAGTGTCAGGGGTATTCATTTCCGAATACACGGGTCCCAAGCTACTACTATTTTCTCCCCATTTCCTTCCAACAGTAGTATCCCCCCCCCTTTCGATGTATCCCACTCATTATGCAATTTCCTTTAAAAAATCATTACATCCCAACCCTACTCATAGTTCCCTTCTTATATCCGATAAGGTATGTCGGGGAGCAGCGACCCCCTATAAAACTTCTGCGCTCGCCAACCCGCTTGCCAGGCGTGGCGAGTATGGCAAACCCACCAACATAAGCGGCACAAAAAACAAACGCCCTCTAGTCCCCGGCAGCCCTACTAGTCTAGGCTACGGTAGCGGCCTTGGTAACGGCAGGGCAGGGGGTGTGAAGAATCCCGGGCAGAGATCCGGCTAACAATACCGAAGACTAGGCCTGGCAACCTACAACGCACGTACGCTGAGGGCCGACGAGAAAATAGTAGAACTGGAAGAAGCTACAAGCAAGTTGTGCTGGGATGTTATAGGGCTATCGGAGGTCCGAAGACAGGGTCAGGATACGATACTTCTCAACTCAGGTAACTTGCTGTACTACCGGGGGGGGTGAACAGCTATCCCAAGGTGGTGTCAGGTTTATCGTCCACAAGTCCCTCGTCAACAATATCATCAAAGTTGACAGTGTGTCGACCAGGGTAGGCTACCTGATACTCAGAATATCAAACGATATTCGCTGAAGGTCATACAGGCTTACGCGCCGACTTCGACACACCCAGACAACGTAGTGGATGAGATGTATGAGGACATTTCTAAAGCCATACAATCCTCCAAAACATACTATAACGTCGTGATGGGGGACTTCAACGCGAAACTAGGCAAGCGAAGTGGTAATGGGCTGCGAGTGGGGCAATTTAGATATGGACAACGGAACTCCAGAGGGCAGATGCTGGCAGAAGGCCTCTTTATGATGAATTCCTTTTTCAAGAAGCGTCCCCTCAGAAATTGGACCTGGATGAGTCCGGATGGTTGCACGAAGAAAGAGATTGACTTTTTCATGTCGACGGAAAAGCAAGTGTTCAATGATGTCTCTGTGATCCACACGGTCAAAACCGGGAGTGATCACCGTATGGTAAGAAGCACATTGAACCTCAACATAAGGCTTGGTAGGTCTCGACTGATAAAGTCCACGCTCCGACCTTTCGACCTTCCGAACTTTCAGCTCCAACTCAAAAATCACTTTGAATGCTTAAAGGAAGACGCATCAGTGGACGATACCAACGACATGTTTGTGGAAACTGTGATGAATTACGGTACTGAGACGTGGCCGCTAACTATGGGCCTTATACGAAAGCTCAAGGTCGCTCAGCGGGCGATGGAAAGAGCTATGCTCGGAGTTTCACTACGTGATCGAATCAAGAATGAGGAAATCCGTAGGAGAACTAAAGTCGCCGAATCGCAAAGCTGAAGTGGCAATGGGCGGGGCACATAACTCGAAGAACCGATGGCCGATGGGGAAACAAGGTTCTTGAGTGGCGAACACGAACCGGAAAGCGCAGCGTGGGACGGCCCCCCGCTAGATGGACAGATGATCTTGTATAGGTAGCGGGGAGCCGTTGGTTACAGGCGGCACAGAGTCGCACGCTGTGGAGAAAGTTAGGTGAGGCCTATGTCCAGCAGTGGACGTCAATGGGCTGATATGATGATGATGAATTGCAGGAACTTTTGAATTTTTAGGTATAAAAAAAAGCCTATATGCTATTCCAGGACCTAACCTATATGTATGCCAAGGTTTATCCCGATCCGTCCAGTGGTTAAAGCGTGATTGAGTAACAAACATCCATCTAGTCATACACAACTTTCACATCTATAATATTAGTAGGATATTTTAAAAATGTATTACGTTATTGCGTAATTTTCATACGGCCGCCCGGCCGACCGCTTTAGCATTCTTGGCGCTGCACCACCGCGCACGTAAATGGCTCTAGCTCCCTTGTTTGTTACTCAATCAGGGTGATTTAAAGTTTATTGGTATCCTGATAAATGTCACAACAGACTTTATTTTCAATAAAAATAACAAAGTCCTGGTAATTAGTGAGTTAATCAACAAAGAAAAAAGTATTTTTTTCCAAAAAGTTTTTTTCTAATATCTAATTTTACTTATGTTGCGATGTGATGGCATACTCAAACGAATTAAGTTTGCAAGAATTTTATTAATTTCGTTGTACTGTAGTCCTAAGTGCACTTTTTGGTGTTCAAAAAATATATGTTATAGTGTAAACCCTAATTACTTAAGTAGATTTGCTAATATTATAATAATTTGACTATTAAACATTTAGAAAATAATATCTGAAAACCTATTTTGGGCTTTAATTAAAATTGTTTGGAAAACTAAGAGTGATATTCTCTTGATTCTTATTTCATTAAAATATATATATTCATAAGTATTACCAACTGAATTTGCTAATTTCATAGTTATAAAAAAAAAATGAATTTTATACCGACAAAAAACCGATGAGCTCAAGATTTTCAACGTGCGCTCACGTGCTATCGCCTTTTATACGTTGAACAGTGTGTCTTTGTATGCTTCAATAGTGTAATATTTCTTTGTACACAGGTCGAAACGGGACGCTTTTGCTGGGTATGCCATAGCCTTAATTATTTTACATCACAAGCACTTTTATTTTAATCTTAACTAAGTATATCGGTTTAGTACTTATCGAGAAACACCGCTTGATTAACAGCACAAGCCAGCCACCATCTTTGTTAAAACTTACCATCATAACTACCCCGTCAACCACTTTAAGAGTCTTCCACCACACTTTTGGTAGGTACCGATTATAGGTATGTCCGAGATTGGTCCTACGGAATGGTTGTACTATGTTGTACTTCTCTGAAATTATGGTCGTGAAATAGAATACTATGACTAGGGCCCGACCTACTTTGCATGTCGCAGATCGTGGTCACCATTTTGAACCCTTTCTTTCCCATCAGTTATAATAACTATGTAGCCCGCCCCATTGCTAGTTCTCTTTGCTAACTACTTGAGCAATATTGATGACTTGCGTTTTTTTGAGAATTTCCCTATTTATGATTTTATCACACAAAGAATCTTATAACACATATGTATCCCTCCATAGCTTGGTAACTCTCAGTTTCCCACAAATTCGTTCTTCACCATTAATTTCGGATCGGAATCAATTTAATTTGAGCTATGATAAACACAAAAACTTTATTACACTAATGAATGTTCTTTGGACCGCTACCTAGTCACTATTTCAAATAACTCATAACAAAACACATCAAAAGTATGTTCTGGCTATTACGCCAAAATATACTTAAGTTTTTAATGTCTTTTGTGATAATTTATTTGAGTAATATATCGTTAAAAATTCATAAAAAGAGGACTACCAAAACCTTAACGTAATTTATTGTCTGTTGTATACTTAGCACAGGAAAATTAATATACCTAGGCACCTAAGATGTCCAGTGGAGATATATTCCCTCTGTGGCACACTTCCTTTGCCTAAAATAAATTAGCTCAAATTGAACATTATGCACAGTTAGCTTCGACTGGTAAACGAATTAGTTTTTTGGTGTGCCTATAAAAAGTATCACCTACCGTTTTATATTTTCTGCTCTAGCTCTTTTTTTTTCTTCATGGTTTTGCTAGGAAATGCTACAAGAACTATGGCTTTCAGCCACATATAATGAAACAAAAACTATACCAAATTACAACAATATTTCTTTTGAAGTGATCAAGCTTAGGGTATATAAATAAAGGATGTATGTGAACTCAAGATTAACATCTGCCTTGTATATATATTTTTTTTTCACATATGTATTTTTTTCATTTCATAACAAATCGAAAATCAAAAAAAGCAAAAACGGCGAAATTGGAAGGTTGTGATATACGGACGGTCGGACGGATGTACGGATGAAGGTGAAGAATTTACAAGAGGTCCGTTCTTATCATTTCGCTAGGAACCCTAAAAACCAGCCAGATACGAGTCCGTCTTGTGCATTATTATTATGGTACGGAACCCTCGGTGCACAAATCCAACTCGGATTTGCCCCTGGTGTTGCAAGCGTCCATAGGCTACGGTGACCGCTTACCATCAGACGGACCGTAAGCTTGTTTGCCACCTTAGCGGTATTAAAAAAAAAAAAAAAAACTTGTTGTTTCTTTTTTAACATTGCGGCTCGAATTTTCAAAGGTCGTTTAACAAACAATGTATTCTGTGGCTCCGACCCCCCATTTTTGTCCCGGCTTGTCATCGGGAATAGTAAAATTATTCTAGTGAAGTTCCATTTGGGCTACATACCTAGGATAAAGCTTATTCTGGATTCTTCTAGAGTTTGTCGTCCGTAGTATAAAAACGCTTATGTGCCATATGGTACTATAAATGCAGACTAGACGTAGGTACTCAGGTATGTAGTTTACATACCGAGGGTAAATACATAGGGTCCTTCATGTGCTACAAAACAATTCACTATGGATGGATTGGTGTGTTTGAAGTTTTACTGGACCGCATCCTAGTCACGTTGCAAGCGGCGTGGTCGAGCGAGTCAGACGTTTGTATACGACATGCTTTATCCCCACTTGTAATATGACGTAATGTATTGGAAGCAAATTTTTTATGTACGTTTTAATTTGAAGTTCTAGAAAAGTTAAAAAGATTATTAAAAGTAATATAGATTATTTCTCAGTATACCTATTTCATTAACTGATTAATTTATAAAGATTTCTGGCACTGTTTATTTATAGTAGGTAGGTACGTGTGACGGACAGATTCAATATAGCTATCAACATCCGAATGTGTTTTGTATCAAAAGATTAACAATTTGGTTGAAATTTCATGTCAGACATTGTTACAGACAGTGTTTTCAGTGATGTTATAAATGTGCATCATAATGATTTAAATTTACAGTTTAAATTGGTCATATAGTTTTGAAAAGGATTTTATACTCTTGGTAAGTTTCTAATATTAGACGAGATTCTTCACGCCTCGAATTCCGCTTTTCAGTCAGTTTTCTGTTCCAATAATCTATTAAAGACTCAAATAGTTAGAATCAGTTGCTACCTTTTCACTTTGCAAAATTGTTATGGAGAATGAAAAAGCAGAGTTCCTTCGTAGAATAGGTCCTAATTTCCTTTCTTCATTCTTTGATTTGATTTATTTCATTATGCGGGATTATAGTCATTATTCTAATGAATACAGTAAATATTCAGATGTAGGCTGTGTTCCAAAAACCCTAATTTAAGAATAACGTAGATAAAGAGCCCATCAGAGTAATTAAAACGGGGTGCATTGGTTGGGGTGTACGAAAAGGGGTGCTGAGAAAAAAAGACTAAATGATTTTTTTTCGCGACAAAGCAAGAAATTGTTAGTATTGTTAGATTTCTTTTGTGTTTTCTTTGTATACCCCAACCAAGGGGCCTAATTGTACTTAACCCTCGAAAGATAACCATACGTTGAAACATGGGCTGTCTGTCAACGCTATTTTTAGGATTCCATACTCAAAGGGTGGAAACAATACCCTATTACTAAGACTATGTCTATCTGTCTGTCCGTCTGTCACCAGGCTGTGTCTCATGAACTGTGATAGACAGTTGAAATTTTCACAGAATAGGGTGAATAGTAGTAGTAGAATAATATGTATTTTTTTAACTTATATTTTCCATAGCTAGGAGTTTATTTTTTGAAATCATAAATAATTTGCTATACATTATACTTTAAATTAACAATATCTCATGAATAATATGTACAGTTTTCACACTATTAGTAAAAAAAGGGTTAAAAATCTAAAAATGCATTTTTTTTAGTTCTCGGATAGGTGTCAGCCAGTTTATGCCCTTAATTTTCGTCATTTTTCGACCACTTTGAAGCCACCAAAATTAGGGACTTAAGGCATTGATTGAAGGTCAAAAATAAAACGCAAGAGATTGATAAATATTAATTACTTACAATATGGGCAGACATATTCGGATTGTGCCACTTTTGCATATGGATTAATTTTTAAGTACATTTCAAATTAAACCATCTCTCACAATGATCATATCCAATGTTTTTTTCTAAGTCGTCCTCTATGGCGCTAACCAAATCTTCTTCTAAAATTGTTGTGACTGTTTCGTTTAAAATTGTGCAGAAGTTTATTTTTAATATGACTTGATTAATATTTCCTTCATGCTTTTGCCAATTTCTCGCTGTTTTTTTCCACTCTTCTTTAAGTGGTTGAAAAACACTCACTTATGGCTGTTGATTAAAAGTAGAAGGGGTTTCTTGACATAATTTATAATTAGCCAGGCATTAAAACTATTGCAAATGTACTCGTAAAATACATCGCTCCTCATCCATCCACTTTCAGAATGTCCAAGTACCCATGATTCAGGCATGTTATCAATTAGGGCCTTTGGTGGCCTTATATAGGGGAGCATGACTAAAGGGGGACATATTTTGCTACTTGCTGCAAATAAAATTAATACGGTGATGTATCCTCCAACCTTTTCCACTCTACTCTATTACTGGCTACTCTGCTCCAGTTTAATTCCCACCAAGTTTCTGAAGTCATCTTCCCATCTATTGAATTGTTTTCCTCTCCTCCTTTTTCTTTCTCTGGGGTGCCTCTGGGTTATCCTCTTGCTCCTTTTTTCTTTGCCCCTAATCATGTGTCTAGCCTACTTCCATTTCTGTCTTTTAATTTTTGTTTCAATGTCGTGAACCTTCATATTTTTTTTAATTACTTGAATTCTGAGGCGATCTGTTTTCTTTAACCCCAACATGCTTTTCTCCATTGAATTTTGGCATTTAGCTAGTTTCTTACGTTTCTTCTGTGTAAGTGCCTGTGATTGCCTTCCATACATCAAGATGGGCACTATGAATGTGTTGAAAACTTTACATTTGGTAGATATGTGTAGTTCTTTATCTTTTATTATTTCCTTCATGCTTCAGAACCTCTTCCAACCTTATGCTATTCTTATGTCAATTTCTTTTCCTATGATGTCTGTTATCATGTAGTTAATTAGGGTTCAATTTGTTGTTGTGTTTCTTACGTTAACCTTACTTGTTATTAAGTGATTGCTATTTTTTAAAAACTGATATATTTGTTTTTTGTTGGGTGCCTTAATTTTCTATATTAAAATAGCAAATAGTAAAAATAGCTCAAGGCTTAACAGTCTAGAGCCATTACCATTTTAAATTACCATATCAGTGCCTGATTATTAAAAGAACAATAACACATTTGCTTATTGGAATCAATATTCAAAGTTAAGCAGCATTGGGCTTGGAAATTATGAATGGGTGACCATATGGAACCCACAGTGTGTGAGACCAAATTGCACTTGACTGATTTTTACAATAATCAATTTCAATAGGAGGATTTTTACTGAAATCTTTCAATTTTTCATGTGCATTTTCTCAAATAACCTTAATGTTTGCATTTTGCCTTTTTGTTCTGATGATAGATACCATGCCGGTGACTTAAGAAAGCATGTCAGCAGCTGCAAAGACACTGGCAGCGACCAGTGCACGCACTCATACACCATCCACTCCTAATCATGGCCCCCTACCACGGTGTAATGTAGCAAAACACACTGTACACTGGTTCAGAAAGGGGTTACGTCTTCATGATAACCCAGCTCTGCGAGATGGACTTGTTGATGCTATTACCTTTCGGTGTGTGTTCATCATAGATCCCTGGTTTGCCAGCTCATCTAATGTGGGCATTAATAAATGGAGGTATGTACAGAATATTTAGTTGCAAATTAACCAAAATATTAGGTAGTCTATTTGATTAAAATGAAAATGTAAAATTGTTTTCATATATACTGGTTGAATGTTAAAACAATATTCATTAAAATACAATATACTTGTTATATTATAGTTTTTTTATAGCTATAATTTGAAATCAAATATCAAGGTTCCTTTTTTGTTTTTTTTTTTATATCATGCTTAGAAACTATTTAACAATTTAATAACCATCATCTGGACAAACATCTAGTCAACTACTATGTAAGTAGGTATATATGTACCTAACAAAATAATATTACCTTTTCTTTGAAGGAAATCAAAAAGATTCTTGTTTTATTGCTTTTAAAACATTTGGATATACAATAATATTAAATATTTTTTATAGAAAAAAAGCAATAGCTGTACACTCAATCACTCTCACTAAATATCAATGAAAAAACATTATCATAGCAAGTGGCAAGATCGGAATATGTACTGCCATCCATACTTCATGAAAAAGATGTTTCCTATTGTATCCTATTTTCGCTTACAAATCTACTGTGTTGTTACCATATATATACATTTCCTTGGTTGCCTATCCAGCAAATAGATTTCACATGGTTTTTTTATGAATGCAAGTTTTCTCACAATGTTTTCTCCATTGAATAGCCATTATTGTGAATGAACGATATACTTGAAAAATCAAAATTACCACCAGGCAGGCCCGAAACCGCTACATCATCATAGGCAAAGTTTCTAGGCTAATCTACTATTATACTACCATCCTATTGTAAGTTTTACTATTTATTTGTCTTAAATTCTTTTCAGATTTCTTCTACAATGCTTAGAAGACTTAGATAAAAGTTTAAGAAAATTAAATTCCCGGCTATTCGTTGTTCGTGGCCAGCCGGCTGATGCTTTACCCAAGTTGTTCCGCGAGTGGGGAACAACGTCTCTTACTTTTGAAGAGGACCCAGAGCCTTATGGCCGCGTCAGGGATCACAATATTATAACAAAGTGCCGTGAAGTTGGCATTGCAGTCCATTCAAGAGTTTCCCATACACTGTATAAATTAGACAAGTATGATTGTGTTTATTTTTTTAATAGTTTTTACGTCGTAAGTATTTTTAATACTTAAAAAACCTTCTTTTTCAAGCATCCATTATATACCACATATACCACGGTTAATCAACTTTTAAAGTGCTACTTTTAGGCAGTTTTGTAAGAAAAGATAAAAATAAATTATTACAATTTAGATTTTGCTGAACAACTCGCTGCACCATTATAGGGATTCGATCAAAGTTGCTTTTTTATGGACTGCCTGAGAGTTTGTGCAAATGGGTGGCTATCTTCCCCTGGCATATGCATACGAGCCGTAGTTGACGGTAGTTGCTCTGATGCCCATGCATTTATGCTGGCGTACTACAAGGCTCTGTGTTGTCTCCTATGCAGTTTATACTGAATAACTCCGTGAATATTGTTCGAAATTGAAATCTAATTAATGGAGAAATTGTTGTGAATTTTTCCTGAAGAATATAAATCGACTTTAAAAAATTAAAAAAAAAAAACAAAATTAATTTATTTCTCTTGACTAATTTACGACTAATTCACGACAATTTCTCCATTACTCAGATTTCAATTCCAAAAAATATTCACGGAGATACAGGGGTGGTAATGCTAAGTTTACGGTCACCATCGTATTAATAGACTTTAAAAAATGAAAAAAATTGAAAATTGATATATATTCTTCACGACTAATTTACGAATAATTCACAACAATTTCCTCATTAATAAGATTTCAATTTCAAACAATATTCACGGAGTTACAGGTGTGGTAATGCTAACTTAACTATTAAGTTTTCGCAACTAATTCACGACACTTTCTCCATTTCTTACATTCCAATTCCAAAGAATATTCACGGAGATACAGGGGTGGCAATGCTAAGTAAAAAATTGAAAATCAGTTTTTATTCTCCACAACTAATTTAAGACTAATTCACGACAATTTCTCTATTACTCAAATTCCAATCCGAAATATATTCACGGAGATAGAAGGGTAGTTATGCTAAATTTACGGTTTCCTTCGCATTAATTAAATTTAAAAAATGAAAATTGATTTATCTTCTTCATGACTAATTCACGACAATTTCTTCATTATTTAGATTTCAATTTCATTTACGGAGTTACAGGGGTGGTAATGCTAACTTAACTGTTAAGTTGGCATTACCAGGGCATATAAAAAAATTAATAGCGCGACAATTTTTATTGTTTCCACGACAAATTTGCGACAATTGTGCGACAAATTTCGCAATGATTGCAATTACGATTTTCTAAAATGGTAATGCTAACTTTACAGACGTAAATTATGCCCACGCCACGTATTTATTCTGTCATAGCACCGCTTGTCATCGGCATGGAATTCAACCTCACCTAGAACATAATAGCCACGCAATCGTTATTGATTTGTATGACAAAGGCACTAAATATTTATTTATAAATTGCCACAGAATATTAAAGATGCAATGATTTTCAGGATTATAGAGCGCAATGGAGGTAAAGCTCCCTTAACGTATCATCAGTTTCAAGCATTAGTGGCAAGCATGCCATCGCCACCGCCAGCGGAAGTGACAATTACTGCACAGACATTGAACGGAGCCACGACACCTCTTTCAGACGATCACGACGACAGATTCGGAGTTCCGACCTTAGAGGAACTTGGTATGCAAATCTTTTTACGTTATTTACAATCGTGGTTTATGTCCGATCTTCAATTTAGCCAGGAAATGCTTGTAGCGTCCGGTCCGCGCGTCGACTCACGCACGAAGATGCAAACGATTGTCGCATAAGCCTGACGAAGCTATGGGGACTGCGGCTAGTCTAAGATGATTGATTTGTTTCACTTGGGGCCAAAATTTCCACTTTTTTAAATTGAGTATTGTATCTCTGCAAATCTCCAAGAAATGTCCATTTTTGTGTTGACATTAAAGATGTTAGAAACTTCATCGGTTTTGCAGTACTAAATAATCTTGTATATATATAAAAATTAATAGCCGTGCATTAGTCTCGCAAAAACTCGAGAATAGCTCAACCAATTTTAATGATTTTTTTGTGTCTATTTAAGATTCACAATTGGACCCGATAGGTAGCGATGCAATCTGGTTTCTTGTGCAGTCAAGCCAACGCTCTGGCAGGACAATATCTGTCGGCTCAAGTAGTATTAAATATTTCTGGACATTATAGTTCCAAGATTTAGGTATTTATTTACTTGAATGAGGTACTTACTGAATTATGTTTAGTTTACTTAAAATAAGAAAAAAATGGCATACATAAATTAAAAGAATAACTAAATTTAAATATTTAGGTACTAAAAAGTGAATATTTTCACGATATAACTCCCAAGAAGGAGGTAACCAGTAGCTGATTACACCCATATAATATAGAGGATAGGCTCTGTACCAACTACTTCGGTCCTGGGTGACGTGACAGGTTGTAGGTAATCTAAAAAAGATAGATGGCTACATATAAGTCCGACGCGTCGTAATTCACCAACTTTAGAGTAGTAAGTGGTAACATTCTACTTTGTATAATCTATTTGCATTGTGTAACTTAAATTTAATGTGATTTAAGGGTTCGAGACTGAGGGGCTTAAGTCACCAATTTGGATTGGCGGGGAAACTGAGGCGCTAGCTAGGTTAGAACGGCACCTCGAAAGAAAAGCTTGGGTGGCGTCGTTTGGCCGCCCTAAGATGACCCCTCAATCACTATTAGCTAGTCCGACGGGTCTATCACCATATTTAAGGTACGTACCTTAAATAAATTTAACATTTTTTTCTATATTTAAAATGATAACTAAAAGGTACAAAACTGTAAAAGTAAGGCAGTTTGGATTGGTATCCAATTCGTTATATTATGTGATTTCTTGTGTATTAAATATGTAAATAAATAGTTTAATGCGGTATCTAAGCTAAAAAGATTTACTCTCTTTGCTTTCGGAATTGCCGTGGCTATTGAATGTAATTCCTAGAATGCTGGAAACTTTATGTACAGTGCTAAAAAATTTTTTTATGGATTTTTAAAATCATGTGCTTAATTTCTGTATATTAATTAACCCTATACTAACCTTATTTTTAACCGTATGTAGGGTGGGTGCCTCATTTGCCAAAAAAAGTCCTTAATATTTTTTCCTGTTCTGTACCTAATATAATATATAAAACCTTATGGCATATATACGTTGTTATATCACGTAGAATTTCATATGTTGGTTTTTTAATTATCACCTATTTTATGTAATTGGAATTTTCTACATGAACCTAAGTCATTTAGTCATAAAGATTTGTTATCTGCTAGAAAACGATTACTAATCTTAAAGAGTTATTAAAAAAAAAATACATTTTATGTTTACAAGTGAAAACATTTAATATGATATCTATTCGTTTTCAGGGTTCCGTACCCAAAGGTAAAAAAAACTGGACTTTAAAAATAAATAATTAAATTAAAATAAAACAAATATTTAATTTAATATCCCATACAACAAACGTGATTCTTTTGTCGTTTTTTATAGATAATGGTACTGAACCCTTCGTGCACGAGTCCGACTCGTACTTGGCCGATTTTTTTATTGACCTGGTTTGTTTAGAAAGATACCTAAATTTACTTCACAACGTGATTAGCTTAAGTACAACGCTGAGAAACTATCTGTTTCATTTTCAATGTTTCAGACATATTTTTTTTCAATCACGCCCTTTTTTTTTGTAATTATGAGTGTTCTGATATTTAAATAGCCTTGTTATCACAATTTTTTTTTATTTTTTCTTTCAGATTCGGATGTTTATCCACGAGACTATTTTATTATCAACTAACAGAGTTATACCAAAGAATCAAACATGTCCGGCCACCTTTGTCTCTTCATGGACAAATACTTTGGAGGGAATTTTTCTACTGTGCTGCCACTCGAAATCCAAATTTTGATCGTATGGAAGGGAATCCTATATGCGTTCAGATACCTTGGGAAAAGAATCAAGATGCTCTAGCAAAGTGGGCGAGTGTAAGTATTCCAACTTTAGTCAGACAAATTCGTACTTGACATGCCCTTGGTTTGCGGGCGACGGGGGACGGGGCATTTTGCTCATTACAAAACACACACGGTATTAAATTCAAAAGAAGCGTCAGCTGAAAGGGAAATTAATTGGTTGTCAGGCCAAACAAATTATTACAGTGTATACCAATATTATTATTTTGATTAAAATACTTTTTTTTTTCTGAACTGACTATGCAGTTGGCTGTTGCAGCCATTACTGCTTCACCGGGCTTATGGGGCGAGACTCTGAAGGAGTCTCAGCCCATATAGCGCCCAACGCTCAAGGGCTCGGCTTGGGTTGTCGCTCTCGGGGTCGTCCACTCGACCGGCGTGAGCCTCGAACCCAAAGGTTAGTCAGTGCCAGGAGGGGAGTTCCCCGTTACGCGGTTGAGGTTGCGATTGCGATTGAGTAGGGGTGAGAAGCGCCCCGGCACTCTTTGATACCTCGTATACCAGGTAGGTCCGTGCGTTCGTCGACGACCCCGGGGACGTCGGCGTTGTGTAAGGCCCTATTAGGGGAGGTCGTTGAGACTAATCTCGCTATCCGGATAGCGAGATCGTTATCTGGGGCCGTTAGTACGTGCCGAGGCCGTCTCACAATTGTGCCGAGGTCGGTCGGGGGGATTAAGATTATTAGTACACAATTAAATATAATACAAATATAAAAACATGTTTAATGATGATTTAATGAAGTACATGTAAATGTATCATAATTTATAAAATTGAATGCGTATTATTTTTTTATTTATATCTTCATAATAAAATTTTATTTAAAATAAAATGACAAATTTTAAAATAATGAATAAATATATTTACTATGCGTATTTGAAAATAAGATTATTCTAATATAAAAAAGTAATACTTTTACGTAATATCAAATTATGGTATACTTATAATCTTTATAGGGATATCTGCAAATATATCCGTGCAGTAATTTACTCCGTTTGCCGCGGTCCTTAGACCGTGGGTGTGTCACGTACGAATTTGTCAGACTTTAGTAACACTCTCTCTCTTCTCTTGTGTCAGTGAACAAACCTGAAATGTGCATGCAATTTAAGTATCCTGAAAATCTGACTTTAATAAAGGCAGTGAAAAGAAGAAACAACGAGCAACTCTTTTCTAACTTAAGGCGGCGGTATAGGCTAGATCGCGAAAATACGCCGTTTTTGTGCAAATTTTGTGGCTAAACTATAGCATCTAAGGGATTGAAAAAAATATATGTTATAGAACTGGCTTCTGTCTAGTGCATTACCTTACTTAATGATTTTCATTTCTTGTATTTAATGCAATAAAAAATCTGGAAGTGACCATTGTTTCAACACTTGTGCAAATTTTTAAAGCGTGTTGCGCATTTGTTTGTATTGAAAATTGGTTTAATAATTAGAATAGCTAATTATCTAGTGCATTGACTCTAAGTTGTAGCAAAAAGTCAATAAATGTGACTACAAAACGGTAATAACGTTAAATTCCATACAAAAAATTAAAAGTTTCAAAGCGCCATTACGGTATAAATTACTTAAGAAGTAGGTATATAACATATATATCTCATAGTAATGTATATGACATTATCTAATGATTTATAGTGCATTTACATACACGACGTTAGAATTACAGAAATTAGCTTTCTGGCCTATATCGCCCTCTTAAGCTATACACGCACTGATTCCACTGAACGAGTCGAATTTAAAAACCCCTTGTGTTAAATGTTTTGAATCCTCGCCTATCTGTCAACTATTCTTCAGCCAAAATAAAACACGATAGAACCTCACAGCTACACAAAAACAGTGGGCAGAACAAAGGAACTGCAGACAAATTAGGGCTGCTCTTACCTCCCTCCCATGGGCCAATACCTGTAACATATGGGGAATAACAACAAGTCACTTCCTTCCAACTGAATAAACATCTTTCAATATAGACATTACTGACATAAAACATTCATCATCATCATCATCATCTCAGCCGCAAGAAGTCCACTGCTGAACATAGGCCTCCCCCATAGATTTCCAAAGGAAAAGGTTGGAAGCGGTCTGCATCCAGCGTCTTCCTGCGGCCTTCGCTATGTCGTCTGACCACCTTGTGTAATGTAAAATATTACAAGTTAATATTACATTTGCAATTTATCAAAATACATTTTAATAAATTAATAATAAGGAGTTTCAAAATATCATCAATATTTTTCAAAAATACGAAATGATGTAGAGTATTTGTGTTTTAACTTAATTTCTTAATCTTTAAAGTAGTTTTTACGAGTTCCATATTTTTATGATCTAGGGTCAAACGGGATATCCCTGGATTGATGCAATTATGATACAATTAAGAGAAGAAGGCTGGGTACACCATTTGGCACGGCATGCTGTTGCCTGCTTTCTTACAAGGGGTGACCTTTGGATCTCATGGGAAGAGGGCATGAAGGCAAGTACCTTGATTAATATAAAAGTGGCCGTAGCTTCATTTTTGTCATTAAATATAACCATAAGTGGTTCTAAAAATCATGTGATTTTTGTCAAGGTGTTTGATGAGTTACTTTTGGATGCTGACTGGTCAGTGAACGCTGGGATGTGGATGTGGCTGTCATGCTCGTCTTTCTTCCAACAGTTCTTCCACTGTTACTGCCCGGTTCGTTTTGGTCGAAAGACTGATCCGAATGGAGACTTTATCAGGTAAGTTTAGTTTAAATTTGGTTTTGAATTAATAAAACTAGGCAATAAGCAAGCAAGATTTAACGTACTTTCTGGAGTCCAATTATGCTATAATATGGTACTCTGGAGCTGATCTGATGATGAAGCTGGAAGGTGGCTACAGGGACTCTGTCATAAAACGACGCAATCCCATCGAATTTGGTCACTTTTAATTTGTCGTGACAAGTAATCTGGGAGCCTTTTTCACATTCACTAACAAAAAAGTTTGAGGTCCGGTGCCGCCATCTTTAGTGCTGCGTAGTATTTTGATAATACTAGGTGGTAATTTCATGAGAAAAAATTTAAAAAACATAATTACACCTTTGAAAAATAAGAATAACCTAAAATTCTCAACCAAATAAACAAATAAAACACTCAACAAAAACAAACAGAGTTTTTTTTTTATTTATGTCCACATACGTTCCATTTGAAGATTAAAGCAATTTCTCGAAATAGGGATTTAGTTTACAAACTTAGTTATACTTATAATTTCCTTATTAATAATGATGAAAACCAAGTAAAATCTTGCTTCAAACATTTTGTAGTCACCGAACCCTTTTTTAATATATCAAAAGAGGCATATTAGAATAGGGGTTTTAAAAAACGCTCTAAAACTGTGCAACGGAACGTACCTCGTAACGTAACCGGTTCACAATGGCAACATTCCACCGCTTCGAACGACATTTTGTTCGAAGGTTGTTTCGATTGACAGTGAAATTACAGCAAACGCGAAAATGATGTCGACGATCGAAATTTTACAGTCGAGATAGTGCCTTCCAGATAATCTCTAATACGAGATTATCTTGGATGAAGTGAGAATTAGGTCCCTGGTCTAAGATAGGGAAAGGACATAGGCTACTTGAAAACGTCAAATGTGACTCGGTTTTATCTCCATAATTTAGGAGTTGTCGTTGAAATCCTACACCGGTAACCGAATTTGAGCTAATGAAACCGCGGGCAAAAGCTAGTACTGTATTAGTAAGCTAGTAAGCTTTTATATTGTTAACAGAGAACTAAAAAGTTAGAAATAAACTTATTTCGATTTGAAACAAGCCATTTTCTTCTCTACTCTCTAATCTAATAATTTTAACATTCGGCCGAAGTCAAAGTTCCTTCTTTATTTTCAAGCTCATTCTATAAAACCAGAATTCAAGTGTGTTAAACTATTTCTTTTTTTCTTCTCCTTTCAAATGTAATATAACCTTTATTAAGTAATAAAAATGTTATTATTATTCTCTCTTAATTCACCTTAATTCTTAAGTAAGGTTTTTTTCCAAATAAATATAAAAGTAAAATAAAAATATAAAATTTAAACATATTATAAAAAACCTAAACTAGGGTATCGCCGGCAGCGAGGCGGGGTCTAAGCTACCGGTGGTTTGGGTTTTTCCAGGAGAACCGCCTTCTGTATCACACTCTTGACCCAGCCATCTAGAGATAGTTTCTTAAGGTGTTGGTGGAAACCTTTCGCTAAAAGACCGTTCGCAGAAACGACTATTGGGACAATGTCGTCGAATCAACATCCCATATGTCGGTTACCTCGTGTGCCAGGTCAAGGTATTTGCTGGCTTAGTCCTTCTCGGCTTTCATAAGTTTCTCGCCATAGGGAATGGTGATGTCAAAGAGCACTGTTTTTTTTATTAGCTACAATAGTCCTGTCCGTTATGATAGATCGATCCCAATAGAGCATGACACGATTATTACTATTTATTGCACGTATTTTAATACTTATTTATAATACTAAGACACACATCAATACACACTGCGTCACAGAAAACACATCTTTTAAAATGACCTTTAAAAATACTTCTAACCCTATTTTATCCATGGTAGAGGTTAGACTTTGAGGCGTCATTGGAAAAGCATATTATCCAGGTTTCAGAAAAAAAAAAACATCGTGAATAAACAAAAAAATCACTTTTATTCCATGAGCAAAAATTACAATGAAATCCTCAAA
Organism: Apoda limacodes; assembly: GCA_946406115.1. Taxonomy (NCBI): domain Eukaryota; kingdom Metazoa; phylum Arthropoda; class Insecta; order Lepidoptera; family Limacodidae; genus Apoda; species Apoda limacodes. The sequence goes on from OX291546.1 coordinate 17,164,201, forward strand.
ATCTAGTTTTAACATGTATGCAGTAATCAGGGCAAGGGGGTTAATATATTTTTTAGTTAACGATATAAAACCGATTTTTTTTTATTCACATTTCGGTTTTTTTATGAATTGGTAAAAATTTATTTATTTTTTCTGAAATCTAAAAAAATTACCTTTGCTATGATTCCTTATTGTTTGATTAAATAGGTCAAAAGTATTTCACAGAGCATTTTTTACGAGGTGCTATTTTTGTGATGCTAAGTGTATGTTTGTGATATACCTAATTTATAGTATGTATATTGATGAATTTTGGTTTTGTTAATTTTTTACTAATTACCCAATAAACTGTTCGCAGATAATATTTATGTATGTCTATAGGAGATACATCCCGGTATTGAAGAATATGCCAACACAATATATACACGAGCCATGGGTAGCCCCACAGGCCGTGCAAGAGGCAGCGGAATGTGTCATCGGGCGTGACTACCCCTTGCCGATGGTTGACCACGAAAAGGCCTCTCAGATCAATATTGAACGCATCAAGCTAGTTTACGCGCAGCTTGCAAAGTATAGACCACAATGTAAGTACTCTTATTTTTAAGTGTCTTACTGTACTCAATTTTAGCTATGCTTAGAACAGCTTGGCTTTCAGTACCTACGATATTGAGAAAAGCTCACGGAAAACAAGCACTGTAAGTAGGTAACCTTTATTACTTTAGATTGCTCCAGCATAACATTTTAGTCGGCAAAGTCTATGTTCGCCATAAACTTCAAGGTTAGTATACTATCAGTGATACTTATTTATTTATTTATTTATTTATTTATTCAACACACAAAACAGTATATGACAATGAGTGTACCAATATCTTAGATCTAAAGTCTTTAATCTAGACACATACCAAAACATGTATGTTATTGCAGAACAATTTACATAAACCAGGACAGTTATACACTTGTTTAATATAAATGCCTAACCTTGAATACATACACAAACATATATTAACATGACCCTTACATACATTACATACCCTTTAGTATATAAATACTAAAAATATATAACAAATATATATCCATATATATATAAATATATACACATACATACCATACATATACATACATACATATACATATACATATCAATGTACATATAATATTGCTAGTTTGCTACTTATCTATTTATGATAAAAAAAAGAAAATAATAAAATAAAAAAAATAAAAAATGCTCGATTAAAATTTGGCTCACTATAATTTTTAACAAACAAATAATAATTCACGTTTTATTGTTAAGTGACCTTATCGACATCCCTGAGAAAATGTTTGAGAGAAGATTGAAATATATCTATATTTTGGTTAGTAGAGCTAAGTTCATTATACAAACGACACATTCTTACAAGAGGATTAAAGAAAGAAGTGTTATTTTTAAATACATTCAACGTAAAAGTTTTAGAGTTTCGACAGCGGTGCCTTATGTTAAACATGATAAGTGATAAAAGATTAGTTGAATCCATTGTCGAATGCAATATCCTATGCAAACAAACTAGTAAAGCTAGCTCCCGTCTTTTGTGAAGTGTTGTCACATTAAAATATTTGCACCTGCTATTATAGTCTATTAGCCTGCGAGATTGACCCGATCTCCAACTTACTGTTCTGAGACATCGTCTCTGAATACATTCAATGCGGTTACTATGTATTTTATAATGAGGTGTCCAAATTATGGATGCATATTCAAGGATACTTCTTACTAAACTATAATAAAGTGAAAGAAAAACCTTAGGCTTTTTAAAATCCTTAGAATTTCTTGTAACAAAACCAAACATCTGATTTGCTTTTTTAATTATATATTCATAGTGCTCCCTAAATGTAAGTTTACTATCAAAATAAACTCCGAGGTCTTTAATGGCTTCTTTTCTTTCCAAAACATGGTCATTAATCTTATAGTTGTATAAAATTGTACTCTTTTTAGTAGTAAAAGTAATTGCATTACATTTATTTGCATTTAATAACATATCGTTGTCTATACACCACTCTTCAATTTTGTTTATATCTCTTTGCAAAATCACACAATCATTCATTTCAGAAACGACTTTAAAAACTTTCAAATCATCAGCATACATTAAGCATTCGCACTGTATGGTTTTGACTAGGTCATTAATGAAAATAATGAAAAATAATGGTCCGAGGTGAGACCCCTGAGGTACACCAGATGGAACTTCAGTAGCTACGGACAAATGACCTTTAAGTGCCACTAATTGATGCCGTCTTTGTAAATAAGATTTTATCCACCTGAGCAGGTCTCCTTGTATTCCATAGGCGAGCAATTTGTAGCATAAGAGCTCATGATTGACACGATCGAATGCTTTCGAAAAGTCTGTGTAAATGACATCTACCTGCTTTGTTTTAGCAAAAGCACTACAAATATAGTTTTTAAATTCTAGAAGGTTACTAACTGTTGAACGTTTTTTAACAAAACCATGTTGTTCATTACAGATATCTGTCTTTACTACATTATAAATATAGTCATAAACTAGACCTTCAAAAACTTTTGCGAAATGAGAAATAATGTTTACACCTCGATAATTTTCACATTTCGATTTGTCACCCGACTTAAATATGGGTATAACGTGACTAATTTTCCATGCTTTAGGAAAAGTACCTCTTGCCAGTGACCTATTATATAAGATGTACAGGGGCACAGATAATTCGTCTGCGCAATTTTTAATTATAAAAGGTGGCAAACCATCGGGACCAGAGCCCTTGTTACAATCAAGTTTTCTTAACCGTGTTTTAATTGATTCACGGCTTATGTACAAAGAAGACATTGATAAAATATTATTTGAATTTAAAGTATTTTCTGAACGAGTAACAAAAAGTTTGGAATCAGAATACACAGAACTAAAAAACTGGGAAAACAACTCACAAATTGTTTGGCCATCAGAACTAGAGACACCATTGTATGACATATGCTGTGAAAATGAGTTGTAAGACTTTTTACTATTTACATGTCTCCAAAAAGCTTTAGGGTTGTCACAACAAGAATTTTCAACATTCGATAGGTATTTATCATAACATCTCTTCATCATGTTCTTACTTCTCGCTCTAAGCATACTAAAGGTATCGTAATCCCTAGGGTTACCGATTTTTTTATAACGAGTGTGATATTTACGCTTCTCTGCAATACATTTCTTTAGTGCAGCACTGTACCAGATAGGGTATCGGTGAATATCAATTTTAATTAGAGGGGTAGTTAAAGATATTGTTTTATTAATAATATTATAAAAATTAGTAACTGCAACATCTATATCTAAATTTTCATTTAAAAGCTCGTACCAATTTACTGATCTAAGTTCCTGTTTGACTCTTTCGACATTACATTTTCGAAAATTAAACCGTTTTTTGTTAGAATTTGGTTTCATTTCAACCGTTTCTAAGAGATAATTTATTTTTAATATAAGAGAATTTTTAATATAAATAATACTTGCTTAATCTATGTCCTAGGTCTCCGTCACGGTAGGGAAATGTACCATGCACTTGGTTAATGACTAGAGCTCCAAATAAATGTTGAGCTCATTAATCAAGTTTATAAATAGCTCTATGTAAATCTCTTTTTTTATGTAAACAAAGTCTAACCTCAGAAAATAAACAAGGATTTAGGCCTAAAATAAAAGAAAGACGAAGTCACACAACTACTAGGGACTTATGAAGCCGTAGTACATAAATCGTCAAAGAATTAAGAAGTAGGTACAACCGGTATGTAAACATAAATATTCTTTCTTCGTTTGAGATTTCCTGGCCTTTATCACTCAGCGGTAGCAATGAAAATGTTTTGACTCCAAATTCTTTATTTAGCGGTGAGATTATCACAGAGCTGTCAAGGGCGGATCCATCGTTGTGGGCACGATGGGAATGCCCATAACGTTAATTGAGACCGATCGGTGATCTTATATCCAATACCATCCAAAATATCGACATGGCAAGACTATAAAACGTCAAACGACGCTCTCTGTCTCTTGCAAACAATACGCGCTATAGATTATATCATATCATCTACTGCCTAACTGATATTCTAGGTAAGTAAGCAAAACCTTACAAATTATTTAACCTATTATACGAGTACCTAAATGTATTTTGAGGCAGGCAGTAAGTTTTTTAATATTTTATGAACTACAGTTTCCTTGAGCCGATTCCTGCGAACTGCATACACACGAAACTATAGGTATCGTGGAAGTATCAGTTATAAATATCAAACGATTAAAGCGCGAAGACGCTGAGTCTGTATTTACGCAATTATTTTTATAGGCACTAGAGCAAGCAAAACAGCTAGATGTATTTTTGAAATCCCCACGTACAGTTCCAAGCAAATAAACAGGTCTTATCGGCAGAGGAGTCCTTTTGCAGGGCAATTTACATACCCTTATTAGATTCTGTTACTAATGATTTAAAGCAAAGACTGTCTCCGAATGTACTCGACCTTTTTCAGTCATGAGTTTCCCGCCATACCAGAGTCGGTGGCCCATCTCATTGAAACATGCGACCAAGATTTGTAACCTAACATAAAAACTTTCATATAAATTCTAGCAACTCTCCCCGTCAGCGGAGAGATCGTTTTCTACCGTATACCAGCAGCGGTGCTTAAGCAGTATGCTCCTGAGTTATGTCCTGTACTCACGCGCCTTTTCGCGCTTTCCTACCACAATAGGCAATTTCCGTCTTCATGGAAAACTGCGAATGTGCACTCGGTGCCCAAAGAGGGCGATAGATCAGATCCATCGAATTACAGGCCTATCGCTATTACCTCTCTCCTCTCTTAGGTGATGGAGCGTGTGATCAACACACAGCTTCTAAGATACCTAGAAGAACACGACCTGGTCAGTGACCGCCATGTTCACGTCACCTTTCGCCACGGTCGCTCGACTGGTGACCTTCTAGTGTATCTTCCACACCGATGGGCACTAGCCATTGGCATGTGACCTGGCCATTGACATTTTTACATTTTATTTACATATAGGATTTTGAAATTTTAATATTTTATTTACTTATTGCCCATTCAAATTTCATTTAATTTTCTTATTGGCCATTTAATTTTTTTTCTTTTTTTATACTAGTTTGGGCTTCGCACAAACTATACATGTAATTTGCATAATATCTAGATTATTCTGTAGCCTAATTGTTTTTGTAACTATTTTTGGGCGATACCATAAACTATTATAAAAAAAAAATCATATTTAATTAATTTACTGGCCTTTGAAATTTCATATTTAATTCATTTATTGGTCCTTGAAATTACATATTTAATTTACTTATTGGCCTTTGAAATTTCATATTTAAGTTACTTATTGGCCTTCGAGATATCATATTAAAACCTAAGGCCTTTGAGATTTCATATTAAAACCTAAGGCCTTTGAGATTTCATATTAAAACGTAAAGCCTTTGAGATTTCATATTAAAACCTAAGTCAAGTATGTCAAACTCAAAGTCAGTGAAAAGCATAAAGATCGTAGACACAGGGGCCGCGCAGTGCGTATATTTAACTATTACAATCTCGTTTGTGTACAAACTCGTATACGAAATAAATGTATAAAAATTCAACAGTGCCTTGAAGACGTATTTAAGGCCTTTTTCTCATAGTACTATTGAATATTCTTAAAATTAGGCCGCAGCCAGATACGGAGTTTTACCTGGCCTTAGTCATATTTTTGGGGTTAGAATGTAGAATATCAGCCGAGTAAGACAAATAGGGTTTACAAATCTTAATATATACAATTTCTGTTTGGTTTCTCACTATTAGAATACTATGCGGTATGTCACGATGTGGATAGCCTGGAGGTCAAGCAGCGTTCGTCTCATGTTACTTTTTTGAACAAGAATATCTCGTGCAGACTTAGTATTATACAACATCAATAGCATAGCATAAATGGCGATAGCATTAAGAAGTCTGATGCTCAGCTGACAAAGTACGTACTGGTTATTAGTAATTTTGTATGCCACAATTAAAAGGCGCGAAAGTTCCCAGATATATGTTGCAGCGCATTACCTACGTAATTGGACGAAACTTTTCCCTGTTACGTTGTCTCTGAAAATTTATTTAGTAGTACTTCTTCATATGTGCCAGACGTCCGTATCCGCGGATATCCGCTGGAGGAATGATAATATACAAGTAGCCAAATATTTTAAGAATCAATTTTATTAGATTAGTCTTTAAAAAAATTAATTAAACGTAATCTTCTGAATTTTTATGTTTGAATAATGTGCATTCGAGGAAATAATATCTGTCATGAATTTGGTAAATATTCTCACGTTACATTCCTTACTCTTTTACGCATACATTATTCAACCCACAAATTGAAACTTACTTTAAAGTCATCTACTCTGGGCAGCAATTGCAATTGGCTTGTTCCCCATTTGGGGTTAGCCCTTCTGATACTTTTGTGCCATTCTAAGCAATTTTGCATTATTTACTCCTTGGCAATACAAAAGTAAAAATCCGTATCCGCAAATCTAAATTTTTGACGATCTGGCACATCTCTAATACGTACCATGAGCCTAAACACCCTTGAGTTGGGCGACTGGCAATGAGCCAAAGCTACAGGACATCTTGCAGATTGCTACTGAGCGCATCTAACAACTCTACGAAAACACCTTAATGTAAGCATGTACATATTGTAAACCTATAAAATCTTGGCACACCCTAAAGACAATTTAATTACAGGGCATAACTGTCATTAGATATGTACTAGCAAGCAAAAAACTATACTAATAAAACACATACATAAAAAACAGTTTCGTACAGGTGGGGTGCCAAGTTTTTTTGATGTTCAATACCCTTATAGATAAATATGACAATATAAATTTGTTGAAAAACCCAAACAACTCTGGCCTGCTCGCTCACTGCGATCACAAATGCTTAATCAATGTCTAAGATCTCCCATCATAGCAGCTCCGTACACTTCGGACTTCGATTGTAAAGGCTCCAGATCAATATTGATCCCATCAAACAGGTCTTTTTCCATATTTACGTATATATCTAAATGTGTACAATTTATTTTTTATTACTATCAGTAGACTATGCAGTGTTTCAAGACGTGGATAGCCTAGCAGTCAGGCGGCGTCCGTCCAGTGTTACTTCCTTGGACGAGAAAATCTCGTCCCGACTGAGTACTACAGCAAAACGTCGCAGATTAATAAATGAGTGCATTAAACAAGTCTGATGCTCAGCTCGTTAATTACAAACTTTAAAGCAAGTACTATTTATGTTTTACTTATCATCAAGGTAAATGATTTTGTTTACCGCTTGCCATAGGCAGGGAATTCATTCTAACACTTTAGAACTGAAATGGTCGCGTACAGTGCGGTTTCAGAGAAACTTCCTCCCGCGAACGCTTGGGTTGTGGAATGAGCTCCCTGTCAATGTTTTCTTTAAGGACTACAGTATGGGGTTCTTCAAAAAAGAAGTTATTGGATTTTTGAAGGGTCGGCAACGCGCGAGTGATACCCCTGGTGCTGCAAGCGTCCATAGGCCACGGTGATCGCTTGCCATCAGGCGGACCGTGTGCTTGTTTGCCACCTAAGTGGAATTTAAAAAAAAAAAAAAAAAAAAAAAAAATTGTAGAAGACCATCACTTTCGTTTCAGCCTTGAGCTATCGTGTTTTTTTTTCTTTTATATTTTACTAAAAAATAGGAATTATTATTTCATACTGTGTGTTTCATATAAGCTAGCGGTCGTGGTGGCTAAAATGTTGGCGTGTTCCTGTTTGCATTAAAAGTAATAGGTGCACTTTTTCATACAAAATGAAATAATTTCCCCTCCCCCTCCCCAAACCAATAGTCGGAATTTTAAAAGTGGCCGTTTTTAGCAGAAATGCTAACTACAACTCACAGATATTATGTATAAACTACATTAAACTTTCTAAAAAAGCTTATGACCAGCTTTATATTTGCGACATTTGAATTTTAGCAATTCGTTTTCTACGAAGAGTAAATTAAGGATATCAAATGGCGGTGCTAGTGGGCAGTAAGAGGGGCCTTAAGGGGCATAAATGTGCCCGCATAGACAATTGTTAGTATCATAATTTTATCGCTACCGCCTGCTTACTGCTGTTGTCGCAAAGGTGACCTAGTGTTTTTTTTTTTTAAGTTGGAATCCCGGTTCCTTTGTTTTTCTCGCTTTGTTGCACATTTTTAATGCCATTTCAATATTAAATTTAATTTCAATGTTGATAAATATAAATTGGTTGGCTAATGAAACGAGACAGTTATTGATTTGCTTCCGTTCAATAACTCGGCGGCCATTTGTTTTAGAAAATATTCATTTAAAACCCACAGCTCGACCGAAATAGATATATAATCCGAAACTTTTGTTGTTCCGAAACGAAGTCGAGTTGTTCAAAATGGATGCTTCAAGTTATGTCCAAAAAGAGTATTTGTAGTTATTTAGATTAAGAATAGTTGGTTCAGTTCAGTTTCATTTGACGGTAGACCCTAGCAATTGTCTGCTGTTATCGCTTTCATATGACGTGCCCATACGTGAAACGCGGCCGCAATATCATGAATTCCTGTGCTTATAATTAGAACCTCTCCAGGAACATTAACTTATTTGGTTGAGGCCTGGAAATTATTAAAAAATTTATAAAATTCCCTTGTCCCTTTGACTTTCCCGCCTCTACAACGATAGGTATTAAATTTATCTTCTGTAATCACAAGGTTATTTATGTGGCAATAAATGAAAGTGCATAAGTCTGAAATATGGAGATGGTTGCCAAATTTTACTTTAGCGTTAATTGTGTTGTCCCCAGCTATTCGCAATAAGAAATGTAAGATTCGCTTGACGCAGTACAATCGTCTAAACCTCAATTTTTTTTTTTTTTTAATACGACTACAGTTGAGCGGTGACTTTAGCCCATTGACGCTTGTAAAAGTAATGGCATTCATCTTGTGTTGCTCAAATTGTCGTATGACATGGTGTGTCGATTTGTATTGAAAACTGTCAAGCAACACATCAGTGTGTAGCTTGGCCACGGATCCTTGGCGTAATGCACTTCTACCTAGTTAATATTGTAATATTGAATGTTCAGTTTGTGACGTCAATTCTGACCCGACCTAGATATACCTATAACCTGACTCAGAATCTATTTGCAATTCGTGTAAACTTAACCTAACTTTACTTAATGTTTACTTTTTCTGGTAATTTAATCATAAATCATTAAAATATATACATGATTACCTTAATTGTCACATTCTTTAACTGGTTTTCAAATCACGACACTAATTAAACCTAAAATCTACAAAACTCCAAATTTACGTAACGTATATGTTGCATCACAGAGTACATTGTTGTGTTGCATGGTAGCCTTGGGTATCTCCGGACATAACTATATCTTTGGATATATATCCGAGGCCGGATATGTTACAACTCCTTCGCTTTGCGTGAAATAAACATGTAGTTTTTAGATCACTTCTGCTTTGTGACGAGCGCGTGAATATCTGTTAGAAAAATATAATATAGATATCAAATAGTATCTATAACAAACGAAGGATATATTAAGCGGATATGGATATGCGAAGCGGATACATATCTTTAATCGGAATGCTATGTGACATATCCAATCTTAGTCCGAAGTTACTTAGGAGTACTTAGCCCATGGCTATTGCGTTTACACGAATTGCAAATAGATTCTGAGTCAGATACCGGATGTTTTTTGGGGGATATGAAACTGTTAAGGGAAAGTTCATACAATTAAGGTCTTTGCATATAAAAATTTTACTTTGGAAGGGTTGAATTGCCAAAACTCCACCTAAATACGCCTACGCTTATAATAGTGCACCTACCTACACGCTAGATCGTGTTAAAGACTTGCTGCGATGGCACAAGAATACCCTTGTTTTAGTCTCAGTCATGAAGGACAGTGAATTAAAGACTTCGGAATTCTAGTATTAGGCGATTTTTAAAAATATATACTATAAACGCATTCTTTTATACACCTATGGCTATTTTTAAATCAGATTATTCAATTCAAGAATTGAAATCTGGTCAAAATATAATTTAATTTCTTTGACGTAATGTAACTAAAAATTGTAATCAGAATAAAGGTAAATAATTTAATGGATGAAACACATTTGCTTGTTCATTTGTGTAAAACGGCGGACTTGCGAAAGTTATTTGACTATAGCGACTTAAATATATGTAGATACATAAGTTTACCTAAACATTTCTTTTGAAACATTCATTAATGAAAATTCTTATACAATTTGTTCAGTATTTACAGAATGACGCGGGACTTTATTTTATACTGTGTAGCGATGATTAAATTTTATTTTTATTTTACAGCTGCACTGAACGCGCAAGCTTTGCAGAGACCCAACATGACACAGTCTTCTCCCAGCCCCAACTCAATAATAAGGAGCATCAATCAGTCTAACTACTTTTGTAGTCAGACACCAGACCCACAAACTAGCAGGGCATCAGCTTCTCTCTGTAAGGAGTCGAGAAACCCATCTTTCTCTACAGTATTTCAAACAAACCAAAGTAATTTCCAAAGGGATAAACAGTCTCCTTTCAAGCAAGTGCTTATTCTGCAACAAACACAGCAATCGACAGCATCGAAAGATTCAGAATCGACAGTGAATTGTCCGACTTCAACACACAACAGTTATGTTATCAACAAGGACATATACATAGCTAATAAAATAATTGAATCACAACTTTCTGGAAAACAAGGGAAGGATTCCAAAACTTATACCAGCAATGACTTTGTTCAACGGTTTTCTCAAGAGATAAACCAAAATAAAAAAGATGAAGTATATGCACACAATATGAAAGCAAATGATTATAACAATAGAGTACCGAAACTCTATATGTCTAGTTTGACTCAAGGAATGCGAATGCAAACTGTGCTGGCTCATGTTAACTCTGCCAAAGGAGTTGCTGTTCCTCAAACTTATCGATCCCACACGGAAAACAGTTCTAATGAAACAAATGAAACGGTAAAAGACAGAGTGGAAGAAACAAGTACTGGTGAGAATTTATCAAATGCAATCAATTCAAAAATCAAGGATGAAGAAAAATAGTTTTAAGTGTATTTAATATTAAAATATTATAGATAAATTAGTTTACATAGTTATTGAGTTTTATTTTGTGGCTGTAACAAGTTATTGCATCAGCCAAAACTAAAAAAACTGTGTTCTAGAATCTTGGGCCTGTCTCGGACTTGCTGCCTGATCTAAGTTTAGAAGAAATCGCTTTTAACTGCATTAATTTTATTTAGGAGGAATATTTGTGATATTCTCCGACTGCCCCATCGAGACTAAGTGTCATAATAATCTTTAGTTACAACTAAACAAATAAACTAAGCATTTAGGTAGTCAAAGTTTGGTTTCATTAAATTTTAGAAACAGCAGTTTTAGGAAACAAACAATATATAAGTAAATAAAAAAGGTGAAATAATGATATTGATAATAATAATATATACTAAGTTTATGATTAACAGCGGAAGAACTCTCCATTCACAAGGTTTTCGTAGAAAGAGAAAAAAAAAGTCTGGGGACGGAGCGAGGGTTCCGTGCAAACTTATTATATGTTGTATATTATTAAAAATATTTTTATTATATGATGTAACTAAATATTTACGGTTTTCGCAGTTTTTCCTTTATCTGTATTTCAATTTGCCAAATATCTTAAGTGGACTTATCCCACGGGTTACCTTAGATCCTATTTTAGCTGCGTTTCAATAACACACAAAGTATTTTCTTTATATATATGAATAACACACAAAGTATTTTCTTTATATATTGTATTCTACTGTACGTGTGTATGTCACTCTACTCCTAAACGGCTGGACTGATTTGAATGTTTTTTTTGTATGTGATTGGGTGGTGCCCTGGATGGTTCAGATTCACAAATCAGCCCGGCAGATGGCGCTGTAGGCTGTAGGATGCAGGACAACGGCTGGCCGGTTAGCTAGTATTTAATATATATTATAAGATAATATAGGACTTTTAATAAATACGCGAACTCGACAGTAGAGTTACACGCAAAAACTCACTCGGCATAGATTGTTAGTATGCTTGGGACCCACCCATCCATCAGAGGTGACCTGCGAATATGATGCCTAAAACGGTCCTCGCAGTATAACTCAAATATAATATGAATTTAATTCGTGGCATTACTTTATTAGGGTTCCGTACCCAAAGGGTAATTAGCGGAACCTTATTACTAGGACTTCGCTGTCCGTCCGTCCATCTGTCACCAGGCTGTATCTCATGAACCGTGACAGACAGTTGAATTTTTCACAATTTTCGTATTTTTGTTGCCGCTATAACAACAAATACTAAAAAACAGAATAAAATAAATATTTAAGGGGGCTCCCATACAACGTGATTTTTTTGCTCGATATTGATAGTGGCAACAGGTAGATGCTTAAAATATTCACAGAATATTGAGTTATATAGTCACTTTAAAAACAAATAATTAAAATAAAACAAATATTTAAGGGCCCCCCGTAAAATATCCCATATAACAAACGTGATTTTTTTGCCGCTTTTATAGATAATTAACGGAACCTATCGTGCGCGAATTCGACTCGTACTTGGCCGATTTGTTTTTTAAATTCGCCCAAAATCGTTACTCCGGAATTTTTTTAGGGTTGCTAATCATGAATATATTGAGTTCAGAGTTTTGATTATGATTATCACAAACGAAATGCCATTTCGCAATGTTCAAAAAAAATGTTTTTTTTAAATACCAATAAGGTGGTTAACAGGGTTGCGGACCGCCTGATGGTAAGCGGTCACCGCAGCACCTGTGGCATCACTCGTTAATAGGCAATGACAATATTTCACTTTACTCGACATTTTTAATAAAATTTTGTTTATGTGTTTTACACAATATTTACAAGATTTACACAATGGCTGTTGCTATCACACTAGGCAGCAATTATATAGCGCTGCCGCTTTGCTAACGTCGCTGCATGGGTGGTGGCCTCATGAACACATTCTCCAATGTCTAGATGGAATATCAAAGGTCAGACCTTTCCAGTGAAGCCAGGGGTCATTTCTAGATAACAAGGAAACACAGTGGCTTTGGTCCAATTTATATTTTAAAAAATTACGCTTCCTTCTTTGTCTCTGTCTTTCCACCACGAATTCTTCCTGTCCTGCGCGCAGCAATCAGACCGACCTTGCGACCAGCAGATGTTCCTCTCTTCACAGTTGAAGCCTTACCTGAAAAAAAAAAATATTTGGATTAATTTCATTTATGTAAAACAAATACTACACTCTAGACCCTACAGTGTAAGTGAAAAGGTAGGATTTTTATTAATCTAATATATTGAGAATATTAAAAAAAAATGTGTTTGCAGTTGTTTTTAGGATTCCATACCCAATGGGTGCCAAGAAAGACCTATTACTGAGCCTACGCTGTCTGCCTGTCCAACCATTAAAGGGCTCTATATTTTTAACCAAAATAGGTAAAAGCCTGAAACTTTCACAGAATATGTGTTATTATTAAGATTATATTATATTATATTATTATAGGCAGATTATCTAACAAATAAAAAAGTAAAAATTTAAGGGGGTTCCCATACAAGAAACACGTTCGTCATTTTGTGCCATTTAAAGATTAATAAGAGTAACAGACTTCCAAGAAGCAAATATGTTAACAAACAATTGTTTAAAGTTAAGCAATGTCAGGCTTAGTTAGTCATTGGATGGGTGACCACTTTGCGGCACACTAATTGTATATGTTTATGTACGTAAATTATATAAATGATGATTGGTGGTATGGAACGCACAGTGCACGAGTTCGACTAGCACTTAAACGATTTTCTGTGTTATTCACAAAACACAGTAACTTAAGTTTCCCCAACTTTAGCTTCTATTTTGCCAGAAATCTAACAAGTTTCTAGACATTCAGTCTAGTACTCATGGTAGGACTATAGCATGTATGAACATGCATCTTTTAATATGTCAAATAACTTTGTGTCTTTAACAAGTTACTAATAAATGCTATTTGCCATAAACCAAATGCAACTTCTGCATAAGTACAATATATATATGGAAAAAAATCTTACCAATATGTTGGTGGTTACCACCACCATGAGGATGCTCTACAGGGTTCATGGCAACACCTCTCACATATGGCCAGCAGTTACGTTTCACCTTGTACTTGTGATAGGCACGACCAGCCTTTAGGATTGGCTTATCAATACGACCACCTCCAGCAACAATACCTGGCATGTAAATCAACTATTAAAATGATTGTTAAAAAAAATAAGGTCCTAAAATTCATTTAAAATTATTCAGAAAGAGCCTCTGTGTAATCATAAATAATTTATCAGAGTAGGTAAGTGAAAGTCATCATGAAAAAAATTAAGAGCAATGTTCATCTGTCTTTTAAGTATAAGGTTTTTAACACATATGATATTTTACACTAAAAGTATTATTACTTACCAACCATTCCACGGTTACTAGAAGGAAGAACTTTCTTGGCCCCAGATGGTAGCTTTACTCTTGTTCTTTTGGCATCTGGATTGTGGCCAATAACTGTAGCAAAATTTCCAGAAGCACGGGCAAGTCGTCCTCTGTCACCCATTTTTTCTTCCAAATTGCACACAATTGTACCTTCAGGCATAGCACCCACAGGCATCACATTTCCTGAAAATAATATTTACTATTTAATTTACAATACCGAGTGAATACCATTAAACTTTGGACAATAAATATAACATACCAACTTCTAGAGTAGCCTTCTTTCCACAGTAAACAAATTGACCCGTGTAAAGGCCCTCAGGTGCAATGAACAGCTCTTTACGTGTCTTAAACTTGTAGGGGTCACGGAAATGAACTACTGCCAGAGGGGCACCTCTACCAGGGTCATGAATGATGTCCTATAAAATAAAATTAGGAGTTAGGTAACAACTAAGAAAGTGAAGACATTATTTTTGAGGGGTCATGGGGACTGGTAGTGGTAATTTGAGTACCAAATCAGACTTTTTGTGATAAAAAAAACCCAGAAAGGTGGGGAAATTCATAACAAATATTGAAGCTCGGTTGAGAACTAATGTAAAACAACTAGGAAAGTATTTTGAAACTTTATAAATTTCATCCCTATTTTAGGCACTAAAAAGGATTTTTGCCCTTGTATCAAATAACAATGCAAATTGGAGTAAAAAAAAAGGTAAAAATCATACTGTGAACTTAAAGAGCAAGCAGACAACTAGCAAGGGGGTATTTCAACCAGCCCCAATTCAGGTAACCACATTGAGGACACATGCATTGACAATAAATTGGTTTACACAAAAGAATCTCAAAATTTAGGACAGCTGAAAAGAAAATTTAATAGTTCTATAGTACCAAAAATTTTATTTCAGGTATTGAGTTTGACCTCAAATTAAAGTATGACTTTAAAGATCAATAAAATTCATAGGGTAAACAGGGGATGAAATAATGAAGTTTTTAAAATACTTTTTGATGAATAAACATGTTGAATTTTTAAGTTGTTGGTTTATATTCTAATGCTCTTTTTTTTTGGTATATTGCTTTACTGTTAGGTGTAAAATTATGAGTGATAGAGTGATAAGTTATGTTAGTTAGCAAAGTTCAACTATTAATTAAAATTAAATTAACTAAAATAAAAAAAAATCAGGCACTTATCTAAAAAAAATCAATATGACCAAAAAGATCTTTGTAAATTAGTGAAAAATCAAAAATTATATATACTAAATTAAGAAAAATTGTGGAAAATTACATGGGGGTAATTCAGACACCTTATGATGAGCTCTACCTCTGGATGTCTGCTTGACATTTTTTGCTTTATAATTTACTTACTGAAGATGTTGTATGGCTTACAATTAGTCCTTACCACAACGATAAATGTTACCTTTTTTTTCTGGCATTTTGTTGGAAAATATTGCAGTCTTTACTTAAACACTTAAAAAAACATGCAGAAATGCATTTTTCACTAATTTTTGAAAATTTTAAATTGTATGAAAATAATAATGGAATAAAAGGTTTTTAGAATAGTCTAATAGTAGCCTAATTAGTATTAAGCACACCCCTCTGTGGGCTGCCCTCACTCCACTCAGAGAAAAAAAACATAACCTAACACTAGTATTTCAATAAAGACTTCATTTTGAATATTTTATTTTCCAAAAAATATTCTATTACGCTGACTATTTTATTTCTTTTGTGTACAGTGGAGTGCTACTCTATTTAAACAAAAGTTGTCAATCTAAAAGCTAGCTAAAACAGACGGATCTGAAATATCATCTTTTTTAATACAATTACATCAATAATTCTACAATTAACCTGTCAAGCGTCCCCATACTAAGGAAATTATCCCCCCTTGCCGCATACAAATGGACATACACCTAACTTTATTATGTTTATTCCTCTTTATTTATTTTTAGGTATGTTCCCTAATATATACAGTATAAAAAAAAAGTAATAAGAATAAGTTTATGATAAATATAATAAGTAATAATAAATTTATTTACTAAAAAAGGCATAGTTTTTTATATATAGCACATTACCAAGTGTCAAAATGAACACTATGCTACTGTTAATAAAATCCAACTCAAAATGGCGCAACATAAATGGCGGCCGGATCAAATTACCAAAACAATTTCTAATAAAAAAATATTAAATGCACAAAATATTGTCCACCCAAAAATACTACAACGTAGGACAGGCCATTGGCTTCACTTCTGAATACTTACAATTAGCCTGTCTGATAAAAGTCATCCTGAAAAAATTCCCCTGCAACACAAGTCGCTTAGAGACCACTGTGGTCCCTAGGACGCACAACGGGTTAATATCACCAAAACTATTCATCTCTGATGGTTGAAATTTGGCAAACCATTTTCTTATATTAGTAAGAACATACAATAAAGATTACAACAACTCAGAGATGGCAAACCCATGGCACGTGACAAAGCAATTCGGGCATGCCAATAATTTATGATTTTTTTATTTTCACCTACCTATGCTTGCAAGTCATTTATAGAAATGAACTCTAGTTTAGCTTCTATTCTGTTTAGAAACAAAGTGGGACCCTAATGTGAGATTTTGAGCACCTAATTTGCAACAGCAGAAATCTTTTTTTAATTTGATCAATATAAAATATTAAACATTTCAAGCTGCAAATATCTAAATAGCTTTAAGTTAATAGCATTTTGTTTAATTTTTCTCCATTATTATTAAGTAACCAAGATTTTTTGACGGCACGTCATAAGTACAGTATTGATTTTTTCATAAAAAAAGGCATATTCATTAATAAAGGTTCGCCATCCCTGTTCTAGGTTAATGTACAGATATGTGACTAGCCTTTTTAAGTCATATTTACCCCACCCTGACTTGAATCCATATTTAACCTGACGATAAATACATATAAGTACCAGATTATTTTTTTTAAGTAGGAAAGGTTTTTTAACCTCCAGACTTAAAATGTTGGAGCCAGCCGAATGAAATTTAGAAAACTCATACAAACCTTAACAACGCCTTTAATATAGCCATGTCGTTCAGAGTAGTCTAAGGAACGAAGTTTAGGCGCACCTTTCCTCTTTTTAGTATGGGATACGAACACTGAACCTGCACCTTTACGTTGAGCTCTGATAACACGACCCATATTGGTTTCCCAGATTACTAAAAAAACAAAATATTTATTCAATAAGCAATCAATAAATATAGCGCCATGATTGATTTCAATGATTTGCAAAATAAAACTAATCTTAAGGTGATAAAATTTGATTAAAATTAAGATTTTCTCGATCACTTACAACATACGATCAGGGGAAAAATTATAAAGAAAAAAAAATCTAATCTGCTACAATAGGCGCGTTCATAAACCCAACTCGGGTAGCACCATAGTCTATGGGTAGCAGTAACAAAAGAATGGCAAATAAGTTTTTCTAGGATGATTTCCAAATCGCAACGAGGATGTTGAAAAGTGGTTTTGGGACGCCCGGGGTAGAGTAATTTTACAACTGTCAAGTTGAATTCTTTACACTGCCATAGAAAAGGTTGAAAATCACTCCTGTCATTGTGAACATTAACTGTCAAACGCTCGTTACAGAACGGGTTGATTTTTCAACTTTACTGGGAAATAATTACTCGGCGTGATTTGGAACATAACCCTACAGTAAAGAAAGAGACAGTATAGAACTCTACCCTGGAAGTTTGTTTTTGAACGCAGTCGTGATCGCAGAGCGCAGATGTTGAACCTTGGGCCTCAGACACACAGTTACAATTGAAAAATCGTGCAGTATCGCTATAGAGAGAGCGTTTTCGAAAGAATCTTGGTAGGCTTATACTCATGTATCGGAAACGCTGTATCGTGGGCGTCGGCTGGTAAACTATCTGTTACTTAACTAAATTATTTGTGCCAATATTCGAAAATGTTTTTGTTTTTTGTTTATACTATGTAATATGGTGTTTCTTTTTTATTTAGTCAAATATGCTATTTTTAATTTATTTTCATTCAACTTATATTTTTTTTTTATACTCATCGTTGGTTTTAAAATTAAGAATATAGCAATTTATGGTATTGGATACCTAGTTTATGTTATTGTTGTATATATTGTTGATGCGAAAATATAACAATAATTAAATAAGCATCTTTCGGTAGGTAGGTATATTTTTTTTATATCAGAAACAAATAGGTACCTATAGTACAAATATTGAATACAAACATCACATTTAAATACCTTATTAATAAAATTCAAAAATCTTTTAGAAATATGTATAATAAATAACCACCATTTGCAATCTCATAGCTTATTCAGAGGGTCTAGGCGAACGCAAGTTTAACGAATATCAGAAATGAATCGCATTTTTTAGTAAAGATGCAATATGGCTATCTATTAACTAAAATGCAATTTTCGATGGACGACTTTCGTTTCGGCGCTCCACAGTGGCTCTGCGATGGTACCAATAGCATAGAAAAGTAACAATTATATGATACTAGCTTTTGTCAGCGGCTTCGCCCGCCCTAAATTTGGTTATCGGCATAGGATTCTTACGGCAACTCCTCAATTATAACACTCAAACACAGAAGGTGAAATATTTTTAAATAACTAAATTTTATTTTATTTTAAATCTTTTGAGGGGGAGAGATTAACCGATGCAATGATGATCAGCTGATGGCCGGTCATCCCTAGGCGGCAGACGAAAGCTTCTAAATTCGCAAGGGGTGGAGGATCGATGGGGGAATAATGCAGGTAGCGTCTGTAGTAGATGAGAGTGCCTCCGAGAGGGGAGGCAGTACTATCATCATGGATGGTGCGATAGTTCGCAATCGGGGTGGTGCGGATGGCGGGCTTAAGAAATGTTTCCTGGGTTAGGAAGACATCCGGTTTATGGGTCGAGAGGAATTCCGACAACTCTTCCCTTTGATTACAGAGACCGTTGGCATTAAAATAGCTGATGTAGACGGAGTGGAGCTTTTCGAGCGCGGTTGTGCAATCCATTTTGATTTTAAGATTTGGGTAGCGCCCTATGGAACTTAACTTATAAAACTGAAATTTTCAATTTTGGCCGAGCGCACATTACAAGAATTTTTCGGTAGAAAACGGACGCGCTATATTTTGTACTAGACCCCGCACACTGTAAGAAAATCGTAATCTGCGATTTCAGTTTTAGGTCGGGGAGCATCAGCATTGTTACGAAATGAAACAAGAGGATTTTAAAAAGACTTGCATCCCATCCATGCTTTCACAAAAAAAAACGAAACAACATCAACAAGGCTGAAAATATTAGGTTAGATTTTTCTTATCGCTTATCACTTTTAATGTGCTCTTTCTTTCATTATTAACAAAAAAGCAGCAGCCTGTTAGTGACATGGTTTCTACTCGAACCCTTTTACAAATAGCTGGTTGGGGTGGTGTTATAGTTAGCTCTACTGGATTCTATTTACAAAGTAAATTGGTAGAGAGAGTCAGAGAAAGTGATTTTTACAAAATTGCCTTGAAAACTTTAAGGGCGCACTCGGGCGCTGTATATTATTTAGGAGAACCAATAAAAGACAAGAGATTTAAGATAACCGATCCTGAAAATAATTCCTGTGACAGTAAATATGCTAAATTTTGTATTCCAGTGTCAGGTCCTAAAGATAGAGCAAAATACTACTTTTGGGCTGAGAAAATGAATGATAAATGGATCATAAAACGAGCTGAGTTAGAGCTTAAGTCAAAGCCAGATGAAAGATTAGTAATAGTTAAACATGTCTCAGATATTTAATGAGCCTATATTATGTTAATCTTAATTATTTCTGATGTATTTATTTGTCAGCATAAGGCATTAGGTAAAAAACTTTACAATATTAATGGGTTATTACTTTTACTATTTTGTGTTTATTATAGTGTTAAACTGATTCATTAAGGTGTGGTCATAGAGTAATGCAGATATTAGTAGGTATGTATTTTAAACATAAAGGACCCTCTCACCCCTGTCACCATTCCCATTACAAGGTAATGCACCCTTCCAGAGAAAACAATAATTATAACCTAATATCAAACCAAGACTTTTTATGGGTTGGGACAGTATCCTCCCCTCCTTAACTTTTCAGAAAGGAAAGTAGGGGACAGAAGATATAAATCTGACTTCTATTCAACGGTGTGTCGGGTTGTCAAAGTTGGTTCTGAATTAGCTAAATATATGACCAATAATGTTTTATTTTTCCTTTTTAAATTGTAAAATTTTAGCCTCCTGCCATGCCAAGTAGCCACTCATCAAACAATTTTTTATGTGTTTTACCCGTTTTGAGGTTAGAATTGTTTTTAATCATTATCCTGAAATAGGCACATTACCTTGTAATAAGAGTGGGTATCGTTATAATCCTCCAAATCTCTAACAATTACAACCTTTTACCTCCAAATTGGTGCCAAGGGATACTAAGTCCAACCCAGGGTTTTAGTGACTCTGTCCTAACACATAAAATAATTTTACTTATTTGATTGTGCATGATGTCTTATATATATATTATAGTATAGTGATATTTACCACCTGGTTGTTTTAATATATGCTATATTGGTGATTGATTTGATAAATAAACATATATTATTGTGAAATTCTAAACCATACTTTTTTGTTTAAAAATTTTCATAATATTGCTCCATGGAAAACAGATTTTTCCAAAAAAAAAACAAAGGATAAAAAAACTTTTTTAGGTAATTTTTGAAAAGGTTTTGATGCTGAAATGTAGAGCTGTAACTTGAAATAAGAATTGGGACTTTTTTTATTAAAACAAATACCCGTGATATTATTGTCACAAAGTTATGGTCTTTTTGTGCATTTTCCAAGATTTTGCTATAAATTCCATAAATTTATTTGCTGTACCATGTTGTTTATGCAATCTAGAAAATATGGATCAGCTTAGAACCAAAATACCTCAGAAATGTGATACTTTATCCCAGATTTTGAGGCTTAGTTATTGTTTTTTTTGTCAGTAAAATGCAGTTGTTTTGTTTGCATGGATAACATTATGAGATTTCAACTTTAAATAACTTCACTCTGATGTTACTAAGAGCAATTTTTGTTTAATGCAGTTGTATAGTTAATGAAGCAGTATACATAAATTTCACTATTTCAGTGGCCGCCCAAACAAAAAATTTGGCCAATGCGGGTCAGACTCGTGCCCGAAGGGTACCGTATTATTATCTATAAAAACAGCAAAAAAATCACGTTTGTTGTATGGGAGCCCCTCTTAAATATTTGTTTTATTTTAATTTAATTATTTGTTTTTAAAGTGAATCGTGTACCTGTTGCCGCTATCAATATCAAGCAAAAACGAGCAAAAAGAGGATGTTTGTTGTATGGGAGCCCCCTTAAATATTTATTTTATTCTGTTTTTTAGTATTTGTTGTCATAGCGGCAACAGAAGACATCTTCTGTGAAAATTTCAACTGTCTATCACGGTTCATGAGATACAGCCTGGTGACAGACGGACGGACGGACACGGACTCTGCGTCTTAGTAATAGGGTTCTGCTAATTACCCTTTGGGTACGGAACCCTAAAAAGCAAAAGAGTTGTTCCATTTTGGTACTTAAATAAATTTATAAATTAACCAGCTTATAAGTAGATTTATTTTAAAGAGCACTTAAAGTCTAAAAATTCTAAAATAAAAACATTTTTTTTGGACCTGCAATTCACAGAAAATCATCAAAAATTTTTAATGTAGAACGGACTGTAAAATTACGACACGGAGCGAATATCTTTTGGCTGATGGACTAATGGTCAGTACAGAATACCATAAAAAAAATTGACAGCTTAAATGTAAAATTTTACATATTATTATTTTTTTCTTTTTTTATAGAATTTTATAGCTTGTGCTTAACTATGAATAATCGTACATTTATGAAATTCAATTTTAATTTTTAATGCAGAATGCAGGTCTCAATATTTATTTTTATTATTTCGCTAGGTTCTTTACCCCTGGCTTTACCTAAATACAAAAGTTGATGCTGGTTAAATTTACTTGGAAATACTAATACCAAGCTCCATACTAATTCGGTACAAGTTGCTACGGAAATCAATAAGTACTTACATATACATGTATTATATTCCTTGATTATATTATATGGACTTGGTACATAATATTATCGTATGATTTTTAGCTAGTAATTTGTTATTTGTATAGTATTTTAGTTTTACGTATATATTGTGTAATTGTATGTAGTATGTATGTATGTAAAATTAGTCGTAGGTATTCTGTGTATTAATGAATATATTAGTGCATAATATTAATTTTGATCTGTATTACCTATCCACATGCCACATGCTTTATAGCCTTTATATGGAATCACCTACAAACCTTTTCTGTTTCAACCAATGGTCGACTCGTAAAGAATGCTTTTAGGCATTAAGTCCTCTATTAATAATTTTCAATCTATGGGAACCTAACTAACGCATGCGAATCCGAGTAAGATAGATAACCCCCTATTTGTTTCTTAAGTAATATAATTTAAGTCCGCATTAATTTTCAACAGAAGTTTGATAATTACGTCGTGTCACGAGAACTCGAAAAATGTTCGTCGGGACATCAAGAGAAAAATTCTTTTATCACAACACATTATTGTGTTTAGTACGAGGATTACAAGGATCGAATATTACTATAGATTTACGAAATGATTCCTATGTTTGTGGCCATGTGATATTAGTTGATGGGTAAGTGTTGATTAATACGTAATTTAATATTAAATATGTACCTATTGTTAAAAACTTTTGTGGATACTAATAAAATAAAAGTATCTTAGGTATAAGAAATTTAAGAAGTCCTTTAAACATTTTAAGTTTTATTAAAATGCAATAAACCTAACCTAAACCTATTATAAGACAATGTAGAGTAAAGCTTTAAATATATTATATTTGTTTTTTACAAGAATATAGTATTTTAAAACTAAGTAGTATCAAATTCATAATTTAATTCAAAAAATCTTATTTTTGATATACCTAGGTCCCCGAATGACATTTGAAAACACCCTAGCTCCCTATAATCACTAAAAGTAGGGTTGCCATCCGTCCGGGTTTCCCCGGATTTGTCCTAGTTAAGAGGGCGTCCGGGGAGCGTCCGGACGGGGTTTCATTAATAGTCCGGATTTAAAAGTTCCTAAAAACTGAACCTTTTGTTTTGATAACGGAGTAAAAAATGTAAGACTGAAAACAGTTTCTTTAAACGTTTTGTTTCTTGAGAAGACTAAATTTAGTTTATTTTTTGATTTTTCTAAGTAACTTTTAAAAAGAAACTGTTGACATGGCCTGGTTCTAAGCTCCAATATCCGGGGCCTTTAAGTTCTTGTCCTAGTTGCTAGATTTTAGAGATGGCAACCCTAACTAAAAGTCATTAAAATATTAAATTTGTGCGCGCCTGCTTTACAGAGTACCTATTGTCATATCAGTGTACAATATCAGTTAGTTTTTAGATAACCACTATTTATTCAATTTAAAAGAAATATGCATTTCGAAATTTGCCACCTTTGTGATTTTGACCCAGATAGACTATGCATGCACGTCACACAATGACAGCCGCAAAATGTGGAACTGAGTTATTTTCACCATATTTAGCTTCAACTTATGAACATCGTCCATTGCTGTTTTCGATGTTAGATCCGCCAATACGCTCTAATAGCATTAAGATTATATAGTCCATCATTTCTTGCTAGTCAAACAATCACTCGAATAGAAGCTACGTATTTTGGAGAACGTACAATTAGTGGAGTCGCTTTCTCTATGATACTAATATTTTTTTGTACGTAAATGTTACTTAATACCAATATCAATATGTATTTCGATTGTCTTTAGCGCTGATGTATTTAGTGAAATATCTACCGAGCAGTTACTCATAATAACTTTAAAAATTACTTAATCTAGGTATGAAGCTGAAATTTGACATGTTGCTTTATAATAGGGTGCAGACAGCCAATAAAAAACCGGCCAAGTGCATGTCGGACTCGCGCACCGAGGGTTCCGTAAAATGTAAACTGTATTGAGGGATAAACTTAACTTTGCCGTTAAGCAACTGTTGTCTCAATATAGGTCGCGGTTAGTTTACTAACTGCAAATTAGTTTATAATCGCAAATAAAAAAAATTGTGATGTATCAACAAATTTATGTGTACCTACTGCATGGAATTGCTTCTTGCCAAATTTCATGATTCTAGGTCAACGGTAAGTACCCCATAGGTTTTGATTTTTTTATGTTTTGGGCATATTTTTTTATTCCATTGACTTAGAAGCTTGATTTTTTTACAACTTTAAGAGACCGTAGACTAAGTATTTGATATTAATTTGACTTAATACCTCCACGCGTTCTTGAGTAAAAAGGTCTTGACAGACAGATAGACAAACCTTTTTTTTTAATGTGTTACAACTATAAATTACCAATTTTCGGATTTTTTCCTATATCTGTAATACCTATGTGACCTTGCTATGTGTGAAATTTCATGATTCTAGGACAGCGGGAAGTACCCCATAGGTTTTGATTTGTTTGTGAATGCCAATAATGTGTCAAAAATGGCCGTATTTTGGCCGTATATTTTTATTGCGTTGACTTAGAAGCATGATTTTTTTACAGCTTAAAGGAACCGTCCGTAGTATTTGATATTAATTTCAACTTTATACCTTCACACGTTCCTGAGAAATAAGGTCTTAACAGACAGACAGACGTACAACAAAGTGATTCTATAAGAGTTCCTTTTTTCTTTTTGAGATACGGAACCCTAAAAATGGTATGTTTTTGATGTTTACCACTGATATAAGAAACTGGGAAACTGGGGAAGAAAAAAACTGACATAGACATAGAAATTCTTTATTAATAATAGTTATTATTGTACGTCATTCATATTATGCACATTACATTACATTAAAATAAGTTATTTTGCGTCAGGAATAAATTAAGGGTGCCAAAAGGCGATTGAGAGTTTTCAGGATCGATGTCCTGTGTTTTTGGAATTGGAAGCATGAAATTTGATATTGAGGTTTAATAATTAATATTTTACATATGGAAATAAAGTTTTTAATGTGGTATTATAAATGCTTAAAAATTATATAAACAGCCCATGTTTTTAAAGTAATGGAATTTAAAATTACTTTGACAGGGGCGGAGTTTTGTATAAGTATGAGTGTATATATCCTTGATCCTGACCTGAATTACAGTTGATTTACAGTTATTTTCAATATTATTGCCGGAATTTCTCGTATGGAGCAACTTCAGATCATATAAAATAAATAATGGCCCACCAGAATCTCATGAAACTACTAAATCCGAGCACTTAAATTTTTGTTCTTTTTTAAAAAATTAAAATTTCAAGTGAAATTCACGTAACTTCGAAAATTATGGCCAATCAATTGCGTATGAAAATATTTTACGAGTTCTTTCAATCTGTGTACTAATTAAAATCTGAGTTATTTCTATGAAATAGGTCTTTTTCTTACATATTTTTACAGAAATGGTGTAAAAAAACCGGCCAAGTGCAAGTCTGGCTCGCGCACCGATGCATTCCGTGCAAACTTTAAATATAGATAAGTTCTTCCGCCATGAGATCAAGTCTCGCATTTTTATGCCTTACACGGAGAAAAAACTTTAGTAGCCACAAGTAAATAATACTAGTAATCACTAAAATATTAGTAATTCCGGGGACAAGTAAATTACAATTACCAATGAGTTTTTCTTATTGTATTTACTATCGGGAATGAAACTAGTCTTGTTGGAATAACAGTGTTGTTTACTAAAAACAAGTAAAAATTATTGGAATGAAATAACGTATCACGACGCTTACAATAAGCGTTTACATGGATAGGTCCTGATGAACTTCTGTGATGCGAAACGTACGTTTGCCAACTGGTTCGTGTACCTGGTAGAAGGAGGGTTGCGGCGGAAGGTGCGTCAAATTTGTTCAGCTCATGGTCACCAACTGTAAAGCGGCGGTAAACGGGAATTCTCCGCCAGGTGACGAGTTATGCCTGGAGAACGCCTTAGTCTACTTCACATGCGATTCGGTTTGTATATATGCGAACTATCGAAAAAACTTCAATAGCGCGATGTAGGAAGCGTGAAGTCAACCTTTCGTAGCAGTACGGTATGATGTTTGTTATTAGTAAACTTCATTAATTCTTAGAAATGTTGCAGTTATTAGTTTATGAAATTATTATATTAAACTTTAAATTATATTGTTTTGTAATTGCCAGAAAAAAATTTATCAGTGTTTGGATTTGTTCCTATATTTGTGATGTAACATCTTGCTTCTTGTCAAATTTCATGATTCTAGGTCAACGGGAAGTACCCCATAGTTTTTGATTAAAATGACCGTATTTTAGGCATATTCATTATTACATTGACTTAGAAGCTTAATTTTTTGTGACTTTAAGTGACTGTAGACTTTAGTATTTGGTATTAATTTCAACTTGATACCACCACACGCTCTTGAATAAAATATTACAGGATCCCAGAGCGATCTGACATAACTTATTTTCACATAGATGAAACCTAAGGTTCTCAGTAGCGTCTGTTGTATGTTCTTTAAACAACTGTGGTCTTGTTGGAGCTTGCCTCGTGTCACCCGGGCAGGTACTAGGTAAGATAAATCATTGTTTATCCAAACATAGTAAATGAACTCCTAAAGTTTGACCCTATTACTACTATTGTAAAATGTTCACTAAAATCTGAATTAATAAGAAGTCTAAATTAATTAACTACTACCAAAAAAACATTATTTCTCTTGAGCGTTTATTCAATTAATTGTTCATCATATCAGGTCTTGTTGGCCCACTGCTGGGTATAAGCCTCCTCTTTGGCGCGCCATTTCTCCCGGTCCTCTGCCTTCCGCATCCAGCCACCACCAGCTACGAGCGTCCGGGAGTCGAACGGGAAAGGCTTGGAAGACACGAGATTTAACTTAATTTGGGCTCATTATACTTTATTTGGTGACATGACTACATTTTATGGCAATCATAGTGGTTTATTTAGGTAGTAATAGCGCATTAATTTTCTCAGAAAGATTTGGTGATCATTTACTACATTTGGTCCTTGAATACAATTTAAAGTGCAATCATGACTAAAACAGCTAGAACTATTGTAATTTAAGACTTTTTTTGGTTAATGTTTAATTTTTTTGGTATTTGGTAAAGTTTTTTGGTAAGAGCGCTTAGGGTGTCTAAGCATTTTTTGGTGGTTAATATACTTAATATAAAAATACAATGTACGAAAAACTTTTTTTTTAGCATGCAATACTTTCATTTAGATACATCAAGGATATATACTCTCATACTTATACAAAACTCCGCCCGTGTCGAAGTAATTATAAATCCCATAACTTCAAAACATGGATTGTGAACTCCGTCATATATTAATGTAGTGAATTTAAAATTAAATAATTAAAGGTGTACTACACAGGTTAAAATTATTACTTATTTCCAAAAATCTGATCTGAATTACAGTTTAAAATTAATGTTATGTACCTAACAGATTATAACACACTTCACTAATAGGGCATGTAATATCGGACGTTTTTAAATTCCGATACTGATTTCCGATATTGGATGTCAATATCGGAATTCCGATATCAATATCGGAATTGAACATTTTTGTAATAAAATTTAATTGACTACGAAAAGATTGATATACCAATGCATTTTCTTTTCATATATTTCAAAATCAATATAAAAAACAAACAGACGTCTTTAAGCCTCTAGCCTAGTGTGTCGTAGCCGAGAATGATCATTGTTATCAATGTTATTATCCTACCAAATAGGTAAGTTACAATTTACTTGATAAAGTTATATATCAAAGATAAAAAAGTTTGCTCGGTCGAAAATTAGAGTTTTAATAATCGCTATCAATTTTATACACTCATGGCTAAAGCTCAAGATAATTAAACAATCAAAACAACATAAAACTGAAAGCATTTTTATAAAAGATATAAGCATAAATTAACTTAGAAAGATAATATTAGTTTACTTTTATGTAGTTAACTGTTTACTAAACTTATATGTAAAATGGCATGTACTATCAAATTTCTCATTATACCATTCTACAAATTAATAAAAAAACTCAAAATCAACTTCAGTAAAATATCCAAGGATGGAATCAGGTACTAGGTAAACCTTGGATAACTGTTTCCTAAGAGGATTTCCCAAATAACTTTTACCTGCTACGACTCTGGCACACTTCTTTATCCGCAGGAATCAATACATGTTCTACGGTAGGCCTTAAACTCGACTTACAATAGAACAAAACTACTAATATACACTGTTTTTTGAAAACCTTTCTTTAGTTAGTGTGTTTGTAGGATCTCCTTCCCTGCTCTTATATTTAAAAAACTCATTTTTTCTTTAAAAACTCAAAATCAACCTTAATAAAATAATCAACAATTCGAAACAAATGGATCAAGTAAAAGTAAGATAATAAGGAAAAAAATACTAACGAGAGACTATTTAGAAAGCTAAGGCTAAGGCTGGCTTGAATAACTCGAGTTTGTAATTTCTATATTGCCAGTGTTGCACAGAATGTTTTTATCACATTTACGAGTAAATAAATCAACAGAATTGAAATGACGGAAACATGACCATAAAACACAACTCTAAAGAATTTATGAATAAAAAGTTTTGGCTGAAGTTAAAACTTTTTATTGCTCGCTTGGCGCGTAGTTCATATCTTGAACTACCCATGGCGCTTTTATGCATACTTAATAACATACTTGATAGATAAAGTACGTAGAGCGCGCGCGGTGCCCATAGGACAGGTTTCATATGTCATCATAACCCGTGGGCTCTATAAATGCCCGTTTTGCCTTGAATGTAAAATTTACAAGCTAATGGGAGTAATTAAGGGCTTAACACCTGCTTTGTCTGCATGTAAGTGTGATGAAAAACAACTTAACAATATTTTGAGAAATCATGCGTTTCTCTTATTAGTGTTTTCTAAAATTCTAAAATCTTTATGTATTTTATCTTAAAGGCAGCTTCGAATCCTGCTCATTGTTAAAAATATTCAGGCATTTCGTGTAAAAGTTAACTTTAAATTCTGCCATGAAAATATCCCGCTGATAAGAAAACACTGAAAGCCAAAATAATGTAAGATACGTGTATTACTGTATTCAATAGACTCATAGTTTTCTCTATTTTCGTACATAGGTTTATAAAAAATCCAAAAATATGAAAATGGTAACATTTCTCCATTTCATTCTCAAGTTATTTGGAAATGTATTAGTAGTAGATATTTCAAATCTATGAAGTTAGTGTAGTACTCCTGCTATCAATATAGTATAGCCTATTTGATCACTTCCAAATCCCTAACTCTTTTAGTTTTATTTATGTTTGTATGAATGAACCAAACGCATTGGCTGCATATGGTAGCTCTTTAACTGCTAGATAAAGAGTGAGTGAGTGTTTAACGAACAGAGAAGCTTGGGCTGGCAACATTTACGCTTTATTAAATCCCAGTTAGAAAATTTTACTAATTCCAATATTACGATATTGGGCCATCTAGTATCGGAACTATTATATCGGTCAAAACGTTCCGAGATTCCAGAGTTACGATTTTCCGAGATTCCGATATCCATGCCCATTTCATACTTCACTTGCATGAAACCAACTTTAAGCTGTAGTTCAGATCGGATGTTTGGAAATAAGTAATCATTTTAACCTGTTTAATGCACCTTTTTGAAGCCGGTTGTTTTTTTTTAATATGTTTTTTAAACTAAATTATTCGTTTTGAAAAACGAGCGGTTCACGTAAGACTTTGAATCTTACTTTTTTAATTTATTTAAGTAACGAAAATCAAAATAGAGAAATTTAGTATAATAACTTGTCTGTTTAATTAAACAATTATTATTTTACAAGTACTAGTCTTTAAAACTTTTGCTGTGAAGTATTGTTTGGAGTTATATACAAAAGAAAAATATTTTTTACAGCTTCATGAATGTGTCGTTCGCGAATGCAGTTTATTGTGATCCACAAGGAAATGAGTACGCATTTGAAAATCTTTTCGTACAAGCTCGTAATATCAGATACGTTCACATTCCAGAGACTGTAAGTATAGTTTTATATTAACGCAGTATTAGCGTACTCGCGTTATACATATATAGCCTATCTAATACCTTTAAACGATATATATATATATATATATATATATATATATATATATATAGATATATAATCTGAATCTCGGAAACGGCTACAACAATTTTCATGAAATATAGTATGCAGGAGTTCCGGGAGCGATAAATCGGCCTAGCTACGTTTCATTTTTAGAAAACGTCGTTTTAGACGTGTTTTCAGGCGATGATTAACTGAAAAATATGGCTCTTCCTGACATCTATTAGCGTGTAGTTATACTATTATTTTTACCGACACAGCAACGCTAAAGCTACTCGACAATAGATGGCGTTGTTAAGCAACACAGAAGCTACTTCACAATAGATGGCGTTGTTAAAAAAAACGATCAAGGCTCGGTCCCCAGGTACTACCTTTTGACGTAGCTAGCATTATGTTCTAGGGGATTTTCGGTAGCCTTTATCGTTATATTTTTATTATAATTACGGTGCTACTATCTTACTAGGAGGTGAACATCTCTACCCCTAAAGTACTAAGCTTTTCATTAATTTATGCGAGTAACATACCTACCTAGTGTTTTTCTGCTCTTAGTATTTTGTGTTCAATCAAAATCTTTTATGAATTTTTATTTTACTATTAAAATATAAATATATTATTTTTATATACATTGATTTATAATAAGCACAAAAACAGAAATATTTTGCCTTACTAGGGCGTCATCAGTCGATGATTATTTATACTTGTGACAGTTATCTAATGACGCCGTAACAAAGCGAAAAGAATCCAACATATTTTTTTTTATAAATAAATGTATATAAAAATGATATATTTTTATATTTTAAAAGTGATATATCTGTTTCTTGTTGTATTAATCTGTAATATCGGAGTAATCTAGTTTCTAGTATTATATTTTTCTTTAGTTTTCTGAAGAAGTGGATATAGATAAAAACGGATCGTTTTAAGATGCAACTTGTCTGTATTTTCATTTAATGAGAAACTAACCACAGCCGCCTAGATATATATAAGTATATTAAAATTGTTTTCAAACTATCGAACCCAAACTGAGATCATAGGTGAATTACGTTTATATTTGAGATACCGTGCGTTGAAAAGTCAGTTAAAAACAAAATACATTACTTGTCAATTTAGATTTGCAAATATAATTAAGAAATATTGTCGCTAAGCCAGAAACATATTTTTAATAAAATTACAGTAATAAATATTTTATTTTAGTCATCAATCATATCGACGATAAAGAAGGAAATATCTGGAACTAGAAGACACGTACCAGATAAAAAACCTATCGAAAAGTCGAGAAAAGCGAAGAAGGCTTTGCGGCAACATTTAGAGACTGTAGCCCTGTTGGGAGAACATAGCAAGGAAGCTGGCGACCAAGGCGAAAACAAATGAGAATATCTTTTATATTACAGTAGTAAAAAGACTGTTAACTACATAACTTTATGACATAAGTACTATTGTTTCTGTACAAAATGTTTATACTGTATAGGAAGGAATTCATGTGATTGCTTAGGTTTTGTTAAGCAAAGCAACCCTAAGCGAAATGTTTCATGTATTAATTACTTATTAAAAAGCCTTAACATTGCCATTGCTGTCTTTTTATATGAGTATTATCCACCTACCATTATTTACAAGTATAGGGTATCCAGGATCATTTTCCGAGGGTCTTGGTGGTTTAGTTCATACCTAGAAAAATGATTTTTCTTATATTAAACTACAACTATTTACAAAAGAATTTTTATTAAGAAATTGTTAAACCTGCACAACACCTACACTGGATACGCCTATGACAAGTAATTTAAGGCTGAAAAATCGACCAAGTGCATCTTTCAGTTCAACGTACAAGTTGATTTCCGTCGTAAGAATGAAAGCGGCGAAGACCCCGGGCTAAAATAGTTTTTGGTTTTTATTGGAGTTAACTCCTTAAGAAACGATATAAGGCCCGTGGTAAAAAATATGGGTAGTAAAATCGAGCGTTGCTCTTTCATGAAAGAGCAGTAATCAGCATCAGTATAATGCTTGTATATTATTTGTAGCAGTATTTGTTGCTTTTAAGGGGTAATTAGCTATTTTCTACCATCGTGATAATCGTTAATATATTCTTCGACAGACTTCATCGCCACACCTTAGAAGTCCGGGGTTTCTGATAAATCAAGTGTCATTCATAACGTTAGTTTACTTCACGTCTGCCCGCACCGAAAGAAATACCCCGTCCTTTGCTCGCTGCACACATATGCAGCATAAAGTTAAAGCAAAAAAGATGGAAATGTGTATTTGAAACTTTACAAAAGTCTTTAAGTTAAGATTCTTCCCTTCCTCATCCGCATCCTAACCGCGTATTTCTGATTGTTTCTCATCCGAATGCCTACTTTTCCTCATAACTACTTCCTCATCAACCCTGCTTGGAAGCTAAATAATCTCAAACCGCGTATTTTCAGAAAAACTTCCTCACGCGAACCATTTTGTTGTGAAATAAATGTGAATGAGGCATCATGTTTTTTTCTTCAAGGGGTTTCAATAAAGGAGTAATATTCAATCGTATAACTTACTACCAAACGAGCAACATTTATATTTATTACTTGTTTGCAATCCTGTTTTTTAAGATCTTAAGATTTCGATAAAATTTACGTGAAGAATCGATCTAGCTAAGTCTCGTTTTTTTAAAAGAATAGTTTTCACGCACAAAGCAACAAACCTGACTCGTCTGCTCAATAAGATTATAGTTATTTCGCCACAGAGATCACCTTCTTAGTAGCCCAGTGGCTCGACTCTATGCTGTAGCCGCTAGAGCATAAAGGCCAAGCAGCGGATTTTCTGGCAGAATGAAATTTTTAGAAAAGCTAAGGTAACAAAAAAGACCCATTAGGGTTGCTTAATCAGAACCTGAAACATTGTAGAGTAGGAGAGGGGGATTATCGAGGAATACGAGGTATTTTAGATTTTCCGATGCGCAACTTGGCAATTTCGGAACATTTTTCGCAATAAGTCAAATAGATACTATATTTCGTAAAATTATTAAAAAAAATCGTGGTAATATGCAAACGAAACTCGTTCAATCGACCCTCCATTAGGCATCGAATGCAAAGGGCAAAAAGAATCAATAGGTTTACCACACTAGAGTGCGCAAGTCGAATCCTACAATGTAGTCAATAGTTTTTTGATTGTTTACGCTCAGTTGGTATCAAATAATCAGACATGTGAAGAATAGAAATATATTCTTTCATTTTAATGTTCACAACAAAAATATAGCTACTTATTTTATTTACTTACATTTTAGAAATCCAGATGGTATATTCTTACTTATGTATGTATTTACAAAATATATATTCACATACGTATATATGTATGAATTTAAGCATGGAAGACTTGATCAAAAAGATCCATTGTGATTTTTTTTCAATATGCCTTCTATGCTGAATTCAGATATTTCTAATTCGCTATTGTCCTTTTCTACAAATAACTTTGGTTTAACAAAAGCTCTAGTATTCATCGAGATACCATTATCTGAATCATCGAGGATTGAACTTCCAAGACTAGTATTACTGCCGCCGATGCTTGCTGCTTTGACCATGGGTCCCTTTAACATATCCACACCATAGATTATTGCGGTAGAAGGAGTCTCGCTACGTCTTGCTAACTGATTTTCGATTGCTGCCTTCAGTTCTGCTATCTTTGGACTTGTTTGTGATCTAACTTGAATTTTAGTATCATTTTTTAAAGGTTCGCTTTCTATGCTGCAACAAAAATGTGAATATGATTTTGTAAAATGAATTTTCGCATTATGGGATAGGATGGAATTCAAGATTTTATTTTACCACTTTGTCGGCTTGATTACAATTTTAAAAAATTACAGATTTCTAAGTCTCTAAGCTAAACTGCCGACAGTCGGACGGACATACCGAAACTATAAGAGTTCGTAGATGACTACGAAACCTTAGAAACCAGGACGTGATTTGTCAGCTAATGTAGCAAATTTTATTCAAATTCAGCCATTTATGTTGTTTGCGTAACAAACATTAGTATAAACATAGTAAACATAGTATTAGTGGGGTATAAACACAGTAATGTGGAAACGAATAAAAAACCCAATCATACAAAATACTGGGTAAACACGAGCAAGTTACGTACGATGTTTGATACAAGGTGACCACTTTCTGGAAAACCGGTCAGGGAATTTTGTGAATCAGGGAATTGTGAGGGAAATTTAATTAGGGTCGGGGAGAAATTGCATGATTAAACTAATTCCTGAAAACGGTATATGTAATAAGTAATGTACCCTGATTGGGTAGGAATTGTGTGAATAAGTTAATATACTGGACAACGATGTCCCCTAACATTACGGTAGTTAAGGACGAATTAGCCGGGCAATCCGCACCACGACAATCAATGATGAATAAAGACGGAGTTACTAAGACACAGATAATTTGGTGTTTACACAATGTCTAGAATTACAGATCTCAGAGAAGCGGAAAACAACCCTTGGATTTGTTTCCTCTAATGTTAACTGACTCCTTAATTGCTAAAAAATGCGATTGCAAAGGACAAAATAAGACAAACACTATCGGATTCGGTTTAGCGCCATACTTTTTTCGCCAACTGCAAGAAGCGTGTTCAAGTTGTGACGTAGTTACCATTGGTTTTGATGAGTCTCTCAATAAAGTTTCCCAGGAAAGACAGATGGACGTCTTTGTTTATTATTGGGATTCCGTAAAAGATCGAGTTAGAAGTAGGTACTTACTGATTTATTACAGGCTTTTATTGCCACGACTGATGGCATTGGAAATGGGAAAATACTACAAATTCATGTATGGCTTAAATGTTAATAGGATATTCCTGAAAGAACTAAAAGTAAAATTTAACAACGACAGCGATGCAGATGGGCCAGTGCTCCTGAACATGGGTAGTTGTCGTCTGCATATTCTTCACTATGCTTTTAAAAAGGCCACGATTCTTTCTGTTATAGCCTTGCACGATGTGAAAATTATGTAAGGTTTTCAGACTCCAATACCCTTTAAAATTATGTGCTGAAACTTCAGGCGTGGTTGACCTCCAACCCAACATTGGAAAATACGTGCAGGGAATAAAAAAAAAACGCACCAGAACACAAGCTTTGCTTTGGTTAGTGCTGCATTGGACGACAAATTGCTTAAGCTAAATTGCTCTTTTTTTAAACGGTTTCAGTGCAAGTTGAGCCATTTTTGACGTTCAGACGCACCACTTTCTCCGGTTTTATACCAGTCGCTTTTGACTCAATTGAAGAAAATTATGCAAAGAATTGGTACGGCTGACGTATTGGAATTTTGCCACTAATTAATAAGCCAATCGATTTAAAAAAAATTATCCACTTTGATAAATGCGAAAGAAATCGATTTGGGCTTCGCGGTTAAAAATCTCTCCGAACCAGCCGTAATATTAAAGATATCGACATCTTGCGTTTTCGTCAAGCTTGTCGTGAAAGTCTTTGAGAGTTTTGTGTTTCATTGTGTCAAACTTCCCCGCTTTCGTATCGTTCGACTAAAGAAATTGCAGTGAATGCAGAATTCCGACTAGAGCGGGCATTGAACGTTTTCGTAAAAAATAATTGGTTGTCATGATGTCAAGCACATAACGCGAAAAGTTCATACATTGATTTGTGTGAATTGCCTCAGTTCTAACAAAACAATGAAAAGTTTTTCATGGAAAGATAATGATCGTCTCGATGATCTGAAGTAGATAGGGGTTATTAAAACTAGAACATAATGACTTATTTCTTAAAATAGTAATGAAATTATCTCACAGAAATACAGATCTATAGTGAGGGAGGATTTTCAATTAATAAATAATTTTTTATCGCAAATTTTTCCCAAGATTCTCTAATGGCACGAAGACGCGTTTATGACGCAATTGTCTAATAGTAGAATACATAAAATAGACATTAATAAAAAAAAATTATGCCGCTCGCAATGCTCACTTGTTATACGATGAGGAACAAAGCAAGAATAAGCAACATTTAAGTGCAGAAGTGAAACTCATAGCTCAAAAAAAAAGAACTGCTATATGGTCAGAGAGCTTAAAGCAAAGAGACAAAAAATACTTCAAGATGCTGCCCAAGAAGCCGAATTATTCAAAAACCAAGTTACCAGACTGTAATAGCAAAATTGGATTTTTTTTTATTTTTTGCTTAAATAATAACTGAGAATTAAATTAATTAAAGTCGTCGTTTACGAGTTTCATTCACTTAATAAAATATGGATTCTTAAGGGCCTTATAGCAGCTAACTAGCGCCGCCATTAGATATTATTTATTTCCTCTTCGTACAAAGCATTAAAAATGTATTACAAAGAAGTTGTTACACAAGTCATTAGCTATATTAAGAACATTTTGTATTGTTTCTGGAACAGATCTGTGAGCTGGCTGGCTGGTTTTGGAAGAGAACTCATAGATGTACAAGAACAATACAAAACATTTTTAAATTACCTTTTGACTAGTGTTATAGCTTCTACGCATTACATTTTTGAAGTACTATTGGTGGTGCTAGTTAGCTGCTATTTGCGCCTTAAGAAGAAAAGTAAAACAATCATTAAATCTGTTATGAAAAATATTAAATTTTCAAATTTTATGTCTGTGCACTTTTTTTATTTAAGCATATTATGGTCAGGGAAAAACTTGAAAAAACGCCTGGATAACCGGGAAAAGTCAGGGAAATTCGATTGCAGTTAATAGTGGCTGCTTGATATACCTTCATACTGATGCAAATAGCTGCGTGAGCCGTGTCACGTCTATCGATCTTTATCAATGAAATAATAATATAAATAATATTTACAAACCGTTACCCACCTGGATATATCCCATTCTTCATCTCGAAGGTTTATGATGTCTACATCAGTCTTTTCGTTACCGTCGCTTTTCTCAGTAATACTTTGTGAAGGAGAGGCACTTAATGACTTCATTTGTATGGCATCCATATCGAACAAAACCTTTTTCTTATTTAATGATGATGTTGATGAAGCATTTTTCAAAACACCTTTAGTCTGCTTAGGACTATTTTGTATGTTTTCTACTGAAGCATATTTTGCTAACGGGCTATTCATCAATGATTCAACTCCATCACTACTTTCTTCATTATTTTTTATTGACAGACTATTTTTCTTAGTTTTTTTATCAATATTATATTTTGCTGATGTATCTTGGTTTTTAATATCATTCTTTTCAGTGTATTTGCGAATAATGCTATCATAATCAGTGTTTGCTGATGAAGGCCGTCGAATTGGAGATTTAATCAGTTTTTCTATAGACTTCGACAATTTTAAAGCGTTTTTTGTGTTTTCATTTTGGCTGTCGTTATCACTTTCATCAGATTCCGTTTGAGGAACATTAGTTTTATTGGAAGCTTCTATAGAGTAAGGCTTTGTTTTGTTTAAGTCTTTTTCAAAATTTAAATCTTTTGTCAAAAGCTTTGCTTTCTTTTTTATATTTTCTCGCGGTGTTGAAGAACTGGACTGATTTGAGATAGGTGATGTCATAAATTTAGAAGTAGTGGCTTCTGTGATTGTCGCGGTATGTGTTTGTTTGTATTCAGGACTTTTGTTTACATCGTTTGATTTCACTAGGGACATAGCTTTATTTTTTACATTCGATATGACTGAAGAGAAACTAAAAGGACTTTTCGTTTTATTTCTGACAATATTATTCGAAGACATTACAGCTTCTTTGTTTACACTTGTAGTCGAATCCAAATATGCCAGAATTAGATGCCTCACTTTTTCATACGAAGGGTTTTTCTAGAAGAAAATATAATTAAAGTTGTATTAATTATAATCGTGTGGTATTATTTATACAATTTTATAATTCGATTATTTAAGAAAAAAAGAAATATAGTATGTAAAGAAGTAAATATTTAAAAACATTGTTTAAAACACAAAATGTGCCGTAGTAAATTATTTTTGGAAAATTTGTGGCATATTTTTGGCCTAAAGATTGACAAAATGCAAAGTAAGTTTTGCAATACTCACAATGAACATGTAAATATAGTAAAAATCATCAAACAATGTCAATCACATATAAAATAAGATAAATTCAGATACAAAATTTTCCATTTTGTGTATGAAATAATCGGTTTTATATGTTTTATACATTCACATTTTTTTATTTTTTCGCTATAAATTTGAGACAGTGAATACATATTATATAAATTATCATTAGGAATTCTAATGATCTACTTCCATTACCACTAAGATACGCTTTAAAAATTTAGAGTGTTGAAATTTACTAATTTTTCGATTTTTCAAAGCTAAATATAACAAATAAAAATAACCCCATTACCTTACGAACAAGGCTAACTTAACTTTGTAAAATATTGTTTCTAATCCTTCTACTGCAATAGTTTTGGGGCCATTCATTTATTACGTAAGACGATTTAGGGGGGAAGGGGGGTCGACCATGTCTTATTTTTTCTTACAATGGGGTGGGAGAGAGATTGTTATTACGTAAGATCACAAAAATGCGCTGTTAAAATTATACTTTGAAAAAAATTATACTTTACTTTGAACATGGAGGTTGAGGCTCCATTCAAGACTGTCCCTTACAAGATGCGCTGTTAGAAAGAATTTGTTTAGTATGCTCTAAATACTTTGCGTCGAAAAAGGCAGGGCAACTTCACAAAAAACTCCATGGCCGTATTTCAAATATTGAAAAAGAAAGAGCTTTAGCCATATATTCAAGGAGAGACAAAGAAGTTTTGTGCCGCATCGGGGCTGATGTGGAATGGGTGGACGTAGACGACGTCACAATCCTGCATAACGAACTAGAAGCAACACCTATTATTAGAGATGTTCCAGTGGCAGATCCACTTTCCGAGTGGGTTTTGAGCCCCTGGACTGAAAATCTTATGTAGGTAAAGATGAATGACTAAACCAAAGTTTATTACTACCAGAAAATAAAAATTATTAGTACCTTTGTAAGTACAAATAAACATTTCTAAAAATTGTTACTTGGAAAAATAAACATCAAAACAAACCAAACGTGTATTATTTTTTACTTGCATTTATTTAACTAACAATGTTTCCTTTTTCCGTTTTTTTTTTTCTTCCTTCCGTGGTGGAATCTGTTATCACCCTTCGAAGAAATTTTGCATACTTACTAAGCTCGGATGACAGTACAATATTCCACAGTAACTTTGACCAACCATCCCCTCCCAGAGTTGTACCAGGGGTACAACCTAGAGATGGAGGTGAAAAATTGAAAAAGCTTCAAAATGGGTATCCAGGTGTTTTGAGGGTCGTAGATCACTAATTTGATGTTCATTTTGATGTTGTCACCTCTAGGCATATGCAGGAAGTGCACCTGAAGGTGGACATTAGGGTGGAACGTGAAAAATTAAGTGAAAATTTAATTAGGAACTTATTTATATTGAACATAATATCGTTCTCCAAGTTCTCATCACCCAACTTATGAAACTTGGGCAATATAAAACTATAAAAATTCAATTAAATTATCACTAAAAAGTATAAAATAAAAAAAAGTAAAAATTATTTTTTTAAAACTTGCTTTTCTTAAAACATTAGAATCATATAAAAATTCAATCTAACAGAAAATTGTACAAAAAAATAAAAAATATATTTTTTCAAAATGAATATAAAAAAAATTATATCCACGTATTGTATTGCAGTCGGAAAGAATAGCAAGGCGTGCGCACTTACAAACAATCACTTAATAAACTCTCAATTAATATCCACTAAAACTCTAGCACGTCAAATATTCGTGTGTGACATCACTTGCTTTATTTAAAGGGTATTTTGAATAGGATTCACGGCCAGGAAGGCCGTTCAAGGTGGCCACACCGGTAATTATGCAAAAAGTCGAAAAATTAATATTAGAAGATGCCCGACTAAAGAAGAAACAGTTCGCAGAAATGGTTGGAGTATCAGATACAACAATTTTCAAAACTCGTCGTCGAGAATGCTCACGCAAACAGCGTGTGGAGTGTTCTTGTGCATTTTTGGACCTCTGTAGGGAAGACAAAGATGTAGTGTTGGCTCAAATCATTCAACCTGAGTCTAAACATGACACTGGCACAAAAAAGGCACACCACGATCTAAGACGTTTAAGGTGTCACAATCGGCAGGGAAAATCATCAATCAGTCTTTCGGGACTCAGAAGGAATCCTGTTGATCGATTACAAAGATAAAGGTATCTCCACAACCTAGAGCAATCAAAGGAAGCCATCAAGGAGTAAAGAAGGAGAAAATTGACCGAAGGTGTCCTACTTCTGCACAACAACGCGCCTGTTCACAAAAGCCGTGTTACAATGGTTGCCCCACAAAAGGTGGGCTTCAAAATTTTGCCACACTTATCCTACAGTCCGCATCAGGCTCCCAGTGATTATCACTTATTTCCAAACTGAAAAAAGAACTTCGTGTGAAAAAGTTTTCAAGTGATGAAGAAGTGAAGGATGCAGTTTCGGTTTTAGTTATTTTTCAAACAAAGACAAATCATTTTTTTTGAGGGTAAAAATACGTTAATTGAAAGATCTGAAAAATGTTTTAGGGTAGCAGGTGAATATGTGTTGCAAGCGTCTATAGGCTATGGTTACCACTTACCACCAGGCGGGCCGTACTTTTCTACTGTGCGCACAATAATCCCTAATAAAATTAACAAAAATATTTTAAATATATTACTTCATTTACATAATGTCAGTGGGATTTATACACACATATTCAAATAAGGTGAAATATGACCTTTTTATGACCTTTTTTTTATAAAGATATTATAGATAAGTTCATATATCCTACTTTGAATTACTCATTTTAGTGGTCAATTAACTTGTTAACTTAATATGATCACTCATATTTTTATTTATATTGAGGATTCTAAATTGATATCCGTACATACCATGTTTAAAGTTGCCGATACTATTTGTTCATAATCTGATAATTGGAAATGTCCAATTATGTTTATTTTTTATGGTAGTATCTAAATGGACATCCATAGATACTATGTTACACACTCGAGTTAGCAATAACTTGATAACTGGACCCATCAAGTTACGTACATGAACGTTATTTCGAATTTTGAGTATAACTCTATAATCAATGGTTTGATATCTCGATTTGTCAAATAATAAACGTTTAAAATCGAGATATCTATTTAAGACCAAAGAGAATATATCTAAAATTTATGTAGATATTGAGTTGTCAATTTTTTCCTATCAAACTGATGTCGTAGGAAGCATATGCGACGATAAAAAAACATACATATCGAATTATCAACTTCCTGCTATGCTATATTAAATCTTTTTAAAAATCTTCAAACCATTTTTCTGTGATAACAGTACCAACATCTTTCTATTTCTATAAAGTCTCGAAAGTATGCATGTATATTTGATTATTGTATAAGGTTCTTTTAAGCTATGATTTTATTATATTATTTATTTAATCAAAACATTTTTTTGTTGCTTGTGTTCCAAGGCATAGCCTTTCACCAATATCGTGTGCCGGGGAATAAAAACAGAAATATATAATTTAGATATTTTACCTTGACTTTTAGTTCTTGCTCATGTTGCAATAGCCGTCGTTGTTTCTGGAATACACTTTGCGATAGACTATTTTTGAGGGGGTCAATTCCCGCAGAAACTAGTCGGTTGTTGACTGCTTCCGTTATTTTTGCTCGAACAACTTTATTTGGACTATATTAAACAGACAAATAAAAAAAAATTAACATACATTAATACTTTTGTACATAAGACTAAATATTTTTTTCTTACCTTCCAGGTTTAATTTTAAATTCTTTCTGTTCTTTCGTAATGTTTTTACGTGACCTTGGTTTCTTTTCTTTCAGTTCTTTTTGCTTTGAATATTTAGTTGAATCACTTTTAGGTGATTGTGGAAATTCATTAAAACTAGAAATAAGCTTATTCTCATGGGTTTTCTTATGAGGTTTATTTACTATCTCTTTATTTTTAGCTGTCTTAATTTCTTTGATAGGTGATACAACTTTTTTTTCATTTTCACTTATGCTTGAACTTTCAGAAGAACTGATTGAACCCCTACTTAGGAGTTCTTGAGCAGTTTTATGTAAATCTTCAAGTGTTTTAAAATCTGGTGTAGGTTTTACATTATTGTCTTCATGATTTTGTTTCCCTTTATTATCAATGTTTTGTTTTAAATTCTGAAACAAAATATTTTTCATTTAATTTTTTGCATATTGTAAGTAATTAAATAATAAATATTTTACAACGCGTAAGATAGTAAGATATAAGCATGTGAATTCTTCTTTTTTATGTACTTAATTTAGTAAGTCAGTGTTATTAAAATGTATATTAAATAAGTACAAAGATTATTAATTTAAAAAGTACATAATTAAGATAGGCTTAGTTGTAAAAAGAATATTGCATGAAATTTTTATGCATGGGCAGTGGTGTCAAAATGTTCAGTTCAAAAATGTTATAGTACCCTAGACGCCTTATTTCTATTTTCATTAGTTATTTCAGATTGATTCTTCAAATATTGCTGTAGCAAGGCCTGTAATTCTAAAGCAGTTTTTCTTTCAGACTCTGCTTGATCTCGAAACATTTCTGCATCTTTTGATACCTCCTTTAATTTCTGTAGTAGTATGTCATTTTGCTTAGATTGAGTTTCTGCTCGTTTATTCCATAAATTTATTTGTTCTTCTGTGTCCTTTTTTCTTTTAGTTTCTTCTTGTTCAAATTTTAGTTTCTGCAAGTAAAATAACAGTTAAACGACTAGCAATTTGAACCTTGTCGATTACATTTTCTTGTAATTGAAGTGCGAAACGCTTTGCAATATAAATTTTAAATTAGTAAAAGGCCAGTTAAAACGTGTAAACATTATATTTTACAGATGTGATTTCTAGTCAATATTTTAAATCGTGCGGAAGTTCTCCAGGGGCCTGATCCTCCTGCGGATAGAGATAATCTCGAATTCGAGATATGTTTATTTGATTTAATCATGGCTTGTTAATCGCGGTAACTGTTTTAGTTGATAAATCGACTAGTTTGAACTAGATATGTTGAAAAAACATGGGGGATATAATTTGCAAATAGTTTTTCGTATTCTTAAAATCTCTTTATGGCCATATGTCGCACGCTAGCGCTCGACATGTATCGAGTGGTCGGTAGAAGTAGAGATGGAATGTCGCACAGAAAGTGGTATGAAAAAGAGTCAAAATTAGTAATATTGGTTGACGGCTAAATAGTTTTGATTTGGGTGGGAGTGGGGGGGGGAGTATCGAACTTTAAAATGAAAGGGGTCAAAAAACCCCTTTTGCCCCCCCCCCTTCTTTTTTTCTATAACTTACCAGTTTGATGATCTATAGAATCCATCGCCACTAGCAATTTTTGTGCTGAATTTTTTTTAAAGAAAAAAGGGGGATTAAAAGCACTCACTCCCCCCCCCCCCCTCTCCCCCAATTAAAATAAATTAGCCGTCAACTAATATTACTAATTCTGACTCCTTTTCATGCCACTTTCCGTGCGACATCCCGACATCCCATCTCTACTGCTACCGACCATTCGACGCATGTCGACCGCTAGCGTACGACATACCTATGCCTAAAAAGAGGTTCTAAGAAAACGAAAAACAATTTGCAAACGATATCCGCCATGTTTTTTCGACATATCTAGTTCAAACTAGTCGATCTATTGACTAAAACACTCACCGCGATTAACAAGCCATGAGCAAACCAATTAAACATATCTCGAATGCGAGATTATCTCTATCAGGGCGAGAATCAGGCCCCAGAGTGTTTTATTTATGATAAAAATTGTGCTAGTTAGATTAGTTTCACCTTAGACAGCTGTTGAACTGTACTTTGGACCCGTTTTATGTACATATTTGTGGGATTTTTCTTTTCTGTGTACTCTGTACACATTGGGTCCATATTTGTTAGTCTTTGGATTGAATATTGTGTGTTAGCTCCTCTTTTATCTAATTGTACAGTTAAGTTTTCATGACAACAAGTACTGTTTGGGCCACGGATCTTTAAAATTTTATTTAAATGGGTTTCTTTAAAACAATTTAAAATCGTCAAGAGCATTAACTATTTTTGGTTTATCAACTCATTGCAATTCTGGCTTCCAGCATTTAATAGTTACCTCTTGTAAAACTACAAACGAAACAATATTATAGTATCAACATATTTTGTATTTTAATTACCTATTGTATTTAAGATTGTATGTCACACTATATAAAGCGTTAAAAGTCCTTAATACCGTGACGGAATTTAAATATCGGTAGTAACTTCTGAAATAAATATGTATGTTTTACACAGCAGACATACATATACATAATGGAAAATACACAATATAATATATACTTA
Source organism: Apoda limacodes (assembly GCA_946406115.1). Classification (NCBI taxonomy): domain Eukaryota; kingdom Metazoa; phylum Arthropoda; class Insecta; order Lepidoptera; family Limacodidae; genus Apoda; species Apoda limacodes. The sequence continues at coordinate 17,209,043 of OX291546.1, forward strand.
GTAAAGAATTAATAAAATAAAACTATAAGTAAATTAACTTAGATAAATACTGTCTGTTGCAAGCATCGATTGTCCGCACACGCCGGTCGAGTACCGAAAAAGAGTAATGCTGATTGACAAAATCAATCGCCTTCAGTTGGTAAAACCGAATTGACGATCACGTATACCAAAATGTGATAGCCAATGATTAAGTAAGATTTTTGATTTTTCAAAACCCCCAAACTCCATACTTCAAACTAGCCAGTCGTGACTGACAATACTTAAAAAATAGATTTCATATATTAATTATTTATAATTACAATAGCGTACGCATTTTTGTAGTCAAGTGTACTTAGAAATTTGCCAATAAAACAATACTGGACCCGGTTACTGGTTAAAATTAAAACCAATCGGTAAACACGAGACTGAGATTTGTGCAGATGACCTTGAAAACCCTTGGTTCTTATTCTATATATTTGGCAGGCGTTTATTTATAGAACTATCGTAGGTATGGTTTTGTGTTTTTCTTAGGTACCATTGTCTATACCAAAAAGAACTCTCAATGTTTTTGGCGTATTTTATACAGTGTATGTTGAATGCACTAGGTATATTTGCGTCCAAAATACTAAATTTAGTAGATTAAGGCTGTTAACAAGCACTTAAATTTGTCATATTTTTGCTTATTTGAATAGTGTGTTCGTTGTTTATGCGCAATAAAGTATATTATTATTAAATATCAAACTATTATGCTTACCGACTTTGCAAGTTCTTGTTTTAAGACAACTATTTCTGCACCTTGATCCTTTATTGTTAAGTACAAATGTTTAATTTTGTCTTGATCTTCTTCGGAAGGCTTAGTCTCTTCTTTTTGCTTGACTATATTTATTTTTTCAAGAATTTCAGTTCTTAGTAAATTTATTTCTCTATTATATTTTTCATGCTCTTCTTTTTTCCATTCTTCAATTTTGTCAAGTAAATGACTTTCATTATTTATTGAAACTTCAGCTTCTTTTGTTTCTATTGTAAAAGTTTTGTTTTCTTCAATTGTGTTAGAACCAATATTCACTTCAGATTCATAAGCTATTTGCTGATTTTGTTGACTTTTTAGAGTTTTAATAAGAAGTTCCATTTCGTTTAACTTTGACTTTAGTTCTGTAATTTCATTATTTACTTGCGTTGTATTATTATCGTTTAAAACACCGGAAGTATCTTTTTCAGGTAATTCGGTTACATCTGTATGTCGTCTAGATATGTGACCCTTGAGATAAAGTTGGTTTAAGAATACTTTGTCACAATAAGTGCATTTGTTATATTGAGGTACTTCGCCATTTGATATCGAGGGAAATGTTTCTCCTTTATTTGCTAGAGTTCTTAATATCAAATTGGCAATGTTTTCATTACCATAGGCTACTACAGGTGTTTTTAATGATTGTTTGCTTTTTCTTTTCAATTTCCTTAATTCATCTTCTTTTTCGCGTACCTCTTTTTTATTTGCATTTAGTTCCTGAAACATAGGTAATGATGTTTGACCTGCTAGCAACATATGATGCATATTGATTTGAAGTTTTTAGATTTCTAAAGGGTCGGCAACGCGTGAGTGACACCCCAAGTGTTGCAAGTGTCCATAGGCTACGGTGACCGCTTAGCCTTTGAGCGGACCCTAAACTAGTTTGCCACCTATGTGGTATAAAAAAATATTATATAGGTGTTAGATGAGAGCTCATTTACCTTTATTAGTGCCGATATTTCTTCTCTTAAGACAAAAACGCTCCGGTCAAGGTAGTGCCGACAAAATTGTTGATATTCGATGGCCAGTTGGGCCAATCTAAAGATTTTCACAACGCCCTCGTCGAGAATTCGGACATCAAACTCCGACTCTAACGCGCACTCCAATATCTAAATAATAAAATATTAAGTATACATATATTAGTATATATATATATTAGTTTCTCTTTGTAATGAGAAAGAAAGTTACTGATTGTAAATGGGTCTGAAAATCAGAATTGCTGTAATTGTGTTGTGAGACATGGGGAATCATATGTCACTATTTTGAGAGTGATGTATGTATGCCTCTACACCTGGAATCCAACTGATCAGTTTTTTCAGAAAAAATTAAACATATATAAAAAAAATGCTGAATTTGTGTTTTCTTTCAGTTTATGGTGATGTTATTGTGTGTGTGAACTGTGTGACTGTGGATGTAAACCGATTTGCTTCTTTGACATTTCAATCGATTCCTTGGCGCCTGGAATCGAACTGATTAGTTTTTTAGCTGACGGCTTCTCCAAATGTTCGCACCTACTTCATTGTTATTATTTGCAGATGGTAGTAATGACGTTGGATAATATTTATTCAGAAAATAAATAAATAAATAGGTAAATTAAATATCTTACATCGCTCAAATGTTGTTCAATCAAAAAGAATTTCCGATCTCGAACCAAACTGTCCAATTCTATCGTTCCTGAAACATTAAATTTATTTTGGAACAATAGGAACTTTAAAATAATAAATAATGCCGAGATCTTTAGCTGACGTTGTACATACGTATCTCAGCATTTTTTGCTTATCATAATAAATGTGGCAATTTTCAGTTGATAAAACTTTTTTGTCATTCATTCAGTGGCGACCTTGTGGTCAGTGCTGCTAATTCAAATCTAAAAAAGGAAGACACCATTCACAAAAATCCAAGAGATGCCTATAAAAAAAAAAAAAATTTATTAAGTGCAAAGAAAAGGAATGGTTTTTGAAAAAAAAATCGAATCTTTTTAGGGTGGGTACAAAACGGGACCCTATTACTAAGACTTCGCTGTCCGTCCGTCTGTTACCAGGCTGTATCTCATGAACCGTGATAGGTAGACAGTTGCAATTTTTACAGAGACATATGCTTCATTTACATTCAGACACTTCCACTGGACTTCACACACTTCTGTTGATCTTGTCACGGCAGTATCTAGGGAATTATTGCCGGCAGCGCGAGGAGCTGTGGAAGTGGCTGAATGTAAATGAAGCATATGTCTTTGTACACTGGTCGTTATAAATATTCAAAAAGTAGATAGTAGTCCAGTAATAATCCAGTAGACATCCACAGATTATATAATACTATACTAGTAAAATTGGAGATGAGAAAAGTTTCCCAAAAAATTTACGATGATATACCCCTCCCTAAGTAGGTTTCGTTTTTTCGGTTTTCGTTTGTAAATAATTCGAAGAACTTGATTTTTGGCACTGAGAAAACTAGAGGGACGGGGATAGGTACTTATTACAATGGGAATTGATATTCCTGCGCGGTAAATAAATAAAATAATAATTCACGTCGCAACGCAGCCAAAAATTTACCTGATTTTGATATAAGGATAGGGATGGAGGACATGGGACACTTATTATCCTGATTGAGAGTTCCCATGGAAATAGATGTTCCTACCAGTGATACAGCAATGCACAACTTCTTTGATTTGCAACAGGAGCAACCGGGTGACCTGATTTTTGGTACATAAATAGTAGCATGGACATATTATTTATAGGACACTATTTTCTTGAAACTAAGTACCCACGAGTATAGTATTATATAATCTTTGCCACGAGAATAGATTTTTTTGTAGGTGATATCGTAGGGCAAATAAATTTACATCGCAATCGAAACACATCGAAAAACCAGGTTATATGATTTTTGGCACAGGGATTGAGAGTCCCCCGCGGAATAGATTCTTCTGGTGATCACGATTCCATCACTTCGCGTGAGTCGAGCCGCTGAGCTGATATTTGGCGCAGAAGTAGATGGAGGGACAAAGAGGCCACTGATTCCTACACGTCGCTTTACGGTGCAAAATGATGACTTCGTTTTTAGCACTGAGGTATAGCTGGAGGGACTGAGGGTAGGTAGTACTTATAGACTATATTCATTCCGGTCAATCAAAGAGTTCCTGTAGTGTTCCCGCGGCGATTACCTTAGGAATTTCGAACATAATTTTAGAAAAAAATTATGTTTGCATTTATTTGTAGAAGAGGGCCTGTTGTTATAACGCTCCCCATCACCAATCGTGTGGTATTAAGTTGGAATTTATATATATGTAGTTAAACAGAAGTAAACAATAACAATACTCACTTATTCTGCTCCAGTCTAAACGATTTCGAGGACGCTGTGTAGTGAACGTAAACCCAGACTCCTCGGCGAGCTTAGGGAAATTATGGTGAAATTCGTGGGAATTTTTTTGAGCCATTGTGGGCAGGAGGTAATTAATACACTAAGTTAAAACCTGCTTTTGAATTGGAAAAATTAGCCAACATTACCATGTTTGTTTGTCCTCCGTTGCTAAGCGACGAAGATAGCAACAGCATTTTACCATGGCAACAGCAACGTGGCAACATTCAATCGTGTCCAAGACAGCTGCCTTCCTGCTTACAAAACACAGCCTAACATGCTACATACGGCTAGTAGGGTGCTATCGTGCCAGCATCATGCCAGTCATACATTTTGTTGAGGCATTTTGTAAAATGTTATGTCGTATAGTATATAGTCGTTTCGTTTTTTTAGGGTTCTGCATTCAACAAGGAACCCTTATAGTTTCGTCCGTCGGTCTGTCTGTCTGTCCGCGGCTTAGCTCAGATACCATTAGTACTAGAAAGCTTTATTTGGTATGGGTATACATATTAATTAGGCCGACAAAGTGGTAAACTAATTTTTTTTTATGGTACCTCCCCAAGACATAAAGTGGGGATGAATTTTTTTTTCCCGAAGTCTGGGGTGTCGTCGCATAGCTCGTTTAAAAAAATATTGAAGGGATGTGAAAACCATTTTTCGATTCAGCCATTTTAAGCTAAGTTTTAAGATTAAAAAAAAAAATTAAATGAGTAAAAAGTGTAGTCACCCCCCGCCTCCCACTACCAGCTGAATGTCTGTTCTTGGGTGTGTGCAAAAAATTATGGGAGTAGCATATATAAAGAAATTAAAAGAAAAACTATCATATAGCTAAGTAGGCTGTACAACTTAATCAGTACTACCCGACCAACTTAAAAAATGTAGTCTGAAAAGTAAAAATTTCGTACAAAGTTCTTTAAGAGGTACTTAGATAGAGTTAGTATTTGTGTAAAACAGGTATTAATTATAAGTTTATGAACCATGTGACATTATAGAAAAATAAAATTATAACATTCTGTATACTAAAATAACAATATTTACGTTCGAATAATTCACTGGACTAGGCGGGCGGGGCGCGGCACTTCGCGGAACGGGGCAACGAGTGGCATCAGCGCTCATAAGCGCATGCGGGATGTGTCTCTCGAACTACCTACATCTAGATAAGTTTGTGATTTGCACTCTATAGGTTTAGTTTACGATTGATTTGAGTATCGTTAAAAAAAAATGATTTTAATATAGGTTCTGACCCTTTTTATTATTGTGACGGGCAACTTCGGTACCTACGTTATATTTTTTATTTACTTAATAATTTTTTTTCTTAATTACCATTCTTGTCCCTTAATGTCGTTCCATTTTAATTTTCTTCTACTTACGTTTACACGTCCTATATCCTTCCCTTTCGCCGCACCTAAAATACTAATAAATAATATAAAGAAAAATTATAAAAGATATTGGCGCGTTGACACTATTATCTTTTGAAAATATCTTAAAATTGAACCCTACATTGATGAGTAGAAGTTTTGGCTAGATGAAATTGTGAAGCTTCGCATATAAATTATTCTATCAGTGTGGAAAATAAAATAGATGCGGTAATGACCTTCATTTCGACACTACTGTCGATTCTATAATTGGAATATTACGTTACCGGAAAAGATAACCATAAATAAATAGAAAATGAGAAGGTGAAATAAAACAATACTCTTGAGTGTGGTCTCACCACTTGCTGCATAATATTTTATTAGTCCAAGAATCAAAGCCTTTGTCTTCATCGTTTGTAAGCAGTCCGTAACTTAGAGCTAAGGGAGCAGTCTCAGGGGAAGTTTTCGGGGCGGCTTAACGACATAGTACTTCATCATTTTTTTTGTCTTTTTTTTATGTCGTCAACCGATGCTTAGGAATAAAGATCATCTATAACAAAAATGTGCAACGCCCAACTTGGTAACACAAAGCATGAATTCGAAATACGCAGCGCAGGTACGTAAAAAATAAAAAAAATGTTATGAAAACCGTTATCATAACTGCACTACCCTGAATATTTTGCACACTCATGCTATGTTCCCGAGTTAATACAACTTTGTACAAAAGTATTTTCTACATATAAAAATAATAAAACATCGCTTTAGCATAATCGAGTGTCCGATGAGCTTTGTTCGTGTCGAGATATGGTCTGTTATTGATCTTCTTGGTAGGTTCTGTTGTTTTACGCTGCCGGTTTTTCCTCGGAGACCGCCGTGGTACCTGACGCCACGGACCCTGATTCTTCCGGTGATGATTGGCATGACAGAGATGGGAACCTCTGGTATAGTGCAGCTCGGTATTTAGGATGGCTGAAAAAGAAAACAGTTTAGTCGGCTAACATAACATTCATGGGTTCGTACCCAAAGGGTGCCAATGGGTCTGAACGGGTGCAATATTACTAAGCCTGTCTGTCTGTCCGTCCGTCCGGCCATCCGACCTTTAGAGCTCTATCTTATAAATCGTAACAGGTAGATGGCTTAAATTTTCACAGAGTACCACGGAAAATGCAAAAAGTGAAAATTTAAGCAAGGCTCCTATACAAAAAACACGTTTTCTTTGCTTTTGGTCCATTGTAAAAACAGTAATACATACAAGCTAGAAACTTAAGAAAGGTGATTATACTAGTGCAAAAGCAAATAATTTTGTCAGTGACACAATACACTACCGCCCCGCGGTGCGTCAAAAGTCAGGACCAGTAATCATGTAAAAAATATGTTTCGATGTAGATGAAGTTCAAATTTAATGTCACACAAAGGTTAATGTCACACATAGAAACAAGAGTATTCTTTTAACACTCTTTTACCATTTGTCAATGATATAGCAACTACAAATATTAACGTAGATATTGCTTCTTATACCTGATACCATATACAATGGGATTGTAGACGGCATTAGCCTTGGCAAACAGTGAGCCCCAGATGGTGGCCAAGGGACTGATGGGCGCACTCTCGAAGACTCCCGTGTAGTTAATCACCAAGTAAGGAGTCCACGCCATGAACCACAAGGAAATGGTCATTAATGCTACCTGATGAAATAAATACCAATATAAGTATATCATACTGATTCCTATGTATCAAACGTATTTCAGGTACAGTACGTACTTTCGCTAGTTTGCATTCAGCACTAGTGTTTGCTGCCTCCGAGGATCGAAGAGATGCTACATTCATTTTTTTAGCTTGTTCTCTCATAGCTTTTTCATGAGCCGCTACTGCCTGAATAAATAAAAATATTTTATTCAAACTAATAAATGAAATGTTAGATGTAACTGGTTTATTTTTTAATAAATACCTGCACGATAAAAAAGTAAGAATATATTATTAGGAGCAGAGGCATGAAGTAGACGAATACTGAGTAGATCAGAATGTAGCTGCGACTAAACCAATCCTTGCTCAAATAATCAGTTCCACAGGCGGTCATGTTTCCTTCGGGCACGTACCTAGGAATACAAGTAGTTTATAACAAGCATAAAAGAAAGAAATAAATACTTATTCCTTCTTAAGTTGAAAGCTGTTATTGCTTCTATAGCTGAGTCAAATATATATACACACTGTAAAAAGTAGTGTTTTCTTGACTATCCAAATGTCTAATGAGTTTATCAGCTTTCTAGGTCATTGTGTAACAGGCATTTTGTACATTATTTGAAATAAGTGCATGTGCCACTATACCTACCAGGGGCTTATTGCTCAAAGCTCTGCAAACTCTTCACGCCGTAAATCCAGTTTTTATTTTCAATCAGTTTTTTGTAGGTACCAACAATCTTTTGAAGAGTCAACCAGTCTCTTTACTTTGCAATTGCTTATTATAAAGAGTGCGATTTGGAGAGCTGCCTTGTAAAATAGGCCCTAAGTATAGTAGGCATATGCCATTATTTCATAAGGATATTTTGCAATGTGTCCTTACGCAGCCAGAATCACTTGCTTACCTATTCCAGCCGAAGAACGGAGCGAGGGTCCAGGCAAGAGAGAACGCCCAAATTCCGAGGATTCGCAACAGAGCTCCGTTGATGGTCATGGGCTTGGCGGCAATACCTTTTACTATGACGTTGTAGCGGTCGAAAGCGATCATTGTCATGGTCCAGATGGAAGCGCAGCCGAATAACGAGCCACAACAAGCGTAAAGCTCACAGGCCAATGGACCTGTATAAAAGAAGATTATGCTTAAGATCCTTAAGAAAATTATTATGGCTAGAAGCTATGAACGTCTGTTATAAGTTAAAGTCCTGTTCCGTAAATATAGATTAGGTTTTGTTTTGTGTATCATGTACATATGAGAAGATTAGGCCATAGTCAAGAATGACGGACTACATTCTGGCTATAGCATCGTTGGAGCAGCAACTTTATGAATTTTCTGTTTTGTTCAAACCTTTTGAAGACTAAAATATTAAGAGTCATTTGCCAAGTTTTCACTTTGCTCTTTGTTTGTTATGCAGATTTACAGAGTTGCAACGTGAAATAAGCCCCAGGTGCGGTTTCAAATAGCTAATAAGTACGCTATTATGTATTAATTAGCTGGAATGTATATCTTAGAAACTTTTATCTGTTATGTTAATAGGCAAATGTAAAAAGGAATCTTTGAAGGTTTTATTATAATAACAATCCCCTCAACTTGTATACAACCACAACGCCAAAGTGTAGGTTTAATAACGATTATTGTGACTACAGAAATAGGTGAGGTGACTGATGGATATAGTCCAAAAATACGAATCATACTACAGTATAACTTACCGAATACCCACGTTTCGTTGTAACAGTTAACCACCATTGCAGGAGACATTGCACACATCATCAGAAAGTCAGAGAACGCTAAATTTACTACTAATAAGTTAGAGGGTGTTTTAAGGCTCTGTAACAATATAAATTTATTTTAGGACTCTTTTTAGTAGTTGCTGACAAGAGCCAGTGGTATCTACGTGTCAGTCAAGGACGACTTGGTATTGTTTCTTTATTGGTACTTACTAATGCATTTATTGTACCTAATACGTTCTAGAATTATATAAATAATGTATTTTGCTTCGATGCTTTATAGAAATGCTTTTGATAAGAGTTAAAATAATGTATCATGACTTTACTTTGTAAATGTTATAATGAAGTTTTAGCTCACATAAGTTTGGAATATTTATTTTAGTAGATTTTTTCTTTCGAACAAAAATAGTAATATATATAAGGGATATTATACACGATTATAAAACTAATTTAAACAGTAGATCCAAGGACGTCATTGTCAAAGTAATAGTTATTGAGATACCGTGGGCTCTTAAGTTGACGAGCTGATTAAGTCTTATAACAAAAATTTAATAGGTAAAAGTAACAAACCTTAGTTGTTGAAAATATGAAGATAACCATTCCGTTGCCTGTTATCGATATAAAACCAAGTACTCCAATAGTGAAACCTAGGAGCCCGTGCCAGAGAGGGTTCATCGGTGGAAATTGGTACCTAAAAAAACAATTAGCGTAAAGAGGTTTGATATTTAGAATACCTACATACGAGTTTATTGACTCGATTTGCAAACTTTCAAGGATAACAAGTTGGTTAGGGACATTACTTTGCTATATTTTTGTTTATAACACTAAGGTGGCAAACGAACTTACGGTCCTCCTTATGGTAAGCGGTCACCGTGGCCTATGGACGCTTGTAAAACCATCACTCGCGCGTTGCCGACTCTCCAAAAATGTAATAACTTCTTTCTTGAAGAACCCCGTACTGTAGGCCTTAGAAAAACCTTGGCAAGGAGCTCATATCACAACCGTAGCGTTCGCGTGAGCAAGTTTCTCTGAAACCGCACGTTACGCGACCATTTCGGTTGTAAAGTGTAAGAATGAATTCCCTGCCAAGGGTGAAGTAGCCGTGGGCATCATTTTGAACAATTCCTCGGAACACATCCCATTGTACAAGTGTAAGATCACACTCAGGGCGGGAGGTCTCACCTCAGAATTAAGGGCTCGATACGGCAAGTCAGTTTGAGATCGTCGCCAATTCTCACAGCCAATCGTTGAACCGAGTCAAAAGGGGCAAACTAGTATCCGGGAGCAACCGCCGAGAGATGGCAGCAGTACTGACAGTTAAGGCGCAGTTGTGTCTTTGTAGGGTTGCATCGGACCAAGTTTTCCCATCTCCAAGAGTGTGGTCTCGAATAAAGACACGAGTTCTCTGCGGTTTTCCTCCACAACAGAACGAGGGATGTTTGCACGACCCGTATAATAAGCGCCTCCAGTACTTTCATTTGCATATCAAATCGTGGGTTAGGAATAAAACATTTCATTCCAGCGAGGATTGTCTCAGTGACTGCGGCTGCGCAGACGTCAGGATCTTCTGAGCTAAAGCAGAGCTGCCTCCACGGGTACGATGCATAAAAGTATCGCAAACCATCCTAGTCTGGCGACTTATAATGCCACACACGACGCCAATTAGTTGGTCCAGATGGATCCCGATCCCCCATGGGCATGACACTTGAGTCCTAACGAGACAGTAGTCCGAGGAGCCAAGAGGCGCATCCACTGAGATGGAACTCCGCACGTGTAGTCAGCAGAAGGTGCAGTAAGGAGCTCGTATTGTACTCTATATCTGGTAGTCTCGACGGAGAAAGTACCAGCTGAGAATCCATAGGCCAGAGCAAATTAATACTAACTAGTTCTTCTGTGGGATATTGCTCTAGAACTTTGTCAGTCGTCAAACTCAGGTACGTGGAGAGTCGAGCTACGTCCGTGTCTCCGCTGTCTGACCTGTATAGGAACACATAGAAACGAGTGTGGCCGCCAAGATCTACGCGCACCCACAATATCGACAGGTCCCAGTCTTCAAGGCTATGAAGGCGGCGACAGCAGACAGCGACAGGATAATGTAGGTATAATGTATCGGCCGAGCAGGTTATCTGCGTCTCCGTTAGAAAAAGCATGTTCGGCTGCGCCGGGTCCACTCCAGTCTCCTTCTACGGGACGACTACTACTTCAGAGACTTTACACAGGTTGGTGATTCAGCCTCCTAGGGCGGAGATTAAGTTATCCCTAGGTTCGGGAACCCGTTCAACCTGCGGGCAGCCAGCGGTCAGCCGTTTCATCAGGTCTCCCAGACCGCCGTACCAGCACGCCCCGTCTACGCCGAGCAATGACAGCAACAAGCACCGCCGGTTCTCCGCTGTTCACGGAGCGAATCCTCAGGAGCTCTGACAACCTTATTCGCCGCAAGGAACACAACACTACTCAATGTTAGCGTTATTATGGCCGCGGTTTTCCGTTAGGTGGAGGTATTTCCCCAGTTCAGGCTGCTCATTCGAGCAAGCACTCGCTATGCCCCGCTTTAATTGTTCGGGCGGTTTATTTGAGGGAGTACTTGCTGTGCCCTACTTCTCTTGAAAATATATATATATATATATCTATCTATCTCTAATGCTCGGATTTTTTTTAAGTATATGATCAGTAATGAAGAGATCCGATGAAGAACTAAATTCACTGCCAGTTGTCGCAGAACCGATGGTCGTCGTCTAGAGTGCACACCACGGATTGGTAAGTGCAGCGTAAGGGGGACTCAGGTCAAGCCAGGGGGACCGATGACCTGAAAAAAGTATCCGAAGTGGCTTTATGAAAAAGATGAAGCACCGGTTGTGGTGGCGTTTATTAGGAAAGCCCAGAAGTGAACTACTATAGGCTGATTGATAGTAGAAAGGTATTCAATAATCTTCGAAAAGGAAACATATTTTATTTCAACTGGCTATATTAATAATCAATAAAGAAAAAATGCTCGCTTTCTCGGCCTCTACGGTATAAAAAAAAATCATGTATTGACTCGTCAGCCTGTTAATATTCACTTTCTCCACTGTAGTTACACCACCATACCCGGCTTTCTGTTTACCCCATGTATTTCATAATTTACCATAATCTGACGGACGTGTGTGTACACTGCGCTCACTTACCACTTTACATTTCTTTTACGTGACATATACAATATATTTCATAGTAAAAAAAAGTTACCAGTGTGGGTCAACCATATGTAGCATGTCTGGGGGCACTTTGTCAACTACTGTTTGGTTTGCGGCTCCGTAGGCTGCCACTTGCCCGCCCCACGCCTGCAGCGCTGCCATGCCCGGACCTGGGTCTATACTCAATAAACCCATCTTTAAACGAATTCAGCGATATACCTAGAATAATACATATAGTCAAGATTTCTCAACGTGTATAAAGGTACTTGTAGTTAAAAAAAAAACTGCTCCAGTCCGAGTTGCACTGCCCAATTTCTCAATAACTGAAAACCGGTTGTATCTATATAAAGACAAGAGTATAAAGACAATTCTACCAAATTAATTTACCGAAATAAAAGGGAGAAACGCACATTTATGGCCATAAGTCAAAAACAATAGCATACAAAATCTATATACATTTACTTAACCCCACTTTCGGATTTCGACACCTCATTTCAGATCAAAAAACAAAATTATTTTATTTTATTTTACCTTTAAAATGTTACGGACTTTTCAACTCTACTGTACCGACAACTCAACTTTACCGTTTTTTTGTGGTGTTGATAGCAGTTTGTAATTGCTGACAAGAATAGTCTTGACATACAGACAGACGCACAGATATTGAAGTCCCACCATGGGAGTGCCTTTTTCCCATTTAAGTTCGGACGAAACCATAAATATAATGATATCTCATGCTTTTCTCATAATTATAACATTGCGAGTGATTCGCCTAGCAATTGCCACTTTTCATGCACATTTTTTTTTTATATCAGAACTTTTAATAAAAAACTTACCTATTTAAAAAAATCAGATTGAAAAAAAGGTCGCCTCGAGATGGTTATCACTAAAAATACTGAAGAAAATCGGTATAAGAACTACTTCAGTCTTTTATGTGGCAATAACCAGACTCGTCGAAATGCGGTAGGGAGCCGAGGCTGTGGAGACTACTCGCTGCCTTGAAGTAGTCTGCCATTTTTATAACTGCCTATTGGGTATTACCTGCAGCTTCGTGAAGGAAATCGATATTCATAATTAGATATGGGCCTGTAAGAAGTTGAATACCTACTTTACTTTCATACGTAATATAGTGTACTACAGAGTCGGTTTCAGTCTTGTTTATTTTTGTATAATTTATTGTTGTAAGGTTTTGTACAACTTGTAAGGTTGGTGCAGTCACCAGCCTTTGAAAGTCAATGTCATTTAGGGCGCAGGTCACTCTGCATTATTATAGGTATAGCCTAGATATTGCAAAGGTATTAGATCGAGGTCTTCCATCGATGTTACTATCAAACGGACTACAAAACTGCTGCTTGTGCTGATAGGTATATAGGTGGCTGACTTTTTGTCTGACAGATGCATATATAAACCGTACTTACTATAAAGCATAGTAGTAGCAAGTATAATAATAGTAGTTGTGGGTTTATAAAACAACCGGAAGGCAGCGGGAGCCATCCTATTGGGTGTAGGGAATGGAGGTGAAATTTGTTTACGCCTGCCATGCAAACATAACCTAAATTAAATAATTAGATCCCTAACGATGTAATATTGTACCGAATTTCATTAAATTCCCAGATTTCAATTTAGAATTCAACATTACAACAACAACAACTAAAGTTTTGTATGAAAACTTTCACCTGTGAGAACCACTTGGTTGGTAGCCAGTTCGATTCGTTTAATATGTAAATCGTATACCAAGACTAATTAAAAAACAAAAAAAAAATAAAGGCGCGAAAACTGTAAATAACAGTGCTCTTTAGTAAAATTACTTGACACCAGAGTTCAAACCGTTAACATTGTTATCAAGTAACAACCTTCTTCCAGAAAAGTCCAGGGAAAAGTACACATGAAAGCCTACGAAAATTTCCAAAAATGGAAATTACAAAAGGTGTCAAGTCTTTATCAGAATAAGAATCTACTATTTTTTGTAGTACTATTTTTTTTTCTTTTCTCGCAGGTGTTCAAAACAGAGTATTCTTCACAAGGTGTTTTGTCTTAGGCAAACTTGAATTCCTCGTTGCACTCAGGATTCTAATCTAAACTCCCTCGCTTCGCTCAAGCGTTAATTTTGAGCAACTTGCTATCTTATCTTATCTTATCAGCCTATAGTCATACGCGGGCTCAGTGTGGATTGTGGACTTCATATGCAACTTTTTTCTTTGAAGTATGCAGGTTTTCTCAATTTGTTTTACTTAAACGAATAATTAAGATTTAGACTCATTGGTACATGCGGGGCTCAAACCTCTGCCATTCAGGACGCCAGGCGAATTCGAGACCCCTATGGGCCACTACCGACTCGCTATGCTCGTGTGTTAACCCTAAAATCTTCGTTACGCTTGGGATTCGATCTGACGCCAGTGACGTAAAATACTGCTTTATCCCCTTCATGAATAATAATTGCTAGATAAAAACAACTTGAATCAATTCCACGATGTCTGTCTCTATAGGAAAAATAAATGTTTTATTACTTTTGCCGACTGAATACATCTCTGTGTCTACGGTCTTAACTGAGTTAATATTGTTATGAAGCAAAAGAAGCACATGGTAATAAGTGGATTATATCGTGAAGGTGGCCAAGTTTCCGTGGATGTAAGTAAAAATATGCTAGTACTACGTCGTATCTAATCAATAATCTAATAGGACAGGACAGGAGTCATGGAAAAGGTAAAAGGCTCCAAATAACTATGCCAACAGGAATTACAGGTAAATCTTAGGAAATAACACAAATAGACATTTGAGATTAATCGGGAATAAAGCCGATGTTTGTTTCGAAAAGGAGTTATAGTTTGTATGGGGTACAAAAAGTAATAGCTGTGTGTGTATGTCATGCCAAAAAGTACTTACAAACCGTAAGTACTCATGCTCGTAAAATGTGTCTTTGTAGTATAGCGTGGGCAAACCAAAATGCGTTATTTGTATCTAGGGGCTAAAGTATTTTTTTTATTTTGATTTTTTCTTGCGGAAATGTCTAAGCTATAAGTTTATTTTAGATATTTGCATAGTATTTTTGTTGTAATCTTCTATACTTATTTACACATAAAATGCTTTGTCCTGAATGGCAAAACCACTGATCGTAGAGACCTGAAACTTACGTGTTCTTTGTATGACGTAGGCATTTGATAAGAAAAGATTTTCCGAAGTGTCAAGTGCGTGTCGGACTGGCACAATAAGGCTAAACTGATTGTAATGAAATTTTGGTAAGTTG
Source organism: Apoda limacodes (assembly GCA_946406115.1). Lineage (NCBI taxonomy): Eukaryota > Metazoa > Arthropoda > Insecta > Lepidoptera > Limacodidae > Apoda > Apoda limacodes. The sequence continues at coordinate 17,224,328 of OX291546.1, forward strand.
TAATGCAAACGCCGGGGAATGTTCCTGAGAAAGAATAAAATGGGCAAGTGCGAGTCGAACAGGGTCCAGTGCGTGTCGGATTCGCGCAACAAGTGTAAACCGATTGTAATGAAATTTTGGTATGTTGTTATACACCCGGCGGGGAATGTTTCTGAGAAAGACAAAAAGGGTCCAGTGCGAGTTGGACTCGCGTAATAAGGGTAAACCAAGCGTTATGAAATTTTGGCAAGTTGTTATGCACAAGCCGGGGAAGGTTTCTGAGAAAGAAAAAAGGCTCAAGTGCTAGTTGGACTCGCGCAATAAGGGTAGACAGATTGTAATGAAATTTTGGTAAGTTGTTATGCACACGCCAGCGAAGGTTTCTGAATCAGTTCAAGAACCCTTTTACAATAGGTTGGTGCGGCAGTGGTTTTAAAGAAAAAGGAAGCAACGTTTGCCGGACAGTATAGAATTGTAGGTAAGAAAATAGGTAAACATTTTATTCAGAATATTGGCCGGGTTCTTGTAAATTTCTAGTACATTTAATTTGAGGACAATTTTCTGGGTGGCAAAACGATTATTTACAAAGACTCGGCTTTTCAATGCTATCCTGGTCCTAAACTTAAACAAAATGTACTTGTGAGAGTTTTGTAATTCCTTAACGTTTAAGAAAATAATTAAGCTGATTTCAAGCATATATATTGTTGTGGGGACGGAGAACTCCGTACTCTCTGTACGTCGTGTATACCAGAGGTTTCTGACTACTGGTGCCAACGTTCGTCGTCACGGATCTGGCCGGAGCCGAGTCACTACCCAGCGTGACGACCGCTATCTCGTCAACACTTCTCTCCGGGATCATCAAGGCAGTTCAGCTGGGGCAGAGACTCTAATCGGCAAGAAACGTCAATGTAAGTCGGTGGACCGTCAGAAGAAGACTCGCTGAAGCTAATTTGAGGGCACACAGACCAGCCAACGGCCCGAAATTGACCGCAGAGCATCGAGAAGCCCGACTTCGGTTTGCTAGAGAACACCTAAAATGGTCCATTGACCAATGGCAAGCCGTACTGTTCTCAGACGAGTGCAGAATATGTTTATTTGGTAACGACGGACGGGGAAGATTATACAGAGGGCCGGGAGAGCGATTTGCCCAATGCTGCATCAGGGAATGTCTCCATTATGGAGGAGGATCGTGCATGGTTTGGGGAGGGATTTCCCTAGAAGCAAAGACGGAACTTTTTTTCATCGTCGGAGGTTCCCAGAACCGTGGCTCAGGGGGATTGACTGCTGAACGCTACGTTAGTGAAGTCCTCGAAGAGCATGTGGTCCTATTTGCTGGATTTATTGGCGACGGCTTCACTTCAATGCAAGATAATGCCAGATCAAATACTGCAGCAATAGTGAGGCAGTATCTTCAGGAAGTCGGAATTCCAGTAATGGAGTGGCCAGCGCGGAGTCCTGACAAACCCCATTGAGCATATGTGGGCAGAGCTAAGAAGGAGAATTCGGGCGAGAACCACAGCTCCAACGTGTCTCCCAGAGCTGCAAGAAGCCGTGCAGGAAGAATAGGACACCATTCCACAGGCATTCCTTATAAGGCTCATCAGATCGATGAGAAACCGGATGGAAGAAGTCATCAGGGCAAGGGGAGGAAACACTATTAACCAAGATTTTGTGTAATTTTTTTTTTCAATAAAACCTTTCATAAACACATACTTATTGTTTTTAGTCATTTTCGGTAGGGTTGATAATTACCGGCTAAACAAGCTTCTTTATATGCACAATTTAGTAACGTTAGATAGGTACTGAAATAAGCTTTCATTTGACAACCTAGATATTGTCAATTTGTATAATAGTTTTCTTAAAAATCCGAAAAAACAAAAAAATCAAATGGTCGAATTTTAAGCTCTCAAGCGTAGTACAAAGTTTATCTAGTAACCTAATATCACGTAGACTAACTCAAACTTTAACTATTATTAAAGCCCTGTGTGTTTATTATTGGAGTTTCATGATTTACTGTTTTTACGATAGAGTAACTAGATTATTAGCTGTACCACAGCGTAATCATGTACCGCCAAGCTCCGCGTCCCGCCACCGCCGGCGCCGCCGTCACCGAGTCCAATACGTAATTATTGTTAATTATATGTCGAACGTTAATATTGTTAATTATCGTTGTTTAAGTAAGTATTAGTATTCTAAATGTTATAATTTTAAGTTTAAGTAACAAATAGTGACTTCAGAGATATTGTAACTTGAAATTTTTAAAAATAAGAAAAATTGTAACTTTTAAATTTGGTGTTTTATTCATAACTTTTTAATGGTTTTTAATCGCAATTACCTGTCTTCTTTATGTGGTGAAATTAGATTTTAGAAAAACCTTGTATTTATATTATTTATACAAATACAAGTTAGTTAGTTTTCGCCCTAATTAAATGTTATAGTTTAGAATTTTTAGCTTATATAAGTTATTTTAGAGAAATGTTGCTGAAAATTGACGTGAATCCAATGGTGATTAAAGCATGTTAATGACATTTTACTTCTATTTTTTTGTTCAAATCTAATTTTCGTTCTTTTTTTGTCAACCTTTTTTTAATAAGTCAAATTTGAACTTTGAAGTTTACCTGTTTAAATTAATAGTAATACAAAGAAAATAAAATTAAACAACATCTTTATTAAAAACTGTTACAAAATGATATGAAAATTATTCAGTTTTATCGAAACATTATTCATTAGTAACATCTGGTTCGCCTATTCTATCTACTGCAGTTTTGCTAGTAAGTAGGGAATGGTACCACAGATGTAACTAAAGGGGGCTCAAGGGGTTATTACAATAACCTATTAGGCTTCAGTACAAAGACCTATTAGGTCCGTCTTCTTGGACTCCGAAATAGGAAGTATACTGGAATAAGCCTTCGGAATAATAAATAGTTTTAAGGTAATGGCGTCTCTGTTTCTTTTACGTTCGTCTGTGTGATTATCAACTCCTTGGAATGTTTTATAATTTTCTCTTGTTTCTTTTACTGTAGTACATAGTCCTTAGAGAAAACTTTAGCAGGGAGCTCATTCCATAACCTAAGCGTTTGCGTGGGGCAGTTTCTCTGTAACTGCACTGCACGTGACTATTTTCTGAGGTTCTAAGGTATGAGGATTAATTCCCCGTCGATGGCGGGATGGTAGAAAGTAGTCGTGAGCATGTCACACGCCCCCTTTTGGTTGCCCTGGGGGTAGCAAATAAAAAAAAATCATCCTCGCTCTACAGGTTGTCAGATACCGGAATTTTATATCCGGTAGGAAAAAATAATTTAAACACAAAACTTCAATAAAAATTGAAAACACGGAATTCCGGATTTTAAGACCACCTGGCGTGACGTGTAGAGGAGGTAGAGGAGGAAGGATCCGAATATTTCTGAATAAAAAATAAACCAAATTAAATGCTGCCTCAGTTTCAGGTTCAGTATGAAAGCAACTGCCAGAACTGATTTCTAATGTATCAGTAAAATAGGTATAAGAGAGGTTGGGCACTGCAAGTACTCGCTCGAATAAGCTGCCCGAACAAATAAAGCGGGGCATAGCGAGTACTTGCTCGAATGAGCGGCCCGAACTGGGGAAGTCCCTACACCTTACAGAAAACCGCGGCCACAATAACACTAACATTGAGTAGTGTTGTATTCCTGGCGGTGAGTAAGGTTGCCAGAGCTCTCATTGAGGATTCGCTGCGCGGACAGCGGAGGACCGGCGGTGCATGTTGCTGTCATTGCTCGGCGTAGACGCGGCGTGCTGGTCCGGCGGTCAGGGAGACCTGATGAAACGGCTGACCACTGGCTGCCCGTAGGTTGAACGGGTTCCCGAACCTAGGGATTACTTAACCTCCGCCCTAGGAGGCTGAATCACCAACCTGTGTAAAGTCTCTGAATTAGTAGTCGTCCCGTAGAAGGAGACTGGAGTGGACCCGGCGCAGCCTAAACCTAAGCGTTTGCGTGGGGCAGTTTCTCTGTAACTGCACTGCACGTGACTATTTTCTGAGGTTCTAAGGTATGAGGATTAATTCCCCGTCGATGGCGGGATGGTAGAAAGTAGTCGTGAGCATGTCACACGCCCCCTTTTGGTTGCCCTGGGGGTAGCAAATAAAAAAAAATCATCCTCGCTCTACAGGTTGTCAGATACCGGAATTTTATATCCGGTAGAAAAAAATAAATTAAACACAAAACTTCAATAAAAATTGAAAACACGGAATTCCGGATTTTAAGACCACCTGGCGTGACGTGTAGAGGAGGTAGAGGAGGAAGGATCCGAATATTTCAGAATAAAAAATAAACCAAATTAAATGCTGCCTCAGTTTCAGGTTCAGTATGAAAGCAACTGCCAGAACTGATTTCTAATGTATCAGTAAAATAGGTATAAGAGAGGTTGGGCACTGCAAGTACTCGCTCGAATAAGCTGCCCGAACAAATAAAGCGGGGCATAGCGAGTACTTGCTCGAATGAGCGGCCCGAACTGGGGAAGTCCCTACACCTTACAGAAAACCGCGGCCACAATAACACTAACATTGAGTAGTGTTGTATTCCTGGCGGTGAGTAAGGTTGCCAGAGCTCTCATTGAGGATTCGCTGCGCGGACAGCGGAGGACCGGCGGTGCATGTTGCTGTCATTGCTCGGCGTAGACGCGGCGTGCTGGTCCGGCGGTCAGGGAGACCTGATGAAACGGCTGACCACTGGCTGCCCGTAGGTTGAACGGGTTCCCGAACCTAGGGATTACTTAACCTCCGCCCTAGGAGGCTGAATCACCAACCTGTGTAAAGTCTCTGAATTAGTAGTCGTCCCGTAGAAGGAGACTGGAGTGGACCCGGCGCAGCCGAACATGCTTTTTCTAACGGAGACGCAGGTAACCTGCTCGGCCGATACATTATAGTAGGCAATTTCCGTCTTCATCAAGACTGCGAATGTGCACCCAGTACCCAAAAAAGGCGATAGATCAGATCCATCGAATTACAGGCCTATCGCTTTTACCTCTCTCCTCTCCAAGGTGATGAAACGTGTGATCAACACACAGCTTTTGAGACACCTAGAAAACACGACCTGATCGTGTCTGCAAGGCTCTGTGCTGTCTCCTACGCTGTTTCTACTGCATATCAATGATATGTTGGACATCAACAACATACATTTCTATGCAGATGACAGTACTGGAGACGCTTATTACACGGGCCATGAGAGCATCCCTCGTTCCGTGTTGGAGGAAAAACGTGAAGAACCGGTGTCTCAAATCGAGATCGGTCTGTCCAAGGTCTCTCTCAAGGACTGGGGACGGGAAAAGTTGGTCCGATTCAACCCTTCAAAGACACAAGTCTACGCGTTCACCGCTAAGAAAATCCCATTCACTGTGGTACCACAATTCCAGAAAACTCCCCTCTTCATCTCCAAGGGCATTAGGATCCTTGTTGTTAACATGTCCAGCGATGTTCAGTTCCGAGACCATTTGCTAGACAAGGTAAAGCTGGCGTCCAAAAAACTTGGTGTACTCAACAGAGCGAAACAGTACTACACGTCGGGGCAAAGGTTGCTGCTTTACAAGTCGCAAGTCCGGCCCCATATGGAGTACTGCTGCCATCTCTGGGCGGGTGCACCTGGATACCAGCTTGGCCCTTTTGACTCGGTTCAACGAACGGGCTGTGAGAATTGTCTACGATCCCAAACTCACTTGCGGTATCGAGCCCTTAAGTCTGAGGAGAGACTTTGCCTCCCTGTGTGTGTTCTATCGCTTGTACAATGAGTTGTGTTCTGAGGAATTGTTCGAAATGATGCCCACGGCTACTTCCTACCATCGCACCGTTCGCCATCGGCAGGGAATTCATTGTCACAGTTTAGAACCGAAATGGTCGGGTACAGTGCGGTTTCAGAGAAACTTCCTCCCGCGAACGCTTGAGTTGTGAAATGAGCTCTCAGCCAAGGTTTTCTCTAAGGACTACAGTATAGGGTTCTTCAAAAAAGAAGTTATTAGATTTCTGAAGGTTCGGAAACGCGCGAGTGATGCCCCTGGTGTTGCAAGCGTCCTTAGGCTACGATGACCGCTTACCATCAGGCGGACCGTAGGCTTGCTTAAGCTACCCCTCCGGGGTCGTGTTGTTTGGTCGCTTGCTAAAGCTGTTAAACACTGTATATTAGTGACTTGTCCATCGACAACAGACATTGCTATGCAGATAATAGAACTGGATGCGCTTATTACACGGGAGAATGGAGAATGCATTCAGATGTGGAGAAAAATAGCGGTGAACTTATGTTGAAAATCGAGACCACACATTGTCCAAGATTCCCGACTTGGAACAGGAAAATTGGGTCTGATTTAACCCAACGAAGATCCAAGTATGCGCGTTCACCGCTAAGAAAAACCCAGCTCTGGGGTCCCACAATTCCAGGAGAAGAAGCCATCTCCAAGAACATTGGGATCCTTGATGTTGACATCTCTATTGACAATCACTTTGAGATAATTTGGAAGACAAGGTGAAACTTGTGTCCAAAAAAACGCACTACTTCACCTAGGAGTGAAGGTTGCTGCTTTATAAATCGCAGGTCCAACCCCATATGGAGTACTGCTGCCATTTCTGGGCAGGTGTACCCAAATACCATGCCATGATATTATGGCACTTTTGCAACCTTAATGATCACGTACAGTGTGGTTTAAGAGAGAGAGAGAGTAAACGATTAAGTTATGGTAAGTTAAGTTAGGAATTCCCAACCAGTGGCGCGTGCCTCACCTGAGCGGCGTACGGTGATACAAGGGGGGGTGTCTTCCATTGTTTATGATTGACCTAGGCATATTATGAAACGGCGGATTATACGATTTGCCTGCGACATATATACCTATTATAGCCCATTAGGCTTTGGAGACTTGTATTTGTCTTTTCAATTATAAAAAAAACAAACAGAAAATTATTATTGATTCCCAACTTAGGGGTTTTCCCCACAGATTTAGGGGGTAAATAAGTGAGATGGGATTTAGGGGTATTTCCAGGGATTTTTCGACTCTTTAATATTTTTAAATTGATAATATTAATATTTATTTCTTGACCTAGCGACTTATAACGACATCTAGTACGTAATTGTACAACAGTTATAATGTTCTGTGTTCTACAACCACTCTGTGATGACTGGTGGCAATACTGGCGCCACTGGCGGTCATTTTATTGTCTGTGCATATGGCGGTTATTTTTGTGTATAAGTCTATATTTTTTTAAACTTGAACGTATGTTTGACATTAGCTTATGTCAGATAGGATACCGCCAAAAAATAGCTTAAGAATATTATATAAATACATTTTTTATGGATTTTTGACACAAACTTTGGGGATAAATATTTTTAACACTGATTGGATATTTTTTGTTTTTAATCTCTTTCTGGGTTTTTTGGCGCGAATCTTAAGAAGGAGTGGTGTTTTTTTCTGTTTAATTTTTCTAAATTCATTTAGTGACTTTCGATGTATATATTTTAGCAATGTTTTACGAAAGCGTGTTAAGAATTGTGCAGCGAAGGCGCATGAATAGTGAATTATGAAGAAATAAGCAGGACATGACGCGCAATGTCTGAGGATCCACACCAAATCTCCCGCCCAATCTTGGGACTTGAAAACGAGGACGCGCGGTAACGCCCGCGCCACGATACGATATAATATAATTGACTTTGACTCTGGCAAATGCATAAATGGTCTGCTATTACCGTGCGAGCCCATTATAATATTAAAAAAAAAAAAATCTCTTTACTGTGTATAAAAAGTGGGATAACGTAATGTGCAACCCAGGATTGTTCGCCCCAAGAATGATCATATCAGCAATGTCCACCCCATCAAACTTTCCCCTTTTGGGTTGTACATTGGCGGTATGAACATTCTTGGGTTGCGCAATCACGCCTCGTGACATCAAAGATCACCCGGAGAATGACCACCCCAGGGTTGCGTTCAAAAACGAGTAACTTGAGTAAAAAATGACGTCATCGGGTTCCTAACTCTACCCTATAGTTTTTGAACGGCTAACCGAGTTACATCTGTCAAGTTTTAATCAATGTTTCCACTTTTAGGAATTTCGCCCTTGTAGGGGCATTTTTTATTTGAAATACCTATGTAAGGCCTACGGAACACTAAAATTTAAAAGGCTATTTTTTTGACTTTGAGTGAGAACAAACTAATAATTTCCTTTTTGCTTTTTTGTATTAAGTTTTCATAAACTAGAAGGGAACTTGGTGAATTCTTTTGTTTTGATTATACATATATTTTAATAAAACTTACCATTATTATTAAGTATATTATAATACTATTTATTTATCAGTATGTTAACAATGTTTACCTTTTTGTAGTTGTTACGTTGTGTTTGCATTATAAACACTTGAATCGCGGTTAATTTTATTGTTAGATTTTATTTTGACAAAAAATAAAATGAAAATAGGAGTATTTCTAAACAGCTAAAATTTACGGCTAAAATCAATATTTTAACACTATTTTAAGGCATTTAGGGTTATTCACTAAAGATTCTAAGAAAAAACTGAACCCTAGTAGTGGAGTGGAAATACTTAAAAATCTTTTATTACTAAAAAAACTCCAAATACAAAAGTCATACAAAAACACTTAAATACAAAAACAAACAACAAAATAATTTACTAATTTTCTTAATACGGAAACATTGCTTTGACCATTTTCATCAAATATGGCCGCCTACTCCGACGAACCCGCGTCGAGTACGGTTCACTTGAGCCAACCCTAGGGTAACAACTCTACGCGTTTTTGAACGGATTAGGGTTGGAACTCAGTTAGTTTATGAACGGTTCGAGTCACAACTCTACTCGACTCAGTCGGTTTTTGAACGGCCCCCTGGGTAGACTTATTCCTCATTTATGGAAAACGCTGTATCGTGGACGTCAGCTGGGGGCCGTTCAAAAACCGACTGAGTCGAGTAGAGTTATGACTCGAACCGTTCATAAACGAACTGAGTTCCAACCCTAATCCGTTCAAAAACGCGTAGAGTTGTTACCCTAGGGTTGGCTCAAGTGAACCGTACTCGACGCGGGTTCGTCGGAGTAGGCGGCCATATTTGATTAAAATGGTCAAAGCAATGTTTCCGTATTAAGAAAATTAGTAAATTATTTTGTTGTTTGTTTTTGTATTTAAGTATTTTTCTATGACTTTTGTATTTGGAGTTTTTTTAGTAATAAAAGATTTTTAAGTATTTCCACACCACTACTAGGGTTCAGTTTTTTCTTAGAATCTTTAGTGCATAACCCTAAATGCCTTAAAATAGTTTTAAAATATTGATTTTAGCCGTAAATTTTAGCTGTTTAGAAATACTCCTATTTTAATTTTATTTTTTGTCAACATAAAATCTAACAATAAAATAAACCGCTATTCAAGTGTTTAGAATGCAAACACAACGTTACAACTACAAAAAGGTAAACATTGTTAACATACTGATAAATAAATAGTATTATAATATACTTAATAATAATGGTAAGTTTTATTAAAATATATGTATAATCAAAACAAAAGAATTCACCAAGTAACCACCTAGTTTATGAAAACTTAATTCAAAAAAAGCAAGAAGGAAACTATTAGTTTGTTCTAACTCAAAGTCAAAAAAATAGCCTAAAACTTTATTTCAAATAAAGTTTTAGGCTAATAATAAACTTTATGTGAAATAAGTGTAATTAAGTGTTCCGTTGGCCTTACAAAGGTATTTCAAATAAAAAAAATGCCCCTACAAGGGCGAAATTCCTAAAAGTGGAAACATTGATTAAAACCTGACAGATGTAACTCGGTTAGCCGTTCAAAAACTATAGGGTAGAGTTAGGAACCCGATGACGTCATTTTTTACTAAAGTTACTCGTTTTTGAACGCAACCCAGCAAAGTCTCGACTCTCGCAGCTTGCGACCCTGGTGTTGCAAGAAATGTAAAAAAAAATCAAAGTTTGTTGCTATAGTAGGAAATTACTACTAAATGTATGTGTGTTACGAAAATAGCCGCTGAATACAAACTATGTTTAAAAACAAATATTTAGAAGTACCCATGTGTTTTTTTTTATAAAATATCTCTTTTTCATTGATATAATGTTTTTTTGGACCACGAATGATGAAAAAAAGGAAAAAACATTAGTAATGAAAAAATCGTGCAGTATTGCTACAGAGAGAGCGTTTTCGAAACGATAGTGGTAGACTTATTCCTCATTTATGGAAAACGCTGTATCGTGGACGTCAGCTGGGGGCCGTTCAAAAACCGACTGAGTCGAGTAGAGTTATGACTCGAACCGTTCATAAACTAACTGAGTTCCAACCCTAATCCGTTCAAAAACGCGTAGAGTTGTTACCCTAGGGTTGGCTCAAGTGAACCGTACTCGACGCGGGTTCGTCGGAGTAGGCGGCCATATTTGATTAAAATAGTCAAAGCAATGTTTCCGTATTAAGAAAATTAGTAAATTATTTTGTTGTGTGTTTTTGTATTTAAGTATTTTTCTATGACTTTTGTATTTGGAGTTTTTTTACGTAATAAAAGATTTTTAAGTATTTCCACACCACTACTAGGGTTCAGTTTTTTCTTAGAATCTTTAGTGCATAACCCTAAATGCCTTAAAATAGTTTTAAAATATTGATTTTAGCCGTAAATTTTAGCTGTTTAGAAATACTCCTATTTTCATTTTATTTTTTGTCAACATCAAATCTAACAATAAAATAAACCGCGATTCATGTGTTTAGAATGAAAACACAACGTAACAACTACAAAAAGGTAAACATTGTTAACATACTGATAAATAAATAGTATTATAATATACTTAATAATAATGGTAAGTTTTATTAAAATATATGTATAATCAAAACAAAAGAATTCACCAAGTTCCCACCTAGTTTATAAAAACTTTATTTTTTATATTAATTTCAAATAAAGTTTTAGGCTATTTTTTTGACTTTGAGTGAAAACAAACTAATAGTTTCCTTCTTGCTTTTTTGAATTAAGTAATCATAAACTAGGTGGGAACTTGGTGAATTCTTTTGTTTTGATTATACATATTAGTGTTCCGTAGGCCTTACAAAGGTATTTCAAATAAAAAAAATGCCCCTACAAGGGCGAAATTCCTAAAAGTGGAAACATTGATTAAAACTTGACAGATGTAACTCGGTTAGCCGTTCAAAAACTATAGGGTAGAGTTAGGAACCCGATGACGTCATTTTTTTACTAAAGTTACTCGTTTTTGAACGCAACCCTGGAAAACTCTACATTGTCAGTGCCAATTATCGAAAATCGCTTATGTTTTTGTTATTTATTTATACCTACTATTTAATGTGTTGTTCCTTTTTTATTTAAGTCTAATATGCTATTATTACTATAATGAATATATAACTGTTTTGTAGGTACCTAGTTTATCTTAAATATATTGTTATGTAACATTAGGTACCTACTTAAGTAAAAACATTCTAATTTTTTAGTAACAAAAATCTGGCTGTATATTTACTACGAATCTGTTAAATTAGACCTAATACTTAATACACAGAGTTCATAAAACCACCATATTTAATTACAAAATGTTGTTTATGATGTTTGTGAAAATACAACAATAATTAAAGATTCAATATACCTAATAAGCATCTTTATTTAGGTAGGTATATTTCTTCATATCAGAGACAAATAGATACCTATAATGCAAATATTAAAAACAAACATCACATAATATACCTAATTAACTAAATACTAAAAATCTTTAAAAATACAATTAAATCCACAATAGATTTCAAGCCACCATTTGCTATCGCCAAGCTTATCGGCAGGTTCTAGGCGAACGCAAGTTCAACGGATATCAAATAGGAATCGCGTTTGTAAAGTTGCAATATGGCTACCTAATGTACAGACGATTTTCGTTTCGGCGCTCAAAAGTGGCTTGGCGATGGTATCGATAGTATAGAAAAGCAACAAGTCTACGGTTTTTTTTTGATTGATAGCAAGTGACGTCATTCAACTTTATGTTCATACATTTTCTTTGATTCCATTCTTTTTTCGTGACGCTATAACAACTTTACAAACGCGATTCCTTACTGATGTTCATTAAAACTTGCGTTCGCCTGCGGATAAGCTTTGCAATTGCAAATGGCGGCTTGAAATCTATTGTGGATTTTTATATTACGAAATACATAGTTTAAAAATAGATGTATTTTTTTAAAGATTTTAAGTATTAATTAGGTATTATCGGTTCCTACTTGTCTCTGATATGAAGAAATATACCTACCTAAAGACCTTTACATTGAATGTTTAATTATTGTTATAATTTCACATCATAAGCAACATTTTCTTAGTTAAGTAATTAAATGGTGAAAATCAAAGAAAGACTTCCACATTCTATGTTACCTGTTATTGAGTGTTACCTCTCTAGGCGATCATTCCAGGTTAAAAAAGGAGAAGCAAGATCAAGCCTCTATGACATTGAGGCTGGAGTGCCACAAGCCTCAGTTCTTGGTCCAGTTCTCTATAATATCTTTACTTCTGGCTTGCCCATATGCTACAACATTACCGTTGCAACATATGCTGATGACATAGCATACCTGTCTGTTGAAGATAACCCGACAATCGCCAGCTTTAAATTACAAGGACAACTAAATGAAACTCAAAAGTGGCTTGGTAAATGGCGTATCCGCGCAAGTGTGGCTAAATTCAACCATATAACCTTCGCCCTGAGGAAAGGAAATTGTCCCCCTGTAAGGCTTCGGAACGATATGCTTCCACATTCTGATTGTGTGAGGTATCTTGGCTTTCACCTTGATAGGCGCCTGACGTGGAAGTACCACATCAAACAAAAAAGGGACCAGGTCAATCACAAATTTCGCTCCCTATACTGGCTCATGGGAAGTAATTTAGTCTTATCTCTCGACAACAAACTCCTAATTTACAACTCAGTGCTTAAACCAATATGAACGTACGGGATCCAGCTTTGGGGTATCACCAGCAAAAGCAACATACTCTGCCTCCAATAAGTGCAGAATAGCATCCTGAGGGCAATAACCAATGCCCCTTGGTTTACAAAAAATTGCGAGATACATAGTTACCTCGAAATGCCGACAGTTGCATCTGAAATAGAGCGTTACAAAAAACTGCACAAGGAGCACTTAACTTTGCATCCAAACCCACTCGTTGCTGAGTTGTTAGACGTGTCAACTGTGGTCCGAAGGTTAAAAAGAGACCACATACTGTAATTGGGAGAAGCGGCGATGACCGCTCCCCTATAATGCCTAACTATACTCACAAAGAACTTGCTTATGGTCTGACGACCGATCGCAGATGGATAAAGTTTAATACAAAAAAAAAGTAATTAAATGTGATGGTGTGCGGTTACACAGTAGGTATTGAATATTGTTTTTTTAAGTTTTATGCACCTAGCTTTACTTATAACGATGTTAAAACAATAATTACGAAAATTTATTATCATTCTTATAGTAGGCGTCTTTCTCAATACTTTCTTTGAATCAGTTAAATTAGAAACTAGACAAATACCCAAAATACTTCACATTTCAATACCTAATTAACAAAATACTCTAAAAATATTTTAGATTTTAATAATTTAATCTTATATGTATATATACATATAAATACTATCCACTAAATACTATGGAGGGTAAGCCGTGATTTATAACTGCAAAACTACTACTAATTCAACGAATATTGGATAGAAAACACGTATGTGAAATTGCATTAATGTGTAGGCGACTTTCGCATCGTTTGACGTTCCACGATGGCTAAGCGATGCCACCGATCGAATAGAAGCTGGTTATCATGATGTCATAGACTTTTGTCTATGATGTATTTTCCGATCGATAATAAGTGACGTCACAAACTTTAGTATGTATGTTCATACAATTTGTGAAACGTAATTCTTTTTTCATAACGTTGACAAGTCTAGACCACCATTGTGTCTTCAGAGCCAATAAACGGAATTTTTAACCGTCGCGCATCGTGTAAATTCTATCTTTTTTGGTACCCTAACCCACCAAGAGTATAGGGTTAAGTGGGAAACAGTGGAACTAGAGAAACTCTACAACGGATCTATTTGTCTTTTTTCGACCCCTTATAAAAAGTTTTTTGTTGTGTAATTTAAGTAGCTCACATACTGCTATCTTAACATGTATCATCCAGATCATCGGATGCCGTGACACGTGACAAAACTAAAAAATAGGTTATTTGCTGTTTTTTTGTAGCAAAATTGTGTCCAAATTATTACTGAAGTTTTGTTTTTTACTTTAGGTTCTGTTAAGTAAACTTATTTTTTTTTAGTTATTGTTTCCAAAGAAAAAACATAGATGGATTTCAATAAGTAGAACAATGTTACTGTAAACAGTACCTATTAATCATTCTAAAATTTTACGTGTATTAAAAAGATAGCAGTGGCCGATCTCGCACGTCTTGAAGCAGTGCCACTAGCCATATTGGTTTGCTATCCAGCTGGTTATCATGATGTCTTTATTATAGATATTCTGTTATTTTCTTTAAAATACACAAATAAAACTTCATAAAAATTCAGTCCATCGTCTGCCAGATGTGCGTTCATAAACCCAACTTGGGTTAACCCGGGTAGCACTGACAGAAGACAGCAAATACATTGCAGTCCTTAGAGAAAACATTAGCAGGGAGCTCATTCCACAACCAAAGGCAGTTTCACTGAAACCGCACTGTAAGTGATAATTTAGATTCTAAAAGGTGTGAGCATGAATTCCCTGCCGTCGATGGCGAGCGGTGCGAGAACACATCCTATTATACAAGCGGTGGACCCAAAGACAGGGAAGGAAACTCTCTCCTCAGACTTGAGGGTTACTGTAAAGTAGTAACCTTAGCCCTAGCTGCTGTGGTCTGTTAAATTATTGATAACCATAGTACGATTATATTACCCTTCCCGGTTGTTCGAGTCGGCTGGATATTTTATAGGAGAAAAATATGTATCTGTTTTCCATTGGTAAGTCAAACTAGGTATTATTGTGATTTTATGAACTTAAATTGTGAATGAAGTACCTACTCAATTCTCATTAAGGTCACTAATCATAAGTGTATAGGTACATGTTTTTTAACGTTATTTGCAATTTTTATTTTATTCTAACTTTTGGTCTTAAATCAATAAAACTGGTATCTTTAACATTTTGCCCACTTTATGGTGTTGTAAGTTGGATCTCGATTCATATCGATTACATCTACAATTACTTTTGTTATGTTTAAACTAAAACACTTTTGTCTTTAAATTGTTAACAAGATTTCAAGTGACCTTAAAATAAATAGGCATGGATCAAAAATCTAAAAAGGCGATAAATGGAATCCTTCACAACATAGGTAGACGAATATGCTCTCATTAATTGAAAATTCTTTCTTTAGTGAGGGATATCGACAAAAAATCTGAATTCTCATGCAGTGCCGATAATATTTTAAATTAGAAATTATGCCAGTGTAAAATATACTATATCATAGGTATACAAATAATTATTTACATTATTGAAAAGTTATATTTTTATATCGAATATTTTTAAACTTGTAGTTATTATAAAATTAACATGATAATAGAAATAAAAAAAATCTTATTTCAAAATATCAAAGTATTTTATTTGGAACACGGCTTATAACCAAATTTAAATAACTATTGTTTTAAAAAAACAAAACGGCCAAGCGTATTTCGTACCGTACACTAATTAAGTTAGGGTTCCGTAGAGTAAGAACAATTGCATTAATATGAGTAACTTCTAAAACAATTCTGTGCAAAACAATGTCTGATTGTGATTGTTTTAGAATTTTTAGTGGTAAGTATCTAATCCAATGCAAGTCTTTGAATCAAAATGAGTTTCCGTAGGTGATGCAGCTACAGCAGACTATTCCTTTACGTAGCAACTTTAGTTTTTAGAAGGGTAATTTTTTATGGTGTATGTATGTCAGTATGTCCAAATCTTTCGTTATTTCGATTTTACTATTTGAATAATATGAATACCATCTATGCAAAATAATCGAATAATTGAATTGTTAATTAAAATTATAAATATAACGAGAATCTTTATATTTATGTCAATTTAGAAGTGCCAAAACCGAGAACAGGCAACACAAAATTCAGGATACAATTTATACAATTAAAAAAAAGAAAAATGTTATAAATTCAAGATGATTTAGTATTTTCACTTCATTAGATAAAATATTAGTCAATCAGGGTAGGATTAGGGTAGGTAGACTGCCTTATTTTCAAATATCCAATTCGATACAAACAAGTGCAATTGTAAGGAACACAAACAGTATACAAAAAATCTGGCATACCTCTTTTGCACTCATATTAATGCTTCATAGACCCCATCGATCCTCCGCCCCTTACGAATTTAGAAGCATCCGTCTGCTGCCTAGCGATGACCGGCGATCAGCCGATCACCATTGCATCGGTTTATCTCTCTCCATAAAAAGACTTGCTTCAGTCGCTCTTAAATTTAGGCGACACCGTCATCCTTGCCGGCAACCTAAATTGCAAGCACCGTCGATGGAACTCAATCACTTCACGGAGAGGCAGACTCCTTGAACAATTAGTTGACAGGCTAAACTTAGACATCATCGCTCCCTTGACGCCCACTCACTTTTCCCATAACACTCGCAATAGCCCTGACGTGCTCGTCATAGCACTTCTAAAGAATATAAGGCTAATTTTTCACTCTATAGAGGTGCTTGACGAACTTGACTCTAGACTAGAACCGTGACGGACTGGGATAAATTCGAGCAATTACTCAAAAACCCCAGCTCGCCACATCTAGATCGCGTTCCCAGTAACCACCTGACCGCCACCGTTAGCGAGTGCTCAAGACAAGTGCCGGTTGGCTACCACCACCTAATCCTGCCTCAGCACATCAGGTCGCTACTGACAGACGCGAGTGCGCTCCCACTACCGAAAACAAAGCTCGCTAGAACGACATACACCGCTGTGTAAGAACCGCTGTAGCTGAGCCTGCACCCAACGTTTCGGTGATCTAATGGAGAATATTTCTCCTTCTCATCTAGCTTATTGGTGCCTAGCCAGAGCTTTGAAATCAGACACTTTCAACTACCTCCCTCCTTTAACTCGTCCCAACAACGTTCCCGCGTTCGTTGACGACGAAAAAGCGGATTGCCTTGCATCTAGCCTCCAAGCCCAATGTGCCTTAAGCACACAAGTTGTGACACAACCTTTCAATCCCGATCACGTGCAAGATGTAGACGGGGAAGTGGAGAACAGAACTTCTTTGCCCCAACAAGATCCTCTGCCCCCCGTCACAGTCGACGAAGTCAAACAGGTCATTAAAGACCTACGCCCCTGTTAAGCCCCAGGCGCGGACGGTTTCACCTTTAATTCTCAATGGAAAGACGCAATTGTTATAGGCAACCATTAGCCAGGGAAACTCCTTTTTCTCCTACCGCCCTATAAGTTTACTAAAGGGCCTTGGTAAGCTCTTCGCTCGCCTTCGGAACGCTATAGTCTCCAGAAGCATCTCAATCGACGAGCAGTTCGACTTCCGCGACAAACACTCGTGCGTCCACCAAGTCCTCCGTATCACAGAACACATTCTCACTGGCTTCCAACCAGTATTAGGTAAGCCCCATCACACGGGTGCTGTCTAAAATGTAGCGAAAGCCTTTGACAAAGTCTGGCACAACTGTACAACTATCAGTTGCCTGGCCGCAATCACCGCTCTAGGCGACTGGTTTCAGAAATGGAGAATCGAAATGAATCCCGACAAAAGCTCTGCCGTTCTCTTTACCACTGGCTTGCCCCCGAGACCATCTTGCCTCTCACTTTTCGGTCGTGCCATACCTTGGCAAAACAAGAAATAAGCTGACTCTTTACACCACTTGCATCCGCCCCATACTAGCATACGCTTCTTATACCACTAAGGTGGCAAACAAGCTTACGGTCCTCCTGATGGTAACCGGTCACCGTAGCCTACGGACGATTGCAAAACCAAGGGTATCACTCACGCGTTGTCAACCCTTCAAAAATCCGATAACTTCTTTCTTGAAGAACCCCATACTGTAGTCCTTAGAGAAAACCTTGGCAGGGAGCTCATTCTACAACCCAAACATTCGCGGGAAGAAGTTTCTCTGAAACCGAACTGTACGCGACCATTTCGGTTCTAACGTGTGAGAATGAATTCCCTGCCGATGGCGAGCGCTGCAATGGTGGAAAGTAGCCGTGAGCATTATTTCGAACAATTCCTCAGAACACAACCCATTGTACAAGCGGTAGAACACACACACAGGAAGGCAAAGTCTCTCCTCAGACTTAAGGGCTCGATACCGCAAGTGAGTTTGGAATCGTCAACAATTCTCACAGCCCGTCGTTGAACCGAGTCAAAAGGGCCAAGCTGGTATCCGGGTGCACCCGCCCAGAGATGGCAGCAGTACTCCATATGGGGCCGAGCTTGCGACTTGTAAAGTAACAAACTTTGCCCCGACGTGAAGTACTGCTTCGCTCTGTTGAGTACACCAAGTTTTTTGCCAGCTTCACCTTGTCCTGCAGATGATCTCGGAACTGAACGTCGCTGGAGATGTCAACACCAAGGATCCCAATGCTCTTAGAGATGGAGAGGGGAGTGTTCTGGAATTGTGGGACTACAGTGAATGGGGTTTTCTTAGCGGTGAACGCGCAGAGTTGTGTCTTAGTAGGGTTGAATCGGACCAAGTTTATCCGTCCCCAGTCAGAGACCTTAGACAGTGTGGTCTCGATTTGAGGCACAAGTTCTTCGCGGTTTCCCTCCACAACGGAACGAGGTATGTTTCCACGACCCGTGTAATAAGCGTCTGCAGTACTGTCATCTGCATAGCAATGCATGTTGTTGATGTCCAACATGTGATTGATATGCAGTAGAAACAGCGTAGGAGACAGCACAGAGCCTTGCGGGACACGAGCATTAATGTCCATGCTATCAGAGCAATTACCGTCAACGTTCGTATGCGTCTGCCGGACAAAAAACTAGCCTAGCTTTGCACAAACTCTCAGGCACTCCGTAAGATGGCAACTTCGATAGAAGATCCCGGTGCCAGACCCGATCGAACGCCTTCGCTATGTCAAGGCTACATGCCAATGTCTCCCCGTGACTCTCAATGGCTAATGCCCATCGGTGTGTGAGATACACGAGAAGGTCACTAGTCGAGCGGCCATGGCAAAAGCCATATTGACGGTCACTGAACAGGTCGTGTTCTTCTAGGTATCTTAGAAGCTGTGTGTTGATCACACGCTCCATCACCTTGGAGAGAGAGGTAATACACGACAATCGTGTATGCGTTGTCTAAACGCAAACTCTAAAGACTTCAGACCCTCCAAAACCGCTTCCTCAGAGCAGCCTCCGGAGTCCCCTGGATCGTCCGGAATGCGGACCTACCTGCGGATCAGATGACGATCTCGCTATCCGGATAGCGAGATTAGTCTCAACGACCTCCCCTTATAGGGCCTCCCCACTCGATGGTTTAGCGTATCTTCTCATGTCCTCGCCTTTTCTGAGAACGGTTTTAATTCAAACATTTGTTCAATGCTTTTAATTTATTTTTGCCTCATAAATTGGTTTCGTGCATCTTTTATTCAATGTTTTTATTACCGAAAATTCAAAAGTATCCACGGGAATAACCATAATTACATTCCACTTATGCTATGACAAGTAAGTAAGTAGTATAATCAATTGCTGGAGGAATCCCACGCGGAAAATTCTGTAGAGCGGGCAGAGCCACTGGCAAAAGCTAGTACAATATGTATTCCTTTTCTGAACCTTGTTTGCACAGCCCTTATTCTTTCTTCCGTTTTTACCCCACTCTTTCACTCTTTGCTTTTAATTTGCTAACTATGCTATGTATATTTAATCTGCGGGTTACCTAAGATCCTTTACGCTTTGGATTACTCACACACAAAACATCAATTTATCTTTCTTAACATGTGATATGTACGAGTAGCGAACATTAATGAAGAGCACAATGCGTAATTTATTAAATATTTGAATATTCCGATATTTAACCTCAATTATTCGACTTTAAAATGGTAGCGAATATTCGAATAAAATGAATATTTGAATTGCAAGCCATAGTTGTAAGATTCGTTTTAATGGTGGAAGTGTTATAGGCTACATAACATATCAGTATAAAACACACATGCCGGTAATTTTTGTCGAGTTTTGTACCAAATAAAAGGTATTATTCAGCACATTCCAAATATTTATATATTTGTAGAAAACGACATCAAAATGTAAAGATGGCGGCCATAAACTGTTAAAAGCTTAAGAAAATTAGCGACAAATCAAAACTTTGTTAAAATGCATCGTTTACGACAAAATGAAAGGTGTAACTAAGAAGATTTAAAATTAATTAAACTAGTAAACTAAAAAAAAAGCGATAACCACCCACCTGATGCTAAGCGTTCACCTTAGCATATGAACAATTGCAACAGCGAGGGTATTACTAACGAATTGCCAACTAGAAACTAGCTCTCTCCTCAGATTTAAGGGTTCGGCTTGTCAGTTTGGGATTGGCGACAATTCTTTTAGCTCGTCGTTGCGCCGAGTCAAAAGGGCTACGTTGGTATTCGGGTACACCCGCCCAGAGATGCCAGCATTTCCACAGAATAATGAAGAAGTGCTCCATATAAATAAATATATATATAATATAATATAATTTACAAATAAAGACGTTTCAGGAGTCTAAAAGCTCAAAAAATAAATAAAAAAATAAAAATACCTCTCATTTCCGACAAAAGATTACGCTAGGCGTTGTGGCTATCAACAATGATTTTTTACCATTCGATACACCATCTAGGTACTATGTAATTAAGAAAACAAATTAAAGCTTTAAATTATTATTTGTATATACTGGGAGTGATTTGGATTAGTAAAAAACAAAACTAATTTTTGCATATTTTTGATGATTTTTTTTATATGCATAATAAACATGTTTAACGAAAGGCAATATTAACAGCACAATTAGTGTTATCACTAACAACCAGTCTAGGTTTTGAGCCCATGGAGCTACAATTGACACATTGTCACATTGTCTTGGTGTCTGGCCCAGCCAAGATACCAGACTAGTGTCTTGGTATGGCAACAACAGCCAACTGTACGATTGCCCACTATGCTGTTACAGTAATAACCTAATATTGCATCTACCGGCGAACCGCCGCTAGGTTCACGGTCTATCAATATATAGGTAAAATATATTTTTTAACTGACATGTCTTGATTTTATACTACCTCTTAATAAATACGGACTTTTCCCATCGAGGGTGCATGAAAGGAGCCTCCCCGTACGACGCAGCCTCCGTCGATCAAATACGTCACAGCGTCTGGCGCACCCTGGGCAACGATCAGTACAAATTTCTGAGCGGCTAATCCTTTCAACACGGTGGTTCCACCAAATACACAATACAATCACCAACGACACTTAATAGAGTCAGCCCTGACCGTCATCTCTATCAACATAGAGGGCTTCTTGAAAGACAAAGCGCTACTACGTTTGGAAATGTGCCGAGAGACGCAATGCGACATCTTATGCGTCCAAGAAACCCATCGTGACGCAGGCCAAACTCGGCCGCAGATTCCCGGACTGACATTAATAGCGAAGATACCACACCCAAAACACGGCAGTGCTGTTTTTGCCAAGCCAGACATTATCATCACATCTTCTTCTTCCGTCTGTCAAGACAATATGGAGCTCATTACCGTGGACACTGGAACATGCATAGTCTCATCAGTGTACAAACCGCCTGGCCAACCATTTCTGCCGTGGCACCTCAGCGGCTCAAATGACAGATGTGCCAAACTGGTTGTTGGCGATTTTAATAGCCACCATACGATGTGGGGGTACCGTAAGACAAATCACGACGGTGAGGCAGTTGAAGCGTGGGCGGAGGCCAACGGCCTTGCTCTGCTACACAACCCTAAGCTGTTTGTATGGTTTCTTCAGAGAAGGGATCGTTCGCAAACTGTGTTTCGTAGGTATTCAGTAGTTTTGCCGTTGCTGTGTTTAGACCAGGGTTGTAATTTGTCCGGCAGCCTCTAGTTATCGATTGACATGACGCGGTTTGGGTGACTTGGATAAATTTGTCATAGTTTGATGCCACGTGTTTTAAGGTGAGCAGCTGTATATCTATGCTAGTAGAGAATTTGACCCAATCGGCTTTCATGAAGTTAAAACGTGGTCGGAATGGGACCTTGATGGGCTGTACTACAGCTCGTACCTGGCACATTATGGGCCTATGTTGTGTTCTCAGGATAGGCTTACAAGTGGATTTTGAGCACTAGGGGCCGATATTTTCACTGACAAAGATTAGGTCAGGGTTGAAGCCACGCCGCTATTGTCCACTGTTGAAATACAAATATGTGTACACATACTATTGGGGGCAAGGATACATAGAAGAAGAAGAAGAAGGAAAGTCGTTGGGAGATTATAAAATGCTAATATCCCGTTTACAAAGAAATTTCCAATTATTTTACCTACAGGTTGTTACGTCACACGGCTCATTATATTAAATGAACACTTGCTTTTATTGCATGGTCGACTAAAAATCGTATTTAGTAACCTATCTCAACGATTTTACATTTTAAATTCGATCAGAGAAATAAAATCGGTTCTTTACAAATGTGTTACATGCACGAGATTCAAGGCCGAATCTGCCAAGCAGATAATGGGTTCACTTCCTAAAGAAAGAGCAATACAAATGCGAGTTTTTGAAAGGGTAGAAATAGACTATTGTGGACCGTTTGAGATCAAACATTCAACCAATAAGAAGAAGTATTGTCAGTAAAGCGTACATTTGTGTTTGTTTGTTTCGCCTCGAAAGCAATACATTTAGAAGTTGTGTCTGACATGACTAGTGACGCCTTTATTTCAGCACTAAAACGTTTCACTTCGCGGAGGGGTATACCTTCAGACATTTACTGTGACAATGCTCAAACATTTAAAGGTGCTGATAAACTGTTAAGAGAACTCTACAGCCTTCACAATAGTGACACTTTTCAACGAACAATTACTGACTATGCTTCCAATAGGGGAATCCAATTTCATTATATCCCGGCTGACAGCCCTCACCAAGGTGGATTGTGGGAGGCACCTGTAAAATCTTTCAAGTTTCATGTCTTAGGTGCAAAACTGTTCACATTTGAACAGTTAGTCACACTTACGACTGAAGTTGAAGCGATATTAAATTCTCGACTATTTGCCCAATGTCAAATTACTCGTCAGATTTTAGTATCTTGACGCCCGGTAATTTTTTGGTACGTTGTCCATTAGTTTCGATTCCTCAGCAATCTTTATTAAACGTTCCAAATAACCGCTTAAAGTTTTGGAGGTCCGTTGAACAATTCCGACAACATTTTTGGCAGGCATGGTCAAGGGACTATTTAGTTACTTTGAACAGAAGAACCAAATGGCAAACTACTCAACCGAATATCAAGTTAGGAGGATTAGTATTGCTCAAGGATGATATAATTCGTCCGCAGTTTTGGCCGTCAGGTCGCGTAGTAAGTATGTTTCCAGTCAAGGATCTAAAGTTAGAATAGATGAAGTCATGACGTCAGATAAAAAACTGCATTCTAGAGCCTTTTTTAAAGTAATATTTATGTCAGTTGATGTGTAGTTTTATTGATATTTTATAGTATTGTTAAGAATTTTGTAATTTAAAGTTCTATATAATGAATAATTTCTAAGTATTTCGAATGAATTGTATGCATTGTTTATTATTATTTGAATAAGTAATGCCGTATAATTTAATACCTAATTATTTCATAATTGCCCATGACTTTCCGTCACGTTAATAATTGTAATTGATTATTTATATTTTAATGTCTTCTGTTGAAGTATTTAGTTTGAAGTTTAAGTAAGTCAATTTTGTCTGGGTTTCATGCGTGGGCGCAATTATGTCAACGACATAAGAACTTTTTGGTTTAAGTATTTTCTTTTAATTTTAACATGCCTTTTTTTACTTGTCAAATGCTTGTCAAGAAATTTTTCCTTACAATTTTCAATATATTTATAAATGATTAAATTTCATCTTTTATTCAAATTTAAACCTAGCAGTAATACACGCAGGTGACAATGTATGCAAAGAGTCCCGTCCCCGTCCGGCGCGTACGACAATTTCGTAGTATTTTTGTAGTATGCGGCCGGACTAAATGTGGTTTCAAAATTAGGAAGCAACGAATTTAAAAGAAACGCACCCACTTACGTAATATTTGTTTCCTCTTTGAACGCACCTACCTAATGTTTAAAAAAAATTAAAAGTAATTTAAATTTCTAAGGTTTGAATATTGTCGTTTTAGAATAGAATTATTCATTATATATTGTAAGTAATTGAGTAATATACATACAAAACTGCCGTAGGGGCTCTTCAATGGTACTTTTTGCTGGTTGGTTACAATTGTTTTGAGGTTAGGTTGTAAATCTTTCCGCTGAGATTACTTTTCTCATCCTTTTTAGTGTTCCGCATCTAAAGGGTGCCAACGGAGACCTATTACTAGCATACGCTTTCTGTCTGTTTGTCCGATCTGAAAGGGATCTATCTTTACGACCGCAGTAGGTAAAAGCCGTTGGTTGGGGTGTTCAAAAGTTATTTTCCCTTGCGTCCCGTTTAAGTTACTCTAACCAAGCCATTTTCACAGAAAACGCTTTATTATGGCGGACTACCTCACCAATTATTTAAAAACAGTAAATTTATTTTGCAATTAATGTGTTTAATGCCTGTCAATAAACCACTAGTTAATCTTGCCAGTGACGCCGTGGTCCATGCTCAAGGCATTATTTTTAAGGATATCAAAAAGTTTCGCCAATATTCCAACAGGGCTTATTTTTCCCACACTTAGCCTCATAATAGGACGTTGTTAAATTGTGCGTAGGTTACTAACTTACACGTCAGTGATTACTTATGCCATTTCAGGTCTGTCCCTCTTATGGTTTGTGGATCCTTAAGGAGCCTTGCCTGTTGGTCGCTCAAGCTTTTGCCGTGTAGGATCATTTGAGAAGGTATAAGTCTTAATTTTCACTGACTAATTAAAAAAATTAAACACATTGTTATTTGGCAAAATACCTTTTAAAAATAACTATTTGTTTAATCCCGTTTTATTATTTTTAAATTACATATGAGATGGTGTCTCCTTGGCTTCCATGCAGCCCCTAAACACCTGTAATAATCAACATATGTAAACTTTTTTATGTAATTAAAACAAATACACCATTCTTCTATGTATCCTTGCCCCCAATAGTATGTCTAGTTATAAAAGAGGTAATAACTACCTACTCCTCTTCCACCACCTCTTTCAAGCTCTCGTCCTGCCAAACAATTCTGATTACTTTACTCAGAAGGGACTAGACAGCTAAGAGTAGTTGGGCAACTTTTTGCATTACTTAGAGTGGTGGGTTTAACTATTCATATAAAAAGTGTTTTTGTTTATGACTTGTTGTTGTGTGTTGTACTTTAAAATTTTTGAACGCCTGGTAGTGTTGTAACATATAATAAAATATTTGATTTCTTTTAGGTCATTACAAGCATAATGGGCTGCTTTGTTATAACCACCTGGGATTAGTTGACCATTTTTAGGAAGACATGAATTTCAAAAAAAGGCCTAGAATTAAAATTTGTGAAATAATCACCTCATCAGTGTTGCAGCCGGAAGACATCCCACAGCTGAATGTAGGCCTTCTTCAATATATGTGCAATAAATGATCAATAAATATGTTAATTTTTATTACTTGTTTTTTTCTAATCCTAAAAAGCTAAACAATGTTTTTCTTCACACTTAACCGTTGAACTGATTTAGATGAAATTTGGTGTGGAGATAGATTGAGTTCTGGTGAAGGACATAGGATAGTTTTAATCCCAAAAAATTCATAAGTTCCTGTGGAAATAACTATAACCAAGCTTAAACGAACCATAGCATATAGTTGAAGATATGAAGAAGGACAAAGGCTAATTTTTCTTCCAAAAAATTCAACGGTTTTTGCGGGTGTAACTATAACCGAATGCCACAAGCGAACCATAGCTGCAGCTGTAGCGGGCTATAACAAACTTTTTTGGTATGATCAAGGAGTTGCTGTAAGAATGCCACGCCGATAACCAAATTTGAAACCACTGGCAAAAGATGGTTTTACATATAAAATCATAATTTCACCTAATTGCAGATTACTGCCTAAAAGGGAAACAGTTATGATGGACAAACACTGTTGAACCTCATTAGGGTTACTTATTACTTACACATTATTTTAGGATTAATCTGCCAGTACTCAAATGTCTTGAAACAGTGGGAATAAAATGATAATTTTTAGTCAGTAAAGGAGGTTTTGAACACTGAAGCCAGCATGTTTGACGGAATGGAGGATGATGATGGAGTTGGCAGACAGTCGAGGGTACTTGTTCAACAGTTTACAGCAACTGTTGTTGTTTGGGGTTATTTTTTACATCTAGATGAGAACTTTAGTCATAGTTATTAAATTATTCTGAATATTCAAACAGCATAACTTGCAGGCAATGGGTATAGGACAAAAAAACAAAAAATTAAAAGTACATAATAATAAACAAAACAGGGAAAAATAAAATGTAAGATTTTTTAACATTAATAGCAGAATACTGTATCACTAAAATTAATATTTATGCTTCTAGAGACCAATTTATGTACATAACAATTTGACCGCTGACAATAAATAGATGGATTCATATTGATATTTATTATTAAGATATATAAGAAAGAATAGTGGTTAGCTCATTCATCTCAACCAGAAGACATCTTTTATTGAATCTAAGTAATAAGTGCACACCCAGCCTGGTGAGTATATCATCTTACATACTGGTGACTCTACAAAAATTGAAACTCAAAATGGGCTGTTGAATGTTATGTTGTGTTTTTATATTATAAAATGATAATATATTATTTGTAAAAAAGGTGTACATAGAATGACGTGGTAAAGTTCACTTGGGTTTATATCCAATATAAAGAAACATGACCCCTTTCCCTGCACTGCCTCAATACACTTTTATCACCTGTTTTTCATAAAATCAAATAAAATAATTGTCATAAAAGTATACATGACATCAACCAGTGGCATAATCTATTCATCAACCATAGTAAGGTACACTGGTTTGTATGCAATATAAAGGGTAGCACCCACTTACTTACTGCACAACCTCACCTTGCTCACTGCACCGCCTCAGCACACTTAACTGTTTTTTTTCAAAAAGATGTTCTACTTATAGTATTAAAAATGCATTAATATTTTGTGATTGTGATATTTACAGAAAAGCATATTATGCCAATAAGGAATTAAATGTGGGCTACCACCCATATATTAGTTAAATATAAAACCATCAGTTAATAGTTAATTGCAATGACCTTCTGTTAATTGACATAAATTTAGGAACTTAGTAGTTTAGATTTGTTAAAATGTTTATTAAGATTTTGGCAAATAAATTTAGCATCTTTTACTGCAGATATCCCTTTTGTAACCTATGCTTTACAGTCATTTTTCTGTATTAAAATAATTGAGAATCTTAACAAAATTAGGAAGGAATTCTTACTCGAAGTCTATTTTAGATTCTTAATACCTAGTCTTGTAATCCATTGTTCTAGTTGGGCAGGGTTTCAATTTACTATAACTATATAGTAATAATATCTCAGTAAACCTTATTATTAATTAATTGTTTGAAGAATGGCTTTCATTTCGGTCTAAACCAAAACATTTCCTCTTCACGAACTACCTAGAATAAGTTTTACACTGACAGAAGTAAATATCAATAATAGGATTGTTCCATCTTATTACTAAGTGTCAGAATTGTTCGCGGTTTACAATCATTAGCTTTTGGTAGTTAATACTGACTGGCCTCCTCCAGATTCTTTCACTGGGCTTGGTCTCAAGCAGTCTTTGCAGTGCTATAAAAATAATACATTTTGTCTAATATGTTAATACAATAGTTTTGTTATAACGCCTTCCTTCTGCCAATAATGAAAATGCCCACACCCTTAGCCTAGGCGCAGCAAGTGGGCTTGCCACGCAAATGTTATAAATAATAAGGGAAATAAAGTCCAAAATTTTTATTTTAATGGTTTATTTAAAAGCAGAGCATGTTTTCACACACTTGTTGTAAGAAGATTCAATGTGACCGATGTGCTTGAATGTGTTTGACGAGATTTCCAATTCTAGGTTCAACAGAACAGAACAGCCCGTGCCCCTTTTTACATGTTGCGCCTCCCTAAGGGGACACCACACTTTGAAAGCAATGCTTTAAGCGATGTGAAGTACACCCAAGCATTAGTAATAATAACTGCACATGTAGGATAAAATCTTTGGGCCTCGACATAGTAGTTTTCTGAGGACATGTTATGTTCACAGATGTGTGGCTTAGAATATTATGAAAAAATAACACTCAATTTTAATGCCAATATATACACCAAATCTGACAGTTATAATTATGAATGTGTAAGTCAGAATAATTAGAAAGAAAAACATCAAAAATAATTGATAAATATATGTATATTAGAAACTTACTTTAAATAAATAATTTACCTATAAATACCTTATGTTTATTATTATCATTAATAGGTAAAATTATATTTTTTTTTCTCTCACCCCCTTTTAGTTACTCTGACCAATGTGTCTTGATAGTTCATTTTATTAACATCTCAATTGCTATCCTTTAAAATTTCAAGTACATTTACTTAATTAGGAAAGCAAGGCTACCCAGTCATGATTTCCTACAATTCTTCCCAAAGTTGAAATTAGACATGTATAGTCCTTTTTAAGCACAGTATAAGCTTGAATTGCAGGTATATTTCATGTCTTCATATAATGGGTTTAAAGTTTATAACTATTTAACATTACTGATTAAGACAGAATTTAGATAATGACTAAAGTAATACTATGTAGTTCTCGAATTTAGTACCAGGATGTCCTGCAGGTGGTCTACAGCACTAGCCTTTTCTTAGTCGAAAGATTTCTTAGGGTGTGCGAGCACAATTATTACGGCTGCCAGGCTGCCTTGCGTTGATCCGACCTACGTTGGCTTTGGCTCAGTTTTCAATGCATGCAATTTACTTGCTTGAAGATAAAAGACTGATATTTCATAATCCATTTTTCGCCTCTAGCGCCTTTTCTGAGATTTGACGCTATAAAATCATGGTTTTGTACGATACCGGCGTAGTAGTATTTGTTTCCTTTTTGATTATGATAATGAATAAGCTCCAGACGTTTTGTACATATATTTGAGCTCTTATCTCGGTGATACTAAAAAGTGACGCTTCTTTCATGTTCCAAAAATAATTAGAGCACTCGATTCACAATAGCATTTATTTATTTTTTTATTGTAAACAAATCAGCCATTTAGAACGTTCAGCATCTGTAGCTGAGTGTTACTTCGGAAATTGTTATCCTCTGTTTGCTTATAATTGTTTATTCAACACAAAATTAAATGAAACATAGATTTTCGTAATAAGAGAGTTGGTGTAAAAGTTATTTTCGTCACATCTTAAGAAGCCTTTTTGCACTTTTTATTGCAAATATTTAGCAAACGGGGCTGTTTTTAAATTTAAAGGCTATGTGCAGAACGCACTTTGGTGGTAGTATTACATGGCAACAAAATAGTAGGAAATTCAGCCAATAACAAATCATTAGTTCCCTAGCCAATAGGGAAGGGGGAAACTTTCTCGCTGTGGTCAAACATGTGACGTCACGCGTCTAATCTTTGCTGGGGTGATCATTACTGGCACGGCCTGCTAAAGTTAC
The DNA here is from genome assembly GCA_946406115.1 of Apoda limacodes. Classification (NCBI taxonomy): domain Eukaryota; kingdom Metazoa; phylum Arthropoda; class Insecta; order Lepidoptera; family Limacodidae; genus Apoda; species Apoda limacodes. The sequence continues at coordinate 17,254,034 of OX291546.1, forward strand.
ACCCCGCAATGTTTACATCAGCGTCTAAAGTTTGCTGGGGTGGTAATTACAGAGCGTACAGTTTGCGTCGAATGTTTCTCGGTGTGTACATTCTTGGGGTGAACTTTGTATGGACTCTAAAAAGTCTGTGTTTTGTGTATGTCTATTTTTGTTTACAATTAATTACATACAAATGTAGGACATAAATTTATATAATTTGTGATACAAATTGAATAACGTTTTGTTTGTTTGTTACAAGTTTGTTACTTTTTTTTTTAGAGATTGTAGATGTAAATACCCTCTTCTTCTTTAATTGTGTATAGACTTGTCCAAATGGATTTAAATGACGATGTAGATATAAGTGATGATGAAGAAGAAATTACTGCTGATGTAGTGCTAAAGACTCTTCAAAGTGCTTGGCAGAATGAGCGACTAGCTCCAGAAATTCTTCCGCATCGTAATGATATGGTTGAATGTATGTTGGGTCAAATACAACACATGGAACGGAATATAAATAAACTTCCAAAAACAGACCTTAGAGCTTCAATTCATAAAATGGAACTCAGCCGTATAAAATTTATTATATGTAATTACCTAAAAACAAGACTTAATAAAATAGAAAAATTCTGCATTCCTATTATAAATGAAGAAAAACAACGAATAGATTCTGGCACTAACTACTTAACACCATCAGAATATAAGTATGCTCAAGAATATTTATTAAATATGGAAACTCATTTTAAAACTGTTATCCTCAACAAAGTTCCGAGTAATATGCAGACTTTTGATATGAATAAAATGGCAGTATATCCTAATCTTCAAAGTCATGTGTTTTTGAAAGCAAATGACACAATTACAGGGATTGTTCTAGAGGATATGTCTGCTGAACAAGATGAAGAAATAGATTTAGATGGTAAAACAAAAATTTTGTAAAACTATTATTAATCAATTTGAGTTTATTCAAGGCATTTTCATAGCTTGGTAGGCAAATTGGACCCATAAAAATTGTTAGGTTGGTCTAAGAATTGTTTAGCAGGAGTTTTGTGTCCAAGTGAGTTGTAGTTGTTACAGATTTAGTTAACAATGGTACCCTTTAGTTAAAAGTGAACACTCCGTTTTTTAAAAATCAAATAATCACCATCCTTACGTCATATGATAATTTCATACAACAATGCTTAGGATTTGACACTGAAAATAAATTTAAGCACAAAAGAAAGTTAGTTGGTGAGGGGTGTAGCAGTCATGCGTTAGGTTATCTTTGTAAGCAGTGCGAATACCAGAAAGGTATCGCACCCGTGTCCCCAGATCAGTAGACCAGGGTTTTGTCATATGCCTATTGATTTTCAGGTTTTACCATGTGGTTTTTTTACCAGCCTTTCTAACATTGTTGGCTAATACCTACCATTACTTTACCTATATTTAGGATTGGCTAAAATGCAGACTCCGACAAACAGAAGATTATGATTCTCAGAAGTGCAGCCAGAAGGGTTCTCAGAATAGCCTGACTTTTGCAATATTATGTTATTGTTGTCCGTTTGTTTTTTGCTATAAGGAAGGAAGGAAATTTTAAGTAAACTAACCTTTAGTTGCTATAGCAACCTTTTTTTATAAAATAAAGGACTTGCTCATGATTTTGTCAATTGCTGTTAGCAACTCCTTATAATGAAAGAACATAGGTATAGGGTTTTGCATAACTTACTTTTATACCAATTAAAGAAATCATATGGCATTCAACTCAAATAAATTTTGATATATATCATTTCATTTTAAGAATCTACTATAACTCCTAAAACAATGCATATTGTCGGACTTGGTCAAATGAAATGTAAAATATGGCAAATGCAAATCAAGTTGCATTGATTGAATTTGTATTTTTGGTATATTTAAAAATGACTATTTTGTCATTTTTAAATATACCAAACTTTATTAATTTCAGCAATAAAAAATGAATTTATTTAACCACCCCAAAATAAATTTTGAAATTGAGTCCAGATATTTTGGTTTTACGATCTAGGTAAGCAAAAATTTGGGTCATAGTCTATCATGTAGGCCCAGTGTGGGTTGTTGAGTTTACAAAGGTATTTCAAATTTTTTAGAAATAGACTACTACACTACACTACACACTACACGAGAGAAAACTATACTAGAGAATACTATTAATTGCACCTATGATTAAAATTCATAGTTAATTTTAATTTGTTTGTTATAAAACAGAGTAAAGGTTTATAAAGAACAAAGCAATAGGTGTTATTATATTTTATACATTTAAAAAGGTGCCTATAATCAGAAACAGCTAGGAGAAAACAAACAAAAGTTGAATGGCTGAATGAGCTTTTGATATTATGTTATTAAAAAATTATTACAATGGCCAACAGTGGACGCCTGCAGTCTGAGTGGAGTGTGTGAAAGCTACATGAAAAACCTATGTCTAGTTCATCTGGAGCAAACATACAGACTGACAGTTGTTAAAATAAAAAAATATAAATTTATTGGAGAATTTAAATATATATTTATGTATTTTTGTTTCAGAGGGATCACAGCACATCTTGCAATATAAACCTATAGCAGACCTTGTTAAGACTGGAAAAGTACAGCTTATTTAAAATAAAGTATTGTATATATGTATACCTTCATGGTTTTATTCCCCAGAAGAGGTAACCAGTAGTTGGATACACACCCACCCACATCATAATGTGGGTCAGTCTTCTTTCAACAACTATTTTAGTCCTGCATGTCAGTTGGTGTATCTGGAGAAAGTGGCTTTATAAAAAGATAAAAGTCTTAAATTACAATTTTACAGTGATAATAAGTGGTATAATTACACTTGAGTTAAATTTTTCATCTCTCATTTGCATAACATAAAACAATTATCCTAAACTATCCTGTAGGACTGTAGGAGTAGTTAAGTAGGGATCCCCTTTGGTAAAACATATTTTTTTCCATTCGTAAATACATTAAAATTGTACATTTCTATGTACTGCTATGCAGATGACAGTACTGGAGACACTACGTCGTGCAAACATCCCTCGTTCCGTTGTGAAGGAAAAGCGTGAAGAACTTGTTTCAAATCGAAACCACTCGTCCAAGGTCTGGAGTCTGGTCACATATGCAGTACTGCAGCCATCTCTGGGCGGGTGCACCCGGATACCAGCTTGGCCCGTTTGACTTGGTTATACAACGGGATCTGATAATCGTCGACGATCCCAAACTCGCAAATCTTATCGAACCGAACGTCTACGGAAAGACTTTGCTTCCCTGTGTATGTTTTACCGCTACCGCTTTTATAATGGGATGTGTTCTAAGGAATTGTTAAAAATGATGCCCACGCCTACTTTCTACCATCCCACCGCTCGCTATCGGCAGCGAATTCATTCTCACAAAGAGAAATTTCCTCCCACTAATGCTTAGGTTGTGGAATGAGCTTCCTGCCAAGGTTTTCTCTTAGGACTACAGTATTGGGTTCTTCAAGAAAGAAATTATTAGATTTTTGAAGGGTCGGCAACGCGCGAGTGATTCCCGAGTTGTTGCAAGCGTCCATAGGCTGCGGTAATCGCTTACCATCGGGCCGACCGCAAGCTTGTTTGCCACCTTAGTGGTATAAGAAAAAAATCTTTAAAACATAAGAGGTTGTAACTGTGAAATAAATCAAACACTTTATTTGATAAAGTACCAAATATATTTTACATAGGCACATTTTTTGTATAATTTATATAACATACTATGATCACATTGATGCCACACTTTGTTACATCTAAGACCACATCCTTGAGGTAACTTTTAAAATATGGATATATTTTATATCCCAATCATTCATGCAAAATATAATACAATCACTCAGGCTTTGGCACTACACTGTAAAAATTAGGTATAAGTACATAAAAACTTTTGTATATTTAACATTAGTCAATGGAAATATTACATAAAATGTCAAATTAATATTAAAAATACACACACCCAGATATAACGGCTTGGTAAACCAAAGGTAATATTCTTTCTTTAACAATTATTTTGTTGTTGTTGATTTATGACAGAGGTGAATTAGCATTTTTCACTTCCCAGTCCCAGGGACCTGCAAATCACTATTTAACGTGAATATTTGTCATAAACTTTATTTTAATGTGCAATAATATTTATGAAATTCTTAAAATTAAACTACCTAAATAACAATAGCGTTTAGTATAAGAGCGGGCAGCGCAGTTGCTTGTGGCCTTTGTTACGTATTTATTGGGTTATCCTTATAGAGAATCCCTAAAATTATTAATTATATTGATATAAAAATAAAAGTTTCGTATGCATCCATTTATTAATGAAATTAATTTTAACCGGTTCAACGTCTTCAATTCATGAGCGGCAAAGGCCTGCGTAAGCTTATGTGTGAGACCCATACGGCCCAGAAACTGGTCAAACATTTAAGGTAAATTTTCAAGTTAAACGATTAAAATTAACTTAATAATGTAAAGTAAGTAAGTAATATAGTACTCGTGCTTCTGATATTGATCTTATATTTTTGATAGATAACTTATTTATTTTAGATCTACTAGTTAGTAATAATATATAAAAAATAAAGGTAGGTACGTATATTGGTAGCTGTTTCATAAACAAAGTAACATAACAGGAATGAGCATTGGTTGGTAAAGCTTATTAAATTTACATCTCTGAAATGTTGCGAAATCGAACATAGTTTTGCAAAGACTTCAGTTAAGAACAATTTTGGAACTAAGTACTTATCTACATTAAATGTCTCTTGGTTCCACTGATGGGTTTCACTAGTGGGTCCAATAGGATTTGAAAGTACTCGTTGTTCCACCGATGGAACTATAAGGATTTGTGAATACTGTTGGTTCCACTATTGTTATAAAGATACGTGCCGTACTTTGAATATATGCAGCTCATGGTTTTCTTTAAAAAATAATGGATGTCATTATCATATATATAGGTATTTAGTAAATAGGACTAAAAAAGTAAATTTTAATTTAATAGTGAATATTTGCGAGAATAGAGAACTGGGTTTTCCACGGGTAACAAACGAAAGATTTACGTTTTTTGGAGAGAAAAGACGGAACAGTTTTAATTTATAATGGTTATCAATTTTCTAGACACGGGGTTTATAAAAATGCGCGATATAGATGGATCTGCAGCCATAAAAAAAGTAGCAAATGTACTGGGTCAATAACATTATACGTAAGTACTTTGGACTTTTTTGTTTTTTTTTTAATTTTTTGGTTTTTTTTCCATTTTTTTTAATTTTTCCTTTTTTCTTTTCGGAAAACACCTATCGAACCTTAAAGGGCCATATATCCGTAACCATTGTAGGCTTTCAGAAGTTACAGATCTCAAAAAGACCTCATTTCGGATGACAGCTGTCAAACGATAAAGGACCATATCTCCGTAACTATTAATCGCTGGCTAGTAGTTCCTCTACAGAAGTGATAGATCTCATGAAGACCTTCATTTCGGATGACAGCTGTCAAACGATAAAGGGCCATATCTCCGTAACTATTTATCGTAGGCTAATAGTTCCTCTACAGAAGAGATAGATCTAATGAAGACCTTCATTGCGGATGACATAAAATGAAATTTACAAAGAAAAAGCCCGTGGGAGTAATAACACTGTTTACGAGCAAGTGTGATTAAAAACTATCAATTTTCTTTTTACAGTCCTACTGGTAGAACCAAGGACAAAAATTATTGCCCTTAGCTACTACCAGTCGAAATACGCAGCAGGCAAAGAATGACAAATGGAGCTCATTAACTTAAATTTTCATTTTAGTAAGTAAACCCGACAAAACACTTGTATTTTGTTCAATGGAACTAGTGTGACAGATATTTATCGATGCAGTAAGTAACAACTCTATGGTGGTGTCATGGGGACTAAAAAAATCCCTTGACACCTCTAGTGGTGCGAGCCAGTGGTGTCACGGGCCCTAAACGTTCTTTTTATAGTTCCGGCATTTTTATACACGGGGCTTACTCCTATTTATTTACTATTTACATATATGACGATGACATCCATTAATTTTTAAAGAAAACCATGAGCTGCATATATTCAAAGTACGGCACGTATCTTTATAACAATAGTGGAACCTACAGTATTCAAAAATCCTTATAGTTCCACTGGTGGAACCACGAGTACTTACAAATCCTACTGGACCCACTAGTGGCACTGCTCAGTGGAACCAACAGACCGTAAGGATTTTTTCGTGGTTATAAATTATACTAGGTATTTAAGTTATCTAAGTACGTGGTTTCGGAGGTTAAACTAATTATTTGTACAATTAAGGAAAAAAAATACGATCTTTGAGAAATCGGAGTATAAAATCGCTATAACTAGCATCTTTGTTTTCACTGTGAGTAATATTAAAATTAAAATAGGTTCTGTTACACATCTAATAAGGGTAAGCAAAACCACAGTGTAATAATTTATAACACTACATGGTAGAACATTGAACAGTACTTAACCACATTAAAAACTAGCTATTTTATATAGTTAAATTGATTTTGAACATTATTGGACGAGTATTTGACAGTTATTTTTTATACTGACAGAAGTGTTTTCCCCCTACAGGAGTGAAAACAATTCAACTTGACAGTTAAAGATAAGCCTTGGCTAGGCGTACCAAGATTAATTTTTAACTGTAACGTTGCGTTTTAGAGCAAACCCTGATAAACAGTATATCTAAGCACTCCGTGTCGTGTTTCGCCGAAACATTACACAAACATTAGCAAGAGACCTTTCAAATCTCAATGGTAGCTTAGGAGATTAGCGCTGTCAAACATACAAATTCACCAGCTTTGTATAATAGCGTACAGTGGAGAAGATTAAGAATTACCAATGTTTTATGAAACTACGTAGATATAAAAAAAAATTGGTAAGTACTTACAATACTTTCTAAGCGCTTTGTTTAAGTATCTACTTATTAACTTACTAAAATTTTTGCATTGCAACAAAGAAGAAATCCTCTCAGCCGAAGAAACAGTTTTCTCATTTATTTATTTTTGTAGTAAGTACATGACTGTAAGTAAATAGTTCAAAGCTTTACGTATTAACAAAGAACAAAACAAATTTTGCTACCTATAACAAAATGGTTATTCGATGGAGGTAATTATTTTAGGTTTAGCTGGTAAGTGCTGCCATCTGGAGAGACTATAGGTAGCACATTGGTAAGCTTGGTTTCACCCGTGGCCGCGCTTGGGTCATCATCGACTAAGCCGATGTGCTGCGCGTAGGCTTGCGCGGCCAGCTCTCTTAGGCTCTGTTCGGAGCCAGGACCTAGTTGCTGCACCATTCGCGTAAAGTATCCTTTTGGTTTCCGAAGCAATTCGTGTGGGTGACCAATCTCCATTATTTGACCAGCTTCCATCACCTGATGGTAAACAAACAAGTTTGTGTTTGTGTTATTTATTGTCTCATATTTAATCATTTATTAGAACAATCAATAAACTTATTTTTATTGATTGTATTTCGTATTCGACTGGAATACGAAAATTAAAATTAATAGCCTAAGCCTCTTTCTTCAAGGAGCCCGTGCAGTTCACCTACAGTTGTAGCAAATTGATCCATATTTATACCTGACTTAAAAAAAAATAGTTGAGTGGCCAATAACATCCGCCAACCCGCATTAGGCCAGCGTTGTGGATTATGGCCTAAAATTCTTTCTGAAAGGAAAGTCCTGTGCCCCTGCAGCGGCTAACGGCGAATTGAACCATATTTGTACCTATAGTTAACTTATGAACTACTGACCTTCGTTACTGAAAACTGTAGATAGACAGACAGCCTATTCACGGAAATTAATTCGAGATACCTTTTGAATACATTGTATCTGTGTATTTTTTTTAATATTTTACTTTTTTTTTGTTAATGTATGTATGTATGTAATTATATATGTTCATATTTACATATGTATATGTTGTAATATATGTTTTATTTTATGTATATGTATGTGTCTATACGTAATCATTATGATGCACCCACTTTGCTTCTCTGTATTACCTAAAGGTTGGCTGGAAGATAATGCCTGAGGCATTAAGCTCGCTTTTTGTACAAAACAGTACAATTAAGCATCAATAAAAATAAAAATACAGCTCAATATAAATGTTCGTGAGAAGTCGACGGTCGTAGCTTCTGAATACGCAGCCGAAGATGTAATAAGTACTTACTACAACACGGTCGGAGTCAGCGACTGTGTGAAGCCGATGTGCGACAGTTAGCACCGTGCACTCGGTGAAGTGTTTGCGGATTGACTTCTGGATCAATGCGTCCGTGCTGAAAACACAAACAGATATATAAATAGGTACATTCATATAAATTAAATTAAAAATTCATCTACCTACTATCATTACAATGAACATATATGAATACTTATACTATAAACGCGAAAGTAACTCTGTATATCTGTCTGTCTGTTACTTCTACACTCTTAAACCGCAGAACTTATTTAGATGAATATTGATGACGAGATAGTTTGAGTCCCGGGGAAGGACATAGGATAGTTTTTATCCCGAAAAAATCAAAATACAACCGAACTGAGAACCTCCTCCTTTATTAAAGTCGGTTAAAAATACTATCTATATAATCTATATCTAAACCTACATACACAAAGTCCGAGAACAATCCCTTTTCTTGTCTACCTATTTCTACTTTTCCCTTTTAGACCTTTTTTTTAAGGACTATCTGAAAATACAAGGATTTTTGTGGAAATAATCGTTCGACACTCGTAATTTATCCGACACGTTCGACTAACACCCACGCGATTGGGCCGCCGGTACCAGCGCTATGACCATCATTTTTCTTTTCGTCATTACGTAGAATTAGACCCCTGAAGAACTGCCGTACTGGTACACATGACCCAGTATTTTGCTTGCTATAAAACTGTTACTGTTATTGTAAATTTCTTATAAATTGAAAAATCTTTTTATTAGCATATTTGTTTTGACGTCATTGTATATAAACAGTTTATAATGTCTGTTCTAAAGCCGAAGTTGATGTCATCTTTGGCATTTTCTTCTTACAAACAAAATTACTCTAATCGTGTTTCGGGCTTTGTCAGTTCTTAGATACTATACTTTATTTTAATTCTTTTAATTTGCAGGCGTTTCTATTCTATGTGTGTGTCTAAAAAGGATGTTCGAAAACACGCAAAACCAGGATAACCTCGCCTTAAAAAACAATTTTTAGTTTACTTTAATTTATGACAGACGTGTTTTAAATTAAAAAAATCGACATAAATACAATACAACCGCTACCAGCCTTTGTAATTATTTTTTAAAAATATTTCATCTATTATTAGGTTTAGGATAACTGGATGGAATTGAACACAGCTCTACCCTAAGGGAAGTCGCCTGTTTACAGTGCGAGCAAAGTCGCAGGCAAAGGAGTTCGACAGTTGACTATGGAAGTATTGTTACTTAGGGTCGACGTTGGCGGTTGCCTCGTCCAGCACCAACAGCTTGTTGCGCGCGAGGGCGGCGCGCGCCAAGCACAGTAACTGTCGCTGGCCCGCACTGAAGTTAGTACCGCCTGCCGCCACCTCCGACGTTAGAGACGTCACTGCCTGCTTAAGCTCCACCTGACAAATAAATAATTACAATCAAAATGTGTTTATGAGGATCTCGTGGCCCAGTCGATTTGTCTATCGGATACAAAATACATAGTGAAGCAACGTCGGGCTTGGTCAGTCATTGGATGGGTGAGCGCTAGTGTCTCTTAGCTTACTGTGCTTTTTGTCAGTCTTGGCTCATGTCTTAAACTGTCATTTGGCAGCAGTTGTTAAGCCAAGACAGTGGCTTAGTGACAAAATCTGTCAAGTGGCCACTGGCTCGACAACTTCGGTTAAATTACACTAGACCAGCATGGTAGTCCTTAGCCTCTTTCTTTAAAGAGAAGCTTGTGTCGCTGAATTCGGGATCTCCTCCTCCTTTCTCGCCCACGAACGCTTAATTAGGTTGTGGACTGAACTCCCTGGTGCCAAGGTTTTTTCTGGGGACTACAATATGGGGTTCTTCAAGAGAGAAGTAATTAGATTTTTAAGGGTCGTCGTCAACTCGCGAGTGCTGCCTCAGGTGTTGCAAGCGTCCATAGGCAGCGGTACTGCTTACAATCGAGCGGGCCATTAGCTTGTTTGCCACCTTAGTGGTATAAAAAAATATTACTTTAATTACCATTTCGTTTCTTTACCTACATAGTTTAAAGGCCAGCGCCACTGGGATCTTGTCTGATATAGCTTGGTGTCCATTAATCAATATACCTGCTCTAAAGCTTTCCATATTTCAGCATCTGTGTATTTGTCGAAGGGGTCCATGTTGTATCGCAGACTGGCTGAAAACAGCACGGGTTCTTGTGGAATGATTGCTATCTTCGATCTCAGCTCCTGTATAGACCACATAAGTATCTGTAAAACTTTGTGATTCGTAAACGATCATTATAATACGAACTTTAGGTACTTTCCCAAATCTTTGTATCTATGTTAGGTATATGCACGGCTTTTTTTATGAGGGCACGTGGGAGCACACAGTGCCCCCATAAGAGATTTCAAAAATGACCAAAAATTACCATAAAAACTGGAAAAAATGAAAGAATTCGAGAATTAGCGTGCCCCCAAAAAGAAGTGACAAAAAAACTTTTCCAAATCTATATACCTATGTTAAGTATATGAAAGGCTTTTTTGTGAGGGCACGTGGAAGCACACAATGCCCCCATAGGAAATCTCGAAAAATTGCCATAAAAACTGAAAAAAATGAAAGAATTCGACAATTAGCGTGCCCCCAAAAAGGAGTGACAAAAAAGGCCTATATATGTATCAAGATTGTTACTTTAAAATAATTATTTTTAAAAGATCATACAAGACCGCCTTATTGTATTTACTCTTTTATATTTTAATATGTTTATGCTTAACTTAGGTACTGTGCTATAAAGAATATATGTATCAATACCTATTATAATTATTATTATTATCCACTCGAATATAGGTACCTACCTTGAGTGCGATGGATCCAGTTTCCACGTCGTCGATGTAGATTTTTCCATCAATGGGTGCGAGGCGGAACAGGGCTGATATGAGTGAAGATTTCCCGGCACCCGTGCGACCCACTACACCTACCTGCCGTCAGAAAATAATGTCAGTCAAGAATTTTTGGTATTTCTACAATTGCAATAGAAAGGTCTAACAATTTCAGATTGTGAGGCGTTGTAAGGCTAGCCACACACTGCCTTATTTTTAATTTGCCAATAAAGAATCGGTTTGTTACAAGTACACGGTAAAAAAAAGAGTTTCCAAGTTCTATACCACCAAAATAATTTGCATTCAGTAAAGAAATCCAACTATTTTGGACATATTTTGTTCACAGAAGGCAATATTATTTCCCAGAAAAAATTTCATTTTATCAATCGAAATTGATAAACTTCTTTTCGTATGAACAAATTTTTTTCTAACCAAATAAATGTACGTTTTAGATCAACCCTATTAACCTTTAGATTTAGATTACCCTAAGACAGTTTATGTTCTTGTATATAATAAATACATTTTTATATGCAAAATTTATTTTTCTTTATTTGAAACAAAATTAATATATATAATAATTTTGCTTTGATATAATTTTTTTTCCGCAAAATCATGGTTTTCTTAAATCTGCGACGTCAGTTATTAAAAACTATATCTTTCGTTTAAAATAATTGTATCTTAAATCAAAGCCAGTGAAATGTTCAGTTAAGAAAATATTGTTTTGAATTAGAGAAAATAACAATTTTAACAGAATTTGTTACATTCTTGACTCAAAAACTGATATTTTAACCCGAAACTCTTGTTTTAGTCGAAACAAATAAAATACCTGCTTTAAAATATTAAACATTTTCGTTGAAATTAATCAGCTAGTATCGCTTTAAACGAATTTTCTTTTCGTTTAAATAAATACTTGAATTTTTAAAATTGAATGAACCTTATCACTGTTCTTCATAGGTTTTCGTGTTGGGTTTTAATTTTAACTAATTGTTTATTGTAGGGTTTTGTGCGTCAAATGAGTATCAGTTTATGTAAGAAACGTATAGTTTATTATTATCTAAGAATTTAAAAGCTCGCGGCCCAGTCGCATGCCTCTAATTGAAACGATAAGCGAAGTTAAGCAACGTCCAGCGTGGTCAGTACTTGGATGGGTGACCGCTAGCGGGACACTTTTCTTTCTTCCATGTTTAAGAAGGCTCGTTAAATAGTCGTAACAATAATTAAACATTACACTGTATAATCTCAGCTACAGGCGAGAATAGCTACTAAGCTCGACAAACGTCCGCCAAGTCACAGAAAGGCAGTGCGGAGTAGACTGACTCTATATGGCCCAAGCCTCCAGAAAAGAGGCCTGTGCCTCTGCTGAAGATAACTATGTTATTTTTTTTGTTTTAAACTAAAATATAATGTTATTAATTTAAGAGCTGCCGTAGTCTAGTTAAGAGACCTATTCTCTTGTGTTAACTACAAATTTCTTCCGTGCAATAACACACGAAGATCTACGTCCAAGAAAACTAAGTGTTTCGGATAAAGAAGCATATTTTTCTTCAATGAATTAAATATTGTCTCAAACTGATAGATTTTTATTTACTGGTTCAAAGAAATTTTATCTTGTATTAACTTAATATTATTTTAAATATTTAAGAGAAATAATACCTATCTTGAATGAAGCAAATATTCGTTGGTGCATATATGAAACGATATTCTCTTGGCTTCTTTCTTTTTTACCGTGTTTTCTTTTTTTTTTACTGTAGTTTGCGAGACTACGCACACCGCCCAATTATATATATCTGCATTTGGTGATTAGTTCATATTAACACAACATAACACAAAACTAATGGCCGATTAAAAAATCGGGCACTGTGCGACCAGGCTAAGACAGCTAACTCTGAACACATGGAGTCGTTAGAGTAAATATCTATCTAGCCAGAGCGGGATTTTTAATTAAAGTCTGCTCCACCGTCTGCTCTTAAATTCCGACCCCGTTCCTCATCCCCCTAGATGGGTAAGAGTGGAATTTTATTTCGTTTATCGTTACTCGTAGGGATACCTAAATAAAAATCGCTCACTGCAGTGGATGGTACTACACGGCCGCGGCTGAGACATTTATTTAGTTATTGTTAGGTATAGGTAGGCCATGGTATCCAGCGGTAGGTACACCATTTTCCAGATTAATTACTTTAAAGTGATCACAATAAACGTAAACTCACTTTCCAACCGCTTTCAATAGTGATATTCAAGTTCTTCAGCACGGGTTCTACTTCGGCATCGTATCGTAGGTAGAGATCTTTGAAGACAACTCGTGCTCTCTGCGGCCAGCCGGTAGGTGGCGAGGGACCTTCGGCAGGCTCTTGCGGCAGATTGGTGAACTGGACAACGCGCTCGACGCTAGTCATTTGAGACACCACCTCCGTAGCTTGGTTTATGCCAAAGCTCACCATGTTCACCAGGATAAGCCCCTGACTTATCGCCAGACCCACGTTACCAGATTGTGAGGTTCCTGGTCACACATAAAATTACAATTATAATTTACATAGGTCGATACAAAATATATAAAAATAGTTATTTGTTACACAAGTGAGTAAAAGCGTTTATTAGTAGAAGTGCCGACTTTAAATCCTGAGCTAGCGAATATAGACTAATATAAACTACTGAGCATAGCGAGGGATATAAAGGCACGAGACCGAAAAATTTGCTCACGCGACAAATACAATGACCGGTCAGAAACAAATTTCGGAACAAATACTTAACCTTGTTCATTTTAATTAAGAATATAACTAAGGTACTTACATAGCATTTTTTCGTTTGTAAGTGAGTTTTTATAAATTATTAGTATTATTAAAAGTTTATACAGCTAACTTAAAAAATATCATACGTTGTTTTGATAGCAATGGCAGAGAATGAAGTAGGTGCAATCCCATCAAAAACATAAATGTGAAATGAGAGCCAAGTTCAATATTATGATATATGCCTTGGATGTTGACTTCAACGACAAAAGAAGTGAGATCTAAATGGGTGCCAAGTTCAATGGTCAGTGCTGAAATTTATTTATAACAACATAAAATAACATTTCTTCTTTTAACTTAGGATAATATATTGTAGCCTAAGGTCTGACTTGGCTAGTTCTCATATACGAATTATGGATGGAGGCATTGGAATAATTCGGTGTAAGGTAAGTGTGTTAACCACCCGTAATTCTGTTGTACGACTCATTGTACAAAATACGTAATAAATAGATAATTATTTAAGACGATTACGGAACAAATTACCTGTTATCTATTGAATTCTCAAGAAAAACAATTTGTTACCAATAAGTTCTCATTCTCAAACTCATTCAGAGTTAAGTATATATACCTACTTATAACTTTATAATCGATATCGATATAATAATCGACCGCGGTAACCCTATTTTGGGTTATAAATTCGTATATTATCATTACTCATGTTTGCCAATATTAGTAGCCTCAAATAGGTTTATTGTGAACTCAAAAAATAGATTCTTCCTTTCTGTCCGCATTGTTTAATCTAAATTCTTCTTTCGCTGTGCATGCTTTGTAGGTTTTACAAAGTAAACACGCTCCTGACGTCGTTGAAGATTCGCGCGACGCACTTCGTAAAAGTGATTTAATATAAATTTTTGTAGGTTTTCTGCCAAATATTTTTTTTATTCTATTTAAAGGGAATGTGTTTTAGTAAATTTTTATTTAAATAATTTAATAATTTGTCTTTTTAATTCTTAAAAATCTTGAAGGTCATTAAGGTTACGCGCGACCGCTGCCGTTACAAACGATAAAAAAAAAGTTAAGTGAAAAATTAGCAGTTTTTGATTTATTCCTTTGTATTCACCTAATTACCTATATGCATGCAAATGCAAATGCAAATTTGAACTTCCTAGGTCATCTGGAACTGGGTTAGAGTTTTGATCTATAGGTCAGTCAGTGATAAAAATGACGATTTTTGAACGTTAATATCTAAATAACCGTTTGAGATGTGCTTATGAAATTTGGAGCACATATGTATCTCGCAAGTCTCAATATATGAGCCAAATTTGACACGTTTATGTGTTTTTGAGTTATGAGGGGGTAAAAAGTGGCTCCAAATGGTTCTTGTAATATTACACACGATGCTGCTCGCCAGTTCTGTTACTTGAACTTGGCTTGACACGCTACCGCGTGTCTAGATTCCGAACTCAACCTCAATTTTTTTTAAAAACAAAGTAAAATGGCGGCAATCTAGTTTTTTTGAACATAAGATTGTTTATTTAATTAATAATTCTGTTTTGTTTAAAAAATGAGGTATACCAGCTACGAAGATATTTCTCTGACACCAGAAGAATTAAGACAACAAGTCTCTAATGCCGAACTTAACTTTTACCCGAAAAGTCACGTGAAAATATTATTCTCGCTGGTAGAGGTGAAAAGTTGTATGTTGCACGCGTAAGCAAAAGTTTTCGGTCTCGTGCCTTTAAATCCCTCGCTATGCTCAGTAGTTAGTTATAGCCTACTTCGCTAGCTCAGGATTTAAAGTCGGCACTTCTACCAAAAAACGCTTTTAGAACCAAATTTAGGAAACACATTTTGCTTAAGGTTATTTACCTTTAAAGACTGTAATTATTAAAGTGAAGCTCATCTACGGTAAGGGTAACAGGTTTTGCAACATTTTGTCTTGCAATAAAGATGGAACATTTCTCGGAGAAAAGAAATTCTTTAACGTGTTTTCTGTAGTTAGTTTATTTTTAGACCTTATAAGAATATAAATTCCCTTATATCATAATTTGCTATTCTTCCTCCCCCTTTTGCCTGATAATATAGGTAAGCCCAAGAAAATTTATAAATGTAGAAATTAACATAGGTTCAAATTGGTTCAAATAGAGGCTAGGGGAGATAATAGGTGCCTTTACAGGGACGCTATCTATTTATTTTGAAATCAAGCCTATCTATTATGTACTAATATAAATACATATGTAAGTACTAAGTATATTATGGGATATAAATAAACGAAATTTGAATTTGAAATCTACAGGAAACGCAGGTGATGGTCGAAGTCGTATTAATCTAAATTTATTTTATAAAGCTGAAGAGTTTGTTTGTTTGAACGCGCTAATATCAGGAACTACTGGTCCGATTTAAAAAAATCTTTCAGTGTTATATAGCTTATATATTGAAAAAGGCTATAGGCTATATACGTCACGCTAAGACCAATAGGAGCGGAGCACCAATAAAGAATGTTTCAAAATCGGAGGGGTTTTTTCCTTCTGAGAGCTTTCGCTGCGTGCGCTACGAAAACGGTTAAAGTTTCGCAAAAATCATGTATTACAGAATTGTTCCCCTTTAAAATTTCTAAAAAAAAGTCCGTGACAGCATATGTCTATCTTTTAAGCTGGGCTCATTATATCCTTTTTTATGCTAACCAAATTTGTTCTAAAATAATGCACTATTTGCGAAGGTGTTTTTATAAACAAGATAATAAATCTTATCCAAATAAATACGTTATTCATTACAAGTATTTAATTTAAAACACATTGCCCTTTACAATATTCGATTTCAATGAATATCTTAGGGGATATCGCAGTTTTAAAATGACATCGCAGCAAAATAATGATCTAGTACTGCGCACGCATTTATGAAGTACAAGGCAGTCATGTGGGGCAAGGGCGGTACGTATTATTTAAAAATATTTTCACCTTCTACGTAAACAAAGTCGCGGGTTAAAGTAAGTGTTAGCCCAAAGGAACTATTACTGACTGATTGAACTATCAACGCACAACTCCAAACACTAGACGGATCGAGCTGAAATTTAGCACACATATTAGCTATTATGATGTAGGCATGCGCTAAGAAAGGATTTTCCAAAAATCACCCCCTAAACTGGGATTCAAAGTTTGTATAGAGCACCAAGATCGCGTGGTTAATCCATCAGTAAATTTATTTTTAGTAAGAAAGAGAGACAGAGGGAGAGTGAGAGAGAGAGAGAGAGCGAGAGAATTTCTCTCAACGAATCGAAAAGAACGTCAAGTGTGAGTAGGTTTTTTTCTATAATTCAGGTGTTGCCGTAAGAATCCTACGCCGATAACCAAATTTAGGGCGGGCGAGCCGCTGGTAAAAAAAAAAAGTTTTAACATATAAGTTTGAACTGCTGTCACTCACCGTTGTCTAGGAGCAGGAAAGTGTAAGCGACCACAATAACGTATAATGCGTTTATTAAACTCAGCCAAATTGAGAAAGAAGCATTGGTGGCCAAGGTTAAGTACCTGAAAAAAATAAAGTTAAATTATTATTTTAACGCGATATTATTATAAGGACGCGGGCGCCGGTGTTGTACCGCGTACCCCGCCACCCGTCCGTAAGATGCTGCCACCTTAGCGCTTTCGGAGTTAGATCTTTTTTGAGACACATAACGCCGAAATTTTAATATTAACGCCTAGCGGAAAACATAGCGCATTTTTATGGCAGACCAAACTTAGTTGTAATCACGTCGCAATCTTGCCAAAAAGTAGGAATAACGCAGCAACACCGTAATTAGTTTAGCTTCCGTTCCATTTGTTTAGGGTATTCCCCAACTAAAATTAATTATTTCTGGTTTTTGGTTTACGATGTGCAACCTGGACCTACAGGAATTCAGTCAACTCAACCTGATCCGTCTGACATCGAAAGCGATTACACATACTTATTAATATTAAGATTATTTTAGAATTAAAATTGTGCCCATTTTGTATTGAAATAAATAAAAACTTACTACTATGCATTTTTTGTTCATGCAAAGCTAGCGGAATTTAGCGCTATTTTTTGTTAAAGCAAATAAGCGGAATCAGCGCTTTTTTCAAGCGCTTTTAGCTCTGATTGGCCTCAGAGCCAGTCAGCCTGCGAGCGGTGGTAGGCATGCAAGTATCGCGAGTTGCCGCGTCATACACATAGCCCGTGTTCGTCGGACGCGACTCATTCCACGCGCGTTAGCCACTCTGGCCCAAAGTTTTTGCGCTCTGATCGTGCGCGTCCGCGCTGTTTCTTTAAGGCTTTACCATAACTGAACCGCTTTATCGAAACGGAGGGTCGTAGATCCCGCTGCTGATATCAGCGCCTCTAGCGGTGACTCTCAGAACTACTTAAAATATGTCAAAGATTAAAAGAATAAAGAGGGAACACTGTTGATTTCGTAAATACTGCCGAATGTTTTTTTTTATAACTCAAAATTGAGTGCCTCAATGTATTCTGGTATCCATGCATTATAAAACATATGGTTTGTACATATAAATAATCTGATTAAAAAACCAAGTACGAGTAGGTCTCAAGTATGGAAGGTTGATTACTCATAGGAACCCATGATTAAGGATTAACACCGCGAGCGACACGTAACGATTAACCCGGGTAGCCACGGCGCTTCACTGCACCTGTCCCGACGTCAGACCGTCACCAACGCGGCTCGCCGTGGATATCACTCGTCTTACGCCACTTTTTTTAATTACTTAAAACTATTTTTATTTTGATTTTAAAATTTAGATAGTTATTTATCAGTTTGGTTTATCGATTTTTAAGTTTCAGCTAAACATTTTTTTTACTTTGCAGACACTTAGGAAACGGTTATTTTTTTAAATGTTTGAACACACTTTAAATGCCCTATTTAAGACCCTTGATGACATTTCACATAATTGTTTAAATACGTGTCTAAAGTATTAAAAAATTACCATTATTTTAATTTTAATACAAAATCATAGTGCATGTTTATATGACACTTTTATATAAAATTTCATCAAAGTCGATCTTTTTTATAATCCATATGATTATAACGCAGTATGGACGAGAGACGGACGGACGGACATGAAAAAACTATAATGTAAACGCGGGAATATTTTTGCCTCTACAGGGACACTAAATGAAAATGACGCTGTAGCTTTATTCTATGCTACCTTAACGGAACTAATAGATAAACACATACCTCACATATACTGTAATAATAATAAAAGGTTTCCCCCATGGTATAAAGAAGCATTAAAAAAAATACTTAAGGAAAAACAAAAATAGTTTCGTAAATATAAAACATACGGTAATTCACATGATTATCTTTCCTTTTTTATTCTACAAAAAAGGGACAAGTCCGTTGAAAACGAATGCTTTCTGACATACATGAAATAAATGAAGGATTCAGAATCCAAAAATCCTAAAGCACTTTGGTCATATATTAAGTCCATAAACAGAAATCAAAGTAAATTTCCTTCTTCCATGACATATAAAACCTATAACCTTGACACCCCACAGGCAATATGTATTAGTTTTTCATCATATTTTTTGTCCAACTTTTTGTCTACAAATCAAAGCTCTACCGCCAACGCTTCTAACCCATCTCAATCTACTTATGCTGTCGAAATTGGTGACATTGAAATAAAAGAAAATGACGTGTTGAAGCTATTGGAGGCGTTAGACGTTAATAAAGGTGCTGGTCCTGACGCTATACCTCCAATATTTATTGTCAAATGTGCAAATAGCTTAGCTACACCGCTTAATATTTTATTTAAGCGATCTCTTCAAGAGGGACAAGTACCAGATATTTGGAAAACTGCTTTTGTTACTCCAGTACACAAAAGTGGGGCCAATCACTACTGTAGAAAACTATAGACCCATTTCAAAGCTATGTAAGTTCAGCCTTGTGCTAGAAAAAAATATTTATCAACAACTTTATTCCTCACTTAGTTCTCCATTTATGTCAGAACAACATGGATTCCTTAAGAAGCGATCAACTGTATCCAATCTCTTGACGTGTGATGAATACATTACAAGGTGGATGGATGATGGAGGCCAAGTTGACGCAGTGTTTACAGACTACAGCAAATGTTTCGATAGGATAGATCATTTGAACCTTCTTCAAAAACTTCAAGCTGCGGGAGTTCATGGAAACCTATATAGATGGTTAACTTTCTATGTTTTTTTTTTTTTTTTTTTTATACCACTAAGGTGGCAAACAAGTTTACGGCCCGCCTGATGGTAAGCGGTCACCGTAGCCTATGGACGCTTGCAACACCAGGGGTATCACTTGCGCGTTGCCGACCTTTCAGAAATCTAATAACTTCTTTCTTGAAGAACTCCATACTGTAGTCCTTGCAGAAAACCTTGGCAGGGAGCTCATTCCACAACTTAAGCGTTCGCGGGAGGAAGTTTCTCTGAAACCGCACTGTACGCGACCATTTAGGTTTTAAAGTGTGAGAATGAATTCTCTGCCGATGGCGAGCGGTGCGATGGTAGAAAGTAGCCGTGGGCATCATTTCGAACAATTCCTCAGAACACAACCCATTGTACAAGCGGTAGAACACACACAGTGAGGCAAAGTCTCTCCTCAGACTTAAGGGCTCGATACCGCAAGTGAGTTTGGAATCGTCGACAATTCTCACAGCCCGTCGTTGAACCGAGTCAAAAGGGCCAAGCTGGTATCCGGGTGCACCTGCCCAGAGATGGCAGCAGTACTCCATATGGGGCCGAACTTGCGACTTGTAAAGTAACAACCTTTGCCCCGACGTGAAGTACTGCTTCGCTCTGTTGAGTACACCAAGTTTTTTGGACGCCAGCTTCACCTTATCTTGTAAATGATCTCGGAACTGAACATCGCTGGAGATGTCGACACCAAGGATCCCAATGCTCTTGGAGATGGAGAGGGGAGTGTTCTGGAATTGTGGGACCACAGTGAATGGAGTTTTCTTAGCGGTGAACGCGCACACTTGTGTCTTTGTAGGGTTGAATCGGACAAAGTCAGAGACCTGGGACAGTGTGGTCTCGATTTGAGAAACAAGTTCTCCGTGGTTTTCCTCCACAACGGAACGAGGGATGTTTGCACGACCCGTGTAAAAAGCGTCTCCAGTACTGTCATCTGCATAGCAATGTATGTTGTTGATGTCCAACATGTCATTGATATGCAGTAGAAACAGCGTAGGAGACAGCACAGAGCCTTGCGGGACACCAGCATTAATGTCCATGCTATCAGAGCAACTACCGTCAACTACGGTTCGTATGCGTCTGCCGGACAAAAAGCTAGTCACCCATTTGCACAAACCCTCGGGCACTCCGTAAGATGGCAACTTCGATAGAAGACCCCGGTGCCAGACCCGATCGAACGCCTTCGCTATGTCCAGGCTACATGCCAATGCCTCCCCCTGACTCTCAATGGTTAGTGCCCATCGGTGTGTGAGATACACTAGAAGGTCACCAGTCGAGCGACCGTGGCGAAAGCCATATTGACGGTCACTGACCAGATCGTGTACTTCTAGGTATCTTAGAAGCTGTGTGTTGATCACACGCTCCATCACCTTAGAGAGGAGAGAGGTAATAGCGATAGGCCTGTAATTCGATGGATCTGATCTATCGCCCTTTTTGGGGACCGGGTGCACATTCACAGTCTTGCATGAAGACGGAAATTGCCTAGTGTGGTAGGAAAGCGCGAAAAGGCGCGTGAGTACAGGACATAACTCAGGAGCACACTGCTTAAGCATCACTACTGGTATACCGTCTGGCCCACTCGACTTATGGCCCGCCTGACCTCCCGCTGCGTTATGGAGATTTCCGGCATGGTCTTACCGCACCACGGTATAGTAGGTGGTACAGCGCCTTCATCGTTCATATTCGATTTCGAGGCAAAGAGACAGCCCAGTAGATCGGCTTTCTCTTTAGCACTATGGGCCAAGTCACTATAGGACTTTTGCAGTGGTGGTAACGACGACTGGCAGAAGTTCCCTTCGGCAGCTTTGGCAAGCGACCAGAAAGCATGACTCCCAGAAGGATAGCTCGCAAGTCGCCCACCTATTTTGCCGATGAATTGGAATTTTGCTCTGGCAAAGTTGCTTTCTTACTGAACCTCGAGGCAGCATTTAATTTGCGTTTTAACTCAGAAATATTCGAATTCTTATTAAAACGAGCCATGGCTCACCATGGTCCAAGCCTCATATGCATTTTGCTTAAGAATTTTAGCTTTTCTGCAAGACCTATTAAACCACGGACGTTTTTTGACGCCGGCAGCTACTCGCGGGTTAGGAATATAGCATTCCATACCAGCAAGGATTGTCTCAGTGACTGCGTCTGCGCAGACGTCAGGATCTTCTGAGTTAAAGCAGATCTGCCTCCACGGGTACGATGCGTAAAATTCTCGCAATCCATCCCAGTCTGCCGACTTATAGTGCCACACACGACGCCAATTAGTTGGCCCAGAAGGATCAGGTTGTGTGCATGACACTTGAGTCCGAACGAGACAGTGGTCCGAGGAGCCAAGAGGCGCATCCACTGAGACGGAGTATCCGTCCGGACGAGTAGTCAGCAGAAGGTCCAGTAAGGAGCTCGTATGTTCCTCTATATCTGGTATTCTCGTTGGAGAAAGTACGCTGTGGGCGTTAAAGTCTCCCAAAATAACTAGTTCTGCTGTGGGATATTGCTCTAGAACTTTGTCAGTCGTCAAACTCAGGTGCGTGAAGAGTCGAGTTACGTCCGTGTCACCGCTATGAGACCTGTATAGGCACGCATAGATACGAGTGTGGCCGCCGTAATCTACGCGCACCCACAATATCGACAGGTCCCTGTCTTCAAGGCTATGAAGGCGGCGACAGCAGATATCCTCCCGGACGAACATACATACACCGGCACGACTCATAAAATTGTGTTCGAGTTTGTAGCCGGGATAGTGAAGGTATGATGTGTCCGCCGGGCAGGATATCTGCGTCTCAGTTAGAAAAAGAATGGTCGGCTGCGCAGTTTCGAGATGGTGGTGGACTGCGTTAAGATTTGCGTGAATACCCCTGATGTTGCAATAATCCACATTATATGTGGATGGAGTAGCCGCTGTGCAAACTCTTTTCTTTTTCTTTCTTATGGCCATAATATATAAAAAAAAGTTACTAAGACTAAGGATGAGGATTCACTGCACAGACAGCATAGAGGACAAAAGGTGCGGTTCTAAGACTGCCAAAGCTCGCCACAGATGATACGGTTGCTGGCACGGCGGGCGGAAGGGCCCCTGATCCCCCTCTGTTGTAGTAGCCGGGTCCACTCCGGTCTCCTTCTCCGGCACGACTACCACTTCAGATACTTTACACAGGCTGGCGAATTAGCCTCCCAGGGCGGAGATTAAGTGATCCCTGGGTTCGGGATCCCGTTCAACCTGCGGGCGGCCAGCGGTCAGCCGTTTCATCAGGTCTCCCTGACCGCCGAACCAGCACGCCGCGTCTACGCCGAGCATGACAGCAACAAGCACCGCCAGTCCTCCGCTGTCCGCGCAGCGAATCCTCACAGAGCTCTGGCAACCTTACTCACCGCCAGGAACACAACACTACTCAATGTTAGTGTTATTATGGCCGCGGTTTTCTGTAAGGTGGAGGTACTTCCCCAGTTCGGGCCGCTCATTCGAGGAAGTACTCGCTATGCCCTGCTTTAGTTGTTGGGGTGGCTTATTCGAGCGAGTACTTGCAGTGCCCTACCTCTCTTATAGGACGCAAGCAGTGGCACTAAATGGCTTCTCCTCTTCCTGGGAGACGGTTCCATTGGGAGTACCGCAAGGCTCCTTATTAGGCCCGCTCCTATTCACAATCTTTATTAACGACATCATTGGCTGTTTTAGAAATTCAAAAGTGCTACTTTATGCAGATGATATGAAATTATTAAGAAAGATTGAGTCCATTGATGATTGTGAACTACTACAACAAGATCTCATTCGTTTCGAGAACTATTGTTATTCAAATAAACTAGATTTGTATGTATTAAAATGCTATCATATATCCTTTACCCGAAAATTAAATAAGATTAAAAATTAAAAAATGCAGATGACATTCGTGATTTAGGGGTTATACACGATTCTAAGCTTCTCTATGACAAACATATTGAATTTATTGTTAAAAAAGCCTCTAAAGCACTAGGATTCATCATTAGAAGTTGTGTAAACTTCCACAGCATCAAAGTTATAAAGGTTCTATATTGCTCTTACGTGCGCAGTATCCTCGAGAATGCATCACAGGTCTGAAATCCCCAATATCAGATATATATAAAAAGAATTGAATGCGTACATAAAAGGTTTCTATGATATTTACAATTTAAATTAAACAGATAGTTACACTGACCGTTGTAAAAGGTATCATTTTCTACCTTTAGAAATAAGAAGGAATATGGCAGATATTGATTACCTCGTCAACATTATTAACGACAAAGTTGACACTCCATACTTGCTAGAAAACATATATATTTATGTACTAAAAAGATCCCGTAGAAATTCTCCCTGTCTGCAAGTCCCTACTTTATCTAATACCAACTATTGGCTTAACTCCTATTTTTGCAGAGTACTGTCAGTTCGATTTGCTTAAGATTTTTTAGTTTGAAATCTTTACAGGAGATATGGTTATTTTTTTATAATTATAAAAAATTGTACCTACTAAGAAACCTATACCTTTTTTTAACCTTTAACGACATCCCACAAAAATTTTACCCGTCAGTTAAATGTATGCTGTGAAAAAGTCTTATTTTATTACAAAACTAGGTGGGTAGATATTGCCGGTTCACATAAGTCACCATCACAATAAGGCGGATATAAAGTCACATGTTAAGTAGGATAATAAAAAAAACGTACGTGTCGTGCACGCATTAAGTTAGGGTTCCGTAGCCGTAGTAACACAACTATTGCATATTTTTAAAAAACCTATAAACCGATTTAGTTTAAAACAATTTTGCATGGAATTATTTATAAAGTTCTATAACAAAATTTTTTTTTTCTCATTTTTTATAATTTATTTTTGTCGCAGTTTACAAAAGACACCTTTCTGTAAAATTTCAATAGAATCGGAGCAAAGACGACTGAACTAAAAGGTTGTGTGTGCCATACGGACGGACGGACGGATATGAAGAATTTATAAAAGTTCCGTTTTTGCGATTTGACTACGGAACACTAGAAGTGTTTAATGCATAGCTAAATATACTAAATTAATTGCTCATCAAGCAACTCGTATATATTCTATGAGTCCTTCATAAAAGAAAATATTTAAAAAAAAATATTGCTGAGTATTTTTGAATACTCAATTAACAAATTAAGAATTTACAATCTTACATATATTTTTAAATGACTGCAAAACTTTTCAAAATCGTTATTCATTTTCATTGAGTCGCTCCGACACAGACGCGCAATCCTGCTTCCACGAAGTCCTAAAATGGACTGTGCCTGGGCTCGCGGGGGATAAAACGTACTTTCCACGCAGGTAAAACTCGCTAAAAATAAAGTGCTCAAATCAAAGTGTTGGTTTTTGAAAGACCTTTTTTTACGCGTAAACAGAAACTAAAACGCTTTTACTATTCTCGAGAGTTTTTACGAAAACTCTAAAATCATTACTCACTGCGTTTTTTTTTTTGAAGAAGCCGTTATTTAAAATACAATTCTGTTCAAATCAAAATATTAACGAGGCTCTAAGGTATCAATTGATATTTTTTGTTAACGTATAAGGCTAACAGTTTCTTGGGCTTTTTGACTTGAATTAGCACGAAAATTAGGATTTGGGTTTATTTAGCCCCTTAACGCCTACGTCCTATCATAACCAGTCGCATTTGGACATTTTATCTTTTTCTTTATTACTTAACAGGCTGTGTTGTATTTTTTGTGCTGTGAGGGTGTTTTTTTTAAGATTAAAGAACCTAAAACTACTTACGTGTTTGTCATCATTCCCCTCACCACATTATTGTAATAACGAAAGGTTAAAAAACTGTTTGTTTTTAGGGTTCCGCACCCAAAAGGGTACAAAACGGGACCCTATTACTAAGACTTCGCCGTCCGTCCGTCTGTATCTCATGAACCGTGATAGTTAAAATTTTCACAGATGATGTATTTCTGTTGCCGCTGTAACAACAAATACTAAAAAACAATAAAATAAATATTTAAGAGGGCTCTCATACCACAAACGTGATTTTTTTGCCGTTTTTATATATAATGGTACGGAACTCTTCGTGCACGAGTCCGAATCGCACTTGGCCGTTTGTTATATTAATTGTGTATTTAATGTTTTATTTTTTCAGAAACTACTCAACAGGTCTACATACATCGTCCTAAGACCAGCAAGCATTAACCATTCTATTAAAGGGTTTTCTTGCTAGTCTTCTAACACTTAGCTTTTCCTCTCCCATACAAACTTTTTGTACCAGCTTTCAATACCCGTTGTATTAAGTTTAATACTATTTGCCAAGTATCAAGTTGTAGACACAGCTGTTTGGGTTCTGCGATAATATGTCTGTTAACCAGTTAATTTATTGGAACTCTTTTACAAACTTATTTTACATTTTTTAACCTATGTAAGTATGTTTTTCTAAAATTAATGTCCAGAATGACATTCTACCCGTTATTCCATACATATATACTAAGACTAACCAATATGCAAGAGGTTGACCTCGAACATCAAAACAGTAACTTTTCCTTTCTTGTACGTATACATTACTCACCAAGTATCATATCTATTTTCCTGCTGGCTAAAGTGTCTATCCTAGCTCTATCCTCCCCACTCCATATTCTAGACAAAGTCCGTAGGTCCTTAGAATACCGAGGAACGAACAGTTTATAAACACATTGAATAAGATTTTAAGGCCCGGATTAATAGACGTTGCTAAGCAATGTCCTAAGTAATACTTCTGAAAGTCTTACTTGGAGAATTCTATACAATACATACTGCTATTAGTCATTTTACCAGATTTTCAAAAACACCGCCTACCTAAAAGTCTATGTTTTTTTTCATATTAATTTATTGTAAACAGTGGTTTTGTTTATCGACAACGCTGTATGGCTTGTAATCTTTACCTGCGCGCATCCAATGTTATAAAGAGCAAAAAACCGGTTGAGTCGTCGAGTGCGAGTTTTAACTTGCGCACCGAACGCGGCGACGATACCGTAGGTAATTATGTACCAGAATTATTTCCCTACCCCCTCGCACCTCTCTCATTTGCCTAAAGTACCCTTCCAGAAGTCGACGTTAGAAGCTAGGAAAAAATAATTCATGGATATTTGAGCATCTGAATCAATGTTTTATTATTTTTAACACATTACGTGCCTCGACTGTCCTGAGTAAAGGAAATGAGTTACTCAGGCTTAGCTAAGAACAAGAGCATGCTTAGCAACGTGTGTGTGTCTAAGCAGTGTTTATTATTACATTATTTAAGCTAAGCCTATGTCTTAGCAATAAGTAATACTTTGTCTAAGCAACGACTATTATAACAGGTTTCAGTTATGTTCATTGTTGCATTTAATTACATTACGCTTACTAAGCCTCTGTCTTAGAATGTTACTTTGGCTAAGCCACGACTATAAATCCGGGCCTAAGAGTTTTTAAATATATTTTTATACCACTAAGGTGGCAAACAAGCCTACGGTCCGCCTAATGGCAAGCGGTCACCGCGGCCTATAGACGCTTGCCAAGAGTATTACTCTATTATTTCGTTCGCGTCAATGAATAAATGTATCGATATGAAGCAGCGGACGCCTTTTCAGAACAGGTTTCTCATAAGACTCTTATCGAATACGCAAACGCGATAGTACAGTTAAAAATCCACAGAAACTCACATTAGGTACAAGGAAACTTCGCATTTGAATGCTTGCGTTGTTTCAGCTCTCAATTTAGAACCGGCAGAATCCCTTTGTCTATGGTTATTTTTCTATGTGGCTCATTCCTTGAATCCTTGCAGTGGAATGCTGAAACGGAACAGAGCGGATATGTTGACTAACCAAGCAGCCGTGTGCACGTCTTGTTTTTCGTCAAACTGCGCGCAGAGTAGTGCCTGTGCGCCGCATGCGCGGATGGTGCTCAGTCCCGCTATACTGGCAGACACGTGCGAGAATACCGGGCTTCGCACAACTCCTTCCAACCTGGAAATCATTAGAGCGATTAATATTTTGAATATTTTTAAAAATAACTTCTTGACAAAAAAAAGGTATTGTATTTGTAGTAATACCTCTTCATGGCCTGCGCTGTGTACAGGTAGAAAATAGTAAAGATGTACATGGCGATTCCACAGACCGCCGCCGTCAGTACCATGTACGGGCTCACAATTGCTACCACCACTAGGATACCAGTCATCACCAAGAACACCTGAATAAAGAATACAAAACATAGTAACTTCTGTGTACATATTTAGACAATATATTTAAACTATGCGTCTAGATAGAGCCATCGTGATGTGTGGTGACGAAGGACTTAACGTTCCCGAGTAGCCTATGCCTGTATATATGGCCATTCGGGAGCTATCCGACCAGACATAGGTTTGGATGCGGTGCCATAGATGTCTTTCTTTCGTAGTCGGAATTTATTCAACATCAATTGAATGATTGAATGACCAACTGTACGGACTGAATATACACGAAATTAATGTTAAGGCCGTGGGTACACGATAGCCATTTAAGTTAATATAGTGGGGTCTATGCACCTAAAACCAAAATAAAACCATTTAGCCAGTTTCAGTTTGTAGCTTAGTAAAATTTCGTTGTATCGCCTCTTAAAACACGCGATTAATAAAACTTGACATCGGTATATTGAGTCAAAAGCTTACGTAAATATATATATGATAGAGGACTACCATAATAGGTATATGTAATCTAGACAATATTAAAATAAACAAATGTTTAATATTAGCAATATTTGAACCAGAAGAATAGCCTTTATTTTAATGAAGGTGGCCATATAAAAACTTCGACGTGTGTCAATTCAAGCTGACCTTACATCGGGGGTTTCAAACTATAATTAATTACTTTTGATAATAATTATTAAGGTAGCGTACCTGTATGCTATCTAAAAACGTTTTCGGTAGCATCTCGTCTATGATGCCCATGTCCTTGGAAACTCTGTTTAGAATTCGGCCTGAAGGGTTTGTGTCGAAGAAGCGCATAGTTGCGGTCAAAATGTTACTGAACATTTGATTATGGAGCCTGATGGAACTTCGCATGCACACCCAAAGGAACATACAACCTCTGAAAAGTGAAAGAAGTTTCTATATTTAGTATAAAAAATAGAAATATGAGAAGTACATATACAAAACAAGTAAAAGTATTCTAGATACCTACCTAACTAAAAAAATATTCTACTGAAGATTGAGATTGGTATTTTCATATTTTAACCAACATTTTTTAGTGACTTTATACCCACAACTTACGGAACCCTAAACTTTTAAGAATAAAATTATATTCAAGTTGGAATGAAATAGAGTTGTTGGAGGGTAATCACCTTCAATATTGAAGCACGGGACAAACATTTGTATATAACATATAAAAAGACGTAGCGTACTCTTTTTCTCGGGAACGCGCAAGTAAAGGTATCAAGTTGAAGACTAGAGCAGCCTTAGAATTGTAAAACAGCTTCTAATTCATCGCAATAAAAAATACGGCCATTTACATATTTTGACATTTCCAAAATATTTAAATAAATGAGTAAATAAATATTATTGCACATTACACATTACACCGGGCCGTCTGACTCCAAAGTAAGCAAAGCTTGTGTTATGGATACCAGACAACGATATGAAAAACAATTTCATATCGTTAATACCAGACAACGAATACAAATACATATTAATATAACCTTTTTTTAGGGTTCCATACCCAAAGGGTAATTAGCGGAACCCTATTACTAACACTTCGCTGTCCGTCCGTCTGTCACCAGGCTGTATCTCATAAACCGTGATAGTTAGGCGGTTGAAATTTTCACAGAAGATGTATTCTATACAAATACTAAAATAATTAACTAATTAATAACACAATTATTTAAGGGGGGCTATCATACAACAAACGTGATTTTTTGCCGTTTTTATAGATAATGGTACGGAACCCTTCGTGCGCGAGTCCGACTCGCACTTGGCCGATTTTTGTAAATACATATATCATACACAAATATGTATATCATACACAAATGCACCCAGACTCAAGATAAACACAAATGTTTATCACATAAATGTTAGTCCAGTTCGGGAATCTAACCTACACCCTCTGCAGAAAACTTAGGATTAGATATCTGTACGAGCTGTTACGTACAACCTAAGAATATGCTAAATGATAGTCTTTGATAAAGTCAACAGTTTATTTTATTTTTATATATATTAATTAGTACTGGGATGGCGGTGAAGTGATAGGGAGTTGCGCGTCTATCTTGTTCCGATACAAAACGTGAACTGTTTGATAAATAAATACAAATGAGGGAATCGACGATTCCGAAATGATATTGCTTACTAAGCTAAATTACTATATTATGTGCGGTGGCTCAATACATGCTGCCGGGCCAGAAAAAATAAAAAAAAGTTTTTAATGGGGATGACTCTGTGTTAAAACAAGGTGATTAAACAATATTTTTCTTGATTACTAAAATTACACTTCAAATGTGTCCTGATTCACTGAAGTCAAATTCTACATGTTTAGCAGGCGACGTGGCTTTATTACGCGCACTTGCTTGTTACGCATAAACTATTACGCACGGACTCACTGTTACAGTGCATTAACGATTGCTCTGCTTTTACACTCCTGCACTTAATTTTTGCACTAACACTGTTCATGACGTTGTCGTCGGCGCTCGAAGACTTAGCTGCGAGCATCGCCCGCGCCAGCCGCGCTGAGCGGTGTCGCGCGCGCCGCATGCGCCGCCAGGCCCACGC
Organism: Apoda limacodes; assembly: GCA_946406115.1. Taxonomy (NCBI): domain Eukaryota; kingdom Metazoa; phylum Arthropoda; class Insecta; order Lepidoptera; family Limacodidae; genus Apoda; species Apoda limacodes. The sequence goes on from OX291546.1 coordinate 17,284,620, forward strand.
TACGCCCGCAATCACTACTGCTCCCAAAAGTAAATAAATCAGAACGTAGTGGTGAACGTCGTGATACGAAAGACTCTCTGCTGATGGGTTTGCACTCTTCATTTCTTTTAGTTGGTCTTCAATTTTCTTCATGTCTTTTTGACTGTCATCAAAATCTAACTCAACCTTGCTTACAGGTATCGTCAAAGTCAAGATGTGTTTGATAGAAGACATGTCCACCTTGGTTATATCGGGCTGTGTATGCATCTCGTTGCTCTGCTGTTATATGCGAATACAGCATAATAGTGTCGCCCTTGATGACACATCCTTGACCCGTGGTTATAATCGCGGCCTTGCTGACTAGCTCATTCGTAACCTCAGAGCCGCATATGAAGCGCAGTCTGCATAGATTACAACAAAGTAATAGATATGAGTTGGCTTTATTTAGTTTTTCCCACCTGTTCTGACAAGTAACCAGCTATTTGCATTGTTTTGTATTTTGTCCGGTTTTACATAAGTTGTAGTCAGATTTCATTTGATTAACAGGGGTACTAAGTTCACACAAATGATAATTTTCATCATAGTATATGCATGAATAAAAGTCATTTTGTGACATGGGCAGGTAGGTATCTTTTTGTATTGTTACTCTTCCTCTGAACTTCCAAAGATGGTAAATTTTAGCGTGGTCCGTATGAATATTGATAATAGGGAGTGATAACTCCTTTGTTAACTGTCCAGAAATAACACTTAATTCCTCTCTTAGCTGATTGGGGTTATTAGGTGAATATCGAATTTCCCGTGGTAAATGTCGGTAAGAATGTCAAGCAAATTGAATATTCTTCAGATGGACTATTAAACCATTTGCTATAATTGCTGACATAGTGAATTCACTAATATCTGCTTCGTTCTGTAATTCATTTTTAATGTATTGGTTGCAATTTCTAGATTGTTTAGGCGTTGGTTGAATATCTTAAATTGTTTTTCCATATTAATTTTCTACTCTTTTTAACATATTATACTCTGCGTCTTCCACTGACGTCTGATTTTTCCATAGGAGAGAGAGATGCCTCTGGTTATCTCGAATAAATTCAATATCTTTTTTCTATTTATCTGCGAAGCTTCCGTCTAAAATACCAAATAAACTATTAGCGACGTATCCTATACCGTTGACAAGGCCACGACGTTCGCGCGCGTGCGCGTCAAAATGTTGACCAAGCAAGAAATCGTTTTAATATTGCAATTCGACATAACTGTGTTTCAATTGAAGGAGTATGACGACACATTGGGTTGTATTTTTTGCTTTAATACATATGCTGTCCAGACGATTCATATATTTATTAAATAATTGGGTACTTTACCAAAATGGTTCCATATTGTAGTACACAATGAGTTTCCAGTCGTCTCGAACTAAATATATATTCGAAATCTTATCAAAATAGATACTTTGATTAGGGTTTAGGTGCGCTATGTTATATGTAGCGGTAGCATGCTCATTAGCACCAATAATACTGTGAAGATACTAAATGTTTGTCTTGTATGTCGTTTAGGCTTTTGCTGCTCTTTTGATGATAATTCAGTCTGTAGCTCTAATTCATTATTGCTCAAAAGTGGTGATAGTTTTGTTATCGGTCGTTTGATGTCACCTGATATTGCTTTCACAGTCACTACTCTTACATGATCATCTGCGCCAGGATGTAGATCAATGATTCTTCCCATGGCCCTCCTTCCTGCGGGCAAGTTAGCGTCCTGTATGAGAACCACATCACCAATCTTAGGATTTGCTTGTGGTTTACGCCACTTGCTTCTAGATAATAGTTGAGTCAAGTATTCTGTTTTCCATCGCTTCCAAATATCATTAAATATTTTTTGAGGTAATCGCCATCGAGTACGCTCATCTCTTTTAGTTTCAATGATGCTTAAAATTGGACCGCTTGCTAAGAAATGAGATGGAGTGAGATAGTCGAGATCTTGTGGGTCTTCTGTTATTGAACATACTATTTAAACATGCTTCTAGTTGTGTCAGCAGGGTAGAAAACTCTTCGAATGGGAGCCTTTGATTGCCGATGACACGTTGAGGGGATGTTTCAAGCTTTTTACGGCAGCCTTTGCAGTTATTTTGTGTTGATCCCACTCCAAAAATAGTACCTTTACAACGTGTGCGTGGCAACCCTAGTACTTGGGCACCATTTTCTGTGATAAGAGAGGTTTGTGACCCCTGATCTATAAGTGCGCGCATCGTTTTGTAAGAACCATCGGCACACTGAACCTTAACTTGAGCGGTTGCAAGTAAAACCTCCGTTATGTTGGTTGGCACACTCTGAGTTACGTAGCTCACGTGTTTTTGGGACTCTGTTCCATGCTTCCATGCTTGGTTTTGCAAAAGCTTCATGAAGCAACGAATTATGAAGACCATTGCATTCGCGACATCGTTTTTCTGAAAAACATTCATTTCTGTGATGATCAAATAAACAATTTATGCATAATTTCATTCTTGCGACGGGGTTTCTTTTTACATTAGGTTGTAATTTGATGAAACTGTTGCAATGGAATAGTTTATGCATTTTATTGCAGTGTGGAAATCCGGTTTTAGTTATTGATTGCGTAAATGATGATTTATTTGATGCATTTCTGTTACTATTGAATGATTTATTTAACCAAGGTGTTTTGGTACTTGATGTTTTTTCTAGATGTTAAATAGGTTTTGATGATACTGGACAAGATGACTCGACCTTGCGTTTCGACGACTCTAGAGTGGTAAATTGGTTACCAAAAAAAATTTTATAATTCCTTCAAGGATGGCAATTCCCTTGGCTTTGCTAAAGACTGTTTATACTCATTGTGAGTTTCAGAATCCAATTTTTGAGCTATAATGTGGACAATAAGTGGGTCCCAGGTAGATATATCAACTTTAAATTTCTAATCGCAAATAAACATTCCTTTGTAGTATCATGATTTTTTTTGATTTGCGATGCTGATTGATGTTGCATGCTTGATAAATTGAACAGAATATTGACATGAGAGGAAAATATTAATTTTATATTATTGTATTATTGTGATTCAAGATTCCCCAATCAAGTTTGATCGTTTTCTGATGTAATGTGGAGATGCTGTACAAGTTTTTCAGCTTCTCCTTTGAGCTTGCTCTTCAAAAACTGCATCTTTTGCGCTTAAGATAAAAATTTATTACTATGGATTGACTCGATAAATAAATCCTTAAATGAGAACCATTGGTGTCGACTTCTGACGATATTGTACAGACTCAATTTTGCTATTTAATTGCTTTTTAGTAGAACTGAAAGTTTTCTCATATCTTAGAAATGTTAGCTCATATTCTGTGTTGCTAATCGCTAGTTCGCTGTCGATCTCCCAGTGCAAAGAGTCGATAACGCCCCACCTAGACGGTATGTTTTTCAGTATACCTTCAATTTTCCATTTATCCGAAATGACTTCAAGGTCGATCTGGGAAACATTATGATGAAATGCTCTTAAATAACTTTTTTGCTTACGTAACATTTCATCAGCCTTGCTGTTTGTTCCGTGATCGATAGTTTGAGGAAAAGATGCTGAAGAAATCGGTATACCGTGTCCTGGTAAAGGATGATTTCCAGAGCTTGGAGTTGATGGCCTAGTCTCAGGGAGTTGAAATGCACCTGGCTTTATTGTAATAGGTGACTTTGCTTTGGTTTCAGGGATCAAAGATTGCTGTATAAATGATCGAGTACTGTTATAAAACTGATAGGTTTTTTGATAATAATCTGTTCTAAAGTGCTCATGACTCTGATCATCACAAGTAGCTAATTTCTGATGATTGGCTTGGAATTCAGCCCAATAATTATCTAACAAATTAAGTTTTCTAGTAACAATTTCCGGAGTTTTCCTTTCCTTGCCATCTTTTTTGAAATTGGTTAGTTAATTTTTGATCGTTTCTAGTATTTGGACTTGAGTTTCAATAAGGTAAAGATACTAAGTAAGTTAAAGATACTAATAAAAAATGGAAAGATCTTACTTTGATATGTTGCTTAAGTGCTTTTTGACTGCTGTGTCAGGTAGATTCCTGTTTTCTGCTGCCGTCCAGATTCTGCTAGGTCAACTGAATCTCCTGTTCTGGCGATCCGATTATGACACTGCTCTACTGATGTTTTGACTGCTATGCTGGAAGTTGCTCCTACGGTTATTGACAGCACCACTTGTTGAATCACAGTTTCGTTTGTTCACAAAACAGTCACTCGCAATATGATCCTGCTTTTTTACCGGTTGGCTCGAAGGACCATTAAGATGTACGAGCTGTTACGTACAACCTAAGAATATGCTAAATGATAGTCTTTGATAAGGTCAACAGTTTATTTTATTTTTATATATAATTAATTAGTACTAGGAAGAAGGTGAAGTGAGTTACGCGTCTATCGTGTTCCAACACAAAACGTGAACTGTTTGATAAATAAATAAAAATGACGGAATCGCCGATTCCGCAATGATATTGCTTACTAAGCTAAATTACTATATTATGTGCGGTGTCTCCGTACAATATCCACCTAGCATTTTACGTACAATATACGTATTTTAAACTGCCGAATGTTAAGTAAAGTGCCAAGTACTAATCCACAACAATTCTAAGCTCATAATAATTTTGTTGGTAACTCACCTCAAACTTGTTAAAATGATACATCCCAGGATTCCAAGCGCCCATATATAAATGTAAAATGAATGCTCCGCAGGCATATTAAATAAGTGTTCTGTGTCCGTCAAGTTATTTGGTGCAGAGAAGTTAGACGTCGCAGTGGTAGTCTCGTATTTCAGGGTTTCGGCTCTAAGTGCGGAGCTACTAGTAGTAACTTCTGAGTAAGTTGAACTTAAGTTGAGGCGTTTTCTGTATTCGACAACGTTCATCCTGATAACAAGAAAATATACCATATATTTATGTTTCTAAAAGTACCAGTAATAAAAAATATTATAAAGTTTTCTCACTCCAGGCAGTTTTACGTCAACAACTACAGTGCAAAAAACGTTTCTGACCTGGTAGTCAAAAATTAAACTACAGTTGTCTAATTAAAATGGTGTGAACATACGAGACCAGCGACTAGAATTGGGTCAGAAAAGTTTGTTGCATTGTAATTAAGGACGTTTTAAATAAACGGGACATTTACTCGTATACATATGTATAATGTTAAATAATGTTCCTTCTAAGAATATATAAAAACGATCAACCCTTTAAACGCTAGTTAGTTCGAATCGGTATAACGTATTTTTAGTGTAGTAAACGAACCAATGTGTAAGCCAAAGGTCGCTGAAAGAGGTGACGACTTGGGAGATGATGATGGCGAAAACGGTAGCAGACAGCAGGCCGCAGCCGCCCCCAGTCAGGAAGTATTTAGCGTACACAGATCCTGCCACCCGCCCTGTAAATTAAACACAAACGAATGGGTATTTATTCTCTCTAATTAGTGGACATCATAACAAAACATCAATGAAAAAAAAAACATAATTAAAAAATCGGCCAAGTGCGACTCGGACTCGCGCAGGAATGGTTCCGTACCATTTTCTATAAAACCGGCAAAAAAAAACATGTTTGTTGTATAGGAGCCCCCCTTAAATATTTGTTTTATTTGTGTTTATTGTGTTTTATTATATATTTTTAAAGTGACTATATAACTAATATTTTAGGAGCGTGCCTGTTGCGGTTATCAATATCGAGCAAAATCGAGCAAAAAAATCACGTTTGTTGTATGGGAGCCCCTTAAAAATTTATTTAATTCTATTTTTGATATAGCGGCAACAGAAATACATCTTCTGTAAAAATTTCAACTGTCTACCTATCACGGTTCATGAGATACATCCTGGTGACAGACGGACGGCGAGACGGATGGACAATGGAGTCGTAGTAATAGGGTTCTGCTATTACCCTTTGGGTACGCAACCCTAAAAACGACATTTCAGCTTAAACCTCACATAGCTCAACATTCGTATTTTTTTATTTTTACCTTTCTCCATCAACTCTTCCGTTTCCTGTGGATCTTCATTTTCTTCTGCGTTTGCCATACTCAGTAGGGAAGTGGTGCTCGTATGTGACTGGGAACAATCATACAGTTATAAGCACCTGCTATTATGTTAAATTTGTCGAAAGTAGATACGTATGAGTCGTTCTAATTCTGAGGATAAACTTCTTGACAACAAATGGAATTATGCGATGTTAAAGAAAACAAATGACTAGTTCAAAACGAAATTTATTCTTACTTATTTTAATTTAAAGCAAACATCGCACTTTTGTTCTTTTTGACTATAAGAACCTACTAAGAATGAAAACTTCAAAAATATCATGTTTTATTTTTAACCGACTTCAAAAAAGGAGGAGGATCTCAATTCGGATGTATGTATTTTTTTTTTCTTATGTATGTCCGACCTTCACTCCCGTCATATAGACGGATTTGCAAAATTCTTTTTTTATTTAAAAGGGTATACTTCCGAGGTGGTCCCATATCAATGTAGTGAATTTAAAACTTAAACTATTGGTTAAAAATAATAATTTGGAACTGGTGAAACGCCTTGTATGTTGGTGATTGTATAAAATTTTGTTATGAGTATAGATGTTTTTAGTGTACGAGAAAAAGAAGCACTTCGCCATTCAAAAGTAAAAAATAAAAACTTTTTAACAAAAAAAACAACCGGCTTCAAAAAAAACCCTTGAATATGAAATTACACAAATAAAAAAACACTAAAATTACAAATGTGTATGGGATTACTCTTTTTAGCATATATGAGTACTTAGATATTTTTCGACAAGATATATATTAAGGTGTTCAATTTATTTTCATAAACTGGCTTGATCCTCTTAACAATTCAAAACTAGAGGTCTAGTCAATCGCAACGATTTTTGGAAAGGATTTGTTAAAAAAAAAAATTTACTTGTATTGACATGGTACGTTTCTTCCGAGGCGTGTGTTCTTCTTCCGTCTCCTCTTCTTCTTGTAGAAGTTCTTGAAATAATGGAGATCGCGATACATGATCGAAACTGCCCTGCGTCTCTATTTCACCCTGAAATTGCACGATAGCATGAATCTTGACAGAACAATAATTTGGTATTAGTCTCAGACAATTTTTTATATTAAAATATTTTTCTGCGAGACTTGCAACAGGGTGACCTAATTTTTTGCACATGCACGGAAGCAAATGGAGCATAGGCGTAACAGGGACGTAAAATTTTCATTCACCTTCCTAAACGAACTCTTCAATGGTGAATGAGTTATTTGCGTCCCAAAAATGGAACCACGAGTCTACAAAACATTGTTGTATTTTTCTTTGTAGGTACCTAGTTAAGAACCTACAACTATCGCTTTTTACTTTTTACCTGGCTTGCAACCGCATACTATAAGGCTATGGCATGCCCTAAAAATAGCGTGTCGTTTCGATCAGTGTATTTTTTTTTTTCTGACTGACTATGCAGTTGGCTGTTGCAGACATTAATGCTTCACTGGGCTTTTTTGGACGAGACTCTGAAGGAGCCTCAGCCCGTATAGCGCCCAACGCTCAAGGGCTCCCCGCGGGCTTGGGTTGTCCCTCTCGGAGGCGTCCCTTCGACCGGCGTGAGTCTCGAACCCGAAGGTGAGTCACCGCCAGGAGGGGAGTTCGCCGTTACATGGCCGGCACTCTTTGATACCTCGTGCATCCGTTCTGGCCCCGACGAGCCCGGGGATGTCGGCATCGTGTGAGGGGGGAGTCCCTATTCGGGGAGATCGTAGAGACTAATCTCGCTATCCGAAATGCGAGATCGTCATCTGGGGCCGTAAGTACGTGCCGAGGCCGCCTAACGATAGTTTTACGACCATGCCGAGGTCGGTCGGGGGGATGATACGTTGTGGATTGCACAATTAGTCGGTTCGGGTGATTTTGTGTACGCTCGAAAAAGCGGATCGCCAGGTCTTTGAAATATTGGGGAATCGTGGGGAGCTCGAAGTCCCTGTGTAGGACGTACTAAGAGGCTCCGGAGGCCGTTCTGAGAAAGCGGTTTTGGAGGGTTTGAAGTTTATGGAGATTGCGCTTGGATAACGCAAAGACTACGCTAGCATAAGCTAGTATGGGGCGGATGCAAGTTGTGTAAAGATTCAGCTTATTTCTGAGCGACATCTTACTGTACTTGCCTATCATGGGGACTTGCCTATTATGGGATCAGTGTACAAAGATATATTACACTATGGAAGCATACACATATCGGTAATTTTTTTTAATATTTATTCAGAACTATGAAATTAACAAATTTGATTGGTTTTATTGATATATATTTTATGAAATAAGAATCAAGCGAATATCACTGTTAGTTTTCCAAATAATTTGAATTGCCGTCCAAAAATAGAGTGTCAAATTTTTTAAGTTTTCTAAATGTTTTAATAGCCAAATTATTATAATATTAGCAAATCCATTTAATTAAGGCGAACATAACATATATTTTTTTTCATGTCAAAAACTGTATCAAAATTAATCAAAATCTTGCAGACTTAACTCGTTTGCGTGTGATAAGATCAATATCAGGTTTAATCACAAAGACGCATTATCTATCAATGATAACATTTAAAATCTCAGTTTGAATTAAGAGGATGTTTACTATCAATGACCTTGCCGACTGTCTCCTCTTAAGCTAGTATGAGCTGGATTTAGTAAAAAACCAAAAGTAATTAAAGTTGTTATCGAGTAAAAAATTAGGTTTAAAACCTAATTTATCGAAATACCTACCTCGAGTGATATCATGTAAATGGCAACAACTACATTTATTATAACTGCTTCTACAACCTGTCGCTAAAATTAGGAGGAACGGCCAGTCTTGTAGCAACGTCAATATTTAGATATTAGATGTGTGACCATTTATGTTATGGCAGATTTGTCTTGAGGTCCCTCTGAGGGCACTTTAACCTTCGTTTCCGGCTGTTGTCATAAGAAAGCAGTCGTTAAGCCTTTTCAGAGGCCATTGAGTGGTTAGGAAACCAATGCGGTTTGAAAAACACTGAATTGCCTTAACAAACTTAATCTTATACAGGGAATTAGTACAGTACAGTGCGCTTTCAGAGGAACTTCTTCCCGCGAACGCTTAGGTTGTGGAATGAGCTCCCGGCCAAGTTTTTCTCTAGGGTGGGGTACTAAAATATGGGGTTCTTCAAGAAAGACGTTATTAGATGTTTGAAGAGTCGTCAACGAGCGAGTAATGCCCCTTGTGTTGCAAGCGTTCACATAAGTTGCGGTGACCACCTTACATCAGGCGGACCATTAGCTTGTTTGCCACCTTTTTGGTATGCAAAAAAAGGTATCATTTTCTCGGTAGATCAAATTGCAGTCCATTCAACTAAAAACCAGTCTTACTCGTAGCTTTTGATAAAATGGCTACCTAGTGCAAATTGAGAGGACAACGTGTTTTTCATAACGAAGCGGAATACCTACCGATACCGACACAAATAACTATACATAGATAGATAGAAATATTTGATATAGAAGAAGTCGGAGCAGATCGCCAACCCGCTCGACATGATGGATGAGGTGACCAAACACAATATACAGACGTCCAACAAACTAGCAGAACAAAGAAATGCCTGGAGAGCGTTGGTGAAGCGTGCTGTCCTGCACGACCACGTCCTTTAACCATGACAATACGATGATGGTGATGAAATAGATTTTGCTTTAACCTAAATATTTAATGCAACTTACATCGCGAATTATAATAATTTTGTCAGCAGATTTGAGATGGTGAAGTTGATGTGTGACCAGTATACGTGTTGAGTCACGGAGGAGTCCCATCAAGCATTGCGACACCAGATGCTTCCCCACGTGGGTGTCCACAGCTGACAGAGGGTCGTCCATTAGGTATATGTCAGCCTGAAAAAATAAGACGCTTCTTTGAATGTAATGTGTTTACCTACTCTGAGTAGAAGATACTAAACTTTTTTTCTCAAACATACTACGATGTATGACATGACATGGTATGGTCGCATTCCATATCTTACACAAGCTTCTTTGGGATAAGTCGCACTTGCAGTACAGTATCATAGAGCAACCCGCAATATTTTTTAGCTTTGAAAATTGAACGAACTTTTTGAAACCCATTAATAACTAAAGAGATAACTCATCAAGTTTTATTTAAATTTCGGACTGGCACAACAAAAAGGATGCGCCATTTAATTAATTTAAAAAAGTAAAACAAGAAATCGAGATTTGAACGCAGTGAATTGGCGGCAAAATTACCTAAACTATTTTTATAATTGTCAATACAGTTGCCAATGTAATTTAGTTTGCGAAATGTCGCATGTTTGAGAAAAGCACTGTACAAGCCTTGGCCACAACTGAGCATACCCGGACTTTGTGGTGTAACCAAAATACCTACTTAGAGCGTGCCCTGTGTCTTGACTTGCAAACAGGTACCTACGAATGTACAAAATCTTTGTAAGTAGGTACCTAATACTGCAGATGTAGGCACCTAACATTTTTATTTACGATTGTTATGGGTAATATCGTCAAATAAGGGAGAACGCTTTAAGGGGCTGACCAACGCCAAGTGACACTTTTTAAAATGAAAAAAAATTAATACTTGTAGTAAATATTTTAGGTTAAAAATTTTACACTATATAGAAGAACATATACCTTATGTGTTGTTCTACCAAAAACACGATAGTATAAATTTGCCTCAATAGAAAAAAATGTGGAAAACAGCTCTTAATTTTATTTTTTTTTGGTTTTTAACCGCTGTTATTTAACATATAACATTAAAATTCATATTAATGGCTAGCTAACTGGATAGTCCATGGCTGTTTCTACTGAAATCTAAAAAATCGAGTTAGATTTCAAGTAAATACCTAAAAACTGATTTGACGCTCACGTTTATTTATACTGAAAAGCGCTATGGTCTTTTGTCTCGCTCAAGTGCACGTGATATTAAATAGGTGTGTTTCACACGGTCATATAAAGTGGGTGGTAAATCCTGAAATTTCTAGTCAGACTTGAAATTTCGGGATTTACCCGCCCACAGCATATGACAGTTTTAACACATTATCACAGCGTTTTTCAGTATAAGTCAACGTAAGCGTCAAATGGTTTTTTAGGTATTTACTTGAAAAATAACTTGATTTTTTAGATTTCAGTAGTATCAACTATGTAGTATCTAGTTAGCTAGCCATTAATATGAAGTTTAATGTTTTAAATTATACGTTAAAGAATAGCGGTTAAAAACCAAAAAAATAGAAAATTTAGAGGTCTTTTACAGATGTTCTTCTTTATAGGGCTAAATTTTAACCTAAAATACTGACTACAAGTATTGATTTGTTCCATTTTATAAAGTGTCACTTGGCATTCGTCAGCCTCTTAATAATCAGGTTTTTATAATCACGCTGGCTTCACCACCACCAATACTTGTGTTTGATATCTATTTACCACAAAACGAATTTAAAAAGAGATCAATTACAATGTTTGAAGTTATGAGCTATTTTTAAAACGTATTGATTACAAGAAATTATAGTGGTTCGCTATATTTTTAACTTATCCTAAATGTGGCTGGTTATCTTAATTCTAATTCGTTCGTACCAAATATAAATTAAGTGTGCGTTTAGTAAATACATGTTTCCTTTATATAAAGATAGCCAACATCAATATATATTTAGGCGCCCTTTCTTTTCCGGCATGTATATTAGGATTAATGTATGGTATACGGTTAGGTTACGTGATCCCAATTATCAGTTTTACCAATAAAAATGGTGTTAAATTACACAAAGAAGTAGTAAGTCCCTTTTACGTAGCTATAGCTCCATTTTTATTTTATCACTTGCCCTGATAGTTGGTGTTACCTTTGCAAATCAAGTACACTATACAGGGCCGGATTTAGGGGAGGGCACCAGGGCGAAAGCCCCGGGGCCTTCACATACGGGGGGCCCCCACAATAGAGGCTTCGGAAAAAAATCTTTCAAATTCCGACTAGTAATAAACACTAGTAAACATCTTTTCCTTCGGTATTTTTTTTCGCATTACCTGTTACCTTTGCCTACTAGTGGTGGTTAATAAATCGTATAGCTGATAAATATAGCAAGCTATTTACTTGCAACGAACAGCGCGCGCTATATAAATATTCAGCTAGCGCTAAAATTATAACGTTATTTTACAATATTGCGCAACAAGCGCTACTCCGTCAACTTGCGAGCCGCGAATAACTCGTCAAAAATCGCGACGTTATTTGGTAAATGATTTGGGGCCCCGAGGCCTCCAGACCTCTAAATGCGGCCCTGACACTATACAAACATATATCTAGCAACGTAATGCTAAATGGCGTTATGTGAATTCATTGAAACATGAGCGTTCTGCGCTGCCGTTTGGGTTTAATTTAGCTTGTGAAGATTCTTGTAAATACAAAACATTCTAACAATGAATAGTTGTCACATAGAACAGGTCATTGCATAGTAGGTACAGTAAAAATTGTAAAGTCAACAAAGAACTTTAAATAAATTATTGTTATCGTTTCTAAATATATTCTTATGTAACTAGATTTTTTAAATTTTTTTAAAATTTTACTATACATGTAACTATAACCAGAATATACTTAGTTGAATTAACAATTTGTTTTGTACCATACTATACATGAAAACTACATTCATCGTCTACTAGAATTTTTACACACGGGTAGCACTGACAGCGGGATAGAGAATATATTTTTCTGCAGGACAGAAAGAGATATCACGAAACTTCACAGCAGTTAGATTGAGTTTTCGGCCACAGCCCCGATGTGCACACCTCCTTTGCTGCTGACACACTGTGTTGCTTCCCTAGGGATACTTACTAGGGAATAACATTTCTGTCCGCTAATAAAGTAACTATATATTCTATGCTGTTGGCACATCCATGCTCTGAGTTAGTTTTTCACAGTGACATGATGTAGGTATGTACTTGTCTGTAGCAAGCGCGAGCCAGACCGATGCGGGCGCGCTGCCCACCGCTGAGGCTGATGCCGTGTTCGCCCACTAGAGTTGCATCTCCCGCCGGTAGCAGCTCGAAGTCCAGCATAAGGGCACATGCCGTCACCACCTATAAAAACCCTTAAAATTACTAAATAATCCGTTTTATCTTACTGTTGGTATAAGGTAGCATAAAGTTGTGCCAGAACCTTTTAAAAGTTTCAGTGCAGTATTTATTTTTTATTGATATTGTTCGGTAAAAATTATGCGGTCGGTCCGGCGATACGATCGTAGCTGACTCTGTGCGCCAGTCAGTCTGACATATAATAATGTTATTTTGTGAGCTAAGTGGATTATATATTTTATATTTCTTATGGTGGATTATAGTTATAGTCAACCAGAGAAACACAACACAGACATTATCATAATTCAATACACCCCTTTATACACAAGTTTATCAAAAACATATAACGCCAAAATTGGGTAAGTCCTTGACGTACGAGTACGACATTGTTTTAGTAAAGAACAAGCTTATTAACAAGTTTATTATTACTGCACTGTGTTAGGTAAAGAGTTATGTAGCTTGTGTTACACCTTAGGCTTGGATCTTCAGAACCTGTAGCAAGCAGGATTTGTGTTATTGACATTGTGTAAGTTTACAATATAACACGCACCTTTTTGTAGCGCACTCTGTCGTAAGGTAGCCCAAATAGAATGTTCTGTCGTACGCTGGCAACGAACAGCCACGGCTCTTGGCTGGCGTACGCGATACGGGCACCACCCAACGACCCTGACCCTCTGGTTGCCGGCAGCTCGCCTAAGATCAATTGTAACAGCGAAGTCTGCGGAAAGGACAACGCCATAGTAAAATTAAAAAAGTAACAAATATTAAAGTGCTGGAAAAAAACAGACAGAACATTTAAGGCCCTTTACAGTGCGACGAAGCGTAAGTAAAGGGATATTATCAGCCAATGAGTAAGTTTTTAATATCACCAAGGTGGCAAACAAAGTAAGAGCCTTAGGCCCGTCTTCTGTAAAGCGATCGTAATAGCCTTTGGACGCTTGCAACACCGGGAGCATTACTCGCCTGTTTATCATCTAATCACACTATTTTTGAAGAACCCCATACTGGTACTCGGTAACCCCATACTCGGTAGAGATGCTCAATATACAACCTAAGCATTCACAGGAGGAAGATATTCTGAAACCTCTCGCACCGCTTACCATTGGCCGTGACTTCATCCTTACTTCATGCTTAGGTTGTGGAACAAGGCTCCCTGCCTAGTTTTTTTCTAGGTAGGGACTACAGCATGGGGTTCTTAAAAAAAGGAGTGATTACAATTTTGAAAGGGTCGGCTACACACTAGTTATGCTTCTTGTCTCGCAGGCGTCTATAGGTTACGATAACGTATGCTTGTTTGCTTCCTTAGTGGTATAAAATCCGGATGACAAAAGGTGTCATAGTAGAGCCGCTGTAGGAATAATTTGGACAAATTCTCAGAAGACATTCCATTACACAAGCGGTCATCCGCTCTTCACCCACAGGCATTTCATGTCGCACTGTTTTTCTCCAAGTGGTCTGAGGTCTACGAACATTTTCTTATAATTTTAATGCATTTTTTCGGCATTAAATTTCTAGGAAAAGGAAACATTTAGGTAGGACTGTACGAGGCAAATGAGTTGGTGTAATCCCAATCGAGCTTTCCCCTTAGAAATAAGTTTTTCAGCATAATTATATAGGAATATCAATGGCCTCCTGGCCCAATTACATAAATGAAAACAAAACAGCCTAATTTCTATGGGGGTAAAATAGATTCACAAAATCTACATTAATGTGTTTTATCATTTGAAAGCTATGAAAATCCAAGTCGATATTTCTTTATTTTTTTTACTATTTTTTAAATAAATTTAGAAATACAGATTTCAAAGACTACAGCCAAGTTATTTATGAAAAAAACCTATGACATAAGCCATATTCAACAGCAGAAGATTATTACATACCTTGCCGGATCCGACAGGACCGACGATGCCCAAAAATTCTCCCGGCTGCGCTGACAAAGTGATATTTCTCAGGGTGTCAACTATGGAGTCTTGCTGCCAGCTGGCGCTCACTCCAGCCAGTACTAACCCTGTATGTTTCGGTCTTTCTTTTTCGCTATCTTTCTCTTTTTTAAAGCCACTGGTTATTAAATTAGAATTCATCATATTTGCTTTAGCCTCTTTTGCTTTTGCAGACTCTAATTCTTGTAATGTTAAAAATTCCTATAAGAATAATTTATTCATTTTAATGGTTAAAATGTATTTACAGAATGAAAATAAGAAAAAATATAGCAACAACTACTATAATACCTATATACCATAATAAAAAACCGAGTGGCGCAGTAGTAAAAGGTTGGGTTGCCATGTCGATTCCCAGTGGGCCACGACACTAGTTAGTGCATTTCTACTAAAGATAGCCAATTTTAGCAGAAATGCTACCTACAACTCACAAATAAGTATATTCTTAAAACAACACATAACTATATTATTTTCATTATTGATCAAATCACATAATTATTTCATTAGAAAAATATTTTTAAAGTCCGCTTGTACGAAAAGAAAATCATAAATATCTTACGACGGCGCTAGTTAATTTATCTTGTGAGTTAGATTTACCCTTTACGATTAATCATGCTAATATTTCATATCTACGTCTGTTTATTTTTGTAAGTAGTACAAATAAATCGGATCAGACTATTTTTAAATAGAGATATGATAAGGTATCTCGAAGAATGTTACAGAAATTGAGATAATTTAACCAAACAGACATTGTAGCCGTGGCTGTATTTACATAAGGATAACTAGTAATTCTGTGACTTTTATGCTATTTAAAATACTTAATTAATCGTATACCAGCCTCATACGTCCCCGCTGTTGGGGCACGGCCTACCCTCAACGACAGTGATGAATTATTAACTTAACTAATTTTTTGTAAAAATTTCTTGCTTGATAAATAATACATATTACATGTAGTGTGTAATTATTACCACACTATAGTTGACTTTACAATTTTATTTTATTGTACTTACTTATATTTGACAACTATTCGCCAAGCAATTTCTGCGACTTTATTCCGCGTGGACTTCTAAAAAACAAGCTTTTACTGTTTATGGTTCAATCTACAAAAATATCGGAACTCTCAAGCATGTCACATGTTTTGCCACCTAGAACGTTTTTTTTCGAAAACGAGTAATCTCGTCAATTTTTGTTTTCAATCTAAATGCCAAATACTAAAATTTTATGCATTTATCTTTAATATTTTTCATACAAGAGATTTTTAAGAGAGGTAGGGCACTGCAAGTATTCGCTCGAATAAGCTGCCCGAACAAATAAAGCGGGGCATAGCGAGTACTTGCTCGAATGAGCGGCCCGAACTGGGGAAGTACCTCCACCTTACAGAAAACCGTGGCCACAATAACACTAACATTGAGTAGTGTTGTGTTCCTGGCGGTGAGTAAGGTTGCCAGAGCTCTCTCTTTGAGGATTCGCTGCGCGGACAGCGGAGGACCGACGGTGCTTGTTGCTGTCATTGCTCGGCGTAGACGCGGCGTGCTGGTTCGGCGGTCAGGGAGACCTGATGAAACGGCTGACCGCTGGCCGCCCGCAGGTTGAACGGGTTCCCGAACCCAGGGATCACTTAATCTCCGCCCTGGGAGGCTGATCCGCCAACCTGTGTAAAGTCTCTGAAGTAGTAGTCGTGCCGGAGAAGGAGACCGGAGTGGACCCGGCTACTACAACAGAGGGGGATCAGGGGCCCTTCCGCCCGCCGTGCCAGCAACCGTATCATCTGTGTTGAGCTTCGGCAGTCTTAGTACCGCAACTTTTTGTCTTCTAAGCTGTCTGTGCAGTGAATCCTCATCCGTAGTCTAAGTTACTTCAAACAAAATGGCCAGGAACAGAAAAAAGAAAAGAGTTTTGACAGCGGTTACTCCATCCACATATAATGTGGATTTTTGCAACATAAGGGGTATTCACGCAAATCTTAACGCAGTCCATCACCATCTCGAGACTGCGCAGCCGACCATTCTTTTTCTAACGGAGACGCAGATATCCTGCCCGGCCGACACATCATACCTTCGTTATCCCGGCTACAAACTCGAGCACAATTTTTTGAGTCGTGCCGGTGTATGTATGTTCGTCCGGGAGGATATCTGCTGTCGCCGACTTCATAGCCTTGAAGACAGGGACCTGTCGATATTGTGGGTGCGCATAGATCATGGGGGCCACACTCGTATCTATGCGTGCCTATACAGGTCTCATAGCGGTGACACGGACGTAACTCGACTCTTCACGCACCTGAGTTTGACGACTGACAAAGTTCTAGAGCAATATCCTACAGCAGAAGTAGTTATTTTGGGAGACTTTAACGCCCACCATCGTGAGTGGCTCAGTTCTCGAACTAATAACTATGCAGGGATATCTGCTCATGAATTTGCTCTGACCTATGGATTCTCTCAGCTGGTACTTTCTCCAACGAGAATACCAGATATAGAGGACCATACAAGCTCCTTACTGGACCTTCTGCTGACTACACGTCCGGATGGATACTCCGTCTCAGTGGATGCGCCTCTTGGCTCCTCGGATCACTGTCTCATCCGGACTCGATTGTCATGCACACAACCCGATCCTTCTGGGCCAACTAATTGGCGTCGTGTGTGGCATTATAAGTCGGCAGACTGGGATGGATTGCGAGAATTTTATGCATCGTACCCGTGGAGGCAGATCTGCTATAGCTCAGAAGATCCTGACGTCTGCGCAGCCGCAGTCACTGAGACAATCCTCGCTGGTATGGAATGTTTCATTCCTAACCTGCGAGTAGCTGCCGGCGTCAAAAAACGACCGTGGTTTAATAGGCCTTGCAGAGAAGCTAATATTCTTAAGCAAACTGCGTATGAGGCTTGGACCACGGCTTGTAATAATAAGGATCCGAATATTTCTGAGTTAAAACGCAAATTAAATGCTGCCTCGAGGTTCAGTAAGAAAGCAACTGCCAGAGCAAAATTCCAATTCATCGGCAAAATAGGTGGGCGACTTGCGAGCTATCCTTCTGGGAGTCGTGCTTTCTGGTCGCTTGCTAAAGCTGCCGAGGGGAACTTCTGCCAGTCGTCATTACCACCACTGCGAAAGACCGATGGTAACTTGGCCCACAGTGCAAAAGAGAAAGCCGATCTATTGGGCAGTCTCTTTGCCTCTAACTCGAATGTGAACGACGAAGGCGCTGTACCACCTACTTTACCGTGGTGCGGTAAGACCATGCCCATGCTCAACTGGTGACCTTCTAGTGTATCTCACACACCGATGGGCACTAGCCATTGAGAGTCAGGGGGAGGCATTGGCATGTAGCCTAGACATAGCGAAGGCGTTCGATCGGGTCTGGCACCGGGGTCTTCTATCGAAGTTGCCTTCTTACGGAGTGCCCGAGGGTTTGTGCAAATGGGTGGCTAGCTTTTTGTCCGGCAGAAGCATACGAGCCGTAGTTGACGGTAGTTGCTCTGATAGCATGGACATTAATGCTGGTGTCCCGCAAGGCTCTGTGCTGTCTCCTACGCTGTTTCTACTGCACATCAATGATATGTTGGACATCAACAACATACATTGCTATGCAGATGACAGTACTGGAGACGCTTATTACACGGGCCGTGCAAGCATCCCACGTTCCGTTGTGGAGGAAAAGCGTGAAGAACTTGTGTCTCAAATCGAGATCGGTCTGTCCAAGATCTCTGACTGGGGGCGGGAAAACTTGGTCCGATTCAACCCTTCAAAGACACAAGTCTGCGCGTTCACCGCTAAGAAAACTCACTTCACTGTAGTCCCACAATTCCAGAACACTCCCCTCTCCATCTCCAAGAGCATTGGGATCCTTGGTATCGATATCTCCAGCGATGTTCAGTTCCGAGATCATGTACAAGATAAGGTGAAGCTGGCGTCCAAAAAACTTGGTGTACTCAACAGAGCGAAGCATTACTTCACTTCAGGGCAAAGGTTGTTACTTTACAAGTCGCAAGTTCGGCCCCATATGGACTACTGCTGCCATCTCTGGGCGGGTGCACCCGGATACCAGCTTGGCCCTTTTGACTCGGTTCAACGACGGGCTGTGAGAATTGTCGACGATCCCAAACTCACTTGCGGTATCGAGCCCTTAAGTCTGAGGAGAGACTTTGCCTCCCTGTGTGTACTACCGCTTGTACAATGGATTGTGTTCTGAGGAATTGTTCGAAATGATGCCCACGGCTACTTTCTACCATCGCACCGCTCGCCATCGACAGGGAATTCATTCTCACACTTTGGAACCAAAATGGTCGCGAACAGTGCGGTTTCAGAGAAACTTCCTCCCGCGAACCCTTGGGTTGTGGAATGAGCTCCCTGCCAAGGTTTTCTCTAAGGACTACAGTATGGAGTTCTTCAAGAAAGAAGTTATTAGAGTTCTGAAAGGTCGGCAACGCGCAAGTGATACCCCTGGTGTTGCAAGCGTCCATAGGCTACGGTGACCGCTTACCATCAGGCGGACCGTAGGCTTGTTTGCCACCTTAGTGGTATAAAAAAAAAAAAAAAAAAAAACAAACTTTCATTTTCATACAAACTTTCACAAACTCTCATTTTACCCCTTCAAGAGATAAATTTTGCAAAATCCTTTCTAAGTCGAGCTCACCGTCAAGTACGGAACCCAAATACCAAATTCCAAGTTTCTAGACCCTGGGGTTTAGGCTGTGCTTTATCATTGTATCAGTCAGTCAATTTGTTCTTGTATACACATACATATATAGATAGATACAGATTTTACCTCTATCCGCCTAACTGAAACTCTAGCTTCTGCTAGTGTAGATAGCGCCAGTGGGAAACATATATTGCAGGCGAGTTGCATTAGATTGAAGTACTGCACCAGTGAGAAAGTAGTCCCGGCTCGGACGTCGCCGCCCAGCAACACAAAGGTGACTACTCCAGCGAAGTGAATGAACCGCTCCGAGAATACACCGAGAGCGGCCGAGAACCCCTTAATCATAGACGTATGCATTATAAACTTAACTTCGGCCCTGAAACAAAAAACCAGATAATAAATAAATACTGCAATGGAATTTTTAAGCGGATCTGGCACAACGTAATGCTACCTTATACTAACAGTAAGATAAAGCGGATTATTTATTAATCTTAATTGTATTTTTCAAGACAATTCTATATAGGAAGGGCTATTCTTAAAATATGGTTTTCTTAATTTCATAAAAAAACTGTATCTTGGTTCACATAAGACACCGTCTTTCGAAATTTTACTAACACTAGGTAGGTAGGTAATAAAAGAGATGCGATCTTGTCATTTGGCTACGGAACCCTAAAAATCACATTTCATATAAAGATTCCCTAAGAATTCCCTAAGATTTTCTAAAAAATCTTACTACACTTTAGAGCCTATGTTATAATTTCAAAAAAAAATATAAGTGGCTTAGTGGGTCATAATCACCCAAAAAACGATCGTTAGTTTGATTTGACAAGAACCATTTGGAACCGTCCGAAAAGTACGGCATGGTGATGTTCGTGAATGGCTACTCGACGATGATTAGCTGTGCAAAAATTAGCTTGGTACAAATGGTTGAATTGTTTTTTTTTAAATTAATGTGTTCGCGTCGGTGTGGCGGGCTGTAAGTCACACCGGAGAAGTATGGCATTACGCTACCGCCTATTTTTTTTTATGGACTTTCAAAAATATAAGGATTTTTGTGAAACAAATCGTTCGACATCGTAATTTATCCGACACGTTCGAGTCACGCCCACGCTATTGGGCCACCGGTACCAGCGCTATGACCATCATTTTTCTTTTCGTCATTACGTAGTTAGACTTCTGAAGAACCACCATACTGGTACAAATCATCCAGTATTTTCTGTCACTGTCTCCCGGACTATGTGTGTTGATCACAATATAACAGGACAGGTTATAGTAGTAGTATCCTGTTACCGAATGCACCGGCTAGGTGCTCAGGAGGTAGAAGTTTAGGTAGAGGGAGTTCAGAGGCAAGTAAAGAAACTACTTTTCAAGGATAAGGCAGGTGTAATGTATACTCTTTCACTTTTATCATAACAACATTTAATAGTCAGTATCACCCTATTCACATAAGTTGATTCTTAACCCTTAATATATCTATATAGAAGCTTTCTATTTTACATCAGTAGAGAACTACCTAACTAAATAGAAAGACAGAAAAAACGCAAGCCTGCCTACACAGAGTTTAAAGTGTAAGTGTTTTCAAGCATTTATTAAAGATAGAAATACAAATAGAGTTTCTTCGGCCTAGAGCCCGATCAGCGATCTTGCACCAATACCATGACTTGACGCGTCGCAGTGAATAGCGAACGGGTTAGAAATCAGGACAAGAGAGAATTGGCGACGAAATAAGAATTTTAGAGTTTTAAAAGCTTTGTCCGCCTCGTCAATCCAAGATAATTTAGGCGTTCCTTTTTTAGTAGTATTAAATTATCCTTATTTTAAGAAGTAGTAATAGAACTAAAGTTTGGTATGAACCTCCGGTACCAGCTAGCAGTACCCAGGATTTTTTTTAAATTCTTTACAGACTTTGGGGGTTGGATTTTCAGAATAGAATCGACTTTTTCGGGATCAGTATGTAGACCGTGTTTGTCGACTATGTAACCGAATTTTAAGCGGTTTACGAAGAAACATGACTTTTTAAATTTTACTGTGATGTTGGCTGATACAATTTTGTCACATACTCTATTAAGTAGACGAATATGGTCATCAAAATTGTCTGTCACGAGAATGACGTTATCACAGTAAGCGAACACCTTGTTTTGAAGTTCAGGATCGCTATAGAAGAGACGATTCATAAGACGCTGTTGGGTAAAATTTTCGTAACGAAGCTTTTACTACTTTAAGACTGTATTCTATGCTGGAACTCTTCAGGTCAAAAATTTGAACCACTCCATTACCTTCTACCGCCTCTAGAACCATCAAGATTCTAGAACCGCCAGTTAATTATAACACAATTAAAAAATATGGAAACTTTTCCAATAATTACTTGTGTACTAATTACAGTATCCCTGAAAAAACAATATTAATATACTTGTTTCCAAGATGTTGTACGTGTAAACCCACTTATTGCGTTAGGCAGAATAATTTGAAATTGTAGGGACTTTTTATTTATTAGTTTTTTATTAATTATAACGTAATAAAAGAACCCATAACTTGAGACAAATATTAAAAATTAACTGACACAGATTTTCGCAGTCTCCTTTTGTCTAAAGGAACAAAAAAAAAACGATGAAAACGTTTTTCTCCGTAGTATTTTTAACTGGTGGACCTATAGTAATTTGTTACTAATCCAACGATTACTATACTTTTTAGTAAATATATATGGTTTTTTTACATTAAAATATTTTATTTGTTTAAAATAGAGAGAAAAAAAAAATTAATTGCCAAACGTGACCGAAAATTTCTCATTGCTGTTATAAGCTTTTTATATTTTGAAAAATTACGAAATTATCATTAAAAATTATATGTATTTTAAAAAAACCTTTTGCGTGTTGTGTTAGCACAAAAACTATAATAAATTATATTTTTATCCCGTTAGGTGCCATTTTGTCAACACTTTTTCCTCAGGGGAAAATATTCTGATGAGTCCGTTACTAAAATTTATTACGCTTTTTAATACTACCACTTTTTACAATGTAAAATTATGATTTTCAAAATATCCGAAAGCAAATTTAATTTTCGGTAATTTTCCTAAATTACCGAACTTTTGTATTTTGTCCATGACTGTACCACAAATGTTGTTGTATCGCGGCGTTATGCCCGGTTTACATTATTCCAGTCCAGTGATCCAGCGAGAATACAGTCCAGTGCTGGACTGGATCTGTAACGTCTACATTATTCCAGTTATTTAGAAGCCGTTAAGTGTGAACACTACAGTGACAATTTCAAGAAGAGATTAGTTTCGAAAATGTTTCATATGTGTTCAGTTACTCTTGCTACAAGAAGTTATTAATGAGGTTGATAAGGAACTAAAAAAAAAGGAACGGATTTGGGTGAGAAATTGGATCAGCGAAAGAGATCAAAAAGGAGGGACAGTAATGCTTTTGCAACAACTGAGGTTAGAAGATCCCACTGAACATAGATTGGCATTGAGAATGACAGCAGAAAACTTTGAGGAACTGTTATCATTAGTTAATACTCAATAATAATAATAATGTTAATACTTTTTATTTTGTTTTTCACCTCCTCCACCGTTAAACCTTCAATTTCCATACCAATGCACAGGTTTTGCAAAGCAGATTGGCGCCTATGTTTGTTTTTACAATCTTCTGATGATATGTCCCATAAACAAGGATTTTCTCTGTATAAACTGACAAACTTTAAAATTTGATCTTCAGATAACTTCTT
The DNA here is from genome assembly GCA_946406115.1 of Apoda limacodes. NCBI lineage: Eukaryota > Metazoa > Arthropoda > Insecta > Lepidoptera > Limacodidae > Apoda > Apoda limacodes. The sequence continues at coordinate 17,307,927 of OX291546.1, forward strand.
CACCATTTTTAAATCCTTTCTATGCCGCAGTAATCAGCAAAAACAACCAATACGTGTTTACTGTGTCAGCACTGGAATGGCACTGGATTGGCCGTCTACATTATTCCAGTTGCACTGGATTAATCGCACTGGATTCAAAAGTAGACCGCCAATCCAGTTACTGAACTGGAATGCTAACTGGATTCAGTGCATTCCAGTGCCGGTTTACATTTTTCCAGTAAGCAATCCAGCGCTGGATTCGATCGCTAGACTGGAATAATGTAAACCGGGCATTATCGCGCGTCCTCGTTTTCATGTCCCAAGATAGGGCGGGAGATTTGGTGCGGATCCTTCAGAAATTGCGCGTCATGTCCTGCTTATTTCTTTATAATTCACTATTCATGAGCCTTCGCTGCAAAATTCTTAACACGCTTTCGTAAAACATTGCAAAAATAGGCACATTGAAACACACTATAGTCCGGCCGTTCAAAGAATGCGTTCCTGAGAGATCGTGATCGACTGGGTGATGTAACTTTGAACTGGCGTACAATTTACGGCAAAATTTTAAATATCTTTTATTTACCTTATGAACGAGTGATAACATTAAAATTCGAATAATTATGCCAACTAACAATAAATGTATTAATTTTGGGCTAAAATTATTACAATTACTTAATTAACAAATATAAAAACAATAGCTTTTAAACATGGACGTATAAAAAACAAACGGCGCTGTTTCAAGGATATGTCAACTGTTTGTTTTTATAGTGATGTGACAAAATAACGAGGCAATTGTAATCGAATATTTTTGTAATCTGTCGGTATAATATAAAAAAAAACGTTATAATTTTATAATATATAATATACTTAGTATTAAATACAGTTAATAATATAATAAAGGTATGCCCAAACAAAACTTAAGAAAATTAGTGTCATAATATCAGTCAGATGAATGAAAAAAAACAATGAAAATAAAATTACTTAGTACTACGTAGTACCTACATTATATTTCTGGCAAAAAATGGCAACCCAAAATAGCGTTGTGGGGACCGCCATTTTGTGACATTTACAAACATTCGTCTCTTGTCGTCTCGCACCAATATATATCTACTCTATATCTCGCACGCATGGACTACGTTCTCCAGTGTTTCTCGTTGTGTATTTTCTCGTGACTGTTATTGTTGTTATTTTGACTGATCTTGATATACTGACCTCTGCGCTAATCTGGACTTTTGGTGCATAATAACAATGCCAAAACGCGGTCAAACATTGAAAAGTGAAACTCGTGAACTAATTATCAAGCTAGAAGACAAAATGGCGGGCCTTTAATTCCTGTCGACCAGGTCCAAGAACGCATCTCTCAGGCACTTAGAGTGAGCAAACGGACGATAACAAATATTAATAAGTAAAGTTCAGCTCATCTGGCATCGAAGAAAATATTTTACGAACACCAAAAAAGAAACGCAGAACTAAACCTATAACAGACATTGATAGCTTTGACGCCGATGCAATAAGGAATCATATATATAGTTATTATTCCAGGAGTAAGTCCCTTAATAGGTCGATGCTTCTAGCATCTTTGAAAGCATCTGATTTATTTAGGGGAGGCAAAACTACTTTATCTAAAATTTTGACAGATATTGGATTTCAATATAAAAAAACAGACAAAAGGAAAATTCTTTTAGAAAGAAATGACATAATTTTAAAAAGAATTACTTTTTTAAGAGAAAAGACAAAAATCAATTAGTCAATGACCATAAGTCGACAAATGTTCGATATGAAATAGATGAGTTGGCTCTGGAGTACGGTCATTGCGTTCTCAGAATTCCCCCGCACCACTGTCAGTACAATGCCATTGAGCTAATTTGGGCTCAAATTAAAGGTTATGCAGCCCGTCGTAAGATGAAGATGCTTTTAAAAGAAGCATGCGAAAAAGTCACAAAAGATGACTGGATGAAGGTGGTTGAAAAATCTAAGATTATATTTGATGACTTTGACCGCGATATCCGTATAGATACTATGATTGACAATAATATGATTATACACGTTAGTGAAGATGACAGCGACTCCTCAAGCGAATTGGAAGATGAAATTGTTTGACATAGTCTTCATTGTTTAAGGCTTAAAACTATGTATTTTTATTTTTTATTTATTTATTTAAACACTTTATTGCAATAAAATACAATAGGTGGACTTAATGCCTTCCAGTCGACCTTAGGGTCATGCAGAAAGCTTAAGGTAGTTGTTTAAGTAGGAACGGTTATTATCTACTAACATAAACGTAACATACAGTATAGGATTTGAATACATAAATTAAATAAATACACAGATACATATATATATAAATATGTATTTAAATATACATACATACACATACATAAATACGTATTTAAATATGGACATAGATATTGCTATATAGGTACTGCATATGATTCATTGAAAAGTATTTATAAAGGTGAGCCTAAATAGTATTTGTATAGCGAATGCTTAAACTTATTTCGGGAAGGCGTTTCCTTTATATTTTTAGGAAGCGCGTTCCAGAGTAGTGATGCCTGAATAGTAAAAGAATTGGAAATAAAACCAGTACGATGTGAAGGTAAACGTAGCAGCATGTTAGAGGAAGAACGAAGCTCTCTGTCGTGAGAACAGTGAAGATATTGAAACATTTTCTTTAAATAGGGAGGACATTGAGAATTATTTAAAATGTTATAAAGAAAACATAGAATTCTAGTATATCTGCGTTCCCGGATAGGTAACCAGCCAAGCTAAGTACGGTATTGGGAAATGTGGTCAAATTTTCTTAAGTTGAAAATAAATCTTATGCAAGAATTGAGGAGACGATCAAGTTTATTGAGATGATTTTGGGTCAGATCCAAATAACAAACATCAGCATAATCAATTATGGGAATGATTAGAGTTTGTACTAGCAAGATTTTGGTTTTTATTGGTAGAAAATGTTTGAATCGATAAAGCGATCGCAAAGCGTTGAACACTTTTCGACTTACTTCTGCGATTTGATCATGCCAACTAAAAGTATTGTCTATATATAGACCCAGATCTTTTACGCTAGAGGTAAAGGGTACTATAGTGTTTTCATAGTATATCTGTGACAAAGTACTTAAGTCAATCCTACTTAGTAACCTTGAGCTACCTACGATAATAGCTTGGCATTTGGACGGATTCACAGTCACCCCAAATCTGCGTGACCAATCGGAAATGTAACCAAGGTTTAAATTAACTTTATCAATGGCTTCTGTAATGTTTCCGATATAAGTGCTTGTGTAAAGTTGCAAGTCATCGGCATAAAGGTGGTAAGTACAGCTGAGAAGGTTAGTTATAAAATTGATAAAAATAGAAAACAAAAGCGGGGAAAGGATTGCTCCTTGAGAAACTCCGGCAGAAAGATTGCGCCATTCAGAGGAATGTTGATCTATGCGAACAGACTGTTGGCGGCCATGAAGATAGGATGAAAACCAGTTTAAAGCATTAGGACAAATATTAAGGTTAGTTAGAATAGATAGAAGTATATCATAATCAACGGTGTTGAACGCGTTTGTGAAGTCAACTAGTACTAATACAGTAACCTTAGTGTCTTCCATTGCCAGTCTAATATCTTCTGTGACCTTAAGAAGAGCTGAGCTAGTGCTATGGCCAGGGCGAAAACCAGATTGAAATTGATTCAGAATGTTGTTGTTGTAGATAAAACTGGAAAACTGACGATTCACGCACGCCTCCAACACTTTTGATAAAAATGGCAAGATAGAAATTGGCCGAAAGTGGCAAGGAGAGGTAGGATTGGAGATTTTAGGCAGGGAAATTGCATAAGCTTTTTGCCAAATGGAAGGAAATTTACCAGTAAATAGTGAAAAATTAATAATGTGGGTAATAATAGGCGCAAGAAACTCTAGTATTGTAACAATCATAAAACGAGTTATTTCATCGCATCCTACAGCTTTAGATTTGATGGAATGTATTATTTTGACTACATCTTCCCGATTAACAGGATTGAATTTAAATGATTCAACAGTGGGAGACATCAATGCTAAAATCTCTGCTATAGTTTTGGTTTTTGTGTCAGTATCCATGTTTGGAACCGACGTAAAATGATTATTTAGCTCATCAAGCGAAAAAGGAGTTGAATTTTCTAAGCTAACATTTGGTTTTCCAGCTCCAATAGAACGTAGAAACTTCCATAAAGAATTGGGCGTGGAATCAGATATATAACTATGTATGTATAGACGTTTAGCTGTACGTATCATCAAGTTACATCGATTTCTTGCCACTTTGTAATTACTCCATCTTATTTCAGTGCGATCTTTTTTGAACTTACGAAAGGCACGATCTCTTTGGGACATAGCTATGCGAATGTCGTTAGTCATCCAAGGTGCTGAAGGGTGTTTCAGTTTAACTTTGTGCAATGGAGCATGTTTGTCATAAAGTGCGGTTACAGAATTATTTAATATCGCTACTTTCTCGTCAATATCATCAGCAACTAACACCGAAGTCCAGTCTATTTCGGCCGCGACTATCATTAATTTTTCTACGTCCATTCGGGAAAAAGCACGAAGATATAAGACCTTTGGACAAGGCTTTGGAGGCTTAATATTGTAGGATAAGTATAGTAGGTCATGCCGAGAAAATCCAGGAGCTAAAAATTGTCCATATGAGGTAACGTGATCCTCAGAAGAGATAAGGATTAAGTCAATCCATGTGTCATCAGTGTCAATGTTATGATGAGTAGGTGTTAGCGGAAGATTTGCAAAATTGACAGAGTCTATTATTGATAAAAGATGGCTAGAACGCAGCGATTTACTCTTGCACATATCAGTGTTAAAATCACCCATAATTATGTGATGGCTGTATTCAGAAGTAATGGATTCTAAGACCTGCTCGAAATCAGAGAAATAGTCAATTAAAGGCGGACAGTAAACTACTCCAAGGAGGGCTTTAATGCCTTTGACAGTGATTTCAAGAAATATATACTCAGCCGAAGCCGAGTATGCTGAATTCGAAGATGTAATCTGTCGAAAAGATATCTCACTACGTAAATAAATTGCTACACCTCCTCCACCTTTACCTATGCGGTCATTGCGAATTGCTACGAATCCAGGAAGAGAGTACATAGCGTTAGGTAGACACGGCTTAAGCCGCATTTCCGATACCAACACGGCATGTAAAGTAGTATTGGAAAAAACTTCTAAGAATTCAGAGTAATGTTTAGGCAGACTCTGTGCATTAATATGGCAGACATTTAAACATTTAGGAAATTGCTTAAAGTTGTTCTTAACAAGAGTACCGAGAGTAGAGCGGTCCTCGTGTGAGGAGTCAAGACAGGAAACAAATGAATCATCAGAATCACAAATAGAGTGGAAGGAATCATTATGTAACATATTAATAAATAAATAAAATGAGTGGTAATATATATATATGTAATTTATATTATACCTATTAATTTATTTTATATTTAAAAAATATTAATTTGTCGAATGTTTTTCTGCATTACCTGCCAGTCCGCTATTTACATAATAAATTAAAAAAAAAATTAGAATACACAAGTTGAAAACAAGTAAGAACAACGTAGAATATAAACAAACAAATTAAAATTTAACCTTAATTAGTAGTACATAATTTACATTTATGTGCTTTATGGAGAATAATTGTGATGACATCAATAAAAATTATATTTAGTACCAGTCAGTGAAAATCTATAGCGATGGTTCTATAGTATATACTTATAGTCAATAGGTATGTACTTTTAAACATTTTTTATACTGTGAATCTATTTAAATCTGTAGACTTTAACTGGTTAGTAATATATCAATCACATTTTAATAAATAAACATACTATAAATCATAACTTTAAAGCGACAATCATCCATAGGCTACGGTAAACCACTCAATATCAGGGTCGTATGCTTGTTTGCCGCCTCAGTAGTATAAAAAAAAAATCATCAGAGAACTATAATTTTCTTTATGAGCAAGTTGTAATTTATAATATAATGTAGAATTTGTTTATTTTTAATGTTGGCATATTCTGTATTTAGATGTAATTAAACATCGATGCTCTCAAACACATAATACTTATTGATAAGTTGTGTGCAATCTGTGTTACAGTATTTAACTAATTTCATTGTTTGCTTACTACCTACTAATTTCAATTAAAATGTTATGTGACACCAACATGAGTTTTAGTGAATACATTCTTATCAGTTTACTGCGGTCCGGGTCCGGGTCTGGGTCCGGGAGACAATCGTATACTTGTTTTTAGAATATATTTAGGTTCGTTTTTTTAGAATATATTTACGTTTATTAAAGAAGTGCAAAGTAATATGTCGGTGCATTAACCTAAAACTAAGTAGGTATTAAATAGTATGTGAGCAACACATGAGTACTAAGTTTTTTTGCTGGCTGCAGCCGAAACTTGCCGGCGGGCACTAACGTACTTCTTACTTCCTGCTCCCGGCTGCGTATTCGCTGATACAGCAACGTCTTCTGTTGAGCTGGTAGTCGTAGGCTTCGGAAATCGTTTAATAAGAGCCGCCAGGTCCTCATTTGTCCAAAGTTTAGTGCGGCTGCCGTCCGGCAATTTGATATATATATTGCCGTCCAATGTCCAGCAATTACGAAAGCCAAAATGAGTGCGGGCTTTAATAAAAACTGATTGCCTGACCTTAGTTAAGAACTCCAAAATTGTGATTTGAGTACCTTTCAATTTAGTTTTGCTTTTCCAAACCGTAGATTTTATGTCAAGATTAGCGAAACGCACCAGAATAGATCGTGCACGATCATTGACCTTCTCTCCTAAGCGATGGCACAGCTTAATGCTTGAGGGTGAGATATCAGGAAGATTCAAATTATTTTTGAAGATATCTAGAACTATACCTTTAACGTTCTCGTTGGGCTGTTCAGGAACCCCAGATAGCAGAAGAACTTTACGACGATGACGAGTTTCCATGGTGTCTATTGTTTGACAACAATCCTCAATCAGTTGTCGGAGAGAGCTTAATAGTTTCCATGCCAGATCTCTAAAAGTGCGGAACTCCTCTGCCAGCTTAGAAAGTGTGTCAGGAGCAGGTGGAACAGACTTTAGCTGAGTTTCAAACTCGTTCATCCTCTTCATCAGACACTCCTCAATTTCCTTCTGCGTGTTTTGAATATTTGTGATTTGTGCCATGTTCAGAGTGGTGTTTTTAATATGTTTGCGATAACAAACAGCAGCGGCTGATAGGTAATGCAGGTGAGTGTTTACAGTTTCAACACATATATCTATTAGATTATATACTAAACAAGATATTTAACACTTTTTTGACAAAATTTTACTAAAATAACTTGAATAGCTATTAAAATATTAATAAAAATTAAAATAAATTCAAAACAGTATGTTGCAGTGCAACTACCCACTTCACATAATTAACATTTTCCAATAAATAAAGCATTTTTATTTTTTTCCCTTCGTTACATTCAGAAATTACGATTCAATTCAATTAATTGATTCATTAAAAATTTATTTACATTGTGAATATTTATTGAATATATTGAAATATAATTCCTATAAAAAATAACAACATATAAATTAAATTGAATAAATATGCATAATGAATGCAATAAATAACGTTACTAAATATTATTAATGTTATTTATTGTACATCACTAGTCATGACGAATTGCCAGGTGTCAGGAACGCATTCTTTGACCGGCCGCAGTGTAAATGAATTCAGAAAAATTGAACACGAAACGACACCACTCCTTCTTAAGATTCGCGCCAAAACTCCTTTGAATTAATTTAATGGCGCATTATTTTTGTTGTTGCAGTCCAAAATTTAAATAAAACTTGATGACTTATCTCTTTAGTTATCAATGTTCGGTTTTAAAAATTTAGTTCCATTTTCAAATTCCTTTATTACCTTACTTCCTAAAGTTTGTCAGGAAGTGCATGCATAGCAATAGTGGTATATTATAATACCCCAGGGCCTCGATTACGTAAGTTGTTGCTAACAATTCTCGATAGAAATAAGATATACATTGCGGTTTCGCGGCAATCAATGAATTTCATATGTAATTTCCAATGCGCAATGTATATCTTATTTCTATGATGTGAATTGTTGCAACAACTTTACGTAATCGACACACTGGTAGTTTACGATGTATGTGATATACGTAAAGCAAACGCAGTCCAGATACACTGCACCAGAGGCAGTGTTGGGGCGACAGGCTCACCCCCTGTCACGCAGTACTAAAGTGGTCGGTGGAAAGAAGTTGTCCACCACATAATGGTGATAAAAACCGTGCTACAAACATACATACAGATAATTGCGTATTAAATGTTATAGAGTGATTTTTCCCACACAATTTTGGGGCGAGAAATCTTTTTTGTAAATCTTATAATTTATATTTACCCATCTACACGAATTTAATCAGACCGTCTATTACTATTCTGATGATACCTACTCATGTTTAGTATGATAAAAATATTATGACTGATTAGATAAAAACTGTGTACACATCATGAAATAACACAAACGTAAGTGTATATCCCTATCTAATAGGTATTGCCATCTGAGTAAGTCATTTAAAAGGATTGTACTAAGGATTGTACGGATTATTACGCTGATAGGGTAATTTTATTAGTGTCATCTCTTTGACATTCTTGATTGCTTATGGTGTGTCAGGTGAGATACGTAGGAAAGGGGCGTTTTGTTGACAAGCATTATACGCATTGAATGAGTTTAATGCTGTCTATGCGCACATTCGATCGTTCTGTTGACTTAAAATGAATGCGCTATCTCGTCACACCACATTCAACGCAATGGCTGCACATGCTGATATTGAACGGCCATATTGTTTATTTACATTTGGTGAACAGAATGACAATCACCTACGCGATGTCAGCTCTCAATGCCGTCAACAAAACGCAGTTGAAATATCGAAAATATCTTTCAGACTTGGTAGAGTGCATAAACTTCTGCGACCCACTGACCATGGATGTTTGGTCGCTAGTGTCGTTTTAAGTTCACACCATTGCAATATAGCGGTGCAGTTTTAATTTTTGACCACCGCACCGGGTCATAAAAGCAGAGAGTACGTACTTTAATTAAGTACTTTTAAACTATTATTATTTTATTATAACTCACCTACGGAGTTTATCAACTAGTTTCTCGAAGGGCTTTTCCCAAGCATACATTTTGATCACCTGTACGCCACTGACCAGTTCGCTCATCACCTTCATTCTTTGGTCAGTGCGGTTGGCTATCTTTCCGCGGAGAACACCTTGACGATTGCTTAGGTACACTGAAACAAAGCATTCATATTTATTATGCGTCTAAGTGTACCTACAACAAAAATTGACCAAAGCTTTAATGTGTGTCTCAGCTGTTATACGTCCTACAGCAGGGGCACAGGCCTCTCCTTGGAAAAAGGAGGCTTAGTCCATAGTCCACTATGCTGGCCTAGTGCGAGTTAACGGAAATTGTTAAACTAGTAGCCACTCGATTGTCATAGTAGTCAGACTAGGACTGCTGTCATATAACAACAGCCAGAACCGACGGTTTAACGTGCCCCCCCCCCCCCACCGAAACACTGAGCTTAAAAAAAAATGGTCCCCTAGGCGGTCACCCGTCCAGGGATTGACCATGCTGACGTTGCTTAACTTTGCCTATCGTTTCCGATACCTATACGTATGTAACTTGGCCTCGATCTCCAGTTACTAGATTACTCCCTTCAATGTGCCTAGTGGGTGAGTTTTTAGGGTTCCGTACGTTCTGTTTGTCTCTCCAACCATTAAAGGGTCTTTTTTTATACCAAAGTAGGAAGAATCCTGAAGTTTTACAGAATATATGTTATAATGGCGTATTATCTAACGAATAACATTAAAACTCCAAAAAGGGGTTAGAATTTTGTATTAAATAAAATCCGTAATTCCGTAAGTTTAATGCATAAAAATTGTTATAGGCCAATCTTTCATCAACCTTTAGGTTGATAATTAAGATTGATATGTTTCACCGTTTTCGAAGAATCATCCCCTGAGGATAAAATAGAGGATGAAAATTAGCATGAGGATTTCGATATTTTTATGTCTAGAAACTTGATTTCGATATTTTTGTGTTCCTAAACTTTGAACAGAGGTTTCGGTTATGTTATAACGTAGGTAGGTAAGGAATAAAAATGATTTTTGCGAAATTCATCCTCTAAAGCGGTAAAATAGGGGTTGAAATTTTCTATGGAAATACGTCATTTTTGAAGCTTAATGCATGAAAATTGGTATTTGACCTTGATGTTTTAACATTAAGATTTAATTTTTTATCGTTTTTAGATAAAATCATCTCGCATAGGTCAAAATAGGGGATGAAAATATGTATAAAATTCCGATAGCTTTGTGTCTAGAAACTTTAAATTTTGGAGATTTCTGTTGTAACGTAAGCGAGCACAAAAAAAAGGATTTTGCAAAATTTATCGCCCAGTGTCGATACTATTGTAGGTTATAGAAACAGTCAAAAGCTATCTTATTTACTTCAAAAGTCATAAGCTAGTAGTATCTGTATAGACGTGTAAACTAACTGACTTAAACATCAGTGCACAGCCCAAACTACTGAATCTAGATCTAGAGACTTGAAATTTTGCACATTGATTCTTTTATAACGTACGCGAGTGCTCGAATCCATCACCTTGGACCTCATTGGGAACAGTCTCAAGATATTTCGGTTTGTATATATGCGAACTATCGAAGAAACTTCAATAGCGCGCTGTAAGACGCGTGACGTCAACCTTGATTCGTAGCGGTACGATATGATGTTTGTAAAAACTTCACTAATTCTTAGAAAGGTATTTGAAAACGTTAATTGGCCTTGTCTGTAATGTAAAGTACTGTTTTATCTTCCCACTGTAATAAAACGTTTTGTAATCTTTAGTGAGCTGTATATGTTGATATTCAAAGTCAAAAGTCAAAGTCAAAATGGTTTATTCAAATAAGGATTTTACAATCACTTTTGAATCGTCAAAGTTATAAAATATTATTTTTTGAACCCTCCCACCTTCCCGCCGGTTCACAATGTTGTTGATTTCTACCGAGAAGAATCCGGCAAGAAACTCGATAGTTACTCTTTTAAAAATACTTAAATAAACTAAAATACAATTAATGTTTTAAATAAAAGATTTTTAGTCGTACAATTTTATGTTATTTCCATTTTAATTTGGTTTACCTATGCATCCTGTAATTGAGCATCATCAGTCCCAAGGATTTTTATCATTTACATAGTCTGAAATATTGTAATATGCCTTTTTACAAAGTACCTGCTTGATAAAAGATTTAAATTTACTTATTGATAGATTTTGAATTTTATTGGGAACTTTGTTGTAAAAGTGTATACATTTATTACCCTACTCATAAAAGAGAGGAAAGTTTTATAGTATTTTTGTAAAATTCTGTAATCCGAAGTACAAATTATTATTTTCGAAAAGTAATAAAACTATTTTGTATTTATTAGTTATGAAATTAATAAAATGTACTTATGTATTACTATGTATTGGGCATAGTTTGGTTATATATGATACTTCGGTTGTTTAGATAAACCTAATGTTTTTTTTAAAAGTTGATTTTGTCAAATCAGTAAATGATTGTTAAAAGGTTAATATTGTTATGGCTAATCAAAGTATTTGCTAGAAGTTTGGCCTCGGTTTTTGTTGCATATTATTAATGGCTAGACTTTGCCCGTGGCTCCGCCCGCCCTAAATTTGGTTAACGTCGTAGGATTCTTACGGCAACTCCTTGATTATACTAAAGAAGTTTGTTATAGCAAGCTATAGCTGCAGCTATGGTTTGTTCGTGGAATTCGGTTATAGTTACTCCCGCGGGAACTTTTGAATTTTCCGGGATAAAAGTAGCTTGTGTCCTTTTCTGTATCTTTAACTGTCTCTGTGTGCAAAATTTCAGTTCATTTAAATGCTCCCAGTGCAGCAGGAATAAGTAACAAACGTTATAGTTATTCCCACGGGAACTTTTGAATTTTCCGGGATGCAAAAGCTAGCGGCCGCCCTACCCTAAATTTGGTTATCGGCGTGGGACTTTATTTAATCTTAGTATTTGTTTAGTATTTGTTAACATAGGTTACATAGGATAAAGATAAATGCATCACTAGATACCCTTCATAGGCATCTACCGAGATAATAGGTTTCATACAGGTAACTTTAAGCCCTGAAGTACAGGAGCACAATAAAAATCCTGAAAACTTATGTCACACATTTTTTCATGATTTAACATACTGACAGACACCAAAAACACGAAAAGGTATGTCCGAATTTTAGGTCCATTTTTTGACATATAACACAAAGTCTGTAGTCATCTAGTGTAGGCAGAAAGCCCTGAGAGCTAGAATTTCAGCTCTTCTCTCACTACGGCCTAACCGTAGACGATGGAACATACCACGATACGTCGTTGGAACCGCCTCTGAAAGATCTATCTTAGGACACCGAAATCGTCATTATAGCTCCTACCGTTTGGCTATAAAACCTAAAAATGTAAAACAGTGTTATTTTATAGTCAAGCCGCAAATCGTGTGACTGTGATGGCAATAGCCGATAGAAACCCCAACTGTCAGTAGCGATTTATAGCTAGGTAGATATACCTACACTTTCAATATATGTTCATATCGACTACTATATGTTGTCTTTCACTAAGTTTTTGTATGGGCTAGATTTTAAGTCACCACAGTAAGTACAATAAGTTAAGTATTAAATCTAGAAGGTTCTATGGAACAACCTTTCCCTCTGATGGGGTTTTTCATTTTTATTATAAATACAGAACAGATTTGAAATTGTATTCAGTCTTCAAGAGAACTTCATCAAGTTAATAGCTATGAAAGCTAAGAAGTAAAATTTTTGTACATATGTGTTAGAATTTAAGTTAGAAGCATAAGTTAAATAAAATCGGTCTGTTGTGTGCATATACGCGTTTTAATATCTCAAGCGCCTAAGAAGAAACTCCTTGTCACGGGCAAAACCTTGAGCCACAGATATCGAAGGGTCTGTCCGCACAGTATTGATACTGTGATTTACTCCTTAATTACCCCGCGCTAAATTCGGTTATCGGCAGGGTTGCCATAATTATTGGAAACCGATATGGGACATTTAAGGTGATATCTCTCGAGATTAGTTATAAATTTGAAAATACTATATTTTGGTGCCATTTAAATTAACATTTTTCAGTAAATTGATGATTTGCGACAGTCGTATTGCTGCATATACATCGAAAACGGGACAAAATAGCAATACGGGACAGGTTTCTCAAATATGGTGACAGTCCAGTAATAACAGGACGTATGGCAACCCTAGTTATCGGCGACTGTGATTGACTTCTTAATTACACTAATGAAGTTTGCTATATCAAGCTGTAGCTATAGCTATAGTTCGTTTAAGCTCGGTCATAGTTATTCCCGCGGGATTTTCGGGATAAAAAGTTTATCCTCCTAGCATAAAGTTTACCTTTATGCTATTCCAGGACCTAACTTATATGTATGCCAAGTTCTATCCCGATCCGTCCAGTGGTTGAAGCGTGAAGAAGTAACAAACATACACACTCACACACTCACGAACTTTCGCATTTATATTAAAATGGGATGGGATTACGATTAAAATTAGATCAACAGTTTATTTACCTGTAAATAAACATTTGATTACACTTAGCCCAATTCAAAATAACATTAACTGTTTTGTTTTTTATAGATAAACCGAATAATAGAAAGAACATAACTTTAATAATGTCTAATCAAATTCTGGTTATTACTGAAATAGCCGAAAGAGTTTGGTTAAATATGTTTTTAGTGAATATAGGATAAAATCCGATATTCGTTAATTTGTAGTTATATCACACTACAAAAAAAGTTTGTCTGTCTGTCTGACAAGACCCTAAAAATACTAAATCTACGGTCACTTAAAGTTGTAAGAAAATCAAGCTTATAAGTCAATGCAATAAAAAAATATATGCCTACGTTACGGTTATTTTTGTCGCATATTGTGACACAAATAAATCAAAACTTTACTTACTTTCCGTTGACATAGAAACATGAAATCTGGTAAGAAGAAATTCCATGCAAGCAAGCAAAAATGTCTCTGCCTAAAATGATGGGATATCGTAAATTGTATTTGTTGTATTTAGATTTTTTTTCTATCGAGAAAATTATTTCCAATCGTGTTTTGCAAATTTCATGCTGAATCATTTAGTTTTTTTTACTGCTTTTCATCGACTCATTTCTTAGTAAAGGACACGCACTTGACCGGTTTTTTGTTATGAAGCTGTGCTACTAACCAGAACGACAAAATTCCTTATCTAAAAGCTCATTCTAAATAAAATAAATTTAGGAGTAAGTGTTTTCCTCCTGCTCACGAGCGTGTTTATTCAGCTGAGAAAAAAAACTACGTGGTTTCTATACATAGTATAAAACAAAGTCACTTCCCGCCGTTTGTAGCAATGTGTGCTTAGGTCTTTTAAGGTGGGACCGCACTAGGCGCAGCGGAAGTGAGCGATACGACGCGTATTTTTTTAGTAAACCGTACTTAACCTACACCGGCGCTACAAAAATATATTCAGTAGCTAGGAAACCTCTGAGCAAGACGAACGAAGAAATGGATATAATTATTATTTAATTGTTGTGCGAGGAAGAGAAAAGGATCGAGCAATAATCAACTTTGCCACGCAGTTCTGCTGCAGTGTAGTTCCGTCGCCGCTTAGTGCGTTGTCTCATATAATTTCATATAAAGAATATTTTGACGCGTGTCGTGTCGCTCAGTTCCGCTGCGGTGCAGTTACGCCTAGTGCGGGCCTACCTTTAATATACGCAACGGATTTTATTGCGGTTTTCATCAATAGATAGTGATTCAAGAGGATGGTTTATAACTATTGTTAAATATTGTTTTGTGTAAATTTGTCGAAACATGACGATAATTGTTCAAGATGTCGGAAATATCATGCCGACTGGGAGTTACACATGGCGTACGCTAGGTGAGAGGAGTTCCATAAATTTCTAACAGATGGAGATATAAGTTAGTTTAGCCCACCAAGGCTATTATAAGTACAAATTGATAATGAACAACTACGCCAGACACAACATGCAAACTTCTTAGGCGTTATGGTCAGCTCAGCTCGAGACGCGATGCGGCATGTTTGAGATAGCAACACAAACAAAAAGTTACGCATCCCAACGTCGCGCGACGCATAACCTCTTACTTTTGTGCTCTCACTATAATTTGTAACTTTTAGTTAAACAAGGTCCAAATATGTTTCTTTCTCAAAAATGCCGCGTCGCGTAGCGTCTCGGTCTGAGTTGACCCTTACTCTAGAGTCTAGACACTGCACTAAAGTGGGAAGTCCAAATAGATAGCCTATCTAAAAAACTCTCCGACGCCTGTTTTGCCTTAAGAAGAATAGCACAAGTGCTGCCCCCGCTGCAAATAAGAACCTGTAATTTCTTCCTATTTCATTCAAATCTTTTGCTACGGTCTTGAGTTCTGGGTTCTGGGAACAGCAGCACGATCAGAACGCGCTTTTGTTCTACAGAAACGCGTTGTGAGAATCCTACTTCCTACTTATATTATAAATGTGAAAGTTTGTGTGTATGGATGGATGTTTGTAACTCAATAACGCTTCAGCCACTGGACGGATCGGGATGGAACTTGGTACACCTATAGATATTAGGTCCTGGAATAGCACATAGGCTTTTTATCTCGAGAAATTCAAAAGTTCCCGCGGGAATAACTATAACCGAGCTTTAACGAACTATAGCTATAGCCACAGCTTGATATAGCAAACTTCATTAGTGTAATTAAGGGGTAAATCACAGTATTAATACTGTGATTAAATAAAGGAGTCCCACGCCGATAACCGAATTTAGGGGGGGGGGGGGCGGAACCGCTGGCAAAGTCTAGTTATATATATCGCAAAACCCACCAAACGCACCAGCTAAAGACATCTTTGAGGCAAAAGTCGTTGATTTTTTCAATACATTTTTGACATTGCAAAATTCGTAAGATAAAATCTAAACTTATTTCCTGACAATTCTGTCGACAGAAGATACACAACAAAACAGAGTAAAAACCTAAGAACCACACAATGTAAACTTGTAAAAATAAGTAAGACCATGAACGCAATGGATCCTAAAATTTATTATGAAATCCCTAAGAACATAAAAAATACAACTTCTGATACCATCTTTTTTCTAGATTAAAAAACTGGCTTATTAAAAAAGCCTATTACCTATTACGACATTAAAGAATACATGTAAATAACCAAACAAATTAAAATTAAATCCGCTCAGGTAATAGCTACCTCTTTGATGTAATAGATGGCACTACAGCGCATCAACTTTAAGGACAGAACAACGTTTTCCGGGCCAGTTAGTTTAGATATAAAAAAACCTTATACCTTGAACGAGACCGGTCTGTGCAAACATGACCCCAAGCGAGGCAAGTGTGGCCCAGCCGATGTGCTGCCATACGAGGTAGGAGACCACAGTTGCCACTATGGGCGTGATCCACAGATAGTGCAGTAACTGCGCCGCCAGGTCGAAGCGCATCACGTCGTTAGACATCAGGTTTATCACTTGTCCAGTCTCAGTCTTACTTAATCCCGTTCGATCAAGTTTTAGTATCTACAAACAATGTTTGATTTATTATAACAATCAAACAAATTAAACTGATTATCTTATACCTAACTAATATATATGTTCAAATCAAAGATGACTTGGTACCGTGTTGAGGCACACAAAACGAGCCGATCCGAGTTCCTGAATTTTCACAGGGTGACCAGATTCAGTATTTTAATACATTTTCAGTATATTCTCACGATATTTTTGCAGTCTTATAGACTACTTTTTTTCAGTCTTATATGAGTCTAGTATCATCGAATAAGCCTGGATTTTGGCACAATTATAAGCGCGTTTAGTTTTATATCGTTGTAATATCAATCTAGGTGAATGTCGTTCGTACTCATATTGATCTTCCAAAACGAATTGTTAGACTAAATAGGCCAATATTGATCTTACTCTAGTAGCTTATTAGCCGGTTTAGGCTAATATTGAACTACGCGCTTTATATTATTAGCCTAATCAAGCTTATATTGTTTTTACGTAAGTTCAACAAGTCCTTTGAAATAACTCTGTGTTTGGTACTTAAGTAAAAAAACTTAGAATTATAATGATATTTTTCGATTTTAAGTTTATACAAAAATTAGATATTCAGATAATGCAGTCTTTGGCTAGACTAAGGAAACGCCATGATAAAATAAAATAAGGGTTCCGCGCAATTTCTCATTAAACCTTTTATCTGATACTATCATTGTATCGTCTAACACCAATAGGGATCTAAGTAATGAATTCTAAACTTCTAAGTTGGCTATTACTTTAAGAATAAATATATTATACTTTTCTAAAGAATAATAGGTACAATATTATGAAATGTGTTACACATGTATTCCTAAGAACGATATTAGATCAAACTATCTAAAATCAGTCTTATATCGATCTAACCTATGCTGTTAAACTTACATATGTTTTGATTTAGAGCAAAAAACCTTGTTTTTAAAGTGCTCTTACGCAAGTATGATATAAGACTACCAATTTTACAATAACATTTAGTAAGTCTATTATAAAATCAAACGAGCTTAGAAAATTTGGATATAAGAGCACAGTTTTTCTTAAGACTGATATGTCTTAGTAAATGTTATTTTAAAACACATGGCTAATAATAGTCATACAAAATAATTTTATATACATATATAAGACTACGTTATAAGTCTAAATGTTTTTGAGACCTTTCTGGCTTATCTAAGACTAAAATAAGAGCGTTGGCATGTTCCAAAACAATTGTTAGAGTGATATCAGACTATCATTCTTATAAGGTGCGCACTGTAAGACTACTTTGCTAGTTGGGTATTTTTGTAGGTATATTAAACGAAGGCAGTATTTTTGGGTATATTTTGGATAACAAGTTATGGTAACACCCTAAACGGATGTCATGACCATAGATAATGCAACAATTGCCCATCAGTATCGCACTCGACTTTTGGGACGGGGATTTCCCCAAATTTGTAGTATCAACCTACGCTTATATAAACAGAGCGCAATCGCATTTTCTTTTTATTTCGTTTGACCCATCCACTAGGACAACATGTCTAGTTTTCAACAGAGTTATTTAGCAGAGTGGGAACAAAATCCGGAATTTTCTTCGTGGCTTTCACGTTACAAAGATGATGAGTTCGCCGCCTTTTGCAGAGCCTGTAATGCAAAACTCCAAAGTAGATTAGCATCTATAAAACAACATGCAAATACTGAAAAGCACAAATCGAACTTGAAAACATATAAAAGACAGTCAAAGGTAAGTATTCTAGATCTGTTCACGGTACCTTACCTTAAATCAAAAGATTCAGAGATATTATAATTTAAAGTAGACAAATGTAAATTAATCATTTCATTTTGTTTCATGTGGATACATTTTTCAAAAAGACATCACTGAAAGACGAAGTCAAGAATCCTGAGCTGTTTGCAGTTTTCTCGCAGAACACAACGATCCATTTAGAGCTATGGACCACCTTAGCGACATTCTAGTAAAGTATTTTCCCGACTCCGATATTGAGAAGAATTTTCCTGCAAAAGAACCAAATCAGCCGCTATAACTTTTAATGATTTAGTACCCGAATTTGAGAAAAGTATGATTCAAGACATACTTTGTACTGCATCTCCTTCAGGTAAACCAAAATTCAATTATTATCGACGAAAGCACAGATGTTGCCACAGTTAAAGATTTGGCGATTGTAATAAAATACTTCTCTGAAAAGAAATGTACTGTACAAACCAAATTTCTCGATTCAGTTGATTTAAGTGGTGAGACCGCAGATCACCAAAGTTATCTGAATAAGGTTTAAATATATAACACTTAATAGGGTTTTGCTGCCGATACTACGAATGTGATGTTTGGTCAACACTCCGGCATTGTTGCGAAAATTAACGCAGTGAACCCAAAATGCTTATTCATAAAATGTGTTTGTCACTCTGCAGCATTAAGTGTTAGCCATGCTTGCAAAATACTGCCTAGAAATTTGGAACAAATAGTAAAAGAAGTATATGGTTACTTTTCTAAAAGTAGCAAGCGTCAAAGAGAATTTGCTGAGTTTCAAGATTTCACTGACACTGAAAATCATAGAATATTGCGTCATTATGATATAAGGTGGCTATCGCTTCATGCCTGTGTTAGTAGAATAATTGAGCAGTGGAGGGCATTGCAATTGTATTTTCAAGACCAATACTTGAGTGATCGCATTATATCATAAGAATTTTTATATCATTCTTTTAGTACTGACATAAACAAACTTTACTTTTACTTTTTGGACTCCATTTTGCCAATTGTTTACAAATTTAACACTATTTTTCAAGGTGACTATCATATGACATATACGATGACGCATCCAATATGTACATGTGGATTTTAGGTTGCTTCATGAAAACTAATTATATCAAAAGCACGAAAATGTATTTAATTTAGACCCTAAGTCTCATGTAAATTATTTGCCATTAACAGATATATACTTAGGTATCCAAGTGGGCCAAGAATAAATTAAACATAGAGAAAATATTAAGATAAAAGACCAAATTTCTGAGTCATGTCAATCATTTTTAATTGAGTTGAGCACGCAATTAAGTCTCGTTTGCCATTTAAAAATAAGATTTTTCGAGAATCGAAATTTCTTAACCCACACAATACCGTGCATACAGAATTTCGAAGTTTAAGATATGTAATAGAAACTCCCATACGAATTACAGCCAGAACAAATGCAGTTAATTGACAAAGAGTATAGAACCCTAAAACTTGATCGTGAAGTAAATAATTTGTTACAATTTACGATTACTGTTTCACCCCTTTCTTGTGAACAGTTTTTGGGTGCAAGTTGGGAAAATTTCTAACAATGATGGTACGTTAAAATACAAAAATATTACTAGTTTCAGTAAATCTCTGTTATGTATACTGATATCGAATGCTGCATGCGAGCGTATTTTTTCACAGATAAATTTAATAAAAATGGACCACAGAAACAGATTTGTAAACAAAAATGTATCAGCAATTTTAAAAACAAAAAAAGGTGTTAAAGATGAAGGAGGTTGTGTGAACTTTAAACCTGCGGATAGAATGTTAAAATAGCAATCTAAAATTCATTGTGATGATGGTTAATGAATAAAACATATTATTAAAATCAGTAATTTTATTGGTATATTTTTCCAGAAAGGTAGGATATTTCAGAATTTTTTTTTAGGGTTCTAGGTATTTTTGGAAAATTAAGTCTGGTCACACTGACACTACATCATACCTAAGACCAAGTATTGGATACTTGGTCTTAGACATCATACGCAATCTGCTCAGACTAAATAGGGATACTACGCATCAGACGGCAATCTGTCATACAAAGAAATGTAACCATAATGAAACTCAACTATTGATTATGACAATTCGTTTTGTTTAATTTTCCATGTAAAAATCTGTAATAATAATTAGGGCGTTCCATCTGGCTACTTTATAGCAGAAATTGTTAGCGGTTTGCGTTTCTTGCTTTTTGCCCGGGCCACAATGAGCGCTTCTTGATTGGCCGGCCCGACACGACACCGGCCCCGGCCCGACGCCGACACCGATACCAGTGGACGCATACGACGATACAGTAAATATTGAGCACTGTTATACTAGAAAAAGAATTCATGAAGATGCATACTGTAAAACTGAAGTTTCACCGAAGAAAACACGGACTCAGACTGGTAATTTTCAAATGTATCTTAAAAAAAATACTTGAAACAAATATATGAAATCGTGGTTAGGATGTACAAAAGGGGATGCTAAAGTGAAAAAAATGGGATGAAGCAACCGAGTTGCGATAAAGAAAAGGAGACACTAAGTAAAATTATTTTAGGACTTGTATGATAATTTATGGTGTCCTCATGAGACCCCATGTTGATGATGTAGATCTATAGAGTAGGTACATCTTCGCTAGCAACGTTTGTATGGGGCACCTTTCCTGTGACCCCTTCCCGCCCACCTAGAGGGATTTGTCCAAAAATATTATTCTCCAAAATTATTGTATTATATTATTATTTTTGGCATAAATTTATAATTTAATTTATTCTTGCAGGTCTCCCTTCAACTGTGTCTGACCAACCTTCCACATTTGGCGTATATAGTCTCTTCGTGATCTCTACAAAAAAAAAATATAGTTACTGTAGGCTCTCAGTATATTTACGCGTGCTTACTGTAGGTACGTAAAAACCTAAGTTTATTTGTTAAAAATAGTGAAATACACAATGTTAATACTAGAAATAAAAATAAACTTACGATTCCAAAATGTCGCCTTCTGATGGTGCGTGGCTTTCATAATTCAGAGCATTTACTTCTTTAATACAATTCCTGAGAATATTGTTAACCTACCTGTACATACTTTTGAAACTTGCATTAAAAAGGTATTAACGAGGGATACTATACTGTGGAAGAATTCAATAATGATAATAATGTCTGAAATTAAAGGTATGGGCCCAATACTGGACATCCATCTATGACTTATGCAGTTGATAATTAATGACACATTACGATCAGGGGATGCACCATGGATAGTCATCCACCGTTGGCTGCTTGGTGTTGAGGGGGGTTCTGGATGGGGGTGAGTGTGGCGCATAGACGTGTACATGTATGTGTGTTTACACATATTTGCATAGATTTTGTGTATTCGGTTGGCCTGGTTCCTGCGTGATTGATGGTAACCCGGGAAGTTTCTTGTCACTTCTTCTTCCCTTAGGCTTGTTTCCGAAGTGACAGTACGTTAAATGGTGTGCATTTGTTGCCGGACTGTCGTGTGGGAGCTGGGCTACTTCATGATATACAACGTCTGTGAGTATGTGTATGCATATGGGTATGTGTGCATGTTTGTGTGATGCGCCCTCTCACATTTGGAACCTCTCTGGCGCTGGGAGGCCGATGGTGGATTGCAGCGGGTTATTAATACTATATTTAATATATTATTATACTTGTACTTGTACCTATGTAAGTTTATACATATGTGTATATTTTTTCTAGTAGTATCAATTTTTGTTTAAACCTATTACTCTGTGATTATATCAATTACACTGTATTTTAATATAAATCAGTTTTAAGTTCAGAGTACATTTGTTCGCCCCGTAATGTTAAATGTTAACTTGTGTGTGTAAATCTCAATATGAATCGAATTTATATTTTGTTCCTTTACTACACACATTGTAACTAATACAATCGAAGTTTTTTAGAAGTTTTATTGGAGTTGCTTGAGTGTGTCATGCTCTCTCAAAGTCTCTGCGGTGGTGGCATGTGCGTCGGGTCGTTACGTTCCCTAAAACATGGTTGAGCGAAGCGATGGCTGATTCATGTGTCATACTTGTGAACGGGTGCCGCTGTGGAGGCTGGTCTTCTCTTGCAAACTTCTTTGAATTCTTAGTATTCGGTCATCGGTGTAGGATTTCAACGGCAACTCCTCAATTACGGAACGAATAATACTTGACGTTCTCAAGTAGCTTATGTCCTTTTCCGGGACTCAAAACTATCTGCATGCCATATTTCATCTTGATCGGTACAGTGGTTTCACCGTGAAAAGGTAACAGACAGATTTACTTTCGTACTTATAATATTTATTATTATATTATATTCATGGATAGTATGGATAATTTTAAGAATATGTAAATATATGTATGTACATATGATTGTGTAAAAATATAATTATGATGGCGCTAATGCCAGTAGTACTATTATATATCGGAATTCTCTTATATATCTAAATTCCTTCTCTCGATTAACGATATTTGACGCTTCACATGGTGCGCCCCCTATGCTACATAAAAACAATAAAAAATTACATGTTGGACTTTGTTTTTAGTAGCTTACTAACTTATTTTTTATTACCTAATAAGTGTTTCGTTACAAATTGTATACTCTTTAGCTAATTATCAAAGTATTGTATTACTACTTTAAATGGAACTTCTTGCCAGCTCTTTTTGGCAGAAATTAACATTGTTTACATTGTACTGACGATTCAAAAGTGTTCTTAGAAATCTACTTGAATAAAGTTTGATTTGAGTTTGAGTTTATCATGAGGAGAAAAGGAATGCACAATAAACCCTGTCACAAGTGGTAATTAATAAAATTAGTTTTTTCAATCTTAAATACTTTAATCAGTTTACGTTAAACATAAACAGGTAGTTTAAAGTAGAGTTTGTTGCTAAGAGCAATATTTACCGAAGATTTGCGAAGGAATAATGAATAATTAAGTTAATGGTGCTGATTTTAGTATATATTTAAAATTCAAATTTTATTTCTGCAGGTTCTGTTCCCTCTACAACAAAATTGCTGGTACAGAAATGGCGTTTAATATCCAAAAAAATGGCTTTAACACCAAAATGCACTAAAGTGTATAAAGAATACATCAAATCACGTAGGCAGTTAAAGTTCAGCCAAAGAGCGCGGAGAGCATTAAAGTTTTCAAAAGAGAGTTCATTTGAGAAGTTAACGGAGAAAATGAATCCACTAGCAAAGAAAATGTTGTGGTTGGAAATCAAACAATGCACAAAAAAAGCCAAAGGAAGACGCTTTACTCCAGAAGAAAAACTAATTTCTATTATGAAATAAAGTCCAAAGTGCTATTAGTTTAAAAAAAAAATTTGTTGCCATCTAAGCGGACTTTGAATAAAATGATCAATGAATTGAATATCGAACCAGGAATCAACACCTAAGTATTAAAAGCAGTGAAGGAGGAGGTAATTTGACAAATCATATAACTTATTGATGTGCAACGATATTGAGAGCATTCCTAATATTTAAACCTTTTATATTGCATTATCATACCTCCTGCAATCTAGCAATAAGAGATAATTTTAAATAAAATCAGGATATTAAGTTGATTAAAAATAATTCTCATTCTTTATTTTGTTTCAGATTGACACCTGGGATGAGAATAAAAAGTATTGCTCAATTATGTTTGATGAAGTTAGCTTAGAAGCAGCATTAAACTATGATTCAAATAAGGAGTCCATAAATGGGCTTGTTAATCTCCAAGAAAAAACAAGTGACTTTGCTGACCATGCACTTGTTTGTTAAGAGGAGCAATACATAAATAGCAGCAGCCCTTGGCTTATTACTTCTGCAAAGGAGCGACATCAGCTATACAGCTGAAAAACATAATTAAGGATATGATAACTGCTGTGGTAAGTACAGGACTCTTGCCAATTGCATTAATTTGTGACTAAGGGATGGCATTTCTATCAGCGCTGAAGGTCCTTGGAGAGGGAACAAATTCGTGCAGGGGATATAATAGGTAAGGATTACTTTCCCATGTTTCTACCAAAAAATGTGGTTGCGATGCGATCTTAATTAATGAGCAGTCTACTGTATTATAATGAATTTGACTGGTTATTTCATCCATGTTTCATGAGGTGCAACTAGTTTAAAATAATCCTAGACCTCCACACTGATATAACTGCAATTATTTCTAGCCATTCATATATTGTCTTTTCTATAAGAAATGTGATTAACTTTTATTTCAGATGACGTTATTGCCCTAGATGGACACACACTTAGTGTCATTCATGATGCACCCCATTTGATAAAGGGCTTGCGAAATAATTTTCTTAAGAAAAATATAAAATTTGAAAATAAAATTTCTAGATGGAATGACATTGTGGAGGTGTAAAAAACTGACTGTAACCATGCTGAAATGAGACTTTTATACAAATTGAACGACTAGCATGTCCTTCCAGACAAAATTAAGAAGATGAAGGTAATTTCAAAAGTTTTGTTCCTTTAGTTTTGATAGTCTCATATTCGTGACCAAATCATAAATAAGTACGTGCATGATTCATGCATCAATTACATAGTTACCTGTACAATCTATACCTAATCACTTTTACTATAGGTTTACGCAGGTATCATTTTGGCTCAGTACATTAAACTTTGTGATTCAGAACCTCAAGCATGCCGTGAGTAGTGCGGTCTTAGAGTCCTTGTGTAACCTGAAGACATAGATATATTAAAAGACCTACGGGTAGCACATTTTCTAAATATATTTATAAACTGATTATAATGCAAGTTTTTTTTTTAGGCAATTTAGGCAATTTTTAAATACAATCGTCACCATAATAAAAAAGTGTATGCTGACCAATAGAAAGTTAATAATAATGTATATTTTTCAGGTCTAAAACTGCACGAGAGTGTTTAGCAAGACTGTGGCAGCTACATTATCATACACAGCTCAATTTTGTAAGTATTTAACATCATAACTTACTAGCATTTACCCGCGGTTTCGCCCATACAGAATCTGGTTATCGCCGTGGGATTTATTAATTGTGATAAAAAGTATTTTATATTATTCTTCTAGCCATCCCTGAGCATAAAACATCTGTTCGGAATAGAATCATCATCCCATTCCAAACCTAAATACCTACTTCACATAGCCTTAAAAAAATTGTGAGGAAGTTTATAGTTTCTCCACTTAGTGTTTAATTCTATAATCGGAAACCTGGAAAATTCAAAAATTCTTGCAGAAATAAATAGTTTATACAACCTTTGAATTTTCCAGTATAGAAAGTAGTCTATGTCTTTCTCCGACCTTCTTTTAACAACAGCTATATAAAAATTCAAGCTATTCTGATGTAAAAGTTACCGAGCGCACATATTGAAGTGGGAACCAGAAGCACTGCTATAAACCGCCACATTGAAGCAAGCTTTGAGCCATACAAGCGTTCTATAACTTAATATATACTCTAAAGTATATCTACATTATATCAATTAAATATGTTATTACTGATTTTTGGTTTGTTTCCATGTTACAGCTCAATATGCCGATGGAACACCAGTCAGCCAGACGTTAAGGAATACTGCAGAAATTGTATCATTTTTGACGATCTGACGATCTCAGTAAATGGAGCAAGTCTTTTTAATAAAAAAAATAAAGGCAAACCTTTAAGGCAAGCAGTGACTGAAAATTTTCCCATTTTTCTCCCATTTTATAACCTAAACTCATGCGCCGACGTTCTGTGTAAGTCTGACGCGTTGCGAATGTAGGTTCTAGAGAGAGCGTTTTATTATCCCTTCCACCTTCCCACGCCGATCTGGAGATCGCACGTCGACGTTTCGTGGGACGCGTACGAAAGCGTTGCGTACGATTAGTGTAGGGCGGCCAACTTCATAATAAGTCAATGCGGGACAACAAGACTGAGGATTTTTTGGGATTGTTGTCGGCGTAACAAACAACTCTACTACTGAATCAACATTTATTTTTAAAGTCATATTTTTCGCATGAGTGGCATTTTTTTACTAGGTCTGGTTTTGGTTCAGAATGTCTTAAAAGTTTTCACAGGTGCCCATATTAAATTTTACAATTAGCATTGCACGTAATGTTTCTACTTTTAGTGACGACTTTTCGGACGTCCATTAGCTATTCATTAAGGAATATACTCGTTCCGTAGGAGCGTTTGTTCCTGGCAAACAAAGAAGGTATAGGACGATGGCCAGGCAATTCTAGAATGGTATTTCGCTGTCTTTGAAATTTTTGAACACATCTATCCATCGTTGTTCTGTACTGCTCTTCATCAACTCCCATCTCCTTAGGACATAGTAATTCACATAATTTGCCACGTAACTTACTTCGTCGAACAAACTATCTTCTTTTAAAGTTATAGCAGCTGTAGGCATCTGCACAAATAACTGTTGGTATGTCTGCTGTACATCAGCCCACTTCCGATTTTGTTTTAATTGAATCCAAGTTTAAAATTCGTTGTATTGATGTATGTACTTTTGCAGGTACTGGGTGGAATTGTGATAAAAGTTACGAACATGCCACCAACTATTTGTCTTTCCAATCCATCTTGCAGTTTTCTAAAAACATTACATTGACCTTAACGCTGAACCCCAACAAAATTTGTGTTGGCATTATCCGCACAATATTCAACCACTTTTTCTTTAAGATTATGCTTTTCCAAAATTTCCATTAAGGAATCGTAAATAATTTCTGCGGTTTCGCCAGGTAAATTCACCAGATCTAATATTTTGACATTAATGCCAGTTTTAGGGTCAAAGTACCTTAGCGTTGGAAATATTTTGATGTCATCATCGAAGCATCTGTACAGATACAGATAAATGGGACATCGTTAAATTCTTTCTTCAGAATATTCGAAAAAATACGGCGCCATCACATTTTTTGCAATAGCTTCGCACTTCGTATTCCCGCAGCAAAACTTCTTTTCAATTCCATCGACCGAAAAGTTTGATTATGACATACCGTATGAAAAGCCCACAAACCTTTGGCTTTTGCCAGCTTTGCTTCTTTGTCACTGTTTTCGTGAGGGAATTCAGAAGTCAGTGACGACTACTTACTTGCGGCGGTCAGTGCTTTTTTATGCTTGTCCGATGTCAAATGCCTTTGTATATCATGTCTGCCGCCGTGCGCAACAGATAATGTTCCATGACATTTATTGCAACGCACTTCTGAACACTTTTGCAAGAAAGGAAATTCTTTTTGCAAGTCTCCGGTGAACTTACAACTTAGCTTTTTCGCGGTCGGCGAACGGCGTCGTCGTTCGTATTTTGGAATTAAGTAATGCGGGACATACGGGACGCCTTAGACGATTTGCGGGACTATTTTATTAAATATTGCA
The DNA here is from genome assembly GCA_946406115.1 of Apoda limacodes. NCBI lineage: Eukaryota > Metazoa > Arthropoda > Insecta > Lepidoptera > Limacodidae > Apoda > Apoda limacodes. Next base: position 17,335,592 of record OX291546.1, read on the forward strand.
ATGCGGGATTTCAGCTGTCTTTACGGGACGGTCCCGCAGAATGCGGGACAGATGGCCGCCGTAGAGTAGTGTGTCTCTAAGCCATCTGTTTCCATATAAATTCCAAGGTTCAGATATCATAATGCGTCGTACGTAGGACCGGTCTGTCTCTACCATAAAGGTAAGTTTTATCACAGCTCCTTGAATTTAGAGGATAAGTTACGGAAATCAATCAACGCAAAATTTCACTCGATCAACTCATGAGGCGTTCCTTATGAGCCGTGTTGAAATTGAATAGTAAAACCTCATTTAAATACCAAATACCAGTTCCGTCTAAGCGCATCTGATAATTTAGGTGGCGCTATTATTGTCCTAACAAAACGCGTTTTGCGGTATTTTTTGACAGTGTTTATTTGTTTGAGTATTGTTTTTTGTTTTTTTTTGTAGATATTAAATAAATAAAGAAAAAACAAATTGCATGTATTTTCTATATATGACAATTCCGAAAAACGCAAAAAAATCAATGTAATTATAGAAAAAACATAATTAATGTAGTAGATTCATCTAGATTTTTAGGTTTTGACATAGATCATCATTTCAGATGGACAAAACATGTAGACTATATAAGTAAAAAACTAGCATCTGTATGTTTTTGCATAAAATCTACAAACTCTCTTGGTTTCTTTAATTTATAAAGACTACTTACTGGGGATATTTTTATCCGATAATGACTTGCGGTATAGAATTTTGGGGATCCCTAAGTATAGCAAATGTAATTTTTAAGCTACAAAAGAGGGTGGTCAGAATCATGTTGTTAGCAGAAAAGTGCAGCGTGTAAGGAATTATTTAAAGACTTAGACTTATTAGCAGTATTTGATATTTATGTATTAAATAATAGCATCCTTTGTGAAAAATAATATTAATCAATTCAATTTCTTAAGCCATCATGATAAAACAGAATACAAATTGAAGGTCATACCGCAGAAGCATACACACTACGGAAGAAGTGTATATTACAATGCTGTAAATATATATAATAATTTGCTAAACAGTATTATTATGGAACAAAATCCTAGAAAATTAAATACAATTGTAAAGAAATGGCTAAAATCACAATGTTTCTATAATTTACAAAGCTTCAAACCAATTGAATAATGAATTATCTGATTAAGTAATGTAATATGATATAATTTTGTGTAAAATAATGAATAATAATTAAATATAATAATCGTGTAATGTAAAATAATGCTATGAATGTTAAAAAATGAATGTTAACAGTATGGACAAGAAAAATTGTAACACATTTTTCAATAAAGAACAATACAATACAAAACATAAGATATATAGTTCATGATGCAAAAATAAACTGTTCTTTAAAAAAACAACGTTATAACTATTTTTGTCAACTTACCCATACCCATACCATCTCCCGACATGGGTTTTTGGTAGCAACATTTTGTAGCGAAACAGAAAACAAAAAGCATGAAATGCAAACCACTAATGATTTCTGCTAAAAAGTAGTCAGATGGAACGCCCTATCAGAAACTGCAATATCCACAGACTACAACTGCGCCTTAGGGCGAGAAAGGAAAGAGGCATGGAGGAAGGGGGGAGGGTGTCTGTTATATTCAATAGTTGAAACATAGACAAATCCATGGACTTAACGTCAAGATTTTTTTTGTACTGAGATTGTGGCCCGTGGCAATCTGTGCGTCGAAGCGAACTGTGCTCCCAGTAAAGTTATAAAAATGACAAGTTTGTGCAATAAAATCGTGTAGAAACTATTTAAAACAAAGGGTTGATGGAAAAATATTACTTCTCGCAAGATATTACACTAATCTGCTTGCTATATTTGAGGTACAAGCTAAGTTTTCAAAATAATTATTCGCAAAACAAATAAAAAATGTTTTTCTGTCTGTGTTGCCAAGGCTGTAGGTACTTTCATTTCCCAAGTTTACTAAGGCGAGCGAACACTGAAACGACAGCATATATTTTTCACCTAACATCACTTACATACATAACATTATTCCCAGGTTGATAAAGTCTTTATGTATTGATGACCACTGTAACACATTGTATCTATAGAACGTAAACCTTTACCCCGGACAAAGATTACTTATACGTCTCGATACCGTCTTCGAGCACACAAAACGAGCCGATCTGAGTACCTTAATTTTCAGGTACTTGCCGTCACACTACATCATACGTAATCTGTGCGTCGACGCGAACTGTGCTCCCGCGTAAAGTAATAAAAATGTCGATTTGTGCAATAAAATCGTGCTAAACTATTGACAAAAATAAAGGTTGATATTAAAAAAATACTTTTCACAAGTTACTACACTAATCTGCTTGGTATTATTGAGATACAAACTAAGTTTTCAAAATAATTATTCGCAAAAGAAACAAAAAATGTTTTTCTGTCTGTGTTGCCAAGTTTGCAGGTACGTTAATTTCCCCACCAAGTTTAGTAAGGCGAATACTGAAGCGACAATACATATTTTTCACCTAATGTCACTTACACACATTACACTATTTGAGGTTAATAAAGTATTTATGTATTGATGACCCTTGTAACACATTGTATCTATAGAACATAAACCTTTACGCCGGACTTCTGCAATGTTTAAATAAAAAAAAACATAACAGATGTAAATATCAATAAAAAAAAGTAGTACTTATCATGTATTTTATGAACCTGTATCTTAAAATACATAAATAATTTGAATTTTTTTTTTATTTTTTTATACCACAAGCTTTCGGTCCGCCTGATGGTAAGCGGTCACCGTAGCCCATGGACGCTTGCAACACCAAGGGTATCACTTGCGCGTTGCTGACCGTCAGAAATCTAATAACTTCTTTCTTGAAGAACTCCATACTGTAGTCCTTGCAGAAAACCTTGGCAGGGAGCTCATTCCACAACTTAAGCGTTCGCGGTAGGAAGTTTCTCTGAAACCGCACTGTACGCGACCATTTAGGTTCTAAAGTGTGAGAATGAATTCCCTGCCGATGACGAGTGGTGCGATGGTAGAGAGTAGCCGGGGCATCATTTCGAACAATTCCTCAGAACACAACCCATTGTACAAGCGGTAGAATAGACACAGGGAGGTAAAGTCTCTCCTGAGACTTAAGGGCTCGATACCGCAAGTGAGTTTGGAATCGTCGACAATTCTCACAGCCCGTCATTGAACCGAGTCAAAAGGGCCAAGCTAGTATCCGGGTGCACCCGCCCAGAGATGGCAGCAGTAGTCCATCGGTCTTTCGCAGTGGTGGTAACGATGACTGGCAAAAGATCCCTTCGGCAGCTTTGGCAAGCGACCAGAAAGCACGACTCCCAGAAGGATAGCTCACAAGGCGCCCACCTATTTTGCCGATGAATTGGAATTTTGCTCTGGCAGTTGCTTTCTTACTGAACCTCGAGGCAACATTTAATTTGCGTTTTAACTCAGAAATATTCGGATCCTTATTATTACGAGCCGTGGTCCAAGCCTCATATGCAGTTTGCTTAAGAATTTTAGCTTTTCTGCAAGACCTATTAAACCACGGTCGTTTTTTGACGCCGGCCGCTACTCGCGGGTTAGGAATACAGCATTCCATACTAGCAAGGATTGTCTCAGTGACTGCGCTGCGCAGACGTCAGGATCTTCTGAGTTAAAGCAGATCTGCCTCCACGGGTACGATGCGTGAAATTCTCGCAATCCATCCAAGTCTGCCGACTTATAGTACCACACACGACGCCAATTAGTTGGCCCAGATGGATCGGGTTGTGAGCATGACATTTGAGTCCGAACGAGACAGTGGTCCGAGGAGCCAAGAGGTGGGCGTTAAAGTCTCCCAAAATAACTAATTCTGCTGTGGGTTATTGCTCTAGAACTTTGTCTGTTGTCAAACTCAGGTGCGTGAAAAGTCGAGTTACGTCCGTGTCTCCGCTATGAGACCTGTATAGGCACGCATAGATACGAGTGTGGCCGCCGTAATCTACGCGCATCCACAATATCGACAGGTCCCTGTCTTCAAGGCTATGAAGGCGGCGGCAGCAGATATCCTCCCGGACGAACATACATACACCGGCACGACTCATAAAATTGTGTTCGAGTTTGTAGCCGGGATAGTGAAGGTATGATGTGTAGCCGGGCAGGATATCTGCGTCTCCGTTAGAAAAAGAATGGTCGGCTGCGCAGTTTCGAGATGGTGGTGGACTGCGTTAAGATTTGCGTGAATACCCCTGATGTTGCAAAAATCCACATTATATGTGGATGGAGTAGCCGCTGTATAAACTCTTTTCTTTTTCGTTCTCATGGCCATTATATATAAAAAAAGTTACTAAGACTAAGGATGAGGATTCACTGCACAGACAGCTTAGAGGACAAAAGGTGCGGTTCTAAGACTGCCGAAGCTCGCCACAGATGATACGGTTGCTGGCACGGCGGGCGGAAGGGCCCCTGATCCCCCTCTGTTGTAGTAGCCGGGTCCACTCCGGTCTCCTTCTCCGGCATTACTACCACTTCAGGTACTTTATTAGCAAGACGATATGCGCACACGCGCAATTAGGGTTACCAACACATTCGAATATTGAAATAAAACAACCTACTTACAAGTAAAGTTTAGATTACGTACGTTATATCAGTCTTTATTTCACGAAAATCTATGAAACTTATTTACTTGTACATAATACTATATAATTTGTGACCTTTTTGAAGTGATATCTCGCGCGCGCGCTGCAGTTATTTTATGTCATTGCTTTGTTTAGGTATTAGTTTACTGTTGTAGTAACAATCAATTGTGACTCAAATCGAGACCACACTGTCCAAGGTCTCTGACTGGGGACGGGTAAACTTGGTCCGATTCAACCCTACAAAGACACAAGTCCGCGCGTTCACCGCTAAGAAAACCCCATTCACTTTAGTCCCACAATTCCAGAACACTCCCCTCTCCATCTCCAAGAGCATTGGGATCCTTGGTGTTCACATCTCCAGCGATGTTCAGTTCCGAGATCATTTACAAGATAAGGTGAAGCTGGCGTCCAAAAAACTAGGTGTACTCAACAGAGCGAGGCAGTTCTTCACGTCGGGCAGAGGTTGCTGCTTTACAAGTCGCAGGTTCGGCCCCATATGGAGTACTGCTGCCATCTCTGGGCGGGAGCTCCCGGATACCAGCTTGGACCTTTTGACTTGGTTCAACGACGGGCTGTGAGAATTGTCGACGATCCCAAACTCACTTGCCGTATCCAACCCTGAAGTCTGAGAAGAGATTTTGCCTCCCTGTGTGTGTTCTACCGCTTGTACAATGGGATGTTTTCTGAGGAATTGTTCGAAATGATGCCTACGGCTACTTTCTACCATAGCACTGCTCTCCATAGGCAAGGAATTTATTCTCATACTTTAAAACCGAAATGGACGCGTACAGTGCGGTTTCAGAGAAACTTTCTCCCGCGAACGCTTGGGTTGTGGAATGAGCTCCCTGCCAAGGTTTTCTCTAAGGACTACAGTATGGCGTTCTTCAACTAAGAAGTTATTGGGTTTTTGAAGGGTCAGCAACGCGCGAGTGATACCCCTGGTGTTGCAAGCGTCCATAGGCCACGGTGACCGCTTACCATCAGGCGGACCGTGCGCTTGTTTGCCACCTTAATGGTATAAAAAAAAAAGGCCAGTCGGATAATCTGCCGAAAATTGATTGCTGGATAGTGGCTCAGTATTTTATAAAAATTAAGATTTTAGGTACGTCTGACGAAATGCGTGGAATAAAACTGAAAAGGTAAGTACCTACTCTTACGTAGTATATTATATTCTCTTTGGTACCTACTACAACTTATGTCTGTAGTTTAAAACATTATAGGTTAGGTACGTAGTACCAAAGTGACCAAGTGACATTTTATACTTACAAGTACTTCGGTACTTACGTGGGTAATTTACCACATCATGCCAGAAGCACGTAATACGTTTCACTTCGCACGATCCCTATGTCGAGAGCATAACTTTAAACTATCCTGGGGTGGTGCTATAAAAACTCACCTTCTTAATTTATAGAGAGCAGTATTAAAAATCATGTCTTTTAAAAGAACCTCCTTTCCAACCCACACCCTATATAAGGAACTTAACGTCTTGACAGTCAGGCAAATATATATTAAATATCTACTACTTCGCCAACATAAAAGGCCTTTTGATGTGAAATCCAGCAACAGAAGAAACTACGCAAAGTACAATTTCCCATCTTGTAAAACTACATTCTTTCAAAGATTCTCCGAATTTCTCGGCCCCCTACATCTATAATAATGTAAATAAAAAATGTAGGATACAAAACTTAACCACCAACAACTGCCGTAAAAGAATATCAAAATACCTAAACAATTTAACCTATATCGACACTGAGGAGCTCATCCAAATAGTTTGCTAATGAACATAAATCATAAACTGTCAAATAAATTGTCAAATTTTATAACATTTACATTACAAAGCTCAAACTTTAAACTTATTTTGAAGTCACTTACAAATATTCACAATCATGACTAACTTTTCTAACACATACCCATATATACCCATAAATACAAATTACATAGATATAGAATGTACTCGCATTAAACATATATCCATGCAATCAAGAAAATCTAACAACGCGTTCAAAAACACACAAATACCTACACCTATTTACTTCCATTGCGAATCATTTCTCAGCCATATTCCGCTTTATAAAACACAATACCAATTATAAATATAAAATTTACATTCTAACTAACCAATTCTCTCAGTTTGTGTTGTATCGATCAAGTTTTTAATCAAAAGGATCAAACAGTAAATTTACATAGGCAGATCGCATAAAATCTTTAAATATCTACAAATTGCACATATACTATAAAGACACTGAAAACCGGTCATAAGTCATTAGCGACTAAATAGGGGCAGGTACCTAGTTGTTATTTTCGTCAATGTAACATTTGTAGGTAGCAACTCAAATTCATTATTCCTTTATTGCCAATAATAGATAAGAAAGTGTAAGCAAGTAATAGATAACCTTCATTGTAAGCGTATTATATATTTTCACATCATCATTATTTAATGGTTTTTATAGATATTTCGTCGACGAGGCCTAACCTCACAAAAATTGTAAAACCTTAAACTAACATAAATATAATTTTACTCTTAGGCATGGGACATAAGATTATGTAAGTACCTGTATAAGTATATCATAAAACTGTTATAGGTACGCTCATTATATGTATAGATACTGTTTAACGCTGGTTAATCCAAAACAATAACATATCAACGTAGGCTTAGATTTAACACTTAGGTCATAATTTTCTACATTCAATTTGTTTATATTTTATTTTCCAAAAGATAGTTTTACGAATAATACTTACTTACCTACCGATCTTAATAGATAAAAATAATACCTATTAGTAGCCAACAGAAAAAAATTATGTTTATAGGATTAGTTAGTTGTTAGTAACTTAAATATCTTATCTTGCATATATAGGATAAATATGTTTGTATATATTTTTTTTTCTTATTTTCTCTTCTCGCTCACTTATTATTAAGGACGATATCTTTATGTTTCAAAAATTGCTATAATTCATAATTGTGGATGATGGTATTGACTCCGTAGCACAGTTTCCAACTAGTACGGAGGTCAAAGAAATTTCTCTACAGTCTATGTAATGATATAGTTTAATATTTCGCATATATTAAAATTATAACTTGTAAACCTAAATTGTAAAATTAAGTAAATAAACAATTCATTCATTCATTCATATTTACCAATGTAAATTGAGATGAAAATACTCTATAGTTTATTAATTAAACTCCCTAATTGTTTCTCTACCTGAAAAGTCCTAATCTTTAAAGAGCTCGAAGTAGGCAAGAGCCAGAAATTTCCTCAGATTATGTGTTACGTATGCGGGTTTCCTAACTAATAAAAAAAATATAAAAGCAAAAACTAAAAATTTAAGAGGTCTTTTTAGAATAAGCGCCGTAGTACCGGTGGTAATCAAATGACAATGTATCGCAATATCGCTTTGTAGAAATGTAGTAATTCTAATATTTACGCATTGAATGTGCTCTATGCTCTCTACGCGCTCATTCCATCTACCTGTTGACTAAAAATGAATGCGCTTTATGTTAAATTTGGCGGCACTTACAGTCCGCTTTTAACGCATTGGCTCCACAAGCTTAGGAGGTACAACAGTGGATGTTTTTAAAAAAAATGAACAGCTATTTTGTTTGTTGGCAGTTGGCGAACAAAACGATTTCAATGTCTCTGTGATGCGATTCTATGTTAAAAAAATCTTATCAACAAAACACGGTTATTTTCACATTTCATTGTCACATTCACCTTTGAATAACGTACACGGCGAAGACAGGAGCAAAGGACAGATTTTGTTTTGTGCATCCATCTTTATTTTAGCACTAATGTATACAATTTTTGGAACCTACTTTAAGGTTTTAACATCCATTACATGGCCATGTTCAACGGATTGCTACCTTCGTAGCAAAGGTTTACGTTCTATCTCAATATATGCAATGTGTCACCACAGGGGTCATCAAGTAAAAATAAATTGTAGTACCGAATAAAAGTAAGAACTCCCCAATTTGGGGTAATCACTTTAAGATTGGTAGCATCGAAACTGCGCACACAGATGTAAAAACGATAGTCGTATTAGATGATTTTCACACACATTGATAGCAAAATGTCTCGCAATACTCCGTTTGAAATTGTTTCGGACACGGTATCTAGACGTATAAGTCATCTTTGTTCAAACCTTGCACATCTACCCTAGCTCGAACTACGGTCTTGGGGTTTTAAGGTCACTGATTGGTTTTCATTTGAACCGGGAATCGGGATTGGCTGATTGTCGAATTTCGAAGTGCACTTGAGTAAAGCAGTGTGTGAAAAATTGTAATAAGAACTGCAGTAGTATGAACTAAATTTTAAGAATTTATGTGACTCAGTGTGCGCATTAGCCTCGGGTAACTCCGGACATAGCTATATCTTTGGATATATATCCGAGGCCGGATATGTTACAACTCTTTCAGTTTGCGTGAAATAAACATATCCTATATCCAAAGAGCGAGTGAACGAACTAATCCAAATAAACAGCTGAGCGTGTTGCGCGTGTCGGTGGCGCGGAGCGACCGAATAGCGATGCATGCATATCACTGAAAGTGTGAGAGAGAGAGAGAGCTAGAGTTGAAAGCGAAATAGTAAAGTTGTGTCGTGTCTTGCTTATAAATAATCGATCTCAGAACGCCTGCTAAACCCAATTATATGCATTGGCACATGAATTTCCGTGCAATACCCTTAAAAGCATTTAAATAATTAAGTTATTAACTTCTCTTGAGAAGTTATTGGAATAGCTTCGAAAATCGAAATCGAAATTTGTTTTTTCTTTACGTTTCAAGACTTGGAGAATCATTTGCAATCATTTTTAGAGTGATGTCTGTGTGTGTGTGTGTGTACGTATGTATGTATGTATGTAGACATATTTTGGCTTTATATTTACTTTATATTTTGACATATCAATCGATACGCCACGTCATGACTTAGATCTGAAAGGAGTCTGAAAAAAATCGGTCCAGTGGTTCGTTTTTTATCCGTAAAAAACTGACTTTTTTATGCACGCAACATAAATTTCATGTATAATTTCATGTATCGAGGGGTAGTAAAGGGTTTTCGAGGGTGCTGATTTCGAATTTTTTATCAGTTTTTTAAAATTCAAAATGGCGGATCCAGTATGACGTAATTTTTTTTTTGTAAAAGAATTTTTCTCAAGACAACTTCTCTTGTACGGTACTTGCTGCCAAACCAATTTTTTGTTATTTGATTGATAGTCCTAAGCCTTTTAAGTATGAAGAGATATCAAATAGTATCTATCTATAACAAACGAGGGATACACTAACAATTTTTGCACTCGAGATTAAAAGGTTCGAAATCGATTCAAGGATTCGTTTAACCGCGGTGTGCTAAAAAATTGCATATTTCCGCAGATATATTCAGCGGATATGGATATAGATTTCTTTAATCGAAATGATATGTGACATATCCAATCTTTGTCCGGAGTTACATAGCGCATGGCTAGTGCGCATCATATAACCTTGAAACTCTGAGATCCGTGGTTCGAACTTCAAACTTACTCAACAAAATGGGCATTTTTTTAGCCGCAAGTAATTATAAAATTTGGTAGGTAAAAGCGAAATTTTGCCCGGCTTTACTTTTTGAGTTGCTTTAAAGTGTGTCGCTTACGAATCTTTTTAAATCAAGCTTAAACGCTCCAGTCGAATCCGTACAAAATATCAGCGTCAGGTAACGTCATGGTATGGTTATTAGTTCCCGGTAGCTCTACTATCCCAAACTACGGTAGCGGATTTGGTTACGGTAGAGAAAGGTAAGGTGCTAGGAATCCCCAGATAACGGCAGCCTACCACAACCAACGACTTTTCTTGGCGACATAAACTAGCAGGGAACTGATGACAGACAGAGAGGGACTTACAGAAATAGATTATATGTTCGCTTAAATTCGCCCCTTGTGTTTGCTCATATATATTTTCTCTATAAATAATTAAATTCCGTACACCCGACTACATACCGACCGCACGTAATACTAATAACTGACATAATTATACGGAACCTGCAGCACATGACTACGTGACCTTAACAAAGACACCTTCAATAGAAAGGCTTTCCAAGGCTACTCAGCGCCTTGCATGCTCCCGCTGCAACACCGACAGTCGTACCAAGTACGTCAACTACTTACCGCCCGCCAAATACATCCACTCTGCGCACCGCGACGCTGCGCGTATTATTTTATTAACCCCCGACGCGAAAAGAAGGGGTGTTATAAGTTTAACGTGTGTATCCGTGTATCTGTCTGTGGCATCGTAGCTCCTAAACGAATGAACCGATTTTCGTTTATTTTTTTTTTGGGTCATAGATCATTTTATCCCGAGTGTTCTTAGCCGTGTTTCATGAAAATCTGTTCAGCCGTTTGAAGATAATCAGCTCTTTTCTAGTTGATGAGGAGATCTGACTATCTTTTATATGTCCTATCGATTCGAAATTTGATACTGTGTTACTTTATTGATATTGAAAGTATATGGTTATGTAACCATGACCTGATCTGCCGTTTGAAGATCATCAGCTCTTTAATAGTTGATGAGGGGATCTGACTACTTAGAGGAGGTAGTTAAAACTTAATCTAGTAAATTAAAACTAATATGATACCTAGTACCTAACTAAGTTACTAACTCAACTAACTAATCACTATAAATAGCTTCCTAATATTTTTGCCTACTATAAAAAGGACAAAATAATTGTAACATTAAAAATTATAAAAACCCCCCGACACAAAAAATAAACTCTAAAAACTAACAAATAATGTTTAAAACCTATTATAATTATTATCGTCACATATATTATGTAAGTTCAAATTTATTTTTCAAACGTCGTCGCCCTCGCGCGTCGGGGACCTCTAAGTTATAAATACAGATGTAGTCGCAGATTGCAACAAAAGAATTTACTCCAAAAAACTCGCAAAATCGACACAACCGTCAACGTCGTTTGCCCTCACGTGTCTGCCCGTTCTGGTCGCCGCACTTGGTGACTAGGGATGTTAGATACCAACTCAAAAATTATGGCATCGGCTTGTCAAAATTATGATACGGGTTGTATCATTCTTTAACACAGTTAATTTTGTTATATCAGTAGCCGCGTTTCATTGAAATACTTACTTCATAGCGAAATTGTTAGTGGTTCGGGTTTCCTTAGCTTTTGGTAGCAAAATCTAATACTGATATTTTGCCGTTAGCAAAATATCTCTTCCAAATACCCATGGCAAGAGTAGGGTTGGGTATTTTGCCTACTTTTGCTTTTTTTACTACTTTACTTTACTTTTGTGCTAAAATAAGGTTTTGCAATTAAATAGCAACGCCGCTCAAAAGAAACGTTTTTTTATGCATAGTAGACGGAAAGAGTTCTTTTAGTCGTAGTGTTGGCACAACAGTGAATTTATAGGTACAGGTCACGTCACATAAGTTGAACCATGCGCAGTAACACATTTTCGGGTCCATTGAGGTGGGAAATGCGGTGCGACACGAGGGGGAGCGCGTAACCATAGCAACGCAGGCCCTGTGGTACAATCACGCACTTAAGTTTTCATAAAGTTCAAAGTCGGAACTTCTGGCCAAAGCTTTGGTGCTGACAGTGATAAAAAAATATTAACAACTTTTAACCCCTTAGCATTTTATTTTATTCTTATTTTTTTAACTGTTAAATTTCATTATACCTAACGAGTAACAACCAACACCACTGTTGTTCAAGAAGTATAATAACTTCAAAGATGATCCAATATTAAGTATTTATGAATATGAATTCACTTCATGAGATATAATTACTGGGTATATGAGACGTAATAACTGTCGTCTCGTGTGGCGTCTCGTTTTTTTTTTGCCGATTTTGTGTTTGCCTAAAATTGCTTGTAATGCTGAATGGTAAAATTATGATACTTTTGCGTATAATAATGGAAATGCTATTATAAATTATACGGATGCATGAATTAAGATACGTGTAGCATAATTGTGATACGCATAACACCACTGTTGGTGACGCCCACCCCCGCGCCGCATACCGCACACCGAGCTCGCCGTGCGCGGCATTACGTAGAGCGTAGACTATGCATGAAACTTAAGATCGCTCGTACCTTAATGTAATTCGTAATAATTAATTAGCTGTTGTTGGAAAAAAACTTCATAAACTTAAGCGGTCCCCCGACGCGACGACGCTTGGAAAATAAAAATATTTAAACTCACATAATATATGTGACGATAATAATTATATTAGGTTTAAAACATTATTTGTTAGTTTTTAGAGTTTATTTTTTGTGTCGAAGGGTTTTTATACCGCTACTGAAATCCAAACATTGAATCCGTTACACAAACACTGATTTTATTTGTGAGTGTTAGCATCATCTTGACCTATTTACTGAAGTCACCGCCGACGAGCCATCATCCTGAGACATCCCGAGGACCGCTACTGAAACCGCCAACACCTGACTCCGCCTACAATTTGCGGACACCTTATAATAATTACAAAAAAAGTCAAGGTCAGAAGAGAGGGAGAAGACACCATAATAATAAAAAGCCTGGACACGTATTTTACTACTGAGACGACGATCAGCGATCCCAGGATAGGATTGGATATTTGAAGAACAAGTGTGTTTACGCGGGTTGCATATGTTGTATTCAAGCTAACCCAAACTTTTTGATCAAAAATACAACGATTTCACGATTTTCGTCTGTGAAGAGGGCTGCACATTCTGCCAGCAAGCGCGGAAGAGTACATATTCCAAAGTTGTAACCGAAAATCAGAATCTTATGACGAAGAGACAGGCGATGCCTTTTGCGTCGCCGCAATGGCATACTTTAAACCAAGCAAATACGCTTCGATATCTGCCACTTCAACACAATGCTCCATTAAGGAAGCGATAGAGAAGATAAGCTAAAGCCATCGGAAATATTTGCGAAACGCCTTGGGAGGAGCTAACTGACAAAACTGAGGACGTTCGATGGAAGAACCCATTTTCTCTAAGCCTGGATACTTGCAGAACTCGAAAACTTATAAGAATTTGACTCTTAAAAATCGCCAAAGCCCGCGGCATAACAAACTGGCGTTAGTGGGCACCCTTGGCCAGCTGCTACACCGAGGATATGCCGAACAATAAATATACAGATAGAGATAGATTACACTTGAGCAACTGAAGAACAACGAAGTGCCAGATGAAGACGGTATCACAGCGGAGCTGTTGGGTGCCAATGGAACACACAAACACAGTTCTAACTGAAATGCGGTAGCTCTTCAGTACCGTCATACATAACGGAACTACGCCTGAAGCGTAAAGTAGGGATGTCGTGGTTCTATTCTTCAAAAAGAGATAAAGCGCTTCTAAAGAATTACAGACCGATCTCACTTCTAAGCCATGTCTTTAAGTAACAAGCTTTTAGCCCCGGCTCCGCCCGCGTTAAATTCGGCTATCGGCAGATTTCTACGGCTAGTCTTCGATTACATAGTGATAGTCAAAGTTTGCTATAGCTGTAGCTAGAGTTAGTCCACATGAAATATGGTTACTAGATATCAATACTACTGCAGGAACTTTGCCAGGGTAAAGAGTCCTTCTCCGTCTCCTCAATAATCTCTGTCCCAAAAATCACCTACAGTGCGGCCGCTCAGAGAATGAGCATGACGTAGCCTTGAAATAGGGAAAATTTACGATAAAAAATATTCGTTTATATGTAGTATAAAAATAAATTAAATTAAATACTGTACTATTGTGTCATAAACAAAATTTGTATTAGGTTAGGGTAAATGTAATGTTGTATAAAAGAACTAAAAGTAATAAAAAAGAAAACAACGCCATCTATTGTCGAGTAGCTTTAGTTTTAGTCAGCAAAAATAATAGTGTTACTACCATCGATATGAAAAAACAATAGATATGGTAACATGACACTGTGGTTCGGAAACCGGTGTAGCCGTTGATAGCGGGGGTGGAGTAGGTGAAGTGGGGCAAGAAAGTCAGAATTTTTATTCCAATTTAAACCTTATGTTCATTACATAAGGCTTACACGTTGACACTAGTGACATCTTGTGATGAGTAGCAGTACTTTAATTTTACATTAGACCCAGTGTTGTTCCTGTGGCGATATGAACAAAATTATCGATAGATTACTATGATGCTTGATGATCAATATATCTTTGGAAAATTCAAAGTCCTAACTAACTATCAACACATATTTTTATACTATCGGTAGTAAAATCATTCTGAATCTATAAAATCGTTAATTAAACTGGCGATTTTAGGCTTTTTAAAAGTCTAATTTAATGAAATATACTTAAATTGTAAATGAACCTAAATAATTTAATTCTAATAAGTTTGCAGTGGACATATAAAACAGCAAATAATATTGTGATTTAGATAGTACATAGTTGGAATATAGATATACTTTACCTTACCTTACTTGTACCTTTATGCTTTAACTTAACTTTATTTGAACAAGCATTACGTTAAAACGGCTAAATTAGTTCAAAATTTAAACTTTACCGTAAGCTTTCGTTTTATCGAATTTGATTCATGGCATGAAAATATATAAATGAACGCTAAAAGTTTTATCATAAAAATAATAAATAATATGAGTTTTAATTTAATTTAATTTAATAATATGATTTGAAATTTGAAAAATAATCTATACTTACTATACTATTATAAAATAAATGTAAAAGTTTATTTGTTCTTCCTTTACAACGCCCGAGGGCATCATATAAACCTAAAATTTGGCCCAGAGATAGTATAAAATACCGAGAAGTCCAAAGTACCCGTAGAAATAACTATAACCAAATTACACGCGGACGAATTATAGCTTTAGCTGTAGCTTGCTATTGCAAACTTTCTTTCTAAAAAAAGAAGTTTCCGTAGAAATTTAACACTGATAACCAAATTTAGTGCAGTCAGAGCAGCAGGCAAAAGCTAGTTATAGGTTTTACTCCACGTACACTACTCGTTGTATTATTTTCTAGACGTTAAGAAGTCTCGCAAAAGCATGCAAAAGTTAACAATCACATAACATAAAGCTTAACAAAAAAGCGAAATAAACACATTATCCAAGTCCATCATTCTGTATATTAAATAAAACAACGAAACACTTCTATAAATTACAGGAAAGCTCGGGGCTAGACAAATTCTCTAAAACTATATTTACTTTGACACAATATTATACAACAGTTTCTTACTGACTAGATTTTGCCCAGCGGCTCCACCCGCCCTAAATTAACTGGTTATCGGCGGGAAATTTTTACGGAAACTCCTTGATGGTACTATGAAAGCAAATGCTTGCTATGTAAAGCTGTAGTTCGTACAAGTGGAATTTGTGAAAAGTGGGGACTTGTGAATTTTCCGGGATAAAAAAATAGCCTATTTTCTTTCTATTCCAGGACTAAACCTAAATGTGTGCCAAGTTTCATCCCGCTCCGTCCAGTGGTTGACGCGTGATTGAGTAACAAACATCCAAACTTTCGCATTTAAAATATTATTCGGATGAAAAGCAGTATTTTTAGATGTATTTTGCATTAAATAAGCGCGTTAAAATGTATAATTAAATCTTCATTTAACTGATTGTACCCACAGGTTGACAGAATTATTTAACTTTTTTAAAATAATTTAATTATACGAACGCTATTGAAATTTTGAATGCAACCCTAAAACATTCCATTGACTACAAGCATCAATTCACTTCATTTCCACAGGTGTAAATTGATCACAACGGGTAAAAAACATCGATATTTTTATCTCATGCGTACAACACTAAGCAAATAAAGCTATTTCGCTAAGCGATATAGATATAAGTTTAGCTACTCACGGATAGATGGCGCATCAGATATTTAATTTATTCTTTATGTCATTGTAATACGGTTTAGATTAGGTCAATAATTTTTCGAAATAAAGACTCCACAACAATTTCTACTCAAATAGAGGTGAGGTACTTTATTGTCTTCGATTTATTTTCGTTGTGAATTTATGAAACGATATCCTAATAATCTTGAAAAACAGTCACAGTTCAAGTGTAATTTATTCTTTTTATCACAAATAAAAAGAAAGGTTTAAAATTATGCCATGAAATTGAAAAAATAACACTTTTTATGAACAAGATTACAGTGATGACTAACATGATTTCGATAAAAATAGTGCACCTCTATTAAAGTAATTTATTATAAATTAAAGTAAATCGGTTATTTATGAAAAAATAATACTAAAGTGTGTTAAGTTACGTCGCTGGAACTCTTATTTACCTTTTTTTTTATAGTTTTTACAACTTTTTACAGCACAATACGACATTATTGAAATAAAACAAACAAAATATCTTTAGATGTTCACTCGCCGAGGGTGACCTTGTGTTTGTTGCGTCAAATCGATGCGCTACTCAACATAGTCTAAAAATTAGACTATGGGCGGCTAGCCTGCCGGTGCTTTTTGAACATATCTATTGTTTTTTCATATCGATGGTTACTACTCGCCATTAGATGACAGGAAGAGTCATATTTTTCAGTTTGTCATTGCCTGAAAACACGGATAAAACGATGTTTTCTAAAAATAAAACTTATCTAGATCGATTTATCGCCCCTGAAACCCTCAAACATACTAAATGTCATGAAAATCGTTGGAGCCATTTCCGGAATTCAGATTATATATCTGATATATTGGAATAGTTCATTAGCAGCGCTGTGCCAATGTAACGTCTATTATCAATTTTACTAGAGATGTGGTAAAATACTAGGTAATAGTATCATTTACAGTAGGTACACTTAGTAAAGTTGCCTAGTATTTTTCGTCATCATGCGAAATTTTAAATATCTAGTAAAAACATCATATTACTTCCATGTAAAAAATACATTGATTTAAGGTTGTATGGTTACGTGTCATCTAAAAATAACAACATGTCAAAATATATTTTTTTATTATCTTTACGTTAGTTACAAATACTTAACTTTAATACTTTACTTAAATCGGTTGTAAGTACCTAGTATGTTGGTACTAGTGTAACTTATTGCCCATCACTAGTTAGTTGCTCTGAAGTGACGTTAAGAAATAACAAACAAACAAGCATGAGAAGTGAAAAAAATAATTTATCCAAAATATTGGGTTCTACGGATTTCTTTCCAAAATAATATTTCAAAGCAAACTTCACCTGGTACAGTGAAAATCCCTGACGACGGCACGTGGGGGTTCGTATCTGTGCCCGTACTGAGTGTTACGAACCATATTTTCTTTTATCTAGTTTTTTAATTAATAAACTAAAAGAAAAACAATACCTTTCTGTATATTAGTGAACAGCATGCCACTCGAACTCTCATTCCCACTATTCCTTGTATAAGGCGACCTTGATTCAGCAGTATTGACGTAGAAATACCCATCAAATTCATAATAATATTATAAATATGTGCCTTAATGTATTCTTCCTTAGTTTTTGTGCCGGAAAAGTATTCTATGAATAAATTTAATGAATACGGCAATAAAGGCCTGGAAAAGAAGAAGTAAATTTAATTGTTATTTTTATTTATGAACGACTTCATGCAGTATATCCGCTGGCATCCGTCCGCCGCTCTCTAGTGTTCATCTCCTTTTTATTACCATTATTGAGCTATTATTATTTTCTGGACATGGAAGGGGGGAGACCGCACTTGCCGCCGCTGTCTTACACAACTACGGTGGTTGAGCTGCAGTCAAGGGCGGATCCAGAACAAAGGTTTAGGGGGGCGATCATAAGATCTGAAAGATTTTTTTGAACTTTGAATCTGCAAACGTAAGTTACACAATCGACCCAGCTCGTGCAGTTTTTGAATAATTAAATATACAAACCCAAGTATTTTTTATATGTCATTTATATGTAATTAAAGTTATATACTTAAAAAAATGTTACAATTAATTTCTTCCTCGGTCGACCTTAGAGGGGGCGATCGCCGAGAAAGATGACGATGCTGAAAATATAGTTTTAAATATTTTATCTGTTCGTTTGTACCAATGTATGTCCAAATTAAAAGTTGCAGTTTTATAGATCATACATACACAATTGTTCGAAATGATGCCCACGGCTACTTTCTACCGCTCGCCATCGGCAGGGAATTCATTCTCACACTTTAGAACCGAAATAGTCGCGTACTGTGCGGTTTTAGAGAAACTTCCACCCGCGAACGCTTGGATTGTGAAAGGAGCTCCCTGCCAAGAAGTTATTGGATTTTTGAAGGGTCGGCAACGCGCGAGTGATACTTCTGGTGTTGCAAGCGTCCATAGGCCACGGTGACCGCTTACTATCAGGCGGACCGTGTGCTTGTTTGCCACCTTGGTGGTATTTAAAAAAAAAAAAAAAAAATACATATCTACACTTCTGCACTATGCATGATCAGATCACGCTATCATCTATAGCACATAAGCAGTGGTGCGTCATTTTGCGAACCATAACGTATTTATTTAATGAAAAATTACCAGACAATAATAAACATAATGCCATTGAGAAATCCACAGAAAATATAATTCATCCAGAAGGTACGTATGATTGCTTTGGTTAGTGACGGTTCTGTGCCATTCATGTTGGCATTTTTTACTTCAGCGTGCCATGTAGCCTCCAGCCGGTCACCTAACTTCTCTGATTGGCTACCGACCGGCGCTTTCCATAGGTCTTCAACATCTAATCCATGTTTGTATCCTCTATAGAATAGTTTGAAGGTCCATCTGAAAATAAAAGAAATTATGGCGTCAAAAATGGTATTTATGACAATTTCGTACTTGCTATACTATACATGTACATACAGAACGGCTGGTGGTGGCGTAGTGTTGTCGGTGTCTGCCTCGCGTTTTGACGGGCGGTGGTTCAAGCCTGGCGTGATGAGCTGTTTTAGAGTTCCGAATACCTAGAGGGTGCCAATGGCTCCCTATTAGGGGCAAGTCCCCCATTGCCACGCACCATAACCACATGACTAAATAACCTAGACTGATAGCTTCAAACAACCGGCGCTAGCGGGAGCACTACTACAAGCACGGGAATGTGTACGTGGCCTATCACTGACACGGCGCGCGGGGCGAGGACTGGCGCCCGCTAGAGTATAAACCGGTTTCAACTAGCTCAGTGAGCGTACGCACCTCAGGGCTTCGTGTGCGAGCGATTTAAATTATAGTTCTTTTAGTGTTTGCTATCGATTAGTGCAAAGCCTTTTAGAAATGCCAAATACATGTACGGTGTGTATGAACAATTCTAATAAAAAAAAGGAAATTCACTTTTTTACATACCTAAAAGATCTTGACAGGTAAATACCTATATTTTTTTATTCTAAGTTGGCTAAATAATTACAATAGGAAGGTGAATCTTAAAAAACGTAGGTACGTAGGTAGGTACCTTCGATAATAATGATACATATAAACATGCATATATTAATGGATACGCATAAATATGCATAGGTAATTATGTTATTGGTACCTGCCTACTGAATACAAATAAAATCAGAGATCTTTGTTAGGGTTCCATAGCCAAATGCAAAAAGGTCCCTTATAAATCCATCATGTCCGTCCATCTATCCGTATGTCCAAGCGTTATAATTCCGCTATTTTTGCATATGTAGGTTGTGATGAAATTTTACAGGAAAGTCTTATGTGAACCGCCAAACAGAGATGTAATGAAATTAAGAAAAAATATTTAGGGGTAGCTCCATATTGATTTAATTTACTAAATGTGTCAGTTGACAACCGTACCAGTTTAGGTATGATTCTTGAAACGTTGTTCTAAGCTATGTCTGGCTGGTGGGTTATTTAGTCATGTGCCTTAAAAATTTAATAGACATTACTAAGCATACAATAATCAATAATAGAAACTCATATAAATAAACAAAACAATTTGTATGTTAAAGCAAAAGCTAATCATTGGTATAAATATGAATAAAAAATAAAAATATATCATATGGTTCGGTACTAGGGACTCAATGAAGGATCTTACACACTAAGCTATAATATATATTAGTATGGCCCTTACAAAACTGAAATATATTTTTCGTCCCATCTATTCGAAAAGAGGCGAAGGGTTTATCGATAAGTGCAAGCAAAAATGAGTCATTAACAGTGACGAATTCACTTGAATTTGAAACACTGTTATGATTAAAAAGTTTGAACGCAATTCGCTTCGATAAAGTCCAGTGGGCTTAGACTTCTCAAATATAGCGCCACGAAAAAAGAATGAATCCGAACAGAATGTATGAACATAAAGTTTATGACGTCACTTGCTATCGATCAAAAAAAAAATCAGAATTCAATCGATGGTCCCGCCAAGCCACTATGGAGCGCCGAAACGACAGTAGTCAAGTCATGAGGTAGCCATATTGCAATATATATATTGTTGTCTTTGATTGAACTTAACAAACGCGATTCCTTTTTGATATTCGACGAACCTGCGTTCGCCTGGCTAGACCCTACGGATAAGCTTTGCGATTGCAAATGGCGGCTTGAAACCTATTGTGGATATTTATTGTATTTTTAAGGTCCCTATTACAGAATTCAGTGAAATTTAGCAGTTTATGAAAAGCTTCTTCTTGGTTTCAGAAGCTTCAAAAAATCTGAAAAAATCATATGTACATTATCAATTCCTCTACAATTAATTTGACATTTTCTTGTAACTTGCTTCATTATTTATTAAAAATTAAAATGCAATGCAGTCTTTTAAATCAAATTCGTAACTACTGCTAAACGATTGCGACGATTTTGATCGCTCTTGCACCAAAATGTGAAAGCTTAGTTGTTTTTTAATTGTGACATTTTTTTTAAAAATCTAACAGTATTTTCCTAAGAAAATAAAAGAAAACCTAAATTACGGGTTGCTCAAAACAAGCGGGTCCCTGCGCGGGCGCGGGCATCAGTGTTTCTTGGTGTTTCTTTAGTATTCGGACGTATATACGTTGACCAGTATTTCGGGTACATACACACGTCCTTAATGTTTGCCCACAGCATTTTTTGTGTGTGTACATTTAAAGAATTTGCAATGGAGAATATAATGAATTGTTTGATATTGTATTCCGCGCGTAGACGCTTTAGGTAATTATTTTAGTTAAGTACTCGTACCTACCTATAGTTTATGATCTCGCGCATGAAGAATATAGGTACCAAATACGTTTAGATTTTTCTGAATTTTGATATGAAAACTGATTATATTTCTAACCCAGTCTAGTGTTTGAGTAAAATGCAGAATGCACCTATGTTATACATATAGATGTAACGCGTACTATAGCGGGAAAACTTACGGTCATCAATGGTATTGAAAAGCGGACTTTGGTTGGGAATTTGCTGCTTTACTATTTTGTGCTCACATATTTTTCTTTAAAACTTTTAGGGTAAAATTTGTAAAACAAATGTATATATATATGACGCCTTCTCCTTCAAGTAGCTGGCAAAAAGTGATCTGCTACTCAAAATCTAAAAAATAGTTTGACATATGTTTTATTTCATTGGAATTTATTTGCATATTTTACTATTTTTAGTCCAATTTCGGTGGACTATTACTTAAGTTCTATTTCCGGAGAGCTACCCTAATATATCTTTATATATTTTTTTTTATAAAACTGACGACTATTTATGTTCATATAGGATACTTGCCTGATTTTAGAAGAACAAATGATAGAATTATATGACTTACTCTCTTACCCCGGTCTCCCTGTTCGGCATTAAAAAGGTTCATACATAAACCTTTTCATTTATCTTCGACTATATCTTGTAACGCACCTATTATTGTAGTTAAATAATAGGTATAATAGGTATATATATATATATATATATACGTATCTATATATATATATATATACTTACAATAAGTTGTCAAATAAGTGTTATTGTTTTGACTTTGTGCTATGAAACCCTTTATAGGTGCTAGGGCAACTGTCTGTGTGCCTTTTGCCTGATTATTGTGAATTGGTAGCTATTTCATGAAACTTTGTTAGAAAAATAGACAGATGTAAACATGTATATCTTTCTAAATACGACGTGTAGTTTGTAAAAGATCATATTTAAATTATAATATAGGACTTCGAAATGTGTCCCTTAATGTTCTCCTCATTACCATTCGATGATACGCACGACTATGCTGTCGCACCCCACTCAGTGGTTTCGGAGACAGTCATCACTTTGATGTTGAGCGAAGCACAGGTTTGAAAAAAATTGTAATTACATACATTATAAAAAAATCTAATTACCTAGTCAACTATATTAAACTAAAAAAATGTTTTTATAGACGCAATCAATGATTAATCTGATTTTGTGTTGTAAATCTAGAAAAATCGGCGAAGTGCGAGTCGGACTTGCGTTTGTTGTATGGGAGCCCCTCTTAAATATTTTTTTTTTCATTAATTTAATTATTTATTTTTAAAGTGACTATATAATATTTGTATATAGTTACTTTTATAAGTAGTATATTTACAGCATGCCATTATCAAAGTCTAGACAAAAAATCACGTTTGTTGTATGGGAGCCCCCTTAAATATTTACTTTATTCTGTTTTTTAGTATTTGTTGCTAGTAAGTTCGGATATATGCACATACAAATCTATAATAATGCCAGTTAATTTATCATAGGGGTAGGCAGATATGACAGACTTTCACACGATGATTTTGCTAGGTTCGATCGATCCTAGTACTAGCGCACTTTTTGCTTTATCTCTTTTCATCGATGATTCTATATATTTATCTCTATACTTCATAAAAATATGTCGGTTGAAAGGAGGGATGTCAGATGCCAACTCAAAAACTATGGCATCGGGTTGTCAAAATTATAACACTTTAGAAAAATTATGATACGGGTTGTATAATTCTTAAACAAGATTAATTTTGATATTTTAGTGTCAGGGCATGAAATTTTATGTTGTATCTTATTTATTCCGTAGAAAAATAACTTGTCAGTCTGTAGCCGCATTCCATTTAAATACTTCATAGCAAAATTGTTAGCAGTTCGAGTTTCATTAGCTTTTAGTAACAAAATCTGATGTTGATATTTAGCGTTTTGCTACAGATTATCTCTACCCATGACAGGAGGTGGGTTGGGTTTTTTTTTTTTGCGCAATTTTGACGTGACAACGTCTTATAAATTGGTTTGCCGGGTGACACTTCAAGAAACTGCGTTACGCTCCGCTCACGTTATGCGCTCACAATGAGAGCGAGTGAGAGGCACGCGCCCGCCTAAGAGCGAGAGAGACAGACATAAAATCATTGTCACGTAAAACTTTCGCCCGTATACCGACTTTACAGGCAACCAGTTTTTTGTAAAAGCTTTAACGGAATAGGTAATCAGTACTAAAATGAGATTGTGCAATTATAGGTGCGTTTTGTTGACTGCTTCAATGCGTTCAATGTCATAATCCTGCCAAGTTAAAAAGTCATAAATTCTGTATAACACAAATCTTGGTTCATTCTCTTTGGTAGGATTACCGCATTATGAACATTATGTCGGTCAACAAAACGCCACATAAATAGCAACGCCGCCGCCCAAAAGAAACGCTTTTTGACGTATGACGGGCGAATGGAACTGATTGTGATTAATTTTATTGTTTACTGCTAACTAGTAAACTTAAGTAGATAATGTTAAAAAATTAACATGGTAGTAGAATTAGACACTTTTCATTGTAATAAAATAATATTAAGTTAAAATACTACCTTTAGTTAACTTAAAAGTTAAGCATTCCGAAAACACTTTTTGACCTTCCTCGCTGCATCTTGGAGCACATCCCTAGTGAAATTGTTAATTATAATCATGATTTGTATTAGCATTGGATCTGTGCATTTACTGTGCAGGGCGGAGATGCCAAATTAATTAAGATTATTCTGGGGGCGATTATATCATTCGTATACAGAACACACTTTTTGCCAGGCCCAGTAGGTTATACAGTGATTTCGCCGGTATACCTCTTCCTCTTATGCAAAGTACTGCATACTAATCAATCACATATCTTTTTCTGGTAAGTTAAAATATTAGCAGTAATTAGTAATGGTAGCGAAACAGAGTGAATTAAGTGTAATTTGATTTAGGCTTTTTCTTAAAAAAAATCTTTAAACATAATATTAACGTCAATGTCTTGACTGTCTTTTTCCTCGTGTCTTTTTACACTGTCTGCAGTCTAAATGCCGAGCGACTATAGTAAATAAATTTCATACATAATTGATATCGATTGGAGAAAGAAAACAAAAAAAGGGTTCGCAAGCACTGAACGCATTCAATGCATGTGCACATTGGATTGTTATGATCGTCCAACAAAAACGCATTAAATACATATGTTTTTTTTTGCCGATTTTGTCTTTGCCTAAAATTGCTTGTAATGGTGAATGGAAAAATTATGATACTTTTGCGTATAATAATGGAAATGCTATTATACATTATACGCATGCCTGAATTTTGATACGTGTAGCATAATTATGATAAGCATAACACCACTGGTTGAAAGTGCAGCTGACTTCACAATGAGGTCTTAGAATTTAATATATCATTTTTAATCAAATATAAAACAAATTATACCCAAATTTACCGTTTTTTATCCGTTGTATTCAAAAAGTTGCCGTCGAGCTATTTTTTAATAAAAGGCAAGTTGAAATGAAGTTAGCCGACCACTTATGCAAATTGAGATTTGCATAAGTACGACGAATATAGCGCCTGACAGTCGGCCACCTCAGTAGAAACGCACAGTACATGATTTTCTTACTATACCCGAAGTCGTACCCTTAACGTCACCAGCGACCTGACAAAGTACCTACTTTTAGGAATTACGCTGCCTCTTATTATCAATTTTCAGTAAAGTTTTTCAGTTTTTCAGTAATTTTTTGAAAATCCTACTAAGCGCAATAGTCGGTGAGATGTCCAATTGGTCTTGAACGTTTTTTTTTCTTTTTTTCGCTATGGCTCTATGCAAGCCGCATCAAACACTAAGGTCATGCATGTCACTCATACACAGTATTGTAATGATTTTATCGTTTATTGCCTTAATTTTTGGCAGATATGTGTTTTTAAGGTAATTTATTGATTTATAGTCATTTAATAACACTAATTAGGTACTGAAATATCCATTAGCGTTCTTAATAAATCAGAATAACGCTGTTTTTAATTGTTTAAGACTTGAGACCACTATTATGAACTGTGGTGGTGATCCCTATACAATAGGTGCCTAAGTCTCCAAAATTTTATCAGCGCAGACGCTACAGACATAAAGTCAGACTCAAAGTTTCTTTTTGTAAACAATGTAGGTACCTACGTACCTACGTACTCAGTGGCGTAGCTATCGGAGGGCATTAGGTGGTGCCATGCACCAGGGCCCTCAAGCAAACCTCAACCTCAAACTGAACTTCCATAAATTCCTTTTATCTTAAAATATAAATATATAACTTAGTTGAAAGGAATCAATAACTTGTAATGAATTCTCCTAAATTCTTTCTGTCGTTTGGGTAGTGTTGCTGACTTGACGGTTTTGCCATCTGATTTAGCGGATTAGGTTAGGATAAGAAGGAAATGACAAAAATACCTATTAATTAGATGTTTGCGCATTCTATGTAGACTTTGCTGATTTATTAAAATTAAGGCTGCTGAGAGCTCGGTTCGACTCCACGTTGTCATACATTTTTGTTAAATTTGAAACATATGTTGATTTAACTTTCTGCCTAATAAGGTGATTTATGTTTTCTGTCTGGTAGATTTCTTAATCAATACTATCTGTAATACAAAACAAGTAGTTCTTTTCTTTTCTTTTATTTTTTTTTTTCGTGAAATTCTTATTTACTCTTACTCTTAATTGTTTTGTATGAAAAATGCATACACTAAAAAATCTACCGCACTGGAATCATCAATTACTTAGTCAAAATAACATTTAAATCAACATACATTTGAAATTTGCAGAAATATATATGTAAATGAAGGAGAAAGGAGACTGCGAATTAGAGAATTTAACAAAAGCCACCAGGCACCGCCACCTGAAGCAATAATTTTATAGTAAAAATAATCAATTTAATAAATTAACAATTCATTTAATACTTATTTTGCCCGATAAATTTGATGATGAAGGTGTAAAGCTACTGTAGTTTTACATTTTTGAAATATTTATAATTATATATTAAAATCTTTATTTCATATAACCTTCCTAGACAGGGCCCTAATATTTTTTTTTCTCCAGGGCCTTTGGTTACTTAGCTACGCCGCTGTACATACTCTGTGGTCAAAACGACCTAATTATCTGCATTTGTAAACCTACAAATAAATAAATTTTAAATAGGTTTTTATTTAATAATTTAGGTACGTATATAAATTACCTACACATAGCTACAATAAAATTACAAATTTAATCACTCAAAAAAGGTGCGTTTCCACTAAGTGTTGTTGCAGTAAATTATGACGTCACAGTCGTATACCATATCGAAATATAGGGAAGTGCTGTCAAAACAAGATTAACTGAACTGCAAGTCTTGCTAAATAAAAATAATTAAAATACTATTTAATTATCACTACCTAACACAAACAAAAAAAATATACAACGAAACAAAAGTAATGAATTTTAAACAACTATATACCTACAAATGTTTTAATTTTTATACGAAAAACTATAAATTTAACAAAACCGGCCAAGTGCGAGTTGGACTCGCGCACCGAGGGTTCCATACCATTATCTGTAAAAATGGCAAAAAAAAATCACGTTTGTTGTATGGGAGCCCCCCTTAAATATTTGTTTTATTATAATTTGATTATTTATTTTTAAAGTCAATATATAACTAAATAATCAGTGAACAAGACTTCTCACTCACACTATAGCTGCAAGATTAAGCTGGTAAGCAAGTGGGCCCAGATTTATAGAAGTTTCTAAGTAATGTCCTAAGTAATACTTTTGAAAGACTTATTTGGAGAATTCTATACAATACTTACTACTGCTATTAGTCATTTTTACCAGATTTTCAAAAAACGGAAAGCCATAGCCTTAGAAGAAAATTAATTTCGGTTTTTTTTTTGTGTGTACCTATAATTCTGTACTTTTTTTCATGTCAATTCATTGTAAACAGTGGTTTTGTGTATCGAGACAACGCTGTATGGCTTGTAACCTTTACCTGTGCGTGCATCAAATACTATTAAGAGCAAAAAACCGCTCGAGTGCAAGTTTTAACTTGCGCCCCGACTAAGGTACCGTAGGTACTAGAATTATTACCATAACCCCTCGCACCTCAGTCATTTGCATATAGTACCCTTATATAAGTCGACGTAAGCAGCTAGAAAAAAATAATTCATATTTTTATATTTGAGTTGGTTGAATGAAAGGTAGGGTGAATGACCCATATATCAGCCCTCTAACTTTTTTTCAACTTAAAATGGTTACTAGGTACGTTCTCATAATAAACAATAACCTAAGACTCTTACTTGTCGCTTGTAATGTTGAGTTTGCATTATTATGCATAAAAACGACAAAATACTATTAAAAATATTAAAAACACCATTATTTTTGTGAATTTTGTGGTATTTTCCTAATATCAGCCGCCTTGGATGTAATAACAGACTCATGCGTACCAAACATCAGCCTAGCATTTTTCGGGCTTTTAGATGCTTATGCTCTAAGATTTGATGTAATATTTTTACCATACATTCAGGCCATGTAATTTGTTTGTTAGTGGCAAAGAAAATTCATACTCTACTAGCTTTTATCTGCTACTTCGCCCGCGTTGGATTTGTATGTGAAACTCTGATAATTTAACAGAGTTAAAAAGTATTCTATGTTAGTCTTTGTTCCTTTATCTACCCTTTACCTAAAATCAAGTTGACGCTGGCATCGTCGACATATGTAAAACCTCATATGTCCAAATATATTGCATTACAAGCAGTTTTTTGGTGATAGGCTCACCCCCTGTCATGTAGGACTAAAGAAGTTGGTGAAAAGAAATAATCCCCTAAATAATGATTTGGGTGCGTGTCGGACCACTGGCTGCCCACTCCTGGGGATAAAAACCGTAAAGGTTTAAAGATAAAAAAATAACCAAAACAATATATATATATATATATATATATATATATATATATATATATATATGAAAAAGGGACTCCACAATTAATTTGTAATTATTTTAGTTAATGAATGACGATATAGTAATATGAAAGCTAAGGAAGCTGTTGCTAAAGTAAAGCTATAGTAGATAAACATATTTTAACATGTTATAAATAATGTTAAGTACAAAAAAGTACAGTCGCAAACAAAAATGGATATTTTAGTAGAAAAATATAAGTGGTGGCTGATATTTGGAACAGTTCGGGTACCAAAGTTAAGCCACCCCGGCTGATATATGGCACTCCATACAAACAAATGGACCAAATATCAGCCCTCTATTAAATTCTTCTATTAATTAACTATATAAAATAATTATAGTTGTTCAACTTAATTATAAAGACATATCTAAGGATCAAAGTAAGTGAAATATCGCTTATTAAGTGTCCAGCGTCACGCGTTTTTGTTGAAATTTGCATGTATCGGCACAACGATCAGTGAAATGGAGATTGAAAGAGCCCTTACGAAGGAATAGGCACGATAATTGGAAGATTACGTCGTAAATATATATTCTTTTAAAAAATCGACTATAGTTGAAGATCTTGGGCATGTTACTTCTTATTTATCACAGAAAAAAGCACGCCCGGCTGATATTTGGGGGAGGCTGGTCATAGGAGCATTCACCCTAAATTGCGGTTTACGATTTATGACGTATTAAAAAAAAACTACTTAGGTGCTAGATCTCGTTCAAACCAATTTTCGGTCGAAGTTTGTATGGTAATGTACATCATATTTTTTTTTTTTTAGTTTTATCATTTTAGAAGTTACAGGGGGGAGACATACATTTTACCACTTTAGAAGTGTCTTTCGCGCAAACTATTCAGTTTAGAAACAATTATATTAGAAACCTCAATATAATTTTTGAAGACCTATCCAAAGATACCCCACATGTATGGGTTTGATAAAAAAAAATTTTAGAGTTTCAGATCTAAGTACGGGAAACCCCCAAAATTTATTGTTTTTTTTTCTATTTTCGTGTGAAAATCTTAATGCGGTTCACAGAATAAATCTACTTACCAAGTTTCAACAGTATAGTTCTTATAGTTTCGGAAAAAAATGCTGTGACATACGGACGGACTGACAAACAGACCGACATGACGAATCCATAAGGGTTCCGTTTTTTGCCATTTGGCTACGGAACCCTAAAAACGTCCACACAAATTTACTCTACAAGTCGAAACTCACACTCGCCAACGCCGAGCTAGTTTTTAATCTTGCCGAAGATCCGTACTAACAATAAATAAAATACCCTCATAAAAATGTAAACTTGTTCAACGCATTCAAAAAGCGACTTGCTCAACATGTATTGGTCGACAAAACACTGTTGTAAAACGCAAGTAAAATTGCAAAAAGATTCCGAGTCAGGTTTAAATCATTGAAATAGTGAATGCTTTGGACGGGTAATACTTCTGTGCATTCTGTTCTGTTTTATTTATTTTACATAGTGTTTACCTTACGACGACGAACAAAGTTATGTATTCATTATTAACTATGTAATGATTATTTGCAATGCAACATTTCCCATACATTTTGATGTGTTTTCGAACGCACTAAAATCAATTGCGCGCACGCTACGTGCATTCGCAAGGCGCGCGTTGGTTCCCGCCCATTGTCGGTTTTTCGACGAACGCTTTGAGTGCGCGCGGTGTAATCTGGACGACTAATTCGCGGCGGACCTGCCTAACGCCCGCGATATTTAACTTGTCGATTGTAAAAATGGATGGAGATGACGACTGGGACTTTTTTTATACACTGGTGTAATAAAATAATTGAAACACCAATATAGTCATGTACACTTCAAAATTAAACGGCTCCATGGCGTGCACGCTGAACACTGCCAGAAATGGCCGTTGTTAAGGCGCGCAGACCGTCAACATACATTCGTGTTGTATCTTGTGTTGCAAATCATCTTTACCCTTCTTAACAGTCAACTGTTTGTTTAACCTTTCACGAGTAGAGAAGTAATTAGTTCCTCAGAATTTAGTAATTAGTTCCTCAGAAAAATGATGTAAGGTCGTGTTGACACGCGATCGTTTTATTTATTATCTACTAGCTTTTGCCCGCGGTTCCCCCCGCCAGAAATTCGGTTATCGGTGTAGGATTTTAACGGCATTTTCTCAATTATAGGAAAAATCCGACTCCCGATTGTCGTTTTCAAGTAACCCATGTCCTTCCGACGGACTCGAAGTATCTCCATGCCAAATTTTCCCGCGGTTCTACCCGCCCTGAATTCGATTATCGGTGTAGGATTTTAATGGCAACTCCTCAACTATAGAAAAAAAATGAAAAATCGGCCAAGTGCGTGTCGGACTTCGCACATTTAGGGTTCCGTAGAAAATGTAGAATATAAGTCGTCCGAATAGCAGAATTATTCATAATCCCTATTGTACTACGCACTTGACCGCAAAATCAAGTTGGTTGTAATAGGAAGTTTTTTATTTTATTTTTATATTTGAGTTGATTGAATGAAAGGTAAATTGCGGTTTACGATTTATGACGTATTAAAACTAACTACTTACTAGATCTCGTTCAAACCAATTTTCGGTGGAAGTTTGCATGGTAATACATCACATATTTTTTTTAGTTTTATCATTCTCTTATTTAGAAGTTACAGGGGGGGACATTTTACCACTTTGGAAGTGTCTCTCGCGCAAACTATTCAGTTTAGAAAAAAATGTAATTAGCAACCTCAATATCATTTTTGAAGATCTATCCATAGATACCCGACACGTATGAGTTCGATGAAAAAAATATTTGAGTTTTAGTTCTAAGTATGGGGAACTCCCAAAATTTATTGTTTTTTTTTCTATTTTTCTATTTTTGAACTATACTGTTGAAACTTACCAAGTTTCAACAGTACAGTTCTTATTAGTCCATTGAAATGTTACAATTTAAGGACCGAATATTGCATTTGTTAGAGGACGCAATTTTATTTTTGGGTCATGTGTGGGGGGTCAATAGAAGCTTAACCTCAAGTTTGAGGGGTCGCTTGTCCCTTGTCATCCGGCCGCCATCTTGGAAAAAGGGGTGAAAACACTTTTTTCGCGATATCTCGGAAACTATGCGTCTTATAAAAAATTCGTAAAGACCCAGTAGGCCTACTCCACGGACATCTTACTTATAAGGTAATCCTCGACATCATATTTTCAATCACTTATTAGCTTGCTACTCTAATCTTTTTTTCTTCGATGGTCCAGGCCTTGGCTCAGAATCTCTAAATCAACGTCAAATGTGAAAGTTCGAGGAATGACAGGAGTTAAAATTGGAGTCATAGTTGGAAGTTCATCTTCGAATTCATTTTCTTCCATTAATTTTGGCATTTCCATAATGTTGCTGCATGTTTCGCCAGAAGAATGGAGGCATACTGTAGAGCATTTCAGGCCTGCTTTTCTGCAGCCACACATGCTTCCACAGTTTCTTTTGCATCTGCAGAAAAATAATTTCATAAGATCGCGGGGTGCTGGAGGCTTGGAAGCTTGTATTAGCATCCAAATTTTTTCATGCTTTTTCCAGACCCAATTTTCAGGATTTTGATATCTTCGGAGCCACGACTGGACCAAGTGATACTTGGAGACTGTAAGCACTGTGTGCCGTCTTTATTACCGCCGTATAAAGCTATGAAAAAACTTTCGCCAACAAGAGTGAGCAAAGATGGATCGACTTTCTCCCTCAGGAATAGCGCGGTACCACCAGCTAATTCAGGATGTCACGTAAACGGACGGACGTACGGACGGATAGACAGACAGACAGTCCATCAGGGTTCCGTTTTTTGCCATTTAGCTACGGAACCATAAAAACGACTCACACTTACGTTTTCAAGTAGCCTATGTCAGACAAATAGACAGACAGACAGAGTTACAGTTGCATTTATGATATTAGTATGGACTACTTGTCCCAGAAAGAGCGCGACCCAGCGACGAAGCTTCCTAAATCCTGCCTAACCTAAATTTTTACCCACCTGCACTATAATATCATCGTCAGAAAATTGTAGGTGTGAGATTTACATTGACTTATGCCTTGTCTTTTTCAGTTATCAAGAGTTAAAGACATCAGTGCGATAGTAAACAGTTTCAAGGATAGGTCATGTATGACTGTTCAGTGTGCTAAGTGTGAGTTTTTGCGTATTCGTAACTCTACTATCGCGTTCGCGTATTCACTAAAAGTCGTATGAGAAAAAACCGTCTCGAAACGCGTCCGCTAGAGGCACTCTTTCATTTCCATACATTTATTTCGTTGACGGCGAACGCGATAGTAGCGTTAAAAACTCACACTAGGCACACAGTAGAACTGATTTCGTTCTTGAATCACAGCGATATCTCAAACACCTCGACGTATTGCCAGTCAACTTTCTCATAGTACACACAGGCTTGACACACGGGCTGATGTCCGAGGACGTCTTCTGTATAGTCTGCCTCGCTGTTTGGATGTGCTATGGTGCCGTAACCCCCCTAATCAGGTGGATGAAAATCGTTCAAGAAAGGCAAGAAAATTTCCAATCTATTCGTGATAATGACCCTCGAAATAAATGTTATCTCCCGTATTGAAAAATAGGTTCAAAATGTCATATATAAAAATCAAGAGCAGAAGTAGCTCCACGCCTACGAGTTTTACCATTTGAATAATAATGGAGTGAAGTGCCTGCAATGCCATTTTTGCCGTATGAAAACTACATCTTGTGACAAGTCTGACCCTTTGATTCTATTTCGCTGTCTTTTTCTTTGTACTTTGACCCACTCTTCATTCGGCTCTGATAATTTCCAAGCGTTATGCCGCTACACCTCCGACACAGACATTCCCTTGTTTTTGTTTGCATCGGTAATCGGCTTTGCCTGCGCTGCGGTATCATCGCCGCTGGCCTCTACCACTGGTTTCGCCCCAATCTGGCCCGTGCACTCCGAAGGCTGCTCAGGCGTCGCAACTGCGGTGCTGGCCTCCACGCGCGTCTCGTTCATTTCGAACTGCAACGGTCTCATAACAGGGGCCTTAGACAAGTTAAAATCGCAAAATCGTGCGGTATCGCTATAGAACAAGCGTTTTCGAAACAATAGTGGTAGACTTATTGCTCATGTATCGAAAACGCTGTATCGTGGGCGCCGGCTGGAAAACTCTACATTATTTGTGCTAATTATCGAAAATCGCTTATGTTTTGTTTTGTTGTTTATACTATGGAATGTTGTATTTCTTTTTTATTTAAGTCATGATATTGTTACTTTTATTTTCATTTAACTAACTCATCGTTGGTTTAAAATTAAGAATATAGGTATTTATTGTATTGAATATTGAAATGTTTTTATGTTTTAAGTAAGTACCTTCCTAGTGTATCTTAAATATATTGTTGGGAAAATATTAGGTACTTTCGTAAAAACATTCTAGCTTTCTAGTTACGAAAATCTGGCTATACATTTACTATGAATCTGTTAAATTAGAAATCAGGCTAATACTTATAACACAGATTTTTAATAACACTATCATATTTCATTACAAAATGTTGTTTATATTTATAAAAATATAACAATAATTAAAGATTCAATATAGGTACCTAATAAGCATCTTTATTAAGGTAGGTATATTTCTTCATATCACAGACAAATAGATATCTTTAATACAAATATTGAATACAAACACCACATTCAAATACCTAATTAACAAAATACTTAAAATCTTTTAAAATATAATAAATATGCACAATAGATTTCAAGCCGCCATTTGCAATCGCCAAGCTTATCCGCAGGGTCTTGGCGAACGCAAGTTCAACGAATATCAATAAGGAATCGCGTTTATAAAGTTGCAACATGGCTAATGTATAGACAACTTTCGTTTAGGCGCTCCACAGTGGCTTGGCGATGGTACCGATAGCATAGACAGCAACAAGTCTATGATTTTTTTCTCGATCAATCAAAAATCAAATCAAAATCAAAATCTTTTTATTCAAATGGGTTACTAAGAACACTTTCGAATCGTCAAGTAAATTAACTACAACTAGCTTTACAAACTAATTACAATACTGTTTTATTGCGATAGCAAGTGACGTCACAAACTTTATGTTCATACATTTTGTTCGATTCCATTCTTTTTTTCGTGACGATAAATTTAAGAAGTCTAAGCCCCCAGGGCTAAGTGCAGAAGAGACGGCACGGGTGTGAAAGAGACCGTTGTCGAGCGAGCAGCGTTGTCGCGTTCGCACCTATTTGTTTCTCAGGCGTACTGTTTTCACAGTTATTATGAGAAAAATGCATAATACCCACCCACTGGTCCGCTGTGCAGCCGTGTAACAAACAAGCGCCTCTTATTTTGTTTATATTCCGATCGGTATTTATCAATGATGCATATTTCATATTACTTATCTCAGAACAAACACACTCCAACTGGGTTGCGTTCAAAAACGAGTAACTTTAGTAGAAAATGACGTCATCGGGTTCCTAACTCTACCCTATAGTTTTTGAACGGCTAGCCGAGTTACATCTGTCAAGTTTTAATCAATGTTTCCACTTTTAGGAATTTCGCCCTTGTAGGGGCATTTTTTTTAATTGAAATACCTTTGTAAGGCCTACGGAACACTAAAATTCAAATAAAGTTTTAGGCTATTTTTTTGACTTTGAGTGAGAACAAACTAATAATTTCCTTCTTGCTTTTTTGAATTAAGTTTTTATAAACTAGGTGGGAACTTGGTGAATTCTTTTGTTTTGATTATACATATATTTTAATAAAACTTACCATTATTATTAAGTATATTATAATACTATTTATTTATCAGTATGTTAACAATGTTTACCTTTTTGTAGTTGTAACGTTGTGTTTGCATTCTAAACACTTGAATCGCGGTTTATTTTATTGTTAGATTTTATGTTGACAAAAAATAATATGAAAATAGGAGTATTTCTAAACAGCTAAAATTTACGGCTAAAATCAATATTTTAAAACTATTTTAAGGCATTTAGGGTTATTCACTAAAGATTCTAAGAAAAAACTGAACCCTAGTAGTGGAGTGGAAATACTTAAAAATCTTTTATTACTAAAAAAACTCCAAATACAAAAGTCATACAAAAATACTTAAATACAAAAACAAACAACAAAATAATTTACTAATTTTCTTAATACGGAAACATTGCTTTGACCATTTTAATGAAATATGGCCGCCTACTCCGACGAACCCGCGTCGAGTACGGTTCACTTGAGCCAACCCTAGGGTAACAACTCTACGCGTTTTTGAACGGATTAGGGTTGGAACTCAGTTAGTTTATGAACGGTTCGAGTCATAACTCTACTCGACTCAGTCGGTTTTTGAACGGCCCCCAGGTCAGCTGTAGCATAGGTTTCTTTTACGTTTTTTTTAATTCTGACTTTAGCAAAATAATGTCTTCCAATAACTTTGTGACGTCTATGCAACGTCCATGTGATCAAAGGTTACTGGCGACAAATAACACATAAGAATTTGCCGCTAATTATACATTTATTGTTTAGGGTTTTATCTTTTTTTACGTTTTATTTATTTATATTCTTTATTGAACACCAAAAGTGTACAAAAGGTGGACTTAATGCTAACAGCACTTTCTACCAGTCAACCTACAGATGTTCAAGAAAAAGTGACAGTAGGTGCAAAGAACAAAGATATTTACATATTTACCTGCGTATTATTTACATAATATACTTAACTACATAAATCCATACAAACATACAAACGTACATACACATACATAAACATACACGTATACCTATACATGTTATACATATATCTATACTAATACATACATAAATTTTAGTGTAACAGGATGATAATAAATATTTTACGAAATGTCGGGCAAATCGGGGAAACGATTTGGAAAGAACAAGTATTACAGATTGTACTAACTAATTAGAAAGTAAAGTTATGATGAGGATGAAAGGAAGTGATTTCGAACAAGCCGTTTAAAAGAATCGCGTGATGTAGCCTTTCTGATAGACTCAGGAAGATTATTCCAAAGTCTAACAGCTGCAATAGCATAAGAATTATTCAAAAAGCCACTACGATGTAGTGCGATACTAAGTAGTAAGTTAGAGGAGGAGCGAAGATATTTTTCAAGAGTATCGGAAAGGAAATGAAATTTAGTTTTGAGAAAATGGGTGTTTTAGGGTCAAAAAAGATAGAGTAAAGGAGACAGAGTATTCTAAGATTCCTTCGATCTCTTATGTGAAGCCAATTCAGTTGACATCGGTATTCAGAGACGTGATCGAAAGTACGGAGACCGAAAATAAATTTAATGCATACGTTTAGTAAGCGATCAAGCTTAGACAACAGTTCCTCAGACAGATCCAAATAGCACACATCACTGTGGTCAAGAATGGGTAGGAGAAGAGTATTAACGAGAGTAATTTTAGTAGAAGTAGGAAGAAAATGTTTGAAGCGTTGTAACGAATGTTGAGAGGCATAGAATCTGCGAGAAACCTCCTTCACTTGAGCCGACCAACTAAGATTACTGTCTAAAATAATTACGTTAATCTGTGAGCAGCTTGGTGGAGCATTCGAAAACCAACTAAGTATGGTGGAGTTATTACTTCAAACATTAAAAGCGAGTTCCAACCCGATGGCCGTTTAGGAATTTTTGTAGATTTATTAACATTAACGATTATTAGGGGAAATTTGACTAAGTTTGCAACTCGTGCAATAAATCTGTTTACTCAGCTGAGCAAAAGGAGCAAAGCGAAAAAGCAAGTAATTAGTCTAATATTTACGCATTCAATGTGCTCTATGCTCTTTATATGCGCATTCGATCTATCTGTTGACCAAAAATTAAATGCGCTCTATGTTAAATATGGCGGCACTTACGGTCCGCATTTAACGCATTGGCTGCACAAGTTCAGGAGGACATTACAAAATTTTTGGATATATATCCGAGGCCGGATATGTTACAACTCCTTCACTTTGCGTGAAATAAACATGTCCTATATCCAGGGAGTGAGTGAACGAACTAATGCAAATAAACAGCGAAGCGTGTCGCCCGCGACGGTGGCACGGAGCGGCCGAATAGCGAAGCACGCATATTATTGAAAGTGTGGGAGAGAGAGCTAGTGTTGAAAGCGAAATAGTAACGTTGCCGTGCCTTGTTTATAAATAATCGATCTCAGCGCTTTTTGAAATTACTCCTGCTAAACCCAATGTATATGCATTGGGATATGAATTTCCGAGCAAATACGCTTTATAGCACTTAAAACTTATAAATTAAGTAGACGTTTTTTGTCTTCAATTCAGTTGTTTGTTTACGTAAGTATGTACATAGTATAGATTAGTACTTACTACAATAGTTTTTAGTATCGCCTCTGCTTTATGACGTGCGCGTGAATATTTGTTAGAAAAATATAATATAAGTGTCATTGATTACTAGTGTATTTGTCGTGTGTTGTTTATAAATAATTATAAGCGTTTACTTTCCTGGTAGGATTTGTTTGTGTATAAGTACCAGACAGTGTAAATATTTACGCATATAAAAGTTTTGAGTTAAAATTGCGTATTGTGAAAATAGTTTATAAATGTTACAGTCATAGTCTGAAATTGTATCCTAACCTAAGAAATTACTAGTCAAACAAAGCCCGGTTCATACCTATCACAACTCATCACCAAAAATGTTACCTTCCGAACAAACGAGGGATACACTAACGATTTGTGCACTCGTGATTGTAAGGTACTTAATAGATCCGAGGATTCGTTTGACCGCGGTGTGCTTGAGAATTGCATATTTCCGCGGATATATTAAGCAGATATGGATATGCGAAGCGGATATATATCTTTAATCGGAATGATATGTGACATATGCAATCTTTGTCCGAGTTGCTTAGCCCATGGCTATCATCAAGTGAAAATAAATTGTAGTACCGAATAAAAGTAAGAACTCCCCAATTTGGGGTAATCACTTAAAGTACTAAACTACGCACACAGATGAAAAAATGATAGTCGTATTAGCTGATTTACACACACATTGATAGCAAAATGGCTCACAATAAGCCGTTTGATTTTGTTTCTGACACGATATCTAGACATATAAGTCATCTTTGCTAGCGAATTTCAACTGATCTCATAATACTTTATCTCGCTCATTCAATTTCAGTGATGTTGCAATTTGCAACCAATTGCAAAAATTGAACGATCCTGTTTCTTGAATGCATCTATAATATTACCAAGTTATTGTTTTGAGTAACCAACATTTCGTGCTATCTGTTATTGAGCGTTAGTTTTTTAGCGTGCAATTTAACCAACACTTCGTGCAATCGACAGCAGGATAGTGAATAGATTTTTTAACATAACAGAAAGAGATAGCACGATACGCATTGCAAACGTAGCACTGTATATTCCCCGCAGCGCCGCGGGGCGTGTTGCATACAAATGAAAGACCATTGAGCACCAGACTCCTCTGTGGGCTATGGGAAACTTGACAAAAAAAATATAAAAAAAAGATATTCTTTGTGTTATTGCACGGTTCCATTATGATCGACTGACACTTGTAAACGCAAAACTGTTCTGGTTAAAAAGTTATTTATTTATTTAAACATATATTCACATGCGTAATCGACTATAATATCGTTCAAAGCGCAGGTGGTGTATGAATATTTTCTTGGCGCCTTACCCATGGAAGACATCATATAGGTACTATATAGTTATGATTTAATGATTTTTTCGCATGTTAAAATATATTTTTTTTACCTGGTGAATTTTATTATTTTCCCATCGATTTTAGAAAAGTAAAATATACACAGTTAAAAGTTATATTATTCAAAATATGACTGAATTCTCTCCTCGCAGCCTAGTTGGTTGTGTTAGTCTTG
Organism: Apoda limacodes; assembly: GCA_946406115.1. Classification (NCBI taxonomy): domain Eukaryota; kingdom Metazoa; phylum Arthropoda; class Insecta; order Lepidoptera; family Limacodidae; genus Apoda; species Apoda limacodes. Next base: position 17,374,969 of record OX291546.1, read on the forward strand.
AGTCTGGGTGTATTTATGTATAATATGTAGGTATGTATTTACAAAAAAAAGTAATGTATAATGTATTTGTATCCGTTGTATGGTATCCATAACACAAGCTTTGCTTACTTCGGGGTCAGACGGCGCTGTGTTATGTCCAAAAATATTGATTTATTATTATATATTTATTTATTTTAGAAGTATAACCGTTCTTGTCCGTGACCGGGTCAAATTCCGCCCAATGGTCTTTGACCTTATTTTTTACATTTACTAATCAGACACAATGAAATGTTGTATACATGATCTAAAGCAGAATATCTATGTCAGTAGTTTTTCAAAATCTTGTAAAATGTTATAATTACCTTCAAATAAAATTTGAGACCATTTGTATGAAAAACAAGTATCTTGTTTAATTTTTAACCTATACACATAAATAGAAAACTGAAAAACTGCACACCTAGATATTTATTCCTAGGTCATGTCCACAAAATTTCATCAAATTCAATAACCAACAACGGCAAATAGAATAAAACTACGTTACTAGTGCGGGTATTTTTACCTGATTTCGGGTAATTTAGGCCTTAAGCGGGTTGTAGGCGGGTTACGATGACTGCCGGGTAATTTTAGGTAATTATTAACTTTCATTCGCGAGACGAGCAAAACCTTTTCTTGCCGTTGTATAAAAGGTTATCTAAGCACAGTTTTTGCAATTGATTCATATATTTACACTAAAAAGTCTTTGCATTGCCAAAGAATTTAATGTACTTTCCTAACTAACGTACAGTAAGTATTACATTTAATCATATTTATATCATTTTGATAACAGTTTAGTTGTTAATTTTTTAACAGTGATAAATGAAATATTGGATGACACTCTTATTTACTTAGCCGCTGCAGAAATAATGTTCAATTTATAATCTGACTGTGAAAAGTAGGTACGTAGGTATAATAAGACCTCATTCTGTATTTTTTCATTAGTTTGTGACTGACTGCGTTAGTTTTGGAACTAAAAGTTTCCTCGTTTTTATCAGTAAACATTTGATAAGGACTTGTTGTAGCTGCTAGTAATGTCTTGCATTCAGAAGTAATTTTTAAAAAGATTTATAAGGTTTATTGGTTTTGCGAAATGAACAATTGATATTAGGACTGTTTTTATTAAAGCGCAATTGATCCATCGATATAAAAAACAATAGATACCTATGTCTAAAATGCACCAACAGGGTCGCCCGCCATAGTCTAATTTTTAGACTATGTTGACCATAGATTAATATATGTATGATGTTGACTAGCGGCTCGGTTGAACGCATCCAACTCAAGGTCACCGCGCCGGCGAGTGAGCAAGTCTTGATTTTTTTTTCAATTATGTGTACCTGTTGTGTAGTCAAAATTTGTATAAAGTATTAAAAAAAAGTAATTAAATAAGAGTAATAGCAACATTACTTATCACACTTTTGTATTATTTTTTCATAAATAACCCCGATTTTATTCAATTTCTATAATTTGTGTCAAACTCCTTTAAACTACTACAATATATTGAAATCATGTTAATCTACACTGACATTTTGTCCTCAAAGAGTGTTTATCATTTAAAACATAAATTTCTGTGTGATGCGTTATTCGTTGATTTTCTGTTAATTTTGCATTAAGTTATAATGTCCTAAAACAAAACTCAAAGAAGTACTTAATTAAAAAATGCCGAAAACAAAAAAAAAACTACAGCAATACACAGAAACTTTTTTTTTAACACTCAGCCTTGGCTAAAAAATCTACACAACTTTTTGAACGGCCATCCAGGGGGCCGTTCAAAAACCGACTGAGTCGAGTAGAGTTATGACTCGAACCGTTCATAAACTAACTGAGTTCCAACCCTAATCCGTTCAAAAACGCGTAGAGTTGTTACCCTAGGGTTGGCTCAAGTGAACCGTACTCGACGCGGGTTCGTCGGAGTAGGCGGCCATATTTCATTAAAATGGTCAAAGCAATGTTTCCGTATTAAGAAAATTAGTAAATTATTTTGTTGTTTTTTTTGTATTTAAGTATTTTTGTATGACTTTTGTATTTGGAGTTTTTTTTAGTAATAAAAGATTTTTAAGTATTTCCACTCCACTACTAGGGTTCAGTTTTTTCTTAGAATCTTTAGTGAATAACCCTAAATGCCTTAAAATAGTTTTAAAATATTGATTTTAGCCGTAAATTTTAGCTGTTTATAAATACTCCTATTTTCATTTTATTTTTGTCAACATAAAATCTAACAATAAAATAAACCGCGATTCAAGTGTTTAGAATGCAAACACAACGTTACAACTACAAAAAGGTAAACATTGTTAACATACTGATAAATAAATAGTATTATAATATACTTAATAATAATGGTAAGTTTTATTAAAATATATGTATAATCAAAACAAAAGAATTCACCAAGTTCCCACCTAGTTTATGAAAACTTAATTCAAAAAAGCAAGAAGGAAATTATTAGTTTGTTCTCACTCAAAGTCAAAAAAATAGCCTAAAACTTTATTTGAATTTTAGTGTTCCGTAGGCCTTACAAAGGTATTTCAATTTAAAAAAATGCCCCTACAAGGGCGAAATTCCTAAAAGTGGAAACATTGATTAAAACTTGACAGATGTAACTCGGTTAGCCGTTCAAAAACTATAGGGTAGAGTTAGGAACCCGATGACGTCATTTTCTACTAAAGTTACTCGTTTTTGAACGCAACCCAGGTTGTCAAAGATGACGTATAAAAGTCATCTTTGGTTGAAGTAGTAACTCTACTGCTTTTCGAATGCTCCACCAAACTGATCACAGATTAAACGTATTTGAATTATGGTGTCAATGATGTCAGCATTGAAAATTCATAAAAACGAAGACGGGCGACGATACGCCACGACAAAAGATAATTCTTGTTTTGACTCTGTTGCCAGATGCATAAATGGTCTGCTAAGACCGTGCGAGCCAATAATATTAAATATTTATACATATATATATATGTATATTCGATAATATATCGAGTAAAAGTAGCAGTAGGATAAAAGAACGCTTACTAGATAAGATTACATTGGTATTTATACGTATACAGAAGTAATAAAAAAAATATGTAAAGTTACATACATTAGTCGCGTGATCGCGATGATCGGCATCGGCATCGGCAATGGCTAAATGTCGTACTTACTTATCGGAGGACAAGAGTATACCTACGAGACGGCACATATAGGAAACAAACGAACGGTATACCATTTTATTCTAATATTTATGAAAACTGCTTAAAATAATACGAAAATCTTCAAAATACAATAATAAAGAAAGGATTGTTTTACAGGGACGTAATCTTGAGGTAAAAGTTGAAAGTTTAAATGATAGTCTTATGTTTTGGATATTTGAGGATGACATTAGGTAGGTACTGGAGCAGGCTATGTCCGCTCGCATCAATAAATAGGTCGTTTTGTACATAGAATGCAAACCATTCGTAAATAAGGTTTGATATTCGCGTAGGGACAACAATTAAGAAAAGTAAAATGTTTGAATTTGGAGTAGAACAGAAACAAGCAAAGATGCGTCGCATGCATTTTTGTTTAGTATTCAATTGTTCGACGCCCGCTTCAGATGCTAGATCCGAAATGGATAATCTTATTTTGTACAATGGGCTAATAAAGTAAATTTAAAGAAAAGCATCAACGTTATGAATAAAAATAGAAATATCCCGCGTGTTAACAGGTGTAATATGGTGCTATCGCACCACCCTCTTGTCTCGCATCCATAGCAGCAGTTTGGATTGAGGCAAGATCACCATCTTGTCGCTCTCACCAAGGTCCATTAGCATGCCCCGCGAGGTTTTAGGAAGCGCACCTGAAACCGTCCCGTAGCCCCACAATGGGACCAGTACGTATGCTGACTAGCGTTGAGGCTGACGCTGAGTTTCAGGAACTCCATTCAGTGTAGACCGCGGAGTTAAGGCTCAGTATATGGCCGTAAAATCGTATAGTTGCTATGTTATATTAGGCAGGCTTATATTCTAGCTTGTAGAATGTATGCTCAGACATAAGCAGGGATATTCCAAAACAGTGATGCCAACGAGAGGACCAGGAACTCCGCCCAAACATAGAGTTAAGTGGGTTAAGTTAACATGTATTTGATTTTATCCTTTATAGCCGCTCTAGTATTTAAGAATATACAAAGAAAAATATACATATAATATTGACTCTCGTTGTATCCTTCATATAACCTGATAAGATTCCCGGGGAACTATATATACCTCAAGCAGCAAAGTGAAGTACAACCCTTAAAGGAAGGTGGTTGCAGTACTAAGATTTAATATGAATAAATTAATGAGCGTTTTCAAAATAAAGTGTAATTACCATGTCGGATTTTATGGTTGGTTACAGTTTAAATGTCAAATATTTATTGATTTATCGATTTATACATAATTATGTACTTAATTTAGCCTAACAAACTTGCACATACTCTTTACTTTTGAGAAACCATCAAAAAAGACTTGCACTGTGGAAAAAAATATCGATTTTGCTACTGCTTTAAGAGGATACACTTCGCAGTGCCTCGCAGCGGGTTTCATACAAACGAATTTCTCATTTATTTTTGACATTTACTAATCAAACACCGCGAAATTTTAAAGGCATTTTCTTATAATAAATATATATATGCAGTGTGCCAGTTCTCTATCAAATTTTATAGTTCAAAAGTTATATAGGATTCTAGTTTTTCATATAAATGGTTTAAAAAAGATTTTGGAAAAGCCACAGACCTAGGTATTCGACTTCGAATTATGACTAATAAATTTCATAGTGATTGATCAGTAAATGTCAAAAATAAATGAGAAATTCGTTTGTATGAAGCCCGCTGCGAAGTGTATCCTCTTAAAGCTAAATTATTAAGAGTTTTAAGCTATTACATAGCTTTTATCGCGGGCTCTGAGCGCGGCGACCGAATCAAGAAATTCCGTAACGAAAATAAAACCTAACAATCGTCTAACGTCGTTTCAGTTCGGCAGACTTCGTTTTACCAATAAGAAAGAAAGTATAATCCAATAAATACAGATTTTTTAAAACATCCTGTTTGACTTAGCAGGTATTTATTATTTGCACGCATTATAATATATATTTGTCGTGTTGCCGTTGTTTATGAACTGTCAGTGTTGTTTGTTTACGAACACTTTCAAGTACCTTTTTATTCGTGAAATATTAGTTTTTATTAGGTTTTAATCTCTTTGGATTTAATAAATATGAATCGCAAGTCAAGACGCAAGTGCGAGGTGTGTTATCTGTCGAAGAAAAACAGTGACATATTTTTAGCCAGATTTCCGTTAGACGTAGATCGGTATGTAATTACATTGTTTAGTTACTGTCTTACGAATTTAATCTATATAATTTCAATTTATATCTTTGAAGACAATTAGTATGTTCAACTATTTATATCAAGCCCTGGTATTGTGAGTCAACTTTCTCATAGTTTACAAAGGCGTAACACATGGGCTGATGTCCGAGGACGTATTCTGTACAGTCTCACTGTTTGGATGTGCTATGGTACCATTACCCCCCCTATTCAGGTGGCTGAAAATCGTTCAAGAAATTCAAGAAAGCTAGGTAGGTGCGTAACGAACGAGCCAGTGCATAAAAAGCTCCATATAGCAGACCGGAAGTTTATTTATTTATTGACTCTTTTGTACATACATAAGTCATACAGTACCTATATCATCTTAAGTATGTTTTACAGTTTATGTACATGCAGGTCTTATCGCACAGTGCGATCTCTTCCAGTCAACCAAATAAGTTTTGTTGGGTCAATTTTTTTTTTTTTGTGGGCCCGGTTTATATTTATAAGTATAAAAAAGTATAAATAATAATAAAAAAAAACTTACGTAAGAAATGTCTTTGAAAGAAAGTTTGCATTTTCCGTAGGATTTGTTTCCTTTAAAATCACTTTTGAATCCATGTTGTAAGTGCCTTGAAAATATTTTTCACTAGTTTTAAAATGTTGAGGTGCAGTTTTATTTTTTTTGAATGCGTTATAGATAAACTGGACATTCGCTAGTATCCAATATCAATGAGTAAACAGTTCCGTAGAGGACGAGTGTTTTTTACACACAATAGTAGGTATACCTACACAGAAACGTATCACACAATAATTATCGATTGCCGATTTACAGACATACAATCTAAAATATTTAATGCACTATTGTAGAGTAAGCTTAGGTTAATATAAAGTCCCGAAATCACGCAACTATTTTACTAACACTCCCACAATCTACGGAGTATAGGAATTCAATACACATAAATGATAAAATTTTGACATCAATATATTCTTACTATACGGTTGTTTTATATCAATATATAATAGTTCCATGATAGTTGGATAATTATATAAATTTTTTTTAAGTACCGGTTTTACAATAAAAATATCACAGTCAATATTACCATATAGAATGGCAGCGCGAATCGACATAAGAATCGCAAACATGAAACAAGTCGTCAACGCTCGAAAAGTACTCTATGGCTCGAGCGCTGCCGACCTACTGAATGTTCAAAATTATCTTTCGTGTTGCCTGACTGTTTTTTGTCCTCAACGCTTATTTTGACTGAGTAAAAAATAATGATTCATCAATCACGCTTGCTATGTTATTTCACAGTAACACCAAAAATCATTATTAGTAAATCAATGTAATCAATCATCAAAATAACAGATAGGCTATATTATTATCTAAGCAGTTCCCATTAGAACGACTGTATGTAATATTGTACAATAGGTATGTCCAAATATAATAATAATTATATCTTCCAATCTTGAGTCATTTTACATTATGTAAAATGATAATGTAGGTTACCTGGAAACAAAGATGACTTATACGTCTAGATACTGTGTTTAGGAAAACATAACGAGCCGATCCGAGTACCTGAATTTTCAGGTACTTGTCGTCAACAATAATCATACGTAATCTGTGCGTCGACGCGAACTGTGCTTTCGCGTAAAGTAATAAATTATGACGATTTGTGCTATAAAATCATGCTAAACTATTTAAAAAAAAAAAGGTTGATGATAAAGAATCACTTTCCACAAATTATTACACTAATCTCATTGACTTATAAATTAATTGACTAATCTGCTTGCTTGCTATATTTGAGTTACAAACTAAGTTTTTAAAATAATTATTCGCAAAACAAACAACCAATATTTTTCTGCCTGTGTTGCTAAGTCTGTAGGTACATTCATTTCCCAAGTTTAGTAGAGCGAGCGAACTCTGAAACGACAATACACATTTTTCACCTAATATCACTTACAAAAATTACATTATTTTAGGTTGATAAAGTATTTATGTATTTATGACCCCTGTCACACATTGTATATTTGAGTATATATAAAAATATGTCTCGTAAGATAAGTATCTTGCTTTTGAATATACGGAGTCACAAGATTAAATAACGTGTCAAACGATCTCGAATCTCGAATTCCTTCACCCATGTTTTACTTCTTTTTTAATTGAGCCAACGGCCAGTACTAAGCAGAGGCCAATTTTTTGGTATCTGGATAGTACCGAAGCCATCGTCGTACACGACACGTCCGATTGCGTCGCTCGCTAGCTGGTAACTGATTGATTAAGTAAGTAACAAAATTAGACAGAAGCTTCTGAAAGTCCTTGAAGTTTTGTAGCTTCTAATTTAGCCAGGTGTAATAAGCCTTTTAGCCTTCGTGGTTATTATTTTTATTTCTACCCAGTAATCTGGTTAGGGCACCCCAACACGGCCGTGAGTTTAGAAGTCGGTTAGAAGTTAGGTTAGATGGTAATTTTTTGACGTGACAACGTCTTATAAATTGGTTTGCCGGGTGACACTTCAAGAAACTGCGTTACGCTCCGCTCACGTTATGCGCTCACAATGAGAGCGAGTGAGAGGCACGCGCCCGCCTAAGAGCGAGAGAGACAGACATAAAATCATTGTCACGTAAAACTTTCGCCCGTATACCGACTTTACAGGCAACCAGTTTTTTTATTTCTACCCAGTAATCTTGTTAGGGCACCCCAGCCGAGTTAGGTTAGGCTACCTATTTCGATTTGATTATATGTGTGACTTACCTACACTCTTCTTTGTTTGTTGATATATATACATACTTTCATGGTTTTATTCCCCAGAAGAGGTAACCAGTAGTTGGATACACACTCAACCACATCATAATGTGGGGCAGCCTCCTTTCAACAACTATTTTAGTCCTGCATGACAGTTAGTGAGCCCATTACCACAACACTGCTTATGATGCATGTATCTGCACGACAGTGGCGTTATGTAAAGATATAAGTCGTAATTACAACTTTACAGTATTAATAAGTGGTAAAATTACACTTGAGTTAAACTTTTAATCTCTCATTTGCATTACATAAAACAATTACCCTAAACTATCCTGTAGGACCACTAGTTAAGTAGGGATTCCCTTAGGTTAAACATATTTTTTTTCTATTCTTAAATACATTAAAATTGTACATTTCTATGTTCTGCTATGCAGATGACAGTACTGGAGACGCTACGCCGTGCAAACATCCCTCGTTCCTTTGTGAAAAGCGCGAAAAACTTGGGTCTCCAATCGAAACCACTCTGTCTAAGGTCTCTGACTGGGGACAGGAAAACTTGTTCAGATTGAACCCTACTAAGACACAAGTTTGCGCGTTCACCGCTAAGAAAACCCCATTCGCTGTGGACTCACAATTCCAGAATACACCCCTCACCATCTCCAAGAGCATTGCGATCCTTGGTGTTAACATCTCCAGCAACGTTCAGTTCCGAGATCATTTGCAAGACATGGTGAAGATGGCGTCTAAGAGTTAAGTGTAAAAGTTTACTCAACAGAGCGAAGCAGTACTTCACTTTGGGGCAAAGGTTGCTGCTTTACAAGTCTGGGGTCTGGCCCCATACGCAGTACTGCTGCCATCTCTGGGCGGGTGCTCACGGATACCAGCTTGGCCTGTTTGACTTGGTTCAAGAATGAGCTCTGATAATCGTCGACGATCCCAAACTCGCAAGCCTTATCGAACCCCTAAGTCTGAGGAGAGACTTTGCCTCCCTTTTTATGTTTACTGCTTGTACAATGGGATGTGTTGCTAAGGAATTGTTCGAAATGATGACCACGGCTACTTTCTACCATCGAACCTCTTGCCATCGGCAGCGAATTCATCCTCACACCTTAGAACCTAAATGGTCACGTACTTTCTCCCACAAACGCTTAGGTTGTGGAATGAGCTTCCTGCCAAGGTTTTCTTTAACGACTACAGTATGGGGTTCTTCAAGAAAGAAATTATTAGATTTTTGAAGGGTCGGCAACGCGTGTGATGCCCCAGTTGTTGCAAGCGTCCATAGGCTGTGGTAACCGCCTACCATCGGGCCGACCGCAAGCTTGTTTGCCACCTTAGTGGTATAAAAAAAAAAAAAATCTTTAAAACATAAGAGGTTGTAACTATGAAATAAATCAAACACTTTATTTGATAAAGTACCAAATATATTATACATAGGCACATTTTTTGTATAATTTATATAACATACTATGATCACATTGATGCCACACTTTGTTACATCTAAGGCCACATCCTTGAGGTAACTTTTAAAATATGGATATTTTTTATATCCCAATCATACATGCAAAATAAAATACAATCACTCAGGCATTGGCACTACACTAAAAAGTAGGTATAAGTACATAAAAACTTTTGTATATTTAACATTAGTCAATGGAAATATTACATAAAATGTCAAATTAATATTAAATATACACACATCCAGAAATAACAGCTTGGTAAACCAAAGGTAATATTCTTTCTCAGAACAATTATTTTGTGAAATATTTGAGATTGATATGTTGCATAATCTCATTTATGGCAGAGGGGATTTGGCATTTTTCACTGGGATCTGCAAATCACTATTCAACGTGAATATTTTTTATAAACTTTATTTTAATCTGCATTAATATTTGTGAAATACTTAAAATTAAACTACCTAAATACTTGGCCCACGTGTTTGGCTCTTTGGTAACAATAGCGTTTAGTATAAGAGCAGGCAGCGCAGTTGCTTGTGGCCTTTGTTACGTATTGATTGGGTTATCTTTAACATATAGAGAATCCCTAAAATTATTAATTATTTTAATATAAAATAAAAGTTTAGTATCGTATAGTATCTAGTATTCATTATTAATGAAATTAATATTAACCGGTTCAACGTCTTCAATTCATGACCGGAAAAGGCCTGCGTAAGCTTATGTGTGAGACCCATACGGCCCCGAATCTGGTCAAACATTTCAGGTAAATTATCAAGTTAAACGATTAAAATTAACTTAATAATGTAAAGTAATATTCTCGTACTTCTGATACTGATCTTTATTGATAGATAACTTATTTGTTTTAAATCTACTAGTTAGTAATAATATATAAAAAATAAAGGTAGGTACGTATATTGGTAGCTGTTCATAAACAAAGTAACATAACAGGAATGAGCATTGGTTGGTAAAGCTTATTAAATTTACATCTCTAAAATGTTGCGAAATCGAACATGGTTTTACATAGACTTCAGTTAAGAACAATTTTGGAACTAAGTACTTATCCACATTTAATTTTTTCGTGGTTATAAATTATACTAGGTATTTAAGTTATCTAAGTACGTGGTTTTGGACGTTAAACTAATTATTTGTAAAATCAAATAAAAAAATTACGATATGCCATAACTAGCATCTTAGTTTTCACTGAGTGTAGGTAATATTAAAAGTAAAATATGTACTCTTACACATCTAATTAGGTAAGCAGAACCACAGTGTAATAATTAATAACACTACATGGTATAACATTAAACAGTACTTGAACACATTAAAAACTAGCTATTCCATATAGTAAAATTGATTTTTTAAAACGTTTTTGGACGAGTATTTGACAGTTATTTTTGATACTGACAGAAGTGTTTATTCAACCTTCCCTTCAGGAGTGTAAACAATTCAACTTGACGGTTAAAAAAACGCCTTAACCAGGCGTACCAAGATTACTTTTTTAACTGTAACGTTGCGTTTTGGAACAAACCCTTAAACACAGTATATCTAAAGCACTCCGTGTCGTGTTTCGCCGAAACATTACACAAACATTAGCAAGAGACCTGGCTTAACACAAAAATATTTTTTCAAATCTCAAGTAGTAGGAGATTAGCGCTGTCAAACATACAAATTCACCAGCTTCGATAATAGCGTACAGTGCAGAAGATTAAAAATTACCAATGTTTTATGAAACTACGTAGATATAAAAAAAAAATTGGTAAGTACTTACAATTTTTTCTAAGCGCTTTGTTTAAGTATCTGCTTATTTATTTGTACTAAAATTGCAACAAAGTAGAAATCGTCTCAGCCGAAGATATAGTTGTCACAAATTTATTCTTATAGTAAGTACATGAATGTAAGTAAGTAGTTCAAAGCTTTCGTATCGTAATAACAAAAAACAAAACATATTTAGCTAAATTTTGCTACCTATATTAAAATAGTTATTCGATGGAGGTAATTATTTTAGGTTAAGCTGGTACGTGCTACCATCTGTAGAGACTATAGGTAGCACATCGGTTAGCTTGGTTTCACCCGTGACCGCGCTTGGGTCATCATCGACAAAGCCGATGTGTTGCGCGTAGGCTTGCGCGGCCAGCTCTCTTAGGCTCTGTTCGGAGGCAGGACCTAGTTGCTGCACCATCCGCGAAAAGTATCCTTCTGGTTTCCGAAGCAATTCGTGTGGGTGACCAAGCTCCATTATTTGACCAGCTTCCATCACCTGATGATAAACAAACAAGTTTGTGTTTGTATTATTTATTTTATATATATACATATCTAATTATGTATTCGAAAAATCAATAAAAATAAGAACTCGACTGGAATACCAAAATTAAAAATAATAGCCTATGCCTCTTTCCTCAAAGAGAGGCCTGAGCCCCTGCAGTCCACCTACAGTTAAGCAAATTGATCCTTATTTGTACCTGACTTTAAAAATCTCTTACAGTTGAGTGGCCACTAACATCCGCCTACCCGCATCAGGCTAGCGTGGTGGACTATGGCTTCACCTCTTTCTTCAAGGAAAGTCCTGTGCCCCTGCAGCGGTTGAATCGAATTGATCCATATTTGTCCAACAGTTAACTTATGAAAGGCTTCTGAGCTTCGTTACTGAACTGAACACTGTAGATAGACAGACTGCCTATTCGAGATACCTAACTACTTTTCAATTCTGTATGACTATTACAGTGTGGTTGATGCAGCCATTACTGCCCCACCGGACTTTTGGTGCTAGACTCTGAAGAAGTATCAGCCCATGTAGCGCCCAACGCCTAAGGGCTTCTCCCGGGGGAGCCTTGGCTTAGGTTGTCGCTCTTGGGGTCGTCCCTTCGACCGGCGTGAGCCCCGAACTTGAAGGTGAGTTAGCGCCAGGAGGGGAGTTCCCCGAATCCTAATTCCAATTTGACACCTCAATATAAATGTTCGTGAGAAGTCGACCGAAACTCGTAGCTTCTGAATACGCAGCCAAAGATGTAATAAGTACTTACTACAACACGGTCGGAGTCAGCGACTGTGTGAAGCCGATGTGCGACAGTTAGCACCGTGCACTCGGAGAAGTGTTTGCGGATTGACTTCTGGATCAATGCGTCCGTGCTGAAAACACAAACAGATATATAAGTAGGTACATTCATATAAATTAAATTAAAAATTCATCTACCTACTATCATTACAATGAACATATATGAATACTTATACTATAAACGCGAAAGTAACTCTGTATATCTGTCTGTCTGTTACTTCTACACTCTTAAACCGCAGAACTTATTTAGATGAATATTGATGAGGAGATAGTTTGAGTCCCGGGGAAGGACTTTCCATCGGAAATAACTATAACCGAGTTCAAACAAACTTATTTTTAGTTTACTTTAATTTATGACAGCACATCTGTTTTTGAATTAAAAAATCTACATGAACACAATACAACTGCTACCAGTCTTTGTTATTATTTTATAAAATATTTCATCAATTATTAAGTTTAGGATAACTGAATGGAATTGAACACAGCTCTACCCTAAGCGAAATTGCCTATTAACAGTGCGAGCGAAGTTGCATGCAAAAGAGTTTGACTGTGACTTACTTAGGGTCGACGTTAGCGGTTGCCTCGTCCAGGACCAACAGCTTGTTGCGCGCGAGGGCGGCGCGCGCCAAGCACAGTAGCTGTCGCTGGCCCGCACTGAAGTTAGTACCGCCTGCCGCCACCTCCGACGTTAGAGACGTCACTGCCTGCTTAAGCTCCACCTGAAAAATAAATAATTACAATCAAAATGTGTTTATGAGGATCTCTTGACCCATTCGATTTGTCAATCGGATACAAAATGCATAGTTAAGCAACGTCGGGCTTTGTCAGTCATTGGGTGGGTGACCGCTAGTGTCTCTTAGCTTACTGCGCTTCTTGTCGGTCTTGGCTGCTGTCTTATACTATCATTTTAAGCATTAACTTTAGCAGTTGTTAAGCCAAGACAGTGTCTTAGTGACAAAATCTGTCAAGTTGCTGCTAGCTCGACTACTTCGGTCAAACTACACTAGACCAGCTTTTTCTTTAAGGAGAAGCTTGTGTCCCTGCATTGGGGACCTCCTCCTCCTTTTTTTTTTTCCTGCCAAGGTTCAAGGACTACAATATGGATCTTCAAGAAAGAAGTTATTAGATTTTTAAAGGGTCTTCGTCAACTCGTAGTGGTATAAAAAAATATTACTGTAATTACCATTTCCTTACTTTACCTATATATAGTTTAAAGGCCAACGCCACTGGCATCTTGTCTGATATAGCTTGGTTTCCATTAATCAATATACCTGCTCTAAAGCTTTCCATATTTCAGCATCTGTGTATTTGTCGAAGGGGTCCATGTTGTATCGCAGACTGGCTGAAAACAGCACGGGTTCTTGTGGAATGATTGCTATCTTCGATCTCAGCTCCTGTATAGACCACATAAGTATCTGTAAAACTTTGTGATTCGTAAACGATAATTATAATACGAACTTTAGAAGCGTTAGGTACTTTCCCAAATCTATGTACCTAGGTTAGGTATATGAGCGGCTTTTTTTGTAAGGGGACCGTGGAAGCACACAGTTTAGGAAATTTAGAAAATATCGAAAAATTGCCATAAAAACTGAAAAAATGAAAGATTTCGACATTTACCAAAAAGAAGTGACAAAAAAGGCCTGGGTATATGTATCAAAGTTTTTGCTTTAAAATAATTACTTTTAAAAGATCATACAAGATCTCCTCGAAGTATTTACTCTTTTACATTTCAATATGTATATGATTAACTTACTATGCTATTAAGAATATATGTATCACTACCTATTATTATTATTATTATTGTTGTACTCGAATATATTTATAGTGCGTACCTTGAGTGCGATGGACCCAGTTTCCACGTCGTCGATGTAGATTTTTCCATCAATGGGTGCAAGGCGGAACAGGGCTGATATGAGTGAAGACTTCCCGGCACCCGTGCGACCCACTACACCTACCTGCCGTCAGAAAATAATTAAAGTTTTGAAGAATTTTGCAATCGTAGATATATCAAATTTCTAAAATTGCAATAGAACGGTCACTCTAACAATTTCATATTGTAAGGCAAGCAACGCACTGCCTTATTTTTAATTGGCCAATTAAAGAATCCGTACGTTACACCTACAGCAATTTGCGATACTACGCACACCGCCCAATACCACATATGGTCTGATAGTGTATATTAACACAACATAACACAAAAGTAAAGGATGATTAAAAAAATCGGGCATTGCTCGACCAGGCTAAGACAAACACTGAACTTCACTTATTCGAAGCGCTTAATGTCATAATCCAGCCAAGTTTAAAAGACATAAATGTTGTGTGACACACTGTACAAATCTTGGCTCATTCTCTTTGGTTGGATTATTGATATTCAACGCATAATGTGCATAATGTCGGTGGACAAAACGCCACTTATATATCAAGCCAGAGTGGGACATGCTTTTTATTTAAGGTCTGCTCCACCGTCTGCTCTTAGATTCCAACGGCCACATCCCCCCACACAGGTAAGAGTGGAATTTCATTCCGTTTATCATTACTCGTATGATACCTAAATAAACATCGCTCACTGCAATGGATGGTACTAAACGGCCGATGCTGAGCAATTTATTTAGTTATTGTTATTCTAAATTTGATTAGTGTATTCTTAAATATTCTAAGTACGTATATTTAGCGCGCCATGGTATCCAGCGGTAGGTACACCATTTTTCAGATTTATTACTTTAAAGTGATCACAATAAACGTAAACTCACTTTCCAACCGCTTTCGATAGTGATATTCAAGTTCTTTAGCACGGGTTCTGCCTCTGCATCGTATCGTAGGTAAAGATCTTTGAAGACAACTCGTGCTCTTTGCGGCCAGCCGGGAGGTGGCGAAGGACCCTCGGCAGGCTCTTGCGGCAGATTGGTGAACTGGACAACGCGCTCGACGCTAGTCATTTGAGACACCACCTCCGTAGCTTGGTTTACGCCATAGCTCACCATGTTCACCAGGATAAGCCCCTGACTTATCGCCAGACCCACGTTACCAGATTGAGAGGTTCCTGAAAACACATAAACTTGCAATGATAATTTAGATAGGTCGATACAAAATATATAAAAAAAAACTTTTTTTGCAATTCAATGTTGTGCAATTCTCAGTTTGAATGAAACTAGAACCAAATTTAGGAAACACATTTTGCTAAAGACTGTAATAATTAAAGTAAAGCTCATCTGCGGTAAGGGTAACAGGTTTTGCAGTATTTTGTCTTGCAATAAAGATGGAACATTTCTCGGAGAAAAGAAATTCTTTAAAGTGTTTTGTTCTTCTGTAGTTAGTTTATTTTTAGACCTTATAAGAATATAAATTCCCTTATATCATAATTTGCTATTCTTTCTCCCCACTTTGCCTGATGATATAGGTAGGCACACGAAAATTTATGAATGTAGAAATTAACGTAGGTTCAAATTGGTTCAAATAGAGGCTAGGGGAGATAATAGGTGCCTTTACAGGCACGCTATCTATTTACTATGGAATCAAGCCCTATCTATTATTACTAATATAAATACATATGTAAGTACTAAGTATATTATGGGATATAAATAAACGAAATTTGAATTTGAAATCTACAGGAGACGCTGCAAAGATGGAGTTGAGATAAATGTAGATAGATAGGTACCTACTTGAAGTCGTGATAAATTTTAAGATATAACTGTTGTCACTCACCGTTGTCTAGGAACAGAAAAGTGTAAGCGACCACAATAACGTATATTGCGTTTATTAAACTCAGCCAAATTGAGAAAGAAGCATTTGTGGCCAAGGTTAAGTACCTGAAATAAAAAGAAGTTAAATTATTATTATAATAACGAAAGGTTGAAAAACTATTTGTTTTTAGGGTTCCGTGCCCAAAGGGTACAAAACGGGACCCTATTACCAAGACTTCACTGCCCGTCCGTCAGTCCGTCTGTATCTCATGAACCGTGATAGTTAGACAGTTGAAATTTTCACAGATGATGTATTTCTGTTGCCGCTATAACAACAAATACTAAAAATCAGAATAAAATAAATATTTAAGGGGGCTCCCATACAACAATAGAGATTTTTATGCCTGACAGGTAATGGTACGGAACCCTTCGTGCGCGAGTCCGAATCGCACTTGACCGGTTTCCATATTAATTGTGTATTTAATTTTTTATTTTACATACAATATTAAAAGCAAGCATTAACCATTCTATCTAAGGGTTTTCTGGCTAGTCATCTAACAATAGCTAGTTTCCTCCAGTATTGCCCGTGCGATTTAGGTTTTCCTCTCCCATACAAACTGATTTTACCAGCTTTCAATACCCGTTGTATCAAGTTTAATACTATTAGCCAAGTATCAAGTTCTAGACACAGCTGTTTGGGTTGTGCGATAATATATCTGTTAACCAGTTAATTTATTGAACTCTTTTACAAACTTTTCCTTATTTTACCCTTATTTATTCCTTGTCTTCCTAAAATTAATGTTATTCTAACACTTCTATTATATACCTTATTCTATATATACTGAGACTAACCAATATGCAAAAGGTTGACCACGAACATAAAAACAGTTACTTTTCCCTTCTTGTACGTAAACATTACTCACCAAGTATAATATCTATCTTCCTGCCGGCTAAAGTGTCTATCCTAGCTCTATCCTCGACAAAGTCCCACTACCTTCCTATCTACGTTGTCTTAACGATGTCTCGAGCAGAAGTGATTGGTACAGTACCTACACATAGGAATACCGAGGAACAGACAGTTTATACATATACACAGTGAGTTGGGTTTATGTGAGTTTTTAAATATGTTTTCTTTACCACTAAGGTGGCAAACAAGCCTACGGTCCGCCTGATGGTAAGCTGTCATCGTGGCCTATGGACGCTTGAAACACCAAGAGTACCACTCTACTATTTCGTTCACGTCAATGAATTAATGTATCGATATGAAGCAACACCCTGAGCAGCGGACGCGTTTTCAGAACATTTATCCCATAAGACTGTAATCTAATACGCGAACGCTATAGTACAGTTAAAAATCCACAGAAACTCACACTAGGTACAAGGAAACTTCACACTTGCAGAACCCTTTTTATTGATTTTTATCTAAGTGGCTCATTCCTTGAATCCTTGCAGTAGAATGCTGAAACGGAACGGAGCAGATATGTTGACTAACCAAGCAGCCGTGTGCACGTCTTGTTTTTCGTCAAACTGCGCGCAGAGTAGTGCCTGGGCGCCGCATGCGCGGATGGTGCTCAGTCCCGCCATACTGGCAGACACGTGCGAGAATACCGGGCTTCGCACAACTCCTTCCAACCTGGAAATCGTTAGAGCGATTAATATTTTAAATATTTTTAAAAATAACTCCTTAACAAAAAAAAAGGTATTGTATTTGTAGTAATACCTCTTCATGGCCTGCGCTGTGTACAGGTAGATAATAGTAAAGATGTACATGGCGATTCCACAGACCGCCGCCGTCAGTACCATGTACGGGCTCACAATTGCTACCATCACTAGGATACCAGTCATCACCAAGAACACCTGAATAAAGAATACAAAACATAGTAACTTCTGTGTACATATGTAGACAATATATTTAAACTACGCGTCTAGATAGAGCCATCGTGAGGTGTGGTGAACGGCGAGACGAAGGAATAAACGCTCCCGAGTAGCCTATGTCTGTATATATGGCCATTCGGGAGCTATCCGACCAAACATAGGTTTTGATGCGGTTCCATAGATGTCTAACGTAGTCTGCATTATTTCACATCAAAAGCGATGACCGAGTTTACGGACTGCATATACACGAAATAAATGTTAAGGCTGTGTTTACACAATGGCCATTAGAGGCTATTATAGTGAGATCTATGCAACTAAAAACATGTAAAACCATTTATCCAGTTTCGGTTTATAGCTTAGTAAAATTTCGCTCAAACACACTATTAATAAAACTTGGCATTAGTATATTTTGTCAAACGCTTATGTAAATGTATAAAATAGAGAACTACCATAATAGGTAAACGTATTCCAGACGGTATTAAAATAAACAAATATTTAATATTAGCTCTATTTGAACCAGTAAGATGGACTTTATTTTAATTAAGGTGGCCATATAAAAACTTCCACTTTAATCAATTCAAGCTGACCTTAAATCGAGGTTCCGAACTATAATTATAATTGTTAAAGGTAGCGTACCTGTATGCTATCTAAATACATTTTGGGCAGAGTCTCGTCTACGATGCCCATGTCCTTGGAAACTCTGTTTAGAATTCGGCCTGAAGGGTTGGTGTCGAAGAAGCGCATAGTTGCGGTCAAAATGTTACTGAACATCTGATTATGGAGCCTGATGGAACTTCTCATGCACACCCAAAGGAACATACAAGCTCTGAAAAGTCAAAAAAGTTTTTATACTAAAACTTGAAATATAAAAAGTACATATACAAAACAAGATGAAAATTCTAGGTACCTACCTAACTAAAAAATATTCTACTGAAGATTGAGATTGGTATTTTCATATTTTAACTTTCTTTAATTTATCGACTTTATACCCACAACTTACGGAACCCTCAACTGTTTAGGAAAAAAATATGTTCAGGTTGAAAAGAAAAAAGAGTTGTTGGAGCGAAATCACCTTCAATATTGAAAGTAAATTTCACAGAATTTTCTAAAATTAGTAAAACTGCGTCAAAGCAAATTAAACTGTTCCCCAAAAGTTTTTCAATCCTAAATAAGGGCATCTTGCCGGCGCATTGTAACGGTTTATTTAGGGGAAGTTACAGGTTTGCTGCGTCCATACTGTAGTCCTTAGATAAAACCTTAGCATTTCACAACCCAAGCGTTTTTCTCTAAAACAGCACTTAGGTAGGATTTGATATCCACCGAGCATTTAACGTACAATATACGTATTTTAAACTGCAGAATGTAAGTAGCTTTACATACTAATTCACAAAAGTTTTGTTGGTAACTCACCTCACACTTGTTAAAATGATGCATCCAAGGATTCCAAGCGCCCATATATAAATGTAAAATGAATGCTCCGCAGGCATATTAAATAAGTGTTCTGTGTCCGTCAAGTTATCTGGTGCAGAGAAGTTAGACGTTGCAGTGGTAGTCTCGTATTTCAGGGCTTCGGTTCTAAGTGTGGAGCTACTAGTAGTAACTTCAGAGTAAGTTGAACTTAAGTTGAGGCGTTCTCTGTATTCGACAACGTTCATCCTAATAACAAGAAAATAGACCATTTATATATATATTTTTTTTTTTTTTTTTTAATACCACTAAGGTGGCAAACAAGCCTACGGTCCGCCTGATGGTAAGCGGTCACCGTAGCCTATGGACGCTTGCAACACCAGGGGCATCACTCGCGCGTTGCCGACCCTTCAGAAATCTAATAACTTCTTTTTTGAAGAACCCCATACTGTAGTCCTTATAGAAAACCTTGGCAGAGAGCTCATTCCACAACCCAAGCGTTCGCGGGAGGAAGTTTCTCTGAAACCGCACTGTACGCGACCATTTCGGTTCCAAAGTGTGAGAATGAATTCCCTCCCTGTCGATGGCGAGCGGTGCGATGGTAGAAAGTAGCCGTGGGCATCATTTCGAACAATTCTTCAGAACACAATCCATAGTACAAGCGGTACAACACACACAGGGAGGCAAAGTCTCTCCTCAGACTTAAGGGCTCGATACCGCAAGTGAGTTTGGGATCGTCGACAATTCTTACAGCCCGTCGTTGAACCGAGTCAAAAGGGCCAAGCTGGTATCCGGGTGCACCCGCCCAGAGATGGCAGCAGTACTCCATATGGGGCCGGACTTGCGACTTGTAAAGTAGCAACCTTTGCCCCGACGTGAAGTACTGCTTCGCTCTGTTGAGTACACCAAGTTTTTTGAACGCCAGCTTTACCTTGTCTAGCAAATGATCTCGGAACTGAACATCGCTGGAGATGTCAACGCCAAGGATCCCAATGCTCTTGGAGATGGAGAGGAGTGTTCTGGAATTGTGGGACTACAGTGAATGGGGTTATAAATGTACCAGTAATAACAATATTATAAAGTATAAAACTAGGCAGTTGTACATCAACAACTACAGTGCGATACACGTTTCTGACCTGGTAGTCAAAAATTAAACTCCAGTCGTCTCAATAAAATGATGTGAACATCCAGCGACTACAAACTGACATCGGTCAGAAAAGTTATTTGCATTGTAATAGACTATTCCACTAAGTTTAGAATTATTATTTATTATTATTAATTTAATGAGCGAACTAGACAATTAAAGTTTTTGGTAAAATGCCTAACCCGCAAAACGGGCAATACGGATGACCGTCCCTCGACTGACGTCACAGCGCATTAGACCCGCCGCGTATGTAAGCATTTTACATAGTTTTGGCTCGCAGTGTGCATATTGAATACATTTTTTCCATTTCTATTAATGTATTAATCCAATAATGTAAGTTTTCAACGTAATAAGTAAATTGATTTTTTGTAACATAGCTTATTTATGAAATAAAGATAATTTTCACATGGCGCGAGTACAAAACTACCAATAAATTTTGTGCAGTTGCGTACAAGATTTTATCTGCAACTGCAACAAAAATAAAACAGGAAATTTATTTTTCATTAGGCACCATTATAAATGTTTTTTCCGGTGTATGTAAAGTTGTTGACTTGCATTTTAGAGCAACACAATATTTATAATAGACAGAGACATATTAATCAACTCTAGTTGTGTAAATAAGTGAGCGGACCTATAGCAGTTTGAACTGTAACTACGCGTTCTCAAGCGATGTGACGTAATTTTACTCCCCGCTGCTAGCGCCACGTAAGCTTCGTTTTTGCTTACGTACTAAAAAAAGCAAACTTTAAACTGCTCTAACTTTGTAAATTTTTATCGTATGATAATGTAATTTGCATCAAAATTTAATTTTTGAAAATTTTCATTTAAAAATAAAAAAAATAGGTGGAATAGTATTTTCAGGATGTCATACATTAATAAATTAAATTCCTCAAAAATGTCCCGTCTTAAACACACGGGACATTTACTCATATACATACATATAATGTTAAATAATGTACCTTTTAAGAATATATAATTTAAAAACGATCAACCCTTTAAACGCTAGTTAGTTCGAATCGGTATAACATATATAGTTATACCGATTCGAAATTAGTGTAGTAAACGAACCAATGTGTAAGCCAAAGGTCGCTGAAAGAAGTGACGACTTGGGAGATGATGATGGCGAAGACGGTAGCAGACAGCAGGCCGCAGCCGCCCCCAGTCAGAAAGTATTTAGCGTACACAGATCCTGCTACGCGTCCTGTAAATTAAACATAAACGAATGGGTATTTATTTATATACTACCTAGTTTTCAGTAGGCTGACATATTCTCCAATCTGTGGACATCATAATAAAATATTAATGAAAAAAAAAAACATCATTAAAAAACGACATTTCAGCTTCTTAAAACGCACATAGCTCAACATTCGTATTTTTTTAATTTTTACCTTTCTCCATCAACTCTTCCGTTTCCTGTGGATCTTCATTTTCTTCTGCGTTTGCCATACTCTGTAGGGTAGTGGTGCTCGTATGTGACTGGGAACAATCATACGGTTATAAGCACTTGCTGGTTATGTTAATTTGTCGAAAGTAGATAAGTATAAATAGTTCTAATTCTGTGGATATTTTCTGTCGAAAGTCTGGCCTCTGGACTCTCGACAACAAATGGAATTATGCGATGTTAAAAAAAACATATGACTAGTTCAGAAAGCAATTTCATCTTACTTATTTTTATTAAGCAATCATTGCACTTCTGCCTTTTTTGACTACTTAATATTTATAACTATGAGTACCTTCTAAGAATGAAATTCGCTAACTTCAAAAATATCATATTTTTTTTGATAACAATGTCATGTAGTAAAATTTTCGAATGCAACTCCGATAAAAACAAAGCAAAATGGCGGGAAACTATTTATACAGCATAAGACTTTTATTTACGTAAAAAATAGTTAATCTAGAGCCAAAGATATTTCTTTAACACCAGAACAGTTAAGATAACAACTTATACTAGAAATTTGGTTGAAAATATCAATTTAATTGGTACCTTCAACATTCAAAAGGTGCCAAAGTTAAGAAAATTAGCACGCGTTATTATTTTTTCAATACGTAGATATTGTGAATTGGAAAAAACTTATTGTGTCATATGGCCTTCAGTTTTTTGAAGTGAAAACTTCTTTAGCGGCGCTGTGCACTTTTTTTGTGATGGGTAAAAACTGTTAAACTCGCGTCAGGTCACGTGTCCTGATCGAAAATTCGTAAGATGTCACTCGCGTTAGGACACGTGACCTTTATTTACATTATGTTAGTTTTTATTTTTAGTATATGGCGATTATGAGTAGTACAGGGAGGTTGGATATGGGATTTTAATTCTATGACAGATTGAGCTGTCAAATATACAACGTCAAAAAAGTAAATAAACAAAAGTTATTATTTTTAATAAATAAATATGGATAAGAAGTGATGGGAAGTAAATAGCGAGTATGTTTTCACTTCTGCGGCTATCCCGGAGTGCAACCCGTTTTTTTTTTTTTATGGGCTCGCCTGTCTTAGCAGACTATTTATGCATTTACCAGAGTCAATGTATTTGTATTATCTTGTATCGTGGGCGACACGGTGTCGCGCGTCCTCGTTTTCATGTCCCAAGATAACGCGGGAGATTTGGTGTGGATCCTTCAGAGCTTGCGCGTCATGTCCCGGTTATTTCTTTATTATTCACTATTCATGAGCTTTCGCTGCATAATTATTATCACGATTTCGTAAAATTGTTTGCTAAAATAAATACATCGAAAAACACTAAATGAATTTAGAAAAATTATACACAAACGGACATCACTTCTTCTTGAGATTCGCGCCAAACCTACATTCTGTGTGTTTCTTATCTAAAACCTAATCTTTCTCACTGGTAGAGGTGAAAAGTTGTGTGTTTTTCGGTCACGAGAGAATTTTTTTTGGTTTTATGCCTTCATATTCCTCACTGAGCTCAGTAGTCTATATCAGAAACACTTGCTACGCGCTCTTGATTTAATTATAGACTACTTTGCTAGATCGAGATTTAATTTAAAGACGGCACCAAAAAACCACTTTGCTCACTTGTTAAACAAACACTATTTTTACCGACTTCAAAAAATTGTATTTTTTTTTTATATGTATGTTCGGCCATAACTCCGTCATGTATATCATAGATTTTCAAAATTCTTTTTTTATTTAAAAGGGTATACTTTCGCGGTGGTCCAATATTAATGTAGTGAATTTAAAACTTAAATTTTTGGTCAAAAATAATAATTGGTGTTAATTTGGAACTGGTGAAACGCCTTTTATGTTGATGATTGTATAAAATTTTGTTATGAGTACCTATCGATGTTTTTAGTGTACGAGAAAAAAACCACTTCGCCACTAAAAGTAAAAAATAAAAAAAAAAAAGTAAAAAGTAAAAAAAAACAACCGGCTTCAAAAAGATCCCTAAAATATGAAATTACACAAATAAAAAAACAGTAAAATTAAAACAAATAAAATAACAAATGTGTAAGGAAAAACTCACTTTAGCATATATGAGTACTTAGATATTTTTCGACAGATATATATTAAGGTGTTTAATTTATTTTCGTAAGCTGGCTTGATTCTCTTTGCAATTCAAAACCAGAGGTCTAGTCAATCGCAACGATTTTTTGAAAGGATTAGTTAAAAAAATCTTATTTACTTGTATTGACATGGTACGTTTCTTCCGAGGCGTGTGTTCTTCTTCCGTCTCCTCTTCTTCTTGTAGAAGTTCTTGAAATAACGGAGATCGCGATACATGATCGAAACTGCCCTGCGTCTCTATTTCACCCTGAAATTGCACGATAGCATGAATCTTGACAGAACAATAATTTGGTATTAGTCTCAGACAATTTTTTATAATAAAATATTTTTCTGCGAGACTTGCAACAGGGTGACCTTATTTTTTGCACATGCACGAAAGCAAATGGAACATAGGCGTAACAGGGGGGGTGGGGATTTTTAGGGTTCAAACCCCTTCGAAAAAGTAGTAATATATTTAAAATTTAAAATTTGCCATGAAATTGAACATAGGATATTTTTGATATTCGGCTATTTCATAGGTTACCAAAGGTATCTCACAGTAATGACTAAAACAATCTGCACAAGCATAGCCGCGGATTATGGCATGTTAAAATAATTAAGACTACAGTATGGGGTTCTTCAAGAAGTTATTGGATTTTTGAAGGGTCGGCAACGCGCGAGTGATACCCCTGGTGTTACTGGTTGGCTTGCAATTGCATACCATAAGGCTATGGCAAACCCTAAAACCAGCGTGTCGTTTCGAAAATCTGTATACAAAGACATATTACACTATTTAAGCATACAAATATCGGTTAAAATTTCAAATATTTATTTAGAGCTATGAAATTAGCAAATTCGATTGGTCATATTTATATATATTTTATGAAATAAGAATCAAGAGAATATCACTCTTAGTTTTCCAAATAATTTGAATTAAAGCCCAAAAATAGAGTGTCTGAATTTTTTTCTAAATATTTTAATAGCCAAATTATTATAATAGCAAATCCAATTAAGTAAGGTATAACATATATTTTTTAACGTCAAAAAATGTATTCAGGACTATAACAAATATTATCAAATTCTTGCAGACTTAACTCGTTTGCGTGTGCCATCACCTAAAAAGACTTACTTAGATAAGATCAATATCAGCTTTAATCACGAAGACGCATTATCTATCAATGATAAAATTTAAAATCTCAGTTTGAACCACGAGGATGGTAACTATCGATGACCTTGCCGGCGTGATTAGATGTCTAGGTACCTAAGCTTCGATTAGGTAATGAAATCAATTTACGCTAATTGTTTTTTATTATGTTACACATAAATACCTACTGGCTCCTCTTAAGCTAGTATGAGCTGGATTCAGTAATTACCACAAGTAATTAAAGTAATCGTAAATCGAGTAAATAATTAGGTTTAAAACCTTATTTAACGAAATACCTACTTCGCGTAATATCATGTAAATGGCAACAACTACATTTATTATAACTGCTTCTACAACCTGTCGCTAAAATTAGGGGGAACGACCGGTCTTAATGCAACGTCAGTATTTAGAGTCTAAATTTTAGACATTAGGTGGCTGACCATTTATGTTATGGCTCATTTATCTTGAGCTCCTTCTGAGGGCACGTTAACCTTTGTTTCTGGCTGTTGTCATAAAAAGCAGTCAGCCTTTTCAGAGGCCATTGAGGAATTTAGAAACCAATGCGGTTTGGAAACCACTGATTTGCCTTAACAATCTTAATCTAAACAGGGAATTAGTACAGTACAGTGCGCTTTCAGAGTTAGATCATCCCGCGAACGCTTAGGTTGTGGAATGAGCTCCCTGCCAAGGTTTTCTCTAGGGACTACAGTAAGGGGTTCTTCAGGAAGAATTATGGATGTTTGAATGGTCGGCAACGCGCGAGTAATTCCCCTGGTGTTGCAAGCGTTCACATAAGTTGAGGGGACCGCCTTACATGAGACGGACTATTAGCTTGTTTGCCACCTGTTTGGTATGGAAAAAGAGGTATTATTTTCTCGGTAGATCAGAAAGCAGTCGTTTTATTTAAAAATCAGTCCTAACTTAACCTTATTTGATTTAATAGGTAGCTTATAGAAAAATTGTAAAACATGTAGGCCTAGGCACATACTGTTTTTTAGTTTCACTCGTAGCTTTTGATAAAATGTGTTTTTCATAACGAAGCAGGATACCTACTGCTTTAATATATATACGAATAACTATACATAGAAAGATTTGATATAGAGGAAGTCGGGGCAGATCGCCGATTCGCTCGATATGGTGAATGAGGTGACCAAACGCTATATACAGACGTCCAACCGACTATCAGAACAAAGAAAAGCCTGGAGAGCGTTGGTGAACGTGCTATCCTGCACGACCACGTCTCTTAACCATGACAACACGATGATGGTGATGAAATAGATTTTGGCTTAACCTACATATTTCATTTAATGCAACTTACATCGCGAAGTATAATAATTTTGTCAGCAGATTTAAGATGGTGAAGTTGATGTGTGACCAGTATACGTGTTGAGTCACGGAGGAGTCCCATCAAGCATTGCGACACCAGATGCTTCCCCACGTGGGTGTCCACGGCTGACAGAGGGTCGTCCATTAGGTATATGTCAGCCTGAAAAAATAAAACGCTTCATTGAATGTAATAAATAATAACATTTAGACGATCTGGGCTTACTCTGAGTAGTACTAAACTTTTTCTCAAACATGCCACGATGGATGACATGACATGATTTGGTCGCATACCATATCTTGCACAAGCTTCTTTGGGATAACCGTACTTGCAGAACAGTATCATGGATCAACCCGCAATGTTTTAGCTGTCCGCTCGAGCGGTCAAATATAAAATTTGAAAATGAAACGAACTTTTTTAAACCTGAACATTGATAACTACAGAGATAACTCATCAAGTTTTATTTAAATTTCGAATTTGCACAACAAAAAGAATGCGCCATTAAATTAATTTAAAACGGTAAAGAAATCAACATTTAAGCACAGCGAATTTGCGGCAAAAGTACGTAAACTATTTTTATAATTGTTAATACAGTTGCCAAAATAATTAGATTTTTTATGCGCCTGTTCGAGAAAAGCGCTATACTAGCCTTGGCCACATCTGAGCATAACCGGACTCTGTGATGGACCCAAAGTACCTACTTAGAGCGCGCCCTGTTTCTTGTTTTGTAAACAGGTGCCTACGAATGTAGAAAAACTGTATTGTAAGTTATAACTGTATGTAATTGTAAGTAGGTACCTAATACTGCAGATGTGTATAGGCAAAATGTAAGGAAGTTTACCTCTTGAGAAACGTAAAAGGACTAAACTTTCGTCTGAAATTCTGGAGTCTATATGTAAACACAATGTCATATCGATGGTCTAAAGTAGGTATCTAGTACTCAAGGCAGTTAAGAGGGTTCCTGACATACACTAGCGCCACCAATGGTAATTATTTTTTTCTATTCGAATAAAGCGAATTTCATAAATGTGCTTTGACAGAAATATATGTACCTAGCCCTACCTACCTTATTGCACATTTTTGGAAAAAAAATGTATTGTTTCTAGGACAAAATCTACAACTCACATAATTAACCTAGAACGTAACGTTCCAAAAATAGCTTATGACTACTTAGTTACCTATAATATATTTCTGTAGAAACACATTTTTGAAATTCGTTTTGTACAAAGAGGAAATTTAAAATACCAATTTTAAAGAGAAGAGAAGAGAAGAGAATCAGGCCTTGGATAAGCACACTAGCTCCACCACCATTTTGATATCTATTTACTACAAAACGAAATTAAAAAGAGATCAATTATAAGTTAATTATTATAAATAAACTTAATGTTTGAAGTTACGAGCTATTTTTAAAACGTATTAGTTACAAGAAATTATAGTGGTTCGCTATACTTTAACTTTATCCTAAATTCTGCTTATCTTATTAGTAATTCGCTGGTAATAAATTAAAAACGTATGACGCGTGCGTTTAGTAAATCAATGATTCCTTTATGTAAAGATAGCCATCATTATTATATATTTAGGCTAAGTACCCTCTAACCACGCCCTTTTTTTTCCAGTATATATATTAGGATTAATGTATGGTATAGGTTTAGGTTAACGTGATCCCGATTATCAGTTTAACCAATAAAAAATAAATTAATTAGTAAAAAAAATAAATTAATTGTTAAATTAAAAAAAAAGTTGTAAGTCTCTTTTACGTAGCTATAGCTCCATTTTTATTTTATCACTTGCCCTAGACTTGCCCTGATAGTTGGTGTCACCTTTGCAAATCAAGTAGACTATACAAACATAACTCTAGCGACGTAATGCTAAATGGCGTTATGTGAATACATTGAAACATGAGCGTTCTGCGCTGTCGTTTGGGTTTAATTTAGCTTGTGTAGATTATTGTAGATACAAAAAAATCTAACAATGAATAGTTGTCACATAGTACAGGTCATTGCATAGTAGGTACAGTAAAAATTGTTAAGTCAACAAAAAACTTTAAATAAATTATTGTTATCGTTTCCAAATATATTCTTATGTAACTAGATTTTTTTAATATTTTGCAATACATACATGTAACTATAACCAGAATATACTTAGTTGAATTAACAATTTGTTTTGTACCATACTATACATGAAAACTACATTCATCGTATACTACTTTACACACGGGTAGCACTGGCAGCGGGATAGAGAATATATTTTTCTGCAGGACAGAAAGAGACATCACGAAACTCCACAGGGAATAACATTTCTGTCCGCTACTAAAGTAACTATATGTTCTATGCTGTTGGCACATCCATGCTCCGAGTTAGTTTATCACAGTGACATGATGTAGGTATGTACTTGTCTGTAGCAAGCGCGAGCCAGACCGATGCGGGCGCGCTGCCCACCGCTGAGGCTGATGCCGTGTTCGCCCACAAGAGTTGCATCTCCCGCCGGCAGCAGCTCGAAGTCCCGCATAAGGGCACATGCCGTCACCACCTATAAAAACCCTTCACATTAATAAATAATCCGCTTTATCCGCTGAATTGTTGGTATAAGGTAGCATAACGTTGTGCCAGATCTGCTTAAAAGTCCCAGCAATGCTTATTATTACTGCACTGTGTTAGCTAAAGAGTTAAGTAGCTTGTATTACACCTTAGGCTTTATATGCCATTCTTGGCACCTGTGACAAAGTTACTGCCTGCATGTCTATTACCTTTTCACGACTAAGATTAAATTGGGGAGGAAGATAGCTTGGATCTTCAGAACCTATACCAAGCAGGATATGTGTTATTGACATTGTGTAAGTTTACAATATAACACGCACCTTTTTGTAGCGCACTCTGTCGTAAGGTAGGCCAAATAGAATGTTCTGTCGTACGCTGGCAACGAACAGCCACGGCTCTTGGCTGGCGTACGCGATACGGGCGCCACCCAACGACACTGACCCTCTGGTTGCCGGCAGCTCGCCTAAGATCAATTGTAGCAGCGAAGTCTGTACCAGAAAAAAACACCAAAAAATCAGAAAACTATTTCTATGAACTCCGACTCTTAATTCAGCTCAGTAAACAGAAGGACAACTCCATAGTAAAATTAATAAAAAGTAACAGATATTAAAGTGCTTCAAAAAAAAACAGACAGAACATTAAAGGCCCTTTACAGTGCGTCAACGCGTAAGTAAAGGGATATCATCAGCCAATGAGTAAGTTTTTTAATATCACCAACTTCTCGCACCGCTTACCACTGGCAGTGACTTCATCCTTACACTTTATGGTCACGTTTCCCACGAATGCTTAGATTATGGAACAAGCTCCTTGCCAAGTTTTTCTTTAGGTAGGGACAACGGTATGGGGTTAATTAAAAAAGAAGTGATTACAATTTTAAATTTTTTTGCTACCTTAGTGGTATAAAATCCGGATGACAAAAGGTGTCATAGTAGAAAGCAGCTGTAGGAATAATTTGGACAATTTCTCAGAAGACAACACATTACACAAGCGGTCATCCGCTCTCCACCCATGACGCACTGTTTTTCTCCGTGCTGTTTTTCTGCAATTTATCGGCATTCGATTTCAAGGAAAAGAAAATATTAAGGTAGGTCTGAATAAGGAAAATATTTTTGTGTAATCCCAATCGAGCTTTCCCTTTAGAAATAAGTTTTTCAGCATAATTATATAGTAATCAATGGCCTCCTGGCCCAATAACATAAATAAAGACAAAAAAGCCTAATTTCTATAGGAGCAGAATAGATTTACAACAAAAAAATCTACATTATTGTGAGGGTATCATTTGAAACCTATGAAAATCCGAGTCGATATTTCTTTATTTTTTACCACTTTTTCAATAAATAAAAAAAATGCTGTATTTCAAAGACAACGCCAAGTTATTTCTTTATAAAAAACCTATGACGTAAGCCATATTCAACAGCACAAAATTGTTACATACCTTGCCGGATCCGACCAGACCGACGATGCCCAAAAATTCTCCCGGCTGCACTGACAAAGTAATATTTCTCAGGGTGTCAACTATGGAGTCTTGCTGCCAGCTGGCGCTCACTCCAGCCAGTACTAACCCTGTATGTTTCGGTCTTTCTTTTTCGCTATCTTTCTCTTTTTTAAAGCCATTGGTTACTAAATTAGAATTCATCATATTTGCTTTAGCCTCTTTTGCTTTTGCAGACTCTAATTCTTGTAATGTTAAAAATTCCTATAAGAACAATTTATGCATTTTAATGTTTAAAATGTATTAAAAAATTGTAAATAAGAAAAAAATATAGCAATAACTACTGTAATACCTATATACTATAATAAAAAACCGAGTGGCGCAGTAGTAAAAGTTTGGGTTGCCATGTCAATTCCCAGTGGGGGAAACTAACATTGTTACAATTTGTAAATTATTGAAAATTTGCCACAACCCTGGTTTGGGCATTTCTACTTAATATAGCCGATTTTAGCAAAAATGCTATCTACAACTCACATATAACTATATTCTAAAAACGACACATAACGTTCTAAAAAAGGTTTCTCGCTAGTTTTAATTTACTCATTAGAAATATTTTGAAAAGAAACATATCTTACGACGGCGCTAGATTTATCTTGTGAGTAAGCCCTTTACGGTTAATCATAATAATATCTCATATCTACGTCTGTTTATTTTTGTAAGTAGTACAAATAACTCGGATCAGACTGTTTTCAAATAGAGATATGATAACGTACCTCGAAGAATGTTACACAAATTAAGATTATCTAACCAAACAGACATTGTAGCCGCGTCTGTATTTATATAAGGATAACTAGTAATTCTGTGACTTTAATGGTATTTAAAATACTAAATTATTCCTTTACCAGCCTAATACGCCCCATTTTCAGGGCACGGCCTACCCTCAACGAGAATGTAGAATTGTTAACTTAACTAAATTATAGTAATAGTTACTTACTAGATTGATAATACATATTGTAATTATTACCACACTATAGTTAACTTTAAAATTTTATTTTATTGTATATTTGACAACTATTCGCCGTTTTCTTGAATTCTATGTACCTTACACTAGCAATTTCCACTACTTCATCCGCGTGGACTTCTAAAAAACAAGCTTTTAATCTACAAAAATATCGGAATTCTCAAACAAATTTTCATCACCTGTTTTGCCCCCTAGGAGTTTTTTTTCGAAAACGATGAATCACTTCAATTTTTGTGTTCAACCTTAATGCCAAATATTAAAATAATATGCATTTAGCTTAAAAATTGACGAATTTTCATACAAACTTTCACAAACAACCATTTTACCCCTTCAAGGGATAAATTTTGCAAAATCCTTTCTAAGTGGAGCTCAACGTTAAGTACGGAACCCAAATGCCCAATTTTTTTTTTTTTTTTTTATACCACTAAGGTGGCAAACAAGCTTACGGCCCGCCTGATGGTAAGCGGTCACCGTAGCCTATGGACGCTTGCAACACCAGGGGTATCACTTGCGCGTTGCCGACCCTTCAGAAATCCAATAACTTCTTTCTTGAAGAACTCCATACTGTAGTCCTTGCAGAAAACCTTGGCAGGGAGCTCATTCCACAACTTAAGCGTTCGCGGGAGGAAGTTTCTCTGAAACCGCACTGTACGCGACCATTTAGGTTCTAAAGTGTGAGAATGAATTCCCTGCCGATGGCGAGCGGTGCGATGGTAGAAAGTAGCCGTGGGCATCATTTCGAACAATTCCTCTGAACACAACCCATTGTACAAGCGGTAGAACACACACAGTGAGGCAAAGTCTCTCCTCAGACTTAAGGGCTCGATACCGCAAGTGAGTTTGGAATCGTCGACAATTCTCACAGCCCGTCGTTGAACCGAGTCAAAAGGGCCAAGCTGGTATCCGGGTGCACCTGCCCAGAGATGGCAGCAGTACTCCATATGGGGCCGAACCTGCGACTTGTAAAGTAACAACCTTTGCCCCGACGTGAAGTACTGCTTCGCTCTGTTGAGTACACCAAGTTTTTTGGACGCCAGCTTCACCTTATCTTGTAAATGATCTCGGATCTGAACATCGCTGGAGATGTCGACACCAAGGATCCCAATGCTCTTGGAGATGGAGAGGGGAGTGTTCTGGAATTGTGGGTGGAATTCCAAGTTTCTCGACCTAGCGGATTGGGCTGTGCTGTGTCATTGAATCAGTAAGTCAGTTTGTGCTTTTATACACATACGTATATAGATAGATATAGATTTTACCTCTATCCGCCTAACTGAAACTCTAGCTTCTGCTAGTGTAGATAGCGCCAGTGGGAAAAATATATTGCAGGTGAGTTGCATCAGATTGAAGTATTGCACCAGTGAGAAAGTAATCCCGGCTCGGACGCGGCCGCCCAGTAACACGAAGGTGACTACTCCAGCGAAGAGAATGAACCGCTCCGTAAAAACACCGAGAGCGGTCGAGAACCCTTTAATCATAGACGTATGCATTATGAACTTAACTTCGGCCCTGAAACAAAAAATAAGTCTTTATGACTTTACTGATATGCATGCAATACAGCGTTATAACAGTTCATAAATATTTATTTATATATTTAATACACATTTTAAAGTCAGCTATATTCTGGTTATAACGAAATCTGTTTGTAAAATAAATAACGAGTAGGTGTTTATTACAATAATATAGTTGACTTTACATAATTTTTTTTATTAAATTTGATTATCGGCGTTGGACTTAGGCCGCGTCCACACCGGCCGTTGGCTTACTTGGCGCCTAGAGGTTAGATGCACCCCTATGGTAAGTCACTAAGATGGGTACTTGGTGGCTTGCTTATCGCTAAACCCAAACGCGATGGCCACGCTCTGCGCCTGCGTGGCTAGTCATCTTTCTAGTTTCTGTCACATTTGTTTACTTAGATACACACCAGGCAGTAAACTATATAGGCGTCCAGCCAAGCAAGCACCTACCGAAGCGCTAAGCTTACCGCCTAGCTAGTCGCCTGACATGTAGCTACTTAACAATTCTCTTTGAACAAGTAACCAGGCAACCATCTAACCTATAGGCGCTAAGTAAGCCACCGGCCAGTGCGGACGTGGCCTTACACTCAGCAACTCCGTGATTGTACTCGTAATAGTTAGGAAGTTTATCAGCTTCTAGATGAAACATGCAATTGAATCTCTGTTACACATCCATTAATACAAACATTTGCACAAAAACAAATTACCCAATAATGAATAATTAATATTTTTAGGCATTACACAGCGCTTTCGGTAACAACAGATACAAATAAATACATATGATATACTTATATGTATATATACTTATACCTTCGATTTCGGTGGTTAACTATTTTCAATTAGCTTCACCGCGTTCAAATGTTTATTTCTTTTTTTACTCTTTTTAAATTAATTTAATGGCGCAATATTTTTGTTGTGCCAGTCCGAAATTTAAATAAAACTTGATGAGTTATCTCTTTAGTTATCGATGTTCGGGTTTAAAAAAGTTAGTTCCATTTTCAAATTCCTTTGTAACCTTACTTCTTAAAGTTTGTCAGCAACTGCATGCATGGCATATTATAATATCGCTGGTCCTTTAATTTACCGCCAATTACTTTGAAGCTGGTAATTTACGATGTATGTGACATATGTAAAGCAAACGCAGTCTAGATACATTGCACCAGAGGCAGTGATTGGGCGACAGGCTCACACCGTCACGCGCAGGAAAAAAGTGGTCGGTGGAAAGAAGTTGTCCACCACATTATAATGTGGGTGTGAATCCAGTCGCTGGTTAGCCCCTTCGAAGATAAAAACTGTGATACAAACATACACAGATAATTGCGTAGTAAATTCCGCCTTAATTAATTAAGGCGGTGTTGATGTTATAGAGTCATTTTTCCCAGACAATCTTGGGGTGAGAAAGCTAATACACGAATTTAATCAGACCATCACAGAAAAGTAAAATTTTCTGACGATAACTACTCATTTTTAGTATATTAACAAATATTATGACTGATTAGATAAAAACTGTGTACACATAATGAAATAACACAAACGTAAGTAGGTAGGTATTGCCAATTGAGTCAGTCATTAAAAGGTTTGTACGGATTATTACGCTGATAGGGTAATTTTATAAGTGTCATCACTTGACATTCTTGATTGCTTATGGTGTGTCAGGTGAAATACGTAGGATAGGGGCGTTTTGTTGACAAGCATTATACGCATTGAATGCGTCCAATGCTGCCTGTGCGCACATTCGATCGTCTGTTGACCTAAAATTAATGCGCTATGACGTCACAACGCAGTCAACGCATTGCATGCACATGCTGCAGTGTATGCGCCCATAATCTATATAATTATAATTTGCGCTGTCAATATAGTGAACGGCCATATTCTTTGTTTACATTTATATATATGCCTATGCGATGTCATAGCTCTCAATGCCGTCAACAAAACGCAGCTGACATATCGGAAATATCTTTCAAACTTGGTAGAGTGCATCAAAGTTTTCTGACCCACTGACCTTGTATGTTTGGGCGCTAGTGTCGTTGTAAGTTCACACAGTTGCGTTAGTTCACAGAGTAAAGCGAATGTAGTTTTGCTTTTTGACCACCGCACCGGGTCAGAAAAGTTTGCTGCTGACCAACAGAGATTAAGTACTTTAAGAAAGTACTTTTAAACTATTATAATTTTATTATAACTCACCTGCGGAGTTTATCAACTAGTTTCTCGAAGGGCTTTTCCCAAGCATACATTTTGATCACCTGTACGCCGCTGAGCAGTTCGCTCATCACCTTCACTCTTTGGTCAGTGCGGTTGGCTATCTTTCCGCGGAGAACACCTTGACGATTGCTTAGGTACACTGAAACAAAGCATTCATATTTATTATGCGTCTAAGTGTACCTACAACAGAAAATTTACCAAAGCTTTAACGTGTGTCTCAGCTGTTATACGTCCTACAGTAGGCGCACTGGCCTCTCTTTGGAAAAATAGCCCATAGTTCACCACGCTGGCCTAGTGCGAGTTAACGGACATTGTTAAGCTAGAAGCCACTCGACTGTCATTGTAGTCAGACTAGGACTGATGTCATGTAACAACAGCCAGAACCGAAGGTTTAACGTGCCCCCCCGAAACAATGAGCTCAAAAAGATGGGCCCCTAGGCGGTCACCCGTCCAGGTATTGACCATGCCCACGTAGCTTAACTTTGCCTATCATTTCCGATACCTATATGTATGTAACTGGGCCTCGAGCTCCAGTTACTAGATTACTCCCTTTAATGTGCCTTGTGGGTGAGTTTTTAGGGTTCCGAACCCAAAAGGTGCCAACGAAGCCTACACTTTCAGTTTGTCTGTCGAACCATTACAGTATAAAAATCCGTCATTTTTTACGTTTAATGCATAAAAATTGGTATTAGGCCTAAAGGTTAATAATTAAGATTAATATGTTTCACCGTTTTTGAAAAATCATTCATTACCCTGAGTGTAAACTAGGGGATGACAACTAGTATGAGGATTTCGATATTTTTATGTCTAGAAACTTGAAATTTTGCACAGAGGTTTCGGTTATAACGTAGGTAAGGAATAAAAAGAACTTTGCGAAATTCATCCTCTAAAGCGGTAAAATAGGGGTTGAAAGTTTGTATAGAAATACGTCATTATTGAAGCTTAATACATGAAAATTGGTATTTGACCTTGAGGCTTAAAATTAAAGTATTTCCTGGTTTTTGGAAAATCGTCCCCTAAATGAAATAGGGGATTAAAATTTCTATGAGAATTCAGATATTTTTGTAGGTAAAGCCATAACACAGTTAGTTAGAATTTTTTTTTTCTCAAGTCCAGGCTAGTATTTCACCGTTTTTAGAAAATCATTCTCGAGCGCAAAATTGAAATTTTGACGGCTACCTTCTACCATCATCGCACCGCTCGCCATTAGCAGGGAATTCATTCTCACACTTAAGAACCGAAATGGTCGAACGCTTGGGTTGTGAAATGAGCTTTCTGAAGGGTTCAAGAAGTTCAACTTCTTAACTTGATAAAAATGACGGGTTTCCATACAAACTTACAACCCTTATTTTACCCCCTTAAGCGATGATTTTTGCAAAATCCATTCTTAGTGCTCGCCTACCATACGTAATAAAACCTTTGTGCATAATTTCAAGTCTGTGTGTTAAAATATTAGTCGCAGTCGGTCAGTCTTTAGCATGGTACTAAATAAAATATGCAGAGCCAAAAATAAATTTACTCTTGGAACAAAAATTGTGTACATGCTTGGAAATAGGTACCAATAGAGTATGTAGATCCGTTAACAAAAATAGCTATGACAACTTAAGCTAATGTGAAAAGCGATATAAAAAAGATATAAAATTCATAAAAGGCTACAATCAAATACATTTACTAATAGATATCAAACAGGAACTAAAATGGCAAGCAATGTGATCATTTATAATTAAGATATAAAATTAGTAGGAAATAGTGTGTGCGTTATACCAATTTTAATAATAATTGCATGGCCACTTTTTACATTGCCGAACCAATGATGTATAAAAAATACTATAGACAAAAATTTTGATCGTCTATCGGTGTGTATTATACTCGGTAGTTCTTAGTTGTATTTTTTTGTCAAATATTTCTGGTGTTGTTAGAATTTGAATGCTTTACTTGTTGTGGCCGCTAACTATAGGCCTTATACGAAAGCTCAAGTTCGCTCAGCGGGCGATGGAAAGAGCTATGCTCGGAGTTTCCCTACGTGATCGAATCAGCAATGAGGAAATCCGTAGAAGAACTTAAGTCGCCGACATAGCTCACCGAATTGCAAAGCTGGAGTGGCAATGGGCAGTGCACATAGCTCGAAGAACCGATGGCCGATGGGGAAAGAAGGTGGAAAGCGCAGCGTGGGAGGGCCCCCCGTTAGATGGACAGATGACCTTGTAAAGGTAGCGGGGAGTCGTTGGTTACAGGCGGCACAGAACCGCACGCTGTGGAGAAAGTTAGGTGAGGCCTATGTCAAGCAGTGGACGGCAATGGGCTGATATGATGACTTGTCGTCAGCTGAGACTGAATGCATCCGAATGGACTCGCTGAAAAACTGCGCCGGATAAGCCCCGCTTGTTTTTCCTGCATCGATTACATAAGATCCGAAATTATTTAATCCGGAATTTTACCCGGAAGCAATCATGCTCTTGATCCTCGTTCCGGTAAAAGATTTTTTGCGCCAGTGTGGATGACAGAGTCACGGCTAGTGGAAGCCTGCGCGTGCGTGTATGTATTTAAAAATTAAAATGGTGGTAATTAATCATTTCTCATTTAACACTTACTCAAATTGATAAAGATCGCGAGATATTTGCTTCTAAATAAGTCATTGCATTGATAATTCTATTCTACTGCGTCCCACTTCTAAATTTTTAATTATAAAATTAAAAAATTTAAAAAAGTGTAGTACGTTAACTTATATTCTTTCAAATGGGATATATTTATGAGTATGAGTTAATTAAGCGCAATTTCAGTTACTAAAAAACTAGGCGGGTGGACCACGGACAATTAGCCGCTTAATCGTCTATTTACGGTTAGTAAAAAAAGCGTTGATTAAAAGCCTTTCGAATATTATTTTTACAACTGCCACAGGAAAAGTACATTTTTAAAAGTTAAAATAAAATCTAAATTCGGAATCGGCAGAAAACAATAACAAGTTGCATTCCAAAACCCATCCGCCTGAAATTGAAAATTACTCAAGGCAGTTCCATAATGCTACGATAACGTTAACTGGAAAGTCAACTATACCTAAGGTTAACAAATTAATACAACAAGTTTTCCGGAGAGAATTCTGGACATTTGTAAAAAAATCCGGACCTAATTTAACGCAATAAAGAAATACGGCCACTGTCGCATATTTTGACATTCACATAAAAAATCAAAACCTATGGGGTACTTCCTGTTGTCCTAGAATCATAAAATTTGACACGAAACAAGGTTTTACACCACAGATGTAAGAAAAATTCCGAAATTCGTTAATTTGTAGAAATAACACACTACAAAAAAGTTTGTCCGTCTGTCTGACAAGACCCTTTTACTCAAGAACGCGTGGAGGTATCAAGTTGAAATTAATATCAAATATAGGCCGCGGCACCTAAGTCTAGCGGTGAGCGAAACGTGGAGGGGATGTTTGCGCATGAGTACTGTCGCGCAAGAAATATTAATAAATTTATGATAACAACTATTTTTGTTATAATCTTTTATGTATTAATTGTAAAAATATAATAATCATAAGAAAAACGCGATAAAAAAATTAGACCAGAGCGGGATTTTTTTTTTTATTAATTATAGGTTTTTACTTCTACGTGACCTTCCACCCTATTTGTAGGTTAATTACCTCATACGACGCTCAATGAGAATATGTGCAATAAAAAAACCACCGGTTCGGAATGAGTTACTGCCGAGAAGAACTGGCAAGAAACTCAGCAGTTAATCTTTTATATTTTTTCAACTTCAAACTTAAATACAATATAACATAATGTAATATACAATGTTTTAATTTTAAAAAATATTTTTTAAATGCACCAATACAAATACAAATTAATAAGTTCTAATTCTCCCAAGCATATTAATCGTTAATGTATTCATCAACGTTGTAATAGCTTTTTTCACTAAACTTTCTTTGACATATATTTTAAATTTATTTGGAGATAAATTAACTACATGATCTGGAATTTACTGTAAAAATATTTACATTGTATTGCAAAAGGGCTATGTACCTTCTGAAGCCGACATTTCTGAAATACCAATTTATCCTAATTCCTTGTATTAACACTGTTTAGGACACTATTTTTAGCAAATAAGTGATAACTTAACGGCATTACGACTGAGCTTCTAAAAATCTGCGGCACTCCAGTCATTAAAGAGTTAGCAAAGCTTTTTAATGTTGTCATCCATAACGGAACTACACCGGAGGCGTGGTGGTATTATTCTTTAAAAAGGGGGATAAAACTCTAATTAAGAACTACCGACCGGTATCCCTTCTAAGCCACGTATATAGGCTGTTCTCTAGAGTCGTCACGAATCGTCTCGCTGGAAGACTTGACGAGAACAGGCGGGGTTTCGGAAAGGCTTCAGTACCGTAGATCACATTCATACTGTACGGCAGATTATACAAAAAACTCAAGAGTATAATCAGCCGCTGTGTATGGCGTTTGTGGATTACGCCAAAACGTTTGACTCCATCAAAACCTGGGCTGTGCTAGATTCTCTGCAGCGATGTCGTATAGACTGGCGATATATTGAGGTTCTGTCTTTACAATGCTGCTACGATGACCGACCAGTTCCAGGAACATAGGACAAGTGCCATCCAGCTGCGTAGAGGTGTAAGACAGGGGAACGTTATATCCCCGAAAATGTTCACCAATGCGCTAGAAGAATTCTTTAAAACCTTGAACTGGGCTGGGCGGGGCATAAACGGCGAATACATCGCCCACCTAAGGTTTGCGGACGACATTGTTAATATGGCATAGTCATTGGAAGAACTGAGCGAAATGTTACACTCCCTAGATGAATCCTCTCGACGAGAGGGCCTTGGCATGAATTTGGATAAGACAAAAGTCATGTTCAACCAACACGTCGTGACAATGCCAGTATACGTTGCGGGTACCTTACTCGAAGTTGTCCAGGATTATGTGTACCTTGGACAAAAAACCCAACTGGGTCAAGTCTTTACGTCGCCTATACCGCAAAGTCTAAAGACGAAAGTCTATGACCAATGTGTCCTACCAGTCATGACTTACGCCGCCGAAACGTGGACACTTACAGCAGGGCTGGTTCACAAGTTCAAAGTCGCACGGCGCGCAACACAGCATAATTATAATATATGTCAAACGAACGAATACAAATTTTGTTTATGACACAATAGTACAGTATTTAATTTAATTTATTGTAATAGTACATATAAATAACTAAAAGCATTTTTATCGTAAGTATTTCCAGATTTCAAGGCTACATAGACCATTTGATCACGAACGCATTCTCTGAGCTGGAAAACATCATGTATAACACAAAATACTAAATAAAATATTAAGACTACAATTATCTAGATAATTTTTTGTGAAAGAATTTCTTTCCGCGACAGTACAAATAATGATGAGGTCATGTAAAAAAAATTTGGAATGTAATTTACGATAGAATAATATACGATTCTGATAAATCTAAAACATAATAAATAAAAGAAATAAAAAGAAAAATGTGTGTAAACCCAGTTTACCCACTCTTACAATTTTAGTAAAACCAGTTTTGTGACCCCTTGTGGTGATGATTTGAAAGAAAGTGCACCCCTTGCACCCCGCGTCCCTACATCAAACACATCTAAAAAATGAATTCTGCGCAGTCAAACTTTCAGCGCTAAACTTAGGTGCCGGTATGTATACTAAAGTCTACGGTCACTTAAAGTTGTAAGAAAATTAAGCTTGAGTTGAGTCAATGCAATAAAAAAATATACCCAAAATACAGATATTTTTGTCTCATATTGTGACACAAATAAATCAAAACCTATGGGGTACTTCCCGTTGACCTAGAATCATGAACTCTGGTAAGAAGAAATTTCATGTATCATACACAAAGGAAAAAATCTGGAAACCGTAAATTTGTTGTTACAGCACAAAAAAACTTATTTGCAGTTGGTAAAGTAACCGCGACAACAGTTGTCCAACGGCAAAGTTATGTTTGTCCCTCAATACAGTTTATCTTTAACGGAACCCTCGGTGCACGAGTGTGACTCGCACTTGTCCAGTTTTTTTTTCCATTATTTCAAGCAAAATTTTAAACAAAAATGTATAAAATGTTTTGTGCAGAATGTTACTGGGTGTTTGAAATATAAGTAATAATATAAGGTCGACCGCGGCTTTAGGTAACCGGAGGGCTGGCAGCTTCCTGTGCCAAAGGATCAGGTTGGGCATCCAAAGAGGTCATGCTGCCAGCATTCTGGGCACCGCTATACCAAATGATTTTCTAAAAGACATATTTCATTAATTAGGTTATAATTTTTTTTAGATTACGATTTTTGATAGTAGTAATAATGTTTTTGGATTAATAAGTAAAATAACCCTAGAAGCCGATTGCAGTGCCACCTACCGGGTGCAATTGTGAATCTAAACCATCCAGCGATTAGTTGTTTCTAAGTTTATAAAATAGTAAAAGAAATTCATTAAATACAAAAAATTACATCCTTAATAATAATACTTCCAAAATTAATAACAACGTTTTGTTAAATGACTTATTGGAGTGAGAGGCGTTTGGCTGCACGGAGGTTTGAACAAAAGGTTTTTAATTTTCACTCTACGGAACCCTAACCATAAGTAAAAAAAATATTTATTAACTGTTAGATGTTTTATTATACCTATCTGTGAAAAAGATATCGATGTCTCAGCCTAGAATGATGGGATATCGTAAATTGTATTTGTTGTGTATATAGATTATTTTTCTATCGAGAAAATTATTTCTAATCGTGTTTTTGCAAATTTCATGCTGAAACAATTAGGTTTTTTTTTCACTGCTTTTCATCGACTCATTTCTTAGTAAAGGACACGCACTTGGCCGATTTTGTCATGAAGCTGTGCTAACCAGAACGACAATATCCTAAATCTAAAAGCTCATTCTAAATAAAACTAATTTACAGAAAGGAGTAAGTGTTTTCGGGACCAACTCCTTACAAGCGTGTTTAATCTATCTAAAACTACGTGGATTCTATACATAGTATAAAACAAAGTCACTTCCCGCCGTCTGTAGCGATGTGTGGATGTGTGCTTAGATCTTTTAAGGTAGGACCGCCTAGGCGTAACTGCACTGCAGCGGAACCGAGCAACACGACGCGTATTTTTTTGGTAAACCGCACTTGAACTACAGCGGCGCTACAAAAATATATTCAGTAGCTAGGCAACCTCTAAGCAAGATATACGATGTTATGTGAGGAACAGAAAAGGATCGAGCAAGAACAGGCAAGAAAAATGCGAAATTGACTGACCATTTACTTCCATTTCTTGGGCTATTTCAATCCAAAGTTGTTTTTTTATGCTGGAGACAATTTTGACAAAACGATCGCACTTCCAAGTATCTCGTTTGACTGACTATGAAAATGAAGTTTGTCGAACCACAGTCCGCGGAAGCGGAACTACACATCGCGACATTTTTGGTCAGTTGATGAACTTTGACACGCAGTTCTGCTGGAGTGTAGTTCCGTTGTCGCTTAGTACGTGTTGTCTTATATAATTTCATATAAAGAATATTTGAACGCTCAGTTCAGCTGCGGTGCAGTTACGCCTAGTGCGTACAATTTTTCTTTTGTGAAAATTTAACTATAGGTATAGACTATCCTCTTAAATCACTCTACCTTGATGAAGGTAGGACCGCTAAGGCCATATAGACAGTCTATCTAAAAAACTCTCCGGCGCCTTTTTTGCCTTGAGAAAAGAAAAGCACAAGTTGCACCTGCAACTGAGAACCTGTTATTTCTTTCTATTTCATTCAAAGCGCTGCTACGGTCTTGAGTTCTGGGGAACAGCAGCACAATCACAACGGGCTGTGAGAAATATATATAACACAAAACCCTCCAAAACACACCAGCTAAAGAAAAAAAGAATAATGACGTTGACTTCTTAATACATTTTTGGCATTGCAAAATTCTGAAGATAAAATCTTAACTTATTTCTCTATCGACAGAAGATACACAACATAACAGAGTGAAAACCTAAGAACCACAAAATGTAAACTTGTAAAAATAAGTAAGACCATGTACGCAACGGGTCCTAAAATATATAATAAAATCCCTAAGAACATATAAAATATAACTTCTGACACTATCTTCTTTTCTAGATTAAAAACTGGCTTTTTAAAGAATTCATGCAAATAACCAAACAGATTAAAATTAAAGT
This sequence comes from Apoda limacodes, assembly GCA_946406115.1. Lineage (NCBI taxonomy): Eukaryota > Metazoa > Arthropoda > Insecta > Lepidoptera > Limacodidae > Apoda > Apoda limacodes. The sequence continues at coordinate 17,418,484 of OX291546.1, forward strand.
ATGTAATTGAAATTATTAAAACAATGTTTACAGTTTAAAGTGTTGATATATAATTTTATTAAAATAAAGGAGTATCCGTATCGTCATAAAGATGTCCATTGGGTAAGTATCTAATAGAAATCCGCGCGGTGTGCCTAGTGTGAGTTTTCAACGCTTCTATCAAAATACATGTTTGAAAATGCAGGAGTGTCTCTAGCGGACGCGTTTCGAGACGGTTTTTTTCATAGGATTCATAATGAATACGCAAACGCTATAGTGGAGTTACGAATACGCAAAAACTGACACTAAGCTCACAGGTGTAGCCTTGGGTAATAGCTACCCCTTTGATAGAACACATGGCGCTACAGCGCATCAACTGTAACGGCAGAGCAACGTCTACCCCGCCAGCTATAGATATAAAAAAACCTTTTACCTTGAACGAGACAGCTCTGTGCAAACATGACCGCAAGCGAGGCAAGTGTGGCCCAGCCAATGTGCTGCCATACGAGGTAGGAGACCACGGTTGCCACTATGGGCGTGATCCACAGACAGTGCAGAAACTGCGCCGCCAGGTCGAAGCGCATCACGTCGTTAGACATCAGGTTTATCACTTGTCCAGTCTCAGTCTTACTTAGTCCCGTTCGATCAAGTTTTAGTATCTACAAAAAATGTTTGATTTGTTACCAGACAAATTAAACTGTTTATTTTAAAACTAATATGTATGTTCGAACCTTACACATGTACCCTTTAGCTCGAAATATTGGGGTTTTAAGGTCATCTGCGCAGTTCGCAGTCTCTTATTCACCTAAACCATGGTGGGTTCCGAAAAATAACTATTGGAACTTTGCAACCGATTCGCGTTGTTGATCAAAAATACAACGATTTCACGATTTTCGCCTGTGCAGATTCTGCCAGCAAGCGCGGAAGAGTACATATTCCGAAGTTATCGAAATCAGAATCTTATGAGGAAGATACAGGCGATGCCTTCTGCGTCGCTGAAATGGCATACTCGAAACGAGCAAATACGCTTCGATATCTGCTACTTCAACACATGCTCCATTGAGGAAGCGATAGAGAAAACTAAAGGCATCGGAAATATTTGCGAAACGCCTCGGGAGGAGTTAACTGACGAAACTGAGGACGTATGACGGAAGAACCCATTTTCTCTAAGCCTGAGATACTTCCAGAAGACGAAAACTTATAAGAATTTGTAGTCTTAAAAATCGCCAAATCCCGCGGCACAACAAACTGGCGATAGTGCGCACCCTTGGCCAGCCACTACACCGACGATATTTCGGACATTAACATAGGCAAGATAGATTACACTTGAGCAACTCAAGAGCAATAAAGTGCCAGATGAAGACGGTATCACAGCGGAGTTGTTGGGTGCCAATGGAACACACACACGTTTAATTTAACGGCGCCTGCAGCGTGGAGTAGGGGTAGGGGTAGGGTAGGGGATATCGTGGTTCTATTTTTCTAAAAAAAGGTAAAGCGCTCCTAAAGAATTACAGTCCGATCTCACTTCTAAGCCATGTCTTTAAGTAGCAAGCTTTTAACCCCGGCTCCGCCCGCGTTAAATTGGGTTATCGGCGGATTCCTACGGCTAGTCTTTGTATATAGTCAAAGTTTGCTATAGCAAGCTATAGCTGTAGCTAGAGTTAGTTCACATAAAATATAGTTACTAGATATTACTGCGGGAACTTTGTCGGAATAAAGTGTAGCCTATGTCCTTCTCGTCATGTAAATAATTCTTGTCCCAAAAATCAGCTACAGTGCGGCCGCTCAGAGAATGAGCATGATGTAGCCTTAAAATGGGAAAAAAATTACGATAAAAAATAGTCGTTTATATGTAGTATAGCAATAAATTAAATTAAATACTGTACTATTGTATCATGAACAAAATTTGTAGTAGTTTGGCGTAAAATGTAATGTTAAATAAATAAGAAAGTACCTATACTCTTGCTTTGCTCGTTTTTTTTAACAACGCCATCTATTGTCAAGAATCTTTAGTGTTACCGTGTCGGTAAAAATAATAGTATCACTACTCGCCAATAGATGTCAGGAAGAGTCATATTTTTCAGTTTATTATTGCCTGAAAACACGGATAAAACGGCGTTTTCTAAAAATGAAACCTTTTTTAGAAATCGATGTATCGTCCCCTACATACTAAATTTCATGAAAATCGTTAGAGTCGTTTCCGAAATATATCTATAAAAATATGTCGCAGTCATCTAGATAAATTAGCCAGTTTATTGGACGCCTAGGCAGATATTCAAGTATGGAAAAGAAAGAAACAGAAATCGCTCTGTATAAGTCATGTATGTTGGGTTAGGTTCAGTTTCTCTTGTGTGAACGTAGATGCAGAGCGAGCATAGCGAGCGGAGCGTTCCATTCAAGTTTCACATAATCTGTTCAGTTATATGATAATTTCTTTTACATACTTAACAATCTGCCTAGGCGCCTACTTAACTGGCTAATTTAACCAGATGGCGGCGACATATACATACTCGTATATACAAAAATTTCTCGTTTTAAGGTATTAGATATATGTAGTATTTATGTTACGTAAATATTATTTTTTAATTAATTAGCTGCGCTGTGCCAAGGTTACGTCTATTATCAATTGCACTAGAGATGTGGTAAAATACTAGATAATAGTATCATTTACAGTAGGTAATAGTATTTTTCGCATCATGAATATCTAGTGAAATGATTTTTAGGTAGTATGGTTAATATGTCAAAACATTTTTATTTATCATCTTTACGTTAGTAACAAATACTTTAATACTCTTTACTTAAATCGGTTATAAATACCTAGTATTTAGGTACTAGTGTTACTTATTGCCCATCACTAGTTAGTACACGTGTCATGTGACAAGAACGCATGCTCTGAGCGGCCGAAATATAATTAGTTGCTCTGTAGCGAAGTTAAGAAATAACAAACAAATAAACAAGCATGCGAAGTGAAAAATATAATTTATCCAAGATATTGGGTTCTACGGATTTCTTTCCAAAAAAATAATACAAATCAAACTTCACCTGGTACAGTGAAAAATCCCTGACGACGACGTACGTAGGGGTTGGTATTTGTGCTCGTACTGAGTGTTACAAGCCGTATCTTCTTTTATCTAGTTTTTTAATTAATAAACTAAAAGAAAAACAATACCTTTCTGTATATTAGTGAACAGCATGCCACTCGAACTCTCATTCCCACTACTCCTTGTATTAGGCGGTTTTGATTCATGAGTATTGCCGTAGAAATACTCATCAAATTCATAATAAAATTGTAAATATGTGCCTTAATGTATTCTTCCTTAGTTTTTGTGCCGGAAAAATATTCTATGAATAAAGTTAAAGTGTACGGCAATAAAGGCCTGGAAAAGAAGAAGTAAATTTAATTGGTATTTTTAATTATTAAGAATGTTAAAAATAAAAAGACTTCATGCAGTAAAGCCACTGGCGTCTCTCCGAGTGTTTATCTCTCCTCTTTATTACCATTATTGAGCTATTATCATTTTCTGTACATGGTAGGGGGAAGACCGCACTTGCCGCCGCTGTCTTAAACTACTACGGTGATTGGGATGCAGTTTCCTGAGTCACTGAATTCTCACCGTTGTTTTTTATTGACTACTTACTACCATCGCACTGCTCGCCATCGGCAAGTAATTCATTTTCACACCTTAGAACCTAAATGGTCACGTGCAGTATGGTTTCAGTGAAACTTTCTCCCGCGAAATCTTTAGTTGTGAAATGAGCTCCCGGTACGGTTCTTTTAAGGACTACAGTACTTCAAGAAATAAGTTATTAGATTTTTTGAAGGGTCGCCAAGGCGCGAGTGATACCCTAGGTGTTGCAAGAGTTCATAGGCTGCGATGACCATCACGCTGACCGCAAGCTTGTTTGCCACCTTAGGGATATAAAATAAAAATAAAAAATTGGAGCGATTGCATTTGATTGAATCGTTATCCTGGAAAAATCACGATGCTGAAAATATAGTTTTTAATATTTTATTTGTTCCTTTGTACCAATGTATGTCCAATAAAAAAGTTGCAGTTTTCTAGATCACACGAAAGATCATCTATAGCACATAAGCAGTGGTGTGTGAATTAACGTATTTAATAATTTAAAAAATTACCAGATAATAATATAGAGTATGCCACCGAGAAATCCACAGAACAAATAATTCATCCAGAAGGTACGTATGATTGCTTTGGTTAGTGACGGTTTTGTGCCATTCATGTCGGCATTTTTTACTTCAGCGTGCCATGTAGCCTCCAGCCGGTCACCTAACTTTTCTGATTGGCTAGCGACCGGCGCTTTCCATAGGTCTTCAACATCTAATCCATGTTTGTATCCCCTGTAGAATAATTTGAAGGTCCATCTGGCAACAAAAGAAATTATAGCGTCAAAAATGACATTTATGGCAATTTCTTACATGCTATACTTTACATGTATATACAGAACAGCTGGTGGTGGCCGAGTGATATCTGTGTCTGCCTCGCGTTTTGACGAGCGAAGGTTCGATCCCGGCGTGATGAGCCGTTTTAGGGTTCCGTATACCCAGAGGGTGCCAAAGGGGCTGAATTAGGGGCAAGTCCCCCAGTACCGCACACCTAAGCTTAGATGGCAGTTACAAAAGACTCTCTTACTCTGATGAAGTGGTGTGCTTGGACTCATTAATTTTAGTACAACTGTAGTATTAGACATTTTTTCCGTATTTTCAATTGCACTTTTTGAGTTTTGTAGGTGCCAATGACTTTTTACAACGCTTAGGTATATTAGTTTCACCTCTTTGGGTAAAATATTGCAATCGTAATTTATATCACTTCCTGACTAGCTAGAAATCTCATATTTTTAGGGAAGCTCGGTGACAATACAATAATCAAAGAACAACAGCAAAACATCAATATTTACTACCATTCATAAACTTATTTTTTTATGGAAATTTAGTTCACAAAATTGTAGTTCTAACAGCGGCACCTATGTGATGTATTAAGTAACGAGATACATAATCCGTTGTGTACAATTTGAATGGACCGAAGGAAAAATGAGTTTACATGTGAATAATTAAAGATGTCGCTACTAATAAGTTTATGCTTGAACAAAGTTACACCAAACTACGCTTTTAAAACTGAACTAAAAAGTAGAAAAAAGCGTGGGCACTTTTTAACTATCATCATACAGCAATACAATCATAAGTATGGGGGATTATTTTTTACTTTGTAGTCAACTGTTTATAAGCTTGGTTTTCAAATGTTTTTTATTATTATTCAAGATCCTTCCTTTCAGAAATAATAAAATATTACCGTAAACATTGGAAAAAAACAACATAATTGTAATAATTCGGTAATAAGGGAAAAAATACTGTTCGATACTAGGGACTCAATGAAGGATCTACACACTGAGCTATAGCTCATATATATATATATATATTTATATGCCAAAATATACCCTTACAAAACTTAAATATATTTTTCGTCCCATCTATTCGAAAATAGGCGAAAGGTTTCTCGATAAGCGCAAGCAAAAATGGGTCATTCCGACGCTCTTAATAACAGTGACGAAATTACTTGAATTCGAAACACCATTTAATTATAAAATTTGAATGCATTTCGCTTTAATAAATTCCAGGGGGCTTAGACTTCTCAAATATAGCGTCATGAAAAAAAGAATGAAATCGAACAAAATGTATGAGCATGAAGTTTATGACGTCACTTGCTATCGATAAAAAAAAAACAGACTTGTTGCTTTTCTATGCTATCGATACCATCACCAAGCCACTGTGGAGCGCCTAAACGAAAGTTGTCTATACATTAGGTAGCCATATTGCAGCTTTACAAACGCGATTCCTTTTTGATATTCGTTAAGTAAGCCTGCATTGGCCTAGACCCTGCGTGCGAATAAGCTTGGCGATTGCAATTGGCGGCTTGAAATCTATTGTGGATATTTATTATATTTTAAAAGATATTTAGTATTTTGTTAATAAGGTATTTAAATATGAGGTTTGTATTTAATATTTGTACGATAGTTATTTATTTGTCTCTGATATGAAGACATATACCTACCTAAATAAAGATGCTAATTAGGTATATTGAATCTTTAATCATTGTTATATTTTCGCAACATCAGAAGCAACATTTTGTAATTAAATATGATCGGCAATAAAAAAGCGAGCCTGCCGAAGCGGCATTGGTTAAACACAAATTAAATAAAATACGCGGGAACTTCTTATTTGTTTTTTTTATTACAGTTATCAAAATATTACAGACAATTTTAATTTGATACACACAAATTAAATATAAAAATTTGGTAATTTAGTTTTATATTCATATTGAATATATTCAATATTCTTCACTACTAAAAGCATCTCTTATTTATTTTTCTCATAAAGGGGGATAAAATCTTTGGAGCCGTTTTCGATATTTAGATTACATATCTATATATATAAAGGTATATATATATATATATATATATATATGTCGTTTTTTTCCGTTTGTCAAACGAAAAAATTTTACATTACGTTTGACAATGCCTCAGTTAGGCCGGAGGTTAGCCGGCCACCTATGCAAAATGTGATATATTTGAGCCTTTTTTTAAAAAAAAGCTCAACGGCAAATTTTGGATTATAACGGATAAAAAACGGCAAATTTGGGTAAGTATATCCACAGAGTATACATTTGTTTTGTATTTCACTAAAAATGATATGCTAACTTCAAAGACCTTTCACACTGTTTACGAGATATAATACAACAAATTTTTCTGACCTGGTGGTCAAACATATAAACTACAGTCGCCAGAATAAAATGCTGTGAACTTACATAACACTAGCGACAGACACCGGGTTAGAAAAATGTGTTGCACTATGCGTTCGACGCACTGACCTCTACTACTACCCACTGGACTGACTTTTCTATACAAATGACAGCTGATTTTGTGTGCCAATTTGAAACGCCACCGCGAAAGTCTTAGGGAATTAATTTTGACGTATATTGTATATGGCAATGGCTTCTCTTGGTAGATTAAAAAATCATAAAAATTTGCTGAATTTAACTTAATTTGTCAGTGTTTTAGTGAGTTTTTGATTTTTTTTGTGTAATATCGAGTTTACAAATATGAGGAAATGTGTCTTATTCAAACGTTGCTACAAAAAAAAGAGTAACACGTCGTTTCACAGGTACGTGCATTTAGTGTTTGTTTTTAATTATCCAACCAATACCATCTGATTCAATCAGAAATTGTTATTGCAATACTTTAGCGGTACAATATTGAATTTCGGCAAAATTTTCATATCGATATCAAGAAAGTTGGCCAATATGGACATGGAAATTGTAATATTTAGAATTTTGTAAGTCTTTGGATACTAGCATGCCTTCGACTTAGAAAGCAGGTTTCTGATTTCCCAAGCCCTAAGGGAGAGATGGGATGGTTTAAATATTTTTTGATCATATTATAACTTCGCAGTTAGGTACAAAATATGATATTAAATTATCCTATAAAAATTAAATTAGATGTCCATTTAATGCGACTTTTATTTTTAACTAGACTTTGCCAGCGGCTCCGCCCGCCCTAAATTCGGTTATCGGCGACTGTGATTTACTCCTTAATTACACCAATGAATATATCTAGCTGTAGCTATAGTTCGTTTAAGCTCGGTTATAGTTACTCGCGAGGGAATTTCGGTATAAAAAGTACGGTATACTATTACAGAATCTATATGTGTGCCAAGTTTCATCCCGATCCGTCTAGTGGTTGAAAGCGTGAAAGAGTAACAAACATCCATCCATACAGACAAACAAACTTTCCCATTTATAATATTAGTAGGATTGACTGGACTATAAGTAGACTTATATACCCGCATAGAAAGTGTATCCCACACACCAATTGGCACTACCTATTAAGGACTATAGTATGGAATTCTTAAAGAAGGTAGTGATTTGATTTTTAAATAATCGGCAACACGCGAGTTATTCTCCTGTTATTGCAAGCGTCAATAGGCTACAGTAACCGCTTAACATCAGGTGGACCGTAAGCTTGTTTTCCACCTAGGTTATGTAAAAAAAAAAAGGGGGGGTTGCGATCAGACCCATTCCAATTGAGAGGCAGAATTAATTGAAGTTAAAATATTCAAAAGTGCCGGGTTTTAATTGATAGATTTTTATGTAAAACGCGATGTTTTTCAGCACGATCACAATGCTTCCTTAACTACATAGGAGTTCGAAACAAAAAAATATGGTCCAGGTTCGACCACATCAAAAGGTTCGATCAAATCGAAAGGTATCATCGAGAATTCTCGCCAAAACTGATTTTTTAGTTAAAAAACTTAAAGCAAGTGGCAACACTGTTGAATATTCTTATAAACCACCAAAAAATTTTCAGTTGTTGTTGGGTTAAAAAACTGTCTATTTCCAATATATCGATATATCACAGATATAATGTCGACTTGCGGACATCACTAATTTTAGTTCTATAGACTTTCGTATCTGCCTACAGCGCCAAAATGGCGTTATTCAAGTAGGCACAAAAACACAGCAACAGCCAGCCAGTGGGTAGTAGTAGAGGTCAGTGGTTCGACGAGATCTATTACTATAATCCACCCAACCTTCCGTTTACTTTCGGTTCATAATTATGTAACAAACATGCATCTTATTTATTGTTCTACTCAAACCTTTCTCAATCAATTCTACTACTTTTCTTTCCAACCGCAACGCTCTCGTATGACATTATTGTTAACCGACTTAAAAACAGGAAAAGGTCTCAATTCACCTGTATTTTTAATGCGCCTAATACACGTATCTTTGTCAATTGCGAATTTATAACAGAAAATAGGGTCGATTCGACGCCGCGCGGCCGCTTGAAGGTTTGATTCTATTAGGAACACTTAACTTATACTCATTAAAACTGTGAAGTAAGAATCAGCAATCAGCAATCAAAACTTATGACAGCAGGCCTTTATGTGGATTTTAAGGTTTTCACGTGAATATATAACAAGTTGAATACCACCCTTGATTTGTTTTTAATACAAATATTTCCGTTTTAGTACTTATAACTAAGAGTATAGTCGACTTTCATATTTATTGCGTTATTAACTGGGATTTAGTATCAATTATTGTTTCAATATTTAGCGCACATCAATAGTGTAAGATCAATACTTATAAATAATTAAATAATAGGCATTTTGGTACGCGGCGCGCGGTGCGACGTCGTGCTGTCCGGTTGTCTCTCGAGTCTCGATATCTGACTAATTGGCGTCGTGTGTGGCACTATAAGTCGGCAGACTGGGACGGATTGCGAGAATTTTATGCATCGTACCCGATCTGCTTTAGTTCAGATGATCCTGACGTCTGCGCAGCCGCAGTCACTGAGACAATCCTCGCTGGTATGGAATGTTTCATTCCTAACCTGCGAGTAGCTGCCGGCGTCAAAAAACGACCGTGGTTTAATAGGTCTTGCAGAGAAGCTAAAATTCTTAAGCAAACTGCGTATGAGGCTTGGAACACGGCTCGTAATAATAAGGATCCGAATATTTCTGAGTTAAAACGCAAATTAAATGCTGCCTCGAGGTTCAGTAAGAAAGCAACTGCCAGAGCAAAATTCCAATTCATCGGCAAAATAGGTGGGCGACTAGCGAGCTAGCCTTCTGGGAGTCGTGCTTTCTGGTCGCTTGCTAAAGCTGCCGAGGGGAACTTATGCCAGTCGTCGTTACCACCACTGCGAAAGACCGATGGTGACTTGGCCCATAGTGCAAAAGAGAAAGCCGATCTATTGGGCAGTCTCTTTGCCTCCAACTCGAATATGAACGACGAAGGCGCTGTACCACCTACTTTACTGAGGTGCGGTAAGACCCTGCCGGAAATCTCTATAACACAGCGAGAGGTCCGGCGGGCGTTGTTTTCCCTAGACGTTCATAAGTCGAGTGGGCCAGACGGTATACCAGCAGTGGTGCTTAAGCAGTGTGCTCCTGAGTTATGTCCTGTACTCATGCGCCTCTTCGCGCTTTCCTAGAAGACTGCGAATGTGCACCCGGTGCCCAAAAAGGGCGATAGATCAGATCCATCGAATTACAGTCTATTATCGCTATTACCTCTCTCCTCTCCAAGGTGATGGAGCGTGTGATCAACACACAGCTTTTGAGATACCTAGAAAAACATGACCTGATCAGTGACCGTCAATATGGCTTTCGCCACGGTCACTCCACTGGTGACCTTCTAGTGTATCTCACACACCGATGGGCACTAGCCATTGAGAGTCAGGGAGGGGCATTGGTATGTAGGCTAGACATAGCAAAGGCGTTCGATCGGGTCTGGCACCGGAGTCTTCTATCGAAGTTGCCATCTAACGGAGTGCCCGAGGGTTTGTGCAAATGGGTGGCTAGCTTTTTGTCCGTCAGACGCATACGAGCCGTAGTTGACGGTAGTTGCTTTAATAGCATGGACATTAATGCTGGTGTCCCGCAAGGTTGGAGATCAACAACATACATTGCTATGCAGATGACAGTACTGGATACGCTTATTACACGGGCCGTGCAAGCATTCCTCGTTCTGTTGTGGAGGAAAAACGTGAAGAACTTGTGTCTCAAATCGAGATCGGTCTGTCCAAGGTCTCTGACTGGGGACGGGAAAACTTGGTCCGATTCAACCCTTCAAAGACACAAGTTTGCGCGTTCACCGCTAAAAAAAACCCATTCACTGTAGTCCCACAATTCCAGAACACTCCCCTCTCCATCTCCGAGAGCATTGGGATCCTTGGTGTTCACATCTCCAGCGATGTTCAGTTCCGAGATCACTTGCTAGACAAGGTAAAGCTGGCGTCCAAAAAAAACTTGGTGTACTCAACAGAGCGAAGCAGTACTTCACGTCGAGGCAAAGGTTGCTGCTTTACAAGTCGCAAGTCCGGCCCCATATGGAGTAATGCTGCCATCTCTGGGCGGGTGCACCCGGATACCAGCTTGGCCCTTTTGACTCGGTTCAACGACGGGCTGTGAGAATTATCGACGATCCCAAACTCACTTGCGGTATCGAGCCCCTAAATCTAAGGAGAGACTTTGCCTCCCTGTGTGTGTTCTACCGCTTGTACAATGGGTTGAGTTCTGAGGAATTGTTCGAAATGATGCCCACGGCTACTTTCTACCATCGCACCGCTCGCCATCGGCAGGGAATTCATTCTCACACTTTCGAACCGAAATGGTCGCGTACAGTGCGGTTTCAGAGAAACTTCCTCCCGCGAACGCTTAGGTTGTGGAATGAGCTCCCTGCCAAGGTTTTCTCTAAGGACTACAGTACTATCTTCAAAAGTAAGGGTACTATCTTCAAAAAAGAAGTTATTAGATTTCTTAAGGGTCGGCAACGCGCGAGTGATGCCCTTGGTGTTGCAAGCGTCCTTAGGCTACGGTGACCGCTTACCATAAGGCGGACCGTAAACTTGTTTGCCGTCTTAGTAGTATAAAAAAAAAACTTTACTAATTTATTACAAAATAATGAAAAGGCTCCGGTGCTTGGTCGGTTCGACTCCACGTTTTCATACATTTTGTCAATTTCTCGAGTTTCATTCTTATTTATGTTTTAAGCCAAATTTGAAACATATGTTAATTCAACTTTTAGCCTAATAAGATGATTTATGTTTTCTGTCTGATAGATTTCTTAATCAATACTATCTGTAATACAAAACAAAGTATTTCTCTTAAACATTTTTTTCGAGAAATTCTTATTTTTGAAGTTCCTTGTTTTATATTTAAAAAGCATAAACTAAGAAATCTCATCATCAATTACTTAGACAAGCTAAAATTTAAATCAACATACATTTGAAATTTGCAGTAATATATATGTAAATGAAGGAGGAAGGTGACTGATAATTAGAGAATTTAACAAAAACATATGAAAACGCGGAATCGGATCATTTACGCACCTTCACCTGAAGCAATAATTTTATTATAAAAATAATCATTTTCATAAATAAGCAATTCAATTAATACTTTAGCACGATAAAGATTTGATGATGAAGGTGTAAAGCTAGTTTAGCTTTACATTTTTAAGTGTTTATAATTATATATTGAAATCTTTATTTGATATAACCTAACTAGACAGGGCCCCATTTTTTTGCCCCAGAGCCTTTGGTTACGTAGCTCTTTGTACTCTGTGGTCAAAACGACCTAATTATCTGTATTTTTAAACCCACAAATTAATAATTATTTAAATAGGTTTTTATTTAATTATTACATTATTATTACATATTTACATTACACATAGTAACAACAAAATTAAAGTTGCGGCGACGCTTGCGGTACCGACGAGAATATAAACTACTTAATCACTCAAAAGAGGTGCGTTTCCACCATGCATGTAAATTGTAATGTTGTTGCAGTAAATTATGGCGTCAACTCAGGTTGCGCAACTAAGTATTATTTTCATTGATATAAAAAGTAAAGATATGGCCAAGTTTACAAATTCTATTTTCATAGAAAGAATAATAGCGCCATCTCTTATTACTTTTGAAATGTAAAAAAACCATGGAGAAACCTCAATTTTCATGCAAATACATGCATAGTGGAAACGCGCCTTTCAGTGATGTCAAACATGTCAGCAGTTTTTTGTTACCTTTATAAATAAATGTCCATACCTACTAAGTTTTAACTTGCAAAAACTGTTTAGGTAATAATATAATTTTGTCCATTTCTGATGATAACGCGTTTCTGACGCATGTGCTATTTATCTTTTGATTTTATTGATTGCTAATTATTTGCTTTGTCATCTTATTTCACAATAAGTCAGCACATAATATCATTGGTTAGCATCTACAATGACAACGCAATGACAAAACTTAAAAGTAGGGATGCATGGATCATAAAAAAATATCGATGTATCGATGTTTTTTAAACTGCCTGAAAAACACCAACATATAAAAAGTGTAAATACAGAATTTTTTTATGACATCTCTCCCTTTAGGCTAGTTTCCGAAGTGATGGTAGTTTAAATGATGTGCATTTGTTGCCGGGCTGTTGTTTAGGGGCTGGGCCACTTTCATTTGTATGTGTGCATTTATGTAAATGTGCGTGTTTGTGTGTAGCACCCGCTCGTGTTCGGAGCCCTGCCGCTATCGGGCGGCCGAACGAGGATTGAATCAGATAGGACCTATAAGTTCTTTTACGTATAGTTTTATTTTCTATCTTTTATATATATTTGTATATTTATATATATGTATTAATATTTGTCTGTATGTGTATATATGAATATGTGCATGTATGTGTAACTTATATTATCCTTAATATGTTATGAATACCTATTTATTTATTTATTTGCATTTTTGTAAAATGTAAATATGTATTTATTTGTATATATATATATATATATATATGTACGTCTGCTGTGTAATATTATATGTTATATGAATATAGTACAATCGAAGTTTTATTGGAGTTGCTTAAGTGTGTCATGCTCTCTCAAAGTGTCTCTGCGGTGGTGGCGTGTGTGTCGGGTCGTTACGTTCCCTAAAACATGGTTGAGCGAAGCGATGGCCGATTCATGTGTCATACTTGTGAACGGGTACCGCCTGTGGAGGCTGGTCTGCTCTTGCAAACTTCTTTGTATTCTTATTATATATATATGTACGTCTGCTATGTAATATTATATGTTATATTAATATATTTTTCTCGGGAGTTGCTTTTAATCTCGTCACAGAGTAATTGAAAACTTTTAACGTATCACATGGTGCCCCCCCCTATGCAATCTGAAAAACAATAGGCAATAAGCATAAATATTAAAACATTACATAAATACTGATTGTTTTTTTTTTTAACTCAAACTATTTACATTGTAAATCTTATTTATTTAATGTTTCAATACAAAACATGTATTTATTAGTTGATACACTATAATTTTATGTTTCGTTTGTGATTTTACAAAGATTACCTATTGGACGCACGCAATAAAACAGTATTGTAATTAGTTTGTAAAGCTAGTTGTAGTTAATTTACTTGACGATTCGAAAGTGTTCTTAGTAACCCATTTGAATAAAAAGATTTTGATTTGATTTGATTTGAAAAAACACAGATATACTAAAGATATGAGATCTAGAACATTTTTACCGACTAGCCCAGAAGGTGGGTAATGTTTTTCGCGCGTATGTACGTATGTATAGGTATGTCCGTTCTATTGTGAACTCCTGTAGCCTAAACGACTGGATAAATTTCGATGAATGAGGTATTAAATGAAAGGTATTCATCTCCCGAGTGTTGTAGGGTATATCAAATAGTTAAGCGCAAATAATTTTGAAGATTCCTACCTGAGGTGGCAAACGAGCACACGGTCCGCCTGATGGTAAGCGGTCACCGTGGCCTATGGACGCTTGTAACACCAGGGGTATCACTCACCGGTTGCCGACCCTACAAAAATTCAATAACTTCTTTCTTGAAGAACCCAATACTGTAGTCCTTAGAGAAAATTGTGTAAACAACAACATCTAGTCCCTCGGTACCTAACCTGGGGGTAATTACCCCTGCAGGGGTAAAACTTGTATTTTGCGGGGGTAATAATGAGCTGGTTGTTGTCTCAAACGCCGAATTTCAAAATCACAAGTCAGCAAGCATCAATGTTTGCCTAAAACTGATTGAACTTTTAACTGACGATTGTAAAATCACTCCTAAATTAAACCTAGCTTATAAATATTATTTAGAGTAAAAATATCTCAATATTTCATGCGCAATTGTTTTTATGTTTAATAAAGTCTACGTATTTGTATTAACACGTATTGTATGAGTTCGTCGTTAGGAAGAGGGGTAAAATCAGTGACCCTAGTCAGATCATAACGTAAAATATTACGTTCCCTAAAACATGGTTGAGCGAAGCGATGGCTGATTCATGTGTCATACTCGTGAACGGGTGCCGCCTGTGGAGGCTGGACTGCTCTTGCAAACTTCTTTGTATTCTTAGTATTTAGTCTTACTTTTTTGTTTTGTTTATTAATACTGTAAGACATTGATTATTTCTTAGTGATGAATACATAAACTGTCTTTTGTTTATATTAGATACTTTTTTATGTTGTGCTTGTGCTTTATATTTAATGTTTTTTTATGTTTGTAATGGAAAGTGTCCTTTTATGATAGGGAGGGCATTTTCCAATATTTTAATTGGACGCTGTAAGAGAAAGGGAGAAAAGAAATGCCCTTGCTGAGTTTCGTGCAGGTTCTTCTCAGTACAAGGTCTCCCGCCCTGTAGACTTACGAACCGATGGCGTAGTGACATTCATAAGTGCACAATTATTGTAGCCTAATCTGAATAAATTATATTGAATTTGAATTTGAATAAGGGTAACGGACCTAAAAAGTTAAGAACCACTGATCTAGTCTGTGATTTTTGTGTGATAAAAGTTTTGTATTTTTCATGATCACTATTTTGGACTCCCGTAAGCAAGTTTACAACAAACTCTATACCAATTACAACAGTGCTGAAGCGATGATATTTAGTTGGTGGTCTTTTTTCAATCCGATACGAAATGCAAGTTTTATCAAAATCAAAATTTGCTAATCAAGCCAAGTCTTCATTTACTTTTATAATAAAGACTTTATTAAATATTCTTGAATAATTGTCCTTTTTAGTGATTTATTGATAATTGCATAATTTATTTAGTTGTTTTTCTCATACTAACTAGCTTTTATTATTAGTTTTTTTTAAGAATTGAGTATCTTCGCATAATACGTACGTACCTACTTTTGTAATTACTTTTATTTTATCACTAGCTTCTGCCAGCGGCTTCGCCCGCGCTAAATTTCGTTATCAGCGTAGGTTCTTCCGGCATCTCCTCAATTATAGAAAAAAAACAAACAATCAAATATTTCCTCCTTAATGGCATAATACATTCGTGTCTGTGAAACCATCGAAATACCCAACCTAATCTGTTAAGCCGTTTAGAAGTTTTGTAAAAAGGTAAGTACGGAAGGACAATTCTTACTACCCGTTGTCCTATTACCCGTAAGAATGAAGCATTTTCCCGCGGTAAAATATAGAGGTAGCCTATGTTTATCAGGGATAATGTCGGCTTCTAATGGTAAAAGAATTTTTCAAATCGGTCCAGTAGTTTCGGAGCCTATTCAATACAAACATACTTACATACAAACCTTTCCTCTTTATAATATTAGTATAAATGAGTAAAGTATAGATGAGTAGTCCTGGTAACGTAACTTGTTCCCTCTGCACAAGTGTTACTTGTTCTTTTTCAACTACACATGGTCTAGATATACATACACATTGGTTGAATGAATACATAAGGATATTCGAGTTACTCCTCTGTTGCTCTCGTATTCTGCTGTTACCCTTGCAGATTTCTACATATCCTTCTCTCAAGGATCTACCTTCTCTAAAGAAGTAAATTAGAGTTCTGAAAAATATTCCAAAAGGTGCCCGTAATGTAGCAGCTGGTAAACTGTTATTGCTAGTTGAAAACTGTATCTCTTCGAACATCGTTGAAGATTGGAGTTTCCTTATGTCGCTCTTAAAATTCCCAGTACCACGGACCAGCGTTCGTTAACACAAAGGTAAAGGAAAATATTGATTTTTATAATTCTTCCTTTTCCCAAGAGGATCTAAACTCACATTCATTCCCGCTGTCCCACTCTGTCCAATCAAAAGTTCAGGATGGTGACTTCCGAGGTGCCGTTCATCTGCTTACATCAGATTCCTTTGCCGCCAATAATAAAGATACTTTAACAGGCCTGCAAAATAAATACCCTTCACCTTCTCGTCCTATAGTCCTTCCTTCCGAACCGATTCTACATTTTCATATCTTATAGTGACTACTTCAGAAGTTGTTAATGCCATTAATTCATTCTGTAACGGGTCAGGCTCTGGATAAGATGGCTTACGTCCCGAACACTTAAATTATTTAATCTCACCTGCTTCCGGAGACAATGCAAACAGGCTTCTTGATAGTCTTACCAAATTTTGCAATTTTTTACTTAAAGGTCTAGTTAACCCACTAGTTTGCCCATACCTCTATGGTGCTTCTCTTTGTGCACTTGTAAAAACCGACGGGTGTATCCGGCCTTTTGCCATTGGTAATACTTTTCGTTGGCTCGTTGCAAAGCTAGGTTGTCGTGCTGTTAAAGATCAGATGGCGGCATATCTCTAACCACACCAACTTGGTTTTGGAACAATGCTTGGTTGTGAAGCTATTATTCATTCAGCTACACTTTCCTCAAAGAAAATGAAACCAAAAATGCTGTAATAGTTAAATTAGACATTTAGAACGGAATAAACAGTGTAGAGGTAAATTGTTTGTTATCTGAGGCTCGCGACTACACTCCTAGTCTTTACCCATTTATATGGCAATGTTACTCAGAAAATAGCAAACTTTTTTTTTATGAACATCTGATCTTATCACAGGTCGATGTACAGCAGGATAATCCTTTATGACCGCTTATTTTTAACCAAGCCTTTTAATGCTTGGTTATTCGATGATTGTATACTCGGAGGGGACCCTGATACCGTCGCTAAGGACATTAACATCCTTCTACCAAATCTAAAAAAATATAAGTTAAGAAATCAACACAAATAAATGTGAAGTATTTGCTTGTATTTCTGCAGCTTTAAAGTCCCTTACTAATCTCAATTGGTTGATCCCACGAATATCAATTATCGATAAGCAAAATTTTGCATTAGTGGGAGCTATTTCAATCGATTCTATTTCTCATACTTGTAAAAAAAACTCGCTAGTTTTACTACATACTCATTTTTCATGTCTATTTACGCACACCTCTCTAGCAGTTTTACGAAATTGTTTCTCTATTCATAAGCTTACATATTCCCCGCTTGTCACCCACCTGCCTTTGTCCACATGAAATTTCTCTTATAGATCATTCACGTGCTCACTCATCATTCTGTCACGGTGGTTTGGGTATCCGTCGTATTGAAGATGTTAGCCTTTCACCTTTTTTGTCAGTAGCACATGGAGTGTTTGGACTAGTCTCTCGCATTCTGTCTTTACAAGGTGATGCGTCCTGCATTCCTTTTGTTTCGGAAGAGCTTCAAGCCTGGACTGCTATAAATCGCGATCAACCGGCGAATCTTTATAAATTATGGTGTGATGGGCACTTTTAGACCTTGTGTTCCAAATTATAAAAATATGAATTTATATAGACTTGTAAATTTTGTTTCTTTAATATGTATTTTATTTATTAGTATTAAGGTATTTATTCTGGTATGGTAAGTTTTGTTTTATGTTAAATAAAAAAAAAAGGTTTTAAAATCCTGCTTTGTCCAAAAACATAGAAACTCTGATTTTGCCATAGGCTATATAAATAAAATATAGTTTAAATTATTATCATTTTAAGCGTTCCGTAGCAAAATGGTAAAAATTAGCTTATAGTTTTGTCATGTCCGTCTGTCCATTCGTATATCACAGTCTTATAATTCCGCCATGTTTGAATCGCTTCTGATGAAATTTTAGAGGAACATTTTTTATCTTTATCTACTGCCATACAACTTTGTGATTAAACGTAGAAATACTGCCATATAACTTTATGATTTAAAAAACGTTCTAATTACCGCATACATATAACTTATTGTACAACATGAATGAAAGTATTGTTAAGTTTGCTTTTTTCTTGTCAAAAACAACTATATCGTCGTCTGTCATTCCGACCTAACATTACATTACTATATCGGCAGTAATAATACCAAGATAATTGTAATTTATAGGTGCGTTTTGTTCACTGCTTCAATGCGCTTACTGTATGACATCCAGCCAAGTTAAAAACACATAAATGTTGTGTGACACACTGTACAAATCTTGGCTCATTCTCTTTGGTTGGATTATTGACAATCAACGCATAGTGTGCATAATGTCGGTCAACAAAACGCCACTTAAGTAACAAACTAATATAATACTCGGGCAAGTTAACCTGACACCTGGCTACTTGAAACCATTATTACCTACTCTGCAATAAACTATTTCTTTATCAATTTCACCTCATAGATCAATGTCTACAAATCATTTCCTATCTAATCTATCTATGTATACGCCTGGCTACCCTGAACTACTTACGAAATTTTTATTATTTATAAAATGTTTAACCCGAATGATTATCTTGCCTGATTTCATCATTACGAAATTACGTAAATAAAAGTCGGTACGATTTTAAAAATCTTAAGATTTGTTGTATTTTTAACCGACTTCAAAAAAGGAGGAAATTCTCAATTCGATGATATTTCTGTTTTCAGGGTTCCGTTCCTCAAACGGAAAAAGAAACCATAGGTGTAAAAACACCTATCAAGCTTCTAAGTCAACGCAATAAAAAAATATGGCTAAAATACGGCCGTTTTTGTCGCATATTGCATTTACATGTACAATTTGCATTGGCATTTACAAGCAAATCAAAACCTATTTGGTACTTCCCGTTGAAATTTGACACGAAGCAAGGTCTTTCACAAATATAGGGAAAAATCCGAAATTTGTTATTTCGTAGTTATAACACATTAAAAAATCACGCTTGTTGTATGGGAGCGCCCTTAAATATTGATTATATTGTGTTTTTTAGTATGTTATAGCTGTTATAGTGGCAACAGAAATACATCTTCCGTGAAAATTTTAACCGTCTTACTTTCACGGTTCATGAGATACAGCCTGGTGACAGACGTACGTACGGATGGACAGCGAAGTCTTAGTAATAGGGTCCCGTTTTTACTCTCATGATCATGAAATCATGAAATTTGCCAAGAAGCAAGATGTGACATGACAAATATAGAAAAAAATCCAAAATCTGATTATAAACCTGTGAAGCTAACTTTAGTATAAAGAGTTTGATGGATTCTAGCAGTTTGGTTGCTTTAGGACACATTTTTTTCAAAAAAATCACGATTTTAAGAAAAAAAAAATTCCGATTTTTACAAAAACCACCTTCTTTTCATATTATCTCAAAAATATACATATAAAAGTATAAAAATAAAAAATGTAGGTCTTTTTTTGACAAAAAAACTGTTTTTCTTTTTTTTTCTGTCACACAAAAATTGACAGAGATATGATAGTTTAAAGAGCGCGCGGCAGCGCAATCACAGTCTCTCTCGAGCCCTTGGACCCTTCACCGTTTTAAAATAAAAGGTTTTTCACTATATATTGTACTGAAAAAAGTTGTAGCTCTTTTAATTACCTTTAAAATGATTTATTTTAAAGGTAATTAAAAGATTTTATAAGTTGTGATAGCATCAAAATTGAAGGAGTTATGGTCCAAAAACTAATCGTATTTTTTTTAACTTAATAAACTGAAAATTTCGGAGGGTGAATATTTGGAGCAAAGTGAAAGTACACAGTAATAGAGACCCAAAACTATTATCTTATGTGTATATATATATATAAATATATATTATGGACATATATTTTGGAAACGTAGGCTTGAATACATACCAACGTTCCTATATGTATATATAACACATTTGAATGAAGGTAAGTATGTGTATTGCTCGGAGGGGCCAACCATCAAATATATTTACTGTTTTAATTTAGAGTAATTTTAAGGGTTGAAAAGCTTGAGAATACGATAATCATTTTCGAGAATGTGGAATTAAATCCTTTTCGTTTCATCAAAAGATTTTTTTTAAACAATTTTTTATCATGGGGTTGTTTTTAAGGGTCGAAAGGGGGTTAAAAATTCGATAATTAAAATAGAGAACATAAAATATTATTTACTCTATACTTAAATCTTTGTATATCAATCAAACCAAAGTAATTTTTTGTGATTTTTTCAATTTAGGGGTTGTTTGCAAGGGTTGTAAGGTTTTCAAGGGGTTGAAAATATTTTTATCATGAGGTAATTGTGTTATAAAACACACAACACTTACAATTTCACCCCTTAATATTAAACACGTTTTTTAGCGATAGAATGGCTGAATGTCAATTTTTCCATTACGGGGTTGTTTAGTTCTGATGGTTGCTACGCTAGCTTTAGTCTAAAGCTAGCAGGACTATGGTAACTCCGAAACCGGTAAAACAAAAAAATCAGTTCTGTGGCAAAATAATAGCATGAAATTAGCAAAAAATATTTGGTTTAAGTGAAATCGAAGCCTTATGACATGGCTACGCCAACTACATAAACACAATAGCCTCTCTGCAACAAATCGTTAGTTTTTAGGGTTCCGTACCCAAAAGGTAAAAAACGGGACCCTATTACTAAGACTCCGCTGTCCGTCCGTCCGTCTGTCACCAGGCTGTATCTCATGAACCGTGATAGTGAGACAGTTGAAATCTTCACTGATGATGTATTTCTGTTGCCGCTATAACAAAAAATACTAAAATACAGAATAAAATTAATTTAAGGGGGCTCCCATACAACAAACGTGATTTTTTTGCTCGTTTTTGCCCGATATTGATAACGGCAACAGGTAGACGCTTGAAATATTCACAGAATATTTAGTTATATATTCACTTCGAAAATAAATTATTAAATTAAAATAAAACAAATATTTAAGGAGGGCTTACAACAAACGTGATTTTTTTTGCCGTTTTTATAAATAATGGTACGGAACCCGTAGTGCGCGAGTCCGACTCGCACTTGGCCGATTTTGTTTAATGTAGTGGCTATGTAGTTTTATGTAGTGTACTTATGTATTTAATTAAAACATAATAATATTATGCAGTAGAAATACTACAAAACCGCATCATTTTATTTAAGGCGAATCCGACGTAATTTTGTTTCTATACAAACTCCGTAACTTAAAATATCTTTTCTACAATATTAATTCCTTGGACATATACCATTATCTGTGGTATTAATCATTTTGGTTACTTAGACAGAGTTATTATTATATTATATCGTTAATAACCATAGTCGCAAAAAAGGCCAATGAATTATTTTATAACCATAATGTATATAAAATTAATTAAACACATACCTAAGTATTTATATTATTAAATTCAACAAAAACTTGTTCTTTTATGAACGCAGATTACTTTTATAAATTAAATAGTGTTTTCAATATGATATAAAAACTTTTAACATAACAAAAAAAACAACCGGATTAAGTTAACAAGATTAAGTAGATATTAGTTCTTAAGTAATTATTTATACTGAGTACTGAGTAAATAATAAGTTAGGGCAGTAAAAATACTAATTTGTTATGTTTTATTATTGAAGTTTAATTGTTTAGTTTTTTTTGTCGTCGACTTCGTAAGAAATCACGCGCTGTGGAGTTTAAATAGTTTTGTTCTATGTTTTCTGATAAAAGTTTTTAAAAAACATTTATTATTAAGTGGTAAATTATTTGTTATACCTTTCCTATTTCATGAAACAATTTTTCTACATTAATTTTGTTTTAAATTCTCATGTTCAAATCAGCCCCAACTTGAACGAATAAGCTCCATGGTGGGGGCTCATTCGCACAATCTTCCAATGTTTGGGTTTTCCTTAATTACTAATGTAGTTTTAAGATTTACGCTTTAACTTTTTTATGTATTAAAGGCAACTTTATTGCAAAGACTTTCACCACACTTTCAGTTATTCAAAGTCAAAGATTCAAGTTCTAGGTGCGTTTGTTTGAAAATTGAGCGAATCAGCCCCCACTCCCCTAGGTAGTACAGGGAGGTTGGATATGGGATTTTAATTCTATGACAGATAGAGATGTCAAATACACTACGTCAAAAAAGTAAATAAACAAAAATATTATTTATAATAACTAAATATGTATACGAAGTGATGGGAAGTAAATAGCTTATATGTTTTCACTTCTACTGGCACTCCCGGAGTGCAACCCGTTTTTTTATTTTCACTTTTGAGAGATGAATTGCTTTCTAGTGTACAGGCGTGATGTTATGTTGTGTGATTGCATAAACAATGCATGTTTGTGCGATAGCAGCAATTGCGGTTGATTTGCTGTATTTTTTTGAAGAGTTCCGTTGTCTGTCTCCGAATCTCATCATCAGATCTATATGAAATTTAAATACGATGTTTCGGAATTTTATTTTTGAACAAAAAAGAAATTACATATAAATAAATCCGTATTGAGAACCTCCTCTTTTTTTGAAGTAGATTAAAAATAACCCATTTTGAGTCCCAAAGACCACGAACAAAATCGTGTATTATCGTTTTATGGCCATTCTTTAATTTTGAAATTAGATTAGGTCATATTGAAACCAACTAGGTTGCAATAACGAACTAAACTGTCGTCCTTTCCTGCCAATGTTTTTTTTAGTTTTGGAGTTATAGGTGACATTGAAAATGTTTGGAGACAGTAATTCAAATAGCCTGTCAGCCATCAAAATGAACCGTTAAATCTTTAATGTAATATAAATTGTCGTGTTTGTGTACGATAGCGCAATAAATGAATATTGTATGTTACCAAATAAATGATAGTACTTTTATACTGATAATTAAAGCAATTCGTGCAAAATTATTCCCTAACCATTCCAAAAATCACAAATGCACAACTTTAATATTCAAGTTTTCACTTCTGCCGGCACTCCCGTAGTGCAACGCGTTTTTTAGGGTTCCGTAGTCAATAAGGAACCCTTATAGTTTCGCCATGTCCTTCCGTCTGTTTGGCCGCGGCTTAGCTCAAAAACTACTAATACGAGAAAGCTGCAACTTGGCAGGGATATACACATTGATCAAGCCGACAAAGTGGTAGAATAAAATCGTGTGGGGTATCGTAAGATAGGAATTCCAAAATCATTGCCGGTATGCAAAGATCATTTTTTGATTAAGGGCGCTAATTTCTGTTACAGTCAAGTGTCCCCCCCCCCCCTCTACCAGCGAAAGTATAGTATTTGAAAATGTAAAAAATGGTGTTAGTAAATGTAATAAATTTAAAAGGAAAACTATCACGGGTAAGTACACTTTACAGGCTAACGAGTAATAGTCAACCAAGTTATAAAATGTACTTGGAAAAGTGAAAATTTCGTACAAATTCCATTCCAAAAGTTACTTATATGAAGTAGGTACATCTGTCAAACAAATATAAAATATAAGTAAATGAACGATGTATAATTATAGAAAAATAAAATAATAATATTCTAAAAACAATTCTTCTTAAATTGATAACAATAGTTACATTCAAATGACACATTGTACTAGCCGGCGCGCTAGGCGCAACATCGAATCAAGCGCGCATGTTGTTTAGATGTCTCGAAAATGAAGAACGCCTAGATAAGTTTGCAATTTTCACTTTGAAAGTTCAGTTTTTAATGATTTGATTTGATTATCATTTAAAAACTTTATTTTCAATACTACTGCAACTTGGCCCTTATTGATAAATTTCAGATAATTATATAGATAATGGTACGGAACCCTTCGTACGCGAGTCTGACTCGCACCTGGTCGTTTTTTTTTTTGGCATAAATTTAGTAGCTCGCTTAACGCGTAGTTGATATCTTGAACCACATATGGCACTTTTATACATAATTGATAGAATGGACAAAGTACGTTAAGCGCGCGCGGTTCGCACGCGACAGGTTTCATGTCATTATCGCCCATGGGTTCTATGAACGCCCTTGAGGAAAGCAAAATTTACAAAGAAAAAGCCCGTAGGGCTAAGACCTTAATTACCTACTCATTAAGGTCTTAGCACCCGCTTTATCTGCACGTAATGACACTGTTTACTAGTAAGTATGAAAAAAAAATTATACAATATCATAAACCTAAATAAAAGAATATCATATACTGTTTGTAAACAAAATAATTATCTCTTGAAAATAATTTGCACTTCAAACAAACAAGGAATTATAAATAAAGTGCTAAGCTAATATTTTTACAATGCGCTCCACATTTTTATAATAATCAAGAAAAAAAAAAAAATTATAAAGGAATCACTGTAGTTTCATACTTTTACAAAGTGTCTCACACTTATGTTTAACAGTCAACTTGACATACAATGGTAACAAAAAAAATATTTTTGAATCATTCAACCTTTGTCGTCAACAACACAATACAAGCACACTTTGAATACATATTACAATATTTATTTTAAACAGGGAATGCAAAGATGGAGAATGTTGAACTCGGGTAGTCAGGTATCTATATCATTTATTATGTATCGTTTTGGATAAGTACTGAAAGTTCCGTTTTTATCCATATCGATGTTTTGTATGAAAATTAAGCATAGCACACAGAAATATTTATGTCGTAGCCCTATCTTAGAAATGATCACATCATGACGTGTCTGACCATTTTATGAAATGGTTATATTTAATGATATACAATAGATGATATGGTCTAGACCAGTGGTGCCCATACTCTTTTCTATGAAGATATAACTTCTAAAAATGTATGACTGGGAGATCGACGCTTATACAAAACTTTTTTATTAGTTGTGATAGAAATGTTTAAATAATCAACGTGATTTTGGTGCATGACATCGGTGGTGTTTCGCTAAATTTTCCCGAGCATCCGCGCGGCTTTTTTCCGTTGTTTCCAAAAGACCTTAACTGCTTTCTAAACCATAGTGATGCCATTGACATTATTTTATTTAAACAAATTATTTTTTTGCCCAAATAATATACGGCGATCGACCTCAAAAACTCTTGCGATCGACCGTTCGGGCACCTCTGGTCTAGCCAGATCAATGACTGCTTAGTGTTTACCTATATGAACACCTACTACTTTATGATATGGTCAACCTTTAGTGATCATATCGTAAAATAGTTACATTACCTACCAGTATAGGCGCTAATGTCGCTTTGGCTGCATCATGGCTGCTCACAATTATCAATGTTCAAATCTACAATAATATCATAAAGAGGTTAAGTCTGTATGCAGAAGGTAACCTTCGAAACTGCTCATCCGATTACAAATTTTGTTTCACCAATATTAGGACAAACTTTTACGGAAGAAGGGTTTTATCTTGTTTTTAATAACATAGGTTTTTAGTTCAAATATCCATCGTTATTTTTTTGTACCCTTTTATATTATGGAAATCATACATTAATGATATGGCCAAACGTAGATTGACATTATCATTAAACGTTGAAGTCCGTTTTGGCTGGCTGTATTATGAAATACGACTATTTCATGAAATGATTGGCCACATCATGAACTGATAAATTCTAAGATCTGGCCACGACATTGATACTAGAAGAGACGCTATAAGCAACCGTTACGTCATACGCATAATATCAAGAATTTTCGAATGACCAGGCTATAAAGCATAGTATTGCACGCAAAGCTATAAAATAGTATTGAAGACAATGAAACTAACAATCAATCAGCCTGTAGCAGTCGACTGTTGAATATAGGCCTTTCGCAATAAACTCCAAGAAACTCTGCCCTTCGCCTTTCTTATCCAGATATCTCATCATTATTGGCCGAGGAGCGACCCACCTGCGCTTACCGAGTATTCTGCACTCTATAACATGTCTGGCATCATTTCTGCGTCAGATATGACCTACCCATTGCCAACTTAGCATGGTTATTCTTTGATTAATTGCTATTATATAATTCATACTAAATGTGGTTGTAGTTTATCTTATCTGTAGTTGAAGTTTACTAACTACTTGACCTTCATTATCTTATTTATTATCAAATAAGTTGGGAGACTCTGACAAGTACGGAATACGGTATTTTGATCGTTTAAACCGGTACCTAACATACTGGTTTTCAGAAATCGATTAGATTGATATTGGGATCGAATCCGAAATGTGGACATCCGGAGGAGAACTAAAGTTTTAGCAAGCTGAAGTGGCAGTGTGCTGGCCACGTATGTCGGAGGACCGATGGCTGATGGAGCAGACGTGTCCTAGAGTGGAGACCGCGTATGGGAAGGCGAAGTGTGGGACGCCCTTCATCCCTTTGGACCGACGACCCTAAAAAGGTGGCTGATGGTAGCTGGATGCGGAAGGCAGAGGACCGGGAGAAATGGCGCCATAGAGGAGGCTTATGTCCAGCAGTGGACCACTTTGAGCTTATATGTTGATGATGATGATGATAGTACAAAATGTTTTTTAGTAAATACTGATTCTTTGTAAAACTTTGGAAAATGCAAAACCTTTTTTCATTTCGTTGTGCCCCACCAGTTGAGAATCAGGTGTACAAATATTACATACAAAAAGTGTATTTACCAACTGTTTCTTAATCACATAAGGTTGTATTTTAAGTAGAATCAAATTAAAAAAAAGTTATAATAAAAACAGTAGTAATAATAATAATTGGAGACTAGCTTTTGTTAGCGGTTCCATCCACCCTAATTTCAGTTATCGGCGTAGGATTTCAACGGCATTAGTCAATTATAGAAACAAAACCGGCATTTTCAAGTAGCCTATGTCTTTCCCCGGGAACTAAACTATCTTCATGCCAAATTTTACCTTAAGCGGTATAGCGGTTTAAGCGTGAAGAGGTTACAGACAGACAGAAAGAGTTACTTTTACATATATAATATTAGTATGAATTTTAAGAGATCTTGGATTTATAGAATAAGGAATAGTGTTCATAATTTCAGACAATATCAGAAATGGGCATACTCAAGGTGACTTCCTATCATATCAAATATAATTAAAATAGTTCTTATTATATCCTTGTGCCAGATTCCAAAGTAAATAAAACAATAAATGTGAAAGTAGGTCTGGATGAATGGATGGATGTTTGTTACTCAATCACGTGTTAACTACAGGACGGATCGGGATGAAACTTGGCATACATATAGGCATCCCGAAAAATTCAAAAGTAACCGCAGGAATAACTATAACCGAGCTTAAACAAATTATAGCTATAGCTTCTTTTTATGTACTTACAAGGAGCGCATAAGTTGAATTTATAGATTTCGAGTTCTGTAGTCTGTCCTATGGACTTCGCAATAGCCTTAAAAAATTGGTCATGCCTTAGAAACAGTTAATCTGTGGTGTCTTTCCTTTTAAAATAGACTCCACAGTTTTGCTTCGTCTCTGTCACACTTTTTTTTCACAGCTGGCCAGGAAATGCACTGTCCATTTCTCTATGTTTATAGCTGCATTTAAATATAGTGCGTCTATTTCTTGACAACTGCGCCAGTATTTTCGAAGCAAAGATAATATAGTCGGCAATTTCCCCAGCCAGTATTGTACTCTAAATCCATTGGCGCACCTAATTAGGGATCTAAAGGTTGCAGGTTCTAATCCTGGTTTGAAGTTAAATCTTTTAACTTATCTGCTATGAAAAAAAAAGAAGAAAATATCTGTTTATACCTATAATTTAGCCAAATTTAAAGCTGAATTACGCGTTTTCCTTATCTCACATCCATACTAAAATGATGAATTCGTTATTGAGTGTGTGTCCTACGAAACTTGCAACGAAGCATCTAAATAAAGCTGAAATTTATAATGGGGATAGTTGAAGAGGATGGCACTTTTTTTATCCCGGAAAATTTCTAACAGAAATACTAAAACCAAATTCTACGTCGACGAACCAACGACCTTCTAGCACGAACTATAGTTACAATACAAAAATACAAATTAAATATTTCAAGTTCACACACATTACATGTCCATAAAAGCATCTTTAATTACTTAATTGTCATAATGTTTCTCGGTGACTTCAACAACACTGCACCGTACCCATTAACCTTTTAACAAGACGAAACAATGTATGTTTGTACATACATGTAAATGTTCATCTTCCTTTAATTGAACCGCGCCTAGGCAATGTACTTGCAACAAACTTTTCTGACTCACTGGCCGTCGCTAGTGTCTCGTAAGTTCACAGCATTATAATATGGCGACTGTAGTTTTTATGTTTTACCACCGGGTCAAAAGAATTTGTTGCACTATACAGAAAAATGTACAGATAAACAAATTGTTTTTAATGAAAAGAAGGCCAGCGATACCGAGCGAGACATTTAAATCACAACACAAAGCATTCGGAGCCTACAATTTGTTAATTCAATACATAGATACATATTATATCATGTGTATTTATTTTTTCGTCAAAATTCGAAAAAAAATTAAGATTTTTTGTAGGTACTAAAAAATACACGGGCTAGCAGAAAGCTTCCAATTCAAAATTTACTTTCTCTTATTGTAACTTATTCGTCCGTAAAAAATTGGGGTGGCTCCCAGTCGGCACTGCAGTAATTAGCTGGTTTTCCATTACATGACGCGACGACGTGTCGTCTAATGGAAAACCATCTATTCGGCCTCTACAGCAATCCACTGTTAGACATAGGATTTTCTTAATGAACCCTGTCCACCTGATGACTCCACCTGGATGAGATATCCAGTCCCACTTTTGTTAATAAAGTTATATTCAGCTTGATAAATGTCAAAGTTTTACCTCAGTTTTTCAATTTTATATTACACTAGCTTTTGCCCAGTTCCTACCGCCCTCAATAGACTGTTCCACTAAGTTTAGAAGTATCAATTTAATAAGCAATTTGCGTTTACAGTATTCTCATGTAAATAAAACTGACCGAGATATAGACAATCTTTTTTGGTAAAATGCCTGACCCGCAAAACGGGCAAAATGGATGACCGTCCCTCGGCTGACACCGGCTAATATCAAAGTCAAAGTCAAAGTCAAAATGGTTTATTCAAATAAGGATTTTACAATCACTTTTGAATCGTCAAAGTTATTAAATATTAATTTTTGAACCCTCCTCCCGCCGGTTCACAATGTTGTTGATTTCTACCGAGAAGAATCCGGCAAGAAACTCGATAGTTACTCGCCGAGCGTGTAAGCATTTTACATAGCTATGGCTCGCAGTGTGCATATTGAATACATTATTTCCATTTCCATTAATGTATTAATCCAATAGTGTAAGTTTTAAGTGTTTAACGTAATAAGTAAAGAATATTTATTTTGTAATATACTGCCGTCATAAGAAAAAAGACGTTTCTAACAAAAGTCAAAAAAGGAGAAAAAATGTTTGTGTATTTTTAAACTAATAATTTTTCTGTGCAAAACAGAAAGAATAACATTATATTTTTTTAATTAAAAAAAATTATGATATAAAGTTTGATCTATCAGAATATACCCGTTAATTGTCATAAAATTAAATTCATATATTAAATAAATTATGTTTTCTTTTTAGTTAAAAAAAAACCAAAAAAATACGTGATACTGCAATGAAAAGACGTTTCTGGCTAGATACGTTTATTTAACTTAGTAATTTATAAAACTTCTATTTTGTATAGTGATAACGAATTACTAGGTTCTTGTTTTCTAAACTAAATAGACGTTTTTAACCATTTGCTGCTTTACAACTTAGAAGTGTCTAGAACCTAGAATATTACCTGCAGATCCGCCCGTGTGCCCAAAAACCATATTTAAAATGAAGAATATTTTAACATAATAATCACCTTAGATATCTTTTTTCTAATCTAATATTATAAAACTGTAAAAAAGCCGGGATATGATTCAGGGACGTTACTATGCCTAAAATATTTTTTTTAGATTTTCTGTCTGTGTGTCGCGCATCACGCAAAAAACTCCCGAACGGATTTTGATGAAATTTGCACAGTTCGGTAGGTTGAATTCCAACTGAACATCTTAGCCAAAATTTATCTAATTTGGTTGTGTAGGACTAGCGATACAGCTTGACCTTTCCGCTATACCAGCTTTCATAAATTAGGGAGGTCATTTAAAATGGTCGTCTATATATTGTAGTCCAGGCGGACGAAGTCACAGGCAAAAGCTAGTTTCTAATAAAAATTAAAAATTTTACTACAAACAAAAACAAAATCAGCAATTCTTTGGCTTCCTTAACCCTACATAAAAATTCTCTCAAAGTAAAACAATATAACAATTTTGTTGATTTTCAACATCTCTTTTTTTGTAAACTTGCCTGGCCGCTATATATTTTTGCCGGTGTCGTTCATAATCTCGGCACTCTTGACAATTTCTGTGGCTTAGCTGCTTGTAATCCGGATTGTGAATACAATACTTTTCGCACACCTTACACTCCTCATGTCCAAGTTTTGTAAAACTTATGTTTAACCTTTTTACAATTTTTCTGTAGTGGTCGTAAGAAGGTTGTTGGTCCACAGGAAGATCCTTCATATTATTGCAAAAGTCTCGATGCATTTTGGTTCCTGTTAGGTCAGACGGTAGGTATTTTCTATTTGGAGCATGTCCTGTTCTGTAGTGGGATATGGAAGATTTAAATGAATTTATATGTTTCACAATTTTTGGGTCATGTAACTTTTTAGATTTGGTTCCTCGTCTATCCACTGGGATCTTATTTAAAACGGTGATTAACGCGGTTCTTAAAGATTTATCATTTTTTCGATTGTATGCTAGTGTTTCTAAAAAAAATACTTTGCATACATTGACCCTAGTCCCAGCTTCATTTAACAGAAAATATGATATAGTAACAGTTTTTCTTTTAGGCTCTTCTTTAGAAGTGTTATTTACTATATAACACTGTTGCTCTTTCCAAGACATATTTCTGAAATAATAGTTTAAATTTTTCGTGCTTTCTGTGTAAACTGGGTATGACATTTTTTTTATACGTATTAGTGTTACATCCTGGCTTTAATTTATATTTACATTCTATATCTTTCAATTTCTTTATATCTTTCTTCTGTACCAGTGATACATCAAACTTCTTACGTTTCCTAATTTTCACTTTTTTTTGTAAGATTTTGCGATGGGTCTTCGACGTTTGAGACTTCCGGTGACTCATGGACAGTAATGTTAACTGGCTGCGAGTTGCGAATAGTATTTGTAGAAGAATCTGAATCTTCTTTTAACGAAGCTAAGCTTGAGGGCACATAATCCTTATCAAATAGGGAATCGTCAGAATCAAAATCGAGTTCACTTAGAGACATGTTATGTTCGAAATTATGCCCACGGCTACTTTCTACCATCGCACCGCTCGCCATCGGCAGGGAATTCATTCTCACACTTTAGAACCGAAATGGTCGCGTACAGTGCGGTTTCAGAGAAACTTCCTCACGCGAACGCTTGGGTTGTGGAATGAGCTCCCTGCCCAGGTTTTCTCTAAGGACTACAGTATGGGGTTCTTCAAGAAAGAAGTTATTGGATTTTTGAAGAGTCGGCAACGCGCGAGTAATACTTCTGGTGTTGCAAGCGTCCATAGGCCACGGTGACCGCTTACCATCAGGCGGACCGTTTGCTTGTTTGCCACCTTGGTGGTTTGTTGTAGTTAGAAAAAGCTCATTTGTAATCGTAACTCTTGAGAGGAACTAGTTGGTAGCACCATTGAATTTATTTTTGAACATCGATTACTTATTTTGTCACACTGAAACAAAAAAGTGATAATTTGATGAGACGAGGAGCACACGAAACAGATTTTTTTTATTAACAATACATACTTCAACTATCTGTGTAGCTTGCTCTCTGACATTTGCGTCTTAAGGCACCATTGTAAGTGTTTTTCCGGTGTATATAAAGTTGTTAAGTTGCATTTTGGAACAACACAATATTTATATTCATTATATGACTTCTGTTTGGACAGAGACATATTAATCATCTCTCCTTCTGAAGATTAGTGCGCGGACCTAATAGCAGTTTGCTCTGTCTCAAACGCTGTGACGTCATTTTATTTCGCGCCGCTAGCGTCACGTAAGAGCTAGCTTTTGCTCACGCACTAAAAAGGCGAACTTTTAACTGCTCTAACTTTGTCAGTTTTTATCGTATGATAATGTCATTTGCATCAAAATTTAAGTTTTAAAAAATCTTTTCATATAAAAATATAACTAAGGTGAAATAGTCTATTAGATTATCAGTGTAGGATTTCAACGGCAACTCCTCAATTATAGAAAAAAAAACCGACTCAAACTTGACGTTTTGAAATAACCAATGTCTTTACCGGGACTCAAACTATCTCCATGCCAAATTTCATCTTAACCGGTACAGAATAATCAAACAAAGTATCGGTTTAAGCGTAAAGAGGTAACAGACAGACAATGTTACTTTTGCATTTATAATATGGACTATTTGGATTACAGGTCATTAACGCCCCAACAACGTAACGCCTAACAAGTAATGTAAGAAAAGACAAATTGACATTCAAAATTTAATTTACATAAAATTTTATATCTTTAGATACTTAATTTATTTTTATTTTGAACATTGACTTTAACTAGACGTAAACATTATTTGCCTCTGGGATTTTCTGTGTACCTAAGTAACGTAACACTTCTATTTGTGGCGAGTACCGTATCTATTGCACGCCTCATAAGCGGAGCGGTGAGGTAGTGCTCTACTCTCGACATGTCAAAAAACCCAGTCTTTCGAAACTTAAATGACGTTTTTTTTTTGACGTGACAACGTCTTATAAATTGGTTTGCCGGGTGACACTTCAAGAAACTGCGTTACGCTCCGCTCACGTTATGCGCTCACAATGAGAGCGAGTGAGAGGCACGCGGCATGGTTAGCCCGCCTAAGAGCGAGAGAGACAGACATAAAAAGTGAAAGGCACAAGTTGTCACGATTCCGGACGGTTGTCCGACACTAATTTTTTTTTTAATATAACATTTACAGGATAATATGAGTGCACTAATATGAAGTTAAATAATCTGTCTAGCACATATGGTACATTTTATAAACAATTAATTTGTTTAATATAATAAATAATATTAAAACTAATCATTCTTGGACGTCCGTGAGTCTGTGTTTATGTGACCATGTATGTGGCAGAGAAATTGTTCGAAAAATTAATCTTACCGGAATACTTTTGTTTTTAACATATAAAGTATTACACTGTGCTGATTCCTAGTTAATATTAGCGTTCTAAGTACTGTCGTTTAATTATAATTTATAAAAAACTAATATACCACTGTATACTGTATATCTATATGTATATTTTTTATTTTTATTTTATAGTATATTTTTTCCTCACCTTATTTGTTATTTTATTTTAAAAAACTTGAGTTTTTGTTTTAGAATTTTTTTTTTAAATGTGAATGACCGCTATGAGGCGTGCACTTTTGGATTTTCCAAATTTTTTGTTTTCTTTTCGCGCTTTATGATAAATGTTTGTTGTATTGTCCGCGTGCATTGTGTTGTCAGTGCGTTATTAATTATTATCGATAATATTTTAAATTTAAACAGTATGGTTAGCAACCCTAGGTACACATGACATGGATCGGTAGTCGAGTCGATTACGTGTGTATGTAGGTACCTTAACATTTCGATTGACCTACAAACCTAAAAAACCGACGATTAACGAATATAATAAATAACCGACATGGAATGTAATTTTGTAAAATATTTTTTTTGAAGTTATTTATCTTTTTCAACTTATTACTTGCTTTAAATTCATACTAAACAGCGGTAGGTACGTACATTCGCTTTTCCAAAGGACGGGCATAAGTACGATTGGACCTTGTATATTATACTTATGACATTTTGACGCATCGAAAATGCTACCTGCGTTATTATTTAAGTATCTATGCACCATTTTCCTTAACAGAGCAAAGTCAGATGAGTTAAGTAATATACTACCTATTTTGCATGAACTCAATTGTTGAGTATTCAAGGTTACCCCACGTTTTGTCGTTGACGTCTTCACGGTTACACAGTAATATTACAGAATCTATTCTATTTCTATTTCAGGATCTTAATTTAAATATGGCAATATGGAAGGTAGTGAGGGGATGATTACAATTTTAAAATGTCTACCATTTCATTATTCCAATCTTGATAACTTCACCTTTACAAATTAATTTGACTGCAAGCAGAACTGACTGCAGACTGCAAGACCAATCATAGGTATTTCTTTGTATCGTTATATTGTACTAGCTGACCCGGCGAAAGTTGTTTAGGATTATAGTCCCTCTTCCATATAATATAATCATGCGTAATAACTAATATTACGCTAAGATATAATAAACCTATTATAGCCTATTTTTTTGTATTCATTTTTATGTATGTTTATTTATTGTATATATTTATATGTTTATGGATGTCTATTTATCTGTATTATTAATATGTAGGTATATAAAACATAATTTAATAGTTCACTTTATACCAACATGTGTATTTATTGACATTTATAAATATAATCTTTTTCACTTTACACCACCTAATTTTTATCTATTTTTACTATTTTCTCTACCCAAAGGATGCCTGATAGAGATTGCGCTTTAGCCACCTATTGTACTTTTTCATTTGATTTAATGTTATTTATTGATTGTTTGGTGTACAATAAAGAATTTTAATTTATTCAAAGTACCTTTCAAACCAAATAATAATAAAAATTATATAAAATGTTTAAAGGTGTTGTTGACATTGTGACATTCATTATTATTATATTTTTTTCTTTTTAACCGACTTAACCTTAACCGGGTATATTTTTTTTTTACGTATGTACACCGATTTCTCCGTCAATTAAACCGATTTAAAAAAACATTTTTATTAGAAAGAGTATGCTCCTGCGGTGGTCCCATATAATGAAGTGAATTAACATAAACTTTTGGAGACAAAAAATTGATGTTAATTTGGAACTGGGGAAACGCGCCTTTTATGTTGATGATTTTATAAAATTTTGTTACGATGTTTTTATTATACTAGAAAAAAAAAAGAATTAGTCGCTGAAACGCAAAATATAAAAACTTTTTAACCAAAAAAAAAAACAACCGGAAAAAAGTTGCAATAAAACAGTAAAAGTAATTACCTACTTATTTTTACCGTTACCTAAAATCTGATCTGAATTACAGTTTGAAGTTGGTGTCATGCAAGTGAAGTGTGATATAAACTGTATGGTATATTATACATTTTGCTTCTTAGTTGATTAATCTGCCCCCCCCCCTCTTACCACAAGCTTTGAAATGTTTAAAATATTGAGAAAATAAATACATACTTTAAGAAATAATAAAATTAAGATAAAAAAATCGATTTAAAGATTTTCGGATTCACCACTAACTAAACCACTTAAAAAAAATAACGAGCTGCACTCCGGGAGTGCCGACAGAAGTGTAAACTTGAATATTAACTATTTATTTTTTCCTCTACTAGCTATTTACGTCCCATCACTTCGTATACATATTTATTTATTATCAATAATGTTTGTATATTTACTTTTTTGACGTAGTATATTTGACATCTCAATCTGTCATAAAATTAAAATCCTATATCGAACTACCCTGTACTACTCATAATCGCCATATACTAATAATAAAAAAAACATACAACCTGGATATAACATTTTAACATGTGTAAATCTTTTCATCAACCCAATTTCCTCTTACTTTTTATTCGTTCAGAGTTAAACATTTTTAACCCATCACAAAAAAGTGCACAACGCCGCAAAATAAATTTTTACTTCAAAATCAATCATTTTTTTTTTTAGCCAATCATCCTATTATGGCTTGGCATTATGGTTTCCGTCTTGCGAATTTTCGATCAGCTTGACGCGAGTTTATCGTTTTTTACCCATTACAAAAAGTGCATAATGCCGATAAAGAAGTTTTCATTTCAAAAACCCCATTTAGTGTGGTCCCACGATTTCAGAATCCAGAATCTCCATCTCTGAGAGTATTACCCTAACTAAAACAGTGTACGGTATACGCACTTACATAGCGGGTTTTTTTCCAAGGCTAGTAAGGTTTTTGTTACGTTCCTTTTATCATCGTTAACTGCTTGGTTACGTCACAATAGGAAATAAAGATCGAACTTATGTAATCGCAACTTGCTATTGGCTTACGAGTACGACTCATTGCACGCACAGTAGACAGCCTTGAACTGGTGACGCGGGCAACGCCGCAATGTATACTTGACAATTTTGTAGATATCTAAGTAAAATATATCTTATAATATATATATGTGTGTGTACATATCTTATTAAGATGTATATGTAAGTAGGTAGTTGGTTACCTAAATCTTTTTTGAAGAACCCTATATATATGCATTCAGTATTCACTAGAGAAAATTTTGGCAAATTTTATGAACACCCATACGTTTTTTACGTGTGATGTGATTACAACTTAAAATTACCCCAAGGACTTGAGCAATTCCTTCTTACATTGCGGAAATGATAAGATAGAATAGAATAGGTCTTTATTTGCATCGAATATGGGTTATATAAAAGATATTTGGTACATCATTTGAAGTCACACCGATTCTACCATTTTAACTGGTGTGCAAAATTAATTTGTGAGCTAAAATATATCTACTTATCTTACAAAAATTACATAACAATGACATTATAAATTAGAGATGCAACGGATAGTTGTTTGGCCGGCTACCGGATACCAGATATTCGGCCTGATCACCGGCCGAATATTCGGCCGACTAAACGATACCTTTGTTTGGCGGCGGGCGCGTCGTGCAGGTTTCAACCTGTTACGTATTGTAGGTTCGCGCAAACAGTTTTCTACGCAAGACAACAGAAAAGGCTAGACAAAAGCTGCTTCTGGAGGGCCTAAAAATGAGTTGTAGCGAAGAGGATTCAAATAGTAGTGAAGGTGATTCGCCTCTAATGAAAAGAAGGGCAGGCGATGGCGCAACTGTTGTTCATGAAACATATTAGGATTGCTTTAACGAAGTCGCTCAAGATAATAGTCAAACCAAATATACGACAAATAGTGCTATTGCCAACGAGCTTGATTTTTACGAACAAATGGTTCTATAGTGCTATACTAATGCTGATCATAGGATTTCTTAACTACTTTAAATGAGGCTTTTTGATAAATTTAAAGTGTACGTAAAAGGTAATACTAATAAACGAATATTGATAATTTGTTATTGTTCTCTTGTATACTAACCATTTTTCAAAGTTAAATACCAAACAGAATCACTATTCGGTATCCGGCCGGATAGTGTGCAACTATCCGGTATTCGGACTTTACTTGCAATACCTTCTTTAATAATACAACCAAAAATTTATATTATTTATTTTTTATTATTATCATTTACTAAGCGAAGACAGGTCTCAGTAGGCAGTACATAAGATATGGTTTTTATACCACGATCTTGACTTAAAATTTAAATAATTGGTACATGCCGGGCTCGAATCTCCGCCCTTAAGCCACCACAGGTTTTTTATTATTTTTAATAATAAATATACATATTCATTCATTAAAAACCTTTGGTTATTCAATAATTTACTTTCTCTATATGGCTTTATGCTATACTGTAGTAAATAGAGATATATATTAAAAATAACTCATTATGATTGGATAAATGTTTATAGTTATATTACAATTATTTAAATTTTAAAAAAGCTCACTCAAGCTAGTACTTACCCAGTACAGTTAGGTAAGTCCAACTTTTAAAAGTTGAGAAATTACGTAACATATCAGTGTGTCTACAATACCTCAGTGCGCAAAGTAGAAAGTCTACAACTTCGCAGTGTGTGCTAAGAGTGTTGATTACGGTCACGGCACAACAAACGTAAGCCTAGATATGCTCAAAGTTGCTCAGCAAGCTAATGTTTATAGGTGTTTGTTTTTAATGAGGAAATTACTAATATAACTAATAAGATCGAATACTTAGCTAAAAAAGCTGAAGTGCGAATGGGCAGGCCACATCGCCCATTAAAATAAATGAGGGGGAAAGGTTATTATTTATAATAATGAAAGTGCGGATTACACATGTTAATATGTGATACGATACGATACGAGGTGAGAAAAAAGTAATTGTAGAGCACAGCTTACGTTACACTGTATCTATGTGTGGACGTGTCAATAGGTGATTTTATAGGAAAAAAATGAACAATCTTAATTTATTATGTTGGGTTGTGTCAAAGAAAATAGTCGAAAGTTAGAGGAGTTAGAGACGTGTGATAGGATAGAGAGCCAGTTCCATAGTGGTAGTGGTGAGTCAGCGCCATGAGGGGACTTCCCCGTTATGCTTCCAAGTGGACAAACGACCTGATAAGAGCCGCAGAAAGCCACATAACGAAGAAGATCACGATGATGAAATTTACTTATCTACTTAAATACTAAATAATGTAAACCGCTCCTTAATCTAAAAACCGGACAAGTGCAAATCTTGCGCACCGAGGGTTCCATCGGAACTTTTATTTGATAAAAAGTTCGTCAGGCTTGCAAGAGTTTTGGCCGCTCTTTTCAAGTACATATTTATTTTAATTTTGAACCTGCATGCATATATATGCAAGTATACCCCTGAATTCGGATTATAGAAAAAAAAAACTTTATAGGTAAACAGTTGAAATGTTTAAATGTTCTCCCATATATCGATATACGTCACGGCCAAAATTCTCCAACTGCAAATGTCACAAATTAACGATTTACTTGTGCTGTAAGACCGTGCTTTTTGCCAAATATCATGATTCTAGGGCAACGGGAAGTAACGTATGGGTTAAGATTCATTCGACAGTGTCAAAATACCCCCTCGGTGCAGCAAATAGCAGCAAGTGGGTTTGCGCCACGCTATTGTACAACACAATAATGGTTCAAAATATTTTTTAAAATGTATTATGTATTTCAAAAAAATGTTATTACACCCTCGTTCAATAGAAGAAAGTGCCCGCGCTCCCTGATGGATGTTGTCAACAACAATATATAGGCATACTTTGAAAATCAATGGCATACAGGGCGTTGCATCTGGCTACTTTTTAGCAGAAATTGTTAGCGGTTTGCGTTTCATGCATTTGGTAGCTAAATCTAATGTTGACTTTTAGCGTTTCGCCTGCGCGGTTTTGCTACGAAATATTGCTACCAAAAACCCATGTCGGGAGGTGGGTATTTTGCGTTACTTTTTGACAGCTGTCAAATGTGAAAGTGAATCCTTAGAAAAAATACTTACATATATTGTTTTTTTTTTAGAGATAAGTTTATTTTTGCATTATGAACTATATGTCTTTGTTATTATCTACAAAAAAATCAAAATAAAATATTTAAACTTATACACACACGGACCTGTCAAAAAATGACGCGAAACGCTTTCGTTTGGACAATAATAGCGCCGCTGAAATTATTAGAATCGCTCAGACGGAACGGGTAGTTGGTGCTAAATTGAAGTTTTACTGTTAAATTTTAACGCGGCTCAGAAGGAACGACCTACTAGAAGAAAAAAAAACCTAATGTCTTACTCCTTATAATCCGAATCTGTAATAATCTTGCTAATCACAATAATGCTACGTCGTATCGTTCAAAAGAAAGGTACAATTTACCACTTATTAACAATCAAAGGGTACTTACGATACGTTACCTGCAAACAATAAACATAGTACAAATACCGCAAAAATAAAGATAATTATTATCAATGTCTTTTCAAAGACACGATACGGTGGGCTGTGAAATATCTTTATATTATCTTTAATTCTAAGAAGGCTTAGTTACTCAGCTTTAGCACAGAATACTTAGAAGTGGGTACCTTCCCGAAAAAATTAAGGACTCAGTCCCAAGGACTAATATCGCTAGTATATCTTGCAAATACCTACAGAAAGTTACCTGCAAGCGACAGGTATGTTCCATTGTTTATTTTCATAATATCTGAAGTCAAGATAAGTTTTTAGGTATACGTAACCAAGGGTGAGAATGTAACTTACTGAGCCTACGCAGGTTGTTTGTCTGACCTTAAAAGGGCTTTATTTTTTAGACCAAAGTAGGTAGAAGCCTGATTTTTTAACAGAATACGTGATATTATGACGGTTTAAAAAAAGAGAAACAGGTAAGGGAATCTCCATACAAAGATGATACGAATTTTTGTTTTTGCTCCTTTTTGTTAATCTTTTAGGGGTAGCTCTCCATACATTGAAAGGAGGGATGAGTTCTTTTATGCACACCCCACCAACCCTAACATAATGCGTGAACGACGACAGGGTCTTGGCCGTTTTTCTTCGACACAATCTCAATGCCAAAGTGAATTGGTATGCTAGCAATTATCTTAGCTTATCTATATAATCTTATTATTGACATTATGTGTTAAATTGTACATTATAGGTTTAATTAAACCCAACGTCGACGACACGGTAGGTATCCTTTGAATAGTTGTTATTGCTGTGTACTGGGTTATTAATTTAACCAAGCTAGTATAGTATTATATAATCTGTGACCAAGCCAAGAATGCTTGACGCCGAATGTAATATGTTAGAATTTTTAAAGCATGTAAAATGGACAATAATGTCTACTTAAACATATGATAAAAGTCACTTACGTGCAACCTTCATGTATATGTTACAATTCTTTTGACATATAGACAGTAATATGAATATGCATGTCAAATTTAATAAAGGTAAAATAAATCACAAACAACAATTATTTAAAAAACTCAAAAAAATCGCCCAAGTGCGAGTTGAACTCGCGCACCGAGGGTTCCGTACCTACCATCATTTACGTTATTTACAAACACAAACAAAAAGTGTGCCGCTAAACGGTCACCCATCCAAGTACTGACCAAACCTAGTTAATAGTTCATAAGTCTATTTAGTTAGTTGTCCATGGGACTATTTTAACTAGAGTCATGTGGATTTTGGAGTCAAATTTACTATTTTATTTAAATAAATCGTTCTGCTCTATGTGAATTCTTAAAATATAATTAATTATCTACAGCAAACATTTCAAAATATAACTTTTTTTAAATAAAATTAAAAAATTAAAATTTATCATCACTTAAAAGTTGATTGACCCATATACAGGTAAGCTACGTGTGTAACGGGCTTTAGTAAGCGTTTCGTAAGAGTCCAAAAACAGTTTGGATTTTATTTGAATGATATCCGTTAATGACTGGCAGAATTTTTATTACAAGGTCTTTAAAACAATTTTAACGGTTACGTACATACAATATTGAAAAACAAGCCAGCAAAGTTACGTTTTGTATATGTAGAATTAAAATTATTTCTTAAGTCTGAAAATCTTGGGGGTCGATTGATGTTTAAAACCGTTTTTAATAAAAGAGATAATAGAGATTATAGTATTTTTTTTAATATTATTATAACTAGTGGTTTTAAAGCTAGATAATTATGTTTGTGGGTCAGGGTCACAAAATTTTCTACTTTAAAAGTTTCAATTCAATCAAATTTAATATTCAAATAGTGTTATGTCCGCGAGTCACACTGACCATGTAGCCTTATGGCGATTGCTGACAAGTGCGACTAGTGCGGGTGAGAAAAGGCGCCGCTCGGGTTGGCTTACCACTTTTTGTCGGCGGCGCATGTTCTCTTGTGTTGTGTCCAATTTGTGTGGGTAAGATCAAAGCACCTAGCGAGTATGTATACTACACGCTCCCGCTCAGTCGACGTTCGTAAGTAACTAAGTACTTCTACATCTTGTTTGTCTTAAAAGGTTTAACGTTTAAATGCACTCATTTGCTAAAACTGACACCGCACGCACCACCTATTTTCAAATGTTTTTACTAACCGAGAAACCTTTCTGGTGCCGGCTGCCACAGTGTGGACCAAAGATTTATAGCAATCGAAGGAAATGTTTAGGTAAATAGAGAACAAAGAAAGATAAAATTAAAACAGGTGGGAAGTTAGCCGCTGAAGTAATTTAAGACCCTACTATTATAATCTTACCAAGACTAAAAACAAATTAAAATTAAACTAATATGATGATAGTAAACAAAGGCTGAGATAAGGTCATAATCGGCCATTCTTGTGCCATAGGTATTATTACTAAAATACGGAACCCTAAAAATAATGTTTATAGGTAGGTATGTACGGTCAGATGCAGAACTGCATATACATATTAGTCCATTGAAATGATACATGAGCTTTGCATTTGTTAGAGGACGCAATTTTATTTTTGGGACATGTGTGGGGGGTCAATAGAAGCTTAACCTCAAGTTTGAGGGATCGCCACCCTTGTCATCCGGCTACCATCTTGGAAAAAGGGATGAAAACACTTTTTTCGCGATGTCTTGGAAACTATGCGTCTTACAAAAAATTCGTAAAGACGTAATTTGTAGCAAATTCAAATCAATAATATATAATATAATCAAAATAAATGTCCCCACACATGTCCCAAAAATAAAATTGCGTCCTCTAACAAATGCAATATTCGGTCCTTAAATTGTAACATTTCAATGGACTATATGTATTTCAAATCAAAATAGAATGGCAGCGAGGCGTAGTCACTCACACACTTAAAGAAATAAAGTAATATGTCTTGTAGAACCTGAGTAATAATAGTTTCATTTAATATTGTATATAATAATTTCACTATAGCAATTATCGTATCTGTAGTCTAGTGTATAGACGTATCAGATCTTAATACGTGTACTCAGTGGTTTTGGATTCGAATCTCACCTTATGCCTTTCTTTTTGTTTTTGTTGCATTTTACGAATTATGAATATTTTGTTTCGTTTAGACCAGCTTAGATCAATTTTCTAATAGCTATTAAGTTAGATGCGGATACTACGTAGGTAGACATTTAATGTTTCTCGTTCGTTGCCGATTTGTTTCTGGGGGTATGTGCTGACAAGTTTGTTTGGTGGTTTCATTTAGCTATTAAGTTAGATGCGATAATTACTTAGGTAGCCATTTACATTTACTGTAGGTGCTTGTGTTGATAAGGTTATTTTGTGTTTTTATTAAATTTCTTTGCTAAAAATAATATGCAGGCCAATATTAATATTCAAGAGAGGATGCGTATTATAGAACTACATAATATGGGTTACAATATATCTCAAAATTGCAATGAGACTGGTTTTACCGTAAGTATTTTATTTGATGTTAATGTTATATCATAATTTTTTAATCACACACTTTTTTGTAAGTAAATTTCTAAAAAAAAATTAAAATATAATTTCAGTAGTTTGAAAAATGTTTATTTTAATCTGGCTATTTGGTTTTTAGTGGATTACCGTAAAGCGTTGGGTCTCGCGCAACCAAGAGGAGGGTCGACCTCGAAGTGGACGCCCGCGGCACATTGATGCGACTCAAAGAAGATTAATGGTGGAACAACATGAAAACAATGGTTTCATACCGACTGCTGTGTTTCGACACATGTTTCATACATCTACACACACAGTTCGTCGAGCTCTGCATATTGAAGGATTGCATCATAGAAAGCCAGATAAAAAACCATATTTAACTAATACCCATAAACAAAATAGATTGTTGTTTGCAAGGGAGTATTTAGATTTTGACTGGGAGCACACATTATTCACCGATGAGAAGTCGTTCGTATCATCTAAAAACGTGAGGCTTCATTTGTGGCGCAGAAATGGAAACCGTTATGCAGAACTAAATGTTGTCCCAAATATGGAATCTGGACGGATATCACTAAATATGTGGGGGTGGATGACTGCGGCTGGTTCTGATGAATTAATTTCGATAGCAGGGCGCGCTAGAGCTTCACATTATGTGGAAGTGTTAGACGAGATCATGTTGCCCACAGCGCGGTATGTTTATCTATTAGCTGATATGCCACAAATACAGTTTATGCATGATAACTGTCCTGTGCATCGAGCGCATATAGTGCAGGATTGGTTTACTCAACACCCGGACATTAATGTTATTCCTTGGCCTGCAAAATCACCAGATTTAAATCCCATAGAAAACCTATGAGGTTTGATGGTGCAAAGATGGGACATGCGAAATGAAAGAACTACAGAGTCATTAGAGGCTCACTGTTAAGAAATTTGAAATAATATTAGAGGAACAGATATCTGTTCTAATATAGTCGAATCTATGCGGCGGCGCTTGCTTGCTGTGATTGAAAATAATGGAGGTTATATTAAATACTAAAAAATCGGCCAACTGCCATTCGGACTCGCGCACGAAGGGTTCCGTACCATTATCTATAAAAACGACAAAAAAAATCACGTTTGTTGTATCGGAGCCCCCCTTAATTTTTTTTTTATTTTAATTTAATT
The DNA here is from genome assembly GCA_946406115.1 of Apoda limacodes. Taxonomy (NCBI): domain Eukaryota; kingdom Metazoa; phylum Arthropoda; class Insecta; order Lepidoptera; family Limacodidae; genus Apoda; species Apoda limacodes. Next base: position 17,463,090 of record OX291546.1, read on the forward strand.
TTTTTTTTTTAAAGTAACTATATAACTAAATATTTTGTAAATATTTTAGGCGTCTTTCTGTTGCCGTTATCAAAATAAAATTAAATAAATCGAGCAAAAAAATCACGTTTGTTGTATGGGAGTCCCCTTAAATATTTATTTTATTCTGGTTTTTAGTATTTTTTGTAATAGCGGTAACAGAAATATATCTTCTGTGAAAATTTCAACTGTCTAACTATCACGGTTCCGGAGCCTTAGTAATAGGGTTCCGCTAATAACCCTTTGGGTACGGAACCCTAAAAATAGAGTACTATTTTTCTTACAGATATTATTTTACATTTAATTATATTTCAGAGATAACATATTTTTTTTACTTTGTTATTTTTCAAAATATAGCAGCGATACCGAATACTTATATTTTTTTTTATTCTTATGGTTAAGTTTCAATTTTCTTTTCATTATGAAAACGAATACTTAAGCTATAACCATAGGAAATATATATATAGAAAAAAGAGACATTTATCAAAAAAAAATATTTATAAAATTTTAGTAAAAACCATTTTTATTAGATTGCATGTGTTTTAATTTTTGCAAACAAAACAAAAAGTTCTCATTCCAATTGGTCCTTTTCAGAGAGAACTAGATGTCAAAACATAAAAAAAAAGTAATTCCTAACAAAAATACTTAATACGGAAGTAGCGAGATTTGAACCATAGGCTCGCCAAATTAAGTCGCAGCGTCTATGGATCACACCACAGGGCCACGGGGCAGACAACATGTAACACCTAATTAATTTTTTAGGTTAAGAAACCAAAAGATATAAGAATGGTTAAAATAAACTGGTTAGTATAAAGAAAACTAAACCTAATTTCGTTGATTTAAGGTTAATATTATTGACAGTTCTGATAATGTTAATGTGTGAGTGCGAGATTCACAGAATGGCTTTACGCAATTTTAACCTTTACACTATGCATGGACTTTAGCAAATGACTGTACCGTACCTATTGTGACTAAAGTATAGATTGGAAATCGTATTTATTATACCTAATTACCTAGATTCAAAATGAAGTAGGAATAATTTAGTTTATGCACTATAATAAGTTAGAATTAATAAAACTTAGGTTGCACCAGAAGGCAAGTGGTGAAATTGGATATATTTGTTTACTCTTAAATTTGATGAAATACTGCTGAATTTTTATAACCCATTTGGACAACACGTATTTTAAAAAATTTGATAATAATTTGTAATCACTAAGACGATCGCGCGTGTGTATAGCCGAGCGGCGTCCTCGCTCGTAATTACCCGCAATAGCCATACAGTCAGGGACCCGCGCTCGCCCCGCTATACCCCCAGCACCTTTACCTCATCCTTGCTCTGTTCATGTGTGTGACATAAGAAGAAAAAAAACGGGTTGCACTCCGGGAGTGCCGGCAGAAGTGAAAACATACTCGCTAATTACTTCCCATCACTTCTTATCCATATTTATTTATTAAAAATAATAACTTTTGTTCATTTACTTTTTTGACGTTGTATATTTGACAGCTCAATCTGTCATAGAATTAAAATCCCATATCCAACCTCCCTGTACTACTCATAATCGCCATATACTAAAAATAAAAACTAACCTAATGTAAATAAAGGCCCTAACGCGAGTGACATCTTACGAGTTTTCGATCAGGACACGTGACTTGACGCGAGTTTAACAGTTTTGTACCCATCACAAAAAAAGTGCACAGCGCCGCTAAAGAAGTTTTCACTTCAAAAAGTAAAAAAAATGAGGTAAGATAAATATTGGAATAGCTATATAATGTCATATATATAATGTATAATCACTGATGTATTACTTATAAGTACAGCTTCAGAAAACAATTTACCGACGGTCGACGTACAAATGTACAAATTAACGTGAAAAATGCATTTATCATGGTTATTTAGATATGCATAATTTGTATAAAACAAAGAGTCATCACAAAGAGTCAGCAAACAAAGAAGATTGATAAAACTAAATACTAATGTAATAAAGCTAAAAATTTAATTTTTTTACCCTTATTACTAAGACTTCGCTGTCCGTCCGTCTGTCACCAGGTCTGTATTTCATGAAACGTGATAGTTAGACAGTTACGATTTTCTCAGAAGATGTATTTCAGTTTCCGCTATACCAAAAAATACGAAAAACTGAATAAAATAAATATTTAAGGGGGATCCTATACAAAAAAAGGTTTTTTTTGTGCCGGTTTTATAGACGATGGTACAGAACCCTTCGTGCGCGAGTCCGACTCGCACTTGGCCGTTTTTTTTTTGAACGCGCTAATCTCTGGAATCTTATTTAATACAGCATATTTATAATTTTCTCTTGTTGTTGAAAACACAAAACTTGTCATTGGCTATTTTAGACCGTTTTATATTGTTTGTAGGATAGGTATATGTGTGAATTAAAATAGGTATTTCTGCTAAAAACTACCACTTTTAGCAAAAATGCCTACCATAACTAAAACAGATATATTTTAAGAGTAATAGAAAACGTTTTAAAAATAGCTAATAACTATTTTTTTAGGGTTCCGTAATCAACAAGGAACCCTTATAGTTTAGCCATGTCCGTCCGTCCGTCTGTCCGCGGCTTAGTTCAAACTTCTCATACGAGATAGCTGCAATTTGACATTGATTAAGAAGACAAAGTAGTAGAATAAAAACTTTGAAAAATTTTTTTTAGGGTACCTCCGCTACACGTGAAATGGGAACGTAATTTTTTTTTCTCGTCTACCCCATCGGGTGGGGTATCTTTGGATAGAAATTCCAAAAACATTGGCGGTATTCATAGATCAGTTTTTGATTTAAAGCTCCGTTTGCGAAACATTTAGTTTTAAAGTACTAATTTTTGTTAGAGTCAAGTGTCCAATTTTAGTACAAATTCCATTAAAAGTTACTTATATAAAGTAGGTAGGTACATCTGTGAAACAGTTATAAAATATATGTAAATGAACGATGAATAATTACTTATAGAAAAATAAAATAATAACATTCTAAAAATAAAAAATTGTGCGTTACAAGGTTTTTTCGAAAAATAAATGTATCAAGTAAAATGACAAAAATCGTGTTTTGACGTTCAAGCGATTAAAGATTAAACGTTCAATTTTCCAGTGTCAAAGTATTAAACTCATAAATAACATATAAACTGAGATCTAGATCGACAAACATGACCAATTTCAGATATTACGAACCGTAAATCTTAATATATATCGTGTCACAATGTTTGTCCTCAATGGACTCCTAAACTACTGAACCGATTTTGATCAAACTTCGTAAATATCTGTTATTTGATCCAACTTAAAAGATAGGATAGTTTTTATCTCGATATGTCAAGTGCGAGCCGGACTCGGGCACTATAGGTAAAAACCAACTTTCGCCGGGTACAGAGGGACGGCAGCGGAACAACGTTCGCCGGTACAGCTAGTAGTCAATATTTCCGTGTGTGATAGTCTTAAGTTTTATTTTTTAGTTTTTAGTGGGTTTTTAAGGCAATGTGTTTTTTTTTTTAATTAGTATATGTATATTTAGAGTTCTATTTGGTAATGCACATACACAAGTGAGTATTATTTTCGTACAGTAGGGGATCACGCCAAGAAAGCGTTTATGGATTTACCTACATAAATATTTGAATTCTCATCCCTTATGATACCCCCTAGAGTATGTTTTTTTTTAAATGATGAAATACGTCAATCCTAATACCATTGGTATTTAAAATCTGAATCGGGTAAAGTATGGGTCAAGCGTTTCTACTGCAAACAAATAGTCTGTACTTGTGCCATGTCGAGCTCGAGACTGGTGAGTACAGTGCAATAATCTGACCCGGTAGCTTATTGGGAACTGTCTCGAGTACGCCAGACTCGGAATGTACCTATGCAAGTAGGTCTTATCACTCAAGAGTCTTAAGACTTATGAAAGTACTTGCATATTGTTCTCAATACGCTAAGTTTTTTATACTAATTATCTCGAATATGATAAAAAAGTTAATAAAATCTTTTTTTAGGCTTTTAGAAAACCACAGACATAGATATTCGGCTTGAGATCATGCCTATAGTATTTCACAATATTTGATCAGTAAATGTCCAAAATAAGTTGGAAATTCGTTTGTATGAAACATGCTGCGAGGGGCCGCGATTCGTATCTCTAAACTATAGGTAATGACCTTGGCTAACTAAATACTAAGCTAAATAAAGAGATGCAAATATTTTTAATAGAGTTACAAAATTATAATATAAGTTAATTGAAAATAGGACAATATAGTCATCGAATCAATAAATTACGAATCATGTGAGTTTTAAGTTGACGCCAAAGTAACAGTAGAACTTCTTGTTCACGAATTAATTTTCTTTTCTAAGTTTATTAAAACTAAACTTTTGATTTATTTTAATCTTTTAGCATATTTAAGATCAACTCAGTACTAGGAAGTAATATATTGCATATTTTAAGCTACTTTTAAACATTTTAACGTAGGAAAATATATCTTGCAAGTGATTACATTTTCTAGCATTGACCAAATTTAAATACTTAAATATTTAGGAAAAAACGTTTTTAATGCACCTACCAGGTATTTTTAATAATTTGTACTTTAATATTTGTGTTTTATAATGAGTATTTATGACGTCATCGGGCTCCCAATCGTATCCTAGAGTTTTTAAACGGTTAACCGGATTACATCAGTTACAGAAGTTAAATCAGTGTTTCCACTTTTAGGAATTTCGCCTAAAAATATTTTAATTTGAAGTACTAGGACCTATATTAGGCCTAAGGGACACTAAAATTCAACTGAAGTTTATTGGTTTTTTTTTTTGACAATATTTTGAGTGAGAACATAATATTTAACAGCATCTTGCTTTTTTTCAATTAGAGATTTACAAACTAGCTAGGTACCTACTTGGTGAATTAATTTGTTTTATTTTCTATTCTAAAATAACTTATTATTATTATTCTATTTTTCATTCATAACATTGTTTACCTTTTTGTAGTTGTTACATTGTGTTTCGATTCTAAACACTAAAATAGTTCTTAATTTGATTAAAGAAAAATACATTAAAAATAGGAGTTTCTTTACACAGCCAAACTTTACGTCTTAAATCAATTAAAATATTTTAAGACGTTCAGGTGATTTACTAAAGAATCTTAAAAAACTGAACCCTAGAGTGGAAACACTACAAAAAAAATTTACATTTAAACCCCTACAAATACAAATGTCGTAAAAACAAAAACTAATAAAATTATTTATTAATTTTCTTAATTCGTAAACATTGATTTGACATTTCTACTCAAATATGGATGACATCTTCGTAGAACCCTCGTCGAGTTCGGTTCACTAAAATCATAATTCTACTCGACTTAAACCGTATTTAAACGGCCCCCGGTGGAAAGTGAAAATTACACTAGTCACCTAGGCACAAGACTAAATAATTTAGACTTGTGCCTAGGCACAATTATCTGTAACAAAGACGCAACTATACCGCTAACGGGCGATCATCACTCGATCAATATGACAGAGATTTGAAACGCAAAATAATTAAAGCCTTTAAATTATTTTTTATGAAAATTATAAAAATGGCTTCGTTTGTTAACAATAATATTTTAAAGTAATTGTGTTTTTTGATAGCGTAGCCAATATATCCTACATCTCTAAAAAGTTAGTGATTATTTATTACAATGCTTCGCTCGATTAGGGTTGCCTTCCATCCGGGTTTCCCCGGATTTGTCCTAGTTTAGAGAGTGTCCGGACGGGGCTTCATTTATAGTCCGGGTTTAGAAGTTCCTAAAAACTTTAAGAAACTTTGGTTTTGATGACAGAGTAAAAAATGTAAGACTGCAAACAGTTTCTTAAAACGTTTTGTTTCTTAAGAAAAGTAAAATTTAGTTTTTTTTTTTTTTTCTAAGTAACTTTTAAAAAGAAACTGTTGACATGTCCGGGTTTTAAACTCCAAAATCCGGGATTATAATGGCTTTTGTAATAGTTGTTAGATTTTAGAGATAGCAACCCTACGCTCGATTCTACTCTATGCTGCGCTCAGAGTTTACTTATAAAATTCTTCCTTCACTTCAACAGGCCTGGCATGATAGGTATTCGCCTTTTTTTTACTTGTGCTATTTACTATTTCCAAGAAAATATCTGGGTATCAGGTCACTAATGAGTTTGGAAGTGGAAGTACAGTGAAGGACCACTGTAGTCTTTCCATTCGCAGCAACCGAGACGATTAAAAGCTAGGTAGGTACGTAACGAACGACCCAGTGCATAAAAAGCTCCATATTGCAGGCCGGAAGTTTATTTATTGTTTTTTTTGTAATACATTACCTATATTATCTTAGATATATTTTACAGTTTTTGCACATGCAGGTCTTACGCCACAGTGCGATCTCTTCCAGTCAACCATAAGTTTTGTTGGATCAAATAATTGTTTTTTTTTAGTAGGCCTGGTCTCAATTAACCTATAGAAGTTTAAAATAATAGAAAGCCTGAAACATAACAACTATCCTGCTTTCCATGCATATGTGTGCACCTTTCTACATTTGCGAAATTTATCAGAAAATGTACCTACCTAGTGAAATTATTTTGAATCAGTCTTTTTATTTGTTTTGTGTAGTGTATTTTCAATTTTATAACACGTAAAAAACCTTATAATAACACTGATTAATAGGTATATATATAATATAAGTAAGCACCTAATAATAAATATATAAATAAAAACTTACGTAAGAAATGTCTTTGAAAGAAAGTTTGCATTTTCCGTAGGATTTTTTTCCTTTAAAATCACTTTTGAATCCATGTTGTACAATAAGTTCAAGTGTCTTGAAAATATTTCTCACTAGTTTTAAAATGTTGAGGTGTAGTTTTATTTTTTGTATGAGTTATAGATAAGCTGGACATTCGCTTATATCCAATATCAATAAGTAAACAGTTCCGTAGAGGACGAGTGTTAATTGCACACGATAGTATAAACAGAAACGCATCGAACAATAATTATCGATTGCCGTCATACAGTTACTAAAATCTATAATATTAAATGCACTGTTGTAGATTTAGATCTGGTAATAATAAAGTCCCGAAATCACGCAACTATTTTACGAACACTCCCACAATCTACGGAATACAGGAATTCAATACACACAAGAGCATGATATAAAATATTCACATCGATATTTTCTTACTATTTTATATCATTATTGAACAGTTCCATGATATTGGATAATTATATAAATTTGTTCTAAGTACCGGTTTTATAATAAAAATATCACAGTTAATGTTACCATATAAAACGGCAGCGCGATTCTACGTAAGAATCGCAAACAAGTCGTCAACGCTCGAGCGCTGCCGACCTACTGAATGTTTAAAATTATCTTTCATGTTGTTGCCTGACTGTTTTTTGTCCTCAACGTCTATTGGGACTGTAAAATAATGATTCATCACGCTTGCAATGTTATTTCACAGTAACGCCAAAAATCAATTTTGGTAAATCAAGTAATCAATCATCAAAATAACAGATGCAAGAAACAGTGCCCATTATAGGTACCTAACGATTGTATGTAATATTGTGCAATAAGTATGTCTAATACCTAATAATTATATCTTCCCATCTAGAGTCATTTCACACTGTGTAAGATGTTAATGAAGGTTACCTGGAAAGTTGTTTTGGGATCTTTATTGTTTCTAAATACATAGGTAGTAGTACCTATAAAGGGATCGACCCATAGAGGTGTATTTGCAGACTTATGATTTTTCTAGTTTCGTTATCAATTTTATCAGTTTTTTGTTTTACATGTTCGTACCCATGTAGGTAGGTACCTATTTTTTTTCTTCTCTTATACGTTCGCTAATCAAATAGGAGATACATGACGTAACCCTTGTACAATTTGGGACAGTCAGCTACAAGCGTTTTAGCGAGAATTTTTAATCAGGTCGATACCTTTTTAATTATAATCCCATTAAAAAGTTTAACTGTGTAGACTGGATATGGCTCGCATTAATAAGATACTTTATTTTTCATGTGATACTATTACGTTTATTTACAATATGTTACGGGATTATAATAGTTTTGATACATTTTCAACTTGCCTATGTATCTTAGCTTGCTGAAATAGAGCGTCTTTTATACGTTCCTATAATACTTTTGATAAAAAATCAATAAAACATGAGGTTTGTCTTGTTGTTCCCCTTTCCCGGTTTTTGGGGTAAGGGAAACTGCTTCCATAAATGTGTTACCAATAAAATAACAATACCAATGCTAAGTATACCTGCAATGTATATAGTTAGTATAATGTATACATACACAAATATATGATAGTACTCATCACCATTAACAAACTTTCCTCACAAGGATATAATTGCACTCATCATTACAAACAACCTTTACTTTGAAACCGCCCACAAACCGTTAACAGCTGTGCCATACCCTTTTTCGGGTGTGAATGTGATTTTTCTAGGGAAGAGCTAATTTTTTTCAGGATGTCAGGGTGGGTCTTATAATAAAAGCTGTTTACACTGACGACCACCACAATGGCATCCTTTAGTATGTACAGTGGCCAACCAGTCTGGTTATAAATTGTCACTCGTAATGAAAGTCGTAAAAGGCATTGTCGGTCGTTCTTATATACTTTCAAGACATTTTGTATTTCTGTGTACCAATAAATATTACTTACAACAACAACATATTAATAACGAAATAAACAAATGGCGGTGACTTCACAAGCAGCATCTATGAGATTTTGCCGACACTATAAAAACATACGCTTGATACCATTCAATCTATCCATACTTACTACAATAAATGAAACACTAATGATTTTTACACAAACCTGTTAAAAAAAATAGCGGCGACATGTTTTTTAACACTGCTGCTAGAGCCCCGGTTGAAATCCATCGAAAGCTTCGATGTACCGGAATCCAAAAATGTTTGTTAATTCTGATATCGGGAACGAGTAACATATGTTCTCCTATCCTTGGCCATAGTAGTTCCCCTTGCCCCACTTGTGAATTTTTAGGCTATGCTTCGAAACTCACCGTATTTTAATATTTATTGCAGAGTTTTTCCAATTATGTACATTCAAAATCTAATTCTAGGCATATAGAAATACCCACAGACATTTACACACCTTGTAGCAAGACTTTTTACCATATTAATTATCACCAGTAAAGTATCCACTAGCTCACGTTATCGCAATTTTCCAACTGATTTTCTGTTTGTGTCAAATTCGTATGTTGCTGTGGAATAGAGCCATCCGTGTTTTTTCTTTGAAACTAAATTTACATTACTGGTTTAACGTTGAGTAGTTATAAAGCAACGGCCTTTAGTATTTCATAATCAAGCTACTGTTTCCCTTGCCCCATAGTTGCCCTTCCCCCACCTGACCTTACCAATTTTGGCAAATAGTTGCCCACAAAATAATGTTTAATTTATAACGTAATGTAAGCTTTCAATGTAAAATAATGTGAATTTAACGTAACGTTATGTACAGAGAGGCCAGAGAGCGCATATAAACACAGGTAGGTATTCAAACGGATATTGTACATCTTCAAGTAGCCTGGCGACAAATGCATGCCATTTTAATTATCGGCACGTCAAACCAAGCCAGTAAGAATAACGTTCCCAATAACGTTCTTTCCTCACGGAACCTTGTAATAGAGCTGCCTTAGATAAGCTTAACAAAATACAGAGTAAATGCCTCCGAATTATTATTGGGGCTATGAAATCCTCTCTTACAAATGCCCTTCAGGAAGAATGTGCTGATCCCCCACCAGGATTACGCACAGCTTTTGTGTGACAGATTTCTGTTTAAAACAGCTCAAGTTTCATCCCACCCTCTTCCTAACAGCGTGCACTGCCCGGCTCATATAATGATATCATGCCCATATTGGAAAAACAAAGTCCCACCGTAGACCATATATTTTTCAGCTGCCCAATATTTCCCGTATCCTAATATGATGTTCTCCTTTTATGTCCCATCCAGACTCACGAGAAGTTTCGCCGAGACTTCTCGCGAGAACTTGCAATTTACCCACACTCTAATTTTTCTCACTCATGATCTGTTTCCTATCCGATATGGACGACATTACAGACGAAATTCAAACTGCAGCAGGTTTGGCTCTGTGTGCACTTGGGTATAACTAGTTTGTGAACGTTGTCAATCAAAATGAAGTTAAAAAAAATAGAAAAGCCAGACGATGGTGGGTAACGCAAATTCATAGAAACAGAACAAGGTTGGTGATATTTTAATTTAATATTTATTTATACTTTCGTAATTATTATTTACATGTATTCATAATTAAATTACCTACATAAACTGTACTCTTTAGTTTTACGTCTACTCTCCGCAGCTCACTATTCGGCACTGAGACAAAACGTGAATGTAGTAGTCTTCTCTCTTCTCACCCGAGAAATCCTTTGAAGCCGCCAAAAATATCGACACCGATCGGAGAACAGGCGAGCGCGAGAACGAATCGGCGAGAAACTCCACTCATTCACGCTTCCCGGGGTTCTCGCCGTGGTAAGTCTGGAAGGGCTTTTAGAAAATCCCTGTAAATATGAAACTCCTTTCAACCCTTCTTAATATCCTATTTATTAAATGATTAACAAAATACATTAAAGTTTTTAACATTAGATTAAAATATTTACCTAGGTATATTCAATTAATTAAATTTATAACCCTTAACTATGTTTATACGTATATTGTGTGTTGTCTTATGTGTGGTGGTGGTATATTGTTTCTCAGTTAGTGGTCCCTATCCAACTACTTCTCACTTAGAAGATTTTCAAAATTATTTGGGGTTAAAGAGTTCTTTATTCTCGAAAGAATTACAGTAATTCACTTGAATTAGAATACTATTGAAATATTAAATTTTACACTTTAAAATTAAAATATTACAATTTAAAATATAAAATCGTGAGGCGATATGCGAACATACGACAGCAAAGTATAAAGTAAGAATAATGTGGGTACAATACAAATTGACACAGCCACAGGTAAAGAAAAATATTCTAATAGGTACAACCAAAGATGACTTATTGAGGTAAAACTATGAATAGGCTGCGGCCGGTTATAACTTGTAGGTAACAGCGTTACTAGCAAAGAGAATATAATACTACGTAAGAGTTACTAGGAGCTGCGTGATTAAAGACCGTGTGGATAAATTATATAAAAATCTAATGTGAACCGGCTCAGGGGCCGTCCATTAATCACGTGATGTTTTTTAGCCTTTCTTAACCCCCCCTTGGTGATACGTGGTGAGGTTTCAGACTTTGGACAGGTCGTTGAGACTAGTCTCGCTATCCAGATAGCAGATCGTCGTCTAGGGCTGTTAGTACGTGCCGAGGCCGCCTAACAATTGTTTTTCGACCGTGTCGGGGGGATGATAGGTAGTGGATTGCACAATTAATCGGTACGGGTGATTTTGTGTACGCTCGAAAAAGCGGACTGCCAGGTTTTTTAGATATTGAGGAATCGTGTGGAGCTCGAAGTCCCTATGTAGGTCCGTATTCCGCTCTGAGGAAGCGGTTTTGGAGGGTCTGGAGTTTATGGAAGTTGCGTTTAGATAACGCATATAGATGACGCTAGCATATGCTAGTATGGGGCGGATGCAAGTGACATAAAGTCTCAGATTATTCCTAAGCGACATCTTACTGAACTTGCCTTTCATGAGATATAAACGACCGAGGACAAAAGCGGCTCGATTTCTAACTATTTTGGTGTGATCGCGGAAGTTCAAACGCCTATCCAGGGTCACACCGAGATATTTGGCCTTACTTTGCCACGGCTGAAGAGTGAGAGCGAAGATGGTCTCGGAGGGATGCCCGTGGTAAAGAGAACGGCAGAGCTTTTGTCGGGCTTTTTCTCCATTTCTGAAACCATACGCCTAGGGCAGTGATTGCGGATTGAAGTCTCTTAGGTATTCGACTCACTTGCCTATCGGTGGTGTAAGTAGCGGTATCGTCCGCGAAGAGGGCTAATTGGGTACCTATCGTTTTAGAGATGTCGTTTGTATACAGAAGTACGAGATAGGGACGAGCACGGACCCTTGCGGGACTCCTGCTTGTATTGGACGAGGGGAAGAAAAAGTGCCTTCGAGTCTATAGCGACTCTCTAGACTATTATTGTTCAGATTAGGTTGCTTGTGACATGAATTTACATTTTCCTTAACTTTTTTCCTTGTACAGAAGTACAATCCATGCCGCTGGACGTCTTTTCCACAAGTTACTGACGATCCTTCTGCAGGCTAGGGCAATACAGGTCATAAAGCAGTTTGTTAAAGCCCTCATGCGTTCAGGTAATTCCAAGAGACAGACGCAGACGAAATGTAGCAAACGTCTTTCCATCATGCTCTTGAGGCTTTGGAATACATAGGCCACTGGACGACTGCAATATCGAATTAAATCACGTGATGTTTTTTTAGCATTTTTTAATGGAATGGAATATAATATTCCTATGCGCCAAAGACTAGCTAAAACTATTAAAAACCTAAGACATTAATTAAATAACTTTTTTGTAACGTATAAATAAATAAATATTATTTATTGTTTCGCACTAGCCCATAACTCATTAAATTCTTTCTGAGCCACACTAGGTTTTTTTCCTTTCTTATACTCTGCAAATAGGTCTATATACAGATCACCTAATTTAGACATATTTTGTTTTAATGCAAAACATACGAGGTTTACGCATGTATTCGGCGCCAAAATAGCAGAATAATTTCCGCGCGGGGACTTCGTTTGTTGCCTGGCAATGGCGAGTTAAGGTTACACTACACGCCGCTTTCGGTTTAGAAATCGCGAGTTTGACAAAAAAATAAAATAAATACACGTGATATTTTACTACACCCCCCTCCCCCCTTGTGATATTTCGTGATTTTTGCCTAACCCCCTCCCCCCCCTTTCGAGCCTCACGTGATTGATGGACGGCCCCTAAACCAATAATAGGTGTCTCCCTCTCCACAGTATTGGCAAAGTTATGTGGCTATAGAAGCCACTGAAAAGAAGAACAGGGCGGCCCTACGGCCATTATTTTCGTCTGACCTGCCACTTAAAACCAAAATCCGGCTATACAAACTCTACGTTAGGTCCCGTTTAACGTACGCCGCGCCGGCTTGGTACGCCTTGCTATCCGCCACTAAAAAGAAAAAGATTCAAGTAGTACAAAACAAATCGCTGAGGATATTAACGGGTGCTCCGCGCTACGTTCGCAATGACACAATTGCAAGGGACACAAAGGCAGAGCCAATAGGTGAGTTTATCGCCAGACTGGCCGCCCGGTTGTTTGACGCGGCGGACAATAGCACCCACCTCCACCTAAGGGGCATAGCGCCTTTGCACGCCCGTCCACCCGAAGGCCGACCTCTCCCTAGGGAGCTAATCCCGCCCAAAAACTAGCCGGGCTTATATGTTACATGTGTATATGTCATATTTTTAGTTAGTTTTTTCTTTCCAATCACCTTTGTTTTTTCATTCTCCACTTGTGTTTTTTCGATTTTTCGTTTTTTGTTTTATTTTTTCGTTTGTTTTTATTTCGTTTCCTCCTCGCCACTTTCACAAAGTGGCCACTATAATGCCGACAGAGGGCCTGAAAAGTAGGCCCTCTTTAAACAATCACCGAGGGTGCGCTCACCCTCGAGACTTGCCCGGGTCATGGGGTAAAACGTCAGTCCTTACCCCGACACCCGTACCTCCTTTACCCGACAGGGGTAAAAGAAGATGTCCACGTAAGAAGAACTTCACTTACATTTATAATTATGTTTGATAAGTAGGTATTCCAAAATTCTTTGTTTTTAAACTCTTATAAAATAAAATCACAAATGGCCTTGTCAAAATCAATATTAAGTACATTTAAAATTAAATGCCCACTTAAAGTATTATAAAATCAAACTATGTCAAGCTGTTGTGAAACCCGTTATCATCATTAGAAAAGAGACGTTGTCATGTCAATTCTTGTCAAATGTCATAGATGACCTACTGAAAATTTCCAGACAAGTTGCTTGTCAGTAAATCAAAGTCATAATCGAGTAGCTATCTCTATTTACTATTCTACTAACCTATTTTCGTAATAAACATAGTCTCTGTTTTTTGGGGTTCGGTCACAGAAGGGTAAAAAGGCCAATAATTGTAAGAATTCGGTGTCTAACCGTCTGTATGTATGTTATGGCTAAGATACTTGGAGTTTAAGATACCAAGTTTTGTTGAACTTGTTTGCCTGCATTTAGTTAGGGTTCCGTAGAATGAAAATTATTGTAGCTATAGTATGTGATTATTGTAACACATGTGAACACATTTTGTTCAAAACAATTTTCGCCTACCCTCTATACGATTTGGGCCATAGTCCACACGCGGGCCTAGTACGTATTGTGACGACTTTTTTTGAAGTCCCAAAAAGCCAGTTTTAAATAATCAATGTAGGTACTTAGGTTCCTCAAGATGTTGTTAATAAGTTATGTTTTTATTTTTAATCACTGCTTGTTTAAATCGATTTTAAATGCTAATTAGTTTAGTTTTAATTTTATTATCTCTTCTTTGTTTATCTACAAATAACATTTGCATGCCTGAAAGAGGTAGCGTATAGTACAGAAACATGTTTATATTTAAGATAATTTTGTACCTATACCTATACTGAAGCAAATAAATAAATTGAATTGAATTGAAAGTTTGAATGTTGGGGCACTATTCCTTAACGTTGCAAGGAAGCACTTGTGGAAGGGATTGAAAAGGATATGGAATGCCTACTTTTATCCCCATCAGAGTTTCCACGAAACATATTGAGGTATATTTTATTAAAATATCTATATAAATAAAAATTTTGACCAAAAGCGCCACCTGGTCCCAAACTAAGCTAGATAACGGATACAAGTACATTTTTTTTGGCTGGCCACTATTCCTAATATCGGTTGTGATGTGATAATTGACTTGATTTTTTGCAACAGAGATAGCCATAAAAACGAGAAGGGCAACGAATACCTTTATCTAAAGCGAAAGTTCTCACGGGAATAGGTGTTTTAAAGGGTAAAACCACGGGGCAAATCTAGTAGGTAATAAAGTAAAACTCAATACCTCCGTGCTTAAATTATTATATTAATTTGCATATACATATTTACAAATTACTAATATAAAAAAAAAACATTTAAAAATCGTATCTGGTTTAAATGTTGTTCTTGTATTTTTCTATTTACTGTAAAACTCTTTGTATTTTCCGAACATGTTGACTTTTAGATTCCTTTAATGCTTGTTCTAACTTATTTGTTAAATAAACTAAGTTTGGTAAATCGCATTGCAGTAAAATATGACTTATAATATTTTGGCACTGGCTTGTTGACTTCGCCTCATGTATAGGCACATTTATTCGTAATGGATTCACAATGTCTTTTTCAAGTGCATTTTGCTTTTTATCTTCATTTTGCCCAAAATTTTTTGGTGTCATCAGCACAAAGTCCATACAAACTATTGGCTTTATTTCATCAGTAACCCTTCTCGAAGCTATCTGTAAATAAAAAAAAAAAAATATTAAGATACCTATCACTGAAGTGTTCTTCCTGAATGCGGTGCACGAAAATAGCTCAGGGCGCCTTTGTCACGTATTTTAATAGTCTGTTGTGCTGCATTGTATTATTTCTTGTATCATTGAAAAATGATTTCGGTTTTATTTACAGTTATTCGAAAAAATATACAATAATATGAATAGAAATTCAAAACTAAGTTTATAAATAAAACATAATGGAGTTAATGTATAGAATGACAGATGTAGCTATGACAATGAATGATGAATTAAAAAGGTTTTTTTAAGAGATTAGTGAGATAGGAAGAAAACAGCGAATGTAAATCACGGACCTGAAAAAAAGACGGACGTAACATTGCACTGAAAAGATATGAAGCATGCAAGGTCCTATTTCGTTTGTTTACATGACCAACACTCACACAGATACACCAGGTCCGACAACTTGCCGTCATTATACGTACCGCGTGACAGCGCCTGTGACATGTATTTTGCTTCGACGCAAATTGTTAAAAATGCCTTCCTTTGTTGTGAAATCGTGTAAAAACTACATGAGTAAACTTAAAAAGTCACCAAGAATCACCTACCACGCGTAGGTTATGATTAATTTGTTATTATTTTTAATTTAATTAGATGTAAATTCTAAACAAATATTATAAGGGATTTGTCAGTTTTTTTATAGGAAACTTTCCCTAAAAGTTAGGCAATCTGTATTTGTTGCATTTGTGACTCAGTCAGATCAGGTTTCGTAAGCTTTTAGGATTCTGTATTTTCATGTTCTGTATTTTTATGAAGTATATGTATTAATATATGTATCTGTGTGTATATCTATATGAATATGTGTATGTATGTGTACTTTAATATTTCTTTAATATGTATATAAATACCTATTTATTTATTTACATGTTTGTAAAATGTAAATATTATATCTGTATATATGTACCAGGCTTTAAAAGTAAAAATACCATTGTTTGAATTTTTAAATACCCTCCACATTTTTTTGAAAGCCAAATTTAATTATCGTGTCTTTTTAAATGTGGCCTAAAACCTGATGAGTTCATCGACTTCAAATGGCTTTTATCGATGAAGGACCTTCAAAAGCTACCATCTACCGTTGTCATAGCGAGTTCAAGCGCGGTCACCTTACTTTGGGCGATAAAAAAAGGAGTGGTCGTCCTACGACGGCTGTCACGGAAAAAAGTGTGCTGGCAGCAAAAAAATTAATTAAAAAAAACAGGCTAATTACACACAAAGAGATTCCGCATACACTGCAGATAGGTTCGGGAAGCGTTCACAAGATTCTACACGAGCACCTTAGAAGCAGGCCCGTGTGGAGTGGCCCGAGATATAATTCAAAAATTTGAAGCACGCTTGTTTCGGCACGTTTACGACATTGTGGCAGGTGACGAATCAGTCAGTCGACAGTTTAGCTGTTTTAAAACGAACCAACGCCTACGAAAGTAAAGCGATCGAGAAGCGCAGGGTAAATTTTGCTCGCTAGTTTCTTCACTTTGACGGAATATCTGGTTTCAATTTCATTCCGAGACCAAAGCAGCATCAACGCCGAATGGTATACCACAATATGTCTGCAATGAGCAACAAGCGACCAAACACCGGGCTCCGCGGGGTAGTGCTTCACCATGACAACCGCCCGCCCGCGCACTCAGCGCTCAAAACGAGGGACATCCTGGACACCACACCTGTCAGTCTTGAGTAACCCTCCTAACAGTCCTGCTCTGGCACCGTGTGATTTTTTTTTTATTTCTCAAAATAAAAAGCAGGTGAAAGGGATACAGTTTTCATCGCCAGAAGAGGCTAGAAAAATGATTCGAAAATTGGTTCAGACGCATGAAACTTTGTAAACAGGCTGGTGGAGAGTTCTATGATGAGATTTACTTAAAATATTTTATCCATAGAAGTTAGTTTTTTAGTTTTTCAAAACTTTCCGAGTGTTCACGTAATAACAGCCTGATGCGTACCAAACATCAGCCTAGCATTTTTCCGTGCTTTACGATGCTTATACTCTCAATTAAGTACACAAGCGAATTTTGAATTTGTCAATTTATTGGCTACGTACAAAGTTTCCTTCTAAAATCACACTCTTATTTGAATTTAACAACGCTAAAATGTGGTTAGCGATAATTTGTCAAAACACGTCAACACATTAATGGGCGCCATTTGCATGCTTGACTCGTGCTTTAGACTAGGTTACGTCCGTCTTTTTTTTAGGTCCGTAATGTAAATGTAAATTATTTTAAATGATATAAGTAGAGTGAAATAATAATTCATAAGTTAGTGTGTTCTATTTAAACCGGGATAAAAATACACCTAAGATCCATATTTATGAATTAAATGCAATATCTCCATTACACAAGCTGTCCCCCACAACATATCAAAAAATCCATTCCATATTCTTTATCACTCAGAGGCACACGGATTTATAACAATGATACATCTACATAAAACTATCAAACATTGATACTTCATGCATTACAAAAAAGTGAATATCCGGAAAAAATTCTTATCAAGCAAATGTATAACATGAAAAAATACTATAAACCTACTACTACTTCATTTTGTGCTATTAAAACTATAAAAAGCAGAAACTTTAAAGGAAACAAAGAAAAGTGATGAAGAAGTTACTTTCCACCGGTAAACCTCGCGCCAAAGCGGCTATGGTTACCAGGGTTACCACAAATTAGTTTTTAGTTTTCCCATTTTCTCTTGCTCATTTAAATCACTACGGCCGAGATTTCGATATTTCGATATTTTATTGTCAGTATGATAAGTGATGCGGGTTTATGAAACGAAGAAGAGTGTCATAATCCTATAATATTTAAAGCAATTATTATAAATTTGTAATCGCATTTTCGTAACGGCTTTAATGATTTTGATGATATTTACCATAAAGTGGTTTTCGGGGATGACAAATCAATCAAGGTTTCATTTTTAGGAAATTTTCCTGTTTTGTTAAAACAGGCTGGATTGAAACAATCAACGAAGATAAATGATAGAAATATATTGTAATTACTTGTTTACATCAAAGACAGTGAGCTATAATTTTTACCTATTGTCGTTGATGCCATAGATGTAGTATAGATTTGTACAAAGCCTCTTACATCTTAACATGTTTTTCATAATTTTACCTGATTAACTACTGAAGTGTATGTCGACAAACCTAGGAAATATTCACATAACGAGTAAAATTCTATTCTTATTATTCTTCTTGCTAGTATCCTTTAAAGCCCTATATACAGCAAACTAGCGCCTCCATGAGATATTGTTTATTTTTGCTTTAGAGATAGCGTAATTCAAAAAATTTAAAAATACTAATTTGTAGTAGTTGTTTGTTCTTATTTGTAGAACATATCTGCAAGGTTTAATTCTGGCTAAGTAATTAATCACTATTTAGTACAATAGAAATAAACAATATCTTGTGTATCAAAGTGCGGCGCTAGTGTGCAGTATTTAATATACTAAAATTGGTTTAATAATAATGACGTCAATATAGGTATAAAAAACTATGATGAACGTTTTCCCCACTTTTGGGGTAAAAGCTCAAAAGCTGGTAAGCCGACTTACATCCACATAGATAACTCTCTACACTGTAGATGCAGCTGTTCACGCATACATATGTATGTATACGTATTTCAAAGCTCGATGTCAACACTCCATCTAGACAAGTTTACAATCAAATAAAATTATATTATATTACCATCAACTCTCTCTTGGAGTCGATACACCACCCTTTCGTTACGATCCTGTTACCGCCCGTATAAAACACGCACACATTTGCGCGTATACATACGTAATTTATTTTTGTAATGTTAGCAGCAATGAATAATGCGTTATTGGTATGAAGTGTCCTAGATAAGCCCCTTTGCTACCAGCGTAAATTCAAACTACCAAATTGGTTCCCACTAAACAGCTGACTTATATTACCTGGACTTCAAGCCTCCATGTTAGGTTTTGATAACTAGGATCTTTCTGCTGCAGCAAACATAAAGATTCTGATAATTCCGCCTTCTTTGTTTCAAACAATTTAAACAAAACAGCTTGCTGCTCTTCAGAAAATCCCACTAAACTGAGAGATGATTTAAAGTCCGCTTGTGATAGCTAAAAGCATATAACTAAATAATAATTTTTAATTAAAAGAACCGGTCAAGTGCGAGTCGGACTCGCGCAAGGAGGGTTCCGTAAATGGTGAACTGCATTTAGGAACAAACTAAACCTTTCGTTTGGACAACTGTTGTCTCAATACATCGACATAGGTCGCGATTAGTTTACCAACTGCAAATAAGTTTATAATAACATAACAAAAAATTTGTTATGTGATATAACAACAAATTTACGGTTTTTAGATTTTTTCCATTATGTGTGCTACATGGCATAGCTTCTTGCTGATTCTAGGACAACGGGACCCCATTATGATACCCCATAGGTTTTGATTTATTTGTGTCACAATATGCGACAAAATTAACCGTATTTTGGGCTTTTTTTTTGCATTGACTTAAAAGCTTGATTTTTTCACAACTTTAAGTGTCCGTACACTTAAGTATTTGATATTAATTTCAACTTATACCGCCTTGTATACTTTATACTATTTCTTGAGTAAAAGGGTCTTGTCTGACAAACATTTTTTAATGAGTTATAACTATAATTAATGAATTTTTCTTTATTCTAATGCACACCTTGTTTCGTGTGAAATTTCATGATAACGGGAAGAACCCCATAGGTTTTGATTTATTTGTGAATGCCAAAATATGCGACAAAAATGGCCGTATTTTTTTATTGCGCTGACGGGTTAGTATTTGATATTGATACCAACTTGATACCTTCAGGCGTTCCTGAGTAAAAGGGTCTTGACAGACAGACAGACGAACAACAAAGTGATCCTGTAGGGTTCCTTTTTCCTTTCGAGGTACGAAACCCTAAAAAGAATAATCATGAAAAAAAAACTGAATTTGTATTATGGGCGTTAAACTAAAATGGATTGATCTTGAATAGAGTTCTTTCTTCTGTAACAATAATATTTTTTTCAATACACTTGCTAATATAGTAGCCATTACTGCACCGTTTTCAGCATCTTAATAGCGTCCATTACGCACTAGTACCTTAATGACAATTACCGCAAAAGAACCTTTTACTTTACAGTTTTTTTTTCCGCCTCGCACTTGGCAAGTTTTTAACATAACATAATAGAACTGTCATAAAAAAGCTTTGAACTAATTTAACTTATTTAACTTTAACTTACATTGTAACGCGCACCCTCAACCAACACATATACTAATGCATGAACAATATTCTGAACCACATTAAGAGTCAAATCCAATCTCTCTGAAATAAAAAAAGAAAATTTAGTTATTTCATCAAAAATTGAATATTTTTATAAACATACAATAAAATCATACCTGCCGCAATGCTGTATTTCTTAAGGTTGACTCCATTATTTAAATAATCTATGGACAGCTTGCAAAAATCTACCAAAACTGAAATATAAAATAGGGAAATTTTATTGCCACCTTTTTATAAGAAATCATACTTATATACCTAATATCCAAAAGAGGATCCTAATTTACAAAGGAGGATGTAACAAATTGTCCCTAACAATCAATAAGGGCTGGACATTGGTTCAACTGTAATTTCTTACTATTGTGTCACAGTTACTTGTGGGGAAAAGTTACAGCTTAAGGAAAAACCTTTATCATTTTATTCGATAGAATGTCCACATCGACCAATAAGCTCTTTTCGTCATTTCTATCAGTCTTCTCTAATCGTTTTGAAAAAAAAAAACCTTATGAATGGATTCACCTTAGTTATATAAGATCTGACATGCCAAAATTTATTAATCGAAATATCAAAAATGCATCATTTACAAATTATGGAAAGTTAAAAATATTTTATTAAAAAAAGGTTTCGTACCACCGCAGAATTCACGACAACCACTAACGCTTGACCGTTTTTTACTATAGAGCTTATACTATAATGTTTTCAGTTCGAAGTTTGTATGTAGGTATTGCTGTTCATTAGTGTCGAGTTTCAATAGTGAATGGGCATGCCCCTCGTTGAAACGGTTAACCGATTGGGAAGTAAGGTTCTTGTGTGGCGACCATTTTCCTAAGCCATTGTTTGTCCCTATTGCAAGATTAGGCCATAATTCAGGGAGAAGAGGCTTAGGCCATAATTCAGGTCCGTCCAACATACGGCTCCGGGAGCCACCGTGCGGCCCGCTTACGTATCTAATGCGCCCAAGATCTAGTTAAAATACTTATTAGGTTAGCACGCAGTTATTCTCAAGAATTCTTCCTATTTCAACTAATGGATCATCCATCGATTGTATCAACTAAGAATAATAATAATATATAAATAATGTCATTGATATTTGGCCCGCTACGACAGCAACCACAATAAATCTGGCCCTCTATGAAATTATGTTGGACACCCATGCCATAGTCCACCGCGCAGGCCCAGTGCAATTTTAGCAGATGTTGTGAATTAGTGGCTACTTAACTGTCAGAATTTCTGAGCTGCTCATAACGCCTTTAATTGCCTTTAAATAACGACTGCTTTCATATCATATGGCATTAGTCAGGACCGACAGTTTAAGGTGCCCACCGAAGCACGGTGGAGCTCAGAAAAATGCCACTACGCGATTAAGTCACACATTCAATGACTGGCCACGCACGACGTGGCTTAGCTTCGTATATCGTTATCGATAGAAAAATTTTACTAGGACAAGAGATCCATAATAAAAGTATTCCTAAACAAAAGCTGACTTTCAATATTAACACATTCGCAAATTGAAGCGGCAACGGGCATGATACTCGGACACCCGGGCCAAGGGGCTCAGTTTTATGTTTTTTTTATACTGTCTTAATTTTATATTTTTAACTTTGTTAATAAACCTGTGTAAAAAATTTAATTACTAATTTAAATATTATCGACGAGAGATGGCAGAATTATAAAGCTGTAATTTGAGGGGTGTATAGCAGCTAACTAGCGCCGTTTTTACAAAGGTATTTCTAATTTTCTCTTCGAAGAAATCGAATTTAGAAAATACAAACGTTAAAAATATAAAACTATTTTTAGAACGTTTTCTATTACTCTTAAAATATATCTAAAGTTGCCGTTTTTAGCAGAAATTACTTCTAAAATTCACTGATATATCCTACAAACAATACAAAACGTTCTGAAAATAGCCAATGACAAGTTTTATATTTTCAACATTTAGATTTTTGTTATTCGCTTTCTTCGAAGAGAAAATAAGGAATATAGATCTAGAGGCGGTGGCAGGCTAGTTAGCTGCTAATATAGTACGGATGAACAAACATGACGTTTTAACGTTGATACTTTACCATGGCAACGGACGGATCCCCAAAAAAAAGTAAATACAGTTTGTATCTCTGATACTAGATTAAGTAAACTAACAATAGAAGTTTAATAATTACGACTTATCATCTAAGCTGTTTGCTTGATACAGATCCGTAAAAAAAGCAAATACGGTTGGTATCTTTATGACTAGATCAGTTAAGCTAACAATAGAAGTATCATAATTACGACTAATCACCTAAGCTGTTTCCTTAAAGATATTTGCTAAATATTTAATACAGCGTTCTCTTCTAAATCTGTCGATTTAGCCGAAAAACGTCTACCGCTGGACGTAGGCCTCCCCTATATGTCTCCACAACGGCCGGTCCTAAGCTGCCCGCGTCCATCGGCTTTCTGCTGCTCTAACCAGGTCGTCTGTCCATCTAGTAGGAGGCCGTCCCACGCTGCGTCTCCCGATCCGATGTGGCCTGCCCACTGCACACTTTAGCTTACTAACTTTGTGAGCTATGGTTCTTCGGCAAATTTCCTCGTTTCGGATTATGTCGCGCAAAGAAACACCGAGCACGGCTCTTCATAGCTTGCTGAGCGACTCTGAGCTTATTTAAGAGGCCAACAGTTTGAGACCACGTTTCTGTACCATAATGCATTACTGGCAACACACACTGATTGTAGACTTTCGTGTTTAGGCACTGAGGTATTATGGACGAAACGATGTTGAGTAGTTTCCCGAACGCTGACAAACCGAGCTGGATTCGATTCGACAACTTCGAGGGTAGCGTTCCCAACAACAACCGGTAAAGGCGCGACATGGACATTGAACATAACCTTCGTTTTATCCATATTTATTTTAAGGACAACCTGTTGGGGAACTCTGCTGAGGTCTCTGAGTATCGTGCCTAGGTCTTTCAGCAACTCTTCGATGACCACTATATCGTCGGCAAATCGAAGGTGAGTTATGTACTCGCAGGAATGACGTCTCCTTGTCTCACACCTTTCTGCAGATGGATTGCTTTCATGTTCTGGTCATGTGATCGGACTGACATCGTGACTCTGTTATACAAACACTTCAGCACTTCGATGAACTGATAGTCAATGTGGCACCGCTAGAGACTGTAACACCGCCCGGGTTTCGATAGAATCGAAGGCTTTTTATAGACCACGAACGCTACGCAAACATTATACTCCTCTGTCTTCTGTATGATCTGGCGGAGCGTATGTATGTGTTCCATGGTACTAAAGCCTGCTCGGAAATCGGCTTGTTCGGGAGGCTGGAATTCGACACACCTGCGAGGCGATTCGTAATGATCCTGGAAAACAGCTTATTGATATGCCTCAGAAATGAAATAGGTCTATGGTTCTTCAATAAGGTGAGATCTCTATTATTGAAGATAATTATGACCGCGGTTCTGCTCCAAGCTTCTGGCATAATGCCTTCGAGGATAACAGAATTAAGGAGCCTCTGAAGGACTTTAAATATCCACCGGCTTTCAGAAGCTCTGGCGTAATTCCGTCATCACCCGCCTTGTTGTTCTTAAGCTGTTTCAAGGCCATTCTTACCTCATACAAGCTGACTTACGGGATATCTTCGGTATAGTGTCTATTTAATTTGGCTCTGGGTTTTATTGCCGTGATGTTGAGGTGTACAACTGTCTATAGAAGTTATCAATCTCTTAATATTTCCGGTTTGGACGAAACGATTTCGCCATTTTCGGTCTTCAGCTTTGTCAACTGGCGTTGCCCAATAGACAGATCTCTGAAAAAACTTCAGAACCTCTATTTTGCTCTATAGCCTCTTCTACAAATGATGTGGTCAAGTGGCGTATATCGGGCCGTATAGCTTTTAAGATTTGTCTATTGAGCTACGTGTATTCGGAACTATCAGATCAAGACTGCTATTTCATTTCGCGCCGCACCTTCCTAAGATTGAGAGTCTGACCAGAAAGTTTTTATGTTCTATTTTTGCGGCGACCTTTTAAAAACTCAGCTCCAACCACTTTGACAGTTTCCACCAGCCTGTCATTTAAATCATCCACATTTTCGCAATCTGCTAGGCATTGAAAAAGATTTTGGAGTTCGAGCTGAAAATGTTAGGGGTTCTGAATGAAGGCATTCGTTGGACGGAGCGTAGACCTTATCAAACGACTTCTTTCAAATTTGAGGTAATTATTCAGCGTGCCTCTTACCATGCGGTGATCGCTGCCAGTTTTCAATCAATTTATCACAGAGACATCGCTGAATAATCGCTTGTCAGAAAATAAAATCAGTCTCGTTTTTGGTCAAACCGTCAGGGCTTGTCCAGGTCCATTTTCTGTGGGTGGCTTTTAAAAGAAAGAATTTATAATAAATAGTCTTTCTTTCTCCATAAAGTCAACCAATCCCAGCCATTGGCTCTACGGTTTCGTTGCCCTACTCCAAATTTCCCCATTTTCAGCTCATCGCAATTTCTAACTTCTAAAGGGATTACGATTAATATAGTTTAGGGCTCGTAAAACATGCACTAATAATGGATAAGATAAGGTACATTGTTTAAACATGAGAAGGTTTGTTGATTTAGATTACTTTGTCTAGTTTTCTTCCTATGGAGTTTTCCTTGGATTTTAATGTTTTCCTTGGATTTTAATAATATTCTTAATCCTCAGATTATGAAAATGGTGGTGGTTTTAGATACCGCAAAGATTATATATTAAAATTTTAACTATCGTGTTATTTATGTAGTGATATAATATATAAAACTACAGTACTAACGTACGTAACCTCTGAGTACATTCCATCAAATTATATAAATATATAGTATAAAATAGATATTTTTTACCTTTCATAGGTATGGGAAAGTAAGTCCTGTCTGTGCCAAGCTACATCCATAGCAGTTTAGTTGCTAAGAAAAACAGTTTTGACATTATATACAGACGGACACAAAATTCTCACCATAAGAGGTCCTTTTCACGATTTTTTTATGATACTAAGAGTATCAGCAGAAGAATCTTATGGTATTAGTTAAAAGAGTAGCCCTAAGGAATGTAATTTTTTTACTTACTACAGAAATCATAAATATATTTTTGAGTTTTAGATAGCATTTCTACTAATACAAAGTTTAGATAGACTGCTATCAAAACCAGTGTTGCGGCGTTAGGCTCACCACTTATCATGCAGGACTAAAGTGGTTCCCTCATCACCACAGTCACTGGTATCCCTTTTTAGAGAAAAAAACGTAAAGTTGTATATGTGTACTATGTACATTATTTTTCTATATTTTTTTTTTTATTTTACTAGACTGCATGAGCTTTAATTAAGCTTGCTATCGAAAATATTCTTCACTTACCTTGAGTAGAATGCTGGTGGAGAGAATTAAGATGCTCTTTTTGCAACTCACTGAAAAATATTATCATTTTCTTAGTTTTTTATGAATTAAAAGCTTCTTTATGAATGTTATAAAATGTCACATCCTGAAATCTGAAATTGAAACAAAAAAATATTTCCTTTAAGATGATTTATCACAGTGAAAACGAAAAAAAAATTGTCTTATATGACCTTAAAAATACCACAGTTCATAGCAAACTTTGAATAGATGATGTTAATTTCTGGGGAACACTTGGACGAGAGAGCCGATTAAGAAATAAAGACTACTTAATACAAACTAATAAAAAATATTGTAATGATATGCTGAGACTATAACATTAAAAAAAATTTTTTTGAAACTTAAAACGCGTTTTCTCGAAACAGTGTTTTCAAAGTCGGTGAGCAAGATTTCTCCGATACGGCTCGACGATTGGTTTCGAATTTTTACACAATTTTCTTAGATGCACACCTTTATGAGCAGTCAAAAATTGTCGGAAAAGGCACGTTTGGCTGTACATGAGGGTGTTTTGGATCTAACACTGATGTACGGAAGTGAATGTTGGGTATGGCAAAAGAAGCACGAAAGTAGAATTAATCCCTTTGAGATGAGAGCATTGAGAAGTATATGTGGTTTGACTCTAAATGACGGGATAAAAAATAGTGTGATACGAGAGTGTTGCGGTGTGAAAGAAAGTGTGGTGACAAAGATTGAGAAAGGTATGTTAAGGTGGTTTGGACATGTTGAAAGAATGAACGAAAATAGATGCACGAAACAGATTTATGAATCTGAAGCAATTGGTAGGGTCGGTAGAGGTCTACCCTTGGCAAACATATGTAGATCAAATTGAGTACGTTCTCAGAAAAGGCCAGGTCAGGAGTACTCGGAACCGTAGGAAATGTATGAAAGCATTGATGCATATAGATGAGGCAAGAGAGGTATGCCAGGATCGTAGCAAGTGGCAGGCGTGATGTTATGTATGTATGTATGTTTCTTAGATATTATATTCCCCCGGTGTTAATCAAAGGAATAAGATTTCTGAAAATTATCACCACACTAACAATAGCCACACTAACATCTAGGCGTTATTGTGCATTTCGCTGTTGAAAATTTTGACAGTCCGAAGCAATTCAAAAACTTATTTTGACGTCCTAATTTTTAGAGTTCCGTAGTCAATACCAATATGTAATTTATCTATAACATTATTATATCTGTGCATTCATCTATTGTTCCATAGTCAAAGGGCAAAAACATTCAAGTCGAATGGGAATTGAAATTTATTTGACTCAACACAGAGATGAGATAAAATATCATTGGCATTGGCTTGTCAGTTACATATTCGATTATTGTGGGGCCACACAAAGCCTCAAACACAGGAGAAGAAAACGCAGGTTTTGAGGTACAACGTAGAACTGTGGGAAAGTTCAAGCAAGTCCAATACAGCAATACTGAAATATATCAACAACTGCTGATTAACACAGTCCAGCTAGGAAGAAATCCATAATGAATCTGGAAAATATAAAGAGTGACAAGCTAACTACCCAATACTCACTAGCACGCACTATGTCTAGCTTATGCCCGTGGCTCTCCCTGTAGTAAATTCAGTTACTCCTCAGAGTAAGCTATAGCTGTAGTTCCTCCACATGCATGCATACAACTCGGCGAGAAATCTACTAAATTGGTACTCTTGATCGTTGTTGTAGCGCTCAATCGAGAACGGAATTTGGTGGCGAATTTCGGAACTAAAATCCTATACAAATATTAAGTATCAGTACTCTTTGAGCCATCGGATTGAGAGTGAAATTAGGTACAATGATCTGTGAAAAGAAATGTCAAAATTCTAAATCAACAAAACAAAACTATCGCTATGAAGATTTAACTTTCACTTTAATTTTTATTAGTTTCAGTATTATTTTATATTTTGTGATTCCGAAATGTGTGCAATCCCAATTTCAATCTAATCGTAATTTGGTTAAGGAGTACCAATAGAGATCGAGTTTAAGCTTGCCACGAAATTGGATTAAAACTGGATTTAGATTGAAACTGATAGGCCTCCAGGAGTTTGTTTCTTTTTGTCAGAGCTTTTAAATTTTCAAGGTTAAACAGTAGCTCACTGTAATGATTTCTTTACCAAAGATCAGCTCAATTGGTTGCTTCATTACCACACTAAGCAACAATCTTTCACAACTATATTAGTTTGAATAACCGCCTACCCTAAAATTGGGTATTGGCGTGGTATTCTTATAGCAACTCCTTGATCATACTAAAGAAGTTTGCTATAGCTGTAGCTATGGTTCTTTTGTAGAATTTGGTTATAGTTATTACCACGGGAACTTTTGAATTTTCAAGGATAAATAGTAGCAGATGTCCCTGTTCAAAATTGCAGGTCAATTGGATGCTTTGTTTGGCAGGATTGAGTAACAAACGTTATAGTTATTCCCAAAGGAACTTTTGGATTCCCAATATGAAAAATAGCCTATGTCCTTCCCCGGGACTCAAACTATCTCAATACCAATTTTCATCTAAATCGGTTCAGCAGTTCCCAATCTAGCTAGTGGGTGAAGCATGACTAAGTAACAAACATCCAGCAATTATAATATTAATGGGACAGCTGGTATTTAATGAATTTTGCAGCGGCTCCTCCAGCCCTAAATTTGGTTATCAGTGTGGAACTTCTTATTTATTCTAATGAAGTTTGCTATAGCAGCTTTAGTTAATTTAAACTTAGTTATGGTTATTCCTGCAGGAGCGTTTGAATTTTTCTGGATTAAAACTATACTATGTTCTGCCACTGGACTCAAAATAAGTTTGGATGTTTTTTACCAAAATCTCCATACTAACTTAGAACTAGCCAACATATTTTCAGCCAATTCAGTCGACTTATTTTAAAATCGACTAGATATGTGATTTAAAGGTCTTACTAAAGTGACATATTAAGTGAGCATTATTGTTTTGAAAATCTAGGACATTTCCATCACTTGGGATAAACACACCAGCAACTCAGGTCAGAGTAACTAAAAGCTGTTGAATTGATCTGGTAACACTATATTAGGACTGTAATGCACTTTTGCTTGACTTAACCTTAAAAATATAATTAGCGAGAGTTCGACAGCCCTCTTCACAGGAGATGTTCCCCTACTCCTCCCTTGCGCCCCCTTTTAGCTATTCTGACCCTAAATTTACTACATATAGCAATATTGCGAAAATGACCAAAAGTTGGTCTAAGACTGTTAGAACTTACTTGGGGTAACAATCTCACATGGTAAACAATAAATTGCGGTAATATTTAGTTCAGTAATCCACAAATCAAGAAATAAAAACTTTTTTTTTTTTTGGTTCCATTTTTTCCATTACTTCTAAAATGGAAAAGGCAAAAACACATTGCGCCATACAGCCAAGACTGAGGTTATTTTCTTGTTAAAATAGTTCTTCTTTAAATGGGTGATATTAGTTACTTTCTTATTTACTTAAATATCTTCTACTGTGTTTCTTATAAAATTGTATAAAATCATGTAACATTGGGGATTTTTCAGGAGTTCTCATAAACTGCGCGGGATGTTCTGCGATGATTTATAAACTTGCAAAAGGTTACTGGTTAAAATTAGTAATTATAAAATTTACTATTATATGCACCATCATAACAGGGTAACTTAGAACTACTAAATATATTATTGTCAACTTTTAATTTTAAAATTTCATTCAAGCCAATTAATAAGTAAGAGGGCATCGTATTAGGTAACATTAACTTTTTTGAAAGCATATTATTATTTACAGCTACAAGTTTTAATACAAATTTTGATCGAAGAAATACAAAACGAATTGACAGTGGTGGTAAATTGCTTTCTATTTGCATAGAGCTTATTGGTGATGTGTTCATAGTTCCTAATATAATACGCAAATTCCTATTTTGTACTTTTTCAAGCTTTTCTATAATCTTTTATGTGATGCGTAACAAAAGAAAGCATACTCAAAGTTACTTCTAACTAAAGCTTTATACAATATTAACAAAATTTAAGGGTCAGCTCCCCACTGGGTTCCAGTAAGGGATTTCAGGACATTTCTTGCTCTGATTGCTCGTTCAATTATACAATCGACATATTATTTCCATTTAAAATTTCTTTGAAAAATAACACCTAAAAATTTTGCTGATGGTTCTAATGGTAGTTTTTGATTTTTGTAGAATAATGAAAACTTAGACAAATCAATATTTCTTTTCTTAAAAATAACAACCTTGCTTTTACTAACATTTACATTTAAAGTCAGATGGTCAAAATAATCACTCAATTTAGAAATAATCAGGTTTAGTTTCGTTTCAAGTTCAGTGAGATTGGTTCCTTTTGAGTAAATTACTAAATCGTCTGCAAATTGAAGATTACAAATGGATGAGTCATATATTTCGTTTAATCTATGAATATACAATATATACAGCATGGGACTTAGTATTCCACCTTGGCATACTCCTTTAAAAGATAAACGAGGTCCATGTAATTTATTGTATTTTTACATAAACCTGACGACCACTGAGAAAATTATACACCCAATCTGCGATTTTTGGAGGAATACCTATTGATAATATTTTTTTACTAAAATAAAAATATCTACATTGTTAAAAGCTCCAAGATATCAAATAATATGCAAACAAGACTATTATTTTCATTTAAAGATTTTTGTATGTCTATAAGAAGACATCCAAGACTTTCGCGAGCTGAACGTCCACGTCTGAATCCGAACTGGTTGTTAGGAAATAGATGATTACTTTCTACATAAAATTCTAATCGTTGTTTTAGGAGTTGTTCATATACTTTACCTTTACAAGATGTTAATGCTATTGGACGATGTGAGTCAGAGTCGTCTTTATCTTTATTGGGTTTTAATGTTGGAACTAAGCAATCTACTTTCCAATCTTCTGGAATCGTGTTATTAGCCCATAGCCGATTTAAAATAATTAGCAGTTTATTTAAATTTTGCATGTTTAGTTTTTTAAGCATTTTGTACGATATATTATCTAATCTACATGCAGTGTCTTTTTTAGATTTTATTGCTGACTCTAATTCTGATAAGCTGAATGGAGTGGTTAAGTAAGAGTTATTACTATTACAATTAGTATGAAAATTAGATTGAGAAGCCAAGGGTCTAGATTCAACGTGATCTGGAGTATATTTTCTTAAGAAATTGTTTACCCAAGGTTAAAAAGGCATCATTCGATTGATTTTGAGGAACAAATGTCTTGTTAAACTTACGCATTGTATTCCAAATTTTAGACTTAGAATAATTTCTATTTAATTCAGAACAAAAGTCTTT
This sequence comes from Apoda limacodes, assembly GCA_946406115.1. Taxonomy (NCBI): domain Eukaryota; kingdom Metazoa; phylum Arthropoda; class Insecta; order Lepidoptera; family Limacodidae; genus Apoda; species Apoda limacodes. The sequence continues at coordinate 17,494,538 of OX291546.1, forward strand.
CCAGTTTTCATGCCTTTCCTTTTTTATAGTAAGTTTTTTAAAATTAATGTAATTTTCAGTAGAGGGATTATTTTTAAAAGCAACATATGCATCTTTACAATTTTGTACAACTGTAAAACATTTTTCGTTCCACCATGGCACTGAGCATAGATATAGAATGTACAAGATCAACCATGCCAAATGAAAAACGAAACAGAAAAAAAAATTGCAAATGTGTGAGTTGAATAGTGTCGTCAAACAACGCTATCGATAATTTTACCTGCACAAAATTATTGCAAACTAGCGCGCTGGTGAAATTAAATAATACCTATGTCGCGTTTACACTCGCGCCACGGAACCTTGGAACGCGTTGTCGGACAAAGCAAACTGTTTACACGCTTGTGCTTGTACATGTGCCCAATAACATAGCGTTGAATGCAAGAGTGTAAACATACCATTAGAACCTAAAATATTAGCCTAAACTATATAATCACGTCTTATAGGAAATTTAAAAATCTAATCACTTTTTTCTTAAAGAACCCCATATCGTAGTCCCTCGAGAAAACCTCAGCAGGGAGCTTATTCCACAACTTAAGCGTTTGCGGGAGTAAGTTCCTCTCAAACCGCACTGTTTGTAACCATTTAGGTTACGATGAGTAAGATGAATTCACTGTCGATGGCGAGCGGAGCGATGGTAGAAAGTAGCTGTGGAAATTATTTCAAACAATTCCTCAAAACACAGAACATATTATACAAGCGGTACAACACACACAGGGAGGCAAAATCTCTTAAAATTAATTTAAATTTTGCCGCCGCACAATCCAAAGTTTCCTGCCTTTTTTTTTCTTAGTATTTTTTTTTTGGCTTCCTTCCTTCCTTCCTTCTTCGATGTGGAGATCAGATTTCGTATTATAGCATATCGTTTCTTAATAGTCATGTGTAAATATAGTCAAGTGCCTATTTAAGTTTTATCTTAAAGGGCGGGAGATTTGGTGTGCATCCTTCAGAATTTGCGAGTCATGTCCTGCTTATTTCTTCATAATTCGCTATGCATGCGCCTTCGCTGCACAATTCTTAACACGTTACTCCGATATAATTTAGGCAGTAGACTCAAATATTTGCCAATGACAGTTTAAACGAAAAGAAATAGAAGATGCTGCGGGTCGATTTCGTAAAAAGATTGCTAACCTTTTTGAAAGAAATAATTCGCAACAATCGATAAATTTCATACGTAACTTCAAATACGCAATGTACATCTTATTTCTATGGATTTTAAACGAGAATTGTTAGCAGTCATTTTACGGAATCGAGCCACTGGTATACAGCGGGCCACAGAGGGGTGTGTTATATATATGTCAAGCGAAAATTTTTCCAAAAATTTGTATTCAGGGGGGGGATGAACAGTGCCAGCTTGAGGCTAGTTGCCAAATAGAATAGACACGTTTTAAATTGCGGTAAAATGGGTAGCGTTGCGACATTTCACGTCTCATACTAGGACACCGGGCTTTAACATGAACGCGAGCGCAGCGAGCGCGAAATTCTCTGATTCTGATAGGTATAGGTCAATCAATTAATGCTGAAGTGTGTGCCCAATAATTCTTACTTACTTAATACGAATTTCCTACTCGTTTTGGACATTTACTGATCAAATACTGTCAAATTTTGTAGGCATGATCATAAGCCGAATATCTATTTTTGTGGTTTTCCAAAATCCTAAAAAAGTTTTTATAAACTTTTAATCTTATTTGAGATCATTTGTATGTAAAACTAGAAGCCTGTATAGCTTTTAAACTTTATAATTTAATAGAAAACTAGCACACTGCAGACCTAGATATTTAATCCTAGAACACGTTTTCAAAATTCCATAGTATTGTATTGGACGTCTCAAAAAGAAGGGGGAAATTCGTTTGTATGCAGTACGCTGCGAGGCGCCGCTAATCGTATTCTCTTAAGGAACACAATGTTGAACCAATGCGCAAGCAAGTATCACCGCGAATCGTATCCTCTTAAATAACCAAATAAATGACTGACTCGCTCGCCCGAAAACCAGGGTTGCCAGGTATTCGATATCGCACTCCAAGCTAGTTCGGTATGACAAAAATACCGAAATAGTAGTGGTTCTGTATTTTTTACTTATTTGTCAAGTTAAGATTGATTTTTACAATCTTATTTAATTCTTGCTAAGTAAAAAACTAACAGTTCCTTGAGGTTAAGGTATCATTAATGTTTTGATTCTAAGGTTAAAATAATGGCGTAAAAATAATACAAATAAGTATTATTGTCTAAACCTAGTATTTTGATTCAGTGTTGTTGAGAATCCGTTAAGTATATGTAGGTACTTACACCGTAGAAAAATAGTTTTTTCCCTTGTTTCGTATTAAGTTCATCTGGCAACCTTGCCGACAACGCGACGCTTGCGTGCGGCACTTGTAGGTATCGGACGGAATCGTTCGGCGATATGAGCCGATCGCGACACCCGCCGAAGTAAGCCAAAAGGGGCCGACCGACCCTACGCGTGTTTCGGCATAAACAAAGTAGTAGTTTAATGCACAGATCCTGTCCTGTCCGGGGCAAGGTTGTTTTTTTGTAGTGAAAACTTCTTTAGCGGCGCTGTGCACTTTTTTTGTGATGGGTAAAAACTGTTAAACTCGCGTCAGGTCACGTGTCCTGATCGAAAATTCGTAAGATGTCACTCGCGTTAGGACACGTCACCTTTATTTACATTAGGTTAGTTTTTATTTTTAGTATATGGCGATTATGAGTAGTACAGGGAAGTTGGATATGGGATTTTAATTCTATGACAGATTGAGCTGTCAAATATACAACGTCAAAAAAGTAAATAAACAAAAGTTATTATTTTTAATAAATAAATATGGATAAGAAGTGATGGGAAGTAAATAGCGAGTATGTTTTCACTTCTGCCTGAACTCCCGGAGTGCAACCCGTTTTTTTTATACCACTAAGGTGGCGAACAAGCTTACGGTTCGCCTGATGGTAAGCGTTCACCGCAGCCTATGGACGCTTGCAACACCAGAGGTATCACTTGCGCGTTGCCGACCCTATGTTCAAATGCGCCGAAAAAGAACATCTGAATATTCGAAATTTCAAAGATTTCAAAGATACGACACCCAAATCCCCCCTCCCCCCCTCCCCCTGTATACGCGCATGGTATGTATGCATCAACTCTGTGATAGTTTTTTAACATATATTATATTTCAAATTTATTTTTACTTATATTTCTGACATTTGGCATCATAAATTTTACACACTTAGTCTTTTTCGCACTAAGAAGTAAGTTGTTTGTCTTACGCTACTACTTACGTCGTCAAAATTAGTTTTATTTCTTTAACCTTCAAATAAAAGAGAAGAGTTATCTGCAAATATTACAATCTTGCACAGCCTTAGAGTATACTTATGTATACTTATGTATACTCTAAGTGCACAGCTTCTCCACAAAGAAAGGCAAGTCATTTATATTAATTAAAAATAGAAAAGGACCCAAAATAGAACCTTGAGGAAATCCTAATTTTATTTTTGAGTCATTGGATTTTAGTTATATTTAACAGCAATATAATTTAGATGAGGAATACCAGTCATTCTGCGGTCCAGAAAAATTCCTAGGAATTTTACTGTTTCTATTAATGAGATAACCTGATTTTTATAAAGAATTTCAATGTCTGGAAAGGATCTGCGTCTAGAGAACACTATCACTGAGCTTTTAAGGAAAGACAACTCTAGTGTATGATTGGAAAGCCAATCTTAATGTGTGTAAATCGTAATGTCTAATGTGTTCAAGCTGAAGAAATGTGTTTAATGGTTGACATTATTTACAATGAGATAAGCATATTATTAGGGACCAGTGTCCAACCTTTCTTTTTTTAGAGAGAATTTTGTAGGATGCCTGGCAACACCAATTTTACGCCACATCGCAATGTTGATTGGTGGCGGAGTAGAAAAAAAAGAATTTTGTTTTTCCAATATCATTTGTGATGTGATGAAATGTAATAATTTCTTTTTTCGACGTTAAACTTTTAGATTGCCGTTATGTGTCTATAAGTAAAACTGATTTGCTCACAAGACTTGGCTCCAGCGATATTAGTACCATGGCCCTAAAAAAAGTTAAAGGAAACTTCGAAAGAATGTTTGATAAAAATCTGACCGATTTAGTCAGAGGAATCAGAAACAATAAAGACAATGAGGTATTTATACAACTATAACTAGGCAGTTAATTGTAATTCGATGACACTAAACTATATTTATAATCGATCGAAAGTGGGCACTTTAGCTAACCTGTCTTGTCTACATTGTAAATCTTCTAGTCTTGAATGAGATTTATTTGATGTATGAATTGTTAACATGAAGTTTTATGATAAGTGGTCCGTTCTTGGAATGGCCTAGATGGTCTGGCCTTTTTGGTCCAGTCATGACATGGCCTTTTGATTTTAAAAAACGTGAATGTTAGAGTTTGTAAACTAATTCTTCAAATGTAAAATCTCTCTCTAGTCTCTAGTGTCATGACAATGATACTAACATCAATGAAACCAACTTTTTAGGTTCATACTGTTTGACATCACAAATGTCAAATCAATTTCTGGGTCAGAGTATCAATGAGGGTGGGTGGTCCAGGGTAAATAAGATATGTTTCCTGAGTTGCATAAAATTACACACACTGTGGTTATTGATTGGACATACTAGGGTTGTTGTAGCTACACCTAGGTGTTAGGAAACAAAGTTATCAGACACTTCAAAGTCTTATCAGTGTCATGTTGAATTGACATATACTAATCACATTTGTATATATCATCTGGTTAGTTTTTTTCTTTGTATCATATTATTTGTTGCAAACGGTGCTTGTAAATATTGAAAGTAAACATAGTAAATATTGTTTTTGAACCATTGAGGGGTATTTTGAAGCAAAAAACTGAGTTGAAAGTTTTTGGCGCAATAAACAATTTTATAGGTCAATATGCTTGTAAATAGCTAGCTTTATTGCAACACATATGCAAGTTTGGCATACATTTATTTAATATTAATAATCTTATTAGTGCACTTTGCAAACATGCATGCATACATTGCAACTTACAGAAAGGGCTCTCTCTTTCTAAGTCACAATTTTAAGAAAGGCTCAGGTTTTAATTCAGAGGGTCGAGTTACTTTACCACTACTGAAAAAAACTGGAGGGACTGTCCGTGTAGCTTCTCATAGAGGCAAGGAGTTCTCTCTTCTTGACATTATACCTTATGCCGGCGCATAGGACTTAGAAATAGAGAGCAGTTGGTTGAGTGCACCAATTGAGGAACACAGCAGTAGCATGTCATCTGCATAGCTGATATTATTGAAGAATGTGCCATCAAGCAAGTACCTGACTTTGGCATTGCTAAATTCCTTAATCAGCCCATTAAAATAGAGATTAATGATCTTGGCTGACACTAAGCCCCCCTGCCGAAATCCACTCCTCAACCTGTATTTTTTAGATAAAGCCCCTGCCCACTATTTGTCTGATTCTCATACCGGTGTTGCAATAATCTAATGACTACTAATTGACTGGAAGATCCATTTAGAGGTTATACAATTTCACTAAAGAATATCATATGTGAATAATCATAATACATATTAAATACATCATATCATAAGAAGATCAAAAGCCTTAGGGAGAGCCAAAAAGCATGCATACACTAGAGCCTAATTGTAGGGTTATAATTGTTCACCTATTGTATTTATCATACTGATGTTGCAATAATCTAATGACTACCAATTGACTTGGGAGGATCCATTTAGTGGTTATAAACTTTTGCCAAAGAACATCATACGATAATAATCATAATACATAGTGAATACATCATATCATAAGATGATCAAACACCTTAGAAAGATCAAAAAAGCATGCATACACTAGAGCCTAATTGGAGGGCGATAATTGTTCACCTATTGTAAGCTTGTTGAATATGTATTAAAGCAAAGTGCTGTACAGGGCCAATCCAAGTTTGGTCACACCTAACATTATTTTTAGCCTGTCCCATGTATAAAACACATTTCTTTTTATCTATTGAATAATTAATTATATTTAGGCTTACTCTGAATTCATTGAGTAGGTATATTATGACTTAACTGCAATGAGCATCAATATTTTAAAACCATAACCTAATATCTAATACTTTAAACAAGCAATTCTTGTATATATATATATGATTTGAATATTGGAGACGGCTCCAACGGATGGATTTTCATGAAATTTAGTATGCAGGGTGTTTCGGGGGCGATATATCGATCTAGCTTTATAGATCTCTATAGATTGGTAAATTTCTAGAAACATTGTTTTATCTGTGTTTTAAGGCTGAAAAATATGACTCTTCCTGACATCTTTTGGCAAGTAGTAGTACTATTATTTTTGCCGACACAGCAACACTAAAGCTACATGACAATAAATGATGTTAAAATAAACGAGCAAAGCTTGGTCTTTCAGGTACTTATATTAATTCAATGATAATATTTTTACAGGCCAAATACATAGCACAATGCATGGAAGAAATAAAAGTAGAGTTACGGCAAGACAATATAGCAGTTAAAGCTAATGCTGTTGCAAAACTTACATATGTAAGTATCAAACTATATTATTTTTTTAGTCAATCTAGTCAAAGTTGGATTCCATATGTCTAAATTGCACTAAAAGCACTGAGTTGTAAGTTATTTTATAAGTAAGTTAGTTAATAGTTTATTGTCTATAACTCAGTTATGTGGTTTGATTTGGTTACTCAAGTACAGATACACCACTTATCAAGCTATTTTTGAGTTTCATGTAGCTGATATTGGAGCTTAAATCTGGCAATTTTGGGGCTATCCACAGATAGAAGCGATGTCATTAGCATATGTTGCTGTCGTATATAGGCAATTCAGATGTAAAGATATTATAGAGAATCGGTCCAAGAACTAAAACTTGTGGCACTCCAGCCTCAATGTCTCTTACTTTGTTGCTTCTTTTTTGATATTTCCTCGATGATTTTGTCATGTTGAGTGGTGTGGTGGATGCCCCTGATAACAATTCTATAGGGTTTAGTATTTTTTTGTCTGAATGTGTATCCAATCAGCCCTTTTTGTCATACTAAGTCAATCACCAGTTTGTAACTTTCTGTTGTATTTACCATAACACGCAGGAAGTTTTTATTTACTATCCCTTACTTGAATTCTGTGGGGCAAATCAGTGATTCAATTAATATTCAATGAATTAAAAATTAATAGTTGCTGAGTGTATTTAAAATTATGGCTCAAATACTTCAAGCAGCCATATCATCTGGTCACCATGTAAATTTTTGATATACTTTCTCTCTTAATCTTAAATGGCCTTGCGAATAGAAGCAGAGGCATTGATATGAGAACCTTTATTTAGTGCTCACCTGCATATGTTTTTGCTGTTCAATTTAATAATTTTTTTCTGTTTTCAGTTACAAATGGTGGGCTATGACATATCTTGGGCTATATTTAACATAATAGAAGTAATGAGCTCCACTAAATTTACTTACAAGCGCATTGGGTACTTAGCAGCAAGTCAATCATTTCATGCAGACTCAGAGTTGCTTATGCTAACTACAAATATGATCCGTAAAGACCTTAATGCTCAGAACCAATATGAAGCAGGACTGGCATTGAGTGGTCTTAGCTGTTTCATTTCACATGATTTAGCCAGGGATTTGGCTAATGACATAATGACATTGGTTAGTATTATAAACATTATTATAGCTCTATTGCTATAGCCTACTGTTGGAAAATGTCCATAAAATCTTGCACTTCTCCAACCCAGCTCCCTTTCTCCCCCTTCTCTACCCTCTCTCTTCATTTCAAAAACACATAAAAAGTACAATCTTTGTGGAAACTACACACGCTCTATCTATTTTTGGACTCCCTCCCAGCCACCAACTAAGCTATGGCCAGCTGCTGTGCAGAGGATGTGGGCTGGATTGCCATGCTAGACAAACATTTATGTAATGTTTTATGTAAGTCAGGGTGTATAAATCTTAATATATATAAATCTTGTGTCACAATGTTTGTCCTCAATGGACTCCTAAACTACTGAACCGATTTTGATCAAACTTCGTAAATATCTGTTATTTGATCCAACTTAAAAGATAGGATAGTTTTTATCTCGATATGTCAAGTGCGAGCCGGACTCGGGCACTATAGGTAAAAACCAACTTTCGCCGGGTACAGAGGGACGGCAGCGGAACAACGTTCGCCGGGACAGCTAGTGTATGATATGTATGGATTTACAAAAAAAAAAAAGTAATTTATATGTATTTGTATCCGTTGTCAGGTACCCATAACACAAGCTTCGCTTACTTTGAGGCCAAAGGGAGCTTTGTGTAACATCCAAAAGAAAAAAAATTACCACATTTTTATTAACTGGCTTTCTTGTTTATTTGTCTGTCTGCTACAAATCTCAAGACTTGAAACTTTACTCTAAATAACAAATTGCTATATTATTTCAAATCTGTTACATACACAATTGTTTTTATAGTTAAACAAATAAATAAATCCAAGACTAAAAAGTACAAAAAAATTTTTTTATATACCACATTTTTATAAATGGACTAAAAAGAAGAATATAATCTTGTCTAAACATAAATATGAGACTCATCAAAACTAAATCACATGCGTCATCAAAATTACATACCCTTCACATTTATATCTAGGAAAGATCATTTTCTACTTTTTAGTCCATCTATAGATATGTGCTGTAGTGTATTCTAGAGAGATACATATAAATGTATATCTATGTTCAATTTTTTTAGGGTTATACTAATTCAAAATGACCACCCAAGTCACCAGTTTCATAGAAATCGAATTATATGATGATATGTAGATTAACAATATTGATTTTGATTATTTGGCTTAATTTTTATATATTTTCTTATAGATGAGCTCAACTAAACCATATTTAAGAATGAAGGCTGTACTTATGATGTATAAGGTATTTTTAAGGTATCCTGAGGCACTAAGGCCGGCATTCCCAAAATTAAAAGAAAAATTAGAGGATCCAGACCCAGGTCCGTTTATTTATGTTTATTTATTTTTGTGTGGTTTTATCATTCCTTTTTATAGATTTCGAGAGTCGAAAAAGGTACCCTTTTACGTAGTTTTGCGATCTTTGCCTGTCCGTCCATCCGTCCGATTTCAAAATCCCGTTTTTGAAATATCTAAAGTAGCCATTTAAGGTGGGTTGGTTTTTGTTATAGATATAGATATCACTAACAACAAATTGTCTACAAAATCAGAAAAAAATATAGTATGTATGTATATCTTCATGGTTTTTTATTCCCAGGAAGGGGTCAGCAGCGCCTGTACATACACACCCACACTCTTTAGTCCTGCGTGACTATAGGGTGAGCCTATCGCCAAAACTGCTTCTGATGTAGTTACAACATGACTTACAAGAGTAAAATAGTTTCTGAGATATAATTGATCAAGTTAAGCTTATTTTCGATCCAAACAACGTAGTATAGACTCCGAAACTGTAAACATTTTCTTGACTGGTTTTTCTTTCTTCTAGGTTTACTTCAGTACTATAATTTTTAACTCTGTCTGTAATATCTCTTTGTCTAAATCAAGATCAGGTTAACAATCTTCTGTCTTTCATTGGTAAAACAGTAAAAAATAACATAAATTACTTCGATCCTGGCATAACTTAATCGCCTCATACGTAAAAAAAAAAAAATTAAACTGTACAAAACCATAACTATAAAGTGTCTTTTTTGGAACACTCACACACACACACACACACACTCATCGTGTTCGAACTATTTGATCTGTGTGTATATGTTCATTCACTTGTGTAATTTCTATGACATGTATGTATATCTATGTATATAAATATAGATATATATATGTGTATGTATTATGTATGTGGGAATCTACTATATGTATTTGTGTATGTATCTTTCCTTGTAACGTTTTTCTCTTATATTAAGTTCTAAATTGTATTTGCCTAAGCCCAGACGGCTACTATTGGTTACAAATACTCAAAGGTTTACTGGAAGAGATCCCATATAGGGATAAACCCGTCTTCTGTGAAATTTATTAATTTAAAAACTTTATGGCACAAAACTAGAATAAAGGGCGGACTTAATGCCTGATGGCATAATCTTTTAGTCTCCTATTTTCATATTTATATATATTTTTTATAATTGTCATAGTTTTAATTTTTTGAAGTGAACTTTTATAACTTTTATGTAAAGTGTATAAGGACAAACAAACACATAATTATATTTCCTATGTTGAAACGAATACTTCAATTACAGGGGTGCAGTCGGCTGCGGTAAATGTAGTTTGTGAATTGGCTAGAAAGAACCCCAAAAACTATTTATCTCTAGCACCAGTGTTCTTCAAACTAATGACAACATCTACTAACAATTGGATGCTGATAAAAATTATAAAATTGGTTAGTATGTTATCTGTGCTTGTACCCACTGGTAAACTGTGATAGATAAGAACCCACAACTATGTATTCTAGATACGTTCTTGACGCCCGTTAACTGTTGTATCTAAACTCAGCACAAATAATGCTGGGAATATTAAAGTAAATTTAAACTGGCTTAGTATATTGTCAAATGCCATAGTTAAAATGTATACAGGGTATTTTTTAAATATCTGCAACATATCACAGACTAAATACAGTTTTTTTTCATTAATACAGTTAGTCATCGCGTTTGATTTTAAAGAAAACGCTGACAATGTCTAGACATGCATGACTTGACAGACAGCTCCCGAATGGCCATATATGAAGATATGGGCTAGTTGTGATGCTGCTGTACAATGTACAATGGCCATTAAATAATAAGATTAAAAGATTGATATGATTTGTTTAAAATTATGCAGGTTTTTGTTGTTTTGAACAAATTTAACATTAATTTTGTTTTAGACAAAAAATTGTTATTTTTTAATGAAGGGAATTTTATTTGATAAGTTAGAGTGATAATTCCGGATCTCGGCGTTGTTCACGTGTTTTACGTGCCAACTATATTAACGCAATGAATGTTGAGGCTGTGACAAACGTCTAGAGATGTCTGTAAAAGTGATGTGAAACAGATGTCAAGATCCACATTATTTATAACTTTTGAATTATCATCAGCAAAAAGTATAATTGAAAAGTGGATGTCTGCATTATTAGGTGTTAAAAATATTAGCATTTATATATGCATTTTGACATTTGAATTCGCAGATGTATCTACAGATGTTTTCAGAATTTTAACATCTGCATCTATAGATGTTAAAGATTAAATGTCTGCATTTGTAATAATCTTAAAATATTCACATCCGCATTTGTATCTGCTAATATCTTAAATATTGGCATCTAAAACAACTTTACTACTAATTAAATAGCCAATACTTATTTTATTATATACCTAGCTACATGTAAAATTATATCTAATGATCGGGAGGTTTATATATTGCCTAATATGTAGTCCTAAGAGATCTTAATAAAACTACTTAACAAAACAAATTATTTAAAAATATAGCCGTCGCACATAGAACATTAAAAATGAAATATTACTGGTACTGTCAGAAATCAGTGCTTAAGTTCAAAAGCAATCCATATTTATGTAATAACAAATTAAGAAATTAATGTCTATTAGCTGACAGATACAATCGAATGAAATATTATTAGTTTTTTAACCGTTTATTTCTCAAGAAAATTCGTTTAAAACTACAGCCAGTTGTTAATATATAAATATTTTCAGTTATAAATGTGTGTGATGATTAAAAGAAATTGTAATTTAATATTTTGTTTTGTCATAAAACATTTGTACCACTTGTATCAAAATGGTCCAGAATAAATATTATGTACAGTGTTTTGACATTTAGTAACTCTTTATTGTTCTTATAATTGAAACTACGATCAGCAGAAAGAGAAAAATCAGGCTATTCTAATTCTATATATAACTCATATTTGCAAATTTGGTGGATCGGCAAGTTTGTCGTTCCAACGTCTATATCCGATCCGATCCGTAATAAAATGGACACCTATTAAACTATTTATCACGCAAACATACTAAGCCTGGCAATTCAGTTAGCGACTGGCAATAGGTAATCCTAGTAATAATAAAATCAGAATTTTATAAAGCACCCATATTCAAAGTGCGTTTGGCGAAGTTCTAGATTTTATGGGAGGCACCTATAAGGGTACTATCGTAAAAATATCAAGCTAGAACTTAGAACCATGAAATTTTTGGTCAAAACTTAAAAAGCAAGCAGTTTTATATACCTTCCATTGAATAAAACAATTTCATGACCTTTGTGCAATACAGTGTTATCTTAATTATTTTTTTGTATTGTAGCTATTTTTCCATAGGGTTCCATTGTTAAAAAAGTTTGAGAACCGCTGGTATAAAAATAATATTTCCCACCACTATATGTCACTAACTTCCCACTCATTACTTACAAATAAGATATAATAATTAATTAGCTATCTTTCATACTATGTCAGGTATTGCCGAGCATATACAAAAAAGTAATCATTATTGTAATTCTAAGCAATTTTCCATGTAAATTTCACAGTTTGGTTTAATGACACAATACGAGCCAGATATTGGAAGAAAAATTACTAAGAGTCTCATAGATCTCATTTGCAGGTACACTACTAATTGAAAAATGTTATGACTGGTTAAAAAGGCTATGTTTTGTTATCTTAGGTCATTAGTGATCAACTATACATAATATGTTCTGGATTAATATTGGTTAATCATTAAACTATACCGGGTATCATTGATGAAAAAATATTCTAAAAATATTTATAATAAAGATGTGAAATTTCTTGCGATTTCTTACTGTATTGAATTCCTGCAAAGTAGATGAAAAAAAGCTACGTTACTCCAGAGACACTTTATAAATAGAGTTCAAGCGATGGAGTCGTCACCTGTCACGCAGGGCTCAATTGGTTGGTGAAAGAGGTGTTGCCCACATTATACTGGGAGTATGTATCTAGTCGCTGGTTATTGCCTTTTGCGGATTATTATAACTAAACTTTAGCATAGCCTATACACTTCGAGTTCTGTAGTACGTCCTGCGCGATAGCCTGACAAAATTGGCCACAGTTTAGAAAAAGACAAAGTTAACCTGTGGTATCTTTTCTCTTCGTCGGTCAGCGTGAACCAATGAGTCTTTTCTAGTCAGTGGTGGCCGAGGGGTTTAAATTTCACTTCACATCCCAAGTGGCGGAGGTTCGAACCCCGAGGTCCAATGAGTCTTTTCTTAATTTCTCATTTACACTGATTTATTTATTCACACCACTGGCTTTTCGGTGAAGGAAAACATCGTGAGGAAACCTGCATACGTTAGGAAAAAAAAAAAAGACGTATGTGAAGTCCACAATCCGCACTATGGCCCAAATCACCCTCGCTTATGAGGGTTGGCCGTGCCCCAACTGTGGGGACGTATGAAGGCTGGCGAGTATCTTTTCTCTTAGATAAGACACCAGATTTTCGCTTCGTCTCTGTCGCACCTTTGCGACAATTTTCACATCTGGCTAAGAAATGCGCTGTCTACCTATATGAAGCATTTGAATCATTTTTTAAATCATATACATACCTATTGCTATTAAAGGGTTGCAGACGATTTAATTACCCTTTTAAATATAATATATTGGGCGACAAAAAAATCGGCTTTCTTACAAATGGCACAATATTCTTTTAAGGATAAGTTTTCACTCACAAGATAATTATACTATGCAACCAAAGGACTTAGAGATCCTTTACTATTTAATTGTATATAGTTATTAAATAAAATTGATTAAGTACATCAAAAATTGGTTTCTCGTTGTCAGTTGCCGGCTGTTTATAAATCCAAATTAATTATTAGTCCAAAACATATTTGCAAACAATAGCATAAGCTTAAATTCATACAAATACCTGATAAGCTTTTAATTTAGCTCATACACTTATTAATTTAGCTCATACACTCACATACACTTATTAATTAAATACTTTTAGTACATTCAAATAGGTATGGATATATTTTAAAACTTTAATTGGCACAATTCACATTAAGTATTTAGTTGCTACAAAACAACACTTCAGTATAATATTCCTCAAATATGTATACCCAAAAATTAAAAGAAAGAAATCATTGAAGAATTAATGTATCCTGATTAGTTATTGGCTGCTTTTATTTACCATAAGCTAGTCTTATGTAGATAAATGTGTTTGTTGCAGTTTGGTGCCTTAACCCCATTAGAGCCCCGTCTTGGCAAGAAACTAATAGAACCACTAACTAATTTAATACATAGGTGAGTCGGTAATTCTTTGTGGGGCGGGGTCATAGTTACAAAATTTATATATCTTTGTTACAAAGTAATTTGAATCATAAGTTGTGGTGAATAGGATTGAGATTCTATTGTCACATACTTGTTAAATGTTCTGCTTATGTTATGCACACCACTTGTTAAATATATAGCTCTATGGGGTAAAGGGAAAAATAAGCTTGTAATTTTTTTGCAGAATTCAAAGAAAATTAAAATAAAAGGGCCTGCACTGCTTAGTTATTTTTTTTTTTTACTTAATAGTTCTTAACTACACTAATTTATATAAAATGTGTTATCGCACATCCCACCAGTATATTATTTTGCTTTCTGTTGACTTATAGCATTAGGCTACGTGTAGTATTTGTTTTTTTTTTAATACACTGACAATCAAAAATAACCAGTTACTTACGTGTGTATGTGTAAAATAATTTTTTTTTTTAATATACTAAGTGTTCCATGTTCTATCTTTATTGGTCTATGAAATATCGTCGTTTATGTGAGTGACTAGTTATTTTTGCTCGTCAGTGTATTAATCATAAATATTTAAGGCGACGGTGAGGCCTATGACGGAATGACTACGGGCGCGGGTGTCAAACATATGAAAACGGCAGTAGTGTGGCCGTTTTCATTTGCTTCGCCTTACTGACATATTTAATATAATGATTTCTGGAGGGAAATGGTCACATAAAATAAATATCTTTCCATAAATATACTAGACCGTTTTTGCTAAATAATCAGTTTTATCTTGAATTTTCCTGATATAACTATACAGTACTCTTCTAGTTCAAGTTTTTGTTTTATTCAAAGTTAATAAAATAATAAGTAATTATAATAATTTAATGTTAATTAGGGAAATAGTGAATCATTTCTGAAAATGGTTTCATCTTACAAAAAGCTTAGAACCTCAAAACTTATCCTATAAACGAAGTTATGCCCATGAAGTTTCATCTTACAAGACATTAGTTAAATTCCCATCATATATTAACAGGGTAAAAAAAAGGAAAAGCAATTTTACTAGTTTTTATTTCATAAAAAATAAATTGGTTAAAAAAATATTTACAGAAGCTTCGTTCACAAAAGTTTGCTTAACTTTGCAAGAA
Source organism: Apoda limacodes (assembly GCA_946406115.1). Taxonomy (NCBI): domain Eukaryota; kingdom Metazoa; phylum Arthropoda; class Insecta; order Lepidoptera; family Limacodidae; genus Apoda; species Apoda limacodes. Next base: position 17,509,904 of record OX291546.1, read on the forward strand.
ACACTATTTTTTCTAAAATTTACTATCTTGTACTCTAATCTTAAGTTATGTTTTTTTTATTTAATGCATGTTATTTATGTATCTAGTACATCAGCAATGTCGCTGCTGTACGAATGCATCAACACCGTGATTGCGGTGCTGATTAGCATAAGCAGCGGCATGCCCGGCCACGCCGCCTCCGTCCAACTCTGTGTCCAGAAACTGAGAATACTCATAGAAGATAGTGATCAAAATTGTGAGTATATGAATTCAATCGTAATTTATATATATAAATATATATATATATATATATTATGCGTAAGTGATTTTGAAGATTAAGAAGTTATAAAAAGTTTTGTACAGCATATGTATTTGGTAATGACGTATTTTCTATGTAAGTAGAGTAGTCTTGTAGAGAATACGTCAACATCGTCTTAATGGTCAACGTTTTTTTGTCTTATTATTAAATTTCAGAACATCTGTTTATTGATAGCATATTGATATGGACATCCATACAAATGTTATAAATGTGAAAGTCTGTCATCTGTCAGTTTGTTTCTTTGTTTGTTATTCAATCACTCCGCAACGGAGTATCCAATAAGCTGAAATTTGGCATGGCGATAGTTGGAAAGACGGAGAAGGACATAGGCTTTTCACTTTTTATCCCGGAAAATTCAACAGTTTCCGCGGGAATAACTATCCTAATTCCCCTTTAACGAACTACAGCTACAGATATCGCTTCCTATAGCAAACTTGTTTAAGTATAATCAAGAAGTTGCCGTAGGAATCCCATGCCGATAGCCTGATTTAGGGCGGAGCCGCTGGCTAAAGCTATTAAAATATATATTTACAAAAGGTTAAATATGGGAACATTGTTGGCAGTGAAGTATCTGGGTCTGCTAGCGATGTCACGGATACTCAAGTCTCATCCTAAGTCAGTTCAGGCCCACAAGGACCTGGTGTTGACGTGTCTCGACGACAAGGACGAGTCTATACGGTTGCGAGCGCTCGGACTACTTTATGGAATGGTATGTCCTAATAAACCTTAAATTCTTGGCAGTCACAGGAACATTGCACCAAAAAAACTCCTAGTAAACGGTATAGATGGCGCATATAATGCAATTGTAATTACTATAATGTACAGTAACTTATAAGGCATTCCATCTGACTACTTTTTAGCAGAAATTGTTAGAGGTTTGCGTTTCATGCTTTTAGTAGCAAAATTTAATATTGACTTTTAGCATTTCGTCTAAGCAACTTTGCTACGAAATGTTTCTACCAAAAACCCATCTCGTGAGGTGGTTATTTTCCGCTTCTCTTTGACAGCTGTCAAATGTTAAAGTGAATCCTTTGAGAAAAATAGTTATAACGATGTTTTTTTTTTAAAAGAAAAGTTTATTTTGGCATAATGAACTCTATATCTTTGTTATTATCTTTAAAAAAATCAAAATAAAATACTCAAAAATACTATTGACGCGAAACGCGTTTTGTTTTAACAATAATAGCGTCGCTAAAATTATCAAATGCGATTAGACGGAACGAGTAGCTGGGCTAAAATGAGGTTTTACTATAATTGCAACACGGCTCAGAAGGGACGCCCTATTTGTTTACTTTACAATTTTGTTGTTTAAATAAATATTTGTACCATGTGTGGCAACTTTTTACTCTAATTTTGATTACATCAAAAATTAATACATTTTAACATCGCTAAAAAGTAAATAACAAGCCCCAATATAAGAAAGGAACTAGATAGCGATCTATTTGCTTATATATCATATTAGTTATATGCCAATAATCATATGTACTTGTGTGTCTGCAGTTTTAAAACCAGTTACGAACGTGTTCCGTTACATTTTCCCCTTAAATCCTTCCATAGAGTTGAATTAAAATTATAGTAAGTACAAGGAGTGTTAAAAATACACCTTTAAATTATCATTTAACTTTTTTTATATAATTATATATTGTGACATAAGATGAATACATACTTACACGTGTAATGTGTAAATTTTACTCTTAACGCCAGGGAAAGTGAAAATTACATTCGAATAAGATCACAGGAAAGACATCGATTCTGGATTGCTATTAAATTAAAAAAAAAACATTTCTGATCAGAAAAGGCTCCAGTAAAATCCTGTACTTTTTTATTTGCATGGCCTTTTGTTCTTATCAAAAAAACAATCTAATTGTAATAAACAAAGGGCACAATCCTATTTCGTCCAATTGAAAGCACATCATTCTTTATTTTTTAATATGTCTAACTGGCCAATAATACCCAAGCGCTAGCACAGCCGCCGCAGCGCTGGATTAAAAAATTTCTCTTTGTTTTCTCTATAAAAGTCTGTTCTCTTTTCCCTGCGTTGGCCGTGAGGCCATCAGTGGATTCGTATTATTGACGGATTCACCTTGAGTTCGGCATTCAAATTTTACTATTCCAGCAAAGGCTTACAGCTGCAAGGTCTAGACAGTAATGTACTATTATTCGTTCCCAGGTATCAAAGAAGAATTTGATGGAAATAGTAAAAAAGTTGATGGTACACATGGAACGTGCGGAGGGTACGCTGTACAGAGACGAACTGCTGACGCGTATGATCGAGATCTGCTCACAAAATAACTACCAGTACGTGGTCGACTTCGAGTGGTACGTCACTGTGCTAGCGGAACTCACTGAAATGGAGACCAGTTCGAAACATGGTAATTCAAACATTTACAAAAAAAGAGAGAAAAAGTGTATCCACTGTCCGGTATCTATATCCTTAACTTAAGTTTGTGTCCATAGGGCGCTGGCTAATTTGGGCAAAAGAATATATTATATTATTTTCGTACCAGGATGTATACTAGCAACCCAGCTGACTGAGGTTGGCGCGCGCGTGGCGGACGTGCGAGAGTTTGCGGCCCGCGAGTGCGCCGCGCTGGCGTCGCGCGCCGCCGTGCACTCGCCCGGCCCGGCCTCGCGAGAAGTGCTGTACGCAGCCGCCTACGTACTCGCCGAGTACTGCACGTTAGTATCAACATATATACAAATGATTGATATCAAATTCCGAAAGTCCGAAATTTTGTCAGCTATCCTTTATTTTGGAGTTAATGTTTTATCTGTAAATGTTTTTAGCATAACTAATCATGAATATTCTTCAAAACTATTGTTCAAAATAAAAAAATACAATGAATTCTTTTTAGCTATTTTTTAAATAACTAAGACAACGATGTAGTGAAACTTTCTGTATTTCAATAAAATATGACAATGACTTCGGATGAGTTAAGTTAGTTTGGTAGTTCTGACCATATAGCATATAATACCCAGGACAAGCTAAACTTAGGGGACCATATTTTGGACTTTTACCGCTCTTTGATCTTTTTATTCTACATTGATGTCTTCATAATCATAAAATGAATATAAAATAGCACTATATAAAACTATCTATTAGTCCTCTTATTATTACTCTACGACATGGTTTACTACTATCCCCCTTATACAACCAAAAGCTGCGTACTGCCATAACTATGAGGCCAGCTTCTTATAATTATTTTACACAATAGCTGACTTAATGTTGTTTTACTAGTGAGGAGCACGTAATGCGCGAGTCTATATCGCCGCTGCTGGTATGTGCCGGTGCGGGCGGGGCTCACATGCGGGCGCGAGCCGTCTGCGTGCACGCCGCACTGAAACTGGCTGCCAAGCTGCTGCGTATATACGAGCTGAGGGGGGACGTGCGGTCAGCGCTCGCGGTACGTGCACCGCAAACATATATAGTCGGGGTCTTAGGCGAGAATCGTTTGAGGTCCGCCCGTTGGTGCTGAGTCGAGCGGTAGGCGGCCAACTTAGGAAGCGGTGGAGGGGGGATGACTGTTTTTAATATCAATATGATATTGGACTTAGGAAAATTGTGAGGTAGAAAAAACCAAACGTCAATTGGCCAATTCATAATTGTCATTAATAAAAAAAAAATTAAACCTGTATCTAATACAATCTAAACTGTTTTCTCCAATTTTCGTAACGAGGGGAAAGCTGTTTTTTAACTATTAAATGTTTCTGACAGACAAACGGTGACGGCGAGAGGCACATAGGCTTGGGTTTTTAAATATATCGGATAATTCGACACCACGATAAGACATTTTTTGTGTTAATTTTAGTTGCTAATATGTGCTGCTGTCATAAAGACGCAAAGTAATGATTCAAATGTAAAATACAAGTAAAAAATATATTTCTATATTTCTATACATGTATATATCTTTGCCTGTGTGCGGCGCGTTTTCGCCGTCGCCGCAAGTAAATGAATAAATTTGCGCTTTTAAAGTTTTCCAACCTTGTTTTTATAGGTTTTGAATGAAACAATATCAGGATTACAGCCTTTACTATGTAGCGAAGACATGGAAGTGCAGGAGCGTGCACATAACGCGGCAGCTCTGCTTAGAGTTGTGCTACGTGCGGTGGAGCAGCGTGATGAGCCAGCGCTAGAAACGCTCGTGCTACACGAACAGAGGTATATAGTACTTAGACAGAAATAGTTTCATCCATGAATCCTTACCAGCCTCATACTTACCTCATCTTAGTCAGGCTATATCGAGTAAGTCTTCTTTCGGACATAATGTCCGGTCAAGGCTAATAGAGCGCTAGATTAGTCTTAACCTGTTACACTTACGTACTGCTGTAATTCTTTGTATCTGCACGATATTTAGATGATGGAAGGAATCATAACGGTGCGTTAGGTGTGACAGACGAAGAATCTAGCGCTTTCTTACTCTATTAGCATAATAATCTACTAATTAATCTAAAACTAATTTTCAACCCTACCTTACCATTACCAGCTGCCTATTGCCTATATAGTGTAGGGAATAGCTTTCCGATAACTAAAAGGATAGTATTACACTAGTTTACAAGATTTTTATTCATAATATTTTGAGGGTAGAATAATAATATTCAGTGGTTATGTCTAATTTATTTTTTGAACAAAAAAATAATAATTTGCAAACTAAAGCACGGATGCTAAGCAGGAAGAATTTCGTTCAATGACCGGTCACTACTTGTCTCTGTTGCACGCGCATTATTATTTGCCGTTGCGCTCCTCTATGACAGCGGTCATGGTTGGGCACAATCTAGAGCTGCCAATTACACTGTAAATAGAAGGCAATATTTAGTTCAAATGAAAGTGTTTCGGTCAGTAGTCTACCTCTTCGTGTAGCCTGTTTCTTTATGCAATTCAAGTATGAAAAGGTGTTTCAAATATTTTCTGCTTTTATTCGTCCTAGTAAATATTGTTTTGATATAAACAGTAACGGCGTAGCGACAGAATCGGAGGAAGTGGACACCTTGGAGACCAAGGCGCCGTTCAGCGGCGGACTGATAGAAGAGCTGGCTGATCTCTTCGATGGCGAACTAAAACCAGTCGCGGCCAAAGCGCAAAAGAAAGTCCCCATTCCAGCTGAGTAAGTAGAAATATACATTCCTCAAGCCGAAACTATTGAGTAGTGTTAACAGTTTAGTGTCACTATGCAATTCAATAAGTTATTATCCTTTTACTAGTGCATAAAAGCGTAGTTTTGTAGTATAGTGTTAGTATACCTTTGCAGCCCAGTTGGGTCAGTGTTATATAATAAGTAGGTACGGATAAATTTCAATACCAGCCAGTCAGTGAATAATAGTTAAACAGTTAAATCGTGCGTTACGATATATCTGCAAGTGTAAACGCCAAAGAGCTAAAAAAGCTATCTATAGAAATCTATACATTTCATACCCTTATATCGGTTTGTCGGTATCGAAGACGGTGTTATCGGTATGTAGAATAAAATTAATTACGCTCATATGTGTCGCTGGTTAAATATCCTTATCGTTGTAGGTCAGTGAAAACATCAATGAAATCTAACCCAAACTAGTATATATTTTTAAAAGTGTTTATTTTTTAGTGACGCGGTGTAACCAATTGAGTTGATTTTTGGAACAGAGATTGTTAAGAGTTCCACCAGGAGCAACTATAACCGAATTCCATATAAACAAGCTAACTATAGCTTGCTATACTTAAAACAAACTTCCTTACTAAAATCATGGAGTTGCCATAGAGATGCTGATAATCGAATTTATATTATTAAATGTTTTGTTTGTCGTAGCCTGGATCTGAGCACATGGCTGTCCCGGGACCGGTGGTCGTCGGACAGTTCCAGTTCGGAGTCTGATGAGGAGGGGGGAGCGCCCGTGTTCGCGGCGCCGCCCCCCGACCCGCGACCCACCGCTCAGTTCACGCCCGAGGAACTCGATATGGTTAGTGAATTACCATATCAAATGACCAGGCGTTTTGCTTCTAGTTATTGAACCAATCGGCATTGTTACAGTATCGTCTAAAACGCTAACCGTACCATAACTATTACCTCTTACGTTTCATTTTATTGATATTGAACACAATATGTATGTATTTTTAACGTCATTAATCAACGCTAAAAACACATAAGCATCACAATGTGGGGGACCGCGTTGTTTCACCAACCGCTGACTGAACTCCTGATTTGGTGAGCCCATCGCTGCATCACTGCTTTTGATCGCAGTTTATCTAGACTAAGGTGGCTAAGGTTTCTCTTAAGTCTTTCCGTTCCGCCCGTGTCACACACAATGTTTTTCGTAAAATTTTCGAGTAAATAAATAAAAATATACGGTGATAAATAAATAAACTCAACAGATTATAATTGAAATTGCAGGAATAGAAGGTTTATGAATTAAAAAGTTTAGACTGTTAAAACCTTTAATTGCTCGCTTAGCGCGTAGTTCATATCTTGAACAGGCCAGTTTTATACAGTACGTATGGTGCGTCATTACCGCCGTAAAATTTACAAAGAAAAAGCCCGTGAGAGTAAATATGGTCTTAGAACCCGATTTTCCTGCACGTAATGATACAGTTTACAAGTAAGTGTGATGAAAATAAATTAATTGCATATAACACTAGTCACTAAAGTATTTTAAAAACGTCTTGTGTTTTTCCTGAAATGCATCTGTGAGTTTTATTTAGCATTTCTGGTAAAAGTGACAATTTTTAGCATAAAGTCAACTAAAGCATGTAATAAATAAAGTTGTGTTCAAGAACCAATACAAAACTTCCTAATCGCAAAGATTAGTGTCAAAAATTCTATCTAGCAAATTTTTAAAAAATGTGTTTTACTAAGAGGATATACATAACATCTAAAGGCGTAACGCAATATTTTTTGGGTTGAACACAAAATATTATAATATTCTACGTTATATTATGTTGAACCCAATGTTTGTATGACAGTTACGCGAGGCCCGCCGGCAGGAGCAGGCCAACAACCCGCACTACCTGAAGGACGACTCGCCGCGTCTCTATCAACAGGACGACATCCCAGTCGCCGAAATCGCACTGGAAGTGCCTTTGCAAATACACTGTTAGTATTTCTTTAATAATCGAATACTAGTTATAATGTGTATACACCTAACCTTAACCGATAGGTCCAAGTTCAATACCTAGTAATCTGCCCTAACTAGGCAATTGGCGGTATCTCATTTTTAGATATTTAGAGTAAATTGAGAAAATGTAAAAAATAATTTCCCATCAATTTTTAGAGTTTTAAAATGTTCTTTATGTTTTAGGTATCTTAGCTACTTTGCTTAGTTCATCCAATGCAGAATTTTCTTAAGGTGGTATCTCTGTTTTAGACATTTCAAGTGAATTTAGAAAATGTAAAAGTTGATTTTCCATAAATTTAAAGATTGTTAAAGGCCGGTGCAGCCAGATGCATGGCGTGTCGTGACGTGCGCACGCGCCATTTGTAATGTATGAAACTGTAAGTAAGGAACCAGATCAAATGCGTGATGTATACACGCGCGTGTCACGCGCACGCACGACACGCATCTACTGACAAACCGAATCGGTGCGCATGTCATCACGCGCGTGCAGTGATGACGTATAATATGGCGCTCCCGGTTAGATGCCAGACCAGGCATGCACGCACACGCATCGGTCAGTGCTGCACGTTCGCACGCACGATAGCGTATTTATTTATAAACGTAATACAGTTTACATGTGTTTTGTTTTCAATAAACTCTAAGTTTTCAATAAAGTCATAGAAATAGTTTGCAAATATGAGTGTCTTTACAACACCAAACACAAAGACTACAAAAATCTTCAATATGGCTACACGCATGTATAAATTTTTGGTCATATTTTAAGTAAGATAATATACTAATGTATTTTAGATACCGCCAATTGCTTTATAACGGCAGTAATGTAGTATCCCTTTAACTTAGCTGTTCTTAGACAAACATTGAGTGGTAGAACTGCGACTAAAGTGTTCCACGTAGTACAGTTGTTGTGTTTTTACTCAGAGGAAGACAAGACATCGTGTTGCTCGTTGAGTTCATTCAACACTTTGCGGCTGGCCATTAACTTTAAAACCTAATTGAATTGAATCAGCATTGGGAAGGTGTCATATGGTAATTTCGGCAACCTTATTCTCTTGTAATAAAGTTCACACATCTGTGTCACTTTCCCAAGGCTTATTAATTTTAATTAGATTGGTAAGTGAATGCCCAATCGCCATAAAATTTGCATTGACTTGTACAATTTAACATACATTCTTAAATACTATAGTACGGAATATGCTTTGGTTTATTATGTGCCCTCTATTTTAAATAATACTAATAGTATTATCATATTAAATTCGATTATCAGTGTGGGATTTCATCGGCAAGACCTTGATTGTTATAGCTATAGTTCGTCTTGTGTAATTCGTAAATAGTTATTCCTGTGGGATTTTTTAATATTTCATCACTTTTTTAATAACCCGAAAATAATAAGTTCCATAAACTGACATATCTCAGATAACTTGCTCGGTCTGTACGACCTTTTTCACTGCTTTTGATATATAATTGGTCTTAGGCCAGTCACTTTATATGCGCAAACGTTACTTGTGACGTCAAACAATAGCCCAGCTAGGGATTAGTATTTATATTTATGGTGTTAAAATTGGTGTCATGGTATGACAAAAGTTTCCGAACGACTTATTATTTTTTTATATCCAATAAATTTGAATATCCGTACTGCCCCAGGCGTCATTGGTTTCAAAAATAAATAACCCCAAATTGATTAGTCCCTAAACTGACTGATCTGATATAAGTTGCTAAGTCAGTACGTCTAAGTAAATTATTACACTTATTTTCAGCTAAAAGATCTGACAGATACATGGTTTCTAAAGAGAGTAAAAAGGTGAAGAAAGAACAACGAACTCCGAAGAAACGTAAAAGCAAGAAGGATAGACAGTTGTCTGTGTCAGAAAGTGAAGGTAAGTCCCAATGGAAGAAAGAGCTCACATTAACTAATGAAGCCTATGAAGGAACAGCATAGGATTTTTAAATCGTTATACTCATCACGTTGATACAATAAAATTGTACCTGAGCGGAAGTAGTTTATAATAGTAATTGATTATTGAACAACTTCCGTCTAGCCACAGATTCTTTTTATGTAATGTCACAATGAGCGAATATAAACATTTTCATGCTCGATATTAATATTAATAAACACCTCTTTCTGTTTCTTTTGCTGGTTTATATTTTGAGAGGAAGGCTCCTCAATAGTTATATCTAGTGATTGAATTGTAAAGTTTCAAGACTGGATATTCTTTGAGCGCCATAGAAATGGTACAATTAACAGTTTTGCAATACTACATTAACTATTCCCTTAAAAAGTATGTATGTAATGAAATGTATGCACATGCAAATAACATATCCAAGCTTTAATATTTAGAATTAACATGCACAACATTTTTTACACAGAGGGCAGTTCGGAGGATCGAGCTGGTCGGCCAGCAGTAACGGAGGGTGGGGAACTGCCTGAGGGTGCTGCGCAGTCCGATGAGGAGCCACCGCAGCGGGACGACCCTCACAGTGCGCTGGACCTCGACCTTGACCAGTAAGACTTCATATACACTTAATCAACGTTATGCTGTTTCCATCAGCTTTACGGTCACTGCTGAGTAGAAAAACAACTTAGTTGTTCGACACAGCAATGGTTTCCCCTTCCCACCCGCGCGCCTGCGACGTACCGAGCCTTCTTTATTCGCGCGCTTGGTACTCTCATCATCTCTCACATGGAAACAATGCAATAGCTTTGATTACGTGAAATGTGGGTATTTTGCGCGCCGGCGAAGGAGTTAACCTACTTTTAGATTTTATTATATATATGATAGTACAAGGGATGTTAGAGTTTCAACACAAAACCCAATATGTCGGAACTTCCCGTTCAAATCTTATCTCTATACTCTTCTTGAGCCATCTTGACACATACAACTACTGTATAAATAACTTTACATTGCAGGCCTCTACGCAGCGAAGAACTACTCACGAGCCGATCAAATCAGTATCCAGTACCGGAAGGTGGCCTTCTAGTCAAAAAGACAAAAGAATCGAAAAAGAACAAATCTGGACAGAAAGATACCAAGGAAAAATCCGAGAGAAAGAAAAAAGATAAAAAACACAGGCCCAACAAGAGCGTAGACTTAATGTTCCCAGAACTGGATAACAATAGTGTAGGCGACAATTTGCTTGTAGATAATGTAGGTAAAGTTAAATTAAAAGAAAAGAAGAAATCTAAAGATAAGAATGCGTCTGGCGATGGAGCGACTGAATCCAAGAGCAAGAATCATGACAAATATTCGAGTAAGAAAGAGAAGAAAAATAAGGAATCTAAAAAGTCGTCTAGTAAAGGTAAAATTAAATTATATCTGAAAAAGGGGTTATTTCTATATTTCTTTAGTACAGATCTTCTGTCCATCGCAACATGTAACGCTGCATTTTTCAAAACACTGGCTTGGAAATAAAAAGATAGCCTTAGTAATTTCTGGCACCGAATCTGTTACCTTCATCTTAAACGGAAGCTATGCGATCAAGCATCATAAGTAAATGGCCAGCCGCCATACAGTTTGTCGTAATAAACTTATTTAAGGACTAGAAATAGACAAGTTCACGTTTCATACTAAATTGGGCCCAAATCCCTTAATTGCCGGTCAACAAAAATATGTGACCCTTATTTGTCTGATCATCTTTATGAGCGTTTTTTACTAAGGCAGCATGTCTGTACAAATATTTCTTTTACGTTCGAAAATTGTTTCCCACACATTTACATAAAAAAAGTTATGTATATGCTTGTTAGTAAGGTGATCTTGAACAAATATTACTATAACACTGAATATCTGTAGGCGATCGTCCTTTCTGTTAAGGTGATGACATACTCAAATGAGTTAAGTTTGGAAGAATTTGATTAATATGTTTAGTCCTGAGTGTTTTGATGTGAAAAAAATATATGTATAGTTCAAACCTTAATTAAGTGGATTTGCTAATATATTAATAATTTGGCTATTAAAACAGAAAAAATTTAATTCTGACTCTCTATTTTTGGGCTTTAATTCAAATTGTTAGGAAAACTAAGAGTAATCTCTTTATTCTTTATTACAGAATTTTGCTTGTTGTTTATAAATATTTGAATTCTATACCGACAAAAAAATCGAGATTTTCAACGTGCGGTCACGTGCTAGTGCCTATCGTACCTGGAACTGTCTCTTTGAATGCTTGAATAGTGTAGTATGTCTTTGTACACTGGTTGAAACGGCACGCTTTTGCTAGGGTATGCCATACCCTTAATGAGATTTGATTTATTTCTTAGTAAATTCTTAGGAAACAAAAATTTTGAACTTAAGAAATAGCTCAAGGATATGTAGTAGAGATTTGGTGACATAGTAAGAAATATTTGAGTTGATCTGTGAATTGATAGTTTTATTTCCGCTGGCCAGCATTTTCGTTTTTGGGCCCATTATGAAGAATCTCCTTAAGGATGTTTATAACCTATTTTTTACATTTACAGATAAGTACGAAACTAAAGTGGGTTACGAAGAAACATTAGGAATTTCAACGCCTAGTAAAGAAGTCATATAGTCTATCAAATTACGCTTACCTTATGAATTCTCGCCACACAATCATTATCGCAGTGTCAGTGCAATAGTTCACTTGAACCGGTGTGTAATAATTTTATTCTCGTTAATTTTATGTGTATAACATATTGTTTCATTTCATATTTTATTATTAAAAATATGTCCATATGTAATATTTCCATAAGCGTCTAGTTATAAAAAAAGATAAAAAAATCATGTACAGTTTATTAAACGTTCTATGAATTTATAGCATTATTTCATCATTCATTCATTCATTATTTTGATCATTTAGTACCGTCGTTCTCGCTAGTACACTCAATTACTTCAACCGTTGAACTAATGGAAGTTTTTTGTTGCAGTAGTTCACCATACCTACATTATTTTCTAAAACTGGTTAGGTTTTTTTAAGAACCTTTACTAAGAATTGTGAATTGTGTTATATCCATATACTATGATACAAGCCTTATTTATAAATTTGTTTGTAATTGCGTTCCTAAAAGCAGCTCACGATTTCGATAAAATTTAATTATAATAATATTGCAGTTGGCAAAAAATTGATCTAGTCAGGTCCAATTTTTGGGAAAATTCGTTTCCTCAGTGTTTTCACGCAAAAGCAACTAACTGGACTTATCCCCGCTGCGCAAAATGGTTGTAATTGTGCCCCAGTGATCACCTCAATAGCCCAATGACGGTAGGTCTACCTCGCTGGAGCAAGTTTTTTTTAGTTCTAACGATTTGGTTACTTTATAGTTTACCTGGATAGATGTCCTCGCTGAGGAAACTTTTATTTAAACATGCGACAACATGCGGACGTTTGGAGGTTCAGTCAGTATTCAAACAATACTTTTACTTTGTCTATAAACACCTTCGCATTAAAAGGGATGGCCATTTATGGCCAAAAACGCCCAGAAAATTCAGTTCATTCAAAAACGTTATTTAAAAGTAACTGTTAATAGATTTATTTAACAGTAGAGTTAGAAATAATTTAAGCATACTACTAGTAGCGAAACGTTTGGCCCTAACTGTGTACATGGGACGGGGACGGCGTTTCTGGGCAATGTTTTGATTGTCTATGATGATAATGATTGCTGTAGCTGAAACAATAATGTTTACTCGAAGTATCTGTTTGTGAGAGACTGTAAACAACAACAGATAATTTTGGGTATTTATAAAAAATATGAATGCAAGTTACATAATATATCAACAATACAGAACATATACAGCCTATTGCTTCCTTAAAAATGCCTTATTTCTGAAAAAATTAAAAATGTCTTAATACTAAAACCCTAAGTTTTTATATTAACCATCTGTTTCAATGCACTTATAGTAGAGTCTATTATTATCTACATATGTTTATACAAGTGGGCACTTGTGGCCGAAATTACTATGGACAGTGGGCATCCCCCTTTAAAACTATTTCGCTCCATATCAAAATTCAGTTTTGATATTTCGATTCTTGGAATTCGACCACGCGCTTTTCTACAGATGTAAAGCCGGTTTTAAACGAATTCAGCAGGTAGGTTTAAAACCATTTATTTGTTTGATACGTTTAAAACTATTTTTTTTCGTTTAAAATAATTAAAAACGATGTAATTTTAATAGCAGCTCAGTGTATATATTAGTGTTCATATATTATTAATTATTTATTACACTAATTATACTTTGAGTACAACATAAAAACGGTTTTTATTACATTAAATCACATAATTAACAAAAAATATTTTTTTAACGAAATTGACCGATTATCACGGACCGCCATTACGCCATACTGCGCATTCACGAACTACAATTGTCACTTTTAATTTTGTTTTTTATAATTTTTGTACCGAACGGATTAACCAATCATTGTTACTTACGTTTTATTTGGTCCACCGACTAAGCATGCGCAGTTTCACACAATCTGAAATCGCGCACTTCAAACTGGTTCTCAGTTAGCACCACCGACGCTCAACGGAATATTTTGGCCGGTACTCCGTAAGTACCGGCGACGCTTGAGAGGTTAATATGTTATCGAACTTCCCATCTCATGGAGCACCTAACTGTGTGTTTTCAGGTTTGTCAGATTTTTTTACCCATAATAAACCAATGCAAACTACATTATTCACAATCACAAATTTGTTAAAATTACGTAGATTAGACACTTAACTGTCCTGAAAAGTTCAAAACTGTAACACTAGTACAGACAGTAATTCATCATAATTTATATTTGAAATAAATTTCTTTCTACGCAAACCTAAATTAATTCGTGTACGACACACACTTGGCCGGTTTTCGTCCTATAATGCTATTAGTCCAGTCATTTAAGCTTAAATTAGGTAAGAATCTCGGAATTCGAGATACCCAAGTCTGTAAATACTTGTATATTGACACCCTAAAAGTTGTCTCAAAACCTACATATGATAGGGTGTACGCAACTATTAAATTTCAAGGTCAAAGGTCACAAAAATAATTTATATTTGAAATAAAAATCGGTTTTTTGCTCTTTTTTTGTAAATATCTCATTTCCTATGGGTTTTTTGCTATTTGTATTTATATTATCAATATTGTAGAATACAAAATTCTCTACAAAATTTTGTTTAAAAAAATTTTTTATACGGTGAACCGTTTTCGAGATAGAGGGCGGAGAGCGCGCGGTCACAGCATCACTTCAGGTCAACCGGTACTTCAGGTCAACCGGTGCCTCCGGTCGAAAAAGCGCCATATATAGTTGATATTGAGTATCGATAAATCAATATAACGTGTATATTATCAAGTTCAAACTTGGTTAGGGCATGATTTGGAACCCCAGGCATGGGGTTGGGCAATGCGAAACGATTTTCTGGAGCATATCATGACAATTTTACCACCTGCTCCAGAAGATTTGCTAAATACAATTTAATAGTTGCGTACCTACCATACCATATGTAGGTTTTGAGACAACTCTTAGGGTGTCAATATACAAGTATTTACAGACTTGGGTATCTCGAATTCCGAGATTCTTACCTAATTTAAGCTTAAATGACTGGACTATATAAACACATTGTAATATGAATGCTTATTATCTGTTAAACACATCACCCTCTTTTGTTTTCAGTCGAGTATTCAACCGTATAATCGGTTTGAGGATATAAACCATTGATTTTGTTTTTAAACGATTTCAAACGGTTATTTTACAACTATACGCGTAACATAGATGCAACCAAGGACTCAGGTAAGGCGTCAGTCACAACGCGGGCCCTGTGGTTAATTTTCGTTATAAGTAAGGTTTATCGACAACTTTATAGTATGTCCGTTGTTGTTAGGTCTCAGCTCAATCTAAGTAATAGTATTATAGTCGCCTCCTCTACTACTATGTGACCGCTCACATAAAACACTCGTTTTTGTAGTGTAAGTAACCACAAATAACTGTTATTGTATGAAATGGCCATGCAGGGCTGGGAGATGAAAAAAAATCATTGCCTTTCGTGTATACATATATTAAATTTTTCAAATAAAAGCTTTTTCAAAATTCAGATACGTACAGGCTTATAAAATGGACAACTAAATGAAATCGATAACTACAAAGGTGTAATAAACAATGAAACAGATAGAGATTTCATTTATGACAACTTTTACATATAAAAGAAATTCAAGCAACTATTTTTTTATCCAGCAGTGGGCAAAAATTGAGTCACATGATGAATTTGATGGTGATATCCATAATATTATGGAATACTAATATTATGAATGCGAAAGTAACTCTGTCTGTCTGTTTTTTACCTCTTCACGCTTTAACCGCTGTACCGATTAAGGGTGCGTTCCAAATCACAACGAGGAAGTTAAAAAAGTGGTTTTGGGACGCCCGGGGTAGAGTAATTTTCCAACTGTCAAGTTGACTTCTTTACACTGCCATAGAAAAGGTTGAAAATCACTCCTGTCAGTGTGAAAATTAACTGTCAAACGCTCGTTCCAGAACGGGTTGATTTTTCAACTTTACCGGGCGATAATTATTCGGCGTGATTTGGAACATAGCAAATTTCATCTTAATGAAATTTGACATGGAGATAGTTTGAGTCCCGGGGACGGACATAGGCTACTTGTAAACGTCGATTTTTTTTCTATAATTGAGGAGTTGCCGTTGAAATTCTTCACTGATAACCGAATTTAGGGAGGGTGGAACCGCGGGCAATAGCTAGTTCTTTAATATAATTTGAATAGTGAATATAGGTGTTAATACAAATAGGTACAGAATATTTGTTAGTCTTTATTTTAGCTGCAATATGAAAAGTTAAACATTTTTACACATTTACGAACGAACCTAGAGAAATAGTAAGTAAAGGTATGGAACACCCCATTTTGCTGTAATAACGGCGATGGACTAATTATTTGGAATTGGTCCGGGTTTTTTTGATTAGTGAAGTATAATGTGCTGCCACCTCGCAATCTTCATTTGCAAAATGTTCATCTTTAGGCACCCTTTTTATTTACTCGTATTTGATTTTGATGGAGTAATTTTAACCTGAGACAAAACACAATAAAAATTTTGCAATAGTTCAAAGCAATTCAGTAACAGTTTTACATACTTTTTTTACCCAAAAGAAACATTATTTACATTTTTATTTTGAATTGGTGCCGGGATTTCGCGAAGTAAGTACTTATATTGAATGTTGAATATAAACAATGCCTGTGTGATAACTCTCGACATTCGATTTCAATTACGCTGTAAAGTTGGCATCAAATAAAGCACTTTTTTGTAGCTCAAAACTACAAAAGAATTGCGTAGATTACTTATAACCAAATTTTACAGCACTGTTGGTACTAATTTATAAGTGTTGGGTTGTATACGACTTAATTTAAGATTTTTGTGCGATTAGAATTGGGATTGCTGTCAAGTCAGCCCCCTGAAGAGTTAGACGGGAAAGGTATAAAAAAAGGTTCACCT
Source organism: Apoda limacodes (assembly GCA_946406115.1). NCBI lineage: Eukaryota > Metazoa > Arthropoda > Insecta > Lepidoptera > Limacodidae > Apoda > Apoda limacodes. The sequence goes on from OX291546.1 coordinate 17,526,699, forward strand.
TTAGCAATATTTAAATAAAGTAATAATAACTTTTAATTTATCTTTATGGCGGTTTGTGTTACTGCCCTAGCCGTTATGTGATACTGCCCTAGCCGTTATGTGTTACTGCCCTAGCCGTTATGTGTTACTGCCCTAGCCGTTATGTGTTACTGCCCTAGCCGTTATGTGTTACTGCCCTAGCCGTTATTTGTTCCCACTGCAGACACAAGCTTCTTAGAGAAAGAAGGGTTTAGATATAAGTCCTTCGCGCTAGCCCAATTTTCAAGCTAGTAGACATTTGATTGTCATAATTTTCAAGCCGTCATAAGGCCCCTGACGGCCGGCCGAAGCACGGAGCTGAGAAATATGTGCCACCAGACGGCCACCCACCCAATGAATGATCAAGCCCGACGTTGCTTAATTCGCATATTTATATCGTATCCGAAAGACGAAGGTTCCTGGACCACGAGCTACTTACGGGTTGACTTTGTTTAATTTTAGTATCATTCGAACTGTAGGAAATTATTCACTAGGTAACCCTCCAGCGGACATAGAATAGAAATTATGGCTCGCTTCCAAAATTGATTGGTCAGCCTTGACCAATAGCAATCCGAAAAGAACAAACGTTGGGGTAAGTCTAAAAGTCTAAATATGGTAAGTCTAAATAACTGTAATGGTGAAACAGTTGAAACATCCACGTTTTACAGATTGCATTTAGAAACACAAACCAGACTCGAAACATTACTAAGTATTCACAAATTGTTTCAATATGGATTGCCTCTATCGGGGATCGAACCCAGGACCTTTGTCATGGCAGACCAATGTACTACCACTTGCGCCACTCGGCCATTTCATCTCGTCTTTGGGTCGAAGAACTGTAGATATAATTCCAGATATTACATAGCCTGAGATTAAAGGTTACCACATACAAGACAGATAATATAGTATTTCTATTTGCTAGTTTGCAATATATATATAATAAAATACATATTAGTAGCTTTTGCCCGCGGCTCCGCTGGCGCTAAATTCGGTTATCGGCGTGGGATTTCTACAGCAAGTCATTGATTTATGGTAAGAATTATTTGCAATAGCTGTAGTTATAGCTAATCCACATGAAATTAAGTTAAAGTTATTCATGCGGGAATTATTCCGAAATAAAAAAGCAGCCTATGTCCTTCCTCCATCCCTTCAACAATCTATGAGCCAAAAATCAGATAGTCGGTTGCTACGTAGCGACTTTAAGCAATAATACACAGATTAGTTTGGATCTGCACAGTATATGTACTTTTACTGATTCGTATGAATATCGATATAATGGATGCGGTCCGATAAAGGTAAATTACCCGTCTTGTGTGTAACAACCTTAACTTTTTAAGAACATAAAACTAGGGATAATAAAAAAAAAACTACGAAACAGATCTAAAATAACATTTATTACGAGTAAAATAATGATTAATTCCTAACTATTTAATAATACAATTTCTCTTAGTTATAGAGTTACATAATACCTACGCAATTAAACTTCACAACTCTCCACAAGCGACTACGTAATGTTAACAAGTTCAATAAATACTCAAATGTGTGCTATTTACAAAGAGCCAATGACGTGAGGTACATATTATATACAATACGATTATTGCGCCGATACACGTTTCATACGGCCATATTCACACGGAGCGATTACAACGCGATTAGTTTTCAACAGCGATCGCTGCAAGTTTTTGTACAATGTTAAGGTGCAGTTATACGGGCAATTAAAATAGCTCAATCTGAGTAATGTTTGTTAATTATGACGTCACGGCACTCGAGCAAACTCAAGCAATTTAGTGCGATGCCAAAATGGTAGTAATTGTTGCTAGAAATACCGCCACGCCATACCGAATGATATGGAGCAATTTAAAAAATTGTTGCTCTGGCAATAAAATTCTGTACTTATTGCTCAACAAAATGCCAGTTTTACTGCTCCTTAAGAGTTCTTTTGAAAGCAGCAAATACATTTGTGCAAAAAGGATGAATGTGGCACAATTAATCGAAATTGCTTTGCATACATAAATTGTCTTCAGACAATACAAATGTATTTTTAGCATTGTGTATAAAAGATTGCGACGCCATCGCAAACTAATCGAGTTGCCGTCGCCTGATGTGAACAAGGGCCAACGCTAAAACTACTTGTTCAATGTACTATTTTTAATACCTGTGTTTGCTTTATTTGACCCTGGTATCTAAAGTTTGGCAAAAGCGGCAGTGACATTCATTAGTACGATCTTAGTACAATCAAATTATTTCATTGTGTTTCAATGCCATAGTTTTCCTTTGTTACCCGAATTTTACTGACTTTCCAGGTAAACTAAAAATATTAAAACAAAAAGAAAGATTTTCAGTATTATAAGAATTGCACTTCTAACGGTCTCAGGTTTAAGTTGTTTAAACTTAAACCGGCAAGATACTTAAAACTGCCGAAACACTGTGTCAAAATTTGATTTTCGGCATTTACAACTATGGTGGCAAACAAGCTAACGGCCCGCCTGATGGTAAGCGGTCACCGCAACCTATTTTTTTTGTATTCGTTTAGAGACAAATATAATAATTTTGCCAAATTCGATGAACCTAGTATCATTTACAGGTACTATGCAGTTATAACATTAGATATCACATGATAAATTAAAATTACATGGATTTAAAAGAATATCTATGTAGTGTCATAAACAAGTACTATGCAACTTGCTTGACTCTTTACATTACATTACACTAACTATTCAACAACCAAAATTTTACTTGGTGTAGATTAAATAAATAAATACCTATAAATTAAAAATACTTTCTAAGAGCTATTTTAAATTTTGGTGCATAATTAATTTTACACAAAAAAATAAATAATCTGATGAAAATATACTCAATTAAGCAGAAAATACTTATAATAAATTACAATTATAAATTCTTTAGTTTACAAAAATAAGCAAATAACACACCCTATACATTCATTTCATTTAGTCGGTCATCGCGTTTGATATTTAGGAGAAAGCCGACAATCATGGCGCCGCAAGCAAACATGACTTGCTGGACAGCTCTTTAATGGCCATATGTCAGGACATAGGTTAGTCGATAGCGGTCAGACCCACGATTGCTGTGTCTTTAATGGCCGACTGTATTGATGAAATGAATGCCTAGGCAGTTTTATTACAATGTATGCATGTAAAATTTAATATACATTCTGTATTAAGAACAGTAACAGTAATATTTAACTGCAATAAACGTTAACATATATGTAAAAGCCAATTCCGACATATTTATGTCATTACTCATATTCGAATTTAAAGTGAGTTCAATTACTAAAATCTACATATGTGGCTGTATCCACTTTTTCTACGTACCCGTTGTGAAACTGATCTTGTGTCGCAATTGTAACATTTTGCCGTACTTTTCGAAATATCTGCACTTTTCATAAGGCTCGTTCTTAAAATTTCTTCACGAAATAAAATTTATAGTACTACTTCTACTAATTAACAATGATTTGATATCATAATTTAGTTGTGCGAAATTCAATGTAATCAATTGTAATAAAATAATCAATCGGTATTTTGACTAAGTGACTTACACTGCAATATACTTATTACTGCAATAGACTATAAAATGAAACAATAAACTGGAATTGCACGTTAAATTTCCCTGACCGCTAGAAACCATTAGAAACTTAATAAAGAGAATTAAACTTAACTCTTTTTTAACTTCTGAAGCGGGCATGAAAAAATAAGTTACAGAAAATTCTGTTATAACACTTCTAAGGAAGTTGTGATAAAACCGTTCTAAATGTTACAATTGTGACTAACTACATGACAATGTGAGTGTCTACTTCTCAAGCATGTATTTAGGTATATCGAACTTAACCTCGACTCCGGCCTTCCGCGCCAAGGCGACGATACCGCTGAGCTGGACCGCCAACTGTGCAGCTTCGTCCAGATCGTCACGCGGCACAATCCTCAGACCCGACTCGCTGATTAACTTACGAGCTTCTTGCACTTTCGTACCCTATTGAAATAAATATTTTTTTAAGTTGAGTTTGTAGGCCAGACAGATTGTGCTATTTCTCTATTTATTTCTTTGTGCAATAAAGAATATTGTATATTGTATTGTATGCAGGACAGATAGGTATATAAGGAGTCGATATTTTTTTTTTGATTGGTCAGCATGGAAATACCAACATGGCGGTTGAAACTACGTGCTTTTGTAAGGCTTTGTTGTCGGTGATCTGTAGATATTAATTGTCTCGACAACTGCTAGACCGATTTTAATGGTTATTTTAAAAAGGTGGTCTCTATGTAGACTATTGGTTACAAATATGATTTTCCGTCCGTTAAATTGAGGACTTTGACACTGCAGTAACTTATAAAATGCTACCAACTTCATCGGACGATTTAGATTATTATCAACTTCCTGAACAGAATTTGTGTCATTATTTAATCTTTTACGTCATATCTAATGACGTCAACTAGAATAATTTAATAACGAACCGCAGTAGACAGTCAAATCTGTACACGTGTGTCACCCACCTTATCTAATTTGATAATAAAATCAGTGACTCGTGATATTCATGATAAACTATTCACTACACATACTCAGTGCCGGAATTAAAGTTTTTATTGTTAAAGGAATTGTTACTATTCAAGTTGGAGATTTTTTTTTTTTTTAGAATTTGCCTTGCAATTAATTTCAAAGTAGACTTTACATAAATGCATAGATATTTTTTGGTATTATGTGGTGATGCCATAATAAATTCAACACTTAATGATGTAACTCTAATGTGTTAAGTATCAAGCCGTTAAGACACATCTATAATAATAAGCAAAAATTATCTATTATATTATAATATTGAATAATATTGCGTTTTATAAAAATAATCAAAATGCAATCTACAGTTTAGAAAATGTAACTATTTGTTGAAATTTATTAATCTTGTTAACTATGAGAGTATGTAGGTCTCATGTCCCAGACAGAACGTACGTTTCCACATCACTATAATTTTTTTTATGATCAACATTTGCTATATACATACATAAGTGAGACTTTGAAATTTAACTTGTCTCTAGCTAGAGCAATTAGTGCACATTGTTTAAGACAGTGTAGATGGGCCTTTAGTGTGACACGCACCCACTGATACACGGAGTAAAACACGAGATAGAACTATCAGGTTAATAAACTTTGACATACAAACAAATGTTTTATTTTCATAGCAAAGTTATTGTCGAAAGATTTGACCTTAAGTCAGGATTAGACCAACAACCCTCAGATTCCGTCGTGGCGTTCTGCCTGTCTTTTATAATAATTCTTGTGTGCGTGTGTATGTCACTGAACTTCACCTAAACGGCTGAACCGATTTTGATGATACTGTTTGTAAATATTTTTATGGGTTACTCGATTGTTTAGATTTAAAACTGGATTCGATAGGTGGCACTGCAATCGGGTTCTAGGACTTTTTTATGCAGGCAAGCCAACGTTTGGACAAGACAACGTCTGTCGGGTCCGCTTGTTTATTATATCTTTCTTGATTCTATGAATATGTTTATAAGATTTATGTACTAAGAGCGCATAATTTGCCTGGAATTAGTTTGAACTGTGAGTAAAATATACTAGTTAAAACAATAGTAGTAATAGTACCTGAAGTCTAACTATAACAGGAACTTGAATGTTAAGATTCTTGGCGGCGTTGATGATACCTTCAGCAATGACGTCACATCGCATTATACCTCCGAAGATGTTAACCATAATGGCAGTCACTTTGGGGTCAGATAGAATAATCTTGAAAGCTTCCTGTAACAAGGAAAAAACATATATTATTGCAACTTCATCATAGTGTGCTTGTTCGCACCTTAGTGGTATAAAAAAAAAAGTTATTTCAACTAACAACTCAGGTACCTTCTTCTACATATTGTAAATGTGTCTGCTAGATCACGCTTGGGGACTTCATACAAAACCGCGTGATGACGTTTACTTGACAAGCAAACACAAAAGTATCACAGAGGGGCGGCGGAATCGACTTTAGAGGGCGGCGATTTTTTAAATTTGGTTTCACTGTTTGATGGCTACAACATTCCAGATAAACCGGGAGACAGTGACACAAAATATTGGGTCATTTGTGCCAGTACGGCGCTTCTTCAGGGGTCTAACTACGTAATGACGAAAAGAAAAATGATGGTCAGAGCGTGTACCGGCCAGCGGCCCAATCGCGTGGGTGTTAGTCGAACGTGTCGGATAAATTACACAATCTCATCTCTCAAATTCACATCTTGCTCGAGTGTGACAATCTTCTGCCCCATGGTTACAGTATGGGATACCCCTGGAGGACCGCCATACTAGTAAAAATGACCCTATATTTTGTGTCACTGTCTCCCGGTCTAAGATTGTTATAGACTATGTTTAATCTATCAAGAATATACGTAACAGTTTTACAAACAAGCTTTCATCAGATCCGTTATCGTTTAAGACCAGAGTACTTGTCAAGACAAATCAAACAAGCCAAAACTCGGTGGGACAGCGTCGTTTCGTTACAGAGGTCCTATGGCCACCAGCTCTATGACATCATTATATTGCATTGTCATCCGATTCACGGGTGTATGCAAAATTTTAACTGAATCGAACACCGGGAAGTGGGTCAAGATTTGATTACAGACAGACAATGGGACAGGTGAAACTAAATAAAAGCTTGTAGTAAAAAGGTTTTAAATTTTGTAAGATACACATGGAAAAAGTCGCGACGGAACGCTAGTTAATGAAACACAGGCCATAGAACTCACAGATAAGGAACACAACAGAAATAACTGTTAAGTCAAAGGGAAAGTTAATAATGCATCATAGATAAATCTGTGACTACACATTTCGAAGCCCCCGGCTATTAAGTCCATTATATCGTTATCACCGAAGAACCTACTTGTGAATGGAGAAGAAATAAGATTTTGGATGAACAGATAAGAATAATTTTAAGCTGCATTTCATATATTCATAAGAATATATATTCATGAAACACAGAATGATTTGTGTACAAAGTAAATTAATTGATGCGTTGAAACGGCTGCGCATGGCTCAATGACCTGTCTGCTGAATCAAAGGGCGTGAGTTAGATCCCCACACAGGACAAACATTAATGTGATGAAAATTTGTGTTTGTCTTGGGTCTGGGTGTTTTCTATGTATTAACAAAAAAAAAAGTATACGTATTTGTTTCCGTTGTCAGCTAGGTATACATAGTATAAGTTTTGCTTAGTTCGAGACCAGATGGCGCTGTGTTCAATATTTAAACATATTTATTATTATTATTATTGCTATAACAATGAATCACGGCTAATAGATTGCGGAAAATATAACAATCATACATTCTCTATTTCGACTAAATAAGTTATTAAACCCATTTGTGAGTATATATTACAGAGCTTAAAACGAAGCGAAGAGTAAGGTTAAAACTGCAAGGGAATAAAAATCGCACGATTTTTTTTCGCACGGATTACATTTCGCGAACTCAATATTACTTTTGCGCGAAATCAAAATTGCCTTGTACCTACTTGTACGCTTATATAATTCGGTGTGTCACAGAATTTCGAATTTTATTATGAGCAGTATCCTATAGGCCTTATTGTGCGCATTAGGAACTAACACTCAGGCTACTAATAGTCTAAAAAGCGTATTGCTGATAACTATTTGTCTAAAGTCCGAGTTGAATATACCCAGTGCGCGTGTGCTACATATGAATATTTGCTACATGTAGACGACTGAAATTTTGGTATTTTTGAAGGAACCCAGGTGGATTAAAGTAAATAATATTAATTCTTAACTTAAAACAAATAAAGCATTTATCTATAAATATTAATCGCATTAAGCAAATTCTCGCCAAGCACGTCGCCAGACACTGATCATGTCAATCATCGCGTAGGGCGTGAAAAAGGGTTCCGTTTAAGTCAGAGACAAGAAGGTGCGTTAAGTAAAAAAAGTAAAATTTAATGTTAATAAAATAAATTTACTTCCAATGTTAGTAAAAAGTAGAAGCCGCCAAGTGGTCTCACTCGCTTGCGCGTTAGTAATTGTACTTTAGGTTAAGCTGTTGTTATACCAATAAATATATCTCATCTAATTCTATGCTGCTATTTACCATAGGACTTAACAATGTAAGCAATACATTAACTGCGCTCCAATTATAAACCTTGTAGGATTACAAATAAGGGTTATTATAAATGTGTTGTCAAGTACTATCGAAGAGTTTGTTCGCGTATGTGCGTACGTAGTTTGACGACGACACACCTATAATATTAGTACTACCACAGCCTAAACAATTATTTCATTCAGTCAGCCATCAAAGATGTCTTGGTAAGGTTATGCAGGGGCGAGGGTACCCTGCTTTCCAGCCAGGCATATATTTTGTCGCGGCGCTATGTCTGTCTCAACTTGTCAGATTTATCAAAGTATAAATGAAATGAATATGTTTTAAAATAATTAGTGAAAATAAAGGGTAACTGAGTGAAATTAAAAATAAACTTTAGTTTAAATTTTGGTATCCAACAACGGTAATCTTAAAACAATAATTTTAGAATGTAAATCACATGTTTTTGTTGAGTTACGCATAATAAGTATAAGCTCACCTTATTAAAAATGTCTATTAATCAATCAATTAGCCTATAGCTGGCCGCTGTTGGATATAGGCCTCATCCATGGAGCACTGCCTCACTCGGTTCTCAGCCTTAAGATATTTTTAAGATGCATGTTTTTGACATGGACTTACCGCGACGGCCTGTGCGCTAGCGCCACCGCCGACGTCGAGGAAGTTGGCGGGGTCTCCACCGTACAGCTTGATGATGTCCATTGTGGCCATGGCAAGACCCGCACCGTTCACCATGCACCCAATATTACCTACAAAACAATAACTTTATTTAAGTTATTACAATAACTTTTTACATCCTTATATCGAAACAACTACGAAGAAATAAGTGTAAAAGTTTACAATGCCCTTCCGAAATCTATGCTGCAGCTGACACAGAAAAAAAAAACGAATAGAACTACAGTCCACAACATTTTCTGACCTTCTAAACTTGGGTATTTATTTTGTCGCTATTATGTGTAGGTTCACGCCATTTTAATATGGCGATTATAGTTTTGATTTTTGTTCACCGGGTGAGAAAAGTTTGATGCACTACTATAAAGATAATCCTTTCTTTCATTGACAAACGTTTTTACACGTACCAAACACGATCATTAAAAATTTCAGGAATTAATTGATACTGTTTTAAAGATTCATGGTTAATGTCACAATTACACAATTTTATACGGTGTTATATCTATATATTATATATAATATCGGGAGCTCATTTCCTCCGCTAATCACGGTACAAACCCCGCATTACTTTATGTGTAATATTGATTGATATTATATTTTACTTTCTTTTATTCTCTAATCTACGAAATTTATATATAATTTTTAATAGTATTTTTTTTTATTATTGTTGTGTGTATAATATTTGTTTCTTTTTTTAGTGAGTTGGTTTAAGTTGGAGTAGTTTAGATTAAAGTTCATGGACGGTGGTTGTGACGTCATATGGTCAATTGCAGTCAAAATTGTCATCTGTTTATGACTCGTGGACTGCTCTAAGTAAGAGGTAAAATTACTGTGCTCCAATTGTTTTTCGTTAATATAGGTACACTAGTGTAGAAATGAAATTACTAAGAGGAATTTATATCCTCGTAGTCATACTAACATGACAAACTATATCCGTCGTATATGTCTATTAAAACAATAAGGAAAAAGCCATTAAGCCTGTTAGTCTTTTATTTGTAAAGAAATTGATTTTCGAACAGTATTACATGCATTTGAAGGCCTTCCAACAACTACGGCGTATTTTAAGTAGCTTCTTATAACGAATATTCAAGAATTTAATCACAAGTCAAAAAATTGTATACACATACCATCAAGTGCAATGTAGTTCAGGGCAAATTTGGCGGCTTCGATTTCTTTCGGGTCCTCTTGGGTTGTGTCTCTGAGAGCGAATAATTCTTTTTGTCTAAATTCGGCGTTATCATCGAATCGGAATTTCGCATCCAAACAGAAAACTGCAACAAATTAATAAAAGAATATTCGACTATCTGTATTATTCACGGTGCAATCTAAAACTCGAAACTGATCCTAGTTTATTTTATGATTCAGAATTATATGTTTATAAATGTTTGAAATGTTTAAGTCTATTATAGACATGGTCACAGAATGAAGAACAGTAATATAGCACGGACGCGAAGCACAAAGAATTTTGTGCATTGACCTTTTACTTTTTAGCCTTTGTCAGTTGTCAGAATAGTAGTAATTTCTGTTGAAAGTGGTCGGTCATCGCATTTGTGCGAGCGCGACGGCAAATAATTATGCGCGTGCAACAGAGATAAATAGTGACCGGTCATTGTACGAAATTATTCCTGCTTCGCGTCCGTGCTAAGTACAAAATCACATACATCAAAGCTTATTATCGCAGTGGCTCGTGAACGTAAACTTTTATAAATCGGTAAAAAACTTAAAAACTACAGTCTCCATATTAAAATTACGGAAAAATAGCGGACAGCCATGTGCCACAGCCCAGGGATTTTCTCCCCTATAAAGAAAGACCGAGGGTTCGAAAATTTATATAGCTACCGCTGGGTGGACCATGCCTAATATAATGTCAATTAAATAAAATAAGTTTTTTTAAATAATTGATAATAATAATTAATAACAAAAACTTGCCGTCTGGATCGTGTCTGTTATGGATTTTGTCGACATAAATTTCTCCTTTTCCAAGAGAACCGAAGAAAGGAGAAAAATCCTTATTTCCTTAATAATTCCTTATTGAATACTTGAAACACTATCTGCCTGGCAATATGATTTGACTCAAAAAAATCTAGTCACAAGACAAGGCTTTTGAATTGTAGTTATTTTTTTTTAAATCATAATCCATACTAATATTATAAATGCGAAAATAACTCTGTCTGTTCTTCACGCTTAAACCACTGTACAAATTAAGATGAAATTTAGCATGGAGATAGCCTGAGTCGCAGGAAAAGACATAGACTACTTAAAAACGTCAAGTGTGAGTCGGTTTTTTCCTACGTATAATTCTTCTGTACGTGTGTTAGCCATGTAACTTCTCCTAAACGGCAGGGATGATTTTAATGATATTTTTTGTGTACGTTGGGGGCGACCCTGAATGGTTTGAATTCACAAATGGACCCGGTAGGTAGCGCTGCAGTCGGTGTGCCACTAATCTCCTAAACGGCAGGGAAGATGTTAATATATTGATGGTAATTGAAATCCTACACCGATAATCGAATTCAGGGCGGGTGGAACCGCGGGCAAATTTGGCAAGGACATAGTTTGAGTCCCGGGGAAGGACATAGGCTACTTGAAAACGTCAAGTGTGAGTAGATTTTTTTTCTATAATATTTTATTAATATTTTCTCTATTGAAATTGAAATCCTACACCGATAACCAAATTTCGGGCAGGTGAAACCGCGGGCAACAGCTAGTATAAAGTAAATTTTGGCATAGTTGATTATGTATGAAAAAATTTGGCGACAGAATTTAACCCTTAATAAATAAAAAAATAGCTTTGCTGTTTCAATAATTCGTATGTGCAAAACCTGGTCAAATAAATTCAAAAATTGGTGAATCGATGACGTTATGACGTAATTTCTTTTAAACAAACTGCTTTACACTAAATATCAATAACCTTAAATATTTCGCTACTCAAAACACGTTATTATTAAGTATAAGTAAGTATCACTAGTAACCATAGTCGCAAATAGCATATCCATTCATAAAATGGCAGTCAATTACGAGATAACCGGAGTTTTCAATAAATTAATAAAATGTATGAATTTATAAAAAAACTGTTTTTTTTCGTAATATACGTATGTACCTGAACCTATATGTGTTTTTTTAATCTATCTAATCTAATTGTATTGGTAAACAAATGAGACCTTACACTGTCCAGTAATAGCGTCTTCAGCGTATGGGTTAATTTCAATCAGTAAAGCATCTTTCTTCAAGAATAAGTCATACATTTTTTTTATCATTTCGGCTGCTTCATTTGCAAATTCTGATAGGCCAATCTGAAATAATAGTACATTGCACAACCAGCGAAAAAAGGCGAACTTTATGCAGTAAATAAAAAAAAGTTTTGCTACACAATCCTAAATCACAAAACAATGACAAAAACGATAAATTATAAGTAGGTGGTATTAAACAACATCCATTGTTATAACTCTCCAATCTGTTCAATGCTTTCTCTACTGTTATAATTGCCTGGTAAAGTTGAATTTCCAGGAAACGTTCTTGTGGTGTTCTAGGGTGAATTCAAAGCGAAATACCCACGATCCACCAAGACATCGTAAGTTCTGTATCGATGTTAAAAAAATGACTTACTTTTTCAACAACTCGACACACTTGATCATCTGTTATCCCTGATACAATATCAATAGGTTCGTACATAATGGCTTCAGGATTTTCTGCAGCTACATCCTCTATGTTGACACCTCCTTGCGACGACGCAATTATAACTGGACCCTAAAATCCGCAGTATCATAAATATTTTGTTACAGTTAACCTTATGTATATATGTATCGTGCGTGATATAGTCGCATATACACTACACATATACTGTTGAACAGCCCCGATCTTGAGATAGTTATTATTAAAAAGGTCGAAATAGTTAATCCTTATTAAATTACTAATTGAGATAAAAGTATTCTATCTAATCCGGGATGTCCAAATCCGTTTATTAGTGATTAAGTAACATGCATAAGAACGTCTTTACAAACTTAAGGCGAGGTTATCCTGGTTTTGGGTGTTTTGAAACATACTTTAGAACAGACATTATAAACTGTTTATATACCATAACAATAACAAGGGACTGACAAAGCCCGAAACACGATTAGAATAGTTTGTTTGCAAGAAAAAAATGCCAAAGATGACATTAACTTCAGCTTTAGAACAGACATTAAAAACTAATTATATACCATAACAATAAAGATAAAACAAATATACTAAGAAAAGGATTTTCAATTTATACAAAATTGACAAACAGATTATTGGTTTTGTTCATAGATTTTTAATAGCAAACAAAAAACTGCGGAATTTTTAATAAAATCTGTGGCGCTGGGCCAGTTTCTCTCGGGGTCACGGAATTTATATAACTACCGTGCGCAATTGCCTATTATAAAACGCAATTTGGTGGTAGTCATGGAAATTTTTTCACTTTAGTAAACCCCGCCTTAAGCTTAGGTAAGAAAACACCTCAGGAGTAGCTTAATTTGATAAAATTCTAAAACTAATTTTGAAACTATTTAAAATAAACATTTTAGTTCCATTTCCATCAGCAACGACCGTTGTCGCAGACATTAGCTAGATAAAAACAATTGCTAATTCTTTCAAGGTTCAGCAATAATACGACTGTCTATTTTTAAGCGACTTCCATACATAATGCAAATAACTGAATATCTGTAATATCTAATTAATGTAAATCTAGTATCTGTCACAAAGTACGTGTGTACGAGAGGCCTTACAGACATGCATTTATTAGGTTCTAAGTTAAATACAAGTGCGAGTCGTACTCGCGCACGAAGGGTTCCGTACCATTATATATAAAAATGGCAAAATAAATCACGTTTGTTGTATGGTAACCCCCCTTTAATATTTGTTTTATTTTAATTTAATTATTTAATTTTAAAGTGAATATATAACTAAATATTCTGTGAATATTTCGAGCGCCAACCTGTTGCCGTTATCACGTTTGTTGTATGGGAGCCCCCTTAAATATATATTTGTTGTTATAGCGGCAAGAGAAATACATCTTCTGTGAAAATTTGAACTGTCTAACTATCACGGTTCATGAGATACAGCCTGGTGACAGACGGACGGACGGACAGATGGCCGCACAGTGGTGTCTTAGAAATAGGGTCCCGTTTTTTACCCTTTGGGTATGGAACCATAGAGAGGATAACGTCATGCCTACCTCACATAGAACAATGGCCATTCTGGATTAGGAAAACACGATGATCGAGTCTTGAAATGAGAGTAGTACTAGTATAACATTATTGTGATTATCGAGCACTATCACTATGACATTATTTTTAGTAGGGGGAAATTACCAGCTAGTAACAACTATCTTTTTCAATTGATTCTTCATTTTAAGTAGCGAAAGTCTGAATGTTACTGACTAACAAAACAAAACAATTCTATATGCATTAGTTTACCTTTTTGAAAACAATAACAATTTCATGAAAAAATTAAAACTTACATTGAAACTGCGCTCCATCATGATAGCAACATAATACTCGCGTCGAGGAAACTTTCGTTCAGTGATCATAACCATGTTACAAATACGACCTACAGCTCCTGTCTGTTTTGTGACTAGATATTGTTTCAACATCTTTCCAGCTATTTCACCAGCAACCTCGGGTCTGTAACAATAGAGTAGTTGACAAAGTTGATTAGGTTATAAGATTTTGGTATACTAAAAGAATTTGATTAGCGAAAAAAGTATCTAAGTAGAGAATGTTGTTTCATAGATTTTATTGCAGTTGTTTAAAAATTTCAAAATTTTATTTAAAGCTGTATAAATTTTCTAGGAGTTGTCTTGCTGATGTCTCTAACCTTGTACCGTTTAGTATGAAGCATTTTCGCATTCAGCGTGTAAGCGCATAACTTTAAATTTTAAATATCTTAAAAAAAAGTAATTGGAGGATGTTTTTATTTTATTGTTTCAAATTAACAATGTATATAGTCACGGTTTAATTCCACCGAAGGGGATAACCAGTGGCTGGATATGCCACCACATTATAATTTGTCTGACAACCCCTTTTCACTAACATTAGACATTCACATTAGTCCTGCATAAAGGGTGTTAGGCCCTCACTGCAACACTGCTTTAGGAGGAAATAGCAGAGAACAAAAAATTTTATGAATGTATTATATTTTATAGATTTGTTTTAATATGAATTATGGATAAAAAAAAACCCTTGGTGTGTATGATAATATTGAATATTCCTTAGCTGACAACTATAAATAAACATTTATTGCATTAAAAAAAGTATCTTCTTTTCTTTCCTCTGACTGCATTTTATGTGGCTTTATTTTATTATTTTAAACCGGATTTAATGTATGTTGGCATTAAAACAGTCTAAATACACAGTATAAAAAGAAAAACAAAGATTAGAAAAGTAATATGTAGACTACTTTTCTCCCTTTGCCTTGTATAGTGCATATATTGAGCAGACGGCCCCTATTAGATACAGATAAACTAAAACAAATTGAAATACTTTTGTTAGATTTCATTTGGCTCTTATTTGTTTCAAAAATCTAACATAAAGTTAGATACTTTACCCCAATTTCAACAGAAACTTACGTATTTACCATCCGGACACCACCCTTCAGCCCATTTTTAAATGATCCTTTGCCTCTACCACCAGCAAGTACCTAAAAGGTTCCAAAACATCACATTTCAACATTTTATTCTAAAGGGACAACAATATAAGTGTACAATTTTTATATCAACACTCCATTATAATTTTACCTGTGCTTTGAGTACAATATCCTTAGTATTTAATTCAGTGGCAAACTTTACAGCTTCTTCCTTAGTCTTGGCTACATTAAATTTTGGCACTGGTATGCCTTGATCCCTCAGCAATGTATAGCTTACATATTCATGAACATTTAAGTTACGAACTTGTTGTTTTTGGGGCTGACTGTTTGATGCTGAGGCTGCCAACAACTAGGTGAAAAATATTGCAATAAATAAAGGTCATAATTCATAAATACTTTATGTTAAATATAAACCAGTAGCCCTTTTTCTTTTTCCATTTACCATCATTAGTAAGTCTAGCTAGAGACATTCATATGATCAAGCTTTGTACCACCTGTAACTAAAGGCTCCCAAAAACCTTCACAAGGTCATCCAACTATATGGATGGAGGCTGTACTATGTTGCACTTTATTGACTCCTGATTTCTAATTTGACCACATAGAGAAACCCTGAGAGATAAGTGTTGTTATGGTTTGCTATAATAGTTGAGTCAATGTATGATTTGATTAAAAGATGTATGGTGAAGCTTAGCCACCTATGTGATGGACCTAGAATTTAATTTTGAAGTTAACAATTTAATATAGTTATTACAGTTATATGATTTTCAAGAGAGGGATTGATTCAGAGGGCTAAGGGATGATATGCAAGTCCATGTTTTTAACATTAGGTGCATGAAATATAGCATTGACATTAAAGATTCAATATAAACATTTAAGAACAAAGGACTTTCATATAAACTTTTAACCACCTATTGGCAAGGGCGTAGCAAAGGTTTTTTCCTATGGGGGGCCAAACTGAAAGATTATTGCACTAGTTTACAAGGTCATATAACAAAGGTTAATAAAATGTTGAGGTTAGAATATATTTGCATGGATAAAAACAACTAGTGAATTATGAATATATGAAAAAATATAAATATAGAGATCTACCTCATTTTTAAACAATCTATTTACATTCAGAAGTTGTTTATGATGTTTTCTAATAATTTTATGGTTAGAAAAAAAAATGCCAAGTAGTGTCATTGATCAGTCAACAAAAACGATCAATTTTCTCTAAGAAACAACATGATTGCTGGTAGATTCCCTGATTATGTCCTTTCATATCTAGGAGTCCTTGTAGGTTTGACCAAACACTCCATACGGCTATTATAAATGACAAATTTAAAATCATTTATAATCCATTAATGCTCTGATGTAATTTTTTATCTGATGCATCCCTGAAAAACTGCGCTCCTACTCAGCCTAGTTAACAGTGTACCTTTTGTGAGTTTTTGCGAGTTTGTAACTCTTTTATCTTCTCCTTCCTTTTCAATTATACATTTGTTTAATAGATGCGAATGCGATAGTAGTGTTAAAATTCACACTAGGCACACAGGTATTGTTATAGCAACATGAAATAAAACTAAAGAAGATTCAAATGTAACAAGGTAATTTAAATTTCGCTATAAAACACACTTCACAGATGTAAAACCAGTAAATGAACTTCTGAAATGTAAAAACAGCATTCTGTCATAAAAATTCTTGTTACAATAATTATTTGTATGGCATTTTACCTTAAAACCACATTTCATGCACTTTACTTTCATAAGAAACCTCAACCACATTTTGGCCCCATTAATCCATCTCTGACATAAAATCTTTTCTTAGTGGATGACCACACATTATCTTATCTATTAAAGGTACGTTCCAAATCGCAATGAGAAAGTAATTTTCCAACTGTCAAGTTGAATTATTACAGTGCCATAGAAAAGGTTGAAAAGGTCAGTGTGAAAATTAACTGTCAAACGCTCGTTCCAGAACGGGTTGATTTTCAACTTCACCGGGCGATAATTACTCGGCGTGATTTGGAACATAGCCTAAGAATCTTTCTACCAAACTGCAGCTTCGTTGGACATGTTTTGTTTTTGGGATTACATGATTGGTATTTTGCATTGATATGTATATAAAAAGATCAGCTAAATGGCTAAAAACTGCCATATAAAAAAAGGTATACTTGTGTTATTCCTTAAGTTAAACAGTTTGATATTGTCCTCAAACTATAATGTAGATATATAATAAATACCTAAAGATAGTAATTTATAAACCACTAGCAGAACCAACAGACTTTGAGATTTCTCCAAAATAGCGGTATTTGAAATTATTTGAAAAAAAAAATAGGTTTGATCCCTGCACTAGATTACATTTATTTGATGAATGTTTATTTATATAGTAAGTGTTTCCTATGTACATAACTAGCTGACAAAGCAATCTCATAACTGATAGCTATCCCACAAACTTTGTTTGATTGACTTGACACTGATTACTTACAAAATGTAAACAAACAAATAAAAATAGCTCATTAAAATTCTCTACTTCTTTAATAAGTCATTGTTAATAGAAACATTTCTTTACTAAATATTATTAAAAATCTTTACTAACTAAGTGAATAAAAATTTAAATTAATTATCAAATGGTCTGAGTAACTAAAAGGGTTGCAAGGGTAAAAGTTCACTATTGTTTTTAAAGAGAAACAGGTGTTTTTGAAGGTTTTTCACTCCATGATTAACTGTAGTTAAAAATGTTTAAGTGAAAGGAATAAATATAACCGTAGGAGAACTACGATGAAAGTTCACCAAACGATGACGTAAGGTCAAACAAGAGAGATGAATATGACAAGGTCAAATTTATAAATAAATTAGGTCACATTGTAGACTTGAATGATAGTAGCAGAAATTTTATTTAGTCTTGTAGTTCAATTTGTTCTTTTTTGCTGAAAAACTACATGCATTCAATTTATTTTTTTAAAATATATAACAGTACAAGAATAACCTTACACCTATATTGATAATTACACTTTTGGTATCTATTTTACCTTGTTTCCATTTCTAATGAAAATTGATTCTGCTAAGTTAAGTGTTCGAGGAATTATACTAGACATTATTCCTCTTTTTCAGTATTCAGTGATAAAAAATATCACAATCACAAAATAATTTTCTGTTACGCAAGTTAGCCAACTGACAAACACAATGAGTGTTGCCAGTCAAATCTTCTTTCTTTCTTTCCTTCTTCATTTGTGGAAATAGATACCGCTTTTTCATAGATAAGTTGCTCCAGAGTCTACTATTAGTTTCCGTGAAAGCACTAATGAATAACTTATCATCACCATTCAATGATGTATTATAATAATAGACATCACTTTGGGATGTAAGTATCGTAAGGACAAACCTTCGCCCGGCGATCACCGGTCTTATTAAACGGTCAACATGACTTTTGAAACTCAACGGCTTTGATAATAACAGAGGTCTGAAAACTATCGCTAGGTTGCAAAACAGTCAATGTAAATTGAGGTTATAAAAAGATTATATTACGTATGATCAAGTATTGTGTTATTGTCTCCTGTCATTGTCTCTTATCATCCTTGAGTAATTTGATATGCACATGCCGGGGATTTTTTTGAATAATAAGCACTACCAATTTGACACATAGTAAAAAATACCGGTCAAGTGTCAAGCGAGTATCAGTATTTCCAGTATCGGTGGAAGTTTAGGTGAATTAATGAGTAATTCAATTTTAACCTCTTAACTAAATCCTTACTAATGATTTTGTTCTTCGATTATTCAAAGCTTTGAACTCCCGATATTTCGATACTGTTACAAGAAGTATGTTCTTGTGAGTTTGAAACGATGATTATCGGCAAATATACCTATCTACCTAACTATATGCCCCCTTCCACGGGGTCTCTTTCCATAAACAGAAATTTGACCTACATAAAAATGTCAATATATATGTACAAGTAAGCAATTTTTAGAAAGTTTTATTTGCTAGATATCATTGACGTGCAGGCTTGGCAGGTGCTTATTTACGCTAAAAGTGGCCACTATCTATCATATAAACGGCCACTTTTAGCAGAAATGCCAACTACAACTCACAGATATTATTAAAAAACTATATAAAACCTTCTAAAAATAGCTTATGACTAGCCTTATATTTGCGACATTTGGATTGTAGAAATTCGTTTTCTACGACGAGAAAATTGAGGATATCTAATGGCAGCGCTAGTTAGCTGCTATATGCGCCTTAATAAACAAACAAAATTTGTGGTTTTGTTGTGGTTACCTACCTTATAACATTGTTTAAATCTATTTTACAAATAGTGTTTTTGTAGCCTTTTTAATGTCTAGTCAAATAATTCACAAATAATGTGTAAATTACCTGGAAAGGGTTTGCTATACCAACCTTATCTTCAAATAATTATGAGCAAATAGTTGGAGAATTACCTACAGTTGAAGATGTGATTTTTCACACCGGCCGGAGAGAATAATAATAGCTATGTTTATTCTATGCTTTCCTCATGGTCATGAGACACCTTGATCGCTGTCGAGGCTGTCTGGACCAGGAGTAGGTGTTCGACAGTAGTAATTTCACACCACTTAAAACTTAGTAAGTTATTATTCTTATAAGAAACAAACAGCAAACAGTTAGTAAGTAGTCACAAGTTGTGCGAAAAATTTGAAACATAAAGTTACTAAGCTTTTGCCCGCGGTTCCACCCACCCTTAATTCGGTATTTGGTGTAAGATTTCAACGACAACTCTTCAATTATAGAAAGAAAATCGTTTTCAAGTCGCCTTTGTCCTTTACCGAGATTCAAACTATCTCCATGCCAAATTTCATCTAAATTGGTTTAGCGGCTTCAGCGTGAAGAGGTAACAGACAGACAGAGTTACTTTCGCATTTATAATATTAGTATGGATTTAATTTCCTTTTTTTATACAAGTTTGTCCATTTAAAGTATCTTAGGCAGAGCAACGCGGCATCCAGAGGCCATTTTGTTCTATGATGGGCATGGGAGTTCTTCGGCATTCCCTTACGAACTCTTAAAATATTTTCTAGAAGCTTTTGAATAACATTCTAATTCTAAAATACATCGAAGAACACAGACATAGACGTAGTCCATTACTGTTATCTATCTTAATTCTATGCACAGATAATAGGATCTACACAAACTAGATCTGATACCGGCGCCGACGGCGGAATACACAACCTACCCCAAAATATTTCCAATGACTTTTCTAATATTATAGAATGATAAAAAATAATAGATGGTGTATATCTATATGTACTAATATATAAAGCTGAAGAGTTTGTTTGTTTGAACGCGCAAATCTCAGGAACTACTGGTCGGATTTAAAAAAATCTTTTAGTGTTGGATAGCCCATTTATCGAGGAAGGTTAAAGGCTATATATCATCACGCTAACACAAATAGAAGCGGAGCACTAATGAAAAATGTTTCAAAGTCAGGGTTTTTTTATCCTTTTGAGAGCTTCCGCTGCGTAAACGGGTAAAGTTTCGCAAAAATCGTTTCGTAAAGTTGTAGCGACCTAATAACCTTTTCTTAAATATTATAATAAATATAAAAAATCAACATAGGCGCAAAACACTCTTTACGCTCTTACTCGCGTGTTTTGCTAATAAGCACACGGCTATTTCAGGAAAGTCGAAATGCCTAAAAACGTAGGTTAGAAGAAGTGCGTCAGGGATAAAATCCTGCTAAAGGACATCCCAAACGTCTCAAACAACATTTCTTTTTTTTAAAAAACATGAAAAAAATATTGTTTCAGCTTGTAGTTAAGGTTTAAATTAACTTTTCTATTTTAATGTAGAATAACCTAGTATATAAATGCTTTTGTTTAATGTGTGTCCCCACACATAGATGGGATGGAAAAAGACATTAAACGGGAACGCGTAGCGTCATCCAACACCTATTCCTTCAAATAATTTCAGTTGATATTCAGTCCAATCCAAATCCAATCCAAACTAAACATAAAACTAGTTTTGCGTTTTATGATGCTAATTTAAAAGTAGGTTAATGTTTATACTTGTAATGATCATTTTTCAATTTTTTCAACTGAACTGCTTGGCATTATACATGCAGTTAAATATATCCTTTCAAATCGTCATAAACACCCACACAATTTTAAATTCTTAATCTTGACAGATTTTATGAGTGGTCTACAAGCTTTGACTGACAAAAAGATTAATGCTACTACTAATTATTTAGTTTACGAATTAAGAGTTTTGATTCTCAAATTGTATGAACTTAAGATTGTGATAGAGTTCTGTTGGGTTCCAAGTCACTGGGGCATTTTGGATAACGAACTGGTTGATTCACTTGTAAGGTTTTCTAATCATAATAACTTATGTAATTACTCTGTAACCTATTAAGATTTAGTTGTTAACCTTAAACAACATATGATTAAACGTTGGGAGCAATACCTCAGTTCTAGCCGACAACTTAAAGGAAAATGGCTAGAAAAAATAGATGCTAAAACTAAAAGTGTAGCCTGGTTTGAATAATATAAATTACATCCCTCTAGAAACTATATTACTACGTTATGTACTCTGAGAATTGGCCACTGCAGATTTCCCGCTTATTTACATCGACTAAATTTAACAAATTGTACTAATTGTTTATTTTGTAATTATGAATTTTGCGATCTTCACCATTTAATTTTTGTATGTCCTACTTTTCACTACAACGTTTAATTTTTATTTATGATTGTCAAGATGTATTAAAAACCAAAGAAATTCCTACTAATGTACAAAAAATTAAAATCTCCCATTCTTTACCCTGTTCTTTATAACTTTATTATTAATACTGTAGGTAGGATATAAATTTGTGCAATTTAGAAATATTAATGTGATTGACACAATCGTACTGTTTTTATAAGTTTATGTTTTTTGATTACATTATGCAATAGGTAGGTATGTAAGATTAATTGAATCTTTTTTATTTTAACTCATTCTTGTAAATAAGCTGATCTTGATTTTTTGTTTCCGTTTTGTGAGTAATAATATTAATTTGTATTTTGTTTGTTATCTCTTTCCCTATTTTGTAGTTTACTAATAATTAATTTGTATATGATTAGGCTGATGTAATTTTGCCAAAGTCTTTTGTAAATAAATTAAAAAAAAAATCTTTTTGATTTGAATTTTTTATTAATAATTTTATAAAATTTTGAATAAATGTTGATAGTTATAACATAATGGAAACTAAATCAAAGACGGGCCTTTTTGCGCTTGGGTTTTTTGTATTTGCATCTTTATTTGTGATAATCGCATTTGTCAGCCCATATTGGCTTGTAACGGATGGAAAACTTCAGAAACCTAAGTTTGAAAGAATAGGTAAGATACTTATATATATATATATAATATATGTACTTTATACTTTTTGTTTATCGCTTCTGTTACACATTAAATACTAACTAGACGCTTAAAACAATTTAGTGATACTAATTTTTCTAAAAGGGCGTAATCTAGACCTCACCTTCACTTCTCATCACCATCACCTTTTAACTGTCCTAATAAATAAAAGCGTCGTGGTTCCTAAGGCCCGGAGTAATAGTCGTTGTTAAGTAATTTCCTAAGTAATACTTCTGATTACTTGGAGAATTCTATATAATACTTACTATTGCTATTAGTCATATTTGCCATAACAGATTTATGATAACTATAGAAGAAAATTGACTGCGGTGATTATCATAAATGGCTTTTTTTTTGTACCTAAAATTTTATACTTTATTTTATGTCAATTCATTGTATAAAGTGGTTTTATCAACAACTTGTAGCCTTTACCTGAGTGCATCAAATGCCATAAGGAGCAAAAAGGCTCAGCTTTAGAAAAAGGCCCCCTTGCTAGTCATTCAAACTTTTATGGTAACCAATGACTGCTTGTATAGTTGTGTTCTTGAGAGGAGCCCAGCCAGATGGCGTAACAATGTAAGCAAGATTGCTGGGAGCGATTGGATGCATTAGGCACAGGACAGAACATGGCACACCTTAGGAGAGGACTATGTTCAGCAGTGGACTGATGTTGATGGTAGATGTAAACTAAGCGGTAGGCATATATTGTAACTTAACTAACAGGGTTTGGACTAGATGTTGATGAACCAGCCAGGTAAGGCTTGACCGAGATGGGTTTTTCGTTCTCAGCCGAGACCGAGAATAAAATAATATCTCAGCCGAGACCGAGAATAAAATAATATCTCAGCCGAGACTGAGAATAGATAAAGTGTGAAATTTTTTATTTTAATACTGTTAACTTTTTAATACACTACTCATTGTTTAACGAAATGAACTGTTTTAATAATCAATGTTAAATAACATTATAACATGAAAAAAGCAATTTTCGGCATTTTTGCCCTTCAAAGAGTATCGCCTCTCCTCATCAATTACAATATAATGTTATTTAGCTTTGCTAAACAGTTGTTCACTTGCTACGCTAGTAGGCGACGCATATAAAATCTTATTTGCTGCAGGCTTAAGCACCTTATAAGGTGACGAAAACCAATAATCAAAAATATTTGCATTTATTTGCAGCGCTATTTCAATCACAAAGCTTGTACTGTATTCGTCATTTGTCATTGGCTCGTCTTCCAACTCTATCGAATCATGAGCTGCCCATAAGTTGGATTGATTTGTTGCAGCCATGTTTGACAAGTTAGTTGAAGATGCCCATGTCGTCTCACGAGAACGAAAATCTGATCCTACATTTTCATTGAGAGTGAGAGTCTCGATAATATAAAACTTGGCTGAGTTAACTTTGCTTTCAGTTAGATATTTAGTTTTAAACCGTGGATCGATCAGTGTTGCAGTAACTAGTGGCAAACATCTTGTAACAAATGAAAACCGCTAATTAAGTGCATCCAGTAGCGTGCTCTTCATCGTCTCTGCGTGATTTTCATTTTCATTATCATCCTCCTGGTCATTAAAGGACTGAATGTTTTGTGTTGGCGCCAATTTTCCATTTAACATTGCCACCAACGGTATTACCACTGAAACACAGGACGAGTCGGAAGAATTGCAAAACATTCACAATATCTTTCATGAAATTCCATTCATCACTGTTAATTTCTAGTATGCCTCCTTTTTAAATAGGGTATAGCTTCAAAGCAGTTTTTTTTGCTCAAGCAGTCATTCCATCATTAAGTAGGTGCTATTTCACCGAGTTTCGACATCTTGAAAAATCGCAGCCGGGACTTCAACCAGTCACAATTTAACATTATCACGCACTTCGCGCTGTGGCGCGTACGCGCTGTAAAATTTGAATGCCGATCCGAACAAAGTTACAATCTCGGTCCTGACCGAGAATCTCGGCAATATTTAGCTGAGAACCGAGACAAATTTCTCGGTTGGATTTGTAGCCGAGAATGCCGAGACCGAGATCTCCGTCGAGCCTTACAGCCAGGACATTTAACTTTATGTATAGATGTGTTATGCATCCTTGTGTCAATAGAAAATCATTGGTTACAGGTCTATGGGAAATATGTTTAAATGGTTTTGAAGATATTAATCACTCATATGACACAAAGTTTACTGGTTGCTGGTGGATATTTGAAGAGGAGTACTATATTATTCATGAAATATTATTGCCGGGATTCTTCATAGCTACACAGTTTTTCTTTACTCTAGCTGTGTGCTGTGTACTTATATCAATATTTCTATCCTATCTATATATAGTGAAGAAAAAAGATGATGATGTTTATGTAACCTTACTTGTTACACTGGGAACAATCCTTGTTATTGGAGGTTTGTATTAAATCTTTAAAAATTCTGCTACATGGTGGATGCAGAGAGTTCCAGAATTCAAATCCTTGGTCATGTTTGTAACATAGTGTTCATATGACTAGAGATAGGCAGGAGAGGCAAGGGGCGGCAAAGCAATTAATTATAATACTGACAGTTTTTAGGATTACATAGGGTTTGTGTAGTTGTGCCTTACCCAGTATCCTGATAAGTTGTTGTATGAAAGCTAAATTTTCAGAACTTATTGGGACTAAATTTAGTGATCTTAATAATACTATATGATTTTGTGGCAAAAAATATGTTATTAGTTGTTTTGTTTGATGTCAAAATTCTAATGTAATTGAGCATCGAAAGTTACCCAGTGGTCATTTTTGTGAACAAATCTTTCGACCGTTGGCCAAAGTTAATTTGCAATGCCTTTGCAAATAGACAATCTTAACGCCTATATCTGGAACATACTTCAATCTTTGTAAAATCTTATTGCATTGCAGTGCTGTGTGTTCTATGAATAAAGCAACTACATGATCTATTTATATTTAGGCGTGCAGACTTTGTCTCGATTTTTTCATACACCAAGTCTGACAAACAAAGATAACACACAAAAACCAATTAATTAACTTCAAATAGGTATCTACTTAAAAGTAAAATATAGGTCCTACAACAAACAATAAGCTTAGTGTCGTTTTGCAGTCTGATGCCAATGAACAAATATCTCCTATCTTTGCTGTAAATTTTTGGAATAACTTAAAGGGGAATTTTTAGAGTTACCCAAAAACCAAGCAAGAACCTTTCCTAATAATTTGGTCATGTTCAGGGCGGACATCCTTAAGACACTTTTCGATGCCGCCATTTTTGCATCTATTTCATGAAATTTTACAGAAAAGTGTATTGTGAATCACGTATCTATAGAGAATCATCACATATATTATAGTCCAAAGGGCTAAAAATTCATTTTATTATTGCAGGATTTTCTGGTATTATATCTGTAGTAACATTTGGCGCCCGCGGTGATGGACGTGATTGGTGGCCGGATTGGGAACACAATGATCTTGGATGGGCTTTTGCTCTAGGAGTTGTTGGTGTGATATTCCTGTTTCCTGCTGGCATCCTCTTTTTAGTTGAAGCTAGAGTTCACAAGTATAAGCGCCTTCATGAAATGCAAAGTCGTGAACCATCTTCATTCAGTATGCATGAGAGGAAACCTGCCTATACTGGAGGGCATACTGACATATAGTATGTAAAATATTTGTTTACCAAAAAATTACATTATATTGATGATGATTTAACATGACTTATAAAATTATCTTACACTAGGTAAGATATAATTTAAATTATAATAATGGTAAGAATGCTGTAGTTTTAAGATTATTTTTACCAGGCTAAAGTTTTATGCCATAATTCATACCAAAAGTTGTTCCAGTTTATAATTCCTTACATAATTCTTCAAGTGATGATTAGTATTATTTAATACAAGTTTCTATTTGTTTTTTATTTTTTTAACTACAAGCGGCCCGCCGCGACTTCAACCGAGTTGAACAATTATTGACCCGCTGAACGTCGAAACGACTGGCGCTTATTGAGTCCGACTCGTACTTGTTATTTTCATACAAACCTTGTCCAAACAAACTAAAAAGAAATTATCTTAAACGGTCCAGCTGTTATCAAGTGATGCTTTGTCATACATGTGGCAATTGATTTTTATTCATATAAATGGGTGCGCCGTCGTCCAATCATAGGTTTTACTAGAATTTTGCTATAGCTATACAATATAAACAAACCATTTGTGAAAAATAGTCCTGAAGTAAGTCTACGGGTAGGTTAGGGTTTCCATTCCTTTGATAATATACATTAAAAATATCAAATTTGAGACAAGGTGAGGCGATGTTGGTTTGGCTTACCTTCGTGCGCGGCGTGACCTTAGGAATAAGTAACCGGACGGACTAAGCTTCCTAAGAGCGCTAAATATAAATACCTATTTTGTCTTATACATTTTCAAATTGCCGTTGTGACTGATGTGTTTATTCGCAGCGTGTAAGTGAACGACTGTGGAAGATCGCTTACATAAACGCGCCATGTAGTAGTGTATTCACTGTGGCGCGCCGAACAAAGTTTGAAGTCCTTTCGGTTAAGTCCTGCCTGTGATTCGGTAAAATTTCACAATTTTATACTTTTTACTAATTTCTCAATTTCTTGTTTCCTTTTAATATTTTTTTTTCTTGATTCTAGATAGCACGAAATTTATGTTTTGATGTTCTTTTAGTTGTTCTACGTTTTAGTGCTCGCTAAGTTAGTCTTAGGACGCTTGCCTTTTTTTTATGCCTGATATACTAACGAATTCGCCCTTTTGCTCTACACACTTTAATTGACATTAAAACGTTAAGTCGTAACTTGTGGTATAGGATCAATTTTAAATAGTTTATCAATAAAAAACATATTATTGTGAATGTTAGCATGTAAAATAAAATTATTTACTTAAGGTTTGAAAATGACATATGAATAACATATAAAGATGTATATAAAAGTAATAGAATAGGAAATAAACATACTATTTTATACATTAAGATGTAATAAATGTATACAGGCTGTAACAGAATAGGGGTACTAAATAAGAATTATCAGCTGCAAAGTAGGTACGTTAGCTTTCGGAAAAAGGTATGATACAGAATTAAGACGGACACTCTTTTAGGGATCATGATCCCAGCAGCTGATTTAAGAGATGTCACTTCACCTTAAACCTTAGTCCCGTGGTAAAGCTTACATAATTACTGGGGGAATTCCCGCTAAGTAACCCTATTTTGCTACACCCGACATATATATAAAGTTGTTATTTTTTAATTTTCTATAGCCAAATGGCAAAAACGGAACCCTAACTTAATGCGTGTACAACACGCACTTGGCCGGCTTTTATAAATTGTTTTACTTAATTTTTTAATTTTGTTAAAAGCTTTTATAAATACATATGAAGTGACAAACAATGTATAATATAGACTAGAAACATATGAATTATAGATTTGAAACAAGTCCATCCATAATATTTACCTTATTTTTAATTAGATTTATTTTGTACTGATATTTTGACTTTATATTCAGCAAATTTTTTATACTGATTTAAATGTTTTTAAATTGTAAGTTTGAAAAGAATCTCAAACAAAATTAGATGAAATATTATATTATTTTAATTTAATAATATAAATATTATATGTATAGCTTTTGCCCGAGGCTCCGCCAGCGCTAAGTTCGGTTTACGGAGTTAGTGGGATTCCTAAGGCAACTCCTTGCCTGTAAGGAAGATGGCTAAAGCAATCTATAGTAATAAGGTTTTAGTTATGCCTGCAGGATTAATTTTAAATTTAGATAAAAAACCCACCCATGTGTTGATTTGGGGTTATAAGCTATGTCTATTCCAAATTTAACCAAATTGGTTAGTTGTTGTGGCGTTATGAGTAACAAAGAAACTAACACGCACGCAAACTTTCGCATTTATACATATAAGGATAACATCTGATAGTTAAATAAGAGTTATATTTATGGTTTCATATTTAATGTATATAACTGATTTCGTTTCTTAAGAGTAATGAATTTGAAACCTATATAGGTACTTTATTTACTAATCCGACTTTGTCTATTGTGTACGGACGGAACTATTAGGTGCATGCACAAACAGAGTAAAGACGCGTTTTTAAAATAGAGGATTTCGAAAAACTGTATCTTTTAGAAATTCGATTATTGTAATTTTTTAAATGTTCAACCCACAGGGTTGGTCTATTATAAACACAACTAATCAATTTTTCAACAATTATAGTAACACGTTGAAGCAGAAAAGAAAACTATCAGAAACAGAACAGAACAAAGACGGAATGATTGACTCAAAATATAAATACACTTAAATTGCACTGTAGTCGCCGGCAGACGACGGCGAGAGAACCCAACAAGTTTGAATGCGACGGTTAATCAATTTAAAAACGCGTCTTCACTCTGTTAAGCCGCACAGTCTACTACAGAAGACCGGCAATGCCCAATAACTGTTACAGTGTACAACCCCGGATCTATGGGAGTGCGAGAAGAGGCACTTGCCCCGGGCGGCGAAGACTAGGGGTGGGCAGCAAGCCGCAAGTAGTTCAGTACACTATAAAAGGCCTGAAGGAAGGCAAAGTGGCACTTCGCTCCGCCTTTTTGAAAATGTAGATCCTGGGCTGACAATGTGAGTACAATGTCGGCCGACAAAATCGGTTTTGGTGTCCGCGTGCTGTTAGATTCTTAAGACCTACATGTGGGTATGAAAAAAATGCTGAGAAGTGAGATAGAGTAACCAGTATAGTGGGTAAAATAAGAGTTATGAACTTAAAACAGTCCGTCCTTTGAATGTACCTTATTTTTTAATTAGATGTACTTTCATATTTTGTACGATAGTGTACAAAATTAATTGCGAAAAAGTGTTCAATTGAAAGGTTTGTGACGAAATAGCCATTTTTAAATCTTGCACACAAAACCTTTATACGTGTTTAGTAAGTTCTCTTAATATAACGTTTTCTTTTAATGAAAATCAACGTGTAGAAGTTAAAGAAATATTTTTTATTTTAATCAGTTGAGAAACTCGTATATTATGACCCTTTGATCATAAAATTATAAAATAAGAAATTTTTAAACTATAAAATTAAGGAAAGTTTAAATCTTATACAAAGGCAGTTCAATTACTACCTAACTAGCGCCGCCAAAATATGTTTTTTTTTCTCCTTGTATGTACGAAACACATTTCATAAATGTTACAAACCAATTATTAAGAATATATTTTGGGCGCTTGTTAGGTAGTCACTGCGCCTTAAATATAAATCATATAATAATATACAATTATATTTTAATTAAAAAAAAAAAAATACACTATGCTATGTGAAACATAACTAGAAATGAAAAAACATGTAATGATGGCAAAAGTTAGCGTACCTTAGATAGAACTCAAAGATATGCTTGAGGCCTGAAAATGTCTTAACACATACAGCTGTGTTGTCGAATCGTTTCTGTCACGATTGGAAACGTAAAAAAAAATATTAAAAAAATATATAAAATTGGAAAGAAATCAATCTTCAATTGTTCCAAATTTTATCGATATTATTAGTTTGTCTAAATATATCTGTATTTAAAGAGGGTTTCTGCCGTCCACTACCGCCGCGAATTGATATTTTTATTTTCCTCTTTATACAAACCGAATATCAAAAATGTGCTTCTACAGGAATACCAGTTATAAGCTATTTTAGAATGTACTATGTTTCTAGGATAATATCGATTGGCGGCGCTATTAGCAGGGGTATTAACGCTCTTAAGTTATTTAGGTACAAAATACAAAAGCCTTAATGTATTATCGCAAATATATAGACGTTTTTATCGCAAATTTTATTCTTTTTTAAGTGTATGACTTTTTGTAGTTTCTTGAATTGATCTGTTTAAACAAAATAAATAATACATTTTATAAATTTAAGTGTTTCAATTTACCTATATCCTAACTAGGGTAGGTCTCATCGATAATTGTTTTTTTTTATTAGAATGGTAATTCAAGGTTATACGTTATGCGTTTGTTTAAGGGAACTAAAGACGCCAGTGACCTTTCTTAAGTATAAAACAAGCTAAAACTATTTAAGCGTGCTCACAAAAGGTTAAACTTTGCATATCACGTTGTATGTTTAAGCGCAGTACGACACGTTTTTGTATGGTGTTTTTCATGTTTCTAATTTATTATAAAACAACTTAGTCTTTATATAGAAATTCTAGCTGACTTTTCATTTAGTATAAAACAATATTAATTAATGTATTTAGAAAAAAATTGGCTCCCCTGACAAATATCGAGATCTACGACAAGTAAACAAATTTTTAACCATTGTTTTTGTTATTTAATATTTGTTTTCTTAATGTCAACATTTTTTCTTAAATTGTGTTCAATTTATTTATTTTATTATGTTGCCTTGACTTCTTTTTTTAGATTTTTAGTATGTGTGTATTCGAGCGCGAATTTTTAAGTAATTAATTCTAAGCATAGGTAGCAACAACTTCGACATAAGTTGATAACAACCAGCGGAAACACCTCCTGAAAGCTTAGAGTGAATTTTTGCGTATTCGTTACTCTATTATCGCGTTCGCGTATTCATTAAAAGTCCTATGAGAAAAAACCGTCTCGAAACGCGTCCGCTAGAGGCGCTCCTTCATTTCCATACATGTACTTATTTCGTTGACGCGAACGCGATAGTAGCGTTAAAAACACACTAGGCACACCGACCTGCGCAAACCACGTAGAGAGATACGTCACAAGGAGACCACATGGGAACCTGTGCTTGGAGACATCCCACCTGAGAAATAGGCTATGGTGACCGCTTACCATCAGGCGGACCGTAAGCAAGTTTGCTACAGTAGTAGTATAAAAAAAAACGAAGACAACCCATCATAAGTTGAGTATAACTGGACCATGGTGAGACTTGGCAAACATGTGATAGATGTATGTTATGTATAATGACTGATAGGCCCATAGGTCGAGCGATTGCCTTAAGGTGTGTTACTTTGTTGTGTCATATGGTTCCCATGCGCCAGATTTGTTGGGTTAGGGAAATGGGTCTGAATTGAATGGGATCAGTACATCAGTGCTTTTTTTTAATACCACTGACGTGGCAAACAATATTGCCTATGGACGCTTGCAAACCTGGGGCATCACTCGCGCGTTGCAAACCCAAAATCAAATAACTTCTTTCTTGAAGAACCCCATAGCAATAATTCGATATAGTATACTTACCGGTGATTGTTTCTTATAGTCCGATATGTATGTTTTATGTCTTACAGATATGAGAAAGCAATAAGCGGTAAAGAGTACCTTTACCGCGGCCAAACTGCGGTCCTCCAGAGCACCACGGGTGGTCTAGGAATGCTCATGTTGATTTGTCTGTACAGAAGGTGTAAAAAGCGTCAAGCCCACGGACCCCGGCGGAGGAACGTCGACCTAAAAGCGAAGCAGATTAAGTTTTTTTTTGTTTATTTATCGAAGTTTGATCTACACCTACAGTAGTTAAAAAATCACATTCTGCCAAACTGTGTGACAACCAAGTAAGTGATGTTTAAACTAATGTACATTTCTTACTTGTGGCTTGTGACGTGTACAATATATAACCTCAGCGCAAAGCCCTTGCCCACTTGAACAATAAAATTAAACTATGACCAGATTCAGGCACTGTTACTTACTGAGAAAACCAACAATCAACGGAGTGGTAGTGTCAATTAAGAGATAAATTAGGGCCTCCGCGACAGAATGTGTGGCACATAATTCTCCCTTCAATCTAGAACAATTAGGGTAGGTATATCTTAAGAACTTTTGGGCGCAGATTTTGAATCATAAAGAAAACCTTTCGGAGCCAGTAAGAATAATTATATATTGTACAAAGTTATAACGATGTAAATAGTAGGTACCAGTACTACTAGCTGACCGATGCGCGCTCCGTTAATACGAACGACCGCATCATATGTGGCTCTGTTTAGGCAACGCGCAGCGAAGAAAATACTAATTAGCTACAGTTTACAATATTTAATCAGTCTTTAAATTACAAAGTTATATATTTGGCTTCTTTTTTTACATCCGATATCTTTATATTGCTTGGTATAGTATTTCCAGAGAGTAGTGCACACTTAGCGGCTTCAATCCCTGCTGACACGCAGCTAGATTCATTAAGTCCTAGTAGGACACCATGAATAATACCACTGGCCAGACAATCTCCTGCACCAGACACGTTTTCAACATTCTTTACAAGCTCAACCTGGTAAAGTCGACCCATAATTTCGGAACTTCGAATTTTTACACTATTTCCATGACGAATTACGGCAACTCCCTTGTGGCCTAGAGTCACAATAAGTGTTTCGACGGATTTTAATACAATTTTTGATAATTCTAATAATTCGATGAGGTCACTGCTCTTATTAATATTTACGTGTGGTTCTAGAAAAAAGGCCATTGCTCGTAATTCGGAAAAATTAGGTGATGCAAACGTAATTGGGTGGTTGCTCCGAAGACCTTTAACCGCTTTTCTCCGGTCTGTTGGTTCGAAGAAAACTGAAACAAAATTGTAATAATTACTACTGTGCGTTCAAATAATGTCCAAAATATGACATAGAGTACACCCAACGATTTCAATATGTTAAAGTTATATAACGGTCAATGGCTATAGGTAGGTAACTAGGTACCTACAAATATTCCATCTATTATAAACTATAAAGGTTAACTTAAAAAGCAAAACCCTCTAAGTACAAAAT
The DNA here is from genome assembly GCA_946406115.1 of Apoda limacodes. Taxonomy (NCBI): domain Eukaryota; kingdom Metazoa; phylum Arthropoda; class Insecta; order Lepidoptera; family Limacodidae; genus Apoda; species Apoda limacodes. The sequence continues at coordinate 17,560,092 of OX291546.1, forward strand.
TTCATCCAGCTAGGTGAGGCTGGCGATTTTTAATTTAGAATATAATCATTTGGAAAGGTAAAATGCTGCCACGTTTGATTTTTTTGATAACGCCACTTTTGCTACTAGTTTTCTCTTTGAAACATTTTTAACGAAAATATTGGTTTTGCATAATGTTATTTTGTTAATTTATTTAAGTGCCGAAAATTAAAATGAAGGATTTTAAAATAACACCATGAGTTTAAAAGTGCAAGAAACTTTTACACACTGCAATAAATCACACATAAACACCCTAATAAAATATCAATGATATGTGTCTGGCTGTTGACATACATATACCAAAACCGTAAAAATGTGTCCATGTATGTAGATCCAAAGTATGTCTAATCGTAAACGCATGCTTGACAGTACCTATGTTACGGATAGATTTTTTGTCGTCAATTAAGCATATTGATTCGCCATCCATGACAGGTGACTTCCCTGTCTATCCTTAACTGAACGCACTTTAAGAAGTAAGTTCCAAGCGAAAATCTAAAAACAAAAAAACAATCAATGTTTTTCTATTCAGTCTATATTCCTGTCATCATTATCACCTATCCTTTTCTGACGTATAGTGAGTAAGAGAAATGAAATATGACGATAATTGTTAAAGATGTCGGAAAAATCATGCAACTCGGTGTTTTATTGACGGGCACCGCATAAACCAATAGAGTTATATTTAAACAACGTACAACGGAATTATTCCTCTCCAAAAAAAAAAAAACAAGTAACAACGATCATAGTAACGACTACGGAACCCTACCCTACAGGGTATGTAGGGTAGGGCCGTATGACCCAACATGCTCTTAGTTATTATAATACGTTCATAACCAAGACGGTAACATGACTTCTATGCTGGCAACTCTTTAGTTTTAGTTGTATTTCACTTAGGTATTTTATATCTCCTGAGCTGGCAATACTTCCAAAGCCCCGCCCCTCGCTCGTATATGAGCCGTTGGTTAGTTAGTTGTGTTTATTTACGTTTCTCGAATTTTTACTTTACACATTTTTTTTGAAACAAATAGGTGATACAGCTTTTGTCGGTTCAAAAAGGTACATAACTTGTTTTGGCAACGTATTTAAAAAATTGTGTACACTTATTTATTGCTGTCCTGATTATAAATACCAAAGAAATAAAGGAGCACTTCAGACCAAAGTAACTTGTGTTTAGTAATATTTCGAAAGTAAGTTCTGTTTTAATAATATTTTGAATGTAATTTATTTATGATACAAATGTACATACAAACTCCGAACTTTTATCCGTACTAAAGTATATTCATAAACTACAGTGTTAAATTTTTTCTGAAAATTTAAGGTGTTAATCAACGTCTTAAACTTGCTAGTCTTTTTTTTGCCTTGCGCCCCCTTTAGGGCCTGATTTTTTTACTTGCAATTTCTCGCAAATCTTGTCAAAGTGACAGCAGGATAGCAAATAGATTTCAACTAAACAGTAAGAGACAGCCCAAAAGCAAATGCAACCCCAAAATCTAAAAAATCATGCCCTTAATTACTCTGACCGAATCTTTGTTTCTGTAAATATGTTTTCTATTTGTAACAAAGCTTTTGTACTATTGTGCCAGACAAAGCTTAGGTACTCATACTTTTTTTTATAGAAGTCAAATAGAAATCAGGTATTCTTATAAAAATAGTTGTTATTACTGTTAACTACATTAAATTGTAACTTTAAATCAATGCAAAGAAAATTAAACCTGTAACACTAGTTCAAGAATGGGTCTTGAGTTTTGATTTTTCATTAAAACAACTTTTTTACAAAATTTGAATTTATAGTTTTGTTAGACCAAGAATGTAAACCTTTTGGTTCTTGAGGTCATATTGACCCGAAACTGAAAAGTGAGGACTTTGACAATTTTATTATTAATTTTGCATTAACTTTATATTAGTTTTGTTAAATAGTGAATTTGAGTGGTTGAGAACCACTATTAGAAGAAAAAGGTTGTTTGGGCAGTGCAAACTTATTATCACTTACACCAGGCATTGTCAAGTGTGCTTCTAATCGCATAAATGCAATTGAAAGTGCTTTGATTTATCTATAACTAAACACATAAAATGTATGTTAGAATTAGATTTTGCATTCAATTTTAAATTATAACCTCAAATTTATATAATTAAAAGAAATTATAATTAATTTATTTTATTTTGGTTTTATTGTTGACTTTTAAATTGAGTACCTACTTGGCAATCTTTTTTTAATAATACTATTTAATTAATAATTGAATATTGAATTGTAATTTGAGAGGACATAATGAGAAACAAAGAAACCTAAACCTATAGTATCAACTGGTTGACATGACCTGAAGGCCTTAAGTGCAGATGTTGCATACCCTACTTCCCATTATATATGCCAATTTGTAATATCATTCTGTTCATATATCCATCTGTCTCTTCAACCATATGTCACAGCCTTATAATTTTGCCATCTTCATATGAATTTTGAACACGGGGATTGGCGTCTTTTGGACTTTGTATCAAGTGGCTCTTCCACTTGAGTTTGTGTATTTAACTCTGTAACATGATCTGCAATCCGTAAATAAAATAGATGCAAAGATTTTGGATTTATCTCGTTGCACATCTCTAAGGTCAAGATAGCTTCTATACATAAATTTTATCAATCTTTTTTTTGTTTAATATTATCATCTTGTAGACCTTAGTTTTCCACTTGTTCAACCATTTGGATAGCAATGCCATCATATATTATTTTAGTTACAGTTGCAAAATTATTATTAGATGTCATTTGTCTGTTTTTGATTAAGGTGCAGAGTTTGTGAAGTTAAGACTTGTAGAGTTAGGGCATGTAGAGTTAGAAGCTTGGCTGTACATGAGATCTGGTAACTTTTTGACAGTGCAAGCCATATTATCTCATAATGGGAATATTTTGCATGAAAATGTTTTGGAAGGGTTTCACTCTTTTTGCTTATGACAATAATTTTGTTAATTTTTTCTTTCTTTTTTAGGGGTGTATATCTTGCACATAACAGGTGCGTTTTTTCATAGTCCACTCTCTATCTCTGACTTTTTTCTTTGTTGGTTTACTGTTATAATAAGTGATAGATCAGGGCAATACTTGGCTCTTAGGCGTTTACACTGCTGTAGATATATAAACATAGCTGATTGTTGTGCCTTAACACTGCTAAAGCAATATTTATTAAATGAACACTGTGCAAATGAGTCACTCTAGAGAGTACTACATAGGCCTGCCCAAAAGAAAACGTGAATGACCCAATATCAATAAACTTAGCCCTTAACTTTTATGTACGGTACAGTACGGTATATGTAACACAGTTTTTAGCTTACAACAACCTGGGCCTACACTATTGTGATTACCCATCCCCATAAAGTTTTCTTTTGTAAATATTTGTCACCACATTTTAATTTTTAACAAAGTACTTAAACATAGTAATATTTTTCGTATAATAATGTAGTGTTATTCTGAAGCCTAACGAAAGCCTCATATACACTTTTATCTCCTAATTAAAGGGGTTGAGGGATGATCTTTCAAAAATCTGAAACACATATTTTTAATTTCCAATAAGAAGCCTGTGCACTTGTATAATTTTCAGATCTCTAGCATGAAATTAAATTTTTATGTGTATTTGCATCTTTTTGCTTACACAACTTCCATCCTAATTTTAAGTGTGGGGTGATTTATTAAAAATCCTGAAATATGTATTTTATTATTTATAAGTCATAGGAGTCCCTACATCAATTTTCAGACCACTAGCATCAAAATTTGCGAAAGTTTCATACAAACTTTCATCCCCTATTTTAAGGAGTTGGGGGTAAAAGTCCCAAGTCTTAGATTTTTTTTTGTTGTTTTTGTACTAATACTTGCTTACATACCAAATTTTAGGTCACTAGGTTTTTAAGAAGTACCCTAAGAATTTTGATGATCATCAATGAGTCAGTGACGAAATTGGGTTCAGATATCAATAAAATAGAAGAAGAGGTATAAGAGCTATGCAATTAAAACTTTTTATGTTTAATAATCCACTATTCATCCCGACAATTTTGTTTATCTGGTGTAATCCAAACCCGTTATGAGGTAGGTAGTGCCCTTGCGCTTCGCTTGGCTCGTCTCTGCAGGGGCACAGATAGAAAACAAAGTTTTTAATAAAAATATTTTTACAGATTTGTTGCCATACGCCCAAAAATGCTATACGGATGGTCCAAACAGGGGTGATAAATGAAAATGAAAAAATGAAAATTTTGTGTTACCCAAAATATAAAGGTATGACACCTTTATATTTTGGGTAACACAAAATTTTCATACCTTTATATTTTGGGTAACACAAAATTTCAGTACAGATATTATTAATACCCTGATTTATTAAGTTTGTGATAAAAAGGACATACAGAAAATGAATGTACCCATATTCATCCCGTTATATGGTCCCTGTTCTCCATACTACTATTATAAATCCGAAAGTAACTATAGCATTTTCACGGCTAGCTCAACCACCGAACCGACTTTGAAATCAAATAGCTTACCTACTAGCTTACTTTAGGGAGTAAAACTGCAGTATAAATAGTTTTAGCCATAGCTATTAGGGAATAAATTACATTACAGATTCAAAAGCCACAATTATTCACTATTATATAACACTAGACAAACCCCGCGGTTTTACCTGAAGAAAAACCTATTCTCGTCGGAACTCTCGATCGGAATGAAAAGTGTGCTTTTAAACGCGTTCATCTATCTCTGCCAAAAATCAGTTCTCCGCATTGCTTCGTTGCATCGTAAGGGAATAGAACCCTTTTTCTTACAACTTGATTGATTTACAAACATATTTCGATAAAGAAGAACTTATTAGATGATGAACATTTTATAGCCTATGTTACTTAGGAATTAGGAAAAGTTTAGCTTCTCGGTTCAGCAGTTGAAGGGCTTACCCCATACTTACAACACAACAACCAACAAACAACGTGTTATACTAACAAACATACAATTAAAATGTAGCTATTATTAACATAGAAACTTTTAAATCCTTCAATGACATAAATGAACACGTTCTATTGTGACGTAATACAAAACAAAAAAACAGCTAAGTTCCCACGGTGATTGCATGAGAACACTTCGGCATTGTCTATGCGGATTCAGTAATGTCGCATGGCCGGCGAAGTACGTTAGGACAAGGTACAACCGCCAAGTGTAGGCACCGTACATTTAGCGAAGATTGTGAAACATTTTACACGCTAGTTCTCAAGTATGCTCACAACCTTGTGTTTAGTTAATGCAGTGAATGACGTTACGTTGTTCTATTCAATGTGGTTAATTATTCTAAAGAGCAGCTTTTGATCTCCTTTTTTTATGTTGTTAAAATCATTGACAAAGAGCTAGGTATTCTAGTCATCTCTGAAAAAGTACGAAAGTTAGGCAAAATTTATTGTTACCCACTGACTTACTTTAATGACGTATATTTTATATACCTATAAACTAGCTTTTGCCTGCGCTCGTGCTAAATTCGGTTATCGACGTGGGATTCCTACCGCTACTTCCATAATAAGGCAGTTTTCTGCGAGAAATTTGAATTTCCGGAACGAAATTTAGCATGTGTTAATGGTATTATTTAACACATGCGAAATCTCTGCTAAACTCCATTTCAAATGTAAGCCAAATTGATTTTTCTGTTGTGGTGTGAAAGAATAGCACACGTTCCTACTAACACACGCACACAATCACATTTTCGTATTATTATACCTATTTGCGGAATTCGGTCACCGCCGTGTGATTCCTACGGAAACTCTCAGATGTACCAAGATAAAAGTATATTCTGCGGAAACACTTTCTACCTCACCTTCTTTATTTAAACAAACAGAGAGGAAACTTTCGCATTTATAATCTATGTTCTATACAAATAAAATGCTTTGTCTTGAATGACTGACTGAGACCTGAAACTTCGAGGGTGTGTTCTTTGTATGACGTAGGCATCCGTTAAGACAGGATTTTCCGAAAGGGTCAAGTGCGAGTCGGACTCGCGCTATAAGGGTAAAACGATTGTAGTGAAATTTTAGTAAATTGTTATGCACACGCCGGGAAAGGTTTCTGAGAGAAAAAAAGGGGTCAAGTGCGAGTCGGACAGGGTCAAGTGCAAGTCGGACTCGCTCAATAAGGGTTAACCGATTGTAATGAGGTTTTGGTAAGTTGTTATGCACACGCCGGGGAAGGTTTCTGTGAAAGAAAAAAAATGGGTCAAGTGCGAGTCGGACTCGCGCAATAAGGGTAAACATATTGTAATAAAATTTTAGTAAGTTGCTATTGCACACGCCGGGAATGGTTTCTGAATTAGTGACACAACTTTCACAATAGGTTGGTGTGGCAGTTGTTTTAAAAAAAGAAACAACGTTCGCCGGGTCAGCTAGTATTAGTATTGATGGATGTATAATTTTGTGATGTTTGTTTTTAGTTTTATTGTGCATTAGCGGAAGTCAAACACTACTTTTTAGTTACGATTGAGTTTTTACGGCAATAGTTATTTTCACAGATGGAACCGCAGGATATAGCTAGGCTAGCAGGATCGCCATATTGTATTCCTTAAGGAAAACCTTGGCAGGGAGCTTATTGCAAAACCTAAGCGTTCGCGGGAGGAAGTTCCTCTGAAACAGCTCTGTACTATAATATAAATGCGCAAGTGTTTTTGATTGTCCTCCCTTCGTGTCGTAGAGATAGCGAAAAAAATTCATAAATTGGGTTTTTCGCCAAACTTTATTTTTTTAAGGGTCCCCACAAACGAAATCGCTTGTAATGATTTTATAACAATAGAAACCTATATTAAACAAAAAATTATGCCTATTAATAAAACGACCTATTTATTATTATTACTCATAACTCGGATGGCTGACAATTCTAGGTCAAAGTCAAGTTCATATAACAGGCAAGCGATAGACGTTACTGTTCATTCGTATCGTACCTCGATATTTGTGCCTTCATATTAAATTGTTATAAAGGTGTTTCTTGCAGGTACAATGAAGAACCGAAGTTTGTCCGGCAATTGTGGCATTGCGGTGTTTGTTATTGCCCTTGTAACTGTGGCATTGGCATTCGGCACGCCTAGCTGGTTGGTCAGCGATCACAGAATACGGGGAGCTAAACTAGACAGGTAATCTTCACAAGTACTTAATCAAATAGTACGAGAAATTCCAAGCCTTAGACATATTCTACATGTATGTATATTGGCAGGCGCCGTGACTCAATGGGTAATGACCTGCCTGAGATCCGGAACCAGGTCCAGTTTTTCAGAGACATTTGTCTTAGATAGGGGGTTTTAATATATTCACGTAGAACCCGCGCAGTAAAATCTGAGGCCATCAGCTAGTATCTTGTAAATCATGATTGCAGAACACAACAATAAATCATTAGTATAATTAGGTATCCAAATAAAGATTAATGTTGAGTTTGCCATTCCATTCTCGTGTTTGCGACTCCAGGATCATTAAACCTAGTTGCTGGGTTTAGTTATAGATTACAACAGTATGGGGTTGTTCAAGAAATAAGTTATTGAATTTTTGAAGGGTCGGCAACGCGTGAGTGATACCCCTAGTGTTACAAGCGTCCATAGGCTACGGTGACCGCTTATCATCAGGCGGACCGTAAGCTTGTTTGCCACCTTAGTGGTATAAAAAAAAAGGGAACGTTCAAAATATACATATACTATACATATGTATATAATATATTAATAAGCATAATATAGTTAAGTACTTCTAAAGATTTTGGTAAATAAATCTCCATAAAAGCTTTTTCCAACTATTTATCACATTTGCATTTTGCATTTGCATTACCACAGCTGCTAAGGCTGTAAAAACAGTTGGCCTTCAATTTTCACGTTGATAGGTACTCTACACTTTTTGCCTATATCGGAATGAAGACGTTATGCACATTGTAGTTGCAAGGTACTTAGAGTGTGCCCCGCCCGGGATTTGTGTCCATTATCTGCGAAATATAAGTAGCTAAACTAATTTTAATGGGGCTTTAATGATTTTAAAATTTCGCGACTTGTACACATTTTAAAGAAAATATATTTAACGAGTCGAAATCTCGTAAACGATCGGTGTTAGTCGGCCGAAACGTCAGGAAACAAAAAAAAGGTATAAAAAAAATACCTTATATATTGTTTACGTGATTTCGCCTCGTTAAATATATTTTCTTTACAATAACATTATATTTTATTGAATCTTTATTTATGTAACTTTTATTTAAATTAGTGAAGGTTGCAACAGTTTCGCGCCTAAAACCCGGAATTAAACCACAAAAATGTTGATGTTTTATCGGGCTACAAGATATTTGGATCAATGGTATTGAGCAGTTAGAAGAGATTTTAAGTTTACGTTCAAATGCCCGTCTCAATCTATTGGATTGTTTGTTTAAATAATTTAAGTAAAAAGCTTAAATAACTTGATTATTATGCATAAAAAAAGAGTTTTAAAAGTGCTTGTTATTTCAATAAGGTTTTTTCTTGTTTTTTCTTACCTGCGTATTTCGTTTTTTTTGAACTAGCAACTTTTTATAGGTATTTTTGGTTTAAATTTGTATTAGCAATTTTGTATACATCTTTGTATTCCAGGCTTACCTGGCAATTCCAGACATTTATGTGTATTTTTTTTGTCTTTGTCAGGCTAGGTATTTTCGTATTTTTATACTTATTTATATTGGCAGACTTTTATGTGTGATTTTTTTGTCTTTATCAGGCTAGGTTTATGGAGTCACTGCTTCCGATCATTACCGGACCCACAAGACCCGTATAAACGGTTCTTTGTAGGATGCCGCTGGGTGTATGACCCGTTTACCACAGGATACGATAAAATTCGTGGTTATTTATTGCCAGGTAAGGCTTTTTAATGATATTATAATAGAAAAAAATTCTTTACAGATACAGTAGAAAGTATACTTGGAAGGCAGAAAACTTAAAGTTTTACGGGTTCCGTAGTTAAATGGCAAAAACGGAACATTCAGAATTTCGTCATGTCCGTCCATATATCTCAGTTATATAATTCCTCTATCTTGTTTATTGATTAAGTCCTCCAATGCGTATCAGGCCCGCAATGTTAATAAGCAAGCGAGGTCGAGTTTCTTGCTGTAAAATAATAAGCGAACAAAATATTCGTATATAAGTTATAAATAGTCTAGAACCAGCAATAACTATTATTCATGCATCAATTTGAAAAAGATTTAAAGAAGAATAATGCTTTTTTTTTCAGGATTCATGATAGCAACACAATTCTTTTTTACTTTATGTCTTATCGGCGTCCTGTTGTCGGCTGTCCTTGTCCTGATTTTCTTCCTATGTTGTGGCCCTGACCAGAACAAGTTTGTGGCAATAATCAGAACCATAGGATACGTTATGCTGGGGGCAGGTGAGATATTGTACCTCATTTATGTCGTAATTTCATTAGCATCACATTAGTATTCAGGCTGTAATTAATAAATTCCGGCAGAGCCTAATCGGACCACTTCCTATCTTCCTGGGATGTCGTAAAAGGCGGCAAAGAGGAAAAATGGAACTTAATAATAAATAATATTTATTGTAAACCAATTTAAATAACTTAATCTAAGGAACATTAATCGTAAGGTGCAATCAATAATGCAATGTACAATAGGCGGTGTTATCTGCTATTTCTGCCACACAACCTATGGCTAAAGGAAATTTTGTAAAGAGTTGAGTGGGTGGTGTACTGGTATTTTAAAATAAATGTATTATAAAGTTAAATAAATATTATTGTTCTTAATATACTCACATATATACATAGAAATTACATACCAAATAAATATACATAAATAAATTAATACTTACATATACATACATACACATATTTAAACTAATATAAAAGAACATTAAATATTAAAAGAAGAGGATAGGAGAGAGCTATAACAACGAGCAGAATCTCAACTCAAAATACAGATTGATGTTGGGCAGCAGAGACATCCGCTGATTGTCTGTGAGATTTATCTGCTGCGTCTGCCCAGCGTTGTGATTTTGGGCAAAACTCAATATCGTGAGAGCACAAAGAAAACGGCCGTTTTCGATAGCCACACTATTCCCGGCTGCGGCAGCAGTCGGAATAAAAGGGCGGCAGCCGGTGTCATCTGAATGTCGAAGGCAGAAGCAAGGCTTGTTCTATGTATACCAAACAACCGAAACAAAATACATTCTTGTATACTTTTTGCATGTAATATATAAAAAACATTCAGACTTAAGACATCAACATAAATGTTCATCACGAGCCTGTCATGTCTGGCAGTCCAGTAACTTAAATGTACCCAAATAGGTTGTTATTAAATTTAACGGAAATTTAATTATCTGAAAGCTTATAAATAACGTAAAAGTATAATAGAAATAAACCTTTAAGATTAAAATGAAAACTTAATCAGTAATGATGTGACCCAAGATATGTTCTTTTTAGGTATTTTTTTCTTTGGAATTGACCTGAATTGGACGTTAATTGCCATTATAATGCACTATTCGTACAATGCCAAAAGTGTGGTAATTAGTAGGTTATAATCAAATTAAGTCATACTGGTAGGTCAGGTCAACGGTTTTTTTATACTTTTATTTGCCGCAAGCTTCGTAATCCTCGGTTGGGCGAAAACAAATGTAGTTATACTTAGTTTAGTGTGCCTTACATAATTTTGTTAACCTCATTATAATTAGATAATTTTGGTTTAGAAGATTAATATTACTTACTAACTTAGTATGAAATCTTCATCAGTTTTGTTGTAAGGGTTTCATGGTCATATGATGCGCATGTACACCGAGTCGTATAAGTGTTTCAAAAGTAGTAGTAAATAGTAGGATTAAAATTTTTTACATTTTTTTTTCTCGAGTTTACCTACTTAGAACGCGAGAAAACGCATCTGCGGAGAGTGTCCAGAGTTAAATACTAGACTGCAGTCGGTGCAGATGGCTTTGAAACCCCAAGACCCGTGGTTTGAACTGTAGTAAATATGTAGATGGGACATTTTTAAAATTATGAAAAATTTTAATTTAAATACCTGCTAAATTTCTAATTACTCGAATGATTACGTATTGCTGTTTGGAGTTATAACTGCCTACGATTTCTACTTTAATAGTTCATACATAAAATTTAGTTAAAGTAGAATCCATCTATACATAGTCTGTTTTTGCAGGTATTTGCGGAAGTATTGGTGTTATAGTTTTCGCATGCTTCGGCAACACAGATGGATGGATGCCAGATCATCCGAACAACTATTTGGGTAAGTCATGATGAAACGATAAATCTTCAATTTCAACGCTATGTATGTCTATTGTGAGTTCTCGTGGAGCAAAAATTAGGTTAATGTTAATACGGGCGAAACAGCGCGCGATTCATAGTGCGTTATGTACAAAAACATTCCAGATGTATAGAAATTCATGATATTAGTGTCAACAAAATACAGTAATGAAAACCAAACGTTTTAAGTTATTTTTTATTATAATCAATTTGAAAAGTGTGTAAGTCGCGCACATTCACGCGTGCGAATCGTGAGTGTAGTGTCGTTAACCGATAACACTGTTTGCTAACTGTGCAAGTGTTACTTATTTTACGTATGACGTCATTGATTCGGTGTCAACTAGGGCATGTAATATCGGAGGGCTTACAGGGTTTCCAATTCCGATATTGGATTTCAATTTTCAAATTATTTAGCGATCTATCTTTAAGAAAACGAACGTTTCATATAAACTCCTGCACTCCTACTTTTAATCTACAAAGAAAATATATAAACTCAAAATCAACTAAGATAAAATAATAAATAGTCGTAATCAAATTAAATAAAACCAGTAGGGCCTTGATAATTGCTAATCCGAACTTCTCTATAATCCGAACAGCCCCTTAACTAATGAAAACATGAGGCAAAACTACAAAATGAAAATTGCGGCGATAACTATAGTTTTTTTTTTGAATACCATAAAGTCCACGTGATGGTAAGCTACGCTTGCAACAACAGGGGTAAATTTTTTCTGCTAAATATTTGAGGAACCGAAACCAATAGCAAGGATTCTACATACTTAAGTTGTGACTGCGTTGAATAAATGCTTGAAACGGGCGATTGCATATATTGAGGGATAAAATTTCTTTGAGAGAAACTTGATTGAATACTCTTAAAATGTCAGTGTTTATTTCATTTCTCTGGAGGTAAATTTCAAGATAAACTACAAAAATATTCAGTTGACGAATATATATATATATATATATACTAACTATAGTTACAGCGTTGCTAGCAAATTTGGTTACTTAAATTAAGGAAGGTATCCTAAATAACCGAACTAAGGGCGGGCTGTAGCGGTCAAAAGTTAGTGTTATTTAAATTATCGATTACCTTTTTGAAGAATATCTATTTGACAAGTAACTGGCTAAAAGTTTCACAGATTATGTATTTCTAAAGCGGATATCTCAACACATAATTAAAGATATGACAAATTCAAGAAGTGTCCTCATACAAGAAATATGTGTTTCTTAAGTTTTTTCTTACTTATTGATCGTAAAAACAGTTCTACATAAAAAAATATATTTGAGCTCTAGATTTGGAGTGATTATAATGAAGGTAAACCCAAGTAAACCGGCTAAGTGTGAGTCGGTCTTGCGCCGCGGTGCGCGAGTCCAAATCGCATATGGCTGGTTTTTATGGAATCTGTTAAAGATAAAATGTTTATTGATATTTCAGGGTGGTCCTTTGGCTTAGGAGTAGTAGGCTCTGTGGCTAGCCTTATAACCGCAGCCCTGTTCTTGACAGAGGCTAACATCCAGGCAAAGAAGCAGCGAAAATTTAGGGACTCACAGGCCAAGTTCGAGTTCGCTCATGAGTCCAAAGCGTAACAACGGGAAGATTGGGTAATTAGCGTTAACTGGTCCTATTTAAGCTCCCTTGCATGGTTACATTCCACTTTGTACTGAGTAATTTGGGCAGTTCGTTGACATTATTATTATATTACTGAAAAGATATTTTTATCTTTTATGTTCCGAATGGAGATCATTATATTATTACAATTTGGTTATTATATTTAATAAGTTTATTTAATTGCAGCTTTAAAATATGAATCTTTTTTATCATGACTGTCGTTGCTATGATAAAAAATTAGGTATTTACTTTTTTCAAATAAATTTAATGTGCACGATGTTTTAAATTAGTTTTATATCATAAATGTATCTTTTCACTTACTTGCACTCAATTTTACGAAAGATATGTGCCTTAACTTGTACCGTAATATATATGAATGTATTATATAATACGAAAAACGTGGCCTACGAAGCTTTATGGTTATTATTTAAAACATATTGTAAGTAGTATATAGTTGCGGATTGTACTAAGATTTGTACATCAGTACTTTTAGATTTATATTGTAATATATCTTTATTGTAAAATTTATTTTTAAGGCTCCAGCACACAATAGACAATGCTGTAATAGATGATTCATGGGCTCCGATAGGCCATCGTGGAGCCGTTGTTCACAAAATGGTATTTTACCGTATGGTGATCGATGGAAGTTGGGCGATTTATATTTATTTACATTTAGTTTATAAATATTGCCTTTTTAGTACAATTCAATAAATTTGAGAATTTATAAATCTCTTTCAACTACGACACTTTGACGCGGCCAACGTGCGTGAATGACAAGTCACGGTGTGCCACGATTCCTTTGAAGTGTATCGCGGCGACCGCTAATATCGTCATTGCTTATAGCGATAGGTCATTGTTAGCCATTGCATGCCACTAGCCCAGCATAGCATAGTAGACAAGCATGATCCATTATGTGCTGGAGTCTTTACATATATCCAAATATATTTTATGTAAAATTAATAACGTTATCACAATTTATATCATCAGTATAGTGCCAGATTTAAATCTTTATTGCGTCTCTAGATTTTATCAACCACTTGTGTTTCATTATATAAAATGTGTTGTTTGTATGGTAATATTTTTGAGGTATTCTTAGGTGTGCTGCATTACATTTATATGGGCGACCGAGTTTTGTAGCGCAATCTCAGAGACAACACCTATCTAGACATATTAAGAAAGCAAAACATTATCGAAATACAATAATTTATAGATGTTACCACCATCATACCTACATGAAAACGTCCCTTTTACCGGCGGCAAGGCTGACTGTAGTGCAGAGCGTCTACTCCTAAGAGCTCGTGCAGTTTCTTTAACTACCCCTCACGTTATGTAAAAATTCCCAAGTCACACTAAACTGTACGTGTCCGTTTTGCGTAATAGAGAATAAGGTTATTTACCCCTCGAAAGCGTGGAATCCAGAAATTTATAGATATAAACCGTGCGATGCAATATAACTTGCTTCCTTTGCTTCGTGTAAAATTTCATGATTCTAGGACAACGGGAAGTACCCCATAGCTTTTGATTTATTTGTGAATACTAAAATATGCTACAAAAATGGTCGTATTTTTTTATTGCGTTGACTTAGAAGCTTGTTTTTTTACAGCTTCAAGAGACCGTAGTATTTAATATTAATTACAACTGGATACCTTCATTTTCTGAGAAAGAGGGTCTTGATAGACAGACAGACGGACAACAAAGCGATCCTATAAGGGTTCCTTTTGAGGTACGGAACCCTAATATATATAGGCATAGTTTATAGACAATACTTAAGCTCGCGTCGTTGAGCTTAACGCGTTCCAAATCGCAGCCAGGATGTTAAAAAAGTGGTTTTGGGTCGCCCGGGGTAGAGTAATTTTCCAACTATCAAGTTAAATTCTATACACTGCCATAGAAAAGGTTAAAATTTCCCACTGTTAGTGTAATAATTAACTGTCAAACGCTAAATCCAAAACGGGTTGATTTTTCAACTTTGCCAGGCGATAATTACTCGGCGGGTTTTGGAACATAGCCTCGAATACAATATGTGCTTATCTTTAAATATTTTATAGGAATCTCATTTATGCAATTATTACGAATTGATAACTAAGCATAGGCTATTGCTAGGTTTTTGTTTATGTATGTTTACTTCGTAAATTTCTTTAAACAAATTATTTTTTTAGGTGTGAAAATATATAATATACCTATTGTTCCAGTCAATCAATTTGTGACCAATGTAAGTTACGACTTTTAGTGTAGGTAAGTTAGTTTGTATGTGGTGTAATAATTCCGTCCATTTTTATAACAGGCTTTAATGCATTTTAGCTTTTAATTTTACTAATAAAAGAAATTAAAAAACTGACTTATTTTATATTAATGTTATTCTAATAAAATTTTATATATTAAGTAATAATAATGTAAGCGTTAAGTAAATCTAAACTGCCCTGTAATACAATGTATTGGTTTTATAGTATACAATTATAAATATTTTTTACCTCATTTCTTTTATATTATTTTTATAAGAGTATTTTAAAATAGGGCAAAATAAGCCAGTAAGTAATTTGAATTTTGAATTTTATGTCTAAAAACCACCTAAACTAATAGTAAAAATTACACCGCCTCTGAAACTTAAACCGCCTTAGATTTCTGAAGGGTCGGCAACGCGCAAGTGATGCCCTTAGTGTTACAAGCGTCCATAGGCTACGGTGACCGCTTACCATCAGGCGGACCGTAGGCTTGTTTGCCACATTAGTGGTATAAAAAAAAAAAAAAGTGTTTAACACAGCTTTTAAGATACCTAGAAAATCAATATGGCTTTCGCCACGGCTCGACTGGTGACCTTCTAGTGTAACACTAACCGTTGGGCACTAGTCATCGAAAGTCAGGGGGAGGCATTGGAATGTAGCCTGGACATAGCGAAGGCGTTCGATCGGGTCTGACACCGGGGTCTTCTTTCGAAGTTGCCATCTTACTGAATGCCCGTGGGTTAGTGCAAATTAGTGGCTAGCTTTTTGTCCGTTGTAGCTAGACGCATGCGAACAGTAGTTGACGGTAGTTGTTCTGATAACATGGACATTGATGCTGATGTCCCAAGGCTCCGTGCTGTCTCCTACGCTGTTTCTCCAGCTAATCAATCACATATTGTCTATCAACAACATACAGTGCTATGCAGATATCAGTACTGAAGACGCTTATTACACGGGCCGTGCAAACATGCCTTATTCCGGTGTGGAGAAGAAGCGTGGAGAACTTGTCTGAGATCACTCTTTGACTGGGGGCGGGAAAACATGGTCCGATTAAACCCTACGAAGACACAAGTATCGGCATCGGCAGGAATTCATTCTCACACCTTAGAACCTAAATGGTCACGTACAGTGCGGTTTCAGAGAATCTTCCTCCCGCGAATGCTTAGGTAGAAAGAGCTCCCTGCCAAGGTTTTCTCTAAGTACTACAGTATGGGGTTCTTCAAGAAATAATTTATTAGATTTTTGAAGGTTTGTCAACACGCGAGTGATATACCAGGTGTTGCAAGCGTCCACAGGCTGCGGTGACCGCTTCACATCAGGCGGACCGCAAGGTTGTTTGCTGCCTTAGTTGTATAAAAAAAAAAAATATATAAATAAATCTCGTAAAGTGTCAGTTTATCGAGAAACGCTTTCGAAGCACTGAGAAAGCCTAGAGTGACGAATAATGGGTAAAGACAACTGTGAATTGACTTCAAAAATAAAAACCT
This sequence comes from Apoda limacodes, assembly GCA_946406115.1. Taxonomy (NCBI): domain Eukaryota; kingdom Metazoa; phylum Arthropoda; class Insecta; order Lepidoptera; family Limacodidae; genus Apoda; species Apoda limacodes. The sequence goes on from OX291546.1 coordinate 17,576,666, forward strand.
GACACTTCACGAGATTTTTTTATGTGACATTATTTGTTTAAAACGATGTCAGCTACCGAAATATGCATGTTGCGTTAGTGGCCGCGATTTTGCTATAAAAATGGCGGTCAGTAGATATGACAAAATTTTAAACCCCTTTACACAGTTGAAGTTAACAGTGGTTAAGAATCTATCTAGTTCTGAGAAAAAAGTTTTTCGTTTTCTCCACGTTTTACGCAAAAAGCAACAAGCTAGACCTGTCCGCGCGATCGAATCCTGAGTCCTGACTAATCTAGTGTCCTGTAATGTGTTCAGTTTTCTTAGTTTTTATTTGTTCTAACGAGTTGGATAAAATTTGTTATTTAGGTACTTTTAAAGTTTATTTACGATTACGAAATTAATGTTTAGGTGGTGTAGGCCCATTGAAAGGCTGTATGAAACAAGGCGCTTAAAACAAATTTAGGTATAAGACAAAAATAGAAGGGTCAGTAGAGACCTCATCGAACATAAAATCAATATAGGTACAAGTAGTTGATATTGTGACATACTGAGTTCTCAGGACATGCGAGTTTAAGTGTGCATTTCCTATAATTGGATCGTCCTTTTGAAGACATCTTGGTAGTGGATGAAGCGAAAAATAGATTCTCTTCCAGGAAACAAGCGTCATGTTATGTATGTTTTAATAGTAATGTTAGCCCATGGGACGCTACTTGAGCCAAGTTGACCCTGCTCAAAATCTAAAGCTGCGACTGTGCCTGGTTATGGCAATAGGTACTACAGCCTTAACACTCTTTTATTCAGTTGGCCATCGACGTCGTCTAGAAAGGAGACAGGTGCACGGCGAGACAGGCAGGGGAGCAGCGCACTTAGTCTAGTCTATGTCGTCACATGACCTCTCGACGTTGTCGGATTTATCAAAGGCGATGACAGAGTGTATACTTAAAATGAATATTTCGGCTGTGTTAATACTGTGTTGCAGTGCTATAAAGTTTTCTGTCTGGTTGCTAAAGTCGTGTAAGTTCATGATTATTTTTTCTTATTCGCCATTCATGACGAGCTTTCCCTGCACAATCGTAACAAAGCACTGTGATAGAAAAATATAACAAGCAAAAACACGGTTTCATCATTCAATGACCAATGTACTCCAATCCAGGTCTTAAATACTTTAAAAAAGTATTGCAGAAAGTGAGAGAGAGATAGTCTGGATCATAGATATAGAATGTACAAGATCAACATTCACAGTATTTGTCGCTCGCTCGCCGAGGCGGACGTATTGTCAGTTATAGGCTATCTTATTTTTTATTTTTTTTTCTATTAAATTGTGTTATTACCCGTGATTTGACAGGTAAGCAACTTTAAGACGTGTGTCATTGACTTAAGTGCTACATTCCTAAGAAGGAAACGAACAGTTTTCAAGTTACAAACTGTTGAGTGTCGTAAAATTTAAATAAAATGCAGCGTTCTCCCCCAAAAAGTTCTTCACTCACAGACCTGACCATCAAGAATCCAGAATTAGTCCCTTCTTATCCAGCGCCTTCAAGAGGACTTAAGCGTCCCTACACTGATGCAATGACAGAAGGAATAGTTACTGAACAATTACTTTGCAATCGCCTCTCCACATGGAAAGAAGACATATTGGTGCATATCACACAAAATCTTCAATCCTCGGTAAAAGATTTACTGGCCAGCGAACTATCTACGATTTCCACCACCCTATGTGATATAAGTAGTAACATGCAGAAACTAAGTTCTGAGAATGAAAAAATTAACAAGTCAATTACTGAAGTCAAAACCAAGCTAGTTGAAATGGGAAAAAGTATTAATTTTATGTCGGACAGGCAGGATAAACTTGAGCAAAGGTTGGATAACGTTGAAAAAATTACTAGTGTTTGTCAAAATGGCGGAGACCAATTAATGACACTGGAACGCAAAATTGCATCAATGGAACAACAAGCGAGAATATGTAATTTAGAAATTACAAATTTGCCAGAAAAGCGCAATGAAAACCTTGTCCAATGCCTAATGGATATAGGGAAGGCAGTAAAACATAATATTGTGACAAATGATATTATATCTATTCACCGTGTACCCCACGCCACGCCGTCGAATCGCCCTAAAAACATAATTGTGAAATTCTCATCTCGAATTTTGCGGGATAATGTACTTTCAGCATTCAGAGCAGCAAAAATACTAAAAACTGACCAACTTTCAATAAATGGGCCGTCTCAACCTATATATCTAAATGAACACTTAACTATAAGTAACAAACAGCTGTTTCGTAACATAACAATAGTTTGTCTAATAAAGTTGGCATATGCGTATCTATATACAGTTGTTGCCCGCGGTTTTTCCCGTGCTTATTTTTTTTTTATTTTTTTATCTCAACCCGTGGGCGTTACACAAAATGTCGTTAAGGCAAGCGTTAACAAAAAAAAAAAAAAATTCAAAAAAACAGCACCTATCTTGAGTCAGCCATTTTGGTGTGATCGTAAGACAAACGTACATGCGACCATATTGATTTTTTTTTTATTATTTATATTACCTAAGCTTATCTATTTTAAGAGGGTAACTAGCGATTGGGAAATATTTTATTATTATTATTATTTATTTTTCTGCTTTTACCTTCACAGATCATAAAGATGTCATTACTGTCTATTATCAAAACTGTAGAGGATTGAGAACCAAATTAAATATGCTGTTCATGAATATATTATCTAACTGTTTTGATGTAATAATTTTAACTGAAACCTGGTTATGCCAAGATATCTCTGATACACAGTTTATTGACAGTCGTTATTCGGTATTTAGAAGTGACAGGGACCGCATTGCATCTCAAAAGAGAGATGGTGGGGGCGTACTGGTGGCGGTGCGACACGAGTTAGGGGCTACGCGCTGCGTGCATGCCGCCGCGCTCGCGCTACAGTCCGTGCCATTTGTGGAACAAGTTATTATTGAGATACCTACAGGTCGGTACCAGAAACACTTAATAAGTGCTGTATATATACCTCCTAGGCTTAACCCAGATATATATGCAAGGCATTTTGAAAACCTACAGGAGCTACTTGGTGCGGATTACATTGACACATACTGGGTCGTAGGAGATTATAATCTATGTAATCTAGACTGGTTCGATTATGATACTTACAACATACCTATTTCTAATTCTAATTTTTCGCCACCTAATATATATTATTAGAATTTTATGTCTATCTTAAACCTGTACCAAATTAATAAATTTAGAAATACAAATAATAAAATACTTGACCTGTTTATATCTAATACACCAGACTGTATAGGGAATGCTGTGTGCTCACCTCTTGTACCACCTGACCCGCATCACCCGCCGTTTACGGTCTCCATGCCCTTTAATGACTCACGCCCGCCTATGATGCGTAAATCTAATTATAGATACTGTTTTCACAAAGCTGACTATCTAAACATTAATAAATACTTGCAAAACCAAAACTGGAATAAATTATTTAATAATCTGTCCCCGGAAGCAGCAGTATCTCTATTTTATGAAATTTTATATGGATGTATAAAAAAGTTTGTTCCTTATAAACGAAAAGTTGATAGCTCTTATCCTAATTGGTTTACGCCTTCTCTCATACATTTATTTAAAAACAAAAATCAGGCCTGGACCAAATGGAAAAAATATAAAAACAAATCTGATTACGAAATTTTTTCTCTGTACAGAGCACGGTTTAAAAAAATATCCAAAGTCTGTTATGAAAGATATATAAATACAGTAGAAACTAATATACATAAAAATTCAAAGTATTTTTGGACTTTTTTTAGAAATAACAGAAAAAAAGCGGAATACCTAATGTTATGGAGTATGGCAAGGAAATTGCAAACAATCCGCAGGAAGTCTGCAATTTATTATCTTCATACTTTCACTCTGTGTTTGCAGCTTCTATATTGCCTGAAGATTATTCCATCGAACAAATTGTAATTAATAACACATGTGACTTTAATATACATAATATTAATATTACTATCACAATCGTTCGGGAAGCTTTACGCTGCTTAGACATGACGAAAGGGACGGGACCGGATGGTGTACCTCCAATCTTCCTAAAACACACTGCAGATACGTTGTGCGTACCTATTGCCATACTGTTTAATTTATGCTTATCTGAGGGTTCCATGCCTACAATCTGGAAAGCTGCTAATGTTGTCCCTGTTCACAAAAATGGATCCTTGGCAAAAGTTGATCATTACCGCCCCATATCCATGATCTCTTGTTGGTTTATACCACTGACTTATTTAATAACATTGATAATAATAAACAAACAGATTGCATATATACGGACTTTCAAAAAGCTTTTGACCGGGTAGATCATAAAATTCTATTGGATAAAATTGCTTATAATGGTATCCGAGGTAATCTGTGGAGGTGGTTCAAGTCATATGTCACAAATCGCACACAAAGAGTAGTTTTAAATGGTATTTCATCTGAGTATGTACATATCACATCTGGAGTACCTCAAGGATCAATTTTGGGACATTTGCTTTTTTTGATTTTCATTAATGATATAAGTAAATGTTTTAACCATACCAAATATCTATTATACGCCGACGATTTAAAAATATATCATACAATTCAGTCTGTAGATGATGCAAATAATCTACAATCAGATCTTGATCGTTTAAGTGAATATTGTTTGTCTAATAAATTAAGCTTAAGTATACATAAATGTAAAACTATCACATTTTCTAAGAAAACCAATACTGTAAAATTAGTTTATAAACTCCTTAATAATTCTTTAACAAAAGTAGATGCTATCAGAGATCTTGGTGTAACCATGGACAGCAAAATGCATCTCCATACTCATGTCTGTGAAATGGTAAATAATGCATACAAGTTATATGGTTTTATAATGCCTTCAGGCAAGGAAATTAAAAACGCAAAAACGTTTATACACTTATACAAATCATTGGTTCGACCTCAATTGGAATACGCTGTATCTATTTGGAATCCGCTTTATAAGAAATATGTAAATGCTATTGAACAAGTACAAAAAAAATACCTTCGTACTATGTTTTACAAACTACTTGGTAAACGCTTGTCTTACTCACAACTCTTGAATAAATATAAACTTTTGGATTTAAAATCAAGGAGAACATTTCTGGAATCACTAGTTTTATATAAACTCTGTCATAACAAATTTGATTGTATTGAGTTAAATAACAGCTTGTGTTATAGTGTGCCCACTCGTAGTTGTCCTCAACGTGTGGCGCGCCCTCATAAGCTGTTTGCTGTGGGCCGTTGCCGCACCAACGCTGGTGAGCGCGCGCCACTACGTCGTGCTGTTGCGTCTTACAATAGTCAATTTAATAAGGACGTAGATATTCTCTCTGTATCTGAAGAAACCTTCAGAAAAAAAATGTTAGACAGTTTAAATTGTTAATCATATATCTGCTTTGTACTGTCGCTTTTTATTCAGCTTAATTTTCGAAAAATATGTGTTTTGTTTTGTTTCTTTAAAAAGTTATCAATACTTAAAAAAAAAAAAAAATAATAATAATAATATATAGGTAGCTAGACTTTTAGTATCCGCTTACTTTTTTCTGTTAGTATTTATCTGTGGTTTATGGTGTAGGTTACATTTATGCTTTTTTGTTGATTGCTATTTTATGTTATAATTTGTGAATGTAATTGTTTATAAACCCCAATAAAAAAAAATAAAAAAAAAAATGCCAAATGAAAAACGAAACAGAAAAAAAATGTGCTCGTACATGCGTCCAATAACATAGCGTTGAATGCAAGAGTGTAAACATACCATTAGAACCTAAACTATTAGGACTATAATCACGTCTTATAGGAAATTTAAAAATCTAATCACTTTCTTCTTAAAGAACCCCATGTCGTAGTCCCTCGAGAAAACCTCGGCAGGGAGCTTATTCCACAACTTAAGCGTTCGCGGGAGTAAGTTCCTTTCAAACCGCACGGTTACGAAGAGTGAAAATGAATTCACTGTCGATGGCAAGCGGAGCGATGGTAGAAAGTAGCTGTGGAAATTATTTTAAACAAATCCTCAAAACACAGAACATATTATACAAGCGGTAGAACACACAGGGAGGCAAAATCTCTCCTCAGACTTAAAGGTTCGATACGACTTGTGAGTTTGGGATCGTCGACGATTCTTACTGCTCGTCGTTGAACCGACTTAAAAGGGCTAAGCTGGTATCCAGGTGCACCCGCCTAGAGATGGCAGCAGGCCGGAGTTGTGATTTGTAAAGCAACAACCTTTGCCCTGAGTGAAGCATCGCTTCGCTCTGTTGAGTACTCCTGGTTTCTTGACGCCAGCTTCACCTTGGTTTCCACATGGTCGCGAAACTGGATATAGCTGGAGATGTCAACACCAAAGATCCCAATACACTTGGAGATGGTAAGTGCTGTGTTCTGGAATTGTAGGACCACAGTAAATGGGATTTTCTTAGCGGTGAACGCGCAGACTTGAGTCTTTATTGGGTTGAATCCTGAAACGCTTAACGCCCGCCAGACCTCCCACTGTGTTATGGAGATTTTTGATATAGTCTTACCGTATCACGGTAAAGTAGGTGGTACAGCTCCTTCGTTATTGATATTCGAGTTTGAGGCAGTGAGACTGCCCAGTAAATCGGCTTTCTCTCTAGCACTATGGGAGAATCGGTTTTTCGCTGTGGTGGTAACGACCACTGACAAAAGTTTCCCTTGGCAGCTTGACAAGCGACCAGAAAGCAAGACTCCCAGAGGGGTAGCTTGCAAGTCGCCCACCTATTTTGCCGATGAATTGGAACTTAGCTCTGGCGGTTACTTTCTTACTGAACCTCGAGGCAGCATTTAATTTGCGGTTTAACTCAGACGTATTGAGATCCTTATTGATCGAACCGTGGTCCAAGCCTCATATGCAGTTTGCTTGAGAATTTTAGCTTCTTTACGAGACCTATTAAACCACGGTCTTTTTTTGACATCGGCAGCTACTAGAGGGTTAGAAATGTAACATTCCATGCCAGCGAAGATTGTCTCAGTGACTGCGGCTGCGCAGATGTCAGGATCTTCGGAGCTGAAGCAGAGCTGCCTCCACGGGTACGATGCATAAAAATCCCGCAATCCATCACCATCTGCTGACTTATAATGCCACACACAACGCCAATTAATTGGCGCAGAGGAAACGGTTAGTGTGCATGACACTTGATGCCGGGCGAGAGAGTGGTCAAAGGAGCCAAAAGGCGCATCCACTGAGACGGAATATCAGTTCGGACGTGTAGTTAGCACTCCTAGCCTCTATATCAGGTATGCTCGTTTGAAAAGGAACCAGTTGAGAGAATTTTGTTTGAGTAATTGTAAAGAATAAAAACCAAATTTAATTGATACGTCTCAATTTTTTTTATTGAAAGTATTTAAATTTAACAAATTTAACATTATTTAGTAATAATACTAAAACTATAAGAACATTAAATATAGAAACTATTTGCAAGTAGACTTCTGGTGAACAAAACACCGTCATAAAAACCAAGTGTTTTATATTATTTTTCATCATGCAACCTCTTACAATTCACCCCCACCGTGCGCGTAATACGTATTGCATTTCATACTAATTCTATAAATGTGGCTCAAACGGTGCGTACGATGCGGACAAATCTACGATCACCTTTGGATGGCTATGAATAATTATCTTATTAATATTCTATACATGTATAATTACATATATCTTATTGTCAAGCTCTATGGTAACTCAATGTCTACATTTTTTACGCAAAATACTCTCCAAATCCTAATTTAACAACGAAATAATGGTAATCAGTAAATCTAGACAAAAAAAAATGCAAGCTATGATTTAAATTGTTTTTTATTTCGTAAAATTCTCAACTAAAACTGATAAAATATGCATGACAACAATGCAGTAAAAATTATCATAATTTACCTGTGAAATGTGTAATAATTCGAATTATTATCTGTTGTGACTTTACATTTACTCACAGCACAAGACACCAAAGTTACCTACAAAATTAATAGTTTGTATGTTAACCCAAGATTATTTAAAAAAAAATCCATGCGCCTTAAGAGAAACGCTATGTCCTCTTGTGGTCATATAATTTTATACTTTTTTTATCTTAATTTTAATGAACGTGTTTCTATTTATGCCACAGTTAGAGCTTCTCATAGACTTTGTTATATATACGCATGACGTCAGCGCTATGTCAATCTCTATCGTAACTAAATGATTACATATTTTACACAAAATATCCTCCAAATCTTGATTTTGCAACGAAATAAGGTATCAAGTCTATAGAAAAACATGTAAACTACGATTCAAATGGTTTTTTCGTTGATTTTTCGGATAAATTCGATAAAATATAATTAACAACAAAACAGTAAAAAAATCATAAATTGCCGGTAAAACGTGTGTTTATTCGGATTATTGCAACTTGTAACGTCACATTGGCTCACAAAAGAGATACCAAATTTACAATTTAAATATTCTAAAATATAAATCAAGGATTCAAGGAGGAAAACAGAAAATTCCAATCGCTGTAAAATAGACCCGCCGATATCGCCGCTTATCAATGTAATTATTGTCACATTCAGCCATTTTCTTCTATCCCATTTTCTTATGGGCACTATGCACTTAATTTGGATTTCTCGCTCCCACGCTTTATTGGTCTTTTGAACGTAGTGAAAAAATTCTATGTCTATGGTCTGGATAGTGATACAAAGGAAAATGGTACAAAGAAATTAATGAGAATATTGGGACTCCATGGTTTATAAAAGGCAAATACTTAGCAGGAATTTCTACACAACAATTTGTCGCTTAAGAATTGGTCATGCTCATTTTAATACTTACCTCCAGAGAATGAACTTGTTAGATTCATATATAGGTGAATTAGTTATTACATATATGTAATAACTGCTGTTCTAATGCACCATAAACTTTAGACCATATACTTTTTGATTGCCTGCCACTTGCACTTCAACTTTATGAAAAAACTGAAAATATCCCGCTCTCCTCAGTAGATCTTTTAAAGAAACATATCAATGTGTCAATTGGTATATAAAATCAAATGTTGAAAAACTTTTACAAATGAAATACCTATCTAAGGAATTAAAAAAGCAGACTTAACTACTAACTAAAATGACAAAATAAAACCTAATATAATTAAACGAAAACAAGGATATGGCCCAGGCCTTTTATGATGTTAAAGAAAAGAGAAATTAAAAGAAACTTAATGTTAATAATCAAAGCCCATGTTAGCCTTTTAACCAAAGAAAATTGATTACTTTCTTGGCTAAGACTTGGCTGTATGAAAAAACCCTTTGCTTTTCCTAAATAGAAAAACCGAACCAAAAAAAAGAGTGATAGTCTGATTAGTCTGTGGTAGCGTTGCCAAACGTACGGCAATCACGCTTCTTAAAGACAAATTGTACGGCATACGGCAGAGTGGTCATTGCCGTATTCTAAATACGGCAACCAGAACATAGTTAAAAAATCATATCATGTATCTAAAATGATTACAGAACGTAAATATTTGAACGCATCGAACTCTTGTAATAGACAACGTTTTATCTTTGGTACAGGGAATTCCCTTATACATTTTGACTCGCCTGCTCAGCTAGTTTCATGACTCATGTTTACTTTTGAAAAAAGGCAGTGTAGTGACACGTGAGAGTGAGAAAGTCTTTAAAATATCCTCAATTTCAGAAGAAGGTACTGCATGTCCTTTTCACCTAAGAAGTGTAAGAAGAGTAAACACAGGGCCCAAAAATATAAAATTCAAAGGAAGTTAAATAGCGATTTTAAATATTGGATTGGCCCCCACAAAAATAATATTTATGAGGCACATTATCGATTGTGTGATGTTAAAATATCTTGCGAAACCTCAACTTTAAAAAAAAACGTCCAATGCTAAACATATGCTTTTGTTCTTACTAAAATTACATAACCCATATGATCAAGAATGGAACATTATTGTTTAACAGTGCATTGCCAAAAAGCATTCAAACTGTACGAGCTTTAAGCTAACCCTCGATATTATCAATAAATCGAAAAGACTATCAAATTACGAAAAAGATGAAATTACTGTAACTGAACTTACTTTAGGCAATAATACAGATTTGATGGAAAGAGAGGAGTGAAAAATATGTATTGTAATAATTTCTAGAAATATTCTAGAAATAAATATTAAAATACTTTATACGGCGGTTTTTGTTAGAATACGGTAGTTTTATTTCTGCAGTACGGAAACCCAATGTTTGACCAGCGGCAACACTGGTCTGTGGTATTTATTTATTTTTGAAAATTTGTTATGGTTAATTTTCCACCTGAGATTATAACCGTTAGTTTGTGATTTTGAGAAATATTATTGTACAATAGGCTTATCAAAACATTTACAAAATGTCTGCTGATAACGAATACCCGAAAGCCTCCAGTAAGTATAGTATACTGACACGCCCTTTCTACCATCCATACCTGTTACTTCACACGCCTAAGCTCTTATGTTAAAAAATGGGTTTTGTCCCAATTGGAAATTGAAGATTTAGGGTTGATTTTTTAGTGCATTTTTTGATGTTGGCCCAGCTTTAGAAAGAGGCCTCCTTGCTAGCTCGTTCAAACTTTTATGGTAGATAAATATGATCCCTTTGACTTCAAATCTGAAATTTCAGTTCACGGAAAGTACTTTTTGAGTTATGAATTTTTGAAAATCGTGAAATATGCAATGAAAGCCGTAGCCGGACAGGAAAAAGTATTGATACTTTGGGGCATCGATAGATTGGGTAATCAAGTACTTTTTTTTTTCGATTTTGAGACTCTTCTACATCAGTATTTTGTCAATAATAGAGTGAAATGCAAGTTTTTTTCAAAACTATAAAACTGAAACTTTCATTTTGTGTGCCGTGTGCGTTAACCCATTGATGTTTCGAATTACTACCCAGTAATCTTGTCAGGGCACCCCAACACAGCCGGGTTAGGTTAGAAGGTTAAGGAAGGAATGAAGCAAGCTCCTGCCTAAGCCTTTGTGGCTATTTTTTTATTTCTTCCTTTTATTTCTACCTAGTCATCTTGTTAGGGCACCTCAACACGGCTGTGTTAGGTTAGAAGGTTAAGGCAGGAGCAAAGCGAAGCAAGCTCCTGCCTTAGCCTTGGTTATTTTTTTTATTTTTACCCAATCATCTTGTCAGGGCACCTCCACACAGCCGGATTAGGTTAGAAGGTTAAGGCAGGAGCAAAGCGAAGCAAGCTCTTAGCATAAGGAGAGTAATTCAGGTTTTAGGTTTAGATATCCCACCTTTGATGCAAAAATGTGTTATCATAAAATGGTAATCTATTCTTACTCAATACTCAAATACTCACACACAAAAAAAGCTGAAAGAAACATTTGACCATTTCACTATATTGTAGGTATATAGAACACAAAAAGATTTTTAATGTGTTGTCTAAATATGAGTATATAAATTGAGGACTATTATAGGTTTGTGCTATTTTTTGACATTCTGTTTATTTTTAGGTATAATATTTTAGTCAGTTGATTTTGTTCATTTTTTTGTTACAGATGCTACCTTAATTGCAGCTAGTATTACTTATATTGCTGGGTTATTTTTATTACTTTCATTTGCTGGTCCTTATTGGATAGAATCCTATCCAGAAATGCTGTCATCTTTTAAACACATGGGACTGTGGGAATATTGTTTTGACCATTTTCGATTCCCACCTTACCAATTCGATAAGCTTTTTCATGGTTGCCATTACATTTTTAGCCAAGTAAGTACTTTTTATATGTATATTTAAAAATAAATATTCGCAGAATATTGAGTTATATATTCACTTTAAAAATAAATAATTAAATTAAAATAAAACAAATATATAAGGGCTTAATGAAGTCAATTAAAATACCTATTTAAAATACTAGTTAAAATACCTATCATTAGTAAATTAAAATTAAAATAGTTAAAATACCTATCATTAGTAAATTATGCCTAGTATGTAGGCAAAATAATCAATAACAGACTTTTTTTTGTGAGTAACACCTTTAACCATTTTTCTTTATGAGTGTCAGCTCCGTGGCTCAGTGGGTAATGGGTGTGGGTTAGATTCCTGCACAAAACAAACTTGTAAAATATGCATGTATGTACAATAAAATGTTATATACAAATATGTATCCACAGCACAAGCTTTGCGTAAATTGGGACCAAATGGTGCTGTGTGTAATGTTAAATTTTTTTATATTTCTTATAACCCCATGATAATTTCTAGTCAACATTGAATCATTTAGGTAGTTTGCTTATTAGTATATATTTTTTTCTTTTATGTTTCAGGAGTATTATGTTATCAGAGAATGGCTGTTGCCTGGTTGGCTTATGGCAGTGCAGTCTTTTGTCACCCTAGCTCTTATGCTGTCACTAATGGCACAGATTATTCTGGCAGGTGTGATTGTAAGGTGGCCCTTGCGTTTGGTGCTTCAATATGAATGGATCTTTGTATCAATAGCTTTTATTGCAGTGGCAATATCTAGTAAGTAGTGCTTACACTAAGTACATACATACATATAACATCAAGCTGGTTTTCCAAAGGGGTAGATAGAAATCAAAAAAATCAATCTGCTATGACCCTGGCACACTTTGTTTGCTTTATTCACGTGCATCAATGCTTTCATTCATGGTTTAGAGTAATTTTTAAGGTTCAAATCACTCCTTTTTTAAAGCAGGAAACTCATTCACAATCTAAGCATTCCTGGGAGGAAGCACTCCTATAACACATAGGGCATGGCTAGGCTCCTTACACCTTAGGTTCTAAGGAATTTTAAATTGGGTATATGTAATATCAGTGAAATCACATCAAATTATTTTTTTTAAAGCAATTTCCAAAATCAATCAAATTTAATAACTAAGAAAATCAGTACCTATGTACACTTTTCAAACTGTCTAGAATCTAGAGCCTTTGATGGCCAACTGTATAAAAATAATGTTTAAGCAAGTATGAAATAGGTAAACCTGCACCAACAGACATTGTAATGCTTGTTGATTCATTAGTAAAGTATGCTGAAATTCCGTTTCAACAGGTACAAGCGACAGATTTAGTGTTGTGATACAATTTAATTTTAGACGCCCATGTCATATTGTTATATATATAATACTAGTATTAAATTATTCAATGAATCATCAAATAAATTCAGTACTATAAAAAGAAAGCTGTAGCTAGATTTTTTTTAATTTTGTGGAATATAACATATTCATTACAACTTTTCAACTGTCCCTTTGCGAAATTTAAGCTCACTCATAAAGGACAAACAATCATGCTGACAAATAAATAAACACTCAATTTTGCATTTATATTAGTAAGAAAAGCTGGTTAGTTAGAAATTAATTTTATGGAAAAGTTATAATTTTAATATTATAATGATATACCATATCGACACTTGTCGTCATAGGGGTGTCAGAAGTATTACCAACATACGCTCCTAATGTACATGTTTCACCAATGGTATTCCCGTCCCACAAACGTGACATATCTTTCGTCATATTGAATAGCAAACATAGTCGAGGTAACTTTAAAATCCATAAATGGAAACAATATTGGTACCGGAAATCGAACCCGAGGCCAGCGATATGGCAGCCCAACGTACCACTGCGCCACTTGGTTGTAGATTTAAACATATTTATATTCAGTCCAGACAAAGTAACTTATTAGGTATATATAAATAAGCTACATATTTTATCTTTCCAGGTGTATTTTTGTTTCTTGCGGTAGCTACATTTGGCGGTAATTGCTATCGACGAGATTGGCTGATGTATCCCGCATTTAATGTCCTGTCTTGGGCTTACGCTTTTGCTGTTGTTGCGTGTCTACTGTTTGGTAAGAACACTTTATTATTATTTATTTAGTATTATTTCCAAGAGAACTCCCGATCGTCATCAAAACTGTTCTATGTTACTACTATCTCGAGCGGTCAAGCTGTCAATATATGAAATTTGTAATGGAACGAACTTTTTCAAACCCGAACATTGATAACTAAAGAGATAACTCACCATTTTTTTTAAAAATTCGGATTAGCACAACAAAACGAATGCGACATTAAATTTATTAAAAAAAAAGAAATCGGCATGTATATGCGGCGAATTGGCGGCAAAATTACGTAAACTATTTTATTATTGTTGGTATATTTTATAACAGAAATATTCTGAGAAATGTTATGTCAAAAGTATAATAGTTTTGTTTGTGTTTTTAAAAACCCTTGATAGATGTTTCGACTTTGAATTTGACTTCATATATGAAAACCGTTATTCGTTTTCGAAATTTGCTCTTTTAATTTCTCGCTTTTTGACAACGACGCCAAAAAAATGGGAATTTTGTTCTATTTTATTGAAAATTCTATTCAATTAAATATTTGCATATATAAGTAAAATGCAAATATGTAAAATTTAAATTTTACCTTTTTAGCGGTTGCAGCCATTCTAATGTACTTTGAATCTCGCAAGTTGCACGAACTTCGGCGAGAAGCGAAGAATCTCGTGGCTCAGATGCAACACAGCCAGCCTGAGCGTGCTTTGGAACAGTTGCGTGATCAATTGCAGGAACAAAAACGTCAGTGGAACATGTAGTTTAACAATATTTATAACTAGTTTACTTACATTAAATTCTGTTTATATTTAATATAATGGCCGGCAATTAAGTGACCTTATGACCGCGAAAACGCAGTTGTAAAATTCTATTAGGTATTTCCTGAGAAGAGAATTGACATTATTTAAATTAGGAACCACTAAAGTTGAAGCATTCAGTTAGACATAAATAGGGACCACCATTTTATTTTATAATTTTATTTTTTGCAATTGTCAAAGGTGATGCTCAACTAACAATGCGAATGTTAATGTTCTCTCCGATAACTGTATTTGTAGTTTCTTATAAGTTTAGTTGCTAATTTTAAGTATAATCAAAACACTACTAGCTATGTCAAGTGCTCGTTGCCTGACCAAATATAAATACAAAGGGTATTTATTTTGTATGGAACTTTTTTTTTTTGGCTACCTGACGATTTTAGGCTATTTCTTGTTACAGGCAGCTTCCATTTGTTTTTGTGATGCAAGGCCTTTGCTATTTGTACAAAGCTTTATCCAAATAGCATAACTTGTTTAAAACTTGCAACTGGTTAGTTTCAAAATGATTTTCTCCCTTTTTATTTTGTACTCACGAATAAAGTGAAGTTGTTCGGCATCTTTTAACAGTTTATGCATTAACTTCGTTCAACTACTCACTTATAAAAGTGACGTAACTACATTATCTATATTTAATTGTAAAATTATCAAAGTCACATCACATATAGGTAAACAAAGTGCCTTATGTTGCGTGGTTTAAAACTTGATAGGATTAATCACTGGAAATTATGCCTCAATCAATAAAAAACAATTCTTGAATTAGTTAATGAATTTGGTTTAATCTTTATTGACATAAGATATAGTTGTTTAAGAATTTATAGACTTTTTGCTTATAATCTCATATAATCTTAGTTATGTAAGATAATTTTATGTTGTGTTATTTGCGTTTAGGATTTTAAGCTATATTTTTTTGAGATCAAAATTGTATTTTTTATAAGTAAAAATATCTATTTTTGAGGTGATTATTATATAGATTACCTACTCATTTAATAACCAAGAATGTGATTTAAAGTTGTATTAAATGTTTAAATCATACATATTTTATCTAGCTTGAATAAAAAAGTTCTTAGTGTTATTGTAATGCAATGTAGTGTTTTTACAGTTAGTAGATATTTTTACTTAGGAGGCTGAAAAATACTAATTTTGATTTAAAAAAACATGTAGCCTAAACTAGTAAAACTAGTAGACTGCACACTGCACTGGATATTTTAGACCAGGTACCTATATTTATAGTTACAAACAAAGAAATGTGCGTATATTTCTATTAATAATACATTTCACTCTTTGTGGAAATATAAGCTGTAAAAATCTTGGTCCGTCGCAAAAATAAGTTCATAGGTATTAAAACTTCGCGTATAACAATATAGCGTTTGAAAATAGATTATTTTAAAGAAGTAATCAACATTTGATACGACTAGTGGGTTGAATTCTGATAGCTACTGTAATTTATGATAGCTTTTTTTGCCACCCACATTGGCGACTGTACTAGTTTTATTGTCTAGGTATAAGTCCTACTTTTATTTCTTTTTTAATAGTTTTTTTGTCAAAGTTAAATTCTATTTTGGTTACTTAAACTTTAGGACATAATGTGTGACATTTTTTGATTGTGTAAGTGTCCCTTATCCAAATATATAACTTTCATTGTGCATCACGATTTTGAAAAAAACAATAAAGTTTGGGCTACCCTACATACAAAAATCTTCGAAGCCCTTTAATTCGCAGGGTAGAAGAGTAATGAGAAAGTAATTTTTTATCGATTATTAAAAAAAACGCATGACAAAAAATGATTCGCATTCATGGCGCGATTACTTTTGGAATAACTTTAAGTAATTCGAAAATGCATCAGTAATTATATTTTATAATCTTAATCTTAAATATTTTATTTTTAAGATTAAGATTATAAAATATAATTACTGATTCATTTAATTTACCTAAATTAAATATTAATATATAATATGACACATGTAACATCTTAGACTGATTTATGTATTCAGATCTGGCATAGATATAAGTTTAGATATTGTAAAAACATGAGCTTAAATTGTATTTTTTTTTAATCAAAAAGACATCATTATGAAGTTTAATCCGTCCCAATTTCATTTTATATTTTTTATAATCATATTATTTTGATCATTCCTAGAATGTGTGGATGTATGTAATAATGTAGTTAATTCATCTGCAATTAATTAAATTTAAAAAATTTATAACCTTAATTTGTGGTTTTATTTGCTGCTTGACTCCGGAAGAGTCAGTTAACAATATTACTCGCAGAATTAGCAAGCTTAAGTAGCAGTGGGCTATATAGGCACGTTTGTCGGAGCACCGATGGGGGCAGATGTGTCTTGAACTGGAACCTGGTGTACCTTAAGAGAGTGGCCTGTGGTGGCTGGATGCGCAAGGCAGAGGCCGCATGGTGAGCTAGTTTTCCCAGAGGAGGCTTATGTCCAGCAGTGGACCAATATCAGCTGATATGATAATGATGATGAACAAAACTTTCATTACTAAGTTATAAAAAAGCGTAACGGAAACACAGAGTTGGTACAGAGATTGGTGAAGGGATGGAGAAGGACATACATTTTATTCCGAAAATATATTATCCCTTATGTTCATCTGGAGCAATGTATATTTCAGTGACTCTTTAAACCGTTTCAGTAGCTTTGGAGATTATTCAACACATATATGAATACAAATAAACCCAAACACCATAT
Organism: Apoda limacodes; assembly: GCA_946406115.1. Classification (NCBI taxonomy): domain Eukaryota; kingdom Metazoa; phylum Arthropoda; class Insecta; order Lepidoptera; family Limacodidae; genus Apoda; species Apoda limacodes. Next base: position 17,593,988 of record OX291546.1, read on the forward strand.
TAGTATCTATAGACATTTTCAACATATGTAGTTTTTCCCCAGATATACGCCATTGATTGTAATGCTCAAGTATACTCACTTTAAACGTGCCCACATAAGTTTTAACTTCGGTTATCATGTTTTTAACTAGTGTTTAAGGTTCCGTACCTCAAAAGGAAAAAGGAACCCTCATAGGATCACTTTGGTGACCGTCTGTCTGACTGTCTGTTAAGACCCTTTTTCATAGGAATGCGTAAAGGTATCAAGTTGAAATTATATCAAATACTAAGGTTTACGGTCCCTTGAAGCTGTAATAATCAAGTTACCGCAATAAAAGAATACGGCCATTTTTGTCGCATATTTTGGCGTTCACAAATCAAAACTTAAGGTGTACTTTGCGCCGTGTCGTCATAGAATCAAGAAATTTGACACGAAGTAAGCTTGGTCTTACATCAAAAATAAATAAAAAAATCCGAAATTCGTACATTTGTAGTTATAGCACATTACAAAAAAAAGATTGGCAAAACTCTTTTACTCAAAAACGCGTGGAGGTATAAAGTTGAAATTAATATCAAATACGGTCACCTAAAGTTGTAAAAAAATCAAGCTTCTAAGTCAGTGCAATAATAAATATGCTCAAATACGGTCATTTTTGTCGCATATTGTGACACAAATAAATAAAAACCTATGGGGTACTTCCTGTTGACCCAGAATCATGAAATGCAAGAAGCAAGATGTTACATTCAAAAATCTAAATAATACCTAATAATAATAATTTAAGTTTTTGGACATAACTGATAATTAAGGCATAAACCTGTAAGACTTTCATGATGGAAGAACTATCTACATATAATAAGTGTGTACGGAACCCTCGGTGCGCGAGCCAGACTCGCAATTGGCCGGTTTAGTTGAGACTAAACTAAATTAAGAAAACTTGCTACTATGCTGGCACACTTTATGTGCTTTATTAATCCACATCAATGCTTCCGTATGCTTATTCTCAACATTAACAAGTCTAAATTAAAGTCTTAAAGTCAATTTTAACAAATAATTTTGAAAATCTTTTTTTAAATTACCTACCTTTTTTTAACTTACCTACCTTCTGTCTGTTTTCTAATACCACTGTATAAGCTTACGGTACGCCTGATGGACGCTTGTAACACCCTTTAAAAATCTAAACCCTTCTTGAAGAACTTCATACTGTAGTCCTACGCGAAAACCTTGGCAACAACCCAAGCGATCGCGGGAGGAATTATCTCTGAAACCGCACTGTACGCGACCATTTCGGTTCTAAAGTGTGAGAATAAATTCCCTGCCGATGGCGAGCGGCGCGATGGTAGAAAGTAGCCGTGGGCATAATTTCGAACTACTTATATCTTGTTTTATTTTTGTCTGATTTTTTTGCGATCAGTACATAGGTGTAAAGAACTTGAGCGCGCTCCGCAAAATAGGTCAGACATAAGGAAACTGTAAAAAAAGGTATTTATTTATACCTAAGTATTATAATATTTACGCGGTTTATGTATATCGACTCCTTATATGTATTTCTTTAAAATCTGTACATGTCGCGAAATAAGCTTTCATTAACTGTAAAAAGACCGCAGAATTATTATTTATAAGTTTGAGGTACTAACCAGGTTTTTGCAATCGGTGGCACTGTTGCAAGACATGGTCTATAGTTGTTTGAGGGGCATTTCCGTCCAGGACTACCAGCGGTGCTTTTTCTAATACCTTCATGTGGGTGTTCACCTAAACAATTCAAATTGACGAGTAAATATTTATGTATGAAGTAATTTAACCTTTTAGCGGGTCCAACAGTACAGGTATCTTAGTAAATGAAGAATGGGACTCTGATCAAGAGATTAAGACCCGAAAAGAAACTACTCGAGCATCTTTTAATAAAATGAGAAAAGTTTGTGTTGCCGGAGCTTAGAACGCTTATTCTCTAATACTTTATCTGGCCTGTAGCTGAGTACGGATATGAAGCATGGACGCCGCATGTTTCGTGTGAGCTGGACACGGAGGGTCAGCAATGACAAAGTCCTCCAACGCATTAGTATAATCCGAAAGTTCATGCAGACCAAAAACCGAAAGGTTGGATATCTTAGACATATACTTAGACATAACATCTGCTTCAACTTCTAACGATGAAAGAACTTGCCGGCAAAAGACACGTTGGATGGAAAGAAGTTATGGTTGTGAAACATAAGGGCGTAAACCGGAATCGCCACTGCAGACCAGTTGTTGCGCGTGGCTAAAGGAGCATTGTAGATTTGCAGAGTTGACGGCCAACCTCCAGTGATGAGGCACCTCAAGGAGAAAAAAAAGCACTGATACCGAAGTACTCACAAGATCTGTAGTGATTACATTGTGTAGACCCATGTCGCCCAACCCGAGTCGACATTCGCCTTTGGCATCCATCACCGCTGCGTAGATCGGTGTACGCGCACCCTTTATTACGCAACCTGAAAAAAAAAACACTGGGGCCTTATTATGATGTCTTTAGTAGATATGTTTGTTATCCCCGACCAGCACCGCCTCCCCTCGAGCGGTTCAGCACTTGTATAAATCGCGGCACGTAAGTTGAACCATGGGCAGTAATACATTTTTCGTTCGTTCGTTAGTATTATTGTCCGTAACTATACTTGCGCGGACGACCGCCATTTTGTGATGAGAGTATTCAAGTACTTGGAAAGTTATTGTACCTATTTACTTACTTTCATATTTGGTCGTCAGTTGTTTGTAATTATGTTACCTTCGAGCAGTAGTCCCGGGGCAATGTCTTTTAGGTACTGGCCATCAGCATCGTCCGCTACGGCGGTAAGCAACCTCACGCGACCAGATCGAAGCCTCCACAGAGCTTCAGCGATGTTGCGACCCACGCCGCCGCCACACTGCGATGTCTTACATGCGTGAGTACTGCCGTCCAACTGCAAAATACGATAAATTAGCTTTGGTGCATTTTGTTTAATGCGTTTAATGTCATAATCCAGCCAAGTTAAGGAGACATAAACTCTGTGTGACATACTACAAATCTTAGCTTATTCACTTTAGTCGTATTATTGACATTAAGCGCATAAAGTGCATTATGTCGGTGAACAAAACGCCACTTTTATAAAAACTCTTGCGTTCGAATTTCAGAGACGAGAAAATTAGGCAGAATAGAATTTTTATAATGCATTAACAATAAAATAGTTTAAGGTACTTTTTAATACGATACTATTTAGTTAAAATTACTCGATGAAAAAGATTGTTTTTTTTAAGGAATGTCGTTTTACAAATTATGTATTATTTGTTGTTGTTTTCGAAAGCAAATTAAAATTTGCCTGCCTTACAGTTATTAAAAGTTACTTAATTCTCTCGCCAGCCTTCAAACGTCCCCACTGTTGGGGCACGGCCTACCCTCATAATTCGAGGGTGATTTGGGCCATAGTCCACACGCGGGCCCAGTGCGGATTGTGCACTTCACATACGTCTTTTTTTTTTCTTGACGTATGCAGGTTTCCTCACGATGTTTTTCTTCACCGAAAAGCCAGTGGTGTGAATAAATAACTCAGTGTAAATTAGAAATTAAGAAAAGACTCATTGGTAAACGCCGACCCGGGGTTCGAACCTCCACTAATTGGGAAGTGAAGTGAAATTTAAACCCCTCGACCACCACCGACTTTTTAATAATAGGTATCTATTAATTTATTGTGGGGTGTTTGTATTTGCTACGAATACATATTCAAATGCCACCTGTTGTTAAGGTAAGCTTCAAAAATGGCTTCTTTGTCCATTTTAGGGTTCTGTACCTACCCAAAGGGTGCCAAATATAAGCTAAGCTGCCTGTCTGTCCAACCTCTATAAAAGTGCTCTTACTTTTTGACCACAATATATAGGCCTGTATTTTTTACAGAATAAGTGTTATTAGGGCGAATTTGCAAAAAAACAAAAAAAAAACAATATTCAAGGTTAAAAAGGAGACAAATGTTTAATGTATAAATTAAACTCGAACATTTTTTATCCAAGTAGACTTTTGAATAGTTAATTTAATTATTTATTTTTTTAATACGCGATTTACTCATTTCACCAGTTCCGTAGTCAACAATCAGTTTATAGTTACGCCGTGTTCGTCCGTCTGTCTGTCTGTCTAACGAAAATGATCCATTTGGTGCAGTCGTTCGGAAGTTACAGCGTCACCATAACTCATATTATCATTTATGTATTTATTAACTTCGTGATAGCTTTTTTCATTAAACTATCTTTGACATACATTTTAAATTTATTTGCACATTTAAGAATTTTATTGTCAAAACATATACATAAAATAAGGATGTCATAGGGGTATTTAGAGCACATAAATTATTTCTATGACACAATGTCTTGTAGACAATGCGTAGCAGCCGTTTCCGTGGTGTTATAATATGGCTAAGAATTTTATTAGTAATATCGGCTGCACTGCATGAATCCTATTTTATAAAATGAAGTGTCGAAATCCACATACCAAAATTACATTGTTCATAATAATTATGTTCAGACTTGACAATGGTAAAAGTTGCACTCCATTTTATCGTGTTCGTGAAGTGTAACGATTTAATTTAGTGTAAATCCATTATAATAAAGATATTAAATTATCTACCCACAATGTTGTCGCCAATGTTTACAACTAAAATCATTTACCCGCGTTTGGGGTCGCATTTGTCTCAAACAGTGCAGCCGTTTGCCTAACTTCAAACTATATTGATGGCTTTTGTTAGTTTATGCCGCAAGCAAGCTAAAGAGTACTCAATACCATTGTACCCTGTTGGAGCAAAAGACAATAGGCCTTTTAATCTTCATGTATAACTTATATTAATCTATAAGTTGATTGTAAAATTACATTATTATACCCTCTAATTATGTTTTGCTAAAATTTAGATTTTACATTGCCTGTCACCCCACTGAATTCGTGTCTGTCTTGGGGCCTCGCTGAAAATCAGTGCTGTGGTAGCCCCACCGCTGCCCTAGTAGATGCTGAGACGGAGTCCATTTCTGACATCACATCGCACGACAATATGTACTGCTACTCCTATATTGAATTTGTCTATTTGTGTCTATTTTGTGATCCGTTTAGTGTATAGCCACCAATGTTTTGTAGATGCTCGCCTTGCTATTGTCAGTGTTGTGATGCCAAATAAAGAACTGCCTATGTCTATCTGCAGGTTAGTGTTAAAAATAAACAAAATACTTTGTTGTCCCTGAACGTGTGTAGGTGTTAAAACATATATCTAAAATTAGTAATTTAACAGTAATTTCAAATTACTGATGCATAAATCTATATTCACTCTTGTCATTTAATTACTTTAAAACATTTTTGTTAGAAAAAATGGCAAAATATACAGTGTATCAAAAGCGAAAACTGAAGGACTACAACAAAGTAGTACTTACTTGTTTTGTTATTTATTAAGGTCGCCAGCATATGGTTTTTTTTGTCCGCTAGTCAAAATGTTCGTTGTTTTCCCATGGCGGATTTACTATGGGCTTACTGTAGAACAGCGCTGTCAGATTTACACGACAGTCAAAAATTGGGAAGAATTACTGGGAAGTTATACGAATTACGGACTCTGGAATTCAAGAGAATAATGTATGCAATAATGTTCATTCGCGCGTTTTGAAAAGTAAGTCTGACTTCCATACATTTTTGTATTTGTACTCAGAGAATGCGTTCTTTACCAAATGGTCGATGTAGCCTTGAAATGGGGAAAAGTTTATGATAAAAAATACTTCTAGTCGTTTATATGTACGATTACAATAAATTTAATTAAATACTGAACTATTGTGTTATAGACAAAATTTGTATTAGTTTATATAGTAGTATAAATGCTAAATATAGTATTTATGTTACGTACATGTAATTTTTTATTCTGTGTCTATGTTACGTTTACTATCAATTTTACTAGATATGACAATGTGTCGTAATTGTATCATAAACGTAATTATAAATAACGTAACGTAACGTAAATCATAAATTGTGAATATCCAGTAGGTAAATAAATCATATTACATCCATGTAAATACATAGATTTTTAGGCTGTATGTTTACACGTCATCCAAAAATAACAATATGTCGAAACAAAAAATATTGATGATAAAAATTGTTATGTTTCATACTCTTTACAAATCGCTTGTCAACACTTAGTATGTAGTTACCAGTGTTACTTATTGCCCTTTTTTTTGCTGTATGACTACTGCAGTTGGCTGATGCAGCCATTACTGCTCCACTGAGCTTTTGGGGCACAATAGTTCAGTACACCTGTCATGTGTCGGGATCGCATTCTCTGAGCGGTCGGAATATAAGGTAAAAGCGGGACATAACAAAACAATAGACAATAAAATGACATTCATACATACCTAAGTTGTCATTATGAGAATAACTATAACACACGATTCTGATTCTTCTATTCTTTTATTATATAATATTTCTATGTATTTTGAAGATGCCTTTTTGAATGTAATTTCATGAGGTAGGTATCTATGTAGGTACTTTAGATTTGTAATAATAATACCTTAACACGAGGTTTTAGATCACTGCGATCGAGTTGTATTATTTGAAAAGAAAGGACGAAGAATTAACACAGAAAGTTAAAGACTGTGACAAAATGTTTTAAACAACACTAGGTAGATAGAAAGTAATGTTACATACAAAAGGACTTAGTTTTCTAATTATTTATAGCTCAAGTAGGAAATGCATTTTGCGGGCAGTTTCGTGATAAAATTGCATGTTAAGCGGCAACGCCGGCAACTGTTGCTACATTATTGTATTGTGTTGTGCTTTGACTATGTTACCGTTCAAGTCGGAAAAATGGTTAATTTCGACATTACCTGGTTTTAAAAGGAAATTGTAATTTTATACTGACAGAATTAAAAATATTAAAAAAATGTTTGATAAGGTTAGATTAAGTTATAATAGGAACCTCAGTGCAAAATTTCAAGTCACTAGATCTATTATATATTTGATCTTATTTTCATTTTGATATTTATAATACTTTATATAATATTTTATTTAAGTGGTTCAATTAATCTTAGAATCCTTCTAATGTCTTTTTTCTTATTCTATACAAACACTCGCGTCGAATAACAACTTTACAGCCTTTTTAACTAATAACAATTGTTTCCTCTTGTTTAAAGCTTATGTAAGTATTAACCAACTTTCCGAATTAACGGTAACATATCCCAAAGTACCTATAAAAGGTAACTGATTCGTGGAATTGCTTTTTGTTACTTCTTCGCGTGGAAATGTGATGATGAAGGGCTGCTTGAAATCGCTAGTATTTTTTTCATCCGTATCCGTAACAATCCTCACTAATAATATTAATATGAAAGGCAATTTGTTTGTTTATTACTACCAGGTTGATAACAATCAATGTACACAAATCTTTCTGATATTGATGCTGGAAACGTTAAGGTAAATTCAAAATGATTTTTTTGTACAGACTGCGTGACACGAAATATTTTTAACTACTTATGAACATTTCGCTACTCAAAATGCGTTATTTATATATGTCTTTGCTATTACCATACCTAGTCAAACAAAACATAATCATCCATAATTTCCCAGTGAATAATCAGAGTTTCATTTAATTAAGAAAATGAACAATTTTCACAAAAAGTGTGGTCATCTATAACTCACTGGGATTTTATGAATGTATTTTGCAATTACGGTAAATAGCGGTAGCCGATTTCAGTGGCGAATCGTTTATAGACATTGTGTGTGTTTAATGCATAAAATGACATGAAAAACTTGCATAAATATTTACGCCATGATTTAAAAATGTAGTAAGTACGAGATTAAAGCAAAGATTGCAGCAAGGCAAAGCAGGCACTTTTAACAACTTCTAAATTGAGCTATTAATAATACTTTAATGTCTTCTTTCTTTTTATGAAACTATCTTCACATTTAAAAGTTCTAAGTAGTCAATAAATCATGCTATATTAAATAAATGGGACTCGCAAAAGAACATATTTTAAACAAAGTTTTTCATTTTATTTTTTAATTAATTTCCAAATTAAGTAATCAAAAATAGAATAATATTAGTATCTTATAATTTGATCGTTTTTTTAGCACCTCGTTTTATCTATACTAATATTATAAAGAGGAAAGATTTGATTGTTTGTTTCTTTGTATTGAATAGGCTCCGAAACTACTGGACCGAATTGAAAAATTCTTTTACCATTAGAAGGCGACATTATCCCTGATAAACATAGGCTACTTTTTACTGCGGGAAAATGCTTATCCTTCCGTACTTATCTTTTTCACATAACTTCTAAACGGCTGAACCGATTAGGTTGAAATTTTATATGGGTATTTCGATGGTTTACTGGATGGTTTCACGGACACGAATGTTTGATTTGTTTGTTTTTTTTTCTTTTATTAAGGAGTTGCCGTAAGAACTTACGCCAAATACGAAATTTAGGGCGGGCGAAGCCGCTAGCAGAAGCTAGTAAAGTCTAAACCTGCAACATTAAATGACAAGCAACCAGTAAACCGTACTGAAAAGTAAGGTGGTGCGACACGCTTCCGCTAGATCCCGCGTTATTTACTTGAGTTGAGACTCATATTCATAAAAAGGCCAACATATGTACTAAAAAATATTTTATTACAAAAGTAAACAATGTCATGTGACACTGATGAGTGCAGCAAAGAGGACGCCCACCACTGATTTAATACAGATAAAAATAAAAGCCAGTGACACTAATAAAATCTTATTACCTGAAAGTATATTTTTTTCTGATCGTATGCAAATGTGTAAAAAGCAGTGTATGCAAATGCACATTTATCCTTTTAACTCTCAAGCTGTGCTATCACTTGTGTTAAAAAGAAACCACTTTCGCAACAATTCCACAAATAGTTATTATGCACTAAATGACAGTTTCTATTTCAGTTTATAGTAGCGTGATATTCTCTATATCTCTTAAATAAACGGCTGTGCAGACTTATCATTACCATCCGGCAGAAATGTGCTCCAGGAAATGACTTTATCCTGTTCAGACATACTTTTCGTGGGAATCGATGAAAGCATTTTCACTTTAAACTATGAACCTAAATTTAACAAGCCCGAAACTAACATAGTGAATTTTCATCTGAGTATGAAATGTTCTTGAATAAATTGATCCATATGACTTCAACTTGTCTTGACGGAAATTTAGCACAGCTATAATTCTAGTCACTGAAAACTCTTTGTGGAGAAAATTGTGTCCACTTTCTTAAGCCAAGCCGCGTTTCTAGATTAGTGTTATAAATAGTGTGTTATCGTGTTAATGTTAATAAGGCAGTGATGGCGTCGACCCCAAAAGATCGTATCTTCACGATTTGCACGCGACGATCCTACCGCAATACGACACTGCATTTTGCACGTAGGTACCTACTTGTTTTTGTAGTCACTGAAATATAGACCTGCTTAGTGCTGTTTAAGTAGGTTATGTACATAAGTTGTAGTAAGGATAATGAAACTAGGTTTTACCATGTTTTTTCACCTCTATACGTTGGGAAAAGTACTCTGATATTTCTTCTTAAGATACCGTGTCACAATTCGGGATTTTATAAGAAGTCTTTTTCGCGTGTTTTGAGTTTACGGAATGCATATGGAGTTCGTTGAGAGGGCGATATAGGCCAGAAAGCTAATTTCTATAATACTAACGTTGTGTATGTTAATGTGCTAAAAATCATTAAGCAATGTCATACATATTACTATTTGATATATTTGTTATATACTTCCTTAGTAAATTATTCCAAATATGGGATTTAACCGTTTTGTAGTAAATTTTTTTTTAGTTTTTGCTACAACTTAGAGTCAATGCACTAGATAACAAGCTATTTTAATTTTTTAATCAACTTTCATTACAATAAAATGCAATACACACTTTAAAAATTGCCCAAGCGTTGAAAAAATAGTTACTTCCAGATTTTTTATTGCATTCAATACAATAAATGAAAATCATTTTCATCATCAACAACCTCATTTAGGTAATGCACAAGAAAAAAACCAGTGTGTTGACTCCTTAGCCCCCTCTCATGTTTCTAAAACTTCAATAAACGCAGGTGCAGCTGCACTTTTAGCTGAATCTAATCAAAAACGAAAATACAATTCACTTCTTCAAAATTATATATTTCTACCATTTGCTGTGGAGACCCTAAGCCCCTGGGGTCGTAGCGCTAAGGAATTTAAAAAAAAAATAACCCCTAGATTGGTTGGCGCCAGCGGTGACAAGAGAGCTGGCTGCTATTTCGCTCAGAGGATAACTATTGCTATTTAAAGAGAAAACACAGCCAGTGTTCTGGGTACGATGCCACTCGGGCCTAGTTTATATAATTAATTATTATTTATTTTTTATTTTTTAATTTATTTTTATAATAGTTTTAATTTAGTTTTTAAATATATTGTTTAGGTTTTTAATTTATTTGTATGATTTAGATTAGTTTAGATTTATATTATTTTAGTTCAATTTTATGTTATTTAAGAAACTTTAAATATATTATATAACCGTAAAAAAAAAAGAAAAAAGCAAGTTTTGTAACATGTATTTTTTCAATCCTTTAGGTGCTATGGTTCAGCCTCAAAATTTGCACAAAACGGCGTATTTACGCGGTCTAGCCTATACCGCAGTCAATTCGGGATTCTACAAGTTTTTTTACTGCGTGTTTTGTGTTTATGGAATGCATTCCAATTCGCTATAATTCTTTAATTGCTATTATTAAGAACTCATTGTAAAGGATCATCGTTTTTCATTGAACGAATCATGTATATATTATATTATAAACATGTGTCTAAAATTGTATATAATTATAGTTTTTTAATGTATATACCTATATATATATATATATATATATATATATATATATTACGATATATTTATTCAATTTAAGTAATTGTTTTATGATATTTTGTTATGTTTATATAGTAGTCATTTATTTACATATATATACTACGTGAGTATCAATAAATAACCGACTTCAAAAAAAGGATTCCGTATGTATGTTATATTGTTATAAAATTGCACAATATTTAAATGTGTTAGTCTATGTGTGTGTGTATGTACGTTTGTCTAAGCATTTCTTAGAAACTAGAGATTAGATTTTAATAATTGTTTTTAATGAATAAGATACCGTTCAACTTATACTAAAAAGTAATAAATAAAGCTTATGCACGTGGATCATTGAGCTAAGTGATTTCTTCTCCTTGAAGCGATGCTAAAAACTATATTTTTCGTATCTTTGATGTAAATTTTTGAAGGCGGTGTAATTTTTTTACTAAATGTTTTTGTTAATAATAACAGTTAGTTAGTTAGTTATACGTTTAATTCTTTTAGATATCAATGTATTGGGTTATCTGAAAGATCTCTTAAAGAGATAAGTTCGCTGTCGCTCGTTCGTTACACATAGTAATTATTAACCTTATCCGTTTCTCTTCGTAATAAGTAGGTTAAGATACAAATTTCAATTTGAATTGTTTTGTCACTTTTTACTCCAAAATCGTTCAAATATATTTTTTAAAACTAATTTCATGACTGAAAAAAAGATCGATAGAGATTGTGAGAGAATGAGAGAGAAAGAGAAGGGGAGAAAAAAATTAGGGACAGATTCATTGTGCGACATGATGTGTATAGCAGGGCGGAACGTCTTTCGGGTCCGCTTGGTGAGTAAGAACAGCGAACAGCAAAGACCGAATAGCCATCAGCCGAGCAAAATCGCATCTGATTCCGATAAAGACTTAGACCACTTATTCTGCGTAGGGCAAAAGCAAGGTTCTCGACAGACTGATAAACAAACTCAATTTTAACATTGTGACTGCTACTGACTAGCCCTTTACTGACAACCGTAGGCTGGACATACTTGACGTAGAAGTACTGTATAAACTTTGTCCTATAATAACTTTATTATTATGTCCCTTGGGCCCCAGGCCTGCGAAGCCAGTGCGACAGACTGTGATAAACTGGGACAAATTCAAGAAAGCTGTTAAAAGAATTAGCTTACCACAACTAGATCTCATTCCTGCTTCATCATTAGATGTCTAATATTGATGTAGTCATCGAATCTGTCACCCACCAGTCACTCGCAAGCTTCGAGTACTATTAGCAATTAGAGCTTAAAACAAAATTCACTTTGGAGCGATCTCAGTGTACACTGTACAGTGGAACAGCTTATAAATCTAAGAGCCTAAAAACCGTTGTGCCAGTATTTATTGAACGCTTACGCCATTTGAAAAAAATGTCGCTCATGAAGGGATAGATGTGCTTCGTAATGCAGTGCCCTCCTGTTGCCCAAAAACCGAAATGACCTTAGTTAAGAGGCCTATAGTGTCTATGAAATTACGTTACTGTGGTAGTAGTAAATGGTTAACAATCAGAGGGGGCCTTAATTTTGATAGCCTGCAGAACTTCGTCCGCAATGACAGGAGGTAGAGAGAGGACAGAGGTGATAGAGTGCACCTCGTTTTGACCTCAATGTCTATGTCGTGGTCATTTATTTTTCCAAGACTAAGGTTCATGGACGTATTTCTTCTTGCTAAAATTAAAAAAAATCTGTAAAGTAAAAGAGACTTGTGCGGTTATTTAATGATGCTGAAAATGGTGCAGGGCTGCTTTATGAGCAAGTGTGTTATATTAGATTGTTCACCAAGGGTGAAAGTGACCGACGAGAATGTAGTTCTTTAAATGAAATGTAGGTCCTTAAAACACACGAGGTGGGAATCGTCTTTCATCCCGAGTATTTACACTACAAATGCGAGGATAATAAAATATAATTAATTAAAGTTTTAATTTACTTAACAAATATTAATTCACTTTTATAAACATAGATGGCGCTGTAGCGAATAATTACAAGCTATGGTTATGTTTTCTGTTGTTTATAAATAGTGAGTTATTTTTTTTTTTCAAAGTTACATTCCCGATTCGACTCTCGTGTTGTGCGGTCGTGTTTTCGAGCGTCAAGTGCTCTTAGTGTGCTCCGTGCAGTGGTGACTCAGCTGGTGCGCATTCCTGTGTGGTGTTTTGCCTCAGCGCTGACGACCTCGAATTGTTGTTTGGATCATTGCCCGCAATTCCTGGAAAATCGGCCTGAGTGTTGAAGTGCTGCTCGGCAGTGTGTATTGGCTGGGAAATTGCTTCTCGGCCCGCTCTGAGTGTGTTTGTGCGTTCTTCAACGCGCCCATAACCGAGTGTTTATCGAAGCGATACTGTGCGTTTTTGTGCGTGAGTGTGTGTTCTCGTAGTCGCGGAACTACTACGCATAGCGGTGACCCTCGCTTGCCTCTTTGACTGTTACCGGTTCGCCCGGTCTGAGTCCGGCTTTGTATTAAATCGCTAGCGTAGTATTTCCGCTTCAGCGGTTCGCCGCTCCGTGCATTCTCGCGTTTTAAGTGTCGATTGCGTTTTAGTTTGTAGAAATCCAGTTCCGAGTGCTCAAGGGCTGGTGGGTGAGATCGTATAGCTCTTTTCAGAGTTGCGGTCTACCTAAAAGTTTCTCGTTCATAAACGTCTCGTTGCTGGGGGGAAACCTAACGGTGACAACGTAACCCCGGCCGTAGGAGTAGGAGTTAGGTACACACCAGGCAATCCGTAGCACTGCGGGGCGCCTGGCCACATTTAGGTATTCTTGCTCCTCGCCAGCAATGGTGGGGAGTCACTAGGTACTCAAAAGCGACACCTCGGCTACTCCCGCGCGATGGCCGAATTACTCACCGGCATGTCCCAGGACCAGATAGGGGCGTTCATAAGGGCATGCCTTCGTGAACACTCAGATCTGGTCCACTCCTGCATTTCAGAGGATGTGGCTGCCCATATTGCGTACGACAAATCGATACCCTCCCTGTTGTCGCCGCGTTCCGCGTTTCGCTCGCTCTCTCGCTCGCGCTCTCTCTCCCGCGAACCCCGCCATCGCGACCCGCGTGTCGCTCGCCGCGCTCTTCGGGCCCCTGTGCCCAATCGCCCCCCCACTCCGGTAGCCGATGAGACCCTTTCTCGGTCTCTCGCTACCCCGCCCCCCGCAACCTCCGAAACCGCACCCCGGTCTCCAGCAGCCGTAATGTCCGCTGAGTCGGCGTTGTCCGAGGACGACGAAGGCTTCAAAGTGGTTGGCCTGGGAACCAAAAAGGGTAAAAAGCGGAAGAAGTCCGCCAAGTCTAAAAAGGCTTCGGCGGCATCCGCTCTGGAGTCTTCTACTCCTCCTCCCTCCGACTCTGAGGCTAAACGCCTCAAAGCGCCTAGCGCTTCCCCCTCTCCGTCCACCTCGGCGGCCAGCCCTGAGCTAGCCGCCATGGACACAACCCCCCCCGCCGCCACCTCTTCGCAGTCCGACTGTCCCACTTCGGGACGGAAGGAAAAATCTCCGCCGCCCATTGTCATCAAAGACAAAGGGGCCTGGCCAAATATAGCAAACGCTATGAAGGCCAAGCGGATAAATTATACGCACGCCCGCAATGATGCCGAGCGCGGCATCAAAGTGCAGGTCCCGACACCGTCAGATTTCCGAAATCTGACGTCCTTTCTCACGGCTCAAAAATATATTGGCCGAGGAACGCGTTTTAAGGGCAGTCATAAGGGGAGTCCCTAGGGAATTCTCCACCAAGACTGTCCAGGACGACTTAATCGTCCAAGGCCTCCCCGTACGGGAAGTACATCGTATGTACAATGGCCGAAATAAGTCAGAGTGCTACGACATGGTGCTCGTAGTACTAGACCTGACAAAAGAAGGCAAAGCCATCTTTAACATTAAAGATGTTTGCAGCTTCAAAGGCATCAGGGTCGAGACTCCGCACAAGCGGTCGAACCCGAGTCAATGCCACCGATGCCAGCTATATGGCCACGCGCAGCGCAACTGCAGACGCAGACCGCGCTGCGTCAAATGTTTACGCGATCACGCCACTCCGGACTGTGATCGCGATCGCTCTAACGCATCCGACCCGGTCGCTTGCGTACTCTGTGGGAGCGAAGGCCACCCAGCGAATTACCGCGGGTGCCCCAAAGCTCCCAAACAGAGCTCGCGTAAACCCAAACAGGGTAAATCGTGCCCCTCCGCCCCCCGCCAACAGGCTCCGCTCGTGCCTGCTCCCCTCCCTGCTGTCAACGCCTGGAGCCGTCCTCCAGCGCTAGTAGCGTCCAAATCTAATGAGACAGATAAACTTTTGTCTGCTGTCCCCGGGCCCGTCTCAGTTACGGGTATTCCCTACCCCGCCCCTCTCATGTCTCGGGACATTCCGCGTCCAGCGCCTATGAGAAGTGCTCCCGCACCTCTCGCGCATACGCGCCTTGCCCCCCCGCGCCCCTCTTTCGCGCTGCCCTGCAACGCCGTTCACACGGCCGAGCAGCAGCAGCACCTCGGCATTCTCGCCGAGATTTCTTGGGCCTTCGACGCGGCCAATTTCGAGATTGTGTACGCCGAATACGTACAGATCACCGATTTCACTCAAATGCTCAGCTTCATGGCTAAGCATCGCGATTTCTTCGCCGCCCTGCGCAGGGTAGCTCCAAAACCTTAGAACCAAAATGGATTGCACAACCGCGCGCGAAAAACCCCGGTCCGTCTCCATAGGCTATTTTAACGCCAACGGTCTCCGCAACCAAAGAGAGGAATTATCGCAATTCCTCTCGTCCCAAAAACCGGACGTCTTCCTCATCCAGGAAACGTTCCTAAAGCCCGCTGTCCGTACACCTTCGATCGCGAACTATCGCACCGTCCGTAATGATAGAACTGTCTCCAATCTCGGAGGCACTCTCATCTATTACAGGCGCTCCCTGCATTGCTCCCCTATCGATCCTCCACCACTTACGAATTTAGAAGCATCCGTCTGCCGCCTTGCGATGACCGGCCATCAGCCGATCATCATTGCATCGGTTTATCCCTCTCCCCTAAAAGACTTGCTCGAGAGCGACCTTCAGTCGCTCTTAAGTTTAGGCGACGCCGTCATTCTTGCCGGCGACCTAAATTGCAAGCATCCCGCTGAAACTCTTCTGTAACTTCACGGAGAGGCAGACTCCTTGACGATTTAGTTGACAGACTAAACTTTGACATTATCGCTCCCATGACGCCCACTTTCTTTCCCCACAATACTAGGAACAACCCCAACGTACTGGACATAGCACTTCTAAAGAATGTAAGGCTAAGCTTTCGTTCTATAGAGGTGCTTGACGAACTTGACTCGGACCACCGCCCTGTCGTCCTCCGATTAGGTTTCCCTTCGGACTCTCCTCCCGACACTAGAACCGTGACGGACTGGGATAAATTTAGGCAATTGCTCGAAAATCCCAGCTCGCCACATCTAGACCGCGTTCCCAACGTAATCTCTTCCGCGACCGATCTTAACGTAGCTATCGACTCTCTCACTAGCCACCTGACCGCCACCGTTGGCGAGTGCTCACGACAGGTGCCGGTTGGTGATTATCACCACCTAATCCTGCCTCAGCACATCAAGTTGCTAATGACTGAGCGTAACGCGGCCCGCCGCGCTCGCTATCGCGCTCCCACTACCGAAAATAAAGCTCGCTTCAACGACTTACACCGCCGTGTAAGAACCGCTGTAGCTGAGCTCCGCGCCCAACGTTTCGGTGATCTTATGGAGAAAATTTCTCCTTCTCACCAAGCTTATTGGCACTTAGCCAGAGCTCTAAAATCCGAAACCGCGAACTCTCTCCCTCCGTTATCTCGTCCCAACAACGTTCCCGCGTTCAACGACGACGAAAAAGCGGATTGCCTAGCGTCTAGCCTCCAAGCCCAATGTGCCTTAAGCACACAGCCCTTCGATCCCGACCACGTGCGCGAGGTAGACGGCGAAGTGGAGCGCAGAACTTCTCTGCCTCCACAAGATCCCCTGCCCCCTGTCACTGTCGACGAAGTCGTACAGGTCATCAAAGACCTACGCCCCCGTAAAGCCCCCGGTGCGGACGGTATCTCTAACGATATCCTAAAGCGCCTCACTCTGCCCCTTGTCTGCCTCCTAGTAGCGATCTTTAACGCTGCTATGGAACATTGCATCTTTCCATCTCAATGGAAAGATGCAATTGTTATAGGCATCCATAAGCCAGGTAAAGCTCGTACCGAGCCGTCCTCCTATCGCCCCATAAGTTTACTAAAGGCCCTTGGTAAACTCTATGAACGCCTCCTTTTCGCCCGCCCACGGAACGCTATAGTCTCCAGAGGCATTTTAATAGACGAGCAGTTCGGCTTCCGTGCCAAACACTCATGCGTCCATCAAGTCCTCCGCATAACGGAACATGTTCTCACTGGCTTTCAGCCAGCGTTAGGTAAGACCCGTCACACGGGCGCTGTCTTCTTCGATGTAGCGAAAGCTTTCGACAAAGTCTGGCACAACGGTTTAATTTTTAAACTGTACAACTTTCAGTTGCCAGATCGTCTCGTGCTCATCATACGAGACTATTTGTCGAATCGTAGCTTTCGCTACAAAGTCGAAGGCACTCTCTCTTCCCCCCGTCCCATAGAAGCAGGAGTCCCGCAAGGGTCCGTGCTCGCCCCCATCTTGTACCTTCTGTACACAAACGATATCCCTAAAACGATAGGTACCAATCTAGCCCTCTTTGCGGACGATACCGCTCTCTATACCACAGATAGGCAAGTGAGTCGAATCAATGAGAGACTCCAACCCGCTATCACCGCCCTAGGCGAGTGGTTTCGGAAATGGAGAATCGAGGTGAATCCCGACAAAAGCTCTGCCGTCCTTTTTACCCTAGGCCGCCCTCCGCGGCCTTCTCCCCTTTCTCTTTTCGGTCGTGCCATTCCCTGGCAAAATAAGACCAAATATCTCGGTGTGACCATGGATAGTCGTTTGAACTTCCAAGCTCACACCAAAATAGTCAGAGACCGAGCCGCTTTCGTCCTCGGCCGTCTCTATCCCATGATAGGCAAGTATAGTAAGATGTCGCTTAGAAATAAGCTAAATCTTTACACAACTTGTATCCGTCCCATACTAGCTTATGCTAGCGTAGTCTTTGCGTTGTCCAAGTGCAATCTCCACAAACTCCAGACCCTCCAAAACCGCTTTCTCAGAGCGGCCTCTGAAGCCTCTTGGTACGTTCGCAATGCGGACCTACACAGAGACTTCGAACTTCCCACGATTCCCCAATACTTTAAAGACTTGGCAGTCCGCTTTTTCGAGCGTACGCAAAATCACCCGAATCGTTTAATTGTGCAATCCACAACGTATCGTCCCCCCCATCGACCTGGTCACGGTCGTAGAACTATTGTTAGGCGGCCTCGGCACGTACTAACGTCCCCAGATGACGATCTCGCTGTCCGGATAGCGAGATTAGTCTCTACGACCTCCCCGAATAGGGCCTCCCTCCAAACACGACGCCGACGTCCCCGGGTTCGTCGGCGCCCACAAGGATACACTAGGTATCAAAGAGTGCCGGGGCGCTTCTCGCCCCCACTCAATCGCAACCGCACCCGCGTAACGGGGAACTCCCCTCCTGGCGGTGACTCACCTTCGGGTTCGAGACTCACGCCGGTCGAAGGGACGCCCCCGAGAGCGACAACCCAAGCCGAGGCTTCCCCCGCGGGAAGCCCTTGAGCGTTGGGCGCTATATGGGCTGAGGCTCCTTCAAAGTCTTGCCCCAAAAGTCCGGTGAAGCAGTAATGGCTGCAACAGCCAACTGCATAGTCAGCTCAGAAAAAAAAAAAAAAATTCAAAGTTAAATTGGTTCGCTTTTATAATCACAGTTGGCACTGTACCAAATAAAAAGGAGTTATTTAATTGTTTCGTCAGCTTTTAAATAGGAAGTGCTTTAACATTTTTATTTTCTCCCTCTAAACGGGCAAGAAAGTATTAATCTCTGCAAACACGTACTTTCAACCCTATTTTTGACTATGCATGAAGGTTCTTTCAGAGCACGAGTAGTGTAAAGTATATTATTATTATTATTACAACCCAGAACTTTGATCTAAGTTTAAAAAAACCTACGATTTCACCCCCGAACAAACCTATTCCTGTGGAAACTCTCGATCGGGATAAAAGTGTTTTACGTTTCTCTTGTCTGGGCCAATGAAATTCTCTAGTATTCTTTAAAATTAGATCAAAGCTCTGTGTTATAACCTATCTTTATTTTTAAATATTTGCGGACGTATAAAGGCGACACAGTATAGTTATTTTCTTCGCCGAAGCCTTATTGTATTGGAAAATTGTTAGTCCACCCATGGGCTGACAAACGCATTTATGTACAACAAGCTTTTGCCAGCGGCGTAACCCACACAACCATTTGGTTATCCGCGATTCTTACGTCAAAACCAAGCTATAGCTGTAGATATAGTTTGTTTAAGCTCGGTTATAGTAATTCCTACGGGATCTTTTGAATTTTTCTGGATAAAAAACATCCTATGTCCTCCCCAGGACACAAAGTATATCCATACCAACTTTTGTCTAAATCGGTACAGCAGTTTAAGCGTGAAGAGGTAACAAACGGACAGAGTTACTTTTGCATTTGTAATATTAGTATGGTTTGGCACTGGATTTCGCGTACTCTACTGATAATAATAGAGGAACTATAAAACACTATTTATAACCTATATTATACATAAGAATTTACGAGTATAGTGGTCCTTGGTAACAAATGTGCTGAAACACAACAAAAAAAAACATGAGATAATTATCATAAAAAATGATACTTAGATAATTTAAATTTCTACACTTCATTTTGTATAATCTCCTCCGTTTTTGAAGTCAGTTAAAAATGGGTTGCAGTTCTAAATGGAAAACACAAAGTTAATTTTATAAACATATCGGTTCGCTTAGCCGGAGTAGAGTTAATGCGGCGCAGCGGGTCGAGGGGAACCCCCGGATGACACATCATATTGCGTCCTGAACCGAGGAAGCGGACAATTGATGAGTTTGCTGACGTCAACCTTTACAGTGATTAATTTGCATACTCGAGAGCTTGTTCATTTTTCACGCTCGACGCACCTACGCGGCGCGTTTGCAAGTTCGAGAGGTAATTAACTGTGCAGGGAAATTATTTATACATTTTGTTCGTACTCGTTTGTTAGTAGGTATTGCAGAGAAGTACTTACAAGTACTGAGCTTAGCTTAGCTTTTAGGAACTTTTTATTTTTTTTAATACTTCTTTAAACTTTGTTTTTTTTAATTCTAAAACAATATTTCTATATGTGACTGATATGATATATGAATACATGACATTTTCCTAGAAAGCGCCATTAATTTGTAATGAAAAGGGCGATTTATTTGTGTTATACACTGTCTCGTGAATCCTTAATATTGCAACGTTTTCTCGTAGACAGCACGTAGCACCTGCTACGCTCTTCGTAGCAATCATGTAACAATCTGAGGATTCAATAATTCCTTCAAATAGACATTTTGTGGTACTTGGTGACTACAATCTTTATAACTTTTATCAACTTCAAAACAGGTAATTTTAAATTTTTACTAATTTTTAGGGCTCCGTAGTCAACAAGGAACCCTTGCTGTTTTGCCATGTCCGTTTGTTCGTCTGCCTGTCTGTCGATACACTGCTTAGCTTAGAGATCATTAGTACTAGAAAGCTGTAGTTTGGCATAGGTATGCATATTAATTAATTAATTTTGCCGGCCCTTATTAATACAGTATATATTAATTAGGCCGACAAAGTAGTAAAATGAATTAAAAAAAAAATCTCGTTTACCCCATAGCGTGGGGTGTCGTTGAACAGCTCGTTCAAAAATATTGTGGGCATGTCACAAACACTTTTCGATTCAGCGCAGCGTTTGCGACATATTAAGCAAATTCTTGTTAGAGCCCAGTGTTCCCCACTGCCAGCTAAATGGCTGTTCTTAGATATGCGAAAAAAATAGTGAGAGTAGAATATATAACGAAATTAAAAGGAAAACTATCATACCCAAATGAGTAATAGTCGACTAACTTAAAAATGTAGTCGGAAAAGTAAAAATTTCGTACAAATTCCATGAAAAGGTACTTAAATGAAGTTGGTACTTGTGTAAAACAGTTATTAAATATAAGGTACCATGTAACATTGTAGAAATACTAAAATGATAACATTCTGAATACTACTGCTTACTAAATAAATAACAATATTTACGTTCGAATTCAGGGGCGGCGCTTGGTGGTACAGGGTTCAAACTTATAATCTAGTTGCTCTATTGGCATAAACATCGACCAAGTTCTTCAACTGTTTAACTATTACGGTTTATGAGATACAGCCTGGTGACAGACGGACGGACGGACAGCGGAGTCTTAGTAATAGGGCCCGTTTCTTACCCTTTGGGTACGAAAAACTCAAAACCGACTCACAGTTGACGTTTTTAAGTAGCCTATGTCCATTCCCGATACTCAAACTATCTCCATGCCAAATTTCATCTTAATCGGTACAGCGGTTTTAGCGTGAAGAGGTAACAGGCAGAGTTACTTTCGCATTTATAATATTAGTATGGATTTACATAAAAATTTTAGAGCATTTCATGCGGTTAATCCGTTTAGGCTCATGTAATAGGATCATACTCGTAGTATAATATAAATACACAAACAAACAGACATTCGTGCTTTGTCAGGCGTCATAAATTATTTAGAACCATTTTTGGGACGATCAAATACATCCTTTTCTTCATTTATCTTGTTTGTTACTAGTATTTGACACTATTAAAATAACTCATTTGTCAGGTAATTTCTGATTGTGTTAACTTTTAATACTCATTAAGTGATAGTACTGTAACTTCAAACCAAATTTAGCCAAATTAACTACACATGAAACGTTTGGTTAATTAAGTTAATTAAGCGGAGTGCGGTACGTAGCACCTGCTACGAGCCACGTAGCAGTAACTGGAAATTATCATTTTGCTGCAAACCGAGCAGTTTTTTGATATTTTTTCTGTATTTATACAACTAACGGCTGTCTTTTAGAATCTAAATCAATTTAGTTCCAAGCCAAAACACAACCTATTTTACCTCGCAGCCTCGTTGGTAGTGTGGTCGGCTGCTGTGCAGAGGGTTTGGGTTCGATTCCCGCACTGGATAAACATTCATGTGATAGACATTTGTATTTGTCTTGAGTCTGGGTGTATTCATGTATGTATTGACAAAAAAGTTATATATATATGTATTTATATCGGTTGTTTGGTATCTATAACACAGCTTTGCTTACTTTGGGGCCAGACGGCTTGTGTGTAATGTCCAGAATAGATATTATTATTCTAGTATGTTACAATTTTATTATTGGTATAAAAGTTCTCATCGATATAATTGCATTAGTGGTAGGAGTCAACTAAAACTAAAAATAGATAAAATTATGCGAGATGATTACAAAGGCCAAACCTAATTTTCACTTTTTAGTTTTTTTCGTCGGTTTGATATTTTGTTTAAAAGATTTTATTTTTAATTTTTCTGTCGGTAGGCGTTCAAAAACTCATAGTACTTGTTGTGCCGTTCAGTTGGTCGGATGGGAAAAACGATCTTTTCGGCGTCAATCTTGTTCGATCGTACGGAACTCCTACTCGCGCTTGGCCGGTTTCTTTTTGTATTTTTGCTTTCGATTGTACTACAAATCATTTAAACGATGCCCTGGTATTGCTAAAATTTGTAAACAGCAGTACCAGTTGTGTAGTTGGTAGTGCTGTTTACAATAAACGGTAAAAACAGAATTCTTAGAAAAAAAATATGACTAGGTCCATAGTTGTCTTCATGATTAATTTCAAAAGTCAAAACACAATGCAGCTGCTGTAAACCATTAAGGAGTTACATCAACTGCCTTCCGTCTCTAACGGCTAAACCTCTAGGTCTCTATTATGTTGTACTGTATCATCAAAATTACACATGTGTGCCAAGTTTCAACAGGATCGGTTTACAGATGACAATTCAGTAGGTGAAAATCACCCTATTTTTCCACCAAAAAAATAATAATCATCAAAATCAGATTGCTCAGTAGAAAGTTATTCCCGAAGATCCATAAAAATAGATACAATTGAATTGAGAACCCCCCCATTTTTTCCTTCATCGGTTAAGAAATATATTGAGGATATACACGTTAAGTATTAAAAGTGGGGATTTTTTTTAATTTTAGCTAATTGAATGGGGATAATAGGGAATTAAAGAAGTGGTATGTTAATTCGTTTGTCAGAAACAAAGTTAAGCAACATCGGGCTTGGTCACTACTGAGCTCCATGTTTCGGAGAGCACGTAAAACCGTCCGTCTTAGCTGTTCGTCATATGACAGCAGGTGGTAAGCCAAGACAGAGACCTTATGGGTGGCCTGAACACTCTGACAGTCGATTGGCCACTTTAACACGGACGCGAAGCAGGAAGCATTTCGAACATTGGCCTTTTACTTTTTAGCCTGTGTTCAGTGGTCAAATAGTAGTAATTTCCGACGACAGCGGTCGGTCGTCGCACATTCATCGGATCTGTGCGAGCGCGACGGTAAACAGTTATGCGCGTGCAACAGAGATAAATAGTGACCGGTCATTGAACGAAATTCTTCCTGCTTCGCGTCCGTGCTATAGCTGGACAACGCCCGCTAACCCGCATTGGACCAGCGTGGTTGGCTATGGCTCATGCTTCCTTGTTCGAGGAAAGCCCTATGCCCTTGCAGTGTGGCATACAACAACTGAGGCAAACAGGGAATTTAAAATCATTGTGACGTGTCTCAGAGGATTTTTAACATTAAAATGATTTAAATTTTTGAAATATCCAGCTCCAAAGTAACCATTTTCGGTTACCTTCGTATCTATTAAGATATCAACTTAAAGAAATATTGAAAAAAAACTGAAAAAATTTAGAATACTAGTAACATAGACTGAAATTACTTACTAAAAATTAACAGGATTATGTTCAAACAACAACTATAGTAACATGTACAGAACCCTGCACTAAGCATGGCTAGATACGCTTTAGACCGGTTTTTAATATTACCTTTCGAATGGTAAAGTTTCACATCAACCATTCCCTAAAACAACAAACTTTCCTTAGACTTGCGTCAGAAACATTAAAAACTGTTGCGAACGTTTAACTCCAATGACGTCACGCACCGTTCACATTACTGTTCTGTTCTGGCAGAAACTAGCATTTACTCACGGCTTTGCCCACGCAAAATGTAGTCATCACTGGAGAATTAACGCGATCAGTTCAATTAAATGGGATAAAAAGTATTCTTTGTCCACAGCTCTTTGTTTACAGCTACGATTGTGCCAATAAAAGTGTACTTTTCATTTAGAACGCAACAAATGCGTGATGAAATTATTCCCATGGGAATTCTAACCCTGTAAAAAGTATTCCTTGTATTTCTTATATATCTTACATCCTTTTCTATATCTCCAGCTATCTCTGACCTTAAAATTAAGTAACCCGTTGCTCTGTTGCAAGTAGTACCGAAGAAATCTAATCCAGCGGGAACTCCCGACCCAGATATAAAGTATGTATGTCCTTTTCTATCCCTTAAAAAAATCAGCTCAATTGGTTGCTCCATAGCGTCGTTAAGGAATAACAAACAAACATATTTTTGCATTTATATATTAGCTTATAATAAACAGAAATAAACTGTCTTTGTTTATGACTCCCTGAAGGTTAGACTATTCTAAGAAAATATATCAGACATGACCATATCTATAGCTATAAATTTTTAATAGCAAACATGAAGTCAAAAGATTAACCTTGAGCCAGGACTTGAACCTGCAACAACCCTTACAGTCCTTGTAAGTGCTCTACCCACTGCCGGATTAAGCCAGCGCGGGGCCTCTAGCAAATTCTATCAAGGGCCCTTACACTGTTTAAGTTTTTGGTACTTATCGAGTTTATGGTATTAAATAAAACAAAACTGTTACAAACAAACTTTTCTTGATTTAATTTGGGCAAATTTATAAATAATACTGTTGATATCGACTTCTCGAAGTAAATCATGTTCAATATTCATTAAAGTGAGGTGATTAAAACGTTGTTGGCTCATCGTGTTCCTCAATTCATTTTTAACACGTTTTAATGTTGACAAAGATCGTTCACCACTGCAGTTGGTGATCATGAGAGACAAATAAATGCGCAAAGCAATTTCAACGTTCGGGAAACAAGATTGTAAGTATAAAATTATTTATCAACAGCTTGTAAACCTGCATTTCCAGAGCCTCATGATTTCTGCTGTCAATAATACTAGCCACATCAGAATTGAGCATTGCAGCGAACTGCACTAATTCGTCGCCCAGACTGTCCTCCAAATCATCTGCATAAGCACTTACTATGGTTGCAGATTTTTTAAAAAATTCTTCTGGTGGAAGAGATTTTAGCTCTCGGAATATTCCGAAAATGCCAGCAATTTTATGATAACTGTTCATACGTTTACCTAAAGCAGTGAGTACGTTATCAATGGTGACAATAAACACCTGAATTTCATACCGTTGTTTAGGTGTTCGATTTTCAACAAAGTCGTCTGGCGTAGATGAGCCGCTATAATTGTCGTATTTTGTATTTCGCTTCCTGCGTCTAAAAATTTCTTGCTGATATGCTTTACAGTCAGTCAGCTCTTTGGCTTTTGCCTCAATATCTGAAAATGTAGATCGCATTGCTTGAACGTATTCATGTAATGATTCATAAAGGGCGTACCCAGTGTCAAGGTCTTGATCATCCGATTGCAGCGCAGCACTAGTCGGTTGCCAACGTTCTAGTATTCTATTCCACAATATTGTCATTATTCCCGTTTCCAACTTACTCATCTTTGAAACTAGTCCGTAAGCTTGATTGCGGCACTCTGCCTTCTGATCCAAGCCACGGAAATGTCTTCCAAAGTTTTCTTGATAGTAATAAACCCACAAAAAAGCGCCTTCGTAGCATCAGCTCGGGCTGACCACCTAGTGTCCGACAACATTTTTAATACAGGAATTTTTGACGTATTTTCGTTTAGTGCCTTCGTAAGACGACCCCATCGATGAGTAGAAGCAGAAAAAAAGGTGTATATATTTTCAATAAAATCGAAGAAGATTGATGCTTCAGTACAGCAATCTGCTGCACACTTAGCAACCAAATTTAATAAGTGCGCAAGACACGGAATAAATTCTGCATATTTATTTATTTGCTTAATACGTGCTTGTACGCCGCTGTATTTACCACTCATATTGCTGGCGTTGTCATAGCTTTGCCCACAACAATCTTTGATATCAATGCCACTCTCACTTAAAAAATTTAATAAGTTTTCAGCCAGTTGTTCACCAGTATGGCCTTCGATGTCCAAGAACTTAACAAATCTTTCCACCGGCCCAGATGGTAGAACATAGCGCACTATTAGGGTAAGTTGATCTACATGGGATATATCTGGAGTAGAATCCAATGACACTGAGTAGTATTTGCAGCTCTTAATTTCACAAATAATTTGATCCAGCATGCTTGATGCTATTAGATGAATAAACTTCTCACATGTTGTTTTCGATAAATATGACGTATGCAAGGGGCATACGTTTAAATATGACGCATGACTTTGAATATGTTTGCTCAGACTCAATTTGACTCACAATTTGACTATTAAAACGCGCTTTCTTGTTTTTAAGGTTTAACAGAGAAATTACAGCTTGTCTATGCTGACTGCTTCCTTCATGTCTTGACAAAAAATTGTGCGCATTCTTCCAGTCATCTAATCCATCTTTCGTAAACCATAATGAAGAACTTTTAAGAGAGGTAGGGCACTGCAAGAACTCGCTCGAATAAGCTGCCCGAACAAATAAAGCGGGGCATAGCGAGTACTTGCTCGAATGAGCGGCCCGAACTGGGGAAGTACCTCCACCTTACAGAAAACCGCGGCCACAATAACACTAACATTGAGTAATGTTGTGTTCCTGGCGGTGAGTAAGGTTGCCAGAGCTCTCTTTGAGGATTCGCTGCGCGGACAGCGGAGGACCGACGGTGCTTGTAGCTGTCATTGCTTGGCGTAGACGCGGCGTGCTGGTTCGGCGGTCAGGGAGACCTGATGAAACGGCTGACCGCTGGCCGCCCGCAGGTTGAACGGGTTCCCGAACCCAGGGATCACTTAATCTCCGCCCTGGGAGGCTGATCCGCCAACCTGTGTAAAGTCTCTGAAGTAGTAGTCGTGCCGTAGAAGGAGACCGGAGT
This sequence comes from Apoda limacodes, assembly GCA_946406115.1. Taxonomy (NCBI): domain Eukaryota; kingdom Metazoa; phylum Arthropoda; class Insecta; order Lepidoptera; family Limacodidae; genus Apoda; species Apoda limacodes. Next base: position 17,621,017 of record OX291546.1, read on the forward strand.
GGACCCGGCAACTACAACAGAGGGGGATCAGGGGCCCTTCCGCCCGCCGTGCCAGAAACCGTATCATCTGTGTTGAGCTTCGGCAGTCTTAGTACCGCAGCTTTTTGTCTTCTAAGCTGTCTGTGCAGTGAATCCTCATCCTTAGTCTAAGTAACTTCAAACAAAATGGCCAGGAACAGAAAAAAGAAAAGAGTTTTGAAATGTCAGGCACACAACCTGATCCTTCTGGGCCAACTAATTGGCGTCGTGTGTGGCATTATAAGTCGGCAGACTGGGATGGATTGCGAGAATTTTATGCATCGTACCCGTGGAGGCAGATCTGCTATAGCTCAGAAGATCCTGACGTCTGCGCAGCCGCAGTTACTGAGACAATCCTCGCTGGTATGGAATGTTTCATTCCTAACCTGCGAGTAGCTGCCGGCGTCAAAAAACGACCGTGGTTTAATAGGTCTGACAGAGAAGCTAAAATTCTTAAGCAAACTGCGTATGAGGCTTGGAACACGGCTCGTAATAATAAGGATCCAAATATTTCTGAGTTAAAACGCAAATTAAATGCTGCCTCGAGGTTCAGTAAGAAAGCAACTGCCAGAGCAAAATTCCAATTCATCGGCAAAATAGGTGGGCGACTTGCGAGCTATCCTTCTGGGAGTCGTGCTTTCTGGTCGCTTGCTAAAGCTGCCGAGGGGAACTTCTGCCAGTCGTCATTACCACCACTGCGTAAGACCGATGGTGACTTGGCCCACAGTGCAAAAGAGAAAGCCGATCTATTGGGTAGTCTCTTTGCCTCTAACTCGAATGTGAACGACGAAGGCGCTGTACCTACTTTACCGTGGTGCGGTAACACCATGCCGGAAATCTCTATAACACAGCGCGAGGTCCGGCGGGCGTTGCTTTCCCTAGACGTTCATAAGTCGAGTGGGCCAGACGGCATACCAGCAGTGGTGCTTAAGCAGTGTGCTCCTGAGTTATGTCCTGTACTCACGCGCCTCTTCACGCTTTCCTACCACACCAGGTAATTTCCGTCTTCATGGAAGACTGCGAATGTGCACCCGGTGCCTAAAAAGGGCGATAGATCAGATCCATCGAATTACAGGCCTATCGCTATAACCTCTCTCCTCTCCAAGGCAATGGAGCGTGTGATCAACACACAGCTTTTGAGATACCTAGAAAAACACGACCTGATCAGTGACCGTCAATATGGCTTTCGCCACGGTCGCTCAACTGGTGACCTTCTAGTGTATCTCACACACCGACGGGCACTAGCCATTGAGAGTCAGGGGGAGGCATTGGCATGTAGCCTAGGCATAGCAAAGGCGTTCGATCGGGTCTGGCACCGGGGTCTTCTATCGAAGTTGCCATCTTACGGAGTGCCCGAGGGTTTGTGCAAATGGGTGGCTAGCTTTTTGTCCGGCAGAAGCATACGAGCCGTAGTTGACGGTAGTTGCTCTGATAGCATGGACATTAATGCTGGTGTCCCGCAAGGCTCTGTGTTGTCTCCTACGCTGTTTCTACTGCACATCAATGATATGTTGGACATCAACAACATACATTGCTATGCAGATGACAGTACTGGAGACGCTTATTAAACGGGCCGTGTAAGCGTGGAAAAGCGTGAAGAACTTGTGTCTCAAATCGAGATCGGTCTGTCCAAGGTCTCTGACTGGGGGCGGGAAAACTTGGTCCGATTCAACCATTCAAAGACACAAGTCTGCGCGTTCACCGCTAAGAAAACCCCATTCACTGTAGTCCCACAATTCCAGAACACTCCCCTCTCCATCTCCAAGAGCATTGGGATCCTTGGCGTTGACATCTCCAGCGATGTTCAGTTCCGAGATCATTTGCTAGACAAGGTAAAGCTGGCGTCCAAAAATCTTGGTGTACTCAACAGAGCGAAGCAGTACTTCACGTCGGGGCAAAGGTTGCTACTATACAAGTCGCAAGTCCGGCCCCATATGGAGTACTGCTGCCATCCTTGGTCGGGTGCACCCGGATACCAGCTTGGCCCTTTTGACTCGGTTCAACGACGGGCTGTGAGAATTGTCGACGATCCCAAACTCACTTGCGGTATCGAGCCCTTAAGTCTGAGGAGAGACTTTGCCTCACTGTGTGTGTTCTACCGCTTGTACAATGGATTGTGTTCTGAGAATTGTTCGAAATGATGCCCACGGCTACTTTCTACCATCGCACCGCTCGCCATCGACAGGGAATTCATTCTCACACTTTGGAACCAAAATGGTCGCGTACAGTGCGGTTGTGGAATGAGCTCCCTGCCAAGGTTTTCTCTAAGGACTACAGTATGGGGTTCTTCAAAAAAAAAGTTATTAGATTTCTGAAGGGTCGGCAACGCGTGAGTGATGCCCCTGGTGTTGCAAGCGTCCATAGGCTACGGTGACCGCTTACCATCAGGCGGACCGTAGGCTTGTTTGCCACCTTAGTGGTATAAAAAAAAAAAAACTATCTGAATCAGTCAATAAGAAATCTCTGAAGTGAGATTAATTCGTCAGTTTATGTTTATAGGTAAAAAGCGACCTTTGGCAGAAGCGTGGCTTACTTTCGTTTTCATACATTTTCTTTGAAGACATAAAATCATTATTCATATGTTGCACTTCCTTTTGCAATCCAGTTATCTTTTTCAAAGTTACTCGGCCATTCGCCAATATCGTTGGAGTAAATTTTACTTTCGTTTTGACTTCGGGTTGGAAATGCTGTGATATTAGAATCATGTAATAATATGCTTACGACTGCATTTTGACTTGAACATGACGGCTGTAGATCGAGAGGACTTGCAGTGATATTAAATTCTGGGATAGAAGAAATTGGTGTCTCTTGACATACAGTATCTTTTATAGTTGTAGATCCATCGGCAACAGATATAATTTCTGTAGTTTCAGTTTCAATTGCTATAGATTCAACAGGCTTACTTTGAATGTTATAAAACTCGGACAGCTTGCGGTTTTTTGATATAACAGCTTCGTTCTTTTTTTCCTTTTCATCTTTTGCCTTACGCTTTGCACTTCCTGAAGCGTAGTGTCGGCCTGTATATCTTGATCTGCTGCTCATATTACCTACGATTAATCAATTTTTAAAATTAATGTTTAGAATAATCAAAATCGAACTTGACGCAGCAGGCAGGATCGCAGCTAAAGCTATATGAGAAAAATTCGACCGTATTCAACAAAACATATAGACTCTAAAATATATAGGTAAGTAGGTACATATTACAAAATATTATAGATATAAGAACATGTTTAAATAACTGTTCTGAATAAAATCATAAAATTTCTTCAATAAAAATAATCACATAAAGACTTCTTATTTTTAACCTATTTTCATGTATTTCAATAGTATGCATGTGAATACGCCAATATTTTAATAATAATATGTAAGAAATTTTACCTATTATGAATTAAATGTATAAGCAAAAACCGAAATAGCGCTTACTGTTTTTGTGGATCTGATAAAAATCAAATTTACGACCTGACCCACCCGTATACAGTATAAGTACCATAAGTATGTATATCCCTTCTTAAGAAATGACATAATAAACACTTTCGTCACTTTCCATGCGAATGGAATCACAGACATCCAACAAGATAATAAAAAAAAATCACAATTAATTGTTATTTTATAAGGTTGGCTACGGTCAGATCCCACAGATGAACCCAGGAACTGCTCAGAGTGAAAAGTAATAGTAATTTCTTATCTTAACTTAAAAATATCTTACCTTATGCACAGTTATTATCGTTGAATACTTTTCTTTTCTTGACTACGTAAGAACACTGTTCTCTTTAGTATATTTTAAGAGATAACTGAACACTTAAAAAAATCGGTTGCACCGCTATATTATGTAACAAAATAATACTCAACACAATTACGAACGACTTTTCTCAAGAATGGTTCATATCGAAAATACTATTATTATCATCCAAACGTAAATATCGATCATTCCTTATAGATTGGTAGTCAATATAACCCTTTTCAAATCGGTCGGGTTATTATGACTAGCACGGATAAAATATAAGGGAATTCCCCGTTTTGTTCAGCAGTATTGCCAAATTGCGTATAGGGCGGTGCGAAACATGATGTTGGTATGACCAGCAGATAGAAGAATAAAATTATAGTTGATCATGTTGATGCAAATATTTTCTTCTTAGTAATTGTGAGTTGTGACTAAATCTAATATATAAATAGTACTTTTTTATGGTCAGAAAACGTTGGGGCGCAGGGCCCCCAAATGCACGGGGCCCGCAGCATTTGCTACTCTTGCTTCGTGGCTAATCCGGCACTGGCTCTACCTATTAAAAGCTGTCGAGGCACAACTCTGGCTAATGAAAAACGCAACTACATCTTTGCCATGGAAACACGCATATATATATATATATATATATATATATATATATAAGTCACTAGGAGATGTTAGCTTATCGCACTAAATTTGGATGTTTGTTACTTAATCCCGTTTTAACCATTGGACAGATCGGGATTAAACTTGGCTCACATATAGGTTAGGCCCTAGAATAGGACATATTCTAGGGCCTAACCATTTCATTTCGGAAAATTTAAAAGTTTTCGCGGAAATATCAATAACGTTTGATACTCGATCGCTACGGAGCATCCAATTGAGCTGAAACTTTGCACAGAGATAGTTTAAGATACGATATATAATGGCATGACATATAGGCTACTTTTTATACCCGAAAATTTAAAAGTTCCCGTTGGAGTAACTATGACGGAATTCCACTTGAACGAACTATAGCTTTATATAGCAAACTACTTTAGTACAAACAAGGAGATACCGTAGAAATCCCACGACGATAACCAAATTTAGGGCGGGCAGAGCCGCTGGCAAAATCTAGTTAGAAATAATACCACGTCTATACGAACATTGGACTATCAAGTCAGACAGCTTTTATCCTTATTAAATTGTGATAATTCACAGACTCATCATATTTAGTTAGGATTGAGATTGTAATTGGATATGGGGTTAATTAAAATGTTACAAAATTTTAAAACTAATTAGTTAGTTAATTTGTATTTCAATTTTACAACAAATAATATAGGTAGGTATATGTTTGTATTTAATATGAATTTATATAAAATACCCTAATTTATAATAAGTATAAATAGGCGAGTTAAAATATTGGCCACATTTTTAGGGTTCCGTACCTCAAAAGACCCAACAAAGAAAGTTGGGTATTCTATGGATTGCGAGAACCAATACCTCCACACTGAATGAATTTCGCATTAAAATAAGTATTTCGACTATTTGTATGCAATGCCTGCTAAGGTTCTTCGGGCAGGGAGCCAGACGGGAGCTTTTTAAAATATCCAGACTATTTTAAAAAGCTGCTGCTCGTTTTGCAAGAAGCAAACAAAAGAAGCCGTGGCAGATCGCCAACCCACTGAACGGACATGGTAAAGGAGGTTCTCAATGACAACACACAGGCGTCCATCCGCCTAGCGGGTCACAGAACAGTTTGCAGAACGCTGGTGATGCAGACTGTCCTCCAAGATCACGACAATCAGCCGTGAGGAAAAGACGACGATGACTTCAAAAGTAAAAACGGAACCCCTACAGGATCACTTCGTTGTCCCTTTGTCTGTCTGCCTATCTGTCATTTCATCTGTCGGTCTGTTAAGACTAAGTATTTTTCTCATAAACGCGAGGAGTTATCAAGTTGAAATTAAAACCAATTAGTAAGGTTTACGGTTTCTTAAAGCTGTATATAAATTAAGCTTTTAAATAAACGCAAGAAATGTGGCCATTTGTGACGCATATTTTAACACTTGCAAGTAAATCAAAACCTACAGGGTAGTTTCTTTTTACTTAGAATTGTAAAATTTGGCAAGAAGCAAGGTATCATGGCACAAGCAGAAAAATCGAGACATTGTTAGTGTAATTTAATCATACAAAAATAAATGTGTTAGGACCCTTCTCGCAGGAACGCGTAAACATATTAAGTTGAATTTAATATCAAAGACACACATTTACAGTCCCCTATAGCGGTAGAAAAGACAAGCTTCCAAATCAACGCAAGAAAAAAATACTGCCCAAACGGCTATTTGTATATTTTATCATCTAAATAAATCTATCAACTATATAATAGTAAAGCAAAAATCGAAAACCTGTTATTTTTGTGGTTAAATCATCCCAAAAATATCATTCTGTTTGTTTCTTAAGATTCTTTTTTTCAAGAACACGTAGTGGTATCAAGTTCAATTTAATTATTATATATTGAATATAATTACTAATTGAGTACTTAAATCTAAAAAAAAGGCAATTTGCCTTTTATAACCAATCTCCAGAGGCCTTGAAGAAATGACGAGGCTTATGTCCAGCAGTGGACCAATATGAGCTGATCCATACTAATGTTATAAATACGAAAGTTACTCTGTCTGTCTGTTACCTCTTCACGCTTAAACCACTGCACCAATTATAAGATAAAATTTGGCATAGAGATAGTTTGAGTCCCAAGAAAAGACAAAGGCTGCTTGAAAACGTCAAGTGTAAGGTTTTTCTATAACTGGGGAGTTTCCGTTTAAATCAAATTTCAATCCTACACCGATAAGTATTCAAAACAATCAAATTGGCTTTGAACCGGTAGAACTCGGGTAGGTGTAATACTATACAACTTTTAATTGCGCTATTGCAAAATATAGCTATCTAATCTTCCTTAAGATAATTTAATGCCCAAAATCAGATAATTGTATTTGTGATTAATGGGCAGGATTCGTCGTACTTTTACCCATAGTGCGATGTGCTATTGGAGTCTTTTTTTTGTAAATCGTTTGAATTATGTTAATCCTTTACTTAAACTAAACAGTTTCAGGCAGAGATGTACGAAAATAATCTAAATTTATAACTGAAAAAATTAAAAAAAGTTTAAGTAAAAATATGTACAGTACCTGCTGTACGTGAGGCAAACTCGTACATGACCGGTTTTCCATACGGGAAAGAACCCACTGTGCGTGCAATTAACTTTTTTCAGTTTAAATTCCGGCTTCACCCCGCCTTATCGCATTTTTAATCGACAAAATTTATTAAAAAATTAGCTTATTAACAAAATAAACAAGTAAATAATTCTCTAATCTGTATATTACTAATTAATCAAAAAGAAACATTCAAGGCATCGAAATCATAAATCAAACCGTTTCCGGCCGAATGGCGGCATGTATGTTATTTATTTATGCACATATAATTTATGACAGCTTCGTGATAAGATAAAGAAATTTATAAGCGGTGTTGCAAATGTGGGAGGGCGCTAGAAGGTAGCAGTATCGAGCGCAGGGGGTGCCGCCCTAACGCCGGCAGAAGCCCTACAGTAGAGTCCGCAGAGAGCTGTGAGGCGCACGCTCCTCGCTCCAGCTCGTGTCCCACGGTAACCCTCACTCCCCTACTAACATACAGTGCACATAACAGTCACACTCACGTGTACCGCTGCATGTGATTTCGTACGCCGCTGTGAACGGTCCTCGAGTGTAATGTTCATTTTGTGAAACAATTGTTAGGCAGTTTCTACACAACACAATTACATAGTGACAGGTTTTGTAATATGATTTGTGGCGGAACAGTGTAGACTTATATTTGGCGGCGCCACGTCTACGCAATGCTACGAGGTAAACTATCCTTTAATTTATTTGAAAATGTCTTAAATTATTATAGAAAAATATGAAACTATTTCGACATGTATCTATAAATTAGTTAAAATTTAAAAATGTTGGCATAAAATAAAATCATAGCTTATTAAACTATGGTGTTTAATTAGTTTGAGTATCACTTAAAAGTTACGTAAAGGGACGATAAACACCAGTGACCTTGTCCAAATATAAAACAAGCTAAAACCATTTTAAACAGAACAGAACGTCTTGAACTTTGCACATCACGTTTTATGTTACTTACGCTTAGCGCGACACGTTTTTGGCTGGTTTTTTTTTTATGTTTTTAATTGACTAAAAAAAAACTAGGCTTTGAACAAAAATTCTAGCCTTTTGAAACAATATTTTATTAGTCTTATCCCAATTCATTCTCTGACTTCCGTCCTATCTCCATATTACCCTTCCTGTCTAAAGTCCTAGAACGTCTTGTTCATCAGCAGCTTAAAACGTTTCTTACGAAGAATAGCCTCCTTAATCCTTTCCAATCCGGTTTCCATCCTGGTCATAGTACGACTACTGCACTCACTAAGGTTATTAGTGATATATCATTGGGAATGGATCGTACTGAACTTATGTCCTATCACTTTTAGATTTTAGCAACGGTTTTAACACCATTGACTTTGATATTTTACTTGGCAGATTGCGCTCTATTAACATATCTCCAGCGGCAATTGAATGGTTTCACAGCTACTTGCATGATCGCCAGCAACGAATACAGGTTGAGGACTCTTTTTCTTCCTGGTGTGATATACGTGCTGGAGTGCCTCAGGGTGGAGTATTGTCTCCACTTCTTTTCGCTATTTTTATAAATGCAATATCTCAAGGGATTTCTTCTCCCTACCACCTTTATGCAGATGATTTACAAATCTATCCACAAGCACCTTTAATTGATTTTCATAAAGCCATCGAAAATATGAATTCCGACTTAGACTACATAACACAATGGAGTAAACGCCATGGACTTACCATAAATACGGATAAAACACAAGTAATCATAATCGGAAGTCCAAAATTAATACCAAGAATTAATTTCTCTCAACTATACCCAGTACAGCTTGATGGTGTTATTATCCCCTATAGCGAAAACGTTAAGAATCTTGGTATTATTATTGACCGTACTCTTTCTTGGGCACCTCATCTACAAGAATTAAGTCGGAAGTTATACGCAACTGTACGTTCTTTAAGGGGTTTACGTAATTTTATCTAGGGAGTCAGGAAATTTTATTAATAGGGAGAAAATTGTGCAAGAGCGCAGACATTACTTCATCCGATTCTTGATTACGCTGACGCCAGCTACTTTCTCATTACTTACAGTGATCAGCTGTCAGTAAAATGTGATTTTACAAGTCGTTTAAAAGTATTAGGAGATTGGGCTTTTTTAATTAATAAAGGCAGAGAATTCCAAAGTTTGATGGCTTGAATAGTAAAAGATTTGTTGTTAAAGTTAGTGGAATAAGCAGGTGGTTTTAAAAGGAGTTTAGTAGAGGGACGAAGGATGGAATTACAACTGCCTATGAATTGGAAATGATCTTTAAGGTATACAGGCGCCGACGGATTGAACAAAATGCTGTACAGAAGTGTAAGAACATGTATATTACGGCGAATACGGATTGGAGGCTACTTGAGCTCTTGGCGAAAGTAGGAGACACGGACATATTTGCGAAGTTCAAATATGAAACGTATATACATAGATTCTGAAGACGCTCAAGTTTATTTAATTGGTCCTCAGTGAGAAAGTAGCTGGCGTCAGCGTAATCAAGAATCGGATGAAGTAATGTCTGCGCTCTTGCGCAATTTTCTCCCTATTCCCACTAAAATTGCAAGAGCAATTGCAAGAGCCGAAATATTCATGTTCTTACACTTCTGTACAGCATATTGCTCAATCCGTCGGCGCCTGTATACCTTAAAGATCATTTCCAATTCATAGGCAGTTGTAATTCCATCCTTCGTCCCTCCACTCAACTCCTTTTAAAACCACCTGCTCATTCCACTAACTTTTACAACAAATCTTTTACTATTCAAGCCATCAAACTTTGGAATTCTCTGCCTTTATTAATTAAAAAGCCCAATCTCCTAATACTTTTAAACGCCTTGTAAAATCACATTTTACTGACAGCTGATCACTGTAAGTATCAAAGCATATAAAATTATATTTATTTGTATTATAGATATTTATATATGACTTATATGTATATATGTATTGATATTGTATGTAGATATTATTTAAAAACACATTTAAGTGTAGTTTAAGATATTTCTTTACTCGTCAATATTACATATTTATTTTAGTTCACCTACCTCGATTTAATTTTGTAATTCTCCTCTACCCTAAGGTTGTCTGGTAAAAATCGCTATCTTCGCTTATCACTTTTAAGCGATAAGACCGCCTAATTTTGTACTTATGTCTACCTTTATTCTCTTTATGTAAACGAAAACATGTTGGTGTTCAATAAAGTATTTATCTATCTATCTATCTATTTATAACGTATGTAAAAAAAATATTAGTTTCCGTGACTAAATATCGAGATCTACGTCAAGTAAACTAATTTTAAGGCATTCTTGATTTATTTTTGAATTCATCAATATTATTTAAAAAAAATTGATGTTCTTTTTTATTGACTTTCCCCAATTTTTGTATTTTTTATTAAATTTGCAGTAAGCACTTTTTCAATCTAACACAGATGAGATAGACCGTTTTGGGATAAAATATATTGTAGGCTTAAGACTCCGATATACGCCGCAGACCTTGCTCGAGTATAAATCAACCTAAACTTCGTTCAAGCGTGCTCCCATAAGGTTGTATTATGCTCATCACGTTTTGTATGGCACTTAGCGCGACGCGTTTTTGACTAGTTCTTGTAATGTTTTTATTTCGTTGAACAAAAAAACAAACTTTGTATCGAAATTTAGTATTTATGAAATATTTTATTATGAAATAATACCTTTTTGGTGTATTTAAAAATATGGTTCCATTACAATATATTGATACCTATAAAAAGAAAACTCATTTCGAAGCGTTTATTTAAGAATTATTTTCTTTATTTTCATTACTTGCTTCTAATTCTGTTAGATTTTTCCTTTTTGTAACGTCTTTCCCATAGACTTCGAGCTTTGTAATCTGCCCTATAGACTGCGCAATAGCCTCACAACATTAGCCACACTTTAGAAAGAGATAATGCGAAGCTATGGTCTCTTTTCGCATTCTATCAAAGCTCGCAATTTTGTTTGTTGGTGTTAATTAAAAAGGTGGAAAGAAACAAGAGACTTTCGCTTTGCTTCGTCTCTGTCACACTTTTCTGACCAATTTTTTTATAGCTGGTTAGGAAATGCGCTGTTCAGGTCTATGGTGTTTTCTATATTTTTATATATTTGGGATATGCGCCGGCTCGTCTATAATCTAGCATATTTAAGATTGAAAATGCCGTTTTAGGAAATTGTCTGAATACATTTCGATGTGGCTTTCTTCAAAGAAATAAAAAAACCGGCCAAGTGCGAGTCGGACTCACGCACCGAGGGTTCCGTAAAAGGAACACTGTATTGAGGGATAAACCTAAATTTGCCTATGGGCAACCGTTGTCCCAATAAATCGACTTAGGTCACAGTTAGTTTACAAACTGCAAATAAGTTTATAATCGAAATAAAAAATAATAATTGTGATGTAACAAGAAATTTGCAGATTTTTTCCTTAATGTGTGCTACATAGCATTGCTTTTTGCCAAGTTCATGATTCTAGGTCAACGGAAAGTACCCTATAGGTTTTGATTATTTTGTGCCACAATAAGTGACATAAAAAAAACCAGATTTTGAGCATATTTTTGTATTGCATTGACTTTGAAGCTTGATTTTTTTACATCTTCAAGGAACCATAGACCTCAGTATTTGATATTAATTTCAACTAGATACCTTCACGCGTTACTGAAAATGGGTCTTGGCAGAAGATATTTTTTTTTTAAATGTGTTATTACTACAAATTAACAAATTTCGGCTTTTTTCCTATATTTGTGATGTACCTTTCCTTGTTTCGTGTGAAATTTCATAGGTTTTGATTTATTTGTGATTGTAAAAATATGTGACAAAAATGGCCGTATTTCGGCTGTTTTTTTTATTGCGTTTATTTAGAAGCTTGATATTTTACAGCTTCAAGGTACCGTAGACCTTAGTATTTGATATTCATTTTAACTTGATACCTTCACACGTTCCTAAGAAAAAGGGTCTTGACAGACAGACAAACGGACAACAAAGTGATTTTATAAGCGTTCCTTTTTCTTTTTGAGGGACGGAACCCTAAAAACGTTTAACTCAATTTAATCAATCAAAACGCTAGTAATTCTTCAGTTAGTAAATTCATGAAATCCATTTCATTATAAAAAAAGATCCACAACATACACATATAAACAAAAATATTCATTTACAAACCGGAAACAGTACGTTTACGGAGCTTTATTGATTTATGACAATATTATCTCCATGACAAAATGATATATTAATACCAAAGTACCTACTTTGAGCAAGCGCTGCCCAGTAATATCATCTTACGTGGGTACTGGACATAGATATAGAATGTACAAGATCAACTATGCTAAATGAATAACGAAACAGAAAAAAAATTGCAAATGTGTGAGTGGAATAGTGTTGTCAAACAACACTATCGATAATTTTACCTGCACAAAATTATTGCAAACTAGCGCGCTGGTGAAATTAAATATTATCTATGTCGCGTTTACACTCGCGTCACGCAGCCTCGGAACGCGTTGTCGGACAAAGCAAACTGTTAACACGCTTGTGCTCGTACATGTGCCCAATAACATAGCGTTGAATGCAAGAGTGTAAACATACCATTAGAACCTAAACTATTAGGACTATAATCACGTCTTATAGGAAATTTAAAAATCTAATCACTTTCTTCTTAAAGAACCCCATGTCGTAGTCGCTCGAGAAAACCTCGGCAGGGAGCTTATTCCACAACTTAAGCGTTCGCGGGAGTAAGTTCCTTTCAAACCGCACGGTTACGAAGAGTGAGAATGAATTCACTGTCGATGGCGAGCGGAGCGATGGTAGAAAGTACCTGTGGAAATTATTTCAAACAATTCCTCAAAACACAAAACATATTATACAAGCGGTAGAACACACAGGGAGGCAAAATCTCTCCTCAGACTTAAAGGTGCGATACGACTTTTGAGTTTGGGGTCGTCGAAGATTCTTAGTGCTTGTCGTTGAACCGAATTAAAAGGGCTAAGCTGGTATCCAGGTGCACCCGCCTAGAGATGGCAGCAGGCCGGACTTGTAATTTGTAAAGCAACAACCTTTGCCCTGAGGTGAAGTATCGCTTCGCTCTGTTGAGTACTCCTGGTTTCTTGGACGCCAGTTTCACCTTGGTTTCCAAATGGTCGCGAAACTGGATATAGCTGGAGATGTCAACACCAAAGATCCCAATACACTTGGAGATGGTAAGTGCTGTGTTCTGGAATTGTAGGACCACAGTAAATGGGATTTTCTTAGCGTTGAACGCGCAGACTTGCGTCTTTATTGGGTTGAATCCTGAAACGCTTAACGTCCGCCAGACCTCCCACTGTGTTACGGAGATTTCTGGCATAGTCTTACCGCATCTCGGTAAATTAGGTGGTAAAGCTCCTTCGTTATTGATATTCGAGTTTGAAGCAATGAGACTGCCCAGTAAATCGGCTTTCTCTCTAGCACTATGGGAGAATCGGTTTTTCGCTGTGGTGGTAACGACCACTGACAAAAGTTTCCCTTGGCAGCTTGACAAGCGACCAGAAAGCACGACTCCCAGAGGGATAGCTTGCAAGTCGCCCACCTATTTTGCCGATGAATTGGAACTTAGCTCTGGCGATTACTTTCTTACTGAACCTCGAGGCAGCATTTAATTTGCGTTTTAACTCAGACGTATTCAGATCCTTATTGATCGCACCGTGGTCCAAGCCTCATATGCAGTTTGCTTAAGAATTTTAGCTTCTTTACAAGACCTATTAAACCACGGTCTTTTTTTGATATCGGCATCTACTCGAGGGTTAGAAATGTAACATTCCATGCCAGCGAAGATTGTCTCAGTGACTGCGGCTGCGGGTATGTCAGGATCTTCTGAGCTGAAGCAGAGCTGCCTCCACGGGTACGATGCATAAAAATCCCGCAATCCATCACAATCTGCTGACTTATAATACCACACACAACGCCATTAATTGGCGCAGAGGAAACGGTTAGTGTGCATGACACTTGATTCCGAGTAAGAGAAAAGAGCCAAGAGGCGCATCCACTGAGACGGAATATCAGTTCGGACGTGTAGTTAGCACTCCTAGCCTCTATATCAGGTATGCTCGTTTGAGAAAGTACCAGTTGAGAGAATTTTGTTTGAGTAATTGTAAAGAATAAAAACCAAAGTTTATTGATACGTCTCAATTTTTTTTATTGAAAGTATTTAAATTTAACAAATTTAACATTATTTAGTAATAATACTAAAACTATAAGGACATTAAATATAGAAACTCTTTGTAAGTAGACTTCTAGTGAACAAAACACCGTATTAAAAACCAAGTGTTTTATATTATTTTTCATCATGCAACCGCCGTGCGCTTAATACATATTGCATTTCATACTAATTCTATAAATGTGGCTTAAACGGTGCGTACGATGCGGACAAATCTGCGATCACCTTTGTATGGCTATGAATAATTATCTTATTAATGTTCTATACATGTATAATTACATATATCGATACTGATGCCGTCGGTCGCCACCTTGTCAAGCTCTATGGTAACTAAATGTCTACATATTTTACGCAAAATACTCTACAAATCCTTATTTACCAATAAAATAATGGTACTCAGTAAATCTAGACAAAAAAAATCAAGCTGTGAATTAATTTGTTTTTTATTTCGTAAAATTCTCAACCAAAACTGATAAAATATGCATATGACAACAATGCAGTAAAAATTATCATAATTTACCTGTGAAATGTGTAATAATTCGAATTATTATCTGTTGTGACTCCACATTTACTCACAGCACAAGACACCATAGTTACCTACAAAATTAATAGTTTGTATGTTAATCCAGGATTATTTAAAAAAAATCCATTCGCCTAAAGAGAAACGCTATGTCCTCTTGTGGTCATATAATTTTATACTTTTTTATCATAATTTTAATGAACGTGTTTCTATTTATGCCGCAGTTAGAGCTTCTCATAGACTTTATTATATATACGCATGACGTCAGCGCTATGTCAATCTCTATCGTAACTAAATGATTACATATTTTACACAAAATAACCTCCAAATCTTGATTTAGCAACGAAATATGGTATCAAGTCTACGGAAAAACATGTAAACTACGATTCAAATGGTTTTTTCGTTAATTTTTCAGCTGTATTAGATAAAATATTCAATTAACAATGCAGTAATTCTGATTATTCCGTCTTGTAAATAAACATTGGGTAAATAAATAATAAAAATAAAAAAATAATAATAGAAGACTGCGAATGTGTACTTGGTGCTCAAAAAGGTCGATAGATCAGATCCATCGAATTACAGGCCTATGGCTATTACATCTCTCCTCTCCAAGGTGCTGGAGCGTGTGATCAACACACAGCTTCTGAAATACCTTGAAGTACACGACTTGGTCAGTGACCGTCAATATGGCTTTTGCCACGGTCGCTCGACTGGTGACCTTCTAGTGTATCTCACACACCGAGGGGCACTAGCCTAGAGTCAGGGGGAGGTATTGGCATGTAGCCTGGACATAGCAAAGGCGTTCGATCGGTTCTGGCACCGGGGTCTTCTATCGAAGTTGCCATCTTACGGAGTGTCCGAGGGTTTGTGCAAATGGGTGGATAGCTTTTAACCGTAGTTGACGGTAGTTGCTCTGATAGTATGGACATTAATGCTGGTGTCCCGCAAGGTCCTGCGCTGTCTCCTACGCTGTTTCTACTGCATATCAATGACATGTTGGACATCAACAACATACATTGTTATGCAGATGATAGTACTGGAGACGCTTTTTACACGGGTCGTGCAAACAACCCTCGTTCCGTTGTGGAGGAAAACCGCGGAGAACATATGTCTCAAATCGAGACCACACTGTCCAAGGTCTCTGACTGGGGACGGGTAAACTTGGTCCGATTCAACCCTACAAAGACACAAGTGTAAACCGCTAAGAAAACTCCATTCACTGTAGTCCCACAATTCCAGAATACTCCCCTTTCCATCTCCAAGAGCATTGGGATCCTTGGGGTCGACATCTCCAGCGATGTTCAGTTCCGAGATCATTTACAAGATAAGGTGAAGCTGGCGTCCAAAAACTTGGTGTACTCAACAGAGCGAAGCAGTACTTCACGTCGGGGCAAAGGTTGTTACTTTACAAGTCGCAAGTTCGGCCCCATATGAAGTACTGCTGCCATCTCTGGGCGGGTGCACCCGGATACCAGCTTGGCCCTTTTGACTCGGTTCAACGACGGGCTGTGAGAATTGTCGACGATTCCAAACTCACTTGCGGTATCGAGCCCTTAAGTCAGAGGAGAGACTTTGCCTCTCTGTGTGTGTTTTACCGCTTTGACAATGGGTTGTGTTCTGAGAAATTGTTCGAAATGATGCCCATGGCTACTTTCTACCATCGCACCGCTCGCCATCGGCAAGAAATTCATTCTCACACTTTAGAACCTAAATAGTCGCGTACAGTGCGGTTTCAGAAAACCCCGCGAACGCTTAAGTTGTGGAATGAGCTCCCTGCCAAGGTTTCCTGCAAGGACTACAGTATGGAGTTTTTCAAGAAAGAAGTTATTAGATTTCTGAAGGGTCGGCAACGCGCAAGTGATACCCCTGGTGTTGCAAGCGTCCATGGGCTACAGTGACCGCTTACCATCAGGCGGACCGTAAGCTTGTTTGCCATCTTAGTGGTGTAAAAAAAAATAATTAAATATTAATGACGGATTACAGAAAGAAAAACAAAATTCCAGTCACAGTAAACAAATGACGACCTTACCGGATCTTATCGCGGGAGACATTGACATAGGCACCTATTTTCTTTTGTCTTATTTTGTCTCGGGCTCCTAGACTTAATTTGGATTTCTCTCTTCCACGCTTTATTGGTCTTTTTTTTCTTGTGCGGGGATTGAACCCCATATCTCTGCCGCAAAAAGAACTCCTAATAGACTTTATTATCGATATCGATACGCATGACGTCAGTGCTAAGTCAATCTTTATCGTAACTAAATGATTACATATTTTACACAAAATATCCCCCAAATCTTGATTTAGCAATGAAATATGGTATTAAATCAAGATTAATACGCGAGTCTAACTCGCACTTGACCAGTTTTTTTTTCTTAGAAACCGTCCCAGGCGTGTGCGTAACAACTTTCCTAAATTCGATTACTATCTGTTTACCCTTAGTGCGCAAGTCCGTCTCGCACTTGAACCTTTTATAAAAAAACCTTGCCCTAACAATAAATATTGCATTTATTGTTTATTTTGTGCAGTCGTGCGGAAGCTATGTCGTGATTAAGGGAAACAGGGATTCATTTTTAGGGTTCCGTACCCAGAGGGTGCCAACGGAGCCCTCTTACTAAAACTACGCTGTTTGTTAGTATGTCCGTCTGTGTGACTAATAAAATCTTTTAGACCGAAATAAGTAGATCCTGATTTTTTTACAGAATATGTGTTATAATATAATATCTAACAAAAAATAAAAAGTTAAAATTTAAGGGATAAGAAACAAGAAACACATTTTCGTTTGATTTGCTCTATCATAAAAACAGAAGGACATACAAACTTCAATCTTGCAGTGAAAAATAGTGTGAACTCTAAAGTATAACAACAAATAATAAAAACTGGCCAAGTGTGAGACGGACCCTAGCAATTTCTATTTTAACAGCGGTACTTGCGGCTTGGTCAGTAGTTGGACTTGCTTAGCGGCACACTTTTTTTTCTTTGTGGTTGTAAATTACGTAAATGGTGGTAGGCACGGAACCCTCGGTGCGCGAGTCAAACTCGCACTTGGCCGGTTTTTATATTTATAGATTAGTTTTAAATTTCAAAATTGCTTAGAACTTTTTTTAATTTAGCCTAGAAGTATCCAAAATACGCAACTATTGCAGCGCCAAGGTAGCTAAAATAAACAAGGTGATTAATTTGTAGTAGCAATTTGAATGTGCAAATTACTCTTTTGTATTATAGCAATTGGGATAAAAGGTTATTGTTTTGTGGCAGTTATATGCAACGTGCAAGTTTGTAGGTATTCTGTAGCAGCAATTTTAATGAATTCTTATGTAGATCCATCCGATCTACTTAAGGTTCCCGGTAGAAGATCACCATTTATACAGACTACGGGGTTTTTTAATAATTATACAGAAATTCCTTAAGTATCCATGCAGATATCAAAAAAAAAAAAAAATCGGTACAAGATCACCATTTATACAGGCTACATGCTTTATAAATAATAATACAGAAATTCCTTAAGTAACTATGAAGATATCAAGAGAAAGATCGGTGCAAGATTACCATTTATACAGACTACAGGCTTTATTAATAATAATACAGAAATTTCTTAAGTAACCATGCAGATATCAAGAAAAAAATCGTTAAAATTTAGAATTTCCATGAAAAAAGTAAAATAATATATTATTAAGCATATCTGAGGACATAGAACTAGTATACGTTAGTATAATGTGTCTGTACTTACTGTTTATGTTTACGGCGGCAGAGATAGAAATCCTTTGCTCATACTGCGTGTACAACATTATTATTGAATAAACCTGACCTCAGAACTCACGGCCATTTCGCCGATTTATATTCATGAACCTCTTCTAATTCAGTGTTTGTATATAACGATAATGTTTTTTCACATTGTGTACCTAACAATGACCTTCTTAATAATAAATATAGTTTTTCCTATATACTTAAGTTTAATTTCAGAGTAACAGAATTTACATGTAATTTTTTTCTTGCTTGAATTAGTAGACTAAACAAAAAAAAGATTTATGAAGAAGTGCTGGAAAACGGAATTTAAATCTACATAAATGCAGATTTCTCTTTTTCCTTTTCAAGACTGAAATTGGTCACGCAAAGTTCGTTCTAATTTAAAAATCACCGAGCTCTTTACAGAACTGGAGTAAAGATTTACATGGGTTGCGAGGTACTTAATAATAAAAAAATTGGGTAGTAGATACCCATTACCGCGGGCGAAGTGTTTAGGTTTTTTGGATGGGAAAAATCTGGAACGGTTTCACCTTAAACAATAACGCAAAGAAGTAAAATAACTATAAAGGCGTGTACCTAATTAGATTTAATGAACCGGAAATACTGAAGCGTGTATGTAAGTATTTCGATTTCCAACCATTCATCACTGCGTGAACTGAGCTATTTATAACAAATTACATTACATGACTGTTACAAATATTAAAATTATTTATGTAGAAACTTTTAGTAGCAGTGGCTAGTGTTTACGTTCTATTCCTTACTGGCTTACGTAACTGTCCTTATTACTTATTCATCTGAAAAAATATTTCTAGAAGTCTACGTGGAGTGAATGTATAGTTACGCAAAAACATTCATTCACTGGACCTAATCACGAATATGAGTAATAATTTATACCTGTGTACTAACATTTTTATACGCTATTTGTAAGTGTCATGATTTAGTGTATAAAAATACTATTCAAGCAACCTGAATGTAGTCTAGGTAACATTTTCTTAATAAGGTATCACAAAAAGAGCTGAGATCTGACTTGGCTTAACAACTGCTTTTATATATAACGAGCGTTCGATCTTTAGAGATTTTCTTAAATTTGTATCAATTTTGTTATACATGGCAAGGGTTAGACTAAGGAAAATAGAAATGAAAGAGGTGCCTGGTAGTATTAAGGTTTGTTCAAATTATTAGTCAGTAGTTAAGGGCAATCAGTTCTGCTGACAGCATGGCGTGAGTAACAAACATTTCAACTCATTTTCACATTAAAAAGGAAATTAGTTTTTCCATTTTGATATATCACATGTAACAAGCAATTGATTATATATAATCGACTTTTACATATTTAATACATCAAAATGGAATATTAAAAAAGCCATCGTAATCCTCGAAATCGTTGTTAAAAGGAAATATAAAATTAGGAAAATTAAAAATTTAAATCGTAGTCTTAAATAGACTATTGTTCTATTATCTATTAGGTTTACAATAATCCTACTTCTTTGTATCTCGTAAATTTTGCTATATACTATATTCTAATCGACTTTAAAAAATATCTCAATTCGTACACACGTATACCATTTTTTGTGTTAAGCTGGTTTATTTCTAAAAGGTGAGGTGGTGCACAAGTCAAAAAGTATTTCAAAACACATATCAATACATTTACATCTTAAGAGGACTTAGACTAAATTCGATGATTTTTCGTGTTTTTTTTTTTGTTTTTCTTTACTGAGACTGAGGTCTTTTAAATAAAGTAAGGGTGGATTTGCCTCAGAAACATTGTTTTGTCACAAAGGACAAACCTAGATTTTGGTCAATTCTGGACAGAATCATTGTCGGATTGCTTAGTTTACCACTGCCCTATTGATTTTCCACCTTAAGCTCTAGACTATTATTTAGTTATGCAACCTAATATTATTATTATAATAATATTAAGATGCATACTTATTATACTTCTTTGCTTCATTCTTCAGAAATAATATTCTTCTCAATCGAGAATCGAACTTCACTTGGTAAGTTCGTTTGATTATTCAGGATGACCCTGTAAATCGTAGATCAAACGTAACGGGGGCATATAGGGGATCATCCTCAACAAATAATCCTTCTATGGGATGCCCGGAGATCGACGGCACAAAATATATGACATTTTTTATAATTTTTTATTAAAAAATTACTATTTTAGTCATAAATTGGCATAATAGTCAAAGGGGATTGTTAAAAACAGGTATTGATCTTAAATACAATTATGGAAGTGATTCGACAACTGTGGGTACACTAAAAAGTGAGTAAAGGCAGCGTTTGTAAGAAAAGGTTAAGTCGCACGATTTTTTTTCCAACTTTAAGGCCGTACTGTGAAAAAGAGTGTACTACTGAAAAGTGGCCCTTGAAAAGGAATGCCTGTTTAATTAGAATTCCAATGAGGTATTAACACATAGCTGTGTGTAGCTAATTCATTTCACAAAATTAATTTTTCAGTGTCGAGTCGGGTCTAGCATTGACCACAAATTATATAGTATTATGATTGACCTACGATTAAAAAAAAACCTGTTATGGTGACGGTTACTTTTGCATTAGCGGTATGAAAATGATGTTTCTTGATATCTTTTGTCCTTTTTACTCGGGCGCTTTCCATTGTGTGCTATCCAGCTCATTTTTTTGTTGAGATAAGTGTATTTTGTAAGTGCAAGTGGCCCAAAAGGAAGTAAATAAAAATCAAATGGTTACATGATTGACAATATAGTATCGCGCTTTTTTATACCACTAAGGTAAGGTAAGGTAAACAAGCCAACGACCCGCCTGATGGCAAGCGTTCACCGTACTCTATGGAGCTTGCCACACCAAGGGTATCACTCGCGCGTTGCCAACCTTTAAAAAATCTAATAATTTCTTTCTTGAAAAGCCTCATACTTTTTTTCCTCTGAAAACCTTGGCCTTTTTTCTCTGAAACCGCACTGTACCCGACCATTTCGGTTCTAAATTATGAGACTGAATTCCCTGCCGATGGCGAGCGGTGCCATGGTAAAAAGTAGCCGTGGGCATCATTTGGAACAATTCATCAGAACACTTCCCATTGTACAAGCGGTCTCTCCTCAGACTCACGAACGTGCGGCAAGTGAGTTTGGGATCGTCGACAATTCTCACAGCCCGTCGTTGAACCGAGTCAAAATGGCCAAGCTGGTATCCGGATGCACCCACCCAGAGATGGCGACAGTACTCTATATGGGACCGTCTTGTAAAAGAGCCTTGAGAACACCAAGTTTTTTGGACGCTAGCTTTACCTTGTCTTGCAAATGATCTAGAAACTAAACATCGCTGGAGACGTCAAAACCAAGGATCCCAATACTTTTGGAAATGGAGAGGTGAGTGTTCTGGAATTGTGGGAGTACAGTTAAAGTGGTTTTTTAGCGGTAAACGCGCAGACTTGTGTCTTTGTAGGGTGGAATGGGATCGAGTTTTCCCGTCCCCAGACAGAGATCTTAGACAGAGTGGTCTCGATTTGAGACACAAGTTCTTCTCGCTTTTCCTCTACAACGGAACGATGGATGGTAGGAAAGCGCGAAAAGGTGAGTGAATATAGGACATAACTCAGGAGCACACTGATCACTGCTGGTATACCGCCTGGCACACTTGACTTATGAACGTCTAGAGAAAGCAACAAAGTCAAAGTCAAAGTCAAAATGGTTTATTCAAATAAGGATTTTACAATCACTTTTGAATCGTCAAAGTTATAAAATATTATTTTTTGAACCCTCCCACCTTCCCGCCGGTTCACAATGTTGTTGATTTCTACCGAGAAGTATCCGGCAAGAAACTCGATAGTTACTCTTTTAAAAACACTTAAATAAACTAAAATACAATTAATGTTTTAAATAAAAGATTTTTAGTCGTACAATTTTATGTTATTTCCATTTTAATTTGGTTTACCTATGCATCCTGTAATTGAGCATCATCAGTCCCAAGGATTTTTATCATTTACATAGTCTGAAATATTGTAGTATGCCTTTTTACAAAGTACCTGCTTGATAAAAGATTTAAATTTACTTATTGATAGATTTTGAATTTTATTGGGAACTTTGTTGTAAAAGTGTATACATTGCCCCATAAAAGAGTTACTTATTTTGTGTAGACGTGTATAATGCACCAACAGCTTATTTTTACTTCTAGTATTTACTTTGTGAACGTCACTTTTCTTGCTGAAACTATTGATATTTTTATGTACATATAAAAGATTTTCATATATGTACTGCGACACTAAAGTTAAAATTTTTACTTCCCTAAACCTATCCCTCAGAGATATCCTAGATCCTAATTTATAAACAGCACGAATTGCCCTTTTTTGTAACAAAAATATTGTATTTACATCAGCAACGCCTGCCGGACCTCCCACTGTGATATGGAGATTTCCGGTATGGTCTAACCTTACCATGGTATACCACGGTGGTACAGCGCCTTCGTCGTTCGTATTCGAGTTAGAGGCAAAGAGACTGCCTAGTAGATCGGCTTTCTCTTGCACTATGGGCCAAGTCTCCATCGGTCTTGCGCAGTGGTGGTAACGATGACTGGCAAAAAATCCCTTGGGCAGCTTTAGAAAGCGACCAGAAAGCTCGCCTCCCAGAGGGATAGCTTGCAGGTCACCCACCTTTTTTTCCGATGAATTGAAATTTAGCTCCGGCAGTAGCTTTTTAACTGAATCACGAGGTAGCATTTAATAAGCGTTTTACCTCAAAAATATTCGGATCCTTATTATTACGAGTTGAGGTCCAAGCCTTTTTTGGCAGTTTGCTTCAGTATTTAAGCTTCTCTGCATGACCTATTAAACCACGGTCGTTTTTTGACGCCGGCAGCTACTCACAGGTTAGGAATAAAACATTCCATACCAGCGAGGATTGTCTCAGTGACAGCGGCTGAGCAGACGTCAGGATCTTCTGAGCTAAAGCAAAGCTGGCTCTACGGGTACGATGCATAAAATTCTCGCAATACATCCCGTCCGGACGTGTAGTCAGCAGAAGGTTCAGTAAGGAACTCGTATGGTACTCTATGTCTGGTGTTCTTGTTGGAGAAAGTACCAGCTAAGAGAATCCATAGGTCAGAGCAAATTCATAGGCAGATATCCCTGCGTAGTAATTGGTTCGAGAGTCTCCCAGAATAACTAGTTCTGCTGAGGGATATTGCTCTAGAACTTTGCTCTAAAATAATAATTACAGAAAAAAATTAAAATGTCTTCCTCTGGCTATTAAGAATATTCGACTTCTACGTAAAAAGTTGTGTTGAAGTTAACGCAATGTGATTCTGTTTCTTTAGTGTGTTGTAGTTAATTATACAGCAAGAGAAAATGAGTGGGAAATTCAATGATTATGTCAAAAAATATTCTAAATTGTTTAAAGTTGTCTGCCGCATGGCTAAATCACTTTTTCTGAATAAAAAAATTAAAAACAGTAGTGACAAAATAAAAGCCACTTGAAATATTATCAATGCTGAGACTGGATAATATAAACTCCGCAAAAGTGAAAATTGCCTGGAGATTGATTTTTTTATTTTAAGATTTTTTATAGAGATTGCCTTATTATTTGATAAAATCTTTTGGATATTCCAGTTTCTACTAATAATTCGCTAAACTCTTCTTCATTATAAGCAGAGGCACTGCTGAAAGAAAATGTAAAATAATGCTCTAAAGATTTTAAATTCACACATGTAAAACATAATGATGTTATTAAAGTATTTAACTCATTAAATTTAATTAAAAAAAACACTGCTGACCTGTAGGGCCATTCTGTTACCCTAGTTAATTTCAGTTATTGCTCTCGATTGATATTTAATAAATATATTGATTAAGGTGTATTTCCTGATCTCTTGAAGTACAATAAAGTTATACCTCTATTTAAATCAGGTAGTACTTACTACTGACCTGTCTATCTTTGGACCAAATTCTATACTACCTCTTTTTAGTAAAAAATTTTGAAAACCTGATCTTAAATCAATTGAGTATTCACTTTTGTTCCCTGCTAATTTGTAAACAGTTTGGATTTACAAGGGGTCGCTGAACAACCGATGATACTGTTGAACTTATCCAGCACATATTTGATGATTGGGAAGACTCTATGGATGCCTTGGGTGTTTTCTGTGATCTATCTAAGGCATTCGATTGCATCCAACATGAAACTATAATTAGAAAATTACAAAACGATCGTATTAAGATTACTGCACTTAAACTAATTAGCTCATATCTGGACAAAAGAATTTAGACAGTTGACATTAATGGGAAGCACTCCCCTGGATCAAACATTAAAATTGGTGTATCACAGGGTTCCATTCTTGGGCCATTCCTATTTCTTATATACATTAATGATCTGCCTATGCTTGTAAAAGATAGTCATGAGATAGTGTTGTTTGCTGACGACACATCACTTTTATTTAAACTTAAAAGACGTGAATTTTAAATAATGTTAATAACTGTCTGACTAAAGTTGTCCACTGGTTCAACATGAATAATTTACTCCCTAATAGCAAGAAAACCAAATGTATAAAATTTTTAACACCAAATATCAGTCAGATAAGAACCAGTGTATTTAAAAACGGGGAGCAGTCAAATAATGTAGATAATACAGTATTCTTTGGTATTATCCTAGACACAAAGCTTCGGTGGGTCCTACATATAGCTAGATTGGCGAATAGACTTAGTTCTGCAGCATTCGTGGTTAGAAGACTTACGAAAAAAGCTACTGCCCGGATAGTATACTTCAGCTACTTTCATAGCGTGATGTCCTACGGTATTTTACTATCGGGACACGCAGCTGATATTCAAACAATATTTAAGCTTCAGAAGAGGGCTCCTGGATCAATTTACAATCTATCCCATAGACACTCTTTAAGAGATAAATTTAAGGAAATCAAGGTCTTAACCTTACCGTCTCAGTATATATTAGATAAATTAATTTATATTCATAAAAATATTGATTGCTTTAAAAAGAATAGCGATATTCATAATACTCGAAATAGACACAAACTTGCTTTGATCTACATAAAATCATTTAAAGGACAATGTATCAGTCTTACAATAAAATCCCTGCAAAATTATGTCAATTAATCTTAAAAATTACCTAAAACTTTATAACACAATTCAGGTCTACCTTAATAAAATCAAATATCATTTTGTTAAAAAAATACAAAAAAAAAACAATACACTGTTTTGTAGACTAAATTATTAGTAAATAAAGTTTTCGCATAATTTTGTACGTAACATATTTATTCAAAAGGAACACAAAGTTTCTTCACTCTTATTTCAGTATTCCAAACAATCTCGACCGCAGCATTCTCCGCACTGGAATTTATAGTACTTTTATGACTTATTTGTGTGTCACTGGCAAAATTTCTTTGAAGGTAAAATACAATTAATAGATAAAACTACAAAGTTTGAATGTTTGTTTTTTTAAAGTTGGTTGTGTAATCTGGATACCTAATTTACATACTAAATCGCCAGCGATCTTGAGAATAAGAATAAACTGACTGACTTACTGACTGACTGCATATCTACGAACAGCAACAAAACACCCAGTAGTGTAGAGACCTAAAATTTGGCATAGAGGTCCTGTTATGATGTGATATTTATGCCCTAAGGGGGTAAATTAAGGAAATTCGTAATTTCTTAAGCTAAGTGCATGAAAATTGGTATTAGACCCTAAGGTTGGAAATAAAGATTGAAGTGTTTTACCGTTTTTGGAAAAATCTTCATCTATGATGCACAATAGAAGATAAAAATTTGTATGTCATTTTCAATGGTTTTGTAAGCCAATTCGAACTAAGTACATTTTTTCCTAAAGTTCACGCAGCCGAAGTCACGAGAAAAAGCAAGGATCTAGTTACATACATTATATTATTAATTTCAATTCTTACATTTCCTCATTACTTGGTTTTGTGGTTGCGTTTAGCGCCGAATGAATTGAGGTCATTTGTGACGTCTATTACAGAAGAATAAAAAGTGAGTACCGACATATTTTGTTCGCCGCCTGCCTGACTTCACCCTGATGATTGATGCCGAACTCTATCAATGGAGTTTGAGAAATATGAGAAACCTGTCTTAAAAAGTCAAGACTTAGAAGAATGTATTCAATTCAATAATTATTTATTTTACAATACAACACATATTAGCACACAAACAAAATAAAACTTATAAGCACAATGGCCAGCTTATCCCTGAAAAAGTGTAAGAGATAATACACATAGAAAAGTAGGAGGCAAAGAGTGTTAGTACAACTTTATTAATAAACTTATTTAAATTAAAAACAATTAATAATGTAAAGAAATAAAAAAAAAATACTAAATATATAAATAATATTACTATTATTTATTAACATACATATATTAAACAATGATATAACATAAATATAAATACACAAAATACATTATATAAATTTAATATACATATATATTCAATTAATAGAGATAAATAAGTTCTCTTAATCTTTGAATAAATCTGTGATAATTTTTTGCTTCTCTTTATTTTAGGCGCATTTAAGTTACCGCTCAATGTGTTAGATTTCATAATCCAGCCAAGTTGAAAAGACAGAAATCGGTATGCAGCTAAAAAAATATTTTACTCACCTCTAAAGTCGGATTATTGGCACTAAGCGCATAATGTTCATTATGCCATTAAACAAAAAGCTTCTTTTCCTGCTAGACCACAATAGCATGTGCATATACTACTTTGGTTAGGATGACAAACCAACTTTTAGTACCCAGCTGTTGTGACTGTCCGCTACACGCTGCATCTATCCTATCTTGGGATAATAATCTATGAAGATCTTAATGACAGTGTTCTTCGTGCTAACCTAACCTAACCTAACCATAACAAACATAAAAACCTAATTAATGATCTTTTGTTCGTGAGAAACCCGCACGACCAGCAGTAACACGCACACAGCCCGCAGTGACGGAGCGCCCCTATGCGGACTGTATCCATCATATCATCCATGACTGCCCAATCAGGAAAAATCCTGGAAAAATCCCGAATCTTATTTCTCCTGATGAAGACCGATTCCATTGGGTCAAGAATTTAGATGTGATAAACATTTTTATTGATATTATTCGAGATTAACGTTTATAATATACCTACTACAAAGACTTCGATTTCTGTTATCTGTTCTATGGACTGCACAATACCCTCATAAAATTAGCCACACTTTAGAAAGAGACGAAGCTGATGTGCTGCAACTAGCTGCCTCTTTTCTGTAAAATAAAAACCAAACGTTAGAAAGAGACAAGACGCCGCAGATTCAGTTAGTCTGTTTTACACTTTTGCGACTGTTTGTCTTCACAGCTGTCTAGGAAATGTGATGTCCAGTCCCTGTCTATGACCTAGACGTATTACAGAATACAGTTAAAAAACTATTAAACAAATTAAAGATTGCCATTGACTGCCTTTTGACTCTATAGTTATGTCGAAAATTCCTTTGAACGTAACATATCATCTATACATATAAAATGCTTTGTCCTGAATGACTGATGGATCAACGCACAGACTTAACCGCTAATCGTAGAGGCCTGAAACTTGGAGGGTGTGTTCTGTGTATAACGTTGGCATCCGATAAGAAAGGATTTTCCGAAAATCTACCCCTAAGGGGGTGAAAAAGGGGGGCAAAGTTTGTATGGGACAACGTGATTCCTTGGTCTAATCTCCTTCAAATTTTGCATAAACCTTTTTTAACATAATTGATGGAAGACGTGTTTCGTATTTTATTGAAATTCATCCCCTAACGGCGTTAAAAAGGGATAAAATGTTATTTTGGCGGTGATTTGCTTCGAAGTTGATATCAATACTCCTTAGTGCTTTTGATTTAAATTACATTTTATTTTGACAAATGTTTGAAAACTCAATCCGATTTTATTCAAAAAAGGTTGAACTCACTTTAAAACATAAGCAAATACTCTTTAAAATTGGAATGTCTCGAAAGTCACCGTACTATATAAGTACCTACTTTGAAGGTTTCTAAGCTTAAAGAGGTTATGCACTTTTTAGGCTTTTGATTGTTTGTGTATATGATATTACTTATGGTTTTCTTTTTCTACCTACATATATACATATAATAAATATAATAATGCTTTGTCCGAATGACTGACTGACGGATCAACGCACAACCTAAACTGCTGACCTGAAACTTTTCCGAAAGGGTTAAGTGCGAGTCGGACTCGCGCAATAAGAGTAAACCGATTGCAATTAAATTTTGTTATGTTGTTCTACACACGACGGGGAATGTTTGTAAGAAAGAAAAAAATATCAAGTGCAAGACGGACTCGCGCAATAAGGGAAAACCGAGTTTTAATGAAATTTTGGTAAAGTTGTTATGCACACGCCAGGGAAGGTTTCTGAATCAGTACAGCCTTTTCACAATAGGATGGTGCGGCAGTTGTTTTGAAAAAAAGAAACAACGTTTGCCGAGTCAGCTAGTTTTTAAATAAAGGTCGAACCCAAGAATTTTAACCAAAATAAAACAATCTTTCTAAGTAGAAAGAAAAAAACCCGGTAATTTGCTACATTGCCTCACATTATTGATGTGGCGGGCGTGCCCCAGGGACTAGGCCGAGTATTTACGCTTTATTATGTAAATAGGACCACGTTATGGAGACGATGGTTCTGACGCCAAGAGACAGCAAGGGAGGCGCGATTGCTTGGGCTTTTTTTATTTTATTTTTATCAGGGTATACGATTGGCAACACTGTTGATCATCCAAATCTTAAAACTTTGTCAGTCATTGGATGTGTAATTTGATTTTTGTTTTTGTTTGTGTTAAATTCGATCAAAATAAAGATCGCGAAGGAACTAGGCCGCTTTTAGTATTATTTTATAAAGTGAATTCAAATATATAGTTTACTTAATAGTTTTTTAAAGAAATTATTTGTAACAAGATTTTAGCCCCGGCTAAATTAGATTATAGGAAAGTTTACCATTAGACTGGCGGAAAAATCTCAAATTGCATCTGCTTTCGACAGTTAATGGCTTAAGAAAAACCGCATATCGGGACACGTTTTGGGGGGGAAAGGTGGAGATGAGAGCGGGGGAGGGGATGGGGAGGAGCTAAAAAGTTTCGCAAAGTGCCGTCAACCGTGATTCTGTCCGAATTTTCCGTCAGTCTATATAGCAAGCCATAGCTGTTGCTAGAGTTAAGCCCACGTAAAATTTAGTTCCAGAGTGAAGCAAAGGATTCTAAGGTAGAATCAGGATTTTGCGACCGATTGATAAACTCTAAATTTTTTTACCCTCTTTGAAAAAAGGGGTAAGTGCAACTTATAAAAAAGAATTGTACATTTATTTATTTCATTACCACTACTTAAGGAAAACGCACTATTTTTTGCTAAAAGTATCATCATAAATACGAATTTGAGTAAACAATTACAAAATACATTTTAAGCGGTTTTTACTTTTTTACAAACTTTTTTTTATTAGGTCCGCGCGCGATCATCCAGTTTTATTATGCAGCCAGTTACTTGTTTATACAATGCTCGTGATCGATTTCTTTGGTGATTGGAACATTTACTAACAATATCCACATTCCAAATTGTAATCACTTTGCGTCCCTTATGAAGAACCAACCAGCTCTTTTTTAAAATATGTGATATTTACTTTAAAACATATGTATAAAAATATTTGTATTTTATGATGTTCTCAAAAGTGACAACTTTAATAAAATATAATCATTCAAGTATTTATTTTGTTGTTATGAGAAAATCGAGAACATGTCTTGTTTATCATTTGCAAAGTAATTTTTAAATAATTCCTTAACGATGCCCTGTACAGATTTTATCTGCTCACTTGTAACTTGAGATTCGTTACCGAGTGTCTGAACAAGATCTCTCTAAGACGATTTGGGTCGAGGGTGATGTTAATCGGGGTCTGTTAGCCTAATACTGCTGAGTAAGCGAAGTTATTTATGAAATAAAGGCTTACATGACGCCTACTCGTTACAACGTACAATCTTTCACATTTATATTATTTAGGGGAAAGTTTTTTATAAAGCCAGCGTCAGACCTTTGTACAAATATTTAGGTACTTATTTGAACACACTATTGTTTGAGCCTTGTGCAAATAAAGAGATTTTCAAACACCATGCTACCATGTACTAAAGTGTTTGAAGCTATGTCAAGCGACAGTTTATCAGACACCCCGGTTTTTAACCGACTTCAAAAATGGAGGAGGTTCTGTGTTCGGTTTTTTGTGTGTATGTTATGCGATTAATTTGTCAAATCTGAGCCAATATACGAGTAAATGAAGATGATCTCCTACCTACTGATGCATGTACTTTCATGTATACAAGACCACACTTAAAAGTAAAAAATAAACCTTGCCGCAGATAAAACTTTTATAAAAGTGTTTTCTTTTCCTGGAAGTCCAATACCAATAAAAAAATGTCTCCTATATCTTTAGTACTTAATGCAATTTTTTGGAATTCTATTTCAGAGAACGATAAACCACGTTGTGAGGCACTATCCATTCTATTCATGTTAAATCTACTATACATATATGTTAAGGCCATTATTTAATAATTTTATAAGTCAAAAAATAAAAAAAAATTGCTATCATAATCATTCAACCGCTACGCAGCGGTGCTGCGGGCGGTCTTAACCAAGGTCAGAAGCCGTCATAAATGTTAACTAATCATAATATTGTTTCAGTTTCACAAAAGTAAATATTTCCATAGCAGAGAGGGAGCACTTCTACTTTATATTTTTGTCAAGTTATTCTCTTTTTTCTATTTTTTTTTGCTCATGAATCCCAAAGCTATAAAATTGTACATTTATTCCAGATGAATTGTGTATCAACGCAGAAAAATCTTGAGATTCAATATTGACGTTAGAATATACCCAGTTATTTATTTAAGGCCGGTGCAGACTAGATTCACGGCACCATTTGTAATGTATGAAACTGTATGAAAATTGCCAGATCAAATGCGTGACGTACCCACACGCGTGACCCGTGCACGCAAGGCACGCATCAACTGCACACGCGCGAGCAGTGCTAATGTTGCATTATATGGCGCTCCCTGTTGGATGCCAGACTAAGCATGCACGCACATGCATCGGTCAGTGCTGCACGTTCGCCCACACGGCAGGTTGTATTTATTAACAAACGTACAGTTTAAGAGTGTTTTTTTGCAAAAGAGACAATTTTAAAGAAAAAACTCATAGAAATAGTTCACAAATATGAGTGTTTCTACAACACTAAACATGAAGAGTACAAAAAAAAATTATTAGTTACTATTGCGGTCAAATGCTCCCAACTTCAATATGGCTTCACGCATGCAGAAGTTACCTATCGGTGTGATAGGTCTTGCACGCGCGTGCGCACATCACATCACGCGTCACGCCTCGCCAAGCATCTGAGACCTTATTGGGAACAGTCTCGAGCTATTCGAAACAAAAATGTATGGAAGTCTGACTTACCTTTCGAAACCCGTGGATGTAATTGCTTACGTTTGTTTATCGAATTCCGAATAGCTCAAGTCTGTTACCAAAAAGGTTTCTGGTCTGCTCAGGCCTTAAGCCTGATAATTTTTGCTCAGGTTTATTGCCCTGGGAATGCCCCTAGGGTTTCCTGTTCTTTCGAATGTTAGAAGCTTGTCACTTTCTTAAGATCTTGCGGATCATAAAGTACATCATTGAAGTAGGCACCAATGAACGCTGCATGTTGTAAAAATTTAACAAAAATATGTTTCTTGTATGGAGACTCCCCTAATTTTTTTCTTTTTGTTTACGAATCGATTTTATCATTTTGTAAAGCCCTCGGTGCGATGATTTTTTCATATCATATAGGCAGTAGAATACGATTTTGAGTGTTACGGATAACATAACTTTTTTTAGGTCAAATATTGCTTACTTATTACTTGTTGTTACTTAATGCAAGTTAATGAACTTTAATTTAAAAATTGATACGGCTTCGAAACTTAAGCCGTTAGTCGCACGTATAAGCTAAAGTATGACATTTATATAGTATAAGAAGTTATCGTTTTTTCACCTACGGTCTATTTAAGTTAAGGTTTCGCGTTACTACAACTTAGATTTCATAACGGTTATGCTATGAATGTTTCTGTTAATTTAATAGTAAATATTTACTTAAATTTTGTCACTTTTTGATAATTTTATAAGTCTAACTTGTGTATTTTTCAAATTTCTAAATGGCTACTGCTATCAAGTCAGTTTGTTTAAAATTAACATCTAATAGTCCGCCGGGATATCGGAAAATCGCAAAAATATGCAAATTATTTCCAATTAAATAAAACATATCTCAAATTGTAGGTTTTGAGTTGCCGAAAATAATCTTTCACTTGCTACTTCACAGGGGAGGTGGGGTGCATATAATTTGTACACCTATGTATTTTTTTTCGCTTATTACTAAAAACTATGCATTAAGAGAGAAAATATAAGACTCGAAAATGGTAGGGTAGGCAATCTTCGATCGAAGTAGTTTTCGATACCCTATGTATTGTTTAGTTTATTTACTAGAGTGGGCGTAAGCATATATACACATATTTATGTACGTAATATTTTATAATAGTATATTAATTTAAATTATAAATAATAGTAAAAAACATAGGTTATTGAAATATTTAGATATATTTTATCGTCTTTAGTCTTCTTCGTTGTATTATATATGTATTCATATACATATATATTTTCGAGAAAAACAAGTAACGCAATATATTAGCAAATATTTAATAATAGAATATTATTTGCCTATATTATTAATATTATTGAGAATAATAGTTAGTAGTTTGACTACATCTTTGCTATGAAAGTATTTATTTATATTGATGATATAGCCATAGATTTGGCATGTATAACATATTTTCTTTAGGGAGTCATAAACGAAGAAAGATTATTTCTATGTATGTATATTTATATTGTATTTCTTAATTCTGTGAAGATTTTGTGTATTTGTAAGATTTATGTACTACTTTATAAGTCACTGGGAGCTATATATTATTAAGAATATTAATATGTGCATATACTTACGGGCTCTAGCGGGAAATCTATAATTAATCATTTAAGGAAAAGGCAAAACGCCTCTATTGGCCGTAAATTTTGTGCTTTACAATTTTGAATTTCTTTTTCTTAAATGCATAGATTTGAAGTAAATTAAAAAAAAAACAGATGTATAAGTATACATAGCCTACAAATAGCAAGTAAAATTTAACTATCGGTTACTCAAAACCTGCAATTTGAGAATATATTTCATTTCATTGAAACATAATTACACGTTTTTTTCATTGGACTATAACTAAAACGAATAGCATGCGTAGCGCTACGTTATAGAACTACGTGGTATCTGTATTTTATTTGTAGCTTTGAGCGCTACGAGCTGTACGTAGCACATGCGCTTAACATTTTTTCTTAATTTGGAACTGTTTAAGGGTTCTGCATCTTTAAAGAAAAGAAAAAAACTCTTGTAGGATCAGTTAGTTCTCCATATAAAATCATGAAAATTGGTAAGAAGCAATCTCACTCACAGCACTAAGTCTAAAAATCGTTAGGTAGTCGTTAAATTTGCAGTTGGAGAATTGACCGTGACCTGAATCGATATTCTTTTAAGAGGATACACTTCGCGGCGCCTCGCGTCGGGCTTCATATAAACGAATTTCTCACTTATTTTTGACACTTGCTGATCAAATACCACGAAATTTTGAAGAAATGTTCTAGTAATAAACATCTAGGTCTGCAGTGTGCCAGTTTTTCATCAAATTTTATAGTGCAAAAGTTATACAGGATTTTAATTTTTCATACAAATGGTTTTAAAAAGATTTCTAGTTAATAGAACGTTTTACAAGATTTTGGAGAAACCACAGACCTAGGTATTCGGCTTGGGATTATGACTAAGAAATTTCACACTTATTGATCAGTAAATGTCAAAAACAAATGAGAAATTTGAAATTTGTCTGGTTTTTTCATTATGAGTACGTTTTGCCACAAATTAATATTTGAGTACTAAAATGTGACGAGAAGTTACCGTCGTAAACAAATGTTAAACTTATTGTCACTTAAATTTTACTTGTTACGTATTTTAAAACGACTCCTGTAGATTGATACATACAAGTGTAGTGGCGAGCATCTACTAGTGTATGAAAGCGCTGCGTCACAAAGTAGGCCAACAGGCCAAAGGAACTGTTTTTCCTTTAGGTTTATAAACGCGTGGCTACCAGATGAAAAATTTAAAAGTTCCGGCATAAACTTTTGTTTCTATAAGTTTTGACTTCGTGTTTTTCTTTTTTATGCCAGCTTATTAATGTTTGTTTAGATTAAAGTTGATTTTTGTCCCAAGAAGGAATTTTTTGGTTGAAACTAAAAAAAACTAAGATGTTTTAGAGAATGAATGTGAAAATTGGGTATTAAGCCAAGTGCGCGCTAAGTACTTTGGCTTACATAGTCTGTGGCTAAGCTAACACTGCTTAATAGACTGTGAGCTGGACATTTGTTTTTAGATTAAATTTGTTAAGTTTATCATAGTTTCATATAATTTAAGACACTAATACGTTTAATATTAATATTTATATTTAATAAATAAATAAAATGTAATAGATCTCACAAAAATAACAATTTTATTTGGTTTTTTCAATTAAAATGTGATATTGATATATTGCGCTTTATTCGTGTTATCGAATGGAGAAACGAAAGGTCGCGCGGAGCTGAATAGGCGGAATAAATATAACTGCTGAGAAAGGGGCTTAGAGAGAAGGGATCAACCCTTCAGGTCACTACCGATAGTTAAAATCACTGCTTTTCTCAGCCATTATCAGCCCCCTTGGTTCTTCGAGAAAGGAGGCTTAGGCCATAGTAAGGTGCGATGGTCCAGTGCGATTGGCGGATGTTTGTCTAGCTATAGTGTCAGAGTTTTCAGGCTGCACATAAGGCCTCTGTCTTAGCTTTAAACTGCTGTCATATTACTACAGCAAAACTAACTTCTATGACACAGCTTATCTTCAAGTTTATTGTCTTCAGATAGAAAATATTTTTATTATTTATAAATATGATTGTTCCTACTTCTATCAAAATGCAAAAGTTTGTGAGTTGGTATGTTAGTTCCTCTATGAAAATCCCATAAAAACCGAGCTGGCTTGTCTGAAATTTAAAATGTGGATAGCTTATAAATACCCTGAATTTGTATATTGGTAAGATTGATGTACTAATGTATAATAATATTGATAATATTTTTGGACATTACACACAGCGCCGTGAGGTCCCAAATGTATATATACTTTTTTTTGTATAAACATACATATTATATTATATAGAAATCACCCGATCTCAAGACGAATACAAATAATAAATTTTTGTCTTGCGCCGGAATCGAAACCACGCCCTTCGATTCAGCAGTCAGGTCACTACCCACAGAGCCGCGGAGCTAAGTTCTAGAAGTTGCGTGTTTGTTTTCAAAAAAAACCCAAAGAGATACAAGCTTTGCTGAGTTTGGGACTAGATGGCGCAAAGTGTAATTTCCAGAATTAATTATTTATTATTTTAAAAATGGCTCCTTTAATTATCCTCAAACATAATAATAAAACAATACCTAACTCATTTGCAACTTAACCAAACTAGTTGACACTCGCTTATTTGTGCCTAGTTATCTAGTGTCTAAGTAAACAAAACCTTGCTAAGTCAATGTTGAACGAGGATGATGTAAACAGGGGCGTGCTTTAACTTTGTATTGTTAACCAACTTAGGCACAAGATACAAGTAAACAAACTTTTCTGATCCGGTGTTTGGTCGCTAGTGTCGTTGCAAGTTCACACCATAATACTATGGCAACTGTAGGTTTGATTTTTGGGCACTTGGTCAAATAAGTTATATATATATATTTGTTGAAGGGACGGAGAAGGACATAGCCTCCCACAGGGATAACTGTTTATAAGTTCCACGTGGAAAAACTATAGCTGCTGTAGGTATACATATATATGTAGTAGCACATATACAAACATATACGTATGTAGTAGGTATCGAGACTTCGTTTATAGTCAGAATGTTGCGTTTTCATGTATCTATATTCTATACATATAACTAGCGGTCCCGGCAAACGTTGTTTCGCTGCCGTACCTCTGTAACCCGGCGAACGTTGGTTTTTACCTAAAGTGCCCGAGTCCGGCTCGCACTTGACAGTAAAAACTATCCTATCTTTTAAGTTGGATCAAATAACAGATAGCTGACCCGAAGAACGTTGTTTCTCTTTTTTAAAACAACTGGCGCGCCACCTATTTCGAAAGGGTTGTACTAATTCAGAAACCCCAGCGTATGCTTGACCAATTTTTATTTCTCAAATCCTTTCCCGGCGGTGTGCACAACCATTTACAAAATTTCATTACAATAGGTTAACCAGTAGTGCGCGGGTCCCACTTAACCCTTTTTTATATCATATAAACCTTGCCCTAAAAATAATAAACACAACATAAATTATCCAATTCGGTGAAGTCGTTTATATATATATATTTTAACATAGCACCATCTATCTATCAATGCAGTTAACAGATATCGCCATCTGTTAGAATCGTTCGGAGCTAACAGATAATTGTGACAAGTGGTGGTTATACTATTAAATTGAAGCTTATATGAAACGTTTCTATTTTTAACATAGCGCTATCTATTGAAGAATCGTTTGAAGCTAACAGATAATAGACAAATAATTTGCAATAAAATAATATTGCGACTATAAATTGAGATGTAAGCTATCCTATCTCTTAAGTTGGATCAAATAACAGATAGTTACGAAGTTTTATCAAAATCGGTTTAGGAATCCATCGCGGACAAACAACGTGACACGTAATTTTTATACATATAGATATTATTAATGTAAGTTTATATAAGTGTAAAATGTTGGTAAAAGTTGAAATTTAATGGAATCTTATAGTTTTGATATTTTTTAAAAAAATACAGGCTCCCTTCTTGCAAAACTTCAAAAAAAAAAGACTAGTGCATAATAGGCACTATTAAGATACTGAAGTAAAAGCTGCTTTATGACCAAGTGTGTTAAAATAGTAGTATATGCAATTGTTGCTAAAGTGAGTACTTTTGAAAACGAGTGCAGGTTTGTGAAACGACTCGCAGCCGAGTTTCACAATAGTATAGCACGAGTTTTAAAAAGGCAAATTCCCTGCAATTGCATGCACTGCATTTTATACGTACATAGTAATTGTTACTTATATTCTGAATATTACAGTTATTAAAATGAATCACAGAGGAGAGGGAACTACTTTACTTTAGCTTTATTAATGTTTTTATTTACTTGTAATGTCTGCTCAAATAACGCGGCAAAAATGTGCCATTTATTTTTATTACAACGTCATCTAGCGGAAGCGTGCTGCGCCTGAGGTCCGTATTCTGTGGCGTATGTACAGTTTACTTATGTCGAACTTTAATGTTACAAGTACATACTTTATGCAACGAGTTGGTAAAAGGACTACTAATACGATACGAGTTTTGATTTCAAAATTAAAGTACGGGAGTATATAAAATATATTAGCTCATAAAAAGTTACTTGCTGCAGGGTTAACAATAACAGTTTCAATTGGTTACGGTTACCTACAGTACAAACACTTTGTTTACGCGCAGAATTTTGCGTTTTCTGCTTACCAAAATTAAAAACAAGTTAAATAAGCATGTTATTTGTGAAAGGCTAGTATTTAACTGTATGTAAAAATACTGATTGCACAGCAAAATACTGTACATCACCTTAAAATATTATTATTTTAGCAACAAAACTGTTAATGGAAAAGTGAAGCTTTCTATGAACGTATATATAATAACAACTATTGCACAATAAACTATGTTATTCATTTTTGTTAAAATATAGCTTCTATCTTTTTTAAGCATAAGGCAATTTATTTAAGTGAAACACCATTTTATCTTGTCATAATAATCTAATTTTTGACTATAACTGAGTAAGATCTAAGGAACTTAAACTGATGTATATACCATTCGCGGTATCGCCGCTTGCACTGAGACATCCAAGGCTTATGTTTAAGAAAAGCGTATAACTACTGACAGGATCAACCAGGGTGCTGCCATACGTTCATATAACATAGCATCGGATCGCATCGACAATAATTTTCATCATCGGAGCAATCATGTCGTTTTAATGTAGTTCTTTTTTACAGAGAAGATTTTCAACATAAATGTTGCCAACATTTCTAAGCAAGAATTGTCAATGCAAACTTTTCCAATGTCTTTTGAAAAATCTACCGATTTCTGAGGTATCGCTAGAGGTAGGCGCACTTACTCAGCGGCAAAGTGACAGAAAGCGTGCGATATTAGTTTTCAGTGTACTAGATCTACCGTAATAAACAATGCTATATAAATAGCAATACTTTGCAATAGTGATTATCCAATTTGCTGAGTGTGTTTTCTGACATTATAAGACATATATGTTAAGCGAGTGTTGAGATGCTTAATAGAAAAAATAGAAACATAGTTATTTTGTTATATGTGTGAGTATTACGTTTGTACGCTCTGGTAAATTTGGTGTGCAATCAGTATAATTGGTATGAAAATAATATGTTCGTACATTGGACAACTTTTTTGTGACGCATTAGAGGAATACGTATAATATAGTATTGATGCATATTTTCGAATTATTTTTAGTACTTTTTTTGTTAAACATTTGGTTTGTTTGTATTACAATAATAATTTTAATGTAAACAATATTTAATTGATGTAAATAAATTGACGGGAGATAAGTTTATTGATGTGCATTTAAAAATAAGTCTTTCTGAAATAACCGATACAATAATAAAACAACCTCCCGCTTATTTGTAACTTGACAAAACTTATATGTACCTACCTTACTTGCTTATTTGTGCCTAACCTTCGTTATCTAGCGTCTATGTAAACAAAACCTCACTAAGTCAATTTTAAACGAGGGTGATGTAAACGGGGGTGTCCTCTTTGCAGTGAAAGCAAACTTAGATATAAGAATCTATCTTCTATAAGAATTACCTGCGACTCCAGTTTCTGGCGGTATGGTTTTTAATATCTGTTACAGTTGTCATGTATGGCTTAGTTATAGTTGTACGTTTTTCGTGAGATTTTATAAACAAAAGGCTAGTTCGAAATTAAAAAAAAAATCCTAATTTTATTAGTTTTTAGGGTCACGAACCAAAATGGTAGAAAGGGACCTTTATGGTAAGAATTCGGTGTCTGCATACTGTTTTTCTCAGCAACTAAAAATGCTATACCTATATCGATTTAAATATTGGTACTGTTGTAGAACCTTGCGTGCCCGCATCTATCTAGGGGAAAAATTTTTGAAAAAAATCTTTTAAGAATATTTTTTTGTATTTGAGAATTCGCTTTTTAATATTAAGATTTTTAATACGTTTTTATAAAAATTAGTTGTTTAGCGATGAAAAACAAACTGCTACACCGATTTGGCTCACACTCTTTTCAGATCTAAGTCATGACGTAGCGTATCGATTGATATGGTCACGAGACAAATGGTCCATTGGTTTTCGAGATATTGAGTCAGAAGTCAGAATTGGGCAGGTGTTGCAATATTTTAAATTATAACTAAAGGAGATATGGCGATTATAGGAGTGCTTAGTACATACTTACTTATGAATGTATGAGTACATAAAACAGACACCCCCTTACCATATGTATATGTCATCGAGCCGAACGACGAAGGTCGTAACAAAATTGAAGGGATAAACGTCAAAGCTAGGCCAGAGTCAGGGAAAGAGCAGGGTTGATCGTTTATTGTAGATTGTTCAAACCACTTCGATTTGTCGCTCGCTGCCTCTATTACCAGGGCTGTAGCTAGAGTTGAATCTAAGGTAGGGCAGCGGTGGTTTCATGCACGGGTACGGCGCAAGTAATTTTTCTATCTTTCATTATTTTACCTGTTGGTGAGCGTGAGTAATTAAGGTAGAAGGTAATTGGGTGGGATCGCGGGAATCAAGAGCAAAATGGTATTAATCTATAGTACGGAAAAACAGTTTATATATATATATATATATATTATACCTTAGTTTATGGTACTTTTAAGGTAGGGCATTAGTATTTCAAGGTAGGGCATTGCCCCACAATGCCCCCCTTAGCTACGGCCCTGTCTATTACACACCTTACCTAACATATGTTTAAGGATTGAATATGACAGTAGGCGCTTATAGGGATCATTTTAGAAAATGAAAGTTAAGATAAATAGAAACAATAAAAAATGTATCAAAAATAACAAGTTAATGTCGGAAACAG
Organism: Apoda limacodes; assembly: GCA_946406115.1. Classification (NCBI taxonomy): domain Eukaryota; kingdom Metazoa; phylum Arthropoda; class Insecta; order Lepidoptera; family Limacodidae; genus Apoda; species Apoda limacodes. Next base: position 17,661,582 of record OX291546.1, read on the forward strand.
TAACATATATTACACAAGTCAACACGAATTTGGTGCCTGAGTTCTGTGTACCCGATTTCGAATTCCTGTACCTAATTTATAAAAGATAGCTTTTGCCAACGGCTTTGCCCGCCCTAAATTTCGTAAAAAAAACAAACAATCAATCTTTCCTCTTTAATGGTATAATACATTTGTGTCAGTAAAACCATGATATTACACATACAAAATTTCAACCCAATCGGACAAGCCGTTTTGACATACCAACAGCAGCGCTACTTACCGGGTCCAATTGTATTTTTTATTAATTCAGAAAACCATCGAAATACCCATATAAAATTTCAACCTAATCGGTTCAGCCGTTTAGAAGTTATGTGAAAGAGGAAGTAATTACGCAATTAAGTAATTAAGAATGTACGGAAGGATAATTCTTACTACCCGTTGTCCTATTACCCGTTTTCCCGTAGGAATGAAGCATTTTCCCGCGGTAAAAAGTAGCCCATGTTCATCAGGGATAATGTCGGCTTCTAATAGTAAAAGAATGTTTCAAGTCGGTCCAGTAGTTTCGGAGCCTATTCAGTACAAACAAACAATCAAATCTTTCCTCTTTATAATATTAGTGTAGAAAATAATTAATAAGTACAAAAGCAAACTTTTTTTTATAAATTAAGTTTTTGGTTAGTCAGTCAATAACAAATATTAAATAATTTTTTTTAGACTTGTGTTATATTCTTTTTTTCATTACAGTACTTTTTATGGTATTTCTCATAAGATGACAGATGGTACAGGCCAACTTCTCATGACACATTTTGATTTATAATCCTAGTCTCCTTATCCTTATTAGGAAATTCTGTCTAGTTTCTTGCCCTCAACAAGTAACAACCTACATAGAACATATGGTTCGATGCAATAAAATTAAACATTGGGCAAACTGACTAATGCACAGCTTCAAAGATAGCATATAATAGTTTTGACGATTCAAAAGAGTTTTCAAAAAAACCTTATTTGAATAAATAGACATAGCGAAGGCGTTCGATCGGGTCTGGCACCGGGGTCTTCTATCGAAGTTGCCATCTTACGGAGTGCCCGAGGGTTTGTGCAAATGGGTGGCTAGCTTTTTGTCCGGCAGACGCATACGAACCGTAGTTGACGGTAGTTGCTCTGATAGCATGGACATTAATGCTGGTGTCCCGCAAGGCTCTGTGCTGTCTCCTACACTGTTTCTACTGCATATCAATGACGTGTTGGACATCAACAACATACATTGCTATGCAGATGACAGTACTGGAGACGCTTTTTACACGGGTCGTGCAAACATCCGTCGTTCTGTTGTGGAGGAAAACCGCGGAGAACTTGTGTTTCAAATCGAGACCACACTGTCCCAGGTCTCTGACTGGGAACGGGTAAACTTGGTCCGATTCAACCCTACAAAGACACAAATGTGCGCGTTCACCGCTAAGAAAACTCCATTTACTGTAGTCCCAAAATTCCAGAACACTCCCCTCTCCATCTCCAAGAGCATTGGGATCCTTGGTGTCGACATCTCCAGCGATGTTCAGTTCCGAGATCATTTACAAGATAAGGTGAAGCTGACGTCCAAAAAACTTGGTGTACTTAACAGAGCGAAGCAGTACTTCACGTCGGGGCAAAGGTTGTTACTTTACAAGTCGCAAGTTCGGCCCCATATGGAGTACTGCTGCCATCTCTGCACCCGGATAGCAGCTTGGCCCTTTTGACTCGGTTCAACGACGGGCTGTGAGAATTGTCGACGATTCCAAACCCACTTGCGGTATCGAGCCCTTAAGTCTGAGGAGAGACTTTGCCTCCCTGTGTGTGTTCTACCGCTTGTACAATGGGTTGTGTTCTGAGGAATTGTTCGAAATGATGCTCACGGCTACTTTCTACCATCGCACCGCTCGCCATCGGCAGGGAATTCATTCTCACACTTTAGAACCTAAATGGTCGCGTACAGTGCGGTTTCAGAGAAACTTACTCCCGCGAACGCTTAAGTTGTGGAATGAGCTCCCTGCCAAGACTTTCTGCAAGGACTACAGTATGGAGTTCTTCAAGAAAGAAGTTATTAGATTTCTGAAGGGTCGGCAACGCGCAAGTGATACCCCTGGTGTTGCAAGCGCCCATAGGGTACGATGACCGCTTACCATCAGGCGGACCGTAAGCTTTTTAGCCACCTTAGTGGTATAAAAAAAAAATGATTTTTTACTTTAACTTAGAATTTTGACTCTGAATTTAACTACTTAGAACCTGTTTTTGTAGCTTTCAATTTCTCGCAAATTTAGTAAATTTGGAAATCGTGTCACACTGACAGCAATATAGCAAATAGATCAAAATTCAAAATCTTTTTATTTAAAAGGGTTACTAAGAACACTTTCACACGACAGCACGAAAGCAAATGCAATCGTAATAGCTAAAAAGTTATGCTTTTAGCAAGTTTTTGAAGGCCTTAGTTTATAAAACCACCTTTTTTGAATGAATGATCATTAATAGGGTTCCGTTTGGCTATGGAACCCTAAAATTGATTGCTATTGAAGGATAGAGTTAAGTGAGTAAGCACATGACTTAAGACCTTTTTGTTATACACTTCATAGTAAAATTTACACACGTCGAAAAAGTAAGGTCGTGGGAAAAATCTTTAAACAGATGATACCCTAAATTGAATAACGGTTTTGGAAAAAACACATATAATGCAGCGCCCCAACGTAGTTAATAATCGAAAACTTACTAACCTGCTCTGAAGTGTTAAGTATTTTTGTCATGTAAAACATATATATATACCTTATCGCATATAATCAGAACACATAGAACCTTAACGCACATACCGTTTTTGTTTCGGCTTAAGTAAAAATAACAAAAGTAAATGTAGATACATCTTAGGAGTATAATGAGTCTATATTAAAAATAAAACTTTATTGTAACACTTCATTACGAGCAAATGAGAAGAAGGTCTTATTTAGGCACTGAATGAAACGAGGTCGTTCATTACTTATGACATGACAACGAAGCAAGAATAGAAATTGTGAGGGCGGACGGGATGTACCGTATTTTGTTTATCTTCTTGATGACGTCATTTTGACAGGAGACAGAACTCATGCGGAACAAGAAAGAACATTCTTGTCAAATGTTTTAAACATTTCTACTTTAAATAATTTTGTTTTGTGCTACAAATGCTTATTCTAATAATGCCAAGTATACGTCGTCACCCTTAAATGACTGCTTATTCAAAGTCATAGAGTTTATAGTCGACAGTGTTTTTTCCACAGTACTTACCTTGACTTACCATCTGAAATTGCATTTTGTAACCTCGACCATATTGACACACACAAATTTGTGTTTCGATTTTCGAATTTTATGTTTTCTCTTTGACAGAACATTGCACTACGAGGTTCCTTTGCTACGCCAAAGTTAATTTAATTTACTGTCAAAATTGTATTTTTTTTAGGTGCCACAAAAATCGTCAAACGTACGAACGGACATGATGAATATAAACGATTCAAAGGAACTGAATGGAACCCCGTTTTTGGCGTTTGGCAAGGGGTCCTTAAAATGACGGGCGGACAAACATGACGGTATAATAGAAGTTCCGTTTTGGCTACTACTTATCAAATTTGATGTAATAATCGTCAAAATCGGTTCACAAACAACAAAGTTAAGCGGAAACATACATAAAAAATATTGATTAAATTTCAAAAAGGTGAAAAGTACGCCAACTGCGCCTGTAATATTTACGCCATATTATTTTCTAGGAGTCTTTGAAATACAAAAAGACAATATAGACGGTTATTTATTTCACATTACACTAAAATTTATAAAAATGAGCACATAAAAACCATCACACACAAATCATAATTAATTTTGGGTTTCTAAATCATATGCTTTATTCACCTTTAACATAAGGAGAAATAAATATGAATAAAAATAATAATAAAATCAGTATAATATAATAACAAGAACATTTTATTATGACCCCATTCATATAAACACGAAACGCTAATAGTTCACGTGTTAAATGTGATAAATAGTTTTCGATGGAAGGAAAATTGATATTTATGTGAACCGTTTTTAACATAAAGTTAATAAATATATAACTTAAAAATAATTTACAACTACAAAAAACGTGAAAACATTATTACTTTTAGAATTCTTGTATAAGTCCCCCATAGACAAAGAGAACGGTCAGCGTATATCAGCGCCTAAGCAGATCGATAAGTATAGAAAAAAAAATATCATATTATTGTATGAAACTTACAAAAGTTCTTGAGTTTCTTTATAAAAATGCCAGTGAGTACTTAAACGTAAACTTGCTTGAATGGGATCCTTCAGAGATGATCTGGCACCAGCCGTTAACCTTCGAATAGAGCTACATTGGCAGGGATTCAAATAAGATCTTGCACACGAGAAACAAAAAATATACATTTTTCTACGTACATACCTACATAAGTGTCGATGTAATTTTTTTTCATTATACTCGTATTTGTACTATTGAACCATGTTTTGGATGTAATCTATATGAAAGAGAGTAAACTGACTGACTTATAAATATATTAACGCACAGCCCATACTATTGGGACTAGAGACTTAAAATTTTGCACAGAGTTTCCTATTTTAACGTAGACGAGCACTAAGAAAGATTTTTTTGCAAAATTTATCCCCTATAAGGGGGTAAAAACGAGCGGGATCTAAAAATATCGAATTACGATTATCATGAGTGAGAATCGAGAAAAAGTTCTACTTAATCGAATAATTTATTTTATTTATTAATTAACACACAAAGTTTATCATAACACCAAGTAAATAATAGTAAATAATAGTAGCTAAGCCCGCAATTCATTTATTCATACCTCCATACCCTCAGGGGATTCACGCTTTCGTTGGTAAAATGAGAGGTCGCATGTAATAATAAGACAATGTTCGTCGGTTTATTATTCATATACCCAAGATTGTTCAATATAGCCGCCCCTTGGGACTAGAGGCTCGCCTCAAAACACTACGCTGTAATATTACAGTGCCATCCCAAACCTTTGTTAGTTCGCACAAATTACGCTTACGAGTACCTTGGTAGGATATTTCCAGCCTGAAATTGAATAAATTTTGTATCTTTGTTGTTCTTATAGTTCGTTGTCATAGTTTTTAAGGACGGTCGTGGCGGAATTGGCCCATACTGCTGTAGATGCTAAAAGGGTTTCCTATCGATCCATTTACTATCTGCTTAGCCTAATACGTCGCCACTGTTGGGCTATGGGGTACCCCCATTTATGGAGGGCGATTTGGGCTATATAGTCCATCGCGCGGGCCCAGTGCGGATTGTAGACTTTACATAAGTGTCTGTTTTGATGTATGCTGGTTTTCTCACGATGTTTTCCTTGACCGAAAAGCCAGTGGAGTGAATAATCAATTTACTTGAGAAAAATACTCATTGGTACACGCCGAGTTCGAACCTCCACCCTTCAGGACCCAAGGAGAAATCGAAACCACTATTGAACGATCGTATCTACTGACACCTGATTAAACAAGTCGGGAATTTCCGAAAAAGGTATTGTTTTATTTTGTTAATCTATTTGCAATTGTCACATAACGGTAAATTCCAACTAATATATATTTGTAAAAGTTTGTTTGTTTATTTGTTTGTTATTTCTTATGTCACTACAGACCAACCAATTGAGGCAATTTGTGTCACATGAGATTGTTGAGGGGATTAGGAAGGACATACTACTTTTTATTCCAAAAAAGTTTTCGCAGGAATAACTACAACTGAATTCCACGTAGACTAAGTATAGCTACACCTACAACCACAGAACATTATAAGTCATTAGAAGTGCTATGTTACTCAAACAGCACTGAAACCGCTGTTGCCGCAAAACATTCGCAATTTTGAAAGAGCCGAGCGTCTTAGCCAATCAAGATCACATAGGCGTTGTCGGTTTGAAAAGTGCTAGGGAGAGGCTCTGTCGATAAATCCATATCGATAAATTTGGCGTATAAAGATAAGATTTTTGCTAACTATAAAATTAATAATCTACTCATACTAAGGTCAAATTATTATTAAACTTTATGAAATCCACTTTTTTACTACATAAAATAAGCCCTGTTGCAGCTCCGAGGAACATTGACAGTAATGTATATCGCTTGTATTTTGATACTTTAAGATATTGTTTATCAATGTAAATTTTGGTTTTAAGGTTATTTTTCTTATAATTATGTAAAAGCTTATAATTATGTATTCTTCTACTCACCAATGACAAGATATTTCTCCCTTTGATAAATTTAATACCTGGCTTCTTGCTCTGCAAGTAATTACTGCACAGGAAGGCATTTTAAATATTTTTGCGCAGCAACACACAGCGATGTTTCGAAGTGAAGTGCGCGTCTGCGTGATTGTGGCACGCTTGCCGTTTTACATCGCATTTCTACTGGGGTACACCCCAGACTTATAATATTCATATAAATTTTCTTACTATAATCAGAGTACCTAGAGCACACACCGCTTGGTAAGTGTATCATCTTACATAGACATAGACAGACATTTATTTGGCATTCACATCACATTACAATTTACTATGGATAAAAAAAACACCTTAACATAGATACCAATATACAAAAAGCAGCAAAACAACAAACAATTTAAGGTATAGGTAACATAAACATACAATTAAAAAAAAAACAAAAAGGGGAAAAAAATATATAAAAAACAAACGGTGTTTACAATTTTTAAAACACGTTTTTTTCTTTTTTTTTCCTTTAGCATTGCATTTGATGGCGCTTAAGGCGCACCGTTTGAATAAATGTTTTAACAAAATAACTGTCAAAAACGTTTAGAGACCTACAAACTTTTCTGACCTTGGGTGTTCGGTCGCTAGTGTCGTTGTGAGTTCACACCATTTCAATATGGTTACTGTAGTTTTGATTTTTGACCACAAGTTCAGAAAAGTTTGTTGCATTGTACAGCTATGATTAGGTGCGCTAGGGTTAGTATGCAATATCTAGGGAAGCACACCACCTGACCATACTTCTGTAGCTTGTTTCCGGCAAAGATGTTCCACTTATAATATTTTGAGTACTTACTTTGCTATAATCCTTGCAATAGTAACTCCACGCCGATTACCGAATTTAGGGCCAACGGACCCGCAGGCAAAAACTAGTACCTCATATTTTATCAAAACGTAGAATCTTATAAAAATCCTATCCTAATCACTTCTTTGGAAACAGGAAGGGAAACGGTCATTTTTATGGGTTCCGTACCAAAATATTAGAGAAGAACTCTTACGTCCTTCGGTGTCTGTCTGTATGTCACAGCTGTTTTTCTCAGCAACAGCAAATGCTATAGACTTGAAACTTGGCACATCTGATATAATTAATATCGTAGATATTCATATATAAGTTCCATGTACCGACGAATGTGAATAAACTTTCATCTAAGAGTATCTATAGTTTTCCTAGTCAAAATGAGAATATCTTCGTTCAGTTTATTCATCCGTTGATTACATAAATACAGCGGACTGAGAGAAGGAAAATTATGTCACTAAATATTAGCCACTGGAATGTAAAAACATGAAATAAACCTTAACTTAATGCTAGCAGAACTCTTTTTCGGCTAAAATTTGTATTTGGTGAATCTGGTTTATGTTTTGAATATTATTAATAATATCAATTCGTCCATGAAAACAGTTTCTTTTTATTTTCTTGGCGTAAGTTATAATATATTTATAGGCATGATATTTTTGCTGCTTCACTACTTCTGAATTTATTCTCACATTTTGATACTAATCCATACTAATATTATAAATCAGTTTGGTGCAGAGGCGTGGGATGCGGGGGATGCTAAGTGCATTCAAATTAAAAAGTGGGTGAACCGGGTTAACACACATTCTTTATTTTAATTTTGAATCATTTATTATGTTTTAGATTTGACAGAATCAAATTTTATTCTATCACACATTACATTCCAAAAATGTTTTCTACATGTATATAGAAATGTATTTTTTTTTGTGTCTATAATATTTATCTAATTGCCCTGAAACTTTGGTGAGTTTTAATGCACATGATCAAATTTCCAAAGAAACTGAATCCTGATCCATAGCATTAAAATCGAAAAACTGATTTTTTAACATATCTCCGGTTTTATGACCTCTAGTTATGACGCGATGGACTTCATCTTTATGTGTACTGTGGCGGCCACAAATTCTTTCACATAAAATTACCATGCCAGAGTATTGTAGTATTAATATTTTGTTTAGTATTGTGTGTTGTCCTGTGTTTTCCACAATATTATTATTATTGTTTAGACAGACCGGAAAAAATGTTTCAGATTTCGTTTTAATTAACAAAGAGAGCGAGGATATAGATAGTTTTAAGTGATAGATAGATGTATTTTCGTCAAACTTCTTTTTATTTAAATTACAGTCGCGTCTTGAAACTTTTATTTTTTTATATGGAAATTTACGTTTTTACTGTTGTTAAGTCATGTTCAATTCATTTATGCTTAAAATTTAAGGTATAACAAATTCCAAAGATTTAACTAACTTTTATAACAACTTATGCAATTATATACTTAATTATAGCGTTTAAAATTTGCACAAGTGTTGAGACAATTATTACTTCCAGGTTTTTTTACACTAAATACGATAAATAAAACTAAATAAAATTATGCACTAGCTAATAGCAAGTTTAACAACTTATATGTATATTTTGTGCAATCCTTCAAATGCTTTTTAAATTGTGTTATAAAATTTGCACAGAAACTGCGTATTTACGCGATCTAGCCTAACATTTAATATGTTTTTACAATTGATACATAAAATATTATAAAAAAAAAATCTGCTATCATAAATTAGTAACTGTTTCGTGCGCGACAGTACTCATGCGCAAACATCCCCTACACGTTTCGCTCACCGCTAGACTAAGGTGCCGCGGCCTATACATATTATACATAGAAAACACCCAGTCCCAAGACTAACTCAAATGTTTAATTACATGAATGTTTGTTTTGAGCGGGAATCGAACCTAATCGAATCAAGGGGAGTCAGCAGTCGATTCATAACCCACTGAGCCAACAATGCCTTCAAAATGTCAGGCCGTTTGATTAAATTTAACGGATAAAATACGCATATGCGTACGTTTATAACACTACATGAGTAACGCAAATATGCGAGTTGGAATTATAATACGTAATAGATTATCCAGACACCTGCATTAAAATAGGTCAAAGGCACTTCATTACGACAATGTACCAGCTTTTATTTCATTTGGGCTAAAGTTAAATATTACTTAGCTTTTATCACGCAAGGCTCTACGCCGTCTTAAGACAAATGTACACTAATTTGAAGTTACATTCCTCTTCGACCTTCATCTGTATTTTCACGCCCCAGACCTTATTAAACCCACCCGGGACAAGAATGATGAGGTTACGAGATGGATTATTCAGCGTACGTTTCTACGAGTTATAACATAATAGAGCGATACCTACTATGTTTTATTTAGGTTTCATTATATTATTATGAATTTTATGATTTTTCATAAAACCTTCTCGTAAACAGTGTCAATACGTGCTGGTAAAGTGGGTGCTAAGACCTTCATTCCTCCCTCGGGCGTTTTCTTTGTAAATTTTAATTTTCTCAAGGCAAAGTGGGAGTTTATAAACTCCACGGGCGATATGATTCATTATGTCACGCACCGCGCGCGCTCTTCTTGAACGATAAAACAGTACGCAGACTTTGAGTACTACTACGTAATTTCTACTAATACGTAATTTCTATCAAGTATGTACAAAAGTGCCATCTGTAGTTTAAGATATGAACTAGGCGCCAAGCGAGCAATTATAGAGCACCACATTTTTATGATACGGTGGTAGAAATCAAAACTTACAGTTGCCATATTGAAATGGTGTAAACTTATAAAGACACTAGCAACCAAAAAGTTTTAACTTCAGCCAAAACTTTTTAATTCATAAACTCTCTAGATATCGCTAGATGGCTACACTTCTGTTTCCACCATTTTTATTTTGGCGAGTTTCTTTTCTAACTTAATAAGAGAATTAAAAATGTCTTCGTCATCAGTTTAATATACCTAAATGCGACACCGCCAGATATTGTTCATGGCTCAAGAAATAAATATGAACCGCTACCATTACGCCAGTTTTATTACCTGGCGAAACAAGAAGAATACGGGTTTGTTTATGTCCTATTAGTTTACTTTAAGGAAATTGTAGAAAAATACAAACCGTCACCCTATGGGCAATTTACTCTATGTTGAAGTGCATTCTCAAGTCCTAAAATTGCATCAATATTGAGCAGTATATAAAATTAACAGCATTTTTCAAAAGGGAGTCAGTTGGGTATGTGATTCAAAAATCAAAGGCACTTACGGTAGAAAATGTAGAAAAATATACTGATGAAGCTCCTGACGATAAATATTTACACACAAAGGTAACTTAAAAAACTTTTATTGTGTTTTTAAAAACTCTAAATTAAGTTTTTTTTGCCTCATATTTGTATTTATTTTCTCGCAAATGTGATGAAAAATATTGTGTGTAACACGGGCGGTACAAATATTACAAACTCGGGTCATTAAAGCCTTTCGGCCTTCAGCCTAAGTCTTCTAAATAGCCTCTCGTTAATAATTTTCTTCTTACAGGCCTAAATGCACAATGTACTATTTTAAAGGTTTTTATCTGTGCACGCGTGTTATTTAAAAAATAAAAACGGATGAGCTACGATAATTACACGCTTGGCTTCATTACGCCCTCGCCTGCCGCTTGTGTAATAAGATACCAACTAAGCTCACTTGTATGTATTATGTAAAGTACCTTCTATTATAAGCAACAATAAGTAAGTTTGTATGTAACAGTAGCTGGGTTTACTTTTTGGTTTATTTTATCATTTACGTTATTATAGACATCTATATACATATATATACATATATATTAGAAAAAAGGTTTTTTTTAATTCATATATATATACATATACACGTACCTACTAAATAAAACAAATGTCATTTTTCTTAGGCTAAATATGACTTTTTTGAAAGTGATTAAGTTTAGCTTGTGCATTAACCTAATTTTGTAGACCCTGGTAAAAATAAATTACTATAAAATGGTAAAAGCGTAATTTTTTTATAAAGTTTGAAAGGGTCAAGACGTATTGAACTTACTTGAACTTACGTACTTGAATTTTTTTTTTAAAAAAAAAAAAAACGCAAAATTAAAAAACTAAGAAAAGCCTTTTTTGTTGCTTATTTATTTTGTTTTCTAAATTAATTCGATGTTTCTGGTCACTGGTTATATGAGATTGTCCAAAACTCTATTTGACATGATAAATAACTTAACTCACATTAAATTGCATTTGGCTTCTAGCCATTTGAGTTAAATTTACAATTAACTGTAGTTAATTTAAAAGGAACATTTGAATGAAGGCAGATAAATTAGATTTTAGCAGTGTATTACTCCGAGTGAATCTTTTACATATTCTGAATACCTTGTGAATATAATGGTGACTATTATATATCTGCTTTTTTTATAGTTACCACAGACTTGTAATATCACAGTAACTTTGCATTTATGTAAGCCCCAAATATCCTAATCCATACACTTCTTTAGAACGAGGAAGAAAAATTGTCATTTTTAAGGGTTCCGTACTGTGAAATATGGCAATAACAAACAAGTAGATGTTAGTCTATTACTTTCACTGTGCGTCATCCCACCGAAGACCTGCTCTCATCATACGTACCAAAATAGTAAAAAAAAAACTCTTTAACTCTTGTGTGTGTTTGTCTGTATGTCACAGCTGTTTTTCTCAGCAAATGCTATTGACTTGAAACTTGGCACATCTGTTAATGTAGACATATATATGTCCCTTGCACAGGCGAATGTTAATAATAATATTCCATCTATGAGTTCATTTCAACTTTTCCTAATCATAAAAGGTAAGTAACTAGCGATTAGTCCATTCTGTGCTGCCGAAAAGAAAACAGCCATGTATTGGCATACTCTTGATGCGTATATATTAATTATGGCTGTTTTTCTTACCTTAGTTTCTTCAGTGTTGCCAAATTTTCTAAATCAATTCCAATGTATCTTAATATAAAATATGTTTTGATGGTAGCAAGCAAACAAATCTTACCCGTCTCGTCAACATAAATGCATTACAAATTGAATTTACAATGCATGATAGATTCCAAACGTGATAAATCTTTCCTGTATTTGAACATTGAAAACAGAAATATCTGAAAATAAATACAAAATGGCGTACAGATCGCGATGGCTACCTACGTTTCCTGTTTCAATAAATTTTACAATTCTTTGAACTTACTCCAAATATGAGGAGGTTCTATGATCGTCGCATGTTTTTTTATGTATGTATGTATACCAATTTCTCGGTAGCGGCTTAACCAATTTGGATAATTTAATGACAAATATTTCATTGTGTAAGACTTTGACAAAGATCGGGTCATATTATGGAATTCAGCGGGCCAATCACCGAAACTGATAGCAATCTGAATATGTCCATTTCTGTGACCCAGATAAATCCCACCACAGAACCGAATTCGAATCGAGCCTTGATTTTAATAATTCGGTCTAAATTATTTCTAGTTGATACCACTCGATTGGCGCTAGTTTGTTGGCGTCCACGGTACAGACATCTTGATTTCAATTCGTTACTAGGGCATGAATAACGGAATCTTGGAATATCGTAATTCCGGAATCTCTGAATATTAGGTCCGATTTTACAATTTCGATACTGAGTAGATCAATATCGTAACATCGGAATCAGTAACATTTTCTATGTAAATAAGACGCAAACTATGCCAGCCCGCGCTTAGCTCTGCGTGCAACGTTACTGTTTGCAATCTAAAATTAATCGCGTTGGTGCGGTGGTAGATTAAATTTGATGTGAGGTGCATGCGGGTAATAAGGCGTATGTTATATCAAATTCATTTATTTTATCAATTATTTGGACTTTCCAAGCTTCGTAACATTTTTTATATTGTTAAGATGAAACTGCAGTTTCTCGAAAGAAAAATATATATTTTTGACTCGTTATTTTAACTTTCTAAATGAATTCCAAGAAATTGAGACAAATGCCTGGTCTAATAAGGCCTAATAACAGAAATGCTTAGATAAATTTTATTGTATGGTAAATTTTAGTATCTAGTTGAATTAAATTTTACATACTTAAATGTACGGTCCCTTATAGTTTGTAAAAAAACTAGCTTCCAAGTCAACGCAATAAAAAAAACCCGGCCAAGGGCGAGTCTGGCTCGCGCACCGAGTGTTCCGCGCAACTTATTATTTGTTGTTGTATATTATTAAAATATTTTTATTATATAACTAAAAATTTGCGGTTTTCGCAAATTTTTCCTTTATCTGTAACTATAAGACGTTGCTTTGTACCAAATTTTAAAACTCTGAGTTCATGGGCAGTGTGTGGGGGCTCTGTGGGTTTTGATATAGATATAAGTTTTAGCTTGATGCCTCCACGTGTTCATAAGAAAAAGACGGACGGACGGACAACAAAGTGATCCTGTAAGGGTTCCGTTTTTTTCCTTTTGAGGTATGGAACCCTAAAAATGATACAAATTGTAAACATTCTCTCACGTAACTCTGGTTTTTCTTGTACTAAACTTACTAAATTCAAATGGGAGTAATCGGTGGGTTATTCCTTACTTATATTTACGTTAAAATTTTCCAAATCGGTTTATAAATGATGGAGTTCTGAGGTAAGTAATGGTAAATTTGATTGATTTGATTGTGATTGAATGATATGGCCACGAGACAAATTGGTACATTGGTTGTTGAAACAAAGCTAACCTACATACACACACACACACACACACAAACACACACACACACACACACACACACACACACACACACACACACACACACACACACACACACACACACACACACACACACACACACACACACACACACACACACCCTCACACACACATACACACTCCCCTCAAAGGAAGTTAAAAATTTATTGGCATTTATCTCATGTTGCCTAGATATATCATTCTACAATGCATCAACTTATTAAAGATCTCAGTCGTGACGCTACAGCGGTAAAGAACGAACAATGTAAACAAAAATTTTCGGGTGCGTTCAATAACTTCGTTTTTCAGCACCATGGTGTGGCTATAACTAGGGTTGCCATAATTATTCGGAACTGATACGGGACATTTAAGGTAATATCTCTAGAGATTAGCAATAAGTTTTGGAAAAAATTATATTTTTGTGCCATTTTATTGATTGTCGATTAGCGACATTCGTTTTGCTGCATACGCGTATTTTATACGCATACGAAAAACGGGACAAAATAGCAATACGGGACGAGCATCACATATATGGTGACAGTCCCGTATATATGGGACGTATGGCAACCCTAGCTATAACTGATGTTAGACCTGTCACTTTAACATTTGTGACGTCAAATATGAATAGAGGTTATTAGTTACGTTGTTAAACCCTTTGTCATAATAGTTTTCATATTTTTGTATCGTAACGTAACACCAAATTAGAGCTAATATCAAAATATGCCAACATGGCGTCATTATTTTCAGATCACAGATAAGTTAGTGGGTCTGTACTATGTTAATGAAAAGAAAATATATTACTATTTTACTATTGAAATTAATCCCCAGGGGATCATTATTAGGTAAACAGATAGATTTTATAATTTAAAGTAAACCCCTAGGACAGGGATGGCGAACCCATGGCACTCGTGCGCAACAAAACAATTCGGGCACGCCAATAATTTATGAAATTTCTATTTTCACCTACCTATGCTTGCAAGACATTTTTATAAAAGAACTCTAGTTTAGCTTCTTTTCTGCGTAATAACAAAGTACGACCCTAATGTGAGATTTTTAGCACCTAATTTGCAACAGCAGAAATCATACTAATCTTTTTTTTAATTTGATGAATATAAAATATTAAACATTTCGATTGCTGTAGACATTTCGAGCTGCAAATATCTAAATAGCTTTAAGTTAATAGCATTACGTTTAATTTTTCTCCATTATTATTAAGTAACCAAGATTTTTTGACGGCACGTCATAAGTAAAGTTTTGTTTTTATCATAAAAAATGGCACATTCATGAATAAAGGTTCGCCATTCCTGCCCTAGGAAATCATTATTGGTAAGCAGATTTATGTAGACAAAAAGTCCAAATGAATCCCCTAGTGGATGGAGGGATATTTTTACAAACTGTTTCCTGATTTCAATTATAAATATACTAGCTTTTGCCAGCGGCTTCAGTCGCGTTAAATTTGTGGTAATTTAAAATTTAGAAAATCGGAACCTTCCCTGCGCAAAACAATATATACAATTCAAGATCCAGCTGAACTTAAAAAAATATCAAACTACGGAAGTTAAGACAGTGTATGCAGCTGAGAGAAAAAATAAAAATTAAACTCGCTCGCAGCCAGTTGCTGGTGAGGCGATTTCCGCACTGGACAAACATTTATGTCATAATATAAACATTTTTGTTTGTCTTGAGTCTAGATGTATTTATGTATAAAGCTTCTGCCAGCGTCTTCGCCCGCCCTAAATTTCGTTATCGGCGTAGGTTCTTACGGCAACTCCTCAATTATAGAAAAAAAACAAACAATGAAATCTTTCCTCTTTAATGGCATAATACATTCGTGTCTGTAAAACGATGGAAATACACATACAAAATTTCAACCAGACAGCAGCGTCCCCAACCGGATCCAATTGTATTTTTAAATCATCCAGAAAACCATTGCACCATACAAAATTTTAACCCAATCGGTTCAGCCGTTTGGAAGTTATGTGAAAAAGATAAGTACGGCATTTCCCCGCAGTTAAAAGTAGCCTATGTTCATCAGGGATAATGTCGGCTTCTAATGGTAAAAAAAATTTCAAATCAGTCTAGTAGTTTCGGAGCAATACAAACAAACAATCAAATCTTTACTCTTTATAATACATATTATTCTTTAGACATTTGAACCCAATCACACTCCACCAATGAAACTCACTTCCCCGCGTTTTCGTAATCAGCGACCCCAAAAACCATAAAATACCCATTTTTAATTTTCAGACTTAGTCACTAAATGTCAAAAATACTTAAACTCTTGTCTACTCATGTATCCATAGAAAATAGGTAGGTGGCAAAATACTAAATACCGATTTGGTTTGGATGGAAAGATGATCCGGTTAAAGCTGTCGGAAGTGGCGCGTGCGGCATTTGACCGATCTTTGTAGAAACATATGGGGGGAGGCCTATATTTAGCAGTAGACGTCCCCTGGCTGAGAAGAAGAAGAATGTAAAAAATTATGGATTTACACATAAACTTTGGCTCCATTTCAAGCCATTAATTTTGAAAAATGATTTTTGCGAAAGAATTTTTATTCCTACAGGAACTCTTGATCTGTATTTAATATAGCTAATATCCTTTTCCGTCTCTTTAACTATTTCTGTGATAAATTACAGCCCAATCATATCGTGTTTGCCCGCGCAAAGTTTAATTATCGCGATAGGTTTTCATTCCCGCTAGACCTCTCGGGAAAAATAGCCTTGTCCTTCTTCATTCTTTCAACTATAATTATGACAAATTTCATCTGAATCGGATTCACTGGTGTGACGCGACGTGAAAGAGTAAGAAAAGTCACATTATTTTTCCCCTGAGAACTTGTAAGTTTTCCGAGATAAAATGTAGCCTAAGTGTTATGTCAAGATATAAGCTACCTGCACTTTGAATTTCAGCCAAATCGGTTCTGTTGTTTGAATTTTTTTAATACAAATTTACAACCCCTGTTTATCCCCTTAGGGAATGATTTTCCAAACACAGTGGAACATGTAACTCTTAGTTTTTAACCGAAAGGCCATATACCAATTGTCATCCATTTAACTTTAAAAATGACGAATTTACATACAAACTTTGGACCCCCGTTTCACCCCTTTAGGGAGTGAATTTTAAATAATCCTTTCTTAGTGCACTCCTATCCCTGATAATGAACCTACGTGCCAAATTTGGAATCTCTAGACCCAGCGGTTTGGGCTGTGCGTTGATATGTCAGTCAGTCAGTTCTTCTTTTATATATTTAGATATTCTCCTTTAATAGGTACCTACTTCATTTTTTACAAATAACATACAATGTAGGGTTAAAGAACTGCCTGTTGGTATACATACATTGTCGTGATGTGGCAACATTAAGTGGAACATGATTGGCGCATCACGACGCGGTCTGGCAGCAAGCCATTTTGCTCCCGTTGTTGCCCGCAGCTGACTCGACAACTTTGTAGCCGTTCTTGTTTCCATCCTATTCTGCAGTTTTATAATAGACTTTAACCTAGTAAAATTTCAAAGAACACTGCCGGCATTAATACTGCACTTAACAGACTGGCAGTTTTTATTTTATTTACTTATTTTTAGTTAGTTATATAGGTAAAGCCATGTACCGACGCAACCTTACCTATAGCAACGATGTAGGTAAACATGTGTGTAAAAAAATCAACCAAGTGCGAGTCTAGCTCGCGCACCAAGGGTTCCGTACAAACTTATAATACATATGTAGATATTTCTTCTATCATGAGATCAAGTGTCACCGGTTCATGCCTTAATTATCAGTTTTTAGATTTTTACCTATATTTATGATGCATCTTGCTTCTTGCTAAATTTCAAGATTCTAGGTCAACGGGAAGTACCCCATAGGTTTTGATTTTTTTGGGTCATAATTTATTGCATTGACTTAGAAGGTTAATTTTTTTACAACTTAAGTGACCGTAGACTTTAGTATTTGATATTAAGTTCAACTTGATACCTTTACGCGCCCCTGAGAAAAACGGTCTTGCTTGACAGACAGACAGACGGACAACATGTTATGTAATAATGTAATAAATATTTTATTGCACAAAATAAATTAATAGTAATACATACAGTTGATTGGTGAAATACAATTCAAGCGGTCTTATCGCTATTTAGCGATTTCTCTTTGCGATTGCAACTTGAAACAAGAAAGTAATATAAATATGAATAAATACAAACAATTGTATTATTATAATAATAGATATGATTAAAACATAATACACGTTACTTCATATTAAATACATTATGACAAAATATATAAACATATACTTACATAATACCAACTATATAGACCAACACAAAATAAACTTCAAAAAATAACTTGTCTTATTCGTAAAATAATAATTATTAATGTGACCGATACTAATTTTTAACCTGTGTTTTGAAGCAGTGTAGGCTTTGGGCTTGTCTGACAGTGAGAGGTAAAACATTCCATAGTTCATAGTAAATTCCATAGTAAATTAATAGGAAAGGAATCGTTAGGAATCGAATCTTTAGGATTTGTAGAAAATCTAAGATTTTGTTAAGAAGAGCCAAGAAATTCAAAGAAATGTTTTAGATAAGTTGGTGATGAAGGTATGAACAGAACAAAATGTCTAGTTCTCTATGTCATTGTTTTATCAAAGTTACCATGAAATTTAAGTTAACATTAATGTTTTTAATCTGGATACTATAAACGATAATTATAAAACAAAGTTTATTATAAAACAGAAGAACGGACTGAAAGACAGACCAAGAATTTGTTTCATAAACCTAAAACCGAAATAATTAATTTGTTGTACCTATTTAAATTTTACAAACTTCCAGTAGGTTTTTATACTTTCGCTGAAGTTGCATTGAATGCCGTATTGTGATATATACACAGGATAAAAAAAGGGAATAGCTAAAAGTACTCAAGGGAGTCGGGCTCGATTTTGAAAAACTAAAACTCATTGCAGTTTTGAAAAATTAATATTCCTAGCCAAGAATCGAATCTGTTAATTGATTGAATAAGACCCACACAGTATTATTACATCATGCGATAGTGTTGCTAATAAGGAACGAATTCTGGGAAGGAATGACATATGGAAAAGTAAAAAGAAATTGATGTTATTTTTTTTGTGTAAAGGGCTACATTAAACAGCTTTTACGGATCCCTAATTTATATCGAAACACACTTGTATAGTTTTATTTCTTTTGCTCATAGCATAAGGAGACAAACTTTGTTCCCTATCTAATTGGTATTTAGTAGAAGTTTGTTGAAATAGTTTCGCTGAATCTAAGTCTTTTCATTCTAGATTATAGTTAAACCAGTTCTAGTTCTCTACGAAATAAATGTCTGTCTTGGTTTTTTTATATAAATGGTCTTACTGTATTTTCTTTTCATGACGAGATTATAGAAGTTGATAAGCGCAAACTATTTGGTGCTTTGGTGCGCTCTGAACTTTGCGAACTGTCTAGACGTTTTATGAAGTGGTTCGATGTGTGGAACTGCTTGATACATAACAATGTTAATATTGTTTGACATTACATGTTGCTGGCAGGTAAGCTTTTGCTAAATAGAATATATACATTAAGAATTACGTTTTCAATTTTGCTAACTAGTTAGGGTTCCGTATCCAAGGGTAATTAGCCTATTACTAAGACTCCGCTGCCCGTCCGTCCGTCCGTCTGTCACCAGGCCTTATCTCATGAATCTTGATAGTTAGACAGTTGAAATTTTCACAGAAGATGTATTTCTGTTGCCGCTATAATAAAAAATACTAAAAAACAGAATAAAATAAATATTTAAGAGGGCTCCCATACATCAAACGTGATTTTTTTGCTCGTTTTTGCATGATATGGCAACACACTACTTATTATACATAAACACACAAGAATATTACACTATTATATTATATTACGTTATATATTAACTTAAAAATAAAAAAATTGAATAAAAATAAAAATATTTAAGGTTCAAGTTATTAATAGGTAAGGTAAATTGTCCCATACAACAAACGTGATTTTTTTGCCGTTTTTGCATGATATGGCAACACACTACTTATTATACATAAACACACAAGAATATTACACTATTATATTATATTACGTTATATATTCACTTAAAAATAAAAAAATTGAATAAAAATAAAAATATTTAAGGTTCAAGGTATTTATAGGTAAGGTAAATTGTCCCATACAACAAACGTGATTTTTTTGCCGTTTTTATAGATAATGGTACGGAACCCTTCGTGTGCGAGTACGACTCGCACTTGGCCTATGTTTGAAAAAGATAAACATTTAAAATATCATATTGATTTATGTACCTAGTTGAAACGCCGCCATTGTAAAGATCTTTTGTAATTAGTTTTACCACAAAACGAGAGACTAAAAATAAGTCTAAAAGTACTGTATGTACCTAAGTGTAATAATACTTTAAAAAAACTCATATTTTTGTTCTTTTTAACCGACTTCAAAAAAGGAGGAGTTTCTGAATTCTGTTGTTTATATTTTTTTTTGAGTATGTTCGGGCATAACTCCGTCATATATGTATAGACGGATTTGCAAAATTATTTTTTTATATAAAAGGGTACATATATACTTCCGATGTGGTCCCATATTAATGTAGTGAATTTAAAGTCACAAAACTTTCGGTCAAAAAAATTATTCGTGTTAATTTGAAATGGTGAAACGCCTTTCATGTTGATTGTATAAAATTTTGTTACGAGTATGGATGTTTTTAGTGTACGGGAAAAAAGCAATTTGTCAGTCAAAAGTAAAAAATAGATAAAATAGAGAATAAAATCTTTTGAACAAAAAAAAACCAGCTTCAAAAAGATGAAACCACAGATTTTTGGAAATAAGTAATCATTTTAACCTTTTTAGTGCATCTTTTTAAAGCCGGTTGTTTTTTTTGTGAAAAAGTTTTTGTAATTTAAAAACAATGCGTAATTTTAAACGGATTAAATGAAAAAAATATTGTAGATATAATTTTATAGAAAAAAAGATTATGGAGAAAATATGTGGTCTATATTTGAATTACATTTAACCTATCTTTTCGACTATTTTCGTTATTTAAACTGGCCACACACATCAGGGGTGCACTCCACGATGCAACTTTGCAAATCCCACTAATAAACTAAATGAAAAATGGGATTGGGAATGGAGAAAAGAGATTTGTAGAGATCTAAGAGCTTTGGTGAATAGTCCCCAGATACCTGATAAGATTATCCCATTCAGTAACCCGATCAGCTCAGTGATTTTGCAAAGCTTATGGGATTTGGCTCTATCCATTGCTGCGCGCCAAGGCATTGGTGCTACTTAATACACGGATGGATGGATTCAAAACCGATCCGATAACGAGTGAAAAGACAATCTTTCACACTATACACATATCTGCAAATTTAAGTATTACCTACTACTTATACCTACTTTTATAGTAAGTAAGCAGTTAATATTAATTTGAGGCCAAAGGTATTTTTTTTAAAAAACTAGCTTTTCCGTAGTTCCACCCGCCCTAAATTCTGTTCGGTTATCGGTGTATCCTTTAACGGCAACTCCTCAATTATAGAAAAATACCGACTCACACTTGACGCTTTAAAGTAGCCTATGTTCTTCCCCGGGGCTCAAACCATCTGTATGCCAAATTTCATCTTAATCGGTACCGTGGTTTAAGCGTGAAGAGGTAACAGACAGACAGCGTTACTTTCGTATTTATATAATTATATACATACATAAATTCATTATTTTATAAAAGCACTGCACTATGCAGCCGATACTATTAATTGAATCAAGCTACTTTCATTAGTTTAGTTTTATTGCTAAAAGCTGGACTACGCATCACGGTCGCTTTCTAATTTGATTTTTCTTTTTTCTAGGTTAATTAGTTAAGTGATGTAGATCGTGTAAGCTTGTATTGTATGTACTTGTATAACCTACGACTACACTAACCTTGCTTGCTTGTACAAATAAGTGTCAATAGCAGTACATGCACGTTTTTTTGAAATTTTGCCTAGTATAAAAAAAACCGGCCGTGCAACCGACCGTTCCGTGTAAACTTCTTATATGTTGTTGTATATTATTAAAAATATTTTTATTATATGATGTAACTAAAATTTTTCGGATTTTTTTCTTTATATGTACTACAAGACGTTGCTTCGTACCAAATTTCAAGATTCTGAGTTCACGGGAAGTACCCTGTAGGTTTTAATTCCCTTGCTAGTTTCAAAAATTTCAGGAGGACATCATTTCGAATAATTCCATAGAACACAACCCATTATGCAAACGGTATAGATGTAGGTTAGATACCGTTTGTGATTTTGGGATCGTCGACAATTCTCACTGCTTGTCTTTAAACCGTTTCAAAAGGACTAAACTGTTATGCAAGTGCACCTGCCCTGAAAACGGAATACGGATCTAGTGTGCAACCACTCATAGAAATACTTACTACGGCTAATTCTCGAATTGGGATCTGATTCGGATATGATAAAGTGTGTAAATTCCCAAATATACTCGTCCTTATCAAGCGCTTTTCAATTGTTATTTGTTAAGAATTAATGCTCGGTTAGAATACAATATCATAACCCAGCATCTTTATACTATAACATTTCATTCAAAGCTTATGATATTTGCTATTTTATTTTCGTACAAAATGTGCTATGAATGTATGTTGTAATATTGGTTGGTGCGTGACCGAGCAATAATGGTGTCTCTTGAATGGTTTATGATAAGTTTTGGTTTATTATCTGCAGAGGGTACGACATTGCGCCTGTTTGAAGGGCATCTATATTTAATTCAATATGTTTACAATTCGACTAAAAAATAAATCAAAGGAAAAAATTCAGCTTATGAAAATTACCAATGTCTTTTTGTCGACGCACCATTCGATTTTATTTCGTATGGAAGATATTCCGTACTTGCCTATGCGATCGAAATAGAAGAAATCGAAACAAGAACGTATGCACTAAGCTCACGGAATCCCAACTCTGAATTCCTAATCAGAAAATTGTAATACGAAAAAATTTAGTGTGCGACCAGCCTTAGGTATGTGCGTGCCTGGCTCTTATTTACATATCTAGAATAAATGATTTTTTGAATAACCGATCGTCGGGATACAACTATTTCATTCAGCGATTTAGCTTATGATATTCTCCATTTTATATTGGTACGAAATGTGTCGAGAATGTATGTTGTAACTTTGTAATATTGGTTAGTACGTGACCAAGCACCAGTGGTGAATGTTTTATTATAAGTTTCTATTTAATATCTGCAGAGGGTATGACATTGAGTCTATTTGCAGGGCATTCATATTTAATTTCATATTTTAGCACACAACTGAATAAAAAAAATATTCACTTGATAAATGCATTAGCTTATAAAAGAGTCGAAAAAGTACTATTACTATACTGTAAAGATTCTCAACTTAGAGTGTTTTTATAAACACAAATAGTTCTGAGGAAAAATCTTGGTTTGTCTTTATGTATTTACTTACCGTGTTGTTATAGTTATTTGGTTCCGTACCGTAATGAGTATTTCAAAAGTTAGTTCGGGTCGTTGCTTGCATGTAATACAGCCTTTTCAGTGTTTTATTATTTAAATACAGCAGGTTGGAGGGTATAAGAGAATTACCGTCAAGAAGCGCATAGGAGAATTACCGACAAGAAGCGCATAGGAGAATTACCGACAAGGAGCGTAGAAAATTAGAACGATTTGTTAAGGCGAATGACGTAGCCCTGTGGCAAGACAAGTTACGACGGACAGCTTCCTGTTTGGCTTCCGCTCCAACATCGGCAGCCCTATAGATTCGTTTTGGATTGACCCGGCCTACTTCGTATTTCAGCTGCTGACGGATCATGGTCGTCTGCTTTGGCAAGGGACCATTTTGCCCCTGTGGTGCCCCTCGGGACCATGTGTTATAGGAGAGCGTGTGGTCCTGCTGCATAGTCTGCAGAGGTCAAGCATTGACCTCGTATATCACAGGAGCTCGTGTAGAAAGTTTTTTGCGAGTGTCAGTCAAAATATGTGGTAAGTTTGATTTTTTAACAGCTTCATAAGAAACCGTAGACGTGTTAGGTATTAATTTTAACTGGATAGCTTCACCCGTTGAAGGCTAAGGAACTCTAAAAAAACAACAGAATATAAACAATGCTGTTCATAATAAATTATGCGATTGCTCCACGTATGGGCTGTTAATTTCTAGAAGTTATTTGAAAGTTACTTACTAGTCACACAGAAAATTTAATTGATAATTTACTTTACTAAAACAACCCACGCAATTAATAAAATTGAAGTTCACAAGTAACGTGTGACTTTAATTAAATAAAAAAAGTCAATTACATTTAATGAATTCTATTCACAAAGCTGATATTGGAAAAGTAACTTTGTTTAATGGCAATGCTCTATATACAATAGGAATTTGTTTGAAAGAATGTTTGGTCATGCGGTTTCTGAAGTTTAGCATTGACCTGACTCCAACACGGAAGTAGGTTAGGGGGCTCTGGTGACGTTTGTCGGTGACAACCCTACAGTCAATAAAAACGCCCAAATGGAAGCACAGTGGGCAAGTAACTAAGGGTAGTATAAGAATTATTGTGGAAATCTGAAAAACTTGTGGAGTTGGAAGTATTGATAAAACTCTGTCATTGTGACTTTTCTTACATTTTTATAGCACGGTGGAATCTAGAGGAGGGCACATAACAATTTCAATCATGGAACTTTGGTCCTTTGGGTCGAAGCACTGAAAATAATCATTTATATTGGTTTAGAAATGCTGGATAAAATAATAGACTTCGATCTCTGTAATCTGTACTATGGTATACGCAATATTTAGCCTTACAAAATCACTCATTTATAAGAGACAAAGATAATTGGCTGCAACTGCCTGTTTCTTTTCAGTAAAATTATTACAAAATGTATGAAAGGGACTACTCGCCGCGGATTCACTTTGTCTCCTTTACACTTTTGCGCCCGTTTTTACTACACGGCTGACTAAGAAATGCGCCGTCCAGTCTTTATCTATGTGTGTTACCTTGACCGGTTTTTGTTTATGTTTGAAATTCAAACAAGTATGTTTAAAACACGTATCAAGCCTGTATCATATCGGTACCACATTGTGTACCGTTTAAAAATATAGCCTCAGACTGACAGACTGTTGGCACTATTGGATACCCTTAACTTTCCGGACACAGTTTTCATTACGGCTTATTTAATTTAACAAGCTACTTAAATATTTAACTACCTTTATAAAATGATAGTTTGCTTTTATACCTACATACATCTGTTGCCGATTACTTAATTTAACAAGTCATCAATATAAAAAATACTTCCATAGCAAAGATGCAATCAAAAGATTCTAAGGCTCTAACCTTCAGGGAGTTAATAAAGTTATAAACGAAGAAAGATTATTTCTATAAGATTTTGTGTGTTTATAAGATTGACGTACTAGGACTTTATAAGTCACTAGGAGTTGTATATTAATTTGTTAAGTGTAACATAGACCGCGTCCTTGTGTCGTGTCGTGATACATTGCGTTGTCGGCTCGCGATTTATCGTCCCCACGGACCCAAACAAAGGAAGGAATGTTGCGTGCCAAAGCGCATTTTAAACCACAGTTAACCTTTATTGGTATCATGGGGTCGCACCAACATTTGTACCTTTTCAAGATTTTTGAACAGTGAAAACAGATTTACACTGACACAGCTATCATTTATCTAATTAATGAATATAAATGTTTTTAGTGGAAAGGGATGTCGAATGACCTAGTTTGTTGTTTGTTATTTTCAATATTATGATGACCTACTTACTACTTTTGTTTTATAGCAAGAAAGCTCCGGCTGAAACCATGGTCCAGTAGAAAAAATTACTGATCTACTTATTGTATAGGTAAAAATAATAATTTAACACTTCAGATCGTTGAGTAGTATTTAGAACGAAATAATATATTGTTGTAGATCATTTTTTTGTATTGAGCCCCAGTAATATTCGTCTATCGAAAAGTCGGGCGTAGTCAATACCTGGATGGGTGGACCCCTAGTCTAGTAGCACAGTTTTCTAAGCTACTCCGTTACCTTACTGCATGTTTGTCTAGTAAAGTGAACTTTTCAACAGTTTTGGAACGAGTGTCAGTCAGTTAATTTTACAGTGACAGGAGTAGAAATGAATCTTTCCTATATGGCAGTAAAATATTCAAGATTTAAATTTAAAAAAAAAGTTATTCCAATACCACTGTTTCTAACTTCTGGTAACACAACGTTTATAATCTATCTAATATATTTAAACGGCCAATTCTTGTTCATAAAATATACGTATAGAACTTTTTAGTAATTAGGGTTTTTGTTTTTAAGTTTACTTATATAGGTAGTTGCATGTTTTGTTAAAACGCAATTTTACACAAAAAACTATTTTTACAAAAGAAATTCCGGTCGCCCACGTCCTGTTATATTAAAACTGACCAACGTCACATTGCTAATTTAAGTTAGATAAATTCATTCTTGTTTAGTATCTATTTAAATACCGCAAAGTCATAAATCAGCTGTCATAGCAAAGCTTAGTCCAAATAATACCAGATAATTGCCAACTAGATATATCAAACACCTACCAAATAGCGTTCTCACGTTTAATCTACCATTTTTCTGGCTCACACGGATAAAGTAAGAGCCTTTGGGTCTAGAACCCAATTTGTCAGGGTCTCATCATTAGCCAATCTCACTAAACCAATCGATCAAATGACAAACCAACAATAGACGGTAAACTCATTTCTAATACCTAAAATCAAACGAAAGTTCACAATAATTCAAATTTGAAATACAAGTTTATACTAATATAACTGCAAAACTTTATCAACTCGTCAAAACGAGTACTATACTTCTGAAATTCTCTTTCAGTTTTTACCTTTAAAACGTTAAACAGGGATTTGCACTTTAACAAACAACAACCTTTCAGTATTAAAGGTGACAAAGTTGCAAGCACTCTGCTTTACTTTACTCTCCACTAGCTTTTTCGACTAAGCACCTTGTTACAACCGTTCCTCTTTAGTGCTGGCAGACACTTTATGCTATTTTGCATTTCAAAAGGCAAGTCACACTTCAGTGTGAAAAGGTACTTTATGCAATGAAATGCAGCTCGAGAAAGTGGCTGTTAATTTAAATTAACATGTTTAGCGCTGTAAATGGTAAAAAGAAGAGGTAAAAAAACCTAGACAAGTCCGTGTAGTACGCACTAGGTTAGGTTCCGTAGAATGAGAATTATTGTTGAAATTTAAAAAAACCTCTAAAGTTATTTTGTTTATTCAAACCCCAAGTACCGCCAAGCGCCGCCCAGTTTGGGTTACTCTATATGAGAGGATTTTTCCTGACATATCCGGAATTTAAGCCTTCTTTCAGGGAAACAGGGAGAATATGAAATTGTCCGTAATTTTTAATAAAAAGAGAAAAATGTAAGAAATAAAAAAAAAATACTTATTAAATCGTTTATTTACAAAAATACTTATAAGAATCAAATCTCTTGACAATTCAATTGTTTTATTCATCTGGTCTGGCTTGTACTACCTACTCGTGGATATTGATTTCAGCAACTGCTGGCCTTTCATAACAATTTGATGATGTTAAGCAAACGGACCGAAGAAAAAGCTTCTAAAAAGCTTCTAAAATTTACCTATAGCCGCAAAAAGTTAGGAAATTTATTGCAAAGTCAGTGATTTTAACAGGTAAACTCATTTTCGAATCTGATAACACTAGGCTCACTCCAATGCGTTATTTAAACGGTATACATTTAGTTATTAATTAAGAAATTATTGTTGTGAGGAAAATTATGATTTTATATTGTCAATGGAATTTGTACGAATTTTTTACTTCTTCAAGTGTCGACTTTTAATCGTTAACTTGTTACCTACTCAGCTTCGATATTTTTTCTTTTTAACTTCATTAGGTACTTTAGACTACTGCCGTAAATTGTTTTACATATCTAAACACAACCATTTATGTCTCACTTTAAAGCTTAATAATATATCTCGCAAACGGATTTCCGGCAATATTTTTGAACGCACTATTTAACGATCTCGCTCACTACTGACACATACGAGAAAACCGTTAGCTTGTTAAACAACCTATGGGTGTAATAAAACATAGTCATCTAAAGGTTTGAAAACTAACTAACTTGAATTTTGTTACATTTTTATCGATTCATATAAAAATACGATATTTCAAGTATAGGTATCCTTTAAACATAAATTCACTTTATTATACAACAAAAGTTTTTAGGCTTCTGTAGCCAAATGGTAAAAATGCATCCCTTGTAATTTTGTTATGTCTTTCTGTCCGTCTGTCTAACAGCCATAAAATTCCGCCATATTTTCATTATGTCAACATGTATATAGGTATGTACATATATAATAAACATTGCTTGTTAAATCATATGGGATAAGGTTGTAATTGAAAACCTTATTACAAGCCTGATCGAAACGCACCTGCCCGATGTATACTATGATCATCGATTTTTAACGGATTAAACATAAAATATCCCTAAAAGATAATCTTAGAAGATAATGCTGCGAAAATAGTAAACGGAAACGAGGGTGGGGTTGGATGGGGGCACGAGTGTGTTGCGTGTGGAGTGAAGGTCTTGCCGGAAGTCCAGCGATCTAGAAATTTCCGCCGGCTACTTTCCTTATATTCAGGTGTTTATTCATAATATTCATATATATTTTAATTAGGCATTAATATTTATGTATTTCTAAGACGAAACGTATTTGAATTTTTTTTTTATATAATTTTTTTCCGTTTGTTTTGTATGTGTAAATTTTATATTTAATAGGAGTAGTAGGGATTCGTTGGTTCTGGCTCACTGTGCCCCAACCTCAGCCCCTCTCCCAAAACAAGCTCACCAAAATTTTCGTTCCATCCGACTCGCACTTGAACACTCTCAGAAACAGATCGCCTTCTAAGGGCCTGGGAGGCGGCGACTCACACTTGACGAAAACTACCCCCGACGCACGCCTGGTGGACGGCGACTCCCACTTAACTACCCCTGACGCACGCCTGGGGGACGGCGACTCACACTTGACAAAAACACTACCCCTGAAGCTGGCGGGCGTGGCGACTCACACTTGACGAAAACTACCCCTGACTCACGCCTGGAGGACGGCGACTCACACTTGACAAAACTACCCCTGAAGCTGGCGGGCATGGCGACTCACACTTTATGAAAACTACCCCTGATGCCTAGGGGACGCCGACTCACACTTGACAAAACTACCCCTAAAGCTGGCGGGCGTGGCGACTCCCACTTGACAAAATTACCCCTGAAGCTGGGGGGGCGCCTGGCGACTTACGCTTTATGAAAATTACCCCCAAAGCTGGCAGGCGTGGCGACTCACGCTTGACCAAAACTACCGCGTGATGTCACAGTGGCATCTGTGTATAACTTGTTTCTAGTTTTGTTATGTAATTATATCATTATCGTTATGGGTCTATCATGTTTTTCCCGTTCATAATTAAGTAATTCTTATTTAATTACAATGCTGTTGGTGGTGATATGCTGACGCTTTACAAAAACTTAACCTAGATGCGGTTTACGCTTGATATGACTTGACAAGTTATACCTACAAAAAATCTTCAATTCAAGTCGGTCGAATTTTAAAGAGAAAAGCTGATAATAGTGTTAAAGATTTACAACTAGCATCGACGTCAACATCTTCCAATACAACACGTACACAGGACATGATGACTATGTGATTTACAGGTTAACCAAAGATTCTATGCTCAGCACTTACGATCTAAGAAACACAAAGAGAAATGTCTTATTCTTAATCATAATTTACCTTATGTGTCTGTTATATCGCTCCAGAAGTATTTATAGCATCAATTGAAGAATCAATACTATTTCTTATTTAGGAAAGTTGAAAAGGGTTAACTATTGTTAAAGTTTATTTTATTATTCATGCAGATTTTGAACAGGAAACAAAAGTTTAAAAAAAATCTTTTGATTTTTAAATTTGACTATTAGAAATTGGATAAAAATTGGTGAATTAGAAAATAATTCAGAACCTTTAAGTGATGACATTAAAAATAAAATGTGTAATGTGTGAGTGATTAAGAAAAAAAAGATAATGGTAGACCCTAAAAAAATCAGTTCTTAGAAATGCATGTTAATAAGTTCAATTCCTTACGGGGATCTTCGTATATTGAATAACCTTTAGATGTAAAGCGTAAAAAACAGTAATTAATGTAAAAAAGAACGATCAACAATGTTTTAAGTGGGCTTTATTATCGGCACTATATCCTGTAAATACACATTCCGATAGGGTATCATCATACTTAAGTAGTCAAAATAAACTTACGTTTAATTATATTCAGTTCCCAATCAAATTATCTGATATACCCAAGGTAGAAAAACAAAATGACATTAGTATTAATATGTTTGAATTAGAGTTTAACAAAGAAAAAAAATGTAATACCATCGTTGGACCATTATACTTTACAAAATGTAATAAAGAATTACACATTAACTTATTATTTTTAAACAATGGTTGAAATGGTCATTATTGTATTTATCACGCTTGGTAAATAAACAAATAGCAGATCGAAATGACGCTATTCATATCTGTGCTGGTTGCCGTTTGTACAAAAATGTTTATGGAAAGCATTAACAAAGATATTAGCAATATACATAGGACAAATTGTTTTCAAAAATGTCCACTATGATTAGCTAATGAAGAGAAGGAATCTATAAGACAATCGCAATTATGTTATATCAGGTGATGAAATCACAGTAGACTATGACTGGAATACTAGTAATTTGAGAGGTGTTAGTCACGAATTATGTAGTTCAAAGTATCGTCTTCCATTTTATTCCTATTCTATTTCACAATCTAAACAAATATGATGCTCATTTTATTGTCCGGCTTTGAATTTTAAAGATGGAGAAATAAAAATAATTCCGCAAAATAAGTTAAAATATATTTCATTCTCATATAAACCTAATATAAGAGGACGTATAGTTCATTTGCGGTTTAAGATTATTTTTAATTTATGAACTACTAGAGTTTAGATAGTTCAGCAAAAAAAAAAAAGAAATTATAATATAAAAGACCAATGTGCAGAATTAAGAAATTAATTGTACAATCAAGTGTTTTTCTTCATGAATTTGTTCATTCTTATGAGTCCTTAAAAGTTACATCTCTTCCAAATCAAGATGCTTTCTTTAACTCTTTAACTAATACCAGTGTATCAAATTATAATTATAAACATGCTCAAAATTATATCAGCCCAATTTAAATGTAAAAATATGTTGGAATATTCCAATCTATATTTAAGAACTTATGTAATGCTACTTACTAATATTTCTGATAACTTTAGAATTTTTATATCGTATGTGATATAATTGTAATTATTTATTTTCTTCTTTTTACAATAAGCTGTTCACCTATCTATAATATATTTTTGCCACGGAAAATGAGCTCTATTTTAAAATTAACCTGTAACCTTAAGTATCCTGAAAATTTACATAATCTTCATTCCTTTATGCCCTGAATAACATTGTAAACGGTAACAGTAAAGATAAGAAATCAGTACCATTTTTTTATAATAAAACTAAAATATAATTTACTATAGAAATCTCAAACAATGTTTACAACTTACTATGAAGTTAATTAGGGTTAATAGAGTTTTACAGTTTAATCAAAGTCCTTAGTTTAAAAATATATAGATTTAAATACACAAGTAAGAACTACAGCTAAAAGTGACTGAAAAAGATTTTTTTAAGTAATACATTCTTTGGTAAAACTATGGAAAATTTTGAAAAACGTGTTAATGTGAAATTGTTAACCCACTGGGAA
Organism: Apoda limacodes; assembly: GCA_946406115.1. Classification (NCBI taxonomy): domain Eukaryota; kingdom Metazoa; phylum Arthropoda; class Insecta; order Lepidoptera; family Limacodidae; genus Apoda; species Apoda limacodes. The sequence goes on from OX291546.1 coordinate 17,693,192, forward strand.
AACCATGGTAAAATTCACTTCACAAAAATTAATAAAACTTGTTGTAGACTTATAATTGCTTGAAGTAATTGCTGAATCTAAGAACCTTTTATTTCCTAGATTTCTATTGATTTCTTAATTATGATGATACCCTATCGGAATGTGTATTTACAGGATATAGTGCCGATAATAAAGCCCACTTAAAACATTGTTGATCGTTCTTTTTTACATTAATTACTGTTTTTTACGTTTTACATCTAAAGGTTATTCAATATACGAAGATCCCCGTAAGGAATTGAACTTATTAACATGCATTTCTAAGAACTGATTTTTTTAGGGTCTACCATTATCTTTTTTTTCTTAATCACTCACACATTACACATTTTATTTTTAATGTCATCACTTAAAGGTTCTGAATTATTTTCTAATTCACCAATTTTTATCCAATTTCTAATAGTCAAATTTAAAAATCAAAAGATTTTTTTTAAACTTTTGTTTCCTGTTCAAAATCTGCATGAATAATAAAATAAACTTTAACAATAGTTAACCCTTTTCAACTTTCCTAAATAAGAAATAGTATTGATTCTTCAATTGATGCTATAAATACTTCTGGAGTGATATAACAGACACATAAGGTAAATAAATTATGATTAAGAATAAGACATTTCTCAATGTGTTTCTTAGATCGTAAGTGCTGGGCATAGAATCTTTGGTTAACCTGTAAATCACATAGTTGACACATCATGTCCTGTGTACGTGTTGTATTGGAAGATGTTAACGTCGATGCTAATTGTAAATCTTTAACATTATTATCAGCTTTTCTCTTTAAAATTCGACCGACTTGAATTGAAGATTTTTTGTAGGTATAACTTGTCAAGTCATGTCAAGCGTGAACCGCATCTAGGTTAAGTTTTTGTAAAGCGTAAGCATATCACCACCAACAGCATTGTAATTAAATAAGAATAACTTAATTATGAACGGGGAAAACATGATAGACCCATAACGATAATGATATAATTACATAACAAAACTAGAAACAAGTTATACACAGAAGCCACTGTGACATCACGCGGTAGTTTTGGTCAAGCGTGAGTCGCCACGCCTGCCAGCTTCGGGGGTAATTTTCATAAAGCGTAAGTCGCCAGGCGCCCCCCCAGCTTCAGGGGTAGTTTTGTCAAGTGTGAGTCGCCGTCCCCCAGGCGTGCGTCAGGGGTAGTTTTCGTAAAGTGTGAGTCGCCATGCCCGCCAGCTTCAGGGGTAGTTTTGTCAAGTGTGAGTCGCCGTCCCCCAGGCGTGAGTCAGGGGTAGTTTTCGTCAAGTGTGAGTCGCCACGCCCGCCAGCTTCAGGGGTAGCGTTTTTGTCAAGTGTGAGTCGCCGTCCCCCAGGCGTGCGTCAGGGGTAGTTAAGTGGGAGTCGCCGTCCACCAGGCGTGCGTCGGGGGTAGTTTTCGTCAAGTGTGAGTCGCCGCCTCCCAGGCCCTCAGAAGGCGATCTGTTTTTGAGAGTGGTCAAGTGCGAGTCTGAGGTTGGGGGGCAGTGAGCCAGAATCAACGAATCCCTACTACTAATAGGGCTATCGATGTCACTGATTAATAGCTTAATCATTTGTTACAGATACCAGTCGTCATCGGCAAAGGTGGTGTGCAACATGGAGTTCACACTCGTCTGTCTGTACGGCTGTATACAACTAAAAGGTATTATTGTTTACATATCTAATGTTCAGGACTTTCGTTATTAAAAATTTCTCTTTACTACATAGTAGAAAGAAAGATAGATTTATTCTTTATAGCACACCAAATAAAAAAATTATAAACAAATTAACATTAACAAATAAACTTCCAGTGTAAAAATAGGCGGTCTCATCGCTTTTAAACGATCTCTACCAGACAACCTTTGGATGTGAGGTTAAGTAAAATAAATACATATTCTTTAATTATAGTACCATATTTATTTATGTATATAAATAATAATACATATAAATAACAAAATGAATATAAATAGAAATATTAACTGTCTGCTGATCATTCGGTCAAGGTCAAAACTTTAACAGTAAGTATCTATATCTAACAGCATGTATGTGATATACGGTGTTATGAAGGCTTATCAAAGTTTTTAGGGTTCCGTGGCTTAATGACAAAAACGGAACTAAAAATTTAAAATCTCAACATGCACAGTCCGTCCGTGTCATTCCTTTGTGCATGCCTCATAATTGCGTCTTTTCGTTGATTCTGATAAAAGATGCGTTCTGTTAACCACCGCACAATTTTAAAATTAAATTAAGAAAAAAAAAATTAAGGGAAGGAAGCTCTTGAACTGTAGGATAAAACCTAATATGGGAAAAATGCACCCTAGGTGTCGTTAGATATATTTTTAAAATGCCTTTATTGTTGTTAAGTTACTTTTTTCTAAGGTTTAAAAGTTTGTGTCATTCCCTCTAACTTTTGAAGCAAGTGTTTTAAAATCTGAAAGAAAAAACCAAGATCATAGAATTCTTTGAATACTTTCAACTAAAAATATTTTAGACCAAACCAATTCTGACGTTTTTGGATATCCTCAAGAATTATTAGTCTACGGAACCGTAATTTAACCCGTGTACGACGCGCACTTGGCCTTTTTTTTTGGTTAGGATTTCTTTCTCTATATACGAGTAGATCAACACTCTCTATAGCTTGCTGAGCGACTCTGAGCTTTGATTTTATATATTTAGGTATTAGTTTTGTATAAAAAGTCAACAAATATATCTACATATTGTTTTCTATGGTCCTTAAAAAATAAACTTGTTTTAATGTTGAATAAACAGTGATGAAAAACTGATATTTGACTTTATTATTATGTCTACTTTATTATGATACGAAAAAGCACTCAACAAAAATATATTTAAATAAAAAATCGGCCAAGTGCGAGTCGGACTCGCACACGAAGGGTTCCGTACCATCAACTATAAAAGCGGCAAAAAAATCACGTCTGTTGTATGGGAGCCTCCCTTAAATATTTATTTTATTTTAATTTTATGGTTTATTTTAAAGTGACTATATAAATTAATATTCTATGATTTTTTTAAGCCTCTTCCTGCTGCTGTTATCAATATCGAGCAAAAGCAAGCAAAAAAAATACGTTTGTTGTATGGGAGCCAACTTAAATTTTTTTTTCTGGTTTTTAGTATTTGTTGTTATAGCGGCAACAGAATTGAATCTTCAGTGAAAATTTCAACTGTCTAACTATCATGGTTCATGAGATACAGCCTGGTTACAGACGGACGGACAGCGAAGTCTTAGTAATAGTCCTTAATTACCCTTTGGGTACGGAACCCTAAAAACAATAGTAAATAATTTGGGCATCGTTTTACATTGTTCTGAACATTTAAATAATCACAGTACGGGTAAAGTTAAAACTTTATTTAGTTTGATGAAAATATTTTTACGGCAAAGTTAACATTTTCATTCGAGATAGAAAGAGATAAATAGAGTAAAAATCAGTCAAGTGTTAGTCAGACTTGCGCAAACTACCATTTACGTATTCTACGAACACCAACAAAAACAAAAAAAAAATGTGCGCCCATCTAATGACTGACGAAGCCCTACGATTCTTTACTTGGCCCTTTTGACTCGGTTCAACGACGGGCTGTGAGAATTGTCGACGATTCCAAACTCACTTGCTGTATCGAGCCCTTAAGTATGTGGAGAGACTTTGCCTCACTGTGTGTGTTCTACCGCTTGTACCTTGGGTTGTGTTCTGAGGAATTGTTCGAAATGATGCTCACGGCTACTTTTTACCATCGCACCGCTCGCCATCGGCAGGGAATTCATTCTCACACTTTAGAACCGAAATGGTCGCGTACAGTGCGGTTTCAGAGAAACATCCTCCCGCAAACGCTTGGGTTGTGGAATGAGCTCCCTACCAAGGTTTTCTCCAAGGACTTCAGTATTGGGTTCTTCAAGAAAGAAGTTATTAGATTTCTGAAGGGTCGGCAACGCGCGAGTGATACTTCTGGTGTTGCAAGCGTCTATAGGCTACGGTGACCGCTTACCATCAGGCAGACCGTAAGCTTGTTTGCCACCTTAGTGATATAAAACAAAAAAAAAAACGTTTAAAATGATCAAATGTGTCCTTATCAGCCTCTTACGACCCCGTGTTGGGGCACGGCCTACCCTCACCGAAGGCGATTTCGGTCATAGTCCACAGACCTAGGATTTTTACGCTAGTCCACACGCAGGCCCTGTGCGAATTGTAGACTTCACATACGTCTGTTTTTTGACGTCAGTGGTGTAAAAAATCAATATACTTGAGAAATTATGAAAAAGACTCATTTAGACACGCCGCTTTCGAATCTACGCTTAATAGCGTCCTTAATAGGACGCAAAGTGAAATCGTAACCCCTCGGACACCACCGACTTTTTTGACTAATAATTAAATGTGTTACTGTTTCTTTTAATTATCTAGACTATTTTCGCTCTATGGTAATGGGCTCTAGGCCCGTCTTACACTAATTTTTTTATATTTATTGTTATACTTTAAACCTCACACTATAATCAATGTTAGTTTGAAACTTCTATGTACTACTGTTTTTACGATAGAGCAAAAATACCGTACACGATTTCGCACTTGTATGAGGACCCCCTTAAATTTTTACTTTTGAGTATTTTTTAGGTAATCCGCTGTAACACATTCCCTGTGAACATTGTTGGCTTCTTTAAGAGTTCAGTCTAAAATATAGAGCCCTTTAGTGGTCGGATAGGCTTAGTAAAGGGCACCGTTAGCACCCTTTGGGTACCTCCCCCCCGAGCAATAATCGTATTATGTACTACGTTTTATAGTATTTATAATTGATAGATTTGTGTAAAATAAATGAAGTTCCGCTAAAGTGATTTTGCGTTAGTATTATATGGGTGCCGTGGTTCCACATGATACCTGCCACCATATTTTATGATAATTTCGTACTGAAAATTATACTAAATCAAATAAGCTAGAAACACAAAAGTTTTACAAGGGATTGTATCGTAAGGTTGCACTTAAAATTCATCCCCCAAAGGTAAAAAATTGGATATTTGGCCTCGGTTGAAAATATTGAATGACGTGTTTCACTGTTTTTAGAATGTCGAGCCCTAGGGGTTGAAATTGTAGAAGAGACTTTGTATGGGAATTCGGTCATCTTTGTAAATAAAACTATGAAAATTGGTATAGGTATAGTCTTTTAGTTGGAAATAAGTAATGACATTTCTCAGTAGTTTTGGAAAATTATACCACTAAGAGGTGATCCTCTAGTAGGGGAAGAAAATTCATATGGGTAGTCCACCGCTTAATATGACGTGATATTATTATCATAACTTAAAGAAATATGTAAATTGTAAAAATAAAGTTGGAATATCCAAAATAGGGTTTTTGTTTGTATAAAACAACCGGCTTCAAAGAAATGCACTAAAAAGTTAAAAATAATAATTTGTTTCAAAAAATCTGATCTAAATTACAGTTTGCAGTTGGTTTTATACAAGTGAAGTCTTTTAGGTACATAGATACAAACGTTAAACTGTAATCAAAAATCAAAACTCCAGTCACAATATTAAAATGCTGTGAACTTACCCGACACTAGCGACGCTGAGTCAGAAAAGTTTGTTGGCTGTACTTGAATTAAAAAGAGTAAAAATCTAGAAATACATCATAAGGAATGTATAAGAACCTACGAAACTGAAAATTGACCGAAAATTTCTAGGTTTTTGGGTCAACCTGATAATTGCTGTAAATTTAAAAGAAACCCTTTTTTACATTTAAATGAAGAAGTTACACCCTTTTAGCTTTCTAAAAATTAATTATAAAGAAAAGATAAATAGTGGTGGAACACGACTGGAAACTAGATATATAGATATAAATAAAATATATTTAAAAATCAGCGATGTCGTATATCATATGAACGGATAAAAATGGTAATAAATGACATATATGTCCGATATGTCATTTTGCTCGGAAATGTAATGTGATTGATGATATGAAACATTTCTTTACACCTACATTCTAAGGGTTATGGCACGCACTCTAACGAGAAGGTTTATTTGCAGTAGTGGAAATTTCTTCGTGTTATAATATTACCGAAATGTCAGTAACAAATGTACTTTGTTAATGTTATTCGAATCCGAAGATTGAATTCGGTTTACCTTACATTTTGCAACACTAGCAAATCTTCGTAAATCTGTGTTATCTGAAGCTTTCGTAGGACATTTTTATGACCGGAGAGCTTATTAGGAACAGTCTCGATTACGCCAGATTCTAGAATCCAAGATAATAATGTATGCAAGTAGATTCATGGCTTTCAAGAGGTAAGTTATACTTCTATACATTTTTGTCTCTAATCCCAGAGTCCGAATAGCTCTCAATATGGTCCCAGTATTGGTTCTTTACACCAATTATTTCATAAACAAAAAGTTAAATTTGTCTTATTTTAGGGGTTTTATTAATGTAAAATAATTGTAGTGCTGTTTAGTGGAGACGGCCCTGAGTTTTACGTAAATATCTGTACGTAACGGGTAATATTTTTTGCACCACATCTGTAGATTGTACTGGCGCCGTCATAAATCTGATCGGACGCCTTCATCCTTTTACGTTCTCGGATCGCTTCACTCTGTCATATGGTGTTTTATGGGTATCACTGGATTTTTTTTTTTTTATTTATTGATGCTTAATTGTACAGTTTTGTACAAACGGCAAGCTTAATGCCTCAGGCATTATCTCCCAGCCAAATATTATCTTAAATTATACTTATACACATACATAAATAAAAACATATATATATATATATATATATAACAACATATACATATGTAAATCACGGATGTTAATATGAAAAAACGGGTTGCACTCCGGGAGTGCCGGCAGAAGTGAAAAAATACTAGCTATCTACTTCCCATTGCTTCGTATACATATTTATTAATTATAAATAATAATGTTTGTTTATTTTTATTTAATTAATAAATAAAGTAGGTAACGTTGTGATCTATGCACTTTTGCCATTTTATAGGGAAATAATTGATTCCTTTGCTGAAAAAATTGCGGGAGCGAGAATCAACAAAATCTTTGAAGGTGTTTTGGACTGCCTCATCTGAATTCATTTTTTTTCCAATTAAGAAATTATCCAAAATCCGAAAAAAGTTGTAAACGGTTGGGGCAAGGTCCGAGGAGTATGGTGGGTGACGGAGACATTCCAATACTAGCTCCTCTATTTTCGCCACCGTCTGTTTTGCAGTGTGTGGTCTAGCGTTGTCCTGAAGCAGCAGTGGGCTATGGCGACTGACCAATCTCGGCTGTTTAACGGCTAGCTATTCCATCATGGTTTCCAATTGTTGGTAATACAGATCTGCCGTAATTGTCTGACCAGATCTTAGGAAGCTGTAGTGGATGACACCAACGCTAGTCACTACACTACCAGTACCTTTTTTGAGTCAACTTTCGCTTGGGGCAGGATTTAGCCGGGTCTCCTGGATTTAACCACTGTAATGAGCGTTTCCGATTATCGAATAGGATCCATTTTTCATCACAAGTAATGATACGATTCAAAATCCCCTTGTTATTAGGTTGAGTAACGTGATGCAGCAGTCGAGGCGTGTTTGTTGGTTTGCTTCACTTAGTTCATTCAGTACTAATTTTTTAACCTTTTTAACTTTTCCAATTTGTTCCAAATGATTCAAAATGGTTCAAACTCCGAAGCCTGCAGCTTACTCTGACGTGGTTTGAGATGGATCCGATTCCACTATCACACGTATTTATTTTTGAAATGTACGTATTTATAAAAAAAGAAGATTAATGTATGTATTTATATCCGTGGTCTGGTAATCTGGTATTCATAACCCAAGCTTTGCTTACTTTGGGGCCAGACGGCGTTGTGTGTAATGTCCAAAAATATTTATTTATTATATATGATTATAGACAGTAGTGCTATGCAACAGACTTTTTTGGGAGTCGTCACTAGTGTCGTTGTAAGTTCACACCATTTTAACACGGCGACTACCAGCTCAGAAAAGTTTGTTGCACTATCCATTTAAAAGTTAACGTTTATTAACGATAGGAGAGAATTTTAATTGAAGAGCAATTTAACTACTTGATCTGTTGAACTCGTAACGAGTGTTTTTGCAATTAGTGCCTGTAATGAACATTAAACGCACACATAAAGAAATAATATTGCTGTCAGGGTTCCGTACCCAAACGGTGCCAATGAGATTCTTTTATTTAGCCTACTTAAAGTAATTAATCCGTCTTTCACAATCCTTAATCTGTTTTTTTCTTTTCTCTTTTTTCTTTCTCTAAAACGATCTCTGTCGGTGCAACAACAATAAAAAAATAAGTAAAAGAGACGTTTACTCAAACCCTAAAATAATTGCATTTTTCAACCTCTTTCGTTCAGTCTGTATCTTAGTTCAGTTGTTTCTAAGAGTTTTGCGAATAATTGGTTGGTTTCAGACCATCGAATATTTAAAGCAAGATCCATAAAAAGGTTCTTGCTTGCTTTTAAAGGCACTTCAATGTACGTTATGTAAGATACGCTACATTGAAACTCAAATCAATAGGAAACTGGAATACGAGTTGGTAACATTTGCAGACGAATCAAGTATAAGCATAAAACTCATCCGAACTCGTCATACGTATAGATGATCTAAAATTACAGATGACCTAATGTTTAGTACTTACAAGATTGAAAGAGGCCAGCCCCGCTTTGTTCCTAACAAAAGGCATTTTAGTGTCGGTTATATAAGACCAGTATTTTTCCAAGACTTCGTCCGCGGCGATACTTGAAAAAACCATCCAAGTGCCAGTCTGGCTCGCGCACCGAGGGCTCCGTACAAACTTATTGTGCGTAGATAGTTCTTGTATTATGAGATCAAGTCTCACAGGTTTATGATCAGTTTTTAGATTTTTTCCTATATTTGTAATGTAACATCTTCCTTCTGGCCAAAGTTAGATAGACAGACGGACAACAAAGTGAGCTTATAAGGGTTCCTTTTATCCGTTTGAGGTACGGAACGCTAAAAAAGAGAGCTGGTTTTACCTACAAAAATGGCGGAATTCGCATAGAAGTTTTTATCCCCTTTTTTGTCCCCAGGGGACAATTTTGCAAAAATGGAGAAAAACGTCAATCTTAATTTCATCCTACAGGCCAAATACCAATTTTTATGCAATTAGCTTCAAAACCCTCTTACAAACTTACAACCACCAATTTACCTCTTTTTTGCTTTCTTATTGGAGCCCCACGCCAAAAAAGGAACCCACATGCCAAATTTTAAGTAACCACACCCAGCGGTTTGGTCTGTGCGTTGATATATATAACAGGATGACCTACAGATCAACTAAGTTGAATCAGTCAATCAGTTGGTTTTTTTATATATACAGCCCAACCAGGTAAAGTGTCCTGTAAAAAAATATATATCTCTAAATGGCTTCGTTAAGGTTGTTTACAAGTGTTCGTAGTGATAGCTTGTTGTATAAAAGCGTTTTATATAAAAATTTGGCTCTATAAACTAATAAAGCAAAAAGAATTTATAAGAGGGTGATGTAAACATTTACTTCGCCATTTTATAGAACCGTTTCTAGCAAGCACTATAAAGGACACCAATTACAACTGTTTTAAAGATATTTAGCACTTTAAAAGTTTTAAAGTTGTCCTGTATGAAACAAATCTGCTCTTTATAAGTTACAAGAACACTAGTATAGCCCAGTTCACTATATTGGTGCCGAAGATGCCGAATTATTGGTGTAGCCGTACTATAACACATATTAAGTTTCTGATATAGTGCCTTAAGTCTGGACCTATATCAGTCACTATAGAATAATGTTATATTACCAAAATGTTATATAACTGTGTTTGATGTTTCCCTTTTGTACCAAATTTGAACATGTGTGTCTACAATACATCTAGTACAGTACTTTGGATGAAGGCGATCGGTGGCAGTCTTTTTTAGGACGATTTAGGGATAAAGTGGGTTTTTTTGCTTCTTTAGTACAGAATGGTAAAAAAGTAACAAAAAAGACTCTGCTATACAGCATTCTATTTACTCTTCAATCTCCAATGGCCCGCGTGGAAGACATGAGGAGTGGGACGTATAGAAGACAACAAAATTTGTTATTATCTAAACAAAATAATACACTGGATTTAAGGAACCCTATTTTTTACTATAATGGAGGTGACCTATATTGTGGGCGGTGCCATTTGGAACTATTACCGCCACACCAAAACTTATTTGCTTCGTAATGTTGTCACCGATTTATTTATTTTTAAAAACATATATTTAACTTAAATATTGTCAATAATTCGGGGGGCGCATTAAAAATAACTCTACAAACCTAACCTTAGTATATCAATAAAATTTCTTCCGCATATCATTCTACAGGCGGAGGGCCAAAACGCACCGTGTCCCCATACATGATATGAACATAATTAATAATAAAGTAATTAACAAGTTTCACGCTTATTCCTTATAATTTCAACCACTTCAAAACAATTAAAAAGTTATTGAGTGATTGAATGAATGAATGAAGAATGATAGATATGGCGATGTACAGGAACCTCGATAACTGCTACGGTACCGGACTGGACTATAACAGCGTCGAGGTGACTACTACATCACCATACTAGTGGTTTAAAGGAACTATGATTACTATAGTAACAAAAGGTATTAACAATGGCGTTTAGGTCACTACTAAATCGTCAGAAGGCCTCACTTAATGCCGCTACAGAAACACTATACAATAACATAGTGATGTAAATGCGCCACTTCGGGGTGTTGTAAATGTTTTCTGCTCTTCTATAGGACTAATCACTTACACCGATTTGCCCTCGCCAAAAGGTTCTTAGAACCGCTGTAGTACCAGGTTTTCCCGCTTGGGAGATACATACGATATTTTTAATCTGCAAATGCAGCCTTACTTTGTTCATAACAATCTGATTTCTTTTAAAAATTTCAGTGAACAGAATGTAACATATACTATATAAACTGAAATAAGTAGCAAATTGGTAAAAACTTTGGTCGATTTAAATTGAATATTTTATTGCAAAATGTAAAGGTTCTATTTGTGGCACAAGATCGATATAACTGCAGCCTCGACGGGGTTTTTTAAATATACTATAGTGTAGGTTGTAAGATACGCTATCTTGATACAGAAATCAGTAGGAAACTGGAATACACTTTGCACACTATAAATCAAATATGATATCGCAATATTTCTAGGTTCTTATTTGAAACGTTACAGATGATCTCCCATTTGGCAAAAGATCAATAAAAGGCAGCCTCGCTTTGCTTCTAACAAACTGAATTTTTAAAGGCACTTCAGTGTAGGTTTCGTAAGATACGCTACATCGAAACTCAAATCACGTTGGAACCTTTGGAATGACGTATGTGAGTTGTTTTTATTGACATATAAAACGAAAAGCTTTATAATACGTATCTTTCTATTCAAGGATTTTTCTAAAAAATATCTAGGATATAAAAAATCGTTTCTGCTATCATATTATAACGGAACTAACCAAGAGCATGTATGTTTCCTGCGTGATTTAATGTTTATTAAAGAGCAATTATGCCTTGAAAAAGCCGAACTTTCCTCTTTATAATTTTGGTACCTACATTACAATAGTAACGTAACTAATTACTGTTTTATGAACTTATAATAATATCGTAACCTGTAATATTACTGCCAAATGTCAACTTTACAGGAAGGACAAAAAACAAATTCACAATAATAAAAAAAAAATGTTTTAACTTTTTATGCACTTTTATTGTAATTATGTGTTTGGCAAAAGATCTTTTAGTCTTAAAATACCATATTGATCATGCATTAATAGTTTCGAACATAACGTTTTACTTTTCCTCTTATCATTTACAAAACTGGAATGTTTAAAAATACATGATTTAAGAGCATCAGGAATATATACATAAAGTTTATATTTATTTATGGAAATGTTTATTTGTTACACTTTCCGTGGATATAAATCATGTCTGCAGGGTGTATTACACCCCAAAGTCGAATCTTTCCTGTCACCGCCCGAGGGGAGACCCCTTTGTCGGTCAGACACTACAGCTATTTTTAACTTAAGGCTGTTTGTTCACGTATTTTTAAGCATTGTTGAATAGCTTTACTGCAGAAGAACACGACTTTGCTTGTCTAAAGTATCCCTTTAGTAGAGTTAGTTTAAAGAGATATTTGCATTAAAGACGGACAAAAGCATTTTAGTCTCATTAGCGAATTAGGTATAAGGTTAATTCATTCGTCTACAATTCACTGAGCAAGTTATACAGGAACTTGGCTACTTTTCCCTGATTACTATTCAAAAATAACTTTTTAAATAGGAACCAATGGATACTGGGACAACAGTATTAGGTTAGAGTCAGTATCAAAGTAAAAATAAAAATTACCGATTAACCATGAAACCTTAAGAGAATATTTTATGTGTGTGCAGTTAGGACCGCCATTTTTGATTTTTATTAAAAAAAAAGTTGTGCTGCTATGTGCCTGAAGAGTGATATTATGTGCCCCATTAGAAAAAAAAAAATTAGCAGCATCTTTTTTTTTCTTCATAAAAGCAAACAATGTGTTCGGGTTCTGCTGCCATGTGCCGTAGAGAAAATTAAAAAAAAAATATTAAATTTAACCGGCGAAAAAATTATTCCTGTGAATATTGATGTGCCGCAAAGAAAATATAAAAAAATGCATGTGTGCGGATTTTACGGGTAAAAAAAATATATAAAATAATAAAATAAAATAAAATTAAAGGATTACATAAGTACGAGTAATACCGTAACCTTCATGGAAAAAGGGGTGTAATAGTGCTTTTGTAATAATCTACCTCACTACTAGAAAGTAGAAAAACTAGATACAAAAAAGCGTGATATGATAACAAATTTAATATAATCCCACTAACATTATACAAAGAAAACATTTGTGTGTTTTTGTATTTTTGAACCTTCTTCACGCTCAAAGAACTGGGCCAATTTTGATAAATTTTGGTATAGAGGTAGCTGATACCCTGGATTAACACATATGCTACTTTTCATCCCAAAAAATTCAAAAGTTCCTGTGGGAATAACTATAACCAAGCTCAAACGAACTATAGCTATAGCTTGCTGAAGAAAACTTCATTAGTATAATTAAAGAGTTCATTAAGGAGAGCCGCTGGAAAAATATAGTACGATAATAATTAAATATATGTGTTGTCACAAATACACCAATTTAAATTATGTAACGTTTCTGTACAAACACTAATATTTGCTAAATTTAGGTACGCCGATAAAATCGTCCTAGGCGCCTTTCAACGTCTCACTGCTCAATGCTCGTGTTTCATCAAAATTATGGCTGTGAAGGTGATTAAGCTGTCTCATTTTCTGCGCCATTTAAGACAAAGTATAAAAAAATTACACCACCTTCAAAATGTGCTTTTTCTCGTCTTGAAGTCGAATACGAAAAATATGCAGCCAAAAAATATTAGCTTTTGGCCACGGTTCCATCCGCCCTAAATTCGGTTATCGGTGTAGGATTTTAACGGCAGCTCCTCAATTTTAGAAAAAATCAACTCACACTTGATGTTTTTAAGTAGCCTATGTCCTTCTCTGGGACTCAAACTTTCTCCATTCCGAATTTGTCCGCGATTCTACCTGCCCTAAATTCGGTTATCAGTGAAGAATTTCAACGGCACCTCCCTATTAAAAAAAAGACTCACACTTGACGTTTTCAAGTAGCCTATGTCCTTGCTCAAGACTTAAACTATCTCTATGCTAAATTTCATCTTAATCGGTACAGCGGTTTAAGCGTGAAGTGGTATCAGACAAACAGACAGACAGAGTTACTTTTGCATTTGTAATATTAGTATGGATTTTTAGGCATTTAAAGGAAAAAAAACACTTAGCTCAATGTTCCATGTGCGTTTAATTTTTACTTTGGCAAAGCAAAGCTGTGGTAGTGCTTTAAAGTACTTCAAACCCTTACATTTAAAAGTATGATATAGATATATTAGACTATTTATTTCTGTCTTGTATATGCACTATTCACGCACGCTTGGTTACAAATGTGGCGCCATCTTTTCTTTTTATTCAAGGTTTTTGTCACGTAGTACCTACTACCTTAAAAACTACTAAACCGATTTTTATGAAACTTGCACTATTCCCTAAGTTGCACGATACTCAACCCAATAAAAAAAAATTGCAATCAGATTTCTAGTTTCTAAGAAATACGCAGACAAAATTACATACATAAACTCACAAAATTTAGCACATATATGTTTAGAAGCAAAACTAGATTAACGTATACAAAAATTGTGCATGTCCAACAATATTACATAGGTAGGTACATACTTCTTTATTTTAAAGCGAGTAAAAAAGAGTGTTTAATAAATAATATTTTGCTAAATTAATTATGAAATTTACAAAGCAAAGTTAAGTGGATGCACTTCGCGGCGCTTCGCAGCGGGCTTCATACAAACGAATTTCTCATTTATTTTTGACAAGCCGAATACCAAGGTCTGTGGTTTTTCTAAAATTAACTAGAAATCTTTTTTAAAACCATTTGTATGAAAAACTAGAATCCTGTATAACTTTTGAACTATAAAATTTTATAGAAAACTGGCACACTGCAGACCTAGATATTTTTTACTAGAACATGTCTTCAAAATTTCGTGGTGTTTGATCAACAAGTGTCAAAAATAAGTAAGAAATTCGTTTGTATGAAGCCCGCTGCGAGGCAACGCGAATTGTATCCTGTTCATTAATACTTCTGATAAAATACTTAAAGATAACACATGGGTAAGTAACATAAAATTTACTTCCGATTTTTGAAATAAAATTAAATTCTTTCATTTTAATAATTTGTTCTTTAATTGTGCCGATCAAGAAGCATATATATATGCTCCTTGGTAATATATAAGCTCCTAGATAATATATAAGCTTTTTGGTGCCGATTCAGTGATGATAGAGATAATCTGCGGTAAAAACTGGCAGACGTGCATAGAAATGACACAAAGAATGCCTTTTCAGTTAACAAATTAACCCTAAAAATGAAATAAAGACCTGTTTATGATTAAAAAAGTCGGTGGGTTCCGTACCACCATTTAGGTAATCCAAAAACACGAATAAAAACAAAAAGTGTGCCTCAAGCCGGTCGTTGCGTTGCTGAACTTTAAATATCGTTTCCAGTAAACAAATGTGTAACTTTTTCTCTTAGTAATCTAGACTTTTTTGCTAGATGGCGCTGATAAGGTAATTTGAGATGGTAATGGCTCGAGTCCGTCTCACACTAGGCGGTTTTTTTTACTTTTTGTTACACTTTAGAGCTCACACTATAATCACTGCAAGTTTAAATCTTGTATGTATTACTGTTTTCACGATAGAGTTCCTGTGTCTGTTAACCACCTTTAAATTTTTACTTTTCGAACTTTTTAATAATTCTAGAAAATCCGCCATTAGAACACATAGTCTGTGAAAATTTAAGGCTTCACATACTCTGGTCTAAAAGAAAGAGCCCTTAATTGGTCAGGCAGACAGACAGACAGACAGACAGCCAGACTAACGTACCCTTTGGGTATAGAACCCAAAAAACATGGCAAAACTAGATTTTTTAACCATTTTTGGAAACATAGCATATAAGATGATATGTGTATAGGTATAATGGATTTCAAATGAGAAGGTAGATAGTTCAAACGGTCTGGCTTTCTATTGGGCCTATATACCGGCGCCATATTGAACGTTAGTTACAGAATTCGGTCACCAAGATGGCGACCGAAGACGGACCGGGTGCCAACTGATTTGAAATGCATAGTACCACTTACTCATTATTTAGTACACATAAACCATTTGGACTAGTAATAAAGTGGTACCTAATCTGTATAACGTAAAATAGCTACAAGTCGTATGTATCTACAAAACTGTGGCAGAGACGCTGAGAATCCACTTTATTACTTCGATTCTCGATTAAATTCCTTACTGACATTCCTACTTGATTGTATTCCTTGACCTTCTATTGTCAGTTCGTTGCCATCACTCTGATTAAATACGTAGGAAATGTTTGGAAAAGAGGAAGATAGAATATACACCAAGTGCGTGTCGTAAATCGTACATTGACCATTACACCTATTTATTTATTATTGTTATTATTATTCATTTATAAAAGAATTATTGCCAATATCTAAAATATTTTATGTAACTAACAATTTTCATTACTAATCGAAAAGTTAGATGAAGTAGACACAACATTGAATTAATAACTTGTAAAATATATGTATAATTTTGACTCCCTCGCAGCCTAGTTGGTAGTGTGGCCGAGGCTGCGCAGAGGGTGTGAGTTCGATTGCCGCATTGGACAAACATTTATGTGGTAAAACTCATGTGTTTGTCTTGAGTCTGGGTGTATTCATGTATACATATGTATTTACAAAAAAAAAGGTAATACATATAATCTGTATCCGTTGTCTGGTATATCCATAACACAAGCTATGCTTGCTTTGGGGCCAGGAGGCGCTGTGTGTAATGTCCAAACATATATTTATTTATGTTAATATATATCTCAGAGAAAAAATACCTGAAAGATACTTGTACGCACTTTTAAAGACCAAACAAAACCACCCAATAGGCATTTGGTTGCGGAAAATTGAAAATTGCACAAGAACGTACAACATGATGACACGGCACCATATTTGTAAAGAAAGCTTCTTGTTAATATCGCATCATGATACTTTGTTACTATATTGTGTAGTTAAATTAATATTTCATCCGTAGAAGACCCTGTTTATTTTTTTTAGCCTTCATTAAAATTTGTGGGATAACGACTGTAAATATCAGTACGTAACACTGTATTGTCCAGACGTCATCATAAAAGTTTACCAATAATTTAACGTGACAAGGTATAATTATTAAACATTCAAAGGCATCAAAAATCTTTAGACAAACTAGATAATTTACAGAACCAGGGCCTGCTTTATGATAAACTATTACTAATACTTACATATAATTTATTACGATACCGATGCAAATGAACATCGTAATGACATTTTTACATGAATCGTAATTGCCATTTTTGCCAAATGCCAAACAGAAAACCCAAAAGATGAATCAGTGTCCGCAGGAAATCAGCAATTTTTTAAACTTTAAAAAAAATATTTAAAAAATAAACTGAAGTTTCTTGAGTTACTAACAATGGTGCTTATTATATAATAATATTATTTATCCCTAATTCGTGGATAAGGCTTGGAGTCGTCACACTAGTTCTTTTTAGTTTGACAATTGTCAACAGATATAAAGACCCACCCACGTAAAGAAACTACTAATCTACAATAAATATTTTTGGCGATATAGCCCTTTACAGTTTGATAGTGTACTGTCATCAAACATGAAGATCATGATGAGATACAAGAGCTCTATATTTAGCATTAATTTAGGTTACGAATAAGTATTTTCTATTATTTGTGTAGTAAATTACATTGTTAAGTACCATACAGTCCACTAGTTTGATTTGTAGTTTATAGAGATATAACCCTATATATTTTGTCAACTATCCAAAACGAAGATCTTGATGAGATCTTTTATTTGTGAATGTAAACTACTTACTAGTCTGAAATCAATAGTTAAGGAGAAAAGAAGATTTTGATAACGTTGAAATCAGCACTGCACTATATATGCAAGACTGTGATGTAGCAAAACTGTACTACATGCGTGGCTATGACGTAACAAAACTGTATTATACGCGTGGCTGTGACGTTACAAAACTGTACTTCATGCGTGGCTGTGACGTAACAAAACTGTATTACACGCGTGGCTGTGACGTAACAAAACTGTATTACACGCGTGGCTGTGACGTAACAAAACTGTACTACATGCGTGGTTGTGACGTATAGTGCAACAAACTTTTTGACCCTGTGCTACGGTAGTCAAACATCAAAACCTACTTTTTATTTCTCAAAGGTCAGAGATGCACTGAACATTGTTTTAACGTACAACCTGTCGGAAAATTTACTCAGACTAGCCCCAATCCGCCAATGATCTCAGTAGTAACTAACGCGCAAGTTCCAAAATCATGAAAATTGGCAATAACAATTTCAATAAAAATTACAACTACAGTTTTTATCAGCAACAATTTCTATGTTTTATCACTTACGTTTATTAATAAAATAAGTGGTTATTGTTAGGAACACTAATTATAGGCCGGTGAGGTCGCTTAAACACTTCAAACTTTACTAATATAGCGATTTGCGATAGGCTCCAGTAATTTATGTAGTGCGTTAATTATTTTATGAAAATGGGAACCAATTTGAGATAATGTGATTAGATTAGATAGAACCTATTGTGTTCGTAGAGGAAATTGAAGGTATTATTGGGCACAATATTATATATATCTATAGGCAGGCACAGTGTAGATAATAGAACTATATACTATAGGTATGTAAAAACTTAGCTTAAATGAGCAACTATTGAGTTTTTTAGGGTTCCTGAAAAATCTGTCAGACTGTTTGTATCTCACATATTGTATAGTTTTGTTTTGAATTATGCCATGCTTAGTGTAGGCATAGAGTAAGGATTATATACAGTGGTCCAACCTAAGGCGTCTAGTCAGGGAAATTGTGCAGTAAATGCGGGACACAAAGCGACCCAAACTAGGCTCAGTATTATGAGGACATCTTAATCTAATCATCATTCTGTCGTATCCCTATACCACAGAGTAAGGATCAGCCGCAGCCGTTACGGAAATCTTTGTTTGAGTCTGCGAAATAAAAAGTAGTTTTAGTCTATGAGCTTGTATTCTAAATAATTTTAGAGTTTCGTACGTCCGAATGAAAAAAAAACCGCGTAACTATCACTTGTGTGTCTTTCCGTCCGTCTGTCACAGCCAATTAGTTCCGAATTTACTAGATTGATGAAGTTAAAATTGGTACACAAATGAATTATTGTGACCCAAACATGCACGTGTAACGTAAAAATAATTTTGAATATCGAGGTCACATTTGACCTCGAATCGACCAATGAAAAAAAAGTTATGCAAACTGTAGGTACCTACCGTGTGTCATATCGATTGAATGGGCTTGTTGAAATGGCCTCACATATAATAAAATAAAAAAAAACAAAACAAACGAGAACTAGAAAGAAAAAAATTCTTTAAGTAACATTTCTCATATATTTATATAGGTAGTATAGGTATATTCTAGGTTCAAACTAATCCCTCTTATGGTAATTTGTCAACATAATGTAGACGTACATAGATAGGTAGGGACGTATATTGAACATAGATATTTTCAAAATGTAAAATATATAAAAAACAAGCTTTTGCCCGCGGTTCCACCCGCCCCGATTTTGGTTATCGGTGCAAGATTTCAACGGCAACTCCTCAATTATAGAAAAAAAACGACTGTTAGCGATCAAAAATAAAAGTCCAAATTTTAGTGAGACAAGAAGCGCGGAATTCAAAGCGGAAATCAGAAGCGGCAAAAACATGCGGACACAGTGTTGCCAGATTATTTTCACAGATTACTGTCTGTCTAATAGGGGTAAAGAGACTCGAACGCGCTTTTGTCCTAAAGGGGTGAAACGGGGGTCCAAAGTTTGTATGAAAATCCGTCATTTTTCAAAGTTAAATGGATGAAAATTAGTATATGGCCTTTCGGTTAAAAACTAAGAATGACGTGTTTCACCGTTTTTGGAAAATCATCCCCTAAGGGGATAAATAGGGTTTGTAAATTTGTATTAAAAAAATTCAAACAACAGAACTGATTTGGCTGAAATTCAAAGTGCAAGTAGCTTATATCTTGACATAACACTTAGGCTACATTTTATTTCGGAAAACTTACAAGTTCCCAGGGGAATAATTATAACTTAATTTTCTTACTCTTTCACATCGCGTCACACCAGTGCATCCGATTCAGATGAAATTTGGCATAATCTAATCTATCTAGGTCTAGCGGGCATAAAAACCTATCTCGATAATTAAACTTTGCGCGGGAAAACACGATATGATTGAGCTGTAATTTATCACAGAGATAGTTAAAGAGACGGAATAGTACATTGTTCACCAAGGGGTGAAAGTGACTGATTACCGACGAGGGTGTAGTTTGAGGTGGGAATCGTCTTTCATCCCGAGTGATACATAGTGCTTTACACTATAAATGCGAGGATAATAAAATATAATTAATTAAAGTTTTAATTTACTTAACAAATATTAATTCACTTTTATTAACATAGATGGCGCTGTACCAAATAATTACAAGCTATGGTTATGTTATTTTTTTTTCAAAGTGAAATGTACCTTTGTGTTGTTTCCTTTAGCCCTTAAATTATTATTATGAATACTGGTACGACATTTAATTAAAAGTTTTTTTTGCGGTTTGGACAACAATTTTGACATGTTTTAACTTATGCATATACTAAATAGGAAAATGTCTATGGTCAGCTGAGTAGTAAATTTAATAATGATCCATACTATAATATGATAAATGCGAAAGTAACTCTGTCTGTTTGCCTGTTATTTCTCCACGCTTAAACCACTGTACGGATTGAGATGAAATTTAACATGAAGATAGTCTAAGTCCCGGTCAAAGACATAGGCTACTTGAAAACGTCAAGTATGAGTCAGTTGTTTTCTACGTATAATTCTTATGTACGTGTGTTTGTCACCTAACTCCTCCTAAACGGCTGGAACGATTTGGGTGAAATTTTGTCTGAATATTTCAATAGGTTCCTGAATGGTTTGAAAACATAATTGGATGCGGTAGGTGGCGCTGCAGTTGGTGTGTCACTGATCTTCTCCCTAACTCTCTCCTAACAGCAGGGGAAATTTTAATGTAATTTTTTTTGTGTACGTTTGATTGGGTCCTTGCAAGGCCTGAGTTTACAAATTGTCCCGGTAGATGGCGCTGCAGTTGGGGTGTCACTGATCTTTTTAAATATAAATAAATATTCTTGGCCACATAACTGAGCACCATCTGGACCAAACTGACAATATACACAAGGACTTATATACCTTTATTTTTGTAAATACATACATTTTATACATGAAAAACACCCAGACTCAAGACAGATACAAAATATATGAAAAACACTCAGGCTAAAGAATACAGACACAAAATACATGAAAAACACCCAGACTCAAGACAGACAAAAAATACATGAAAAACACCTAGACTCAAGACAGATAAAAAATATATGAAAAACACTCAGGCTAAAGAAGACAGGCACAAAATACATGAAAAACACCCAGACTCAAGACAGACACAAAATACATGAAAAACACCCAGACTCAAAACAGATACAAAATATATGAAAAACACTCAGACTCAAGAAGACAGACACAAAATACATAAAAAACACCTAGACTTAAGATATATAAAAAATAAATGAAAAACACCCAGACTCAAGAAGACAGACACAAAATACATGAAAAACACCCAGACTCAAGCTAGATACAAAATATATGCAAAACACTGTCTCAAGAAGACAGACACAAAATACATTAAAAACACCCAGACTCCAGATAGATAAAAAATAAATGAAAAACACCTAGACTCAAGAAGACAGACACAAAATACATGAATAACAACCAGACTCAAGACATATACAAAATACATATTTTTAAAACACGCAGACTAAATACAAACTTATCATATAGGAGTAGGTACGTGTTCATTATGTAAGTAAATGTTTGTGATGTGCATGAATGAACCCATACTTTCAATTTAGCAAGCAGGATCACTTCCAATTACATAAAAAGTATAGTACTAACGTCCGAACTGAGCCATCAAGGCAGTATATTAATTAAAAGTTTTTGAAAGACTTCCATTTTCTTTCGCCTCAAACGGATTTTGTAGGAAAACAAATGCAAATGAAAGCAAAAGTTTTTATTTCCTTTTATATTTTGTCGTGCAAATATCGAGCAATCGTACAAGAGCAGCAAGGAGGTCATTTCGATAACTTATGCATTGCGGGGAAACCGAATACTAATATTGGCAGCTCACTGTTTGCAGTTTTTAAGCATAAGGCTGTATAGGATCGCGTTAATATGCCGTTTTTATGCAAATTTGGAATACTATTGCATATGAAATCCTTACTGAGTGTTTTTTTTTTGTTTTAAAGCTTAAAAAAAAACTTGAAGTGATTATTGTTAAACCGGAATCAGAATCTGTTTGCAATTCGTGTAGACAAAAATGACATTGACGCACGTCATAAATACGTATAATATTTATCATTGTAAATTTGAAATTTTGTAGATTTTAGGTTTAATCAGTGTCGTGATTTGAAAACCAGTTAAAGAATGTGACAATAAAGGTAATCATGTAAGTATTTTAATGATTTATGATCAAATTATCAGAAAAAGTTAACATTAAATAAAGTGAGGTTATGTTTACAAGATTTGCATAGAGATTTTGAGTCAGGTTTACGTACGTACACGTAAACCACCATATCTACTGTAGCGAAGGCTATATACTCAGCAGTTTCGTCTATGGACCTAATAATCGGTCTTTCACAGTGATGGTAAGAACAACTGGTAAAAGTTTTCCTTGGCAGTTTTAGCGAGCGACCAAAAAGCACGACTCCCAGAGGGGTAGCATGTAAGTGACCAACTTATTCTGCTGATGACTTCAAATTTAGCTCTGGCAGATGCTCTCCAACTGAACCACGAGGCAGCATTTAATTTTCTAATAGTAATTACAGTTTACATTTAATTATAATTTAAGACAAAAAGGAAATTAAGATTTATGAACACCCTAGACACAAAATGCCGCTATTTTGTTTCGAGTTTTAAACACAACTAAAAGTTTGGTCGTTGTTAAAATTTTCAAAGGCATTAAACAAAGCATTTCCCATCTCAAGAAGGGAGGGAACGCGCGTACACAAAGTACTACAAAGGAGCTAAATTTCATTTTCTTTTAAGTAAATGGGTCTAAAACTGCAGTTGTAAGTTCATAACTTCTCTCAGCAGTTTACGTTAATACTTTATTAGTAATTAAAACAAACAACCTTTTACAGTTTAATTTCTGTTGTCTGTTTTAATTTAAGAGAGTACGCAAGCCTTTTTTACCCGACTACGGCGAAGCCAAACGGAAGAGGGTATACGTTTTTAGCAGGTATATATGTATGTTCATCTCTCTAGCATATTTTCTAAAATATAATTTTAACAAATGAGGTTTTGTTAGAAGCGTCTAGATGGTTCGCTGGGTATAGGCTATGCGACCACACATTTAGTTCAATATGGCGCCCTTTAGAGAACATAATGTCCTGTTTTAATTTCTTTTAATGTTCCGTGTAGGATATCTAATGAATGGGTTTAATTAGCACATTTCAAATATATATTTAGTAACTGGGAAACCGAATTTGCTCGCCTTTTTTTAACAACGCCATCTATTGTCAAGTAGCTTTAGTGCTGCTGTGTCGGTAAAAATAATAGTATTACTCTACTAATAGATCGATTTATCGCCCCCAAAACACCCTGCATAATAAATTTCATGAAAATCGTTGGAGCCGTTTCCGAGATTCAGAATATATATATATATGCAAGAATTGCTCGTTTAAAGGTATTACATAACTAGCGGTTACTTCCTTCTTTGTTTGCATTAACTCGATTAAAAGTTAATATTGCACTACGAAAAAAATAAAATAGAAATAAACACGTCGTATATGATAGTAGTAGTTGGGTTTTCGCTGATACTGTACTCAAGCGTCGTCACTAGGTATTGTTTATTTCTTTTACGTACCAAGATTATTTTAAAAAGTAAACAAATGAAAAATACTGACTAGTCATAAACTATTTTTAGATCGTTTTGTATTATTTATAGATTATCTTTTAGTTTCAAATTCGGATTTCTGCTATAAGTGGCCTTTAGCCAATACCCGAATAAAAACTCTGAGACATGTTCTACTAGCAATACAAAATATTGCAAAAAATTGCTCATGAATTTTTCATTCTTTAACATTATTAAAATACGTATTGTATGAAGAAGAAATAAACAATACCTAGTGGCGACATTTGTGTGCAGTAATAGTGCCTTAAGTCCTTTTGTAAATTTAATAGAAAAGCTATATGTACGAAAATCGAATGACTAGTTGCAATATAAAATGTTTTATTGAATTCTTTCTTGTGTAGCTAAACGCTACGTTGCTACGACTCGTAGCCAACGCTACACGTGTAGCCAATAAAGTAGCCATGGAGTGTGTAAAATCGTAGGTATAACTGAAAAAGCTACAACTAACTTTGGCACTCACAACATGAACGTCCTGTTTAGAGTTTTGTTTGCGTACGTCCGAATGAAAATTTTCCAGCTGCCACTCAAACATAATGTAGGGATAGCTTTCTAGTATTTTCTAGGGTGGGCCAGGGAGATTTTAGGGTGAGCCAGGCCCTATGCTACGCCCGTGCTAGCCGTCTGTCACAGCTAGATTTTTGTAAATCTACTGAACCGATTACGTTGTGTTTAAGTACTCATATGGATTTCTGTGGTCCAAACATGTGACGTGCAATTAAAATTATTGAATTTGAAATATGAGGGTCACATTTAATCAGAAAATTAAAAAAGTAAAGCATCCAATCCAACTGTAACGTGTGACATATCAAATTAATAGCTTGTTCCGCGGGTCGTAAAAAAAGATTTTAATATAAACTGTTTTAAAAAAGGTAGATGAGAATATTCCCTTCCTCACTTAACTACAAAGTCTTAAGTTATGACAACATTTAACATAACTTAAAATTAGATTACAGTAAAACCTAGAAGTCTGTATTAAAATAACATAGTTAATATCTCAATATTGTGGTATATGGTCTCAATGGAATACTCCTCACGCGAGTTTAACTCGGACTTGTCAGGTTTTGAAGAAGGTGCTGTTTGTGAAAATTATATTCTAAATATTACTGTAATATATATAAATATTTACTTTGGGGAAAATAACCATATATATATATATATATATATAGGTAATATGGATGCTTTAAAAAATAATTTAAATAATCACCAATAATATGATATAGACAACTTGTACTTGCTGAAAAATTCTTTAACGAAATGTTCTAGTTTTATTTTTGCTTTATGCCAAAAGTAGGTAAAAAAAAGGTTTTTTTTTAATTTAAGATTACTTCAAAATACTGTCATTGTCAAAACTTTCCACTTTGCAACTGAAAGCATGTAAATCACAGTAACACTAAGTATACATATACTACATTTTACTACTAAGAAGACATAATCTTACTTAGGGTTACACGTTCAGCGTATACGTGCTTTGAACAAAAAATTTACATTGATGATGTACACGTATTCATAGACATGGCCTTTATGATATGTTTTCTTCAAAGATTTCAATCTTCACGGAGTCTCAAACGAAGAAAGATGTATATAATCCTGACTCAGATTTTTTTTGCAAATCTTGTAAACATAACCTAACTTTACTAAATGTTCACTTTTTCTGGTAATTTCATTACAATACTTACATGAATCATAAATCATTACAATAATAACATGATTACCTTTATTGTTTGTTACCTTTATTCTTTTACTGGTTTTTGAATCACGACACTGATTAAACCTAAAATCTACAAAATTCCAAATTTACGATGAGAAATATTATACCTACTTATGTATATGTTGCATAGACTAACAAAGCGAAAGACGCGCGTCAAGGTCATTTTTGTTTACCCGAATTGCAAATAGATTCCGAGTCCGGTTTATGTATTACTGTATTTCTTATTCTATTAACATTGTGTATTTGCAGGATTAATGTACTAGGACTTCATGAATCCCTAATAGTTGTGTTTATACTACATTTCAGTCCGAGAAATATTATTCTTCTACACGTGAATTTATAATAAATTCAATTCGCACGTGTCGTCGTCGTCGAAACGTGTACGTGCACAAGCGAGACCCAAAAAGTCACGCTGCAACTTTGTAGGGAGAAACTTAATAATTTCCACTTTAAATAGATTTTATCCCTATACCTACAACATAGTAACTTTACCATGTTATGTTATAAATGTAAAGATAAGAGTGTGCATGCATTACATGACTGAAGAAGCGAAATGAGAACATACACTATCCCATCAGTGCACCAGAAAGGGACAAATATATCTCCTATTATTAATAATAAATAATTGTTTAAACTTTAATAGCAATTCATAAATAGCTTCACGTCACGATCCTAACTGAAGTTTAGACTGTGTTTTTCAATAATTAAAAGCTCATATTATAATATATGAACTGATATATATCAGTTCAGACATAGATAAATTTAAGTTTGAATCTAGATTTAAGTTTAAGTCTAGATTCCGTGTTCAAACACATGAAACGAGCTAATCCCAGTACCTGATATGGGAGCCCTCCTTAAATATTTGAAACTTTTTTTCGTCAATAACCTTCAAAGCACTAATCATTTCATCGGGAACTTTTGAATTTTTCTGGATATAAAGTAGCCTTTGTCCTATTCCAGGTCCTAACCTATATGTGTGTTTCATCTCGATACGTCCAGTGGCTGAAGCGTGATTGAGTAACATCCATCCATCCAAACTTTTGCATTTATAATACATTTATAAGGTCAAAGCTTCGTCTTAGTGGTCCTCATGATGATAATGCGCCTAAAAATAGATTAAACAAGTAGAAAAGCAGTAGCTAAAGTGTGTCGCATTTGGTATGGAATGAAAGGTCTCCTGAAATTAGCATATTTCAAAATACTTGTACCTATGTATTAGGGCGTCTTTGATATCACTTAGGTGTCGGATTTTAGTGTTTAAGCTGCCACCTGGACACCTATTCCTACTTTTCAAATCATGGTATAACAATAAAGGTTACTAGTGCTCCACATAAACATCGCCTAGTTTGTTCAACCTAGAAACGAGGTAGATTTTTTAATTGTTAGTTTTGTATTGTATTCCGTAGGATCCAAAATTAAAAGTGTTTACTGTAGTGAACGAGCTAGCTAGCGACATGATTGTTTTAAATACTTAAAAATGAAAATATTAAATAAATTCTAATTCTACTTAGAATTTGTCGTATGCACAACTGAACAACATTTATTCGCACTAAAAAAGTAGCACATAATAGCTGCCAATTAATTGATAATTTTCTTTAATTACAGGCAATTCCCAGTGTAAAAGGACCCTTCAACATGCCACCTAAGTAAGCTAAATTTCTGCTTCCCTATCGTAGATTTGCCTTAATTTTTTAATCGTATTCTCTTGCTTAAAGCTTTTCACGCACAAAGTACTAAAAATTTACAAAAAACACCATGTCAGAGCTTATCAGACACGCTTTGTTATCTTCGTTTCTCGCTTTCAGCTTACAATTTGTAGGCGATATTTCTTTAATTCAATATTATGAAGGTAAGAACATGAGTTCTAAAGTTATTATGTTACTAGCTTTTACCCGCGGCTTCGTCTGCGCCAAAGTTGGCTACTAACGTGGGATTTCTTGATAATAACGTTTGCTATAGCAAGCGTTTACAGTTAAATCTGCCAACACTTAAAATTTCGGGGATAAGTAGCCTATGTCCTTCTCCCGTCTCTTCAACTATTTCTGTGCCAAGTTGCAGCTCAATTTAATGCTCCGTTTCGACGTGAAAAAGAATAAAAATTAAAATTTCGCATTTACAGGTAATATTAGTATGGGCAGCTTGGTTTGTTATAAAGTACTTACTTTATCCAGACAGACTTTTGGAAAAACAAGCTTATAACTGTTTATGATTTTACCATCAATGTGATTTTACATACAAAAATATTCTCATACAAATTTTCATCTTCTATTTTCACCTCTTGGGGATGATTGTTGCATCATTTATCTCTTTATATCTTAAAATTATCTCTTAGTATTCACCTGCGTTATAACAGGAGCGTCTGTGCAAAATGTTCAGTTTAAAAATGTTAAGTGTAAGACCCAGTTGTTAGGATTGTGTGTATATACATATATCAGTCATTTAGAATTTTATATTAAAAACATAAAATAAATACGACTAGTTTTGCTGGATTTTCAGAGGGTATGTTATGTGGGTGTGTGTCCAGCCGCAGGTTACCCCCTTCGGGGGAAAATATATTACCTAGATTCAGTATCCTTTTTGCGTAGGCTATCAATATCTGAATACTATCAGCCATTGTTATTGTTCTTACGTTAATACTTTGGGCAAAAAAATTAACTCATTAGTTTCAAAGTTTTGTAAGAATTTGGTCATTTTCAGTTTTTTTTTTGAGTAAACATTTCCAAGAATCGTAGCCCTTTTTAGCCAACTTTGCACGCACGTGATAGCATTGAGCTAGTGCTTTCTTCTCCTTGAAGTCGAATGCCAAAAAAAACGGTTTCCTATCTTTACTGCAAAATCTCACGTGAGTTGATTGCCATTCGGCAAGCACAGAATAAATAATACGACGGGTTATTATAATAAGATATTAAATAAATAACTAAATTGTTATAACATTGAACATAACTTTTACAAATGTTAAAGGCTGGACTTCATCTATCCGGAATTCTCCAGAGCCGCTAAATCCGGATCCGGTTAAGTTTGATTTTTTCCTGCATCGACTATATAGGATCCGAAATTATTTGATTCGGAATTTTACCCAGAAGCAACCGTATCATGTTCTTGTTTCTTTGGATGCCTAGTCCTTTCTTCTTCGGCACAAGCGGGCGGAGCCTTTCAATAACGTATGCAGTTAAAACTGGCAACACGACACCTTGCTCTGGGCGCTTCCGGACGATTTTTGCGCTAGTGTGGTGTGTGGATGACAGTCAGACCTACAGTACGCATGTATTTCAAAATAAAAATAACAGATTCTGTAGTGTCTTAAAAATAATGTTATCCTTAAACAAAAAGTATCGCAACAACTTTTCAAGTGCTGGCGGCCGACTGAGTTGGTTTTCTTCCGGATCTAAACTGGCCGCATGAAGTCGATATCATGCCGAAACGTTTTTTTTCTCCGAAACAGGACGATTCCGGATGCTTGAAGTCTTAGCCTAATAACTTTCTGGAAAAACCCATTAAGTAATTTTGAATTGTCTACCTAATTTCTCCCATTCATATTTTGATTTCTCTTAGTTAGAGTGTCCGACAATGCAACTTTATCTTGATTTTGGCTGTAAAACCCATTTTGATAAGCTTTAAAATAGTTTTATGTGCTAACCTTACCCTATTGATATTAAGACAATCTTAGCCCCTTTTTTCAACACATAAGATTACAAAATCAGCGTTTGTGGGAACGTATTTCACGATTGAATATATACAACATATTGTAATTTAAATAAAAAATTTAATTAAATAAATTTTAATATTAGTCTCACCAAAACTCTGAAAAAAACTGACACAGATCGGACAAGGAGCGGAAAAAAAAACTTCCATGACATGTGGGTATCATTGTTTTGAGTTCATTGAGTAAAATACAAATTAATTGTTTTAATCCTAAAAAAAATTAGGCTGTCTAAGTTGTCAGTTTTAGATTAGTTTGGCTATAGGGTCAAATTAAATCAAATCCTTTCTCAGAAATAGAATATATTATCATATCACTCTTTTTAAGTACACAAAAAATACTAAACTACAAACTTAATTAAAACTAGGAAGCATATTACAGACTGTCCACTGAATCTTGGCATCCAGACACTAAACTTCATAAGACTGTGTATTTTACGTAGTTCTATAAACTGTTTATACGTATGTGTTATATTTGCATAGTTTTTTGTTTACTACATACTTGATAAACATATGAATAATAAAATTTATGATAATTTGATAACAATTTATTTTGAAATATTTGTAATATATTACATACTAGCTTTTGCCCACGGTTTTACCCGCCCTAACCTTTCCCTCGGTGGATAATTTCTCAATTATAGAAAAAAAACGACTCACACTTGACGTTTTCAAGTAGCCTATGTCCTTCCCCAGGACACAAACTATCTCCATGCCACATTTTATCTTAATCGGTACAGCGGTTTAACCGTAAAGGGGTAACATACAGACAGACAGAGTTACTTTCGCATTTATAATATTAGAATAGATTACGAACTCATAATCTATCTATGACAGTTTTGATTTTTTTATCAGACAGATTTAACTTACACACCCACATGTATCCATTGTGGTGTTTTTAATATGCCAAGATTTTGTAGACGCACTACATAATATAGTGGCGTTTTGTTCACCGACACATTGCACATTATGCGCTTAGTGTCTATAATACAACTAAAGTGAATGAGCCAAGATTTGTAGTGTGCAACACAGAATTTATGTCTCCCTTACTTGGCTGGATTATGACATTAAACGCATTGAAGTAGTGAACAAAACGCACCTTATCTTAGAATGTCGATTTATAATGTTCTTTGTAGTCTGTGAACCAAACAAACTTTTAAAATTCCTATTCAGTACAGAACTCTGTGTGCCTCAGCCCGAATAGGACTTGCGAGGTTGTTTTGCAAATAATAAAAATGTAGGTAGGTACTTACTAAAATTTTTCTATGAACACTGTTTATTATCCTTGACTTTGTCCACGCTGTTGAACACAACGATTGATAAATTATTAAATAGAACTTATGACGTCTATAGCCTATGAATGCATGACCTACCTTGACTCCTCGAGGGCGAATAGTTCTTTACAAAAGTATATTTTATAGCAGTGTACCTATATACCATAAGTCTGCTGTCGATATTCGCTTGCGAGAAATTAAGGTAACTGGCGTGGGTGACACCGTGAAACAGTTAGTTTATGCAATACTTGCGTCAGCCTTTTTTTTAACAGACTTCAAAAAAGGAGGAGGTTCTACGTTCGACGGGAAAAAAAAATAATTGATGTTAATTTGGAACTAGTGAAACACGCCTTTTATGTTGATGATTGTATAACATTTTGTTACAAGTATGGATATTTTTAGTGCACGACAAAAAAAGTAATTCGTCACTCACAAAAAATAAAAACTTTTTACAAAAAAAAAAGAACCGGCTTCAAAAAGATGCACTAAAAAGGTAAAAATGGTTGCTTATCAAAAGTTTGTATCATGCTACTGATGTGTGTTATAAGCTGTTAGGTATATAGACACCAACTTCAAACTGTAATTCAGATGAGTTTTTCGGCAAAAGTAATTATTTTTACCTTTTTAGTGCATCTTTTTGAAGCCGGTTGTTTTTTTTAAAGTTTTTATTTTGTCCCCCACTACAGGGGGCCTCCTTGGCTTGGGTCATAACTGCGCTACCCAGTGTGAATTTGCAGACTTTGTATGGTTACTCGACTGTCAGAATTTATAAGCCGTGCGACTTTAACAGGTCTTTGACAAGTCTTAACGACTGCTGTCATATGAAAATGGTTAAGACCGGCGGTTTAACATGCACGGACAACCTAAAAATACGTCACTAGCCGGTCATCCATCCAATCACTTAACATCGCATATCGTTTCCGTAACACGTTTTAAAATACTAATGTAACTGAGCCAGGAGCTCTGTCCGCAGTATATACAGATAAATATTAATAAATTAATACCTATTTTATTTATTAAATATTATTTTATTTATTGTTCCAGACCTCGCTCGGGAGTGTTAGGAGTTCTGCAGAGGATAGCGCGCCCCCTCCTGTGACTAGCGAGGGCGTTAGCACACGGAACGGGCGGCGGATTGTAAGTATTCCTAAAAATACTAGATCTTAAAGTTTTACCAAATCTATAAATACCATCACGCGACTTATCTTCGAAGGGATGATCATGAATATAACGAACGTCTTTCTTACGGATTTTTCGTATTTATTTACATGTAGCTATAAATATGGCATGTATGATATATTTTCTTTAAATACTCAAACCTTCAGGGAGTCATAAACAAAGAAAGTTTATTTCTATGTATGTATAAATCGTAAGTTATACCTGCGCAGTTACACATTTTTGATTCGTTAGTACATTTGTCCGTACTGTATCTGCGCAGACTGCCGCCATTTTAGTTCAACTTACGTGGCACGAACTATAGATATATTTATATTGTATTTCTTAATTCTATGAAGAATTTTTGTGTTTGTAAGATTGATGTACTAGGACTTTATAAGTCACTAGGAGTTGTTTGAATTTCTCGTATAGGTATTCACATTTCATAGCAAAATCTGAATTGGTTTAAACTTAGTCAAGACATCGGTAATTTGAGATTAAAAACACTGTTTAAAAACTAAGAGTTGAATTTAACTAATCGTGGGTTAAATGCTTGAATTGGTCTTACGTGTACATGGAGGTGTGACAGTCATTCATGAACTCGTGCATGCGATGGAAGGACAAAAATTAATTGCGGTGCGAAGCCAGAATTTACTATGTGAAATGAATGGTTGTTGAAATGCGGATATAGAAAGGGTTGACCGTCTCACTAATGTAATACCAGTTACAGTGCTTATATTTAAAAATGTGTGTGCGGTTTGTCCTATAATACGTTTTATACAACGAGGATTATAATAACAGGGTATTGTGTTTCAAGTGCTTGATAGATACAGTTAATAGATACAATCTTTTTGTTTTTGATTATCCTCTTTAATTTTTTTGTTGATTATCAACTTTAACTATTAAATCATTCAACTCATTAAAATTAAAAAACACTGTTGACCTGTGGGGTCATTCTGTTACCCAAATTAAAACTAATATTTTTTCAATTATGGCTCCCCAAATATATCCCTCACATATTTGATGCTTGGTAAGACTCGATGGATGCCTTAGGTGTTTTCTGTGATCTATTTAAGGCATTCGATTGCGTCTAACATGAAACTCCATTAAGGAAATCACAACACTATGGTATTATGAGTACTGCATTTAAACTAATTATCTCGTATCTGGACAATAGAATTCAGACAGTTGACATAAATAGGAAGCGCTTCCCTAGATCAAGATTAAAATGGGTGTACCACAGGGTTCCATTCTTGGGTCATTTCCATTTTTATATACATTAATGATCTGCCTATGGCTGTAAAAGATAGTTATGAGATAGTGTTGTTTGCAGATGACACATCACTTTTATTTAAAGTTAATATACGCGAAACTATTTTAAATAATGTTAACAGCTGTCTGACTTAATTTGTCCACCGGTTGAACGTAAATAATTTACTCCTTTATAGCAAGAAAACTAAATAGTAAGATCCAGTGTATTTATAAACGGGGAGCAGTTAGATATTGTAGATAATACAGTATTCTTAGGTATTATCCTAGACACAAAGCTTCATTAGGTCCCAAATATAGCTGGATTGGCGAATAAGCATAGTTCTGCAGCATTCGCGGTTACAAAGATTCGTCAACTTATGGACGAAGCTACTGCCCGGCTAGTATACTTCAGCTACTTTCATAGCGTGATGTCCTACGGTATTTTCCTAAGGGAACACGCAGCTGATATTTAAACAATCGTTGCATAAGAGGGCTCTTCGAGCAATTTACGATCCATCCCATAGACACTCTTTAAGAGATAAATTTAAGGAAATCAAGGTCTCTTAACCTAACCGTCTCAGTATATATGAGATAATTTAATTTGTGTTCATTAAAAAATTGATTGCTTTAAAAAGATTAGTTATATTCATAATCGTCATACTTGAAATAGACACAAACTTACAGGGCTTAAGAAAATAGATAAATCATTTAAAGTACAACATTTTTACAATAATTTTTTTTTAAAAAAAACTACTTGTAAATCATGAATTCATTTTTGAAGCCCTATCAAACAATACTCAAAACGATGGGGTGCGCCAAAAAAATTCATTCCTTGTTGTTCAGTGGAGAGCGTTACTCCTAAAAAACCTTTTTCTCAATTTTCTCACCAAGCAATATCGCGTAAAGGGTTGTATTTAAAAAAAAAAATAACTAAGGTAGGTATAAATCACCAATAAAGCCAGCAACAGACAGACACCATTTTTTAATTTTTGATAACATTATATATCTCCTATAAAATTTTGTTCAGTTTAGTCAATTTTGCATCTTTTAGTTAATCCCAAAATCTTCCGTACAAAAATGAATCGGGTAAAAGTTGCGTGTGCATAAACGAAAGGGTTTTACGTGTTCTGTTTCGTATAGAGTCGGCTTAGTATGGAATTGATTTGCATGGGCTTGGTTTAGGCAGCAACTTATCGGCTTACGAAACAATGGCGGGAATACAACCAAGTCGGTACAAACAGATAACAACTATATACGTACAGGCTATGTAAAACGAACTTTTTGCGGTAGGGAATAAAGTACCATTTATCCAAAAGAAGAAGTATTTGTTTTTCTGACAGTACAATACCGGTTTTCAAGTATTTCTTTAGCAATTTGTAGTACCGTTTATTATAGTAATAATATCTATAATTCTTTGATGACGTTAGAAAAACTGAGGGGTTTATAAAGGCAAGTAAAGATATTAGTATTTCTAGTACTTACAACAATACGGATGTTGAACGATGCCTGTGAAAGGCTTTACAAGATAATATGCGTCTTTAAATCCTTAGCGCAAATAAAGATCTAACTAGATGAGAAAACCACAAAAAGGCGTGTACAAATTTGCACGTTCCTGTGTTTTATTTATCTAAATACTAACAGAACATGGAAACACACCAATGGATATCCTCGAAAAACTGATTTGTAAATACTTGTCTCAATACACTTTCACTTTATCATCAAAACATTTGCTGCCTGCCTAGTAAAACTTGAAACCTTGCGGGAGCAGTTACAGTGTATCGCCCTAAGCAATTTTGACTTATTTTCTTATTATTGTCGAGAACACATTCAACATGGTGGAAGTTGTATTTATGTCCGCTGCGCTATACGGGCTCTAGTGAGACAGGATTATTGGGAACTATCACGTGAACAGTTCTTTGACCTAGAATTCCTAAACTTATTGCATAAATTATTAATTAAAATTGAATACAATGACGAGAGACACAATTATTTTTGGCGACATTAATATTGATTACATGACGAACTCATCTGAGAGGAAAAAGCTTGGCGATTTATTATCTTTGTACAACTTTACCCAATATGTAAAATTCCCCACACGTATCGTTGGTTCCATTGCAGTTCGACGACACTAGACCTCGTGATCTCAAATGCAACATATGAAAGTCTTACCGATCACCACAAATCTCAGGGACCACATAGCACAGAAAGTAGTTGTTTCGCGGAAAAAAGGACAAGAGGCACACCCGTTAAGCCGTTCTTTAAATAACCAGTTGTATACCACGAACTTCTGTGCCGCTTTAGAGTCTGTCGACAGGCTGGAGACCGACAATGCTTGCCTAGGGAACCCCGATAAATTAGCTGAGACTATTATTAATGTATTAATTTGTAAAACCGACATTTGTGTGGATACACTAGAACCTCGAAAAGATAATTATATAAGAAACGTGTACCCCCGTTATACGTACACTACACGGCACCGGGAAAAGTTAAGCATGGTGTCTTATCGTCTATCTAGATCGGAGAACTCTGTTTATGTGATCGTCCTGCAGTCTACAACCGTCTGCCGCAGCGGATAAGAGATGCTTCTTCCGCTAATATATTTAAAGAGAGACTAAGGACCTGCCACTGTGAATGCGAAACAATTCTGAATGTCTTATTTTTTAAATTTTTATTATAGTTATTATCGTTAAAATATGTTTATTATATTCTTTAGCATGACTTTATATAATTGAATATCTTGACATACCATATTTTATATTAAAGTTTTATCTAATGACCTGTAACGTTGTAAAGAATAAAAATCTGTAAATGTACCTCTATTTGATTGCTTCCGTTGTAATAATAGCGTCCGAAATTAAGTATTGATCGTAAACAATCACAGATTCTGTATTTTGAGGAATTAGTGTTGGGCTAGGTTGGTTATGTAATTTCAATTCAAATTCAAAGCGCCTACCAAATCTGATTCGTAACGATTTTGAATACGCACCGCAACTTTCCGCATATTGCATACTAATCTATGCTCA
This sequence comes from Apoda limacodes, assembly GCA_946406115.1. Classification (NCBI taxonomy): domain Eukaryota; kingdom Metazoa; phylum Arthropoda; class Insecta; order Lepidoptera; family Limacodidae; genus Apoda; species Apoda limacodes. Next base: position 17,729,018 of record OX291546.1, read on the forward strand.
CCGCACCGCAGTGCATCCACCCTTAGAATAATGAGTCTAAAAACATGCAACTGAATTGAGAACTTTCTCCTTTTATGCAGTCAGTTAAAATAGTTTTTGATTATTGTGTAAATAAATGTATAACGTGTGGTTTTGTTTGTGACAGAGGCGTGGGGCGCGGCGCGTGGCGGCGGCGCGGGGGCGGGCAGCGCCATGACGCGGCTGCGCCCGCCACCATGACGCTGCCGCCGCCCGCGCTCCCCGCGCACCCAGCGCACCCCGCCGCGCATCGCGCAATGCGCTACTACCGTATCTGGATCTACGCGTGCAATGGCGCACTGCTGCTTGGGGCATTAGCGTTCTGCGCTGCTGCTGGGCGTGCTCTCGCTGACTACCGTCGAGCACTAGTTCCCGGTCTTGGTGCTGCGCAACCAGGATTCCTTTACGGATACGCGGCATTACCCATTCAAGCCGGCTTTCTGCAGCTCCTAGGCTGCCTTGCAGCGCTGCGTCTCTCCGAGCGAATGCTGAACGCTTATTGGCTAGCTTTGCTTGCCCTACTAGTCGGCGACGCTGCGGTTGGAGTTTATTGGGCATTTAGATTTGAACGTGTTTGTCGCGAACTGCGACCACAATTGCGGATTCGCCTTGCTAAGGAGTACGATTCAGATTTGGGGTTTTCTGAAGCCTGGGATCGTCTACAAAGGGAGCAACGGTGTTGTGGAGTGACTGGACCTTCAGATTTTGCAGCGTTTAATCGCACCACGTTGCCTCCTAGCTGCTGTCGTATTCCTGCACACACGCCATCCGTCACACCAGCCCTGTTTTCGACTACTTCAGTGACTTTACCGGTTTCTTTTCCTCCCGTACATTGTTCTCCACACACTGCTGCTTGTGCAGAGCGTCTGCTCATTTGGTTGAGGCGGACAGCAGATGCGTTATTTGTGCTAGGTTACTGTGTTATAGCATTCTTAAAGTTGTGCTTCCTCGGAATTCTCCGGTACGAAATAAAGGAGATGATCCAAAAAATTAGAATACTGCGGACTGAATTGGGAGCCGGGGAGTTTTTCGATGGTAGTCCGATTCACGGAGGTCCTCTATCGCAAACTGTTATAGTTAACGCTGTCAATGCAAACGGTGGAGTGCGAGCGCACGGTGGGAGTCCAGAAAGAGCCGGCGAACGCGAAGCGCTGCTAGGAAGAGCTACAGACCCTTGTGCTCGACACAGCGCAACAGAAGAATTAGTTGCACCTAAAACCGTGAACGGTAACAACAATTGTGAAATGCGTGAACTGGCTCGCGGTGAATACCGACCTCTTGCAGTAGACAGCGCAGCTACTCGAATCTGACTAAGATGTTACCTGGAGCGGTTGTTCGGGCAGCGGTGGCGCTCGTTTCCGGTTGGTGGCTACGAGATGGACCCGGCGTCGTCGGTGCACAGCGTGCCAGGGTGCGTGCGCCGTGGGCCAGCTGGGGCTCGCGTCCGTCTCGACCACCGGCGACACACCCGCTCCGAGTTTGAACTATGAGCCATCACTATCAACAACAGCTACTACGATCAGTGCGAGTTCAAAAGGCACCTCGAAATGTGACGTAACTCATGAGGAGACACTACTGTTGTAGGGGGTCGCATACCAGCGAGGTGCCTATCGAAATTTCGCGAGCTATACATCCAAATGCATTATCATCTCTCTGGATCCATGGAACCAATGACTGTTTTAAAGTGGCAAAACAAATAACTTTTTAGTATTCCAAAGACTAATCAGTGGTTAATGTGAAATAAAATTTGGTGAGAATTGAGAGAGAATTTGTCGAGCTCATGGTTTGTAAGACATATGAGTGTATGTTATAGAAGTAATATGTAGTTAGAGGAAGTGAATAATTTTTCACGAGCAAAGCTTGTGTTTAGTTCCTATGCTTCGCAGACGCCGTATTAGTTACCTATTGAATTAGAAGTTTGTAATATTTATTTTGCTATGGCCCCACATTTATTAATGATAGCTGATATCAACACAATAAACATCCAATAATTTTCCCACCAGTTCTTATATACAAGCTTGGTTCAATTGTTAACCACAAACACGTGGGCCTGAATTCGTAACGAATGATAAAGGTTGACTAGCTATTGGTCTTTCAGAAAATTACAAAAACCTTGAGTATATTATGTCTCAGTCGATTGAATTGACACTATATTTGGCTCTTTAATATCATTTCTTCGTCTTGTTCTTTAGAATAGCATTTGACATAATCATGAAATATAACTTCACGGTTATAATCTAAACTGGGGTAGTCAGTGATGTGAGTGAAAACACACCACATGACAATGTTGGGGTTATCCTCTTTTTATCAACCACTTTATTTCAGCACGACAAGTGGTGGGCCCATCCACATAACAGTGTTTTTGATGAAGTGTGTTTGGACTAAAATAATATTGTAAATAAGTAGTTAAGTGAAAGACCAGAGTAAGATAAATATGCCCCATTTAAAAGTTCTAAATAAGCTTTAAGAAGTAATTCAAAATTGGACGAGACAATCATATAACTTTTGTTTGACTTTGAAACCTGTAACGTGATGTAGCAACTAAAACAAAACTTTTAACGACTTAATTGAACTATAGTATCGTAAACATAAACTAAACATCCAGCCTGTTACGTTGGTAAACTAGACAGTGACTAACGACCTTACACGCGCGCGTTCAAATTAATTCGACAGTCAAATAAAAGCTAATAGCTTAGGTAACATTGGACACAAACCTACTCCTAATTACGACTAGTGTTTACGTACTTTTTTTACTGAGAAATCATTTATTAATTGGTGTTACCAACTTACTACTACTATTTCATTGCTTTTATTTTTATTAAGATTGTTTATTACTATCTTGACTTTTTTAATCGGTAACCAGCTGGTTTACAATTGTTCCACAGCTTGTATGAAAGTTCTTGTATGCTTAGTTATTTACATTGTTTCAAAAGCAATTTTTAATGCTGTTTCATTCATATTTGATAAGTACACTTTTAAGCCGATTTAATTCTGCAATTTTAACCGATTTCTAAAGTACCCACCCACTCATGCGAGGATTCAAAGATAAGCTTATGTTAGGCGTTTGTAAAACCTAATGATCCGTAAACGAATCGATGCGTACAAACAATCTCTTTAGCCATGAGTGGGCGTTTTGTAAAACGGTTAAAATGTCTGTTAATACAGCTACATATTTGGATACAGGATTATATTTTATATCTGGAAAAATATTATGCAAGAAATTATGCATAAACAGATTGACATAGTACTGATATGAGCTTAAAAGACGTAGTGCCTACAAATATATGCTTATAATCAAAGCTAATGACTACGTAGATAAAATGTATCTTTTTATGTCATAGCAGAAAAGAAATGATGTTATATCATGCACGGTTATATTATCAAACGGTCGACTGTTTTAGAACAGTATGTAGTTAAAATCTACGACTTTAAAGTAACATTATATTATATAATAGGATTGATTATTGCATGAGGAGTATAAGTAATTTTGTAATGGCTGTGTCAGATTTAGATGTAAATTCATTCCGTATTAGTTAGTCTGTGTTACAGCCTAACTGCGAAATCTGATTTTTTTTTATCATAACTGACTTTGTTGTCACTAACAATGGTCGTGTTTTGTTTACTGACATAATTTACATTATACATTAAATGGCAATATAGAAAATTTTGTCTTTTGAACTTAGCTGGATTATAAACACATTGAAGCTGTGAACAAAACACTTTTGATGTTGTGAAAATATCTTAAGATATGTTCTCTATTGCTTATTTTCGGTTTCGGTTAGTACGTATTTTTTTGTAAAAAACAAATTTCGCATTTTGATTGTGACATAATTCTGCACAGGTACCTACCTATAGTATAGGCCACACATAAGTCCAAGCGATTAGTCATTGTGACACATGAAGTCGCGCAGTTATTAGCGGTTTTATACCAATGTTGCTGTACCAATGTTTGAAATAAATATCTACAATCTACATGTTTGTATCTACTTATTATGTAGAAATTTTTAGATATATTGTAATGACGACTATTAAACTATGTACCTACTACCTATGTTCGCTTAGGAAGTAAAGTTTTGTGACTTTATGCAGAAAAATAGTTTTATAATATTGTTGTCACATGAATGTACCAATCTTATTAACATTTGTATATTCGGAAAGTTGAATAATTTGTAGTTAGGATCCAATCCTGCATTTCTTCCAAAAAAATATAGTTAAACAACATGTGCCTTGGCTTATAAAATTGTAAACCTAAATGATGTTATGTTTATTAGAACTTATTTATATAATAATATAATTAAAATGAAAACTACAGAACTCCTCTTGGATGTGATGCCTATTCTTACCAACTGACTTTTGAATTCATTATATTACTTCAACTATCACCTTCCAATAAAAAAATGTTAAATGTGTATGTATATTTGTCAAAGAAAATTTAAATAAAACACTAATTAAAAATTATGTAAATATTTAAATAGTGTTGACAGCTAGGATTTGTCAAGTTTTATTCGATGGTAAAATTCACGATAGGAAATGTGCAACATACAATAAAAATTGGTAATATCAATCGATTAATTTATATTTCACTGTTTTTCAACATTTACATACATTATGTATAATATAAACGTATTCGAGCTAAGAATAGACTTGTGCTTTAATATAAACGAAAATGAAGCTTAACTTCATAAAGTTACAATTTGTGACGTAGTGAAGGCAACCATTAGGCACAATTTGTGACATAACCCGCACAGCTGTTCAGGACATGAATTAGTTTTCATTATATTTTTGTACACACATCTAGGTGTGTAGTACTCTTATAGCATAATAGTTATAACGCTATGGTACTGGGTTCCAACTTCGGTTAATACTCCTATTTATTTTTATTTATTATAGTTAAACAACCGAATCACACTTGATGCTTCTAAGCAGCCTATTTCCTTTTAAAACGTGCTATCACTTTGACAAATTTCACCAAAATCGGTAATGCGGCTTAGCCCTAAAAAGTAACAGACATTCAGACGGAGAGACTTTTGCATTCACAATATTAATATGGAACTGATTTACAGTATTTATAGTAGCGAATAGAATGTTAATTTTTTAAAATGCCAGGCATTATTATATAAATCAATCAGAGTTTTTGTTCAATTCATACATTTAGACAATTCCATAAAAAATCTAATTCAGTTAATAGTTTTCTGGCATTTAAATGATGAATATGATTTTTGCGCCTATAGATAAACCGATATGTCATAATACTGCGTTTTAACTAGCAAAATCTTCATCGTCAAATATATTTATTGTAACACAGTTTGTATGAAGAAAAAATAAACACCTATATTTCTTACATACTTTGACATAATTTCCGGTGTAAATGTCATACCATGACCTCTTAATGTTACGATAGTGACACATTTCACCTTTTGTGAGGCCAGACATGATACAGGTGTCAACTTAAATTGTGACAGAGACCATGATACAAATAAATTACATGTAACAATGTTTGTGTATTTTTAGTACAATGTCTGTATGTCATATCCTGTGATGTTAAATGGATACAACAGTGAAAAAAATTATCGTTGAATTAACCTATTTAGAGGTTAATTTAGGTCCTACCACGTGAATTTGGTTCTAGAAACTAAACAAGACGGTTAAAGTAACCTTCAATCCAGTTAAATTAACCATTTTATGAGTAATTTTTATAAAACTTTCATACATACATATGTTAATTAAAAAAGTTTTTTGTGATGAGGAAATCAGTATATAATTCACGCATATGTGCAATTTATAAAATACATTAATGTTTAAAAATGTCAGAGATATTTTAAAATTATCTTCGATTTGAACCTGTCCCTTATAAATGTTTGTTTTTAATAACTTTATTGTTGTATTAGAGTTGTTGCAACTTTCCGAAGGTACGCACTAGGCGTCTGAGAGCTAATATTATCATAATATAAATGCATTAAATAAAGAATTTGTTATTTTTTTATCATTTTATTTACAAAACCATAAGTTCTACTTCAAGGAAAATGTGTATTAAGATTTTCTATGGAAAAGTCAATAATGGTTCACAAAACATGTGTTGCTAAGTCTGCTGTGGTTTAATTTGTGCATACAGAGTACACGCTGCAGGTGAAGTAAGGTGGTTTGAATTCTGAAATGGAAGATATATATGGTGCAAATGACTTTTCGAAATAAAAAGAGGAAAAATGTATCCTCAAGTACCTATATTTATAAATAGTTTTCGGATTGGGGTTCGAAACATTAGGATGCGCAACAAAAATTGAAAAAGTCTGGATTAAAGTATAAGAAATATAAATAAATAAATATTTTTCGCCATTACAGACAGCGCCGCCTGGCCCCAAATAAGCAAAGCTTGTGTTATGAATACCAAACAATGGATACAAATACATATATATATTACTTTTTTTTTGGTAAATACATATATATAAATACACCCAGACTCAAGAGTAACACAAATTTGAAGAAGGTGCCAGGTCTTGCACAAAAGACTATTAAAGGCCTTATGGCAACTTAACGACTGTTGTCATGCATCCTAACCCGACTATATTTAACGTGTTCTCCCAATCATGAAAGAGCTTTAAGAAATTTTCAAGTACCAACATGTATCTTATAATATAATATAAATACTTGATTGGCAATTTAGATACCCAATCCAGTAAATATTTTACTGGATTCGATTGTTAAATGCTCTTATATATAGTGTGGGTACAACCGCGGGAAACAGCTAGTCTAAAATAAACCTTTTTAGGGTTTTGTACCTAAAGGGTAAAAAACGGAACCCTATTACTAAGACTCCGCTGTCCGTATCTCATGAATCGTGATAGTAAGGCAGTTGAAATTTTCACAGAAGATGTATTTCTGTTGCCGCTATAACAGCAAATACAAAAAAAAACAGAATAAAATAAATGTTTAAGGGGTTCCCATACAACAAACGTGATTTCTTTGCTCGTTATTACCCGATATTGATAACGGCAACAGGTAGAAGCTTGAAATATTCACTGAATATTTAGTTATATTTAAAAAAAAATTATTAAATAAAAATAAAACTAATATTTAAGGGAGGCTCCCATACAACAAACGTGATATTTTGCCGTTTTTATAGATAATGGTACGGAACCCTTCATGCGCGAGTCCGACTCGCACTTGGCCGATTTCTTACTATTTAGTATTTCATTTTAAGTGATACATAGGTCTATATATATTTTATTTAGTGGTGGAGATAGTCGTTTCGTTAAACCTGTCACAGAACAAGTACAATAAGTACATTCTGTGACTTAGCGCTTGGCAGAAAGTACGTTATACGCAAATGGAACCAACGACTCTCAGATAATTTTAAATTTTTTAAAAAATATTAGGTTTTTAACATGGATTGGTATTCAGATTTTTATCAGTGATTCCTATGCAAAGTATATTTTTAAGGCTATGGCATACCCTAGCAAAAGCGTGCCGTACGACCAGTTTACAAAGACATAATACACTATTGATCCATAAAAAAGACACAGTTCCAAGTAAGATAGGCGCTAGCATGTGACCGCACGTTAGAAATCTCGATTTTCTTGGTTTTTTGTTTGTATAAAATTCAAATATTTATTTAGAACCCTTGGTCATATTAATATATATTTCATGAAAAGAAAATGAAGAGAATATTGTTCAAAGTTTTTCATACAATTTCAAGTAAAGCCCAAAAATAGTGTAAGATTTCTTTTTTTTCTGAATTCAAATTCAAATTCAATATAATTTATTCAGTTTAGGCTACAATAATTGAGCACTTATGAATATCACTACGCCATGGGTTCGTAAGTTTACAGGGCGGGAGACCTTGTACTGAGAAGAACCGGCAAGAAACTCAGCAAGGGCATTTCTTTTCTCCCTTTCTCTTACAGCGTCCAATTAAAATATTGGAAAATATGTATATCATAAAAGGACACTTTCCATTACAAACATAAAAAAAAACATGAAATATAAAGCACAAGCACAACATAAAAAAGTATCTAATATAAACAAAAGACAGTTTATGTATTCATCACTAAGAAATAATCAATGTCTTACAGTATTAGTAAACAAAACAAAAAAGTAAGACTAAATACTAAGAATACAAAGAAGTTTGCAAGAGCAGACCAGCCTCCACAGGCGGCACCCGTTCACGAGTATGACACATGAATCAGCCATCGCTTCGCTCAACCATGTTTTAGGGAACGTAACGACCCGACACACACGCCACCACCGCAGAGACACTTTGAGAGAGCATGACACACTCAAGCAACTCCAATAAAACTTCGATTGTACGAGTTACAATGTGTGTAGTAAAGGAACAAAATATAAGAGGAGAAGATTGGAAGGTTCGTAATGCTTTACTACCGAGAAGCACCGGCAATAAACTCACTAGTTAATCTTTTATACATCATATAAAAATACAATATAGCCTTATACTAGGTAATAACATAATATACATTGTTTTAATTTAAAAAAAATATTTCAAATGCCCCAATACAAATCAATTAAGTTCTAATTTTTCCAAGCATTTTTATCATTTATGTATTCATCAATTTTGTAATAGCTTTTTTTCATTAAACTATCTTTGACATATATTTTAAATTTATTTGAGGGTAAATTAACCACATGTTCTGGAAATTTATTGTAGAAAAATATACTTTATATTGCGAAAGAGCTATGTACCTTCTGAAGACGACATTTTGGAACTACAAATTTATCCTTATTCCTTGTATTAACACTGTGGAGGTCACTATTTTTAGCAAATAAGTGACAATTTTGGCGTACATACATTATACAAGCGAAGATATATTGGCAAAGAACAGTTAAAATATCAATTTCCCTAAATAGTTCCCTAAGAGAAATTCGAGGTCCTAATTTATAAATTGACCGTACTGCTCTCTTTTGCAAAATAAAGACTGTATCAATATCAGCCGCCTTACCCCAAAGCAAAATGCCATAAGACATGACGGAATGGAAATAGCTAAAGTAGACCAAGCGAGCAGTGTCAACATCTGTAAGCTGCCTAACTTTTCTAACTGCATAGGCAGCTGAACTGAGTTTTCCTGCAAGAACTGAAATGTGAGGGTTCCACTGCAGCCTATTGTCTAATACTGTTGAACTAATACCTAGAAACACTGTTGAGTCTAATAGTTCTATTTCTTCTCCGTTTAGGGATAATTTTGTACTTATGTTTCTGACATTTGGCATCATAAATTTTAAAAACTTAGTCTTTTTCGCATTAGGAAGTAAATTATTTGCCGTAAACCACTGAAGAACCTGAGAAAGCGCACTACTTACGTCGTCAAAATTAGTTTTATTTCTGTCAACTTTAAATAAAAGAGATGTGTTATCAGCAAATAGTACAATCTTGCACAGCTTTTCACAAAGAAAGGCAAGTCATTTATGTAAATTAAAAATAGAAAAGGACCTAAAATAGAACCTTGATGTACTCCTAATTTTACTGCAGAGCCATTGGATTTTACTTCATTGATTTGAACCTCCTGCATTCTACTACTCAAATATGAGCGGATAAGCTCAAGAGCCAAATCTGCAATACCATAATGACTCAGTTTCCGTATAAGAGTTTCATGTTGCACGCAGTGATAGCAGATAGGCTATAGGTTTTGATAGGCTAGTTTGAACTATAACATATATTTTTCACGTCAAGAAGTATACTCAGGACTGTAACAAAATTAATCAAATTCTTGCAATCTTAACTCGTTTGGGTATGTCATCACTTTAGCTAATTGCAGAAGGTTGATTAATTTGTATATAACGCACGCGGCGTTTGTACATATTTTACTTACCTTTCGGCCTTTCCTCGTGTTAAGAAATATTGTCTTTGAAAAAGTCTCAGTCGAATAATAATTTAGATGATATTAATAAGTAAGAAAATGCTTTCGTCTTTAAAATACTTTCATAATACTATGACTACTTTTTTCTTAAATTTAGTAAATTATTTTTATCTTTTTATTACGGTTTCATAATGTTCTCTTTCTTATTCTATATAAAATATTAACAGGCCACAACACCTTACAAATGGTAGCTTAATTAATATAGGTACCTACATACATTGAATTTGGTATTAAAACTTTGAAATTGAGAAAACCTTTAAAGAAATTAGCTTACTTACCTGAATTTGTTCTTCAGTGACTCTATAAGTTCTGTCAACATTTGAGCCACCAATCACTAAAACATCCCCCTCGCAGTCTCGGAAGGAATACATCGGAGCATTATATATGTCGATAAATTCTTTCTTATTTGTCCGACAACTGGACAAAGTATGAAAGTTTCTTTGAAAATTTTGCGGATATTTTCCTGCAGCATTCGAAGTACCAATATTTGACTTTCTCTTCGCGCTGTCTGTTTGTATTACTTTGTTATACTCAACGGCTATGTCGGCGCCAACTTTAGCATTGTTTTTTATTAGAGCGATGTCTGGTAGCCGTTAAAGAAAATAATTGTACCAATTAACTTCGCAGCTTACGGTTCGAAGTTCAGTGGTTTATTGTAACACAGAAGTAATTAGTGTTTATTACTGTTACTTGATTACAGTCTTTATGCGAAACTACTCGGTGCCTGTGGCTTTGCTCGAATGGAATTTGAGTGCCTACACACATACAGTCTTTCCAGAACCTATATAAGGTTCCAACTCTGTTTTATATTAAAGTTAGCTCTTCAAACGATTTCACATTAATATTTTAAAATTACTTGCTTATAAAGTGGCTTTTGTTGCATCGTTTTTAGGTTTATAACGCAGCTTATAAAACACTTGTAGGTTTTATTTTACATAATCACACTAATGTGGTAATTTTACATTTTATTTCAAATCTGAGCCTAATATTAGCAGCTAGGGGCTTCGCTGGCCAGTACTTCTACTTTCACAAACAAAAAACAGGAAATCCGGAAACATTAGTCTAAACATAATATTGCACTTTTTTGTTGTTCTTTTGTCACGCAAGTGTATTAAAGAATGTATGAAATGTGTAAACATTAGTCATTAGTCACATCGTTGAGTATTTAACCTACACACTAAGCTTCATTACGCCCGCGCCTCAGGTTGCAATTCTACATCGTGCGCAGTGACTAAATTAGCTCACTTGTAGTATCATACTGGTTGAGATTATAATATTACATTATTACATTATGTTTAAGTATAATAATGTACCTACGCAATACATGCAAACATTGGCCGCACGACTGGCGCCCCAGGCAGATATATATATAAACACATAGACATACATATACATAAATACATAGAACGTATATAGATTTATTTACATATATGTATATGAGATAAATGTACTATATTAAATAAATTTAGAGAAAACCGAAACGAGAAGTTATATTATTATGAGCTGTTCGTGACAGTTGCCATCCAATAATATTTTTCTAGATTCTCTACGTAAAGTTATATTTTATGTTAATGTATAAAACAAAAATCCATATATTTTTGTCATCACACCTATGCCAAATGTTATGTTGTTAAAATTGTTGATTATAACTCTTGCCTTCGAATCTAGAATTTACATAGTCTGTGGTAGGTGTTGCGGACGGCTAGACGGATAGCTGCTTATCTCTAATGAATTGTAAATAAGATAATAAAGTTTACCCGTTCCCGCATAGATAGGTAGGTAGATATAGATAAAATCTCTATATCGAATAGTTTTAAAAATGAATGCTTGTTTGTTGTGAGTAAATAAAGTTAATACCCCGACATTCCTTAGGATAGTTAAGTATTAGGTAGGTAAATACATGTGAAAGTAGTTAGGTTCGCTTTTATAAGCTATTGTTTGCCTTTATATAAGTTAGACTTATACTGTGGGTTTTCCTGTGTAGTAAACCCAACAAGGAATGTATAAATGTTTATGCCGCGGCTTGGCCTGCATAGATTAACGCAGGTTAATTTGTAATTGTAAAACTTATGTTGTTTTATGTAACTGACAAATGTAATTACGTAATAGGTACGTGACAAATGTAATTACGTAATAATACAAACACTGCACCGTAGGTTTGTCTGATTAATTGTTCATATTCATGTACCTATGTGATAGCAAGTCGGTCTGTCTTAAGCATGCACAAATGTGTCAGTAGGTAAGTAGGGAACACATGAACACTGGCAAGCGCATAAAATTGTAAAACAGAGATAGGTATACGAATGTGATAGGGATGCATATACGATCGCGACAAAAATAAAACTAAATGTGATTGGTCGCGGAAAATAAAAACGATTGTGATTGGTCAGCGAGTCCGCCGGGTTGGGTATATAAGCGAGCGCGAAACCTGCTGAAAGCATTCGATTGGCTCAGTCGTCGACTAGAGCGCACGTGGCCCAATCTTCGGAGCGAACTTTGTTTTGCAATCGTAACGATTGCATAAACAAGTCGCACCTGAAAGGGACAACTACGTACGGCGATTGATACCAATAACAAACTTTGCACCTGGTGTTGTTGTTTGCGCCGTTTGCCCGCACCTGGCTTGCAGCTGGGTGCCGCGGGTGACGTCGCAGGTAAGCAACATCTGGCCAGCGCCGACCAGTCATAGTGACTCATCGTGTTGGATGTCAAGTACTCCGTCATGAGTGACGTCGAGTCTGACTCCGACTCTGACTTATCATCGTCGGAAGAGGGGGCCGGGGACACAATGTTCTCGGCCACCATTGACGCCGGCTGCACCAGCAGCTGCCCTAGCGGAACCATCTTCCGCACCAACCCAGCCAAAACCGAAGATGCTTGGCACGCCGGATACCTGGTCTCCAAAGACGAGACTCGACGCCGACACCGTGCTTACAGCACGGCTGAAGGAGTCGGGATTCGCGTCGGACGACCTTCGGCGTGCCATGGCTGCGTACTTGGGGAGGAAGGAGAGAGAGCTAAGCAATCTCACGGTTTCACCGGAGGAGATTGCGAGGAGGCATCATTTGGAGATGACTCCTCTAACGCTCCCACCCGCCACCCAAACTGCGCAGCGTCGCCCACGCAGCCCCGAGGAGGAGCCAAATGAGCAGAGCAAGCGGCTGAATCTCGCAGCCTCGCCCTCATCGCCCCCAGCAAGTAAGGAGATGCAACAGCAGGTAAGTGCAGTGCCTATACCGCTTACTCCCATTGCATTCTCCTTACCAAAGGAAACTATTGAGCTTAGCCCACAAAGTGCATCTGCACCACTATCGCAGAGAGACCTGAGACTCCGTAGAGCCCCGCCAATTCCGCAACCATCAACCTCTGCTACGAGCATCCCCTCATTTGCAGAAGCGGCTAAGCGTATACCAACACCGCCGCCGCAAACCGAAACGTCAAAATCCCAGACAGAGCAGCGTAAATCTGCCCCGTCAAAAAAGCCCCGCTACCCACTGCTAGTTGTGGAAGCACTACCGAATTGGGGCCAGCATTTTAAAATACTTAAAGCCAAGCTGGGCCACGCCCCAAACGGGCGTCCCTTCAGAAAAGGAGTTCGGTTTACCCCAAACTCAGGTGAAGAGTACAGGACCATCCAGCGGTATTTAACATTGCTGGAAAAAGAGGACAAAATATCTTGATTCTCGTACTCTCTCCCTGCTGAGAAGAGTCTTAAGGTCGCTATCAGAGGCCTCCCAGCAGACACTCTAGTGGACATCACTGAGGAACTGAAAAATTTAGGTTTTGAGCCGGAATAAGTTCGACAAATAAAAGCCAGACAAGGCAGACCAGGGTGCATCTTCTTTGCACAACTTCGCCGCACGGCAAACACCACCCCGGCTATTTATGAGGTGCAGGAGCTCCTCTGTATGCCAGGGGTGAAAATTGAAGCTTGGCGTGGACAAAAGGGACCGTCACAATGCCACCGATGCCAACAATTTAGGCACTCCTCCTACTGCTGCCATAGAAAACAGGCGTGTGTCATCTGTGGAGAAGAACATAATGCCAAACAATGCCTCCGCCCAAAAACCGAAGCCTCGACGTGCATAAACTGTGGAGAAGCACACACCGCGAACAGCTCCACCTGTTCGGTACGCCGCAAGGAGCAGCGAAACAAAAAGGCGGGAACAGTAGCACGGACAACTGCTACAACAACCCCAAAAATTGCTGCACCCACTGTCCAAATCTCATCGCAACCAACTTCCCTCATGGCATGCAAATGAGGCTACAAAAAGAACAGGAGCTGTAGAAGCCCAGAAAAAGAAAAGGAAGAGAGGTGCCAAAAAAGGCAAGAAATCAAACAACGAAGCTAAGACCGAGACTCCAGAAACTGCTGACCAACCAAAAAGGTCCGAAGGTCCGCCTGCAAAGGAGGATGACCGGTATGCTACCATCGAACTGGCAATCGTCATCCTACAGGACGTGTTGAAGGCGTTCCGCTCTAAGCAGGACCCAGTGCCAGTGATCCTCGGAGGCATCGCAAAACTCCTTCAGCATAATGGATAGTGAGGCCACTTCAACAAATACCCGTGCTACCCCCCTTAGGGTTGTTCATTGGAACGCACAGACATTAAACAAAAAAAAGAAGCTAGTACAAGTCTTCCTGACGGAGTGGAATGTTATTTAATGCTGATCAGCGAAACCCAACTGGACGAGCGATACAAATTCAACATTCCAAGCTACATCACATATAGAAAAGATGAGAAAACTCCCGAAGGCAGGAATTACAGAGGCCTAGCCATACTAATTAAGAGGACGCTAATACATCAGCTAATAGAGACCAACGCTGAAGATAGCTTCCAATCGCTTGGCGTGGAGGTACTAATCAACGGCAGTCCACTGCGCCGTCTGGAACTAACAAGGTTTCGAAGCCTCTTGGATTCCCCAGATCCAACCGTGATTGCAGGAGACTTAAATAGTAAGCATCCGGCCTGGAACTCTGGTAGTGAAAACTGTAATGGAAGACGCCTCTACCAAGATGCAGTTGACCATGACTACGAGATAACGGGACCATATGAACTGGATGTAGTGGTGTACAAAGGGCTCCGCACTCCTCCGCAACAACATGTTCTCCCTGATCTCCCATCGGACTACAGACCAGTTTTACTCATATTTGAAGAACTTCCGGAAAGAGTGAAGCTGAGGAAACCAAGAAACAGGTATAACTGGGAACAATTCACAGCCATATTTGCTAACACTACTACGTCCAGACCAATAAACCAACCGGCAGCTGATCACCAAAAAGCGCCAGCTCAGAAGGCTCTGGCAAAGGACTAGATGCCCTACAACAAAAAAAGAGATCAACGCACTCAATGCCACAGTGACGAAGGCTCTTGATGAATATGCAGCCGAAGAATGGGAGCGCCACATTGACTCCATAGACGAGTAAATACCATCAGTCCACAAATTATGCCGCCAACTCTATAACAAAAAGGAGCCCATCAGACCGCTACTGGATGTAAATGGGTACCCCAAATATAAAGCAAAAGATAGGGCGGAAATCTTGGCTGACAGTTTGGAATCCCAATTTACCCCAAATCCAGTTAAGGACCAAGAAAATTAAGCTATGGAAGAAAAACACCTTCGAGATTATCTTTCTCAGCCCCCAGACCCAGAAGAGGAAAAAATATTTTTCTCCCCTGGACAAGTCCGCAGGGCGATCATGAAAACAAAACCATAGAAGGCCCCGGGCGCAGATCACTTCACGAACTCTGCACTACGCCACCTTCCGCAAAAAACGGTTGTGGCGTTAACGCGGCTGTTCAATGGCATTCTGCGCACCGGACATTTCCCTACAAAATGGAAAGCAGGGAGAGTGATCGTCCTGCCCAAAGCAGGGAAGAATCCAAAGCTGGCTGGTAGCTACCGGCCCAATACCTTGCTGAGCACAATCTCGAAGGTGTTTGAAAAGTTACTCCTAACAAAACTTCAATCACATATTGAGCCTCGACCCGAACAATATGGTTTTAGGCCGGAACACTCGACCACGTTGCAGCTCACCAGAGTCCTAGGAGAGATGGACACAAACCAACGCAACCCTCTTGGTTGCGATCCTCCTAGACATGTAAAACGCATTTGATGCACTAAGGCCTACTCTAGAAACTGTCGATGTCTAGCACACCTAAACAAATCATAAAAGTCATTGCCTCCTTCCTAGAAGAGCGAACCTTCCATGTGGCTGTGGAAGATGAGATCTCGGATGTGAGAAAGATATTTGCTGGTGTCCCCGGACCGCGCCAAAAAGAAAAAGCACTCTTAGAAAAGGAAAGCCGACGAACCAGATCTAGACTCCGCTCTCTCCACAGAGGAGCCAAGAAGAAAAAGGAAAGCCTTAAACAAAAAAAATATATATAAGCTAAAGAAATAACTTTATTGTTATTTTCCTAACCCAACACCTGCTCGTCTTAACGAGCTGAGACGCAGTTTGTGCATTAGGCAAAATAGCCTAGAAACACAGACCCCGCTCACCCTAGGATAGAGTGAGAAGAAGCCAAACTGAAAGCATTCCTACCGCCTCGGGGATCAAGAAAGCCTCCTGAACAGGAGCAGAAGAAAAGAAGAAAACTGGAAGAAAGAAGAAGTATTATTTTTGTAATACTAAAGTGTAGTGTAAATTATGTAAATAATAGTGTAAGAAAATAGTGTTTGTGAAAATTAGGGGCCACAATATAGGTAGTTGCATTGTTATTTGACCGGGCGTTTTATTGTTTCTTTCTCAAACGTCACACTGGACCTTCTCGGGGCCCTTTCAATCGTAACGTCGGCCCTTTTCGGGGCTAGTGTGCACGCGCCTATACAGTCCGCTGCTCGGTCTGTAACAATTGCTTGGTCCTTGCGAGCCGGATTGGGATAATTGCTTGGTCCTCGCGAGCCGGATTGGGGCCATCAAGATGCCGTTGACGCGAAGCCAAACGAAGAGAGATGAAGCTTCAACAGTTCACCGCGTCAAGCCGTCGAGCTGCCCATCTTCAGCGGGGCGCCTACCGAGTGGCTGCCTTTTCGAGCTGCGTACCGGGACTCTGCCGCCCACAACCTAACGCCAGCGGAGAACCTGGCGCGACTGCGTGTCTGCCAGAGGGGCGAGGCGCGCTAAGCTGTGTCAGCGCTGATGTACACCGCTGCTGATCCGGGCCTCATTATCAAGACGCTCGAACAGTGCTACGGGAGGCCGGAGACCATCGTCGACAGGGCATTGAACTACCTGCGGAGCTTGCCGCGACCCGGGTCATCGTCGACGGAACTCAACTCGTTTGCAGTGAAACTTCAAAACATCGTGTGCGTCCTTTCGACAATGGACCAGCGCCGGTACCTGTACAACCTGATGCTGGCACGTGAAGTTTTGGAGAAGCTGAGCCCGCACCTGAAGTCACGCTGGTGTGACTGCGCCTACGAGATACAGAGCGAGAAACCGGAAATCGTGGTGCTGTCACGCTTCCTTATGCGCGAGGCCGACCGCGCCATGCAGTTCACCTTCGCACCAGCAACGACGACGCCGAAGAGAGAAACCAAAGTGGCCAGCAGCACACCGAATGTCAAGAAGAAGCCGAACCGAGAGAATGCACGCACATACACTGCTGCGACGGAAGAGGAGGTGCCGCGCCGGAATGGACCGAGGCCACAATGCACTGAGAACAGAAGGAAGAAACGCCTCAGTGTCCGGGTTTTTTTTTTTTATACCACTAAGGTGGCAAACAAGCCTACGGTCCGCCTGATGGTAAGCGGTCACCGTAGCCTATGGACGCTTGCAACACTAGGGGCATCACTCGCGCGTTGCCGACCTTTCAGAAATCTAATCACTTCTTTTTTGAAGAACCCCATACTGTAGTCCTTAGAGAAAACCTTGGCAGGGAGCTCATTCCACAACCCAAGGGTTCGCGGGAGGAAGTTTCTCTGAAACCGCACTGTACGCGACCATTTTGGTTCCAAAGTGTGAGAATGAATTCCCTGTCGATGGCGAGCGGTGCGATGGTAGAAAGTAGCCGTGGGCATCATTTCGAACAATTCCTCAGAACACAATCCATTGTACAAGCGGTAGAACACACACAGGGAGGCAAAGCCTCTCCTCAGACTTAAGGGCTCGATACCGCAAGTGAGTTTGGGATCGTCGACAATTCTCACAGCCCGTCGTTGAACCGAGTCAAAAGGGCCAAGCTGGTATCCGGGTGCACCCGCCCAGAGATGGCAGCAGTACTCCATATGGGGCCGGACTTGCGACTTGTAAAGTAGCAACCTTTGCCCCGACGTGAAGTACTGCTTCGCTCTGTTGAGTACACCAAGTTTTTTGGACGCCAGCTTTACCTTGTCTAGCAAATGATCTCGGAACTGAACATCGCTGGAGATGTCAACGCCAAGGATCCCAATGCTCTTGGAGATGGAGAGGGGAGTGTTCTGGAATTGTGAGACTACAGTGAATGGGGTTTTCTTAGCGGTGAACGCGCAGACTTGTGTCTTTGAAGGGTTGAATCGGACCAAGTTTTCCCGCCCCCAGTCAGAGACCTTGGACAGACCGATCTCGATTTGATACACAAGTTCTTCACGCTTTTCCTCCACAACGGAACGTGGGATGCTTGCACGGCCCGTGTAATAAGCGTCTCAAGTACTGTCATCTGCATAGCAATGTATGTTGTTGATGTCCAACATATCATTGATGTGCAGTAGAAACAGCGTAGGAGACAGCACAGAGCCTTGCGGGACACCAGCATTAATGTCCATGCTATCAGAGCAACTACCGTCAACTACGGCTCGTATGCTTCTGCCGGACAAAAAGCTAGCCACCCATTTGCACAAACCCTCGGGCACACCGTAAGATGGCAACTTCGATAGAAGACCCCGGTGCTAGACCCGATCGAACGCCTTCGCTATGTCTAGGCTACATGCCAATGCCTCCCCTTGACTCTCAATGGCTAGTGCCCATCGGTGTGTGAGATACACTAGAAGGTCACCAGTTGAGCGACCGTGGCGAAAGCCATATTGACGGTCACTGATCAGGTCGTGTTTTTCTAGGTATCTCAAAAGCTGTGTGTTAATAACACGCTCCATCACC
The DNA here is from genome assembly GCA_946406115.1 of Apoda limacodes. Taxonomy (NCBI): domain Eukaryota; kingdom Metazoa; phylum Arthropoda; class Insecta; order Lepidoptera; family Limacodidae; genus Apoda; species Apoda limacodes. The sequence continues at coordinate 17,747,984 of OX291546.1, forward strand.
TTGGAGAGGAGAGAGGTTATAGCGATAGGCCTGTAATTCGATGGATCTGATCTATCGCCCTTTTTGGGCACCGGGTGCACATTCGCAGTCTTCCATGAAGACGGAAATTGCCTAGTGTGGTAGGAAAGCGTGAAGAGGCGCGTGAGTACAGGACATAACTCAGGAGCACACTGCTTAAGCACCACTGCTGGTATGCCGTCTGGCCTACTCGACTTATGAACGTCTAGGGAAAGCAACGCCCGTCGGACCTCGCGCTGTGTTATAGAGATTTCCGGCATGGTCGCGCACCACCTGCCAGATTGCAAGGCGTTCCAGAGACTGAGCACCAACGAGCGATGGGAGTGGGCAAAGTAGACACGTACCTGCTTCCGCTGCCTCATCAAGAAACACTCAAGAGCTTACTGCACTGCCAAGCTGTGCGACGTCAACGGGTGCCACCGTGCTCACCACGCCTTGCTGCACGAAGAGAAAAGGGAAAGGGAACCACGGAGAAGCAGTCATGTCTACGAACATTGGAAGACAACGAAGATCAGTTATGTTGAAGATCTGTCCCGTTACGATTTCGGGGCCGAAAGGGAGAGTGGATACCTTCGCCTTGTTTGACGAGGCATCCACCGTGACGCTAATCGACCAAGACTTGGCTGACACCGAGACATACGAGGGGACGCCGCGCCCGCTCACCATTCATGGAGTGGGCTTTAGCCAGAAGCAAGACACGAGCCTGTCTATCAAGTTGAGGATACGCGGGCGAGGTCAACGGAAGTATGAAGATCTTCAGCTTCAGTGCAGCAAGAGCCATCCAGGAGAGCTTCTACATGAATGACTACCTAGACAGCTTCGACGACGTGCTCGAGTGGGACCAACGCCTGCCTGACGAGAAAGCAGGTGACTTCGCACGTTGGCTGCAGCAACTGGACAGCGCCGCTTCACTTCGCATCCCGCGCTGCTACGACCGAGATCAGAGTTCCGTCGTGGCCAGAGAACTACACGTGTTTTGCGACGCGAGTGAAGACGCCTACGCTACAGCTGCATACTGGCGAAACGAGCATGAAGACGGCATGACAGAAATGGACAGATTCAAGTACGGTTCTACAATGGATAGAAGATGATGCTAAGAAATACTCTGTATTTGTGTCACACAGGTTGGGGGAGATAGCCTAGCTGACGCAGCCTGAGGAATGGAGATGGGTGCCGACACACCTGAACGTAGCGGATACGGCGCGCTTTAAACATCTCAGCTCGCACGACCGCTGGTTCTGCGGGCCTGACTTCCTCCGGGGCGAGAGGGATCAATGGCCGCAAGACTTCGCAAAGCAGAGCGACCAAGACGAAGAAGACGTCAACCACATCTCCCACCAACCAACTAGCTGGCTGCCAAACCCAGAGCGCTTCTCATAATATGAGCGCTTGGTCAGAACCGTAGCAAACCGCTGCTATTCATCAACAAGATAAAGAAGAGAGAACAACAACTACGGGTCCATCACATTAAAGAAGCTGAGCGCCTCCTTACTAAGTAGACGCAGTTGGAGAGCTTCACGGAAGACATCGGACGATTACAGAAGGGCCAACAATTGCCGAAATCAAGCCGATTGTTCAAGCTCGACCCAATCACTGAAGATAGACTACTACGCATCAGCGCCGCGCGCGTACCCATTCATGTCAAGACGCCACTCATACTGGACGGCCGACATCGCTACACTCGGCTACTAGTAGAGAGAGAGAACCACGCTGACAACCACGCCAACAATGAGCGCGTGGTGAACGAGCTGCGACAGCGCTACTGGATCCTTGTGATAATTGTGGACCATACACTGCCAAGAAACATATGGCTGCGAGGAGTCGTCACCGAGATACACACTGGTCCAGACGGAAAGGTGCGATCCACCGATGTAAAGACAAAGGGAGGAGTACTGCGTCGTCGTCCAGCAAGCCGCTTGGTCGTACTCCGGATTAAAAAGGAAGAGGCTTCGACAAGCTGCGCCGGGGGGAGAACTGTTGCGGACGGCTAGGCTCGGCGCTATTTATACATACTTGTATAGATAGATAGCTGCTTATCTCTAATGAATTGTAAATAAGATAATAAAGTTAACCCTTTGTTCCCACATAGATAGGTAAGTAGATGTAGATAAAATCTCTATATCGAATAGTTTTAAGAATGAATGTTTGTTTGTTGTGAATAAATAAAGTTAATATCCCTACTTTCCTTAGGATAGTTAAGTATTAGGTAGATAAACAAATGTGAGAGTAGTTAGGTTCGCTTTTATAACCTATTGTTTGTCTTTATATAAGTTAGACTTATACTGTGGGTTTTCCTGTGTAGTAAACCCAACGAGGAATGTATAAATGTTTGTGCCGTGGCTTTGCCTGCATAGATTAACGCAGGTTAATTTGTAATTATAAAACTTATTTTGTTTTTGGTAACTGACAAATGTAATTATGTAATAGGTACGTGACAAATGTAATTACGTAATAATACAAACACTGCACCGTAGGTTTGTCTGATTAATTGTTCATATTCATGTACCTATGTGATAGCAAGTCGGTCTGTCTTAAGCATGCACAAACGTGTCAGACGGTAAATAGGGAACACATGAACACTGGCAAGCGCATAAAATTGTAAGACAGAGATAGGTATACGAATGTGACAGGGATGCATAAACGATCGCGACAAAAATAAAACTATATGTGATTGGTCAGCGGGTCCGCCGGGTTGGGTATATAAGCGAGCGCAAAAGAAAGAGAGACACAGACAGAGACAATCGGAGCCATCTTGTATCGCGTGTGTACGGACTATTACGCTTTGTAACTCTGCCGATTTACTTGTAAATCGTTCCAGAGTGCGCCTGTGCGCCGCCGCGCAGCGGGGACAGCAACACAGTTCATTTGCCTGGGTGGGTGGTAACCCCTCCTGTTGGCTGAGACCCGGTCTGGCACCAGCGCCAAGCCCCGGGGTTCGGTCGACGGTTGGAAGGGAAGCTACCTACCTGTTGGTCGCACACTCTGCTCCGTCCCCACTTCGTTACAATATGTCGGTCGACGCCATCTGAAGACTACAAGGATGAGCGAAGATAACCAACCTAGGCCGCCGGCCTCGTTTCCAGGCGCAGCTAGCCCCTACGCAAATAATGCCCTTTTACAAGAAGCAAGACAGACGGCTCGGAGTTCCTTAGAGCTTGACTCGATGATCGCTACGCGTCTCGGTCGCTCAGGAATGTTGTCCGAGGCGACTATGGCAGGGCTCCTACGGAGCATTCAAAGCCAACGGAAAGAAATCAGCAGGAGGGAAGCAATCGCTTCACTAGCCCCAGTTGATTTGATCGCGGTTGAACAAGCTGCACATCTGCCGCTGACGTTGCCGCCGCTGACGTCGACGGACATCAAAGCATATGAGCAAGTAAAGTTACGGCGCTCGCGCTCTACACTGGATAGCTCCACAGACGAGGAAGACAGTGAGTCGAAGCGCCACTGTGCCGCAACTTCACGCCCGTCACCGACCAGAAAATTCCCAAGCCGTGACCCGAGACTGAGCCGCCCAGCCCTCGAACCTACCGCAACTAAAGACGCACAACACCCGCAACAAGGAGGAGAGGAGTCACCGCCGATTTTACGATTGCCTGACGCCCCGCCCTTTATGCCGGCGACACCCGCGCCACTCCCGCAAAGGAAGCAAAAGACGCCCCCTGCGCTCCCTGCTATGGGTCCGCCCTCCGCTCCGCCACCGGTACGCAAGAGTACTAGCCTGCTCCCGGTGCCAAAACCGAACGTGACGCGTGCCGCCGCGACGCGCACCGTCGCGTCGCCGACCGTCGCGTCGCCGACCGTCGCGGCGCCATCCGACGCGTTGCCTACCGCCGCGAGGCCTACCGCCATCTGCCGCGTCGCCGAGAGCCGCGATGCGCGCGGCCGCCGCGACGCGCTCTACCGCGACGCACTCCATAGCGATGCCTTCCGTCGCGTCGCTGTTCGCTGCGAAGCCGATCGTCGCGACGCCTACCGCCGCTAGGCCTACCGCCGCGTCGCTGTTCGCTGCGAAGCCGACCGCCGCGAATCCGATCGTCGCGACGCCGACCGTCGCGACCCCGACCGTCGCGACGCCTGCCACCGCGACACCCACCGCGAGGCCTACCACCGCGAGGCCTACCACCGCGAGGCCTAACGCCGCAGCGACGACCGTCACGACGCCCACCGCTGAGACGCCTGCTGTTACTTATGCAGCTGCCGTAACAGCAACAATCTCGCCGCCTATTGCCCGCGATTCTTGGAAAATCGGCCTGAGTGTTGAGCGCTGCTCGGTTGTGTCTATTGGCTGGGAAGTCGCTTCTCGACCCGCTGTGAGTGTACTTTCGCGCTTTTTTACGCGCCCATAACGCTAAGTTTATCGATGCGATACTGTGTGTTTTTGTGTGTGAGTGTGTGTTCTCGTAGTCGCGGAACTACTACCACTCTTTGACTGACGCTGGTTCGCCCGGTCTGAACCCGGCTTTGGGTGGATCGCTAGTGTAGTATTTCCGCCTCAGCGGTTCGCCGCTCCGCTTATTTTTTAAGTACCGATTGCGTTCTAGTTTGTAAGAAATCCAGTTCCGAGTGCTCAAGGGCTGGTGGGTGAGATCTTATAGCTCTTTTCAGAGTTGCGGTCTACCTAAACGTTTTTGAATTAAATAACGTCTTGTTGCTCGGGGGGAAACCTAACGGTGACAACTAACACTAACATCTAACTGTGATCGCAATCGCGTAAATGCATCTGACCCGGTCGCTTGCGTACTCTGTGGGAGCGAAGGCCACCCTGCGAATTACCGCGGGTGCCGCGTAAGCACAAAAAGAGTATTTCGCGCCCCCCCGGCCCCCCGCCAACAGGGCCTCGTCCCAGGACGTCCCCCGATCCCCGTGCCCAGCGCCTGCGCCAAGTGCTCTTCTTCTTACTTACTTCTCGCGCACACGTGCCTTGCTCCCCCACGCCCTTCCTTAGCTCTGCCCCGCAACGCCGCTCAGACGGCCGAGCAGCAGCAGCAGCATCTCGGCATTCTCGCTGAGATTTCTTGGGCCTTCGACCCAGCCTGTTTTGAGGTCGTGTACGCCGAGTACGTACAGATCCCCGACCTCAATCAAATGCTCAGCTTCGTGGCTAAGCATTGCGATTTCTTCGCCGCCCTCCGCAGGGTGGCCCCCAACCTTAAAAACCAATATGGATTGCAAAACCGCGCGCGAAAAACCCCGGTCCGTCTCCTTAGGCTATTTTAATGCCAACGGTCTTCGAAACCAAAGAGAGGAACTATCGCAATTCCTCTCGTCCCAAAAACCGGACGTCTTCCTCATCCAGGAAACGTGTCTAAAGCCCGCTGTCCGCACCCCTTCGATCGCGAACTATCGCACCGTCCGTAATGATAGAACTGCCTCCAATCTCGGAGGCACTCTCATCTATTACATGCGCTCTCTGCATTGCTCCCCTATCGATCCTCCACCACTAACGAATATAGAAGCATCCGTCTGCCGCTTTGCGATAACCGGCCATCAGCCGATCATCATTGCATCGGTTTATCTCTCTCCCTTAAAAGACTTGCTGGAGAGCGACCTTCAGTCGCTCTTAAATTTAGGCGACGCCGTCATTCTTGCCGGCGACCTAAATTGCAAGCACCGCCGCTGGAACTCTTCAGTAACTTCACGGAGAGGCAGACTCCTCGACGATTTAGTTGACAGACTAAACTTTGACATCATCGCTCCCATGACGCCCACTTACTTTCCCCACAATACTCGGAACAACCCTGACGTACTCAACATAGCACTTCTAAAGAATGTAAGGCTAAGCTTTCGCTCTATAGAGGTGCTTGACGAAGTTGACTCGGACCACCGCCCTGTCCTCCTCCGATTAGGTTCCCCTTTGGACTCTCCTCCCGACACTAAAACCGTGATGGAGTGGGATAAATTCGGGCAATTGCTCGAAAATCCCAGCTCGCCACATCTAGATCGCGTTCCCAACGTAATCTCTTCCGCGACCGGCCTAAACGTAGCTATCGACTCACTCACTAGCCACCTGACCGCCACCGTTGGCGAGTGCTCAGGACAAGTGCCGGTTGGTGATTATCACCACCTAATCCTGCCTCAGCACATCAGGTCGCTAATCACTGAGTGTAACGTGGCCCGCCGCAGACACGATCGCGCTCCCACTATCGAAAATAAAGCTCGCTTCAACGACTTACACCGCCGTGTAATCACCGCTGTAGCTGAGCTTCGCGCCCAATGTTTCGGTGATCTGATGGAAAACATTTCTCCTTCTCATCTAGGTTATTGGCATTTATCCAAAGCTTTAAAATCAGACACCGCCAACTCTCTCCCTCCGTTAACTCGTCCCAACAACGTTCCCGCGTTCGATGACGACGAAACTTCGAACTCCCCACGATTCCCCAATATTTCAAAGACCTGGCAGTCCGCTTTTTCGAGGGCGTACACAAAATCACCCGAATCGATTAACTGTGCAATCCACAACGGGGATGCCCCGATCGACCTCGGCACGGTCGTAAAACTTTAGTTAGGCCCCAGATGACGATCTCGCTGTCCGGATAGCGAGATTAGTCTCCACGACCTCCCCGAATAGGGCCTCCCTCCAAACACGACGCCGACGTCCCCGGGTTCGTCGGCGCCCACAAGGATACACGAGGTATAAAAGAGTGCCGGTGCGCTTCTCGCCCCCACTCAATCGCAACCGCATCCGCGTAACGAAGAAACTCCCCTCCTGGCGGTGACTCACCTTCGGGTACGAGACTCACGCCGGTCGAAGGGACACCCCCGAGAGCGACAACCCAAGTCGAGGCTCCCTCCGCGAGGAGCCCTTGAGCGTTGGGCGCTATATGGGCTAAGGCTCCTTCATAGTCTCGCCCCAAAAGCCCGGTAAAGCAGTATGGGCTTCAACAGCCTACTGCATTGTCAGTGCAGAAAAAAAAAAGCTGAAAGCATTCCTGTCGCCTCGGGAATCAAGAAAGCCTCCTGAAAAGGAGCAGAAGAAAAGAAGAAAACTGGAAGAAAGAAGAAGTATTAGTGCAGTGTAAATTAAGAAAATAGTGTTTGTGAAAATTAGGGGCCACAACAAAGGTGGTTTATTGTTATATGACCGGGCGTTTTATTGTTTCTTTCTTAAACGTCACACTGGCCCTACTCGGGGCCCTTTTAATCGTAACGTCGGCCCTTTTCGGGGCTAGTGTGCACGCACCTATACAGTCCGCTACTCGGTCTGTAACAGTAGGTTTAATAAAAAGGATACTGGTAGTAAGTGAAGCTCCAGCTGTCGCTCTTGAAACTGCTGCTAGAATATACGGTGTCACTTTTTTGCCTTGAATACCTTCCTTGGCCGCTTCTTCTAATGCGATTTTTATCGCTTCTTCTATTATGTTTTCTGTACAGAAAATTGAAACTTTATTATTATTTTTCTTGTCTGTCTATTTTATCTGAGCCATAATCTAAGTTTCAATAATAAAATATTAATAGTAAATAGTCGAGTCAAATTTAAAATATAACCTAACATACATTCCTGTTATTTTTTAAAAAAAAACGATAACAGATTACGCGCAGGCAAAAGCAGAAAGTCCGTTGTATAAATACTTAGTTCGCCGTTGATTTAAATTTAAAAAGGACAATTCGATTTATAAATAAATTAAATTTGCAGTTGGAATTGTTATTATTTAAACCTGAGAATGTCTGCAGCAAATTGATAGCTCCACAAAATGATTTAACGCTTAAGTTAAGAATGTGAAAGCTTTCGGCCTGCTTATATTAAAATTGAAATACATAACTCAAGAAAGAGAAAAGTTTTTAGCCAAGTTATGACTTACAAGTTTGTTATCAGTTTTCTGCGAAAATAAATGGTTTATCTCGAAATAATTTATGTCATCTATAAGTGTACATAAGTACAAATATAAATTATCAAACAATTATCTTAGCGTTTTTGATACAAATTTAATATTAAATTATCGAATAAATTTCTTAACGAAATGGGGCTATTAGGTTAATACGCTACAGCCACAGTAGTTACATTTTTTGAACTAAATCTGTAAGTTTAAAACATTATACGTTTCCTTAACCAGTTGGCAATTAAAGACTTACTAATTTTAGGGTTCCGTAGTCAACAAGGAACCCTTATAGTTTCGCCATGTACGTCCGTCTGTCCGCGGCTTAGTTCAAAAACTACTAATACGAGAAAGCTGCAATTAGGCAGGGATATACACATTGATCAAACCGACAAAGTTGTAGAATAAAATCTTCGAAAAGAAAATTTCTGAGGGTACCTCTCCTACACGTGAAGTGGGGACGTAATTTTTTTTTCTCGTCTACCCCATCGTGTGGGGTATCGTTAGATAAGAAGTCCAAACACATTGGCGGTATGCAAAGACCATTTTTTGATTTAGGGCTCCGTTTGCTAAACATTTGGCTTTAAAGTACTAATTTTTGTTCGAGTCAAGTGTCCCCTCCCTCTACTAGCGAAAGTATAGTATTTGGAAATGTAAAAACAATTACGGTGTTAGTGCATATAATGAATTTAAAAGGAAAACTATCACGGGTAAGTACACTTTACAAGCTAACGAGTAAAAGTCGTATTTAATTTTAAATTTTTCGTACAAACTCCATTAAAAGTTACTTATATGAAGTAAGTACATTTGTAAACCAGGTATAATACAAGGTAGACGCTTGAAATATTCACAGAATATTTAGTAATATATTCACTTTAAAAATAAATTGAATAAAAATAAAACAACATTCAAGGGGGGCTCCCATACCACAAACGTGATTTTTTTGCCGTTTTTATAGACAACGGTACGGAACCCTTCGTGCGCGAGTCCGACTCGCACTTGGCCGATTTTTTTACTCAGTACAACATTTGCTGACAACCTATATTGTATAAGATATCTTAGTCCAGATTAAAAGCAGAATTTCGCCGATGGGCACACCCCTGTCACGTAGCACAAAGGTGGTTGGTTAAGAGCGGTTGTCCCCCAGCATTATGATGTGACTGTGTTTTTAGCCATTTACGCCACTGGTTTTAACCCCTTCGGGGAATAAAACCGTACAAACAGATATCATGTATAAAAGAAAATAGTTATTTTGTTCAACAAATGAGTTTTATTTTTTGGTGTGACTTCCCGGAGCTAGCATTGTAGCTTAGAATTGAATCACGACCGTTCTTATTCTAATATAGAGTACTGAGCTCAGTGAGGGATTTAAAGGCACGAGACCTAAAAAAATTCTCTCGTGTGAAACATACAACTTAACTTTCACCTCCGCCAGCAAGAAACAAAGTAGGTTAAGTTTAGGTTTAAGGTAAGGATCAATAAAGAATAAGTTTATTCCAATTTATGAGGTTAGAAATAAGTTATTAGACTTTTAAAGTGTCGGAAACGCGCCAGTTATTCCCCAGGTGAAGCAAGCGTCCATAGGCGGCAGTGACAGTTTACCATCAGGTGGACTAAAAGCTTGTTTGCCACCATTGTGGTTTCAAAAAATACTACACATAAAAAAATTAACAATAGATATTAATTGAAAGATGAAAATAAAGTTGCTGCAATTCAGGTTATATGGCTCCAGTTTTGGATAAGTACGCCACGCTTAAAACATAATTATTACTATGGGGGTACTAGTATTGTAATAGTTCCTTAAAATAAGACAACAACGCAGTTTGAAAGTCACCAATTGTTTTATACGCTGTGATATTTTTACCCGAATTCTCTGGTAAAAAGATAAGTTTGCCTTATTGACACTTGTCTTAACTCGTGTGGTGTGACAGAAATAGGAATCTCCGCCACAAGATTCACTATTTAAAAAAAAACGCAATAATTACGTAAAAAAAATAGTTTCCCGCTATTTTGCTTTATGTTCTTTTTTCTTTATAGAAGTTGTTTTAGAAAATTTACCCGTATGAATCTGTCATCGCAAAAAATACGAGATATTTTTATTTTTTTTCTAAGATAATAATTGTTTATTTGATAAATTAGGTACACAAAAAATTACATAAAAAAATCTTGATCTATTACTATATATAACTAAAACGAAAAAAAAAAATACATGATATTATTAAGTAAGCTATATTAATTTTATTAAATTACTGGTATTTATTAAGTAGGTACGTTAAAAACCAAAAAGTGTAATTTACGATTTTAATTTAATTTAGTAAGAAATATTGTTTGCGATAGACCTTAAATACTCGTAGTTTCTAAAATTTTCGAACTCAATTACTTTGTTTCACGCTTGCAACAAAAACCGAACTCCAAAAAATGAAACAAAAAAAACTTTAATAAGAATAAAATTATAGTATTTTGTCTCCTTACCATCCATAGCGTGTTCTTCAGGCACCGGCACGGCCATCACTATACCTGAGCCCAGAAGCAAACTTCTAGAAGCGTGTAACAAGCGCGCCGCGTATTCCGCATTCGCCGCGTGATACGGCGAACTATGTCCCGAGCGGCGCGTGTAGAATGCTGGAAATTCATCAGAATTCCCGAAGGTGCACACACACACGCCCTGTGTTTCCTATTGATAAGAACGAAACATATATTTAAGACAAAGTAACTTGACTAGCATCAATTAGTTAAGCGGCCACTTACCAAATACTCTAGGGTTTTTCCAATATCCAGTATAGATTTGACTCCGCTGCAGACAACCAAAGCCTTGCTGCGACCCAGCTCGGTCAGGTCAGCTGATATATCCATTGTATTCTCACCGTTACGATGTACGCCTCCTGCATGACATGATATTGTTGAATAAGATCCTGATAGACTCGCGAAAGGCAAAGGACCAATAAATATGGCGCGTCATGGAGAAGGCTTCTATTCAGTGTACAGTGGGCCAAAAAAGCTAATACGATGATGATGGTAATATGCCATTTTGTTTGGGTTCCATCATCATGTAGTTTCATCTTATATCTTGTAGTGGAGATGCTCGATGTAAGGTTAGGTTACATTTGCCTGCGTGTTTGTAATTTTAACTTTGCTTTGCTCGTATTATACTATTTAATGTCCATTCAGTTCAATTTGGATACTCCTTAAAATTTTATTGTTACTAACGAGAACCGAGATAAAAATTACCTTATTTCAACTCCCTAAATTTCTTTAAGTGCTTCTCCATTACTGAAGGTTAGCTTTCAGCTCTTCGAATCCTTGCTTATCTGCGCTAGCGATAACAACACAATTTTTTTGCCAATTTCAAGTGTAAATTTATCTACCTATGCCACCGGTGACGAAGATAGGTATGTCAGCAAGTTCGGCAGCTACAAGGGTACCGGCGACGGTGGTGGCACCGTCAAGACGCGCTGCTATTATCGGTGCCAGGTCACGACGGGATGCCTTTACCGCGCCCGATGCTTGTGCTAGATACCGAATCTGGGCATCAGTCAAACCCACTGTTAGTTGCCCATTCAAAATTGCCACTGTGGCTGGGGTCACGCCCTGTTTAATAAAAGACCAGTATGAGATATCTTAAAGCTATTTTATATTGAAAAACTAGGACTTTCATCGTGTCATGTTCGTAGGTCAGTTCGACATCTACTTCTATAAGATGTCACCGAGGTCTTCTATCGAAGTTGCCATCTTACGGAGTGCCCGAGGGTTTGTGCAAATTGGTGACTAGCTTTTTATCTGGTAGATGCATATACAAGCCGTAGTTGACGGTAGTTGCTCTGACAGCATGGACATTAATGTTGGTGTCCCGCAAGGCTCTGTGCTGACTGCTTAAAAGTCATGTTGGACATCAACAACATACATTGCTATGCAGATGACAGTACTGGAGACACTTATTACACGGGCCATGTAAGCATCCCTCGTTCCGATGTAGAGAAAAAGCGCGGAGAACTTGTGTCTCAAATCGAGACCACTCTGTCCAAAGTATCTGACTGGGGATGGGAAAACTTGGTCCAATTCAACCCTACAAAGACACAAGACTGCGCTTTGACCGCTAAGGAAAGGAAGCTAGCGTCTAAAAAACTTGAAGTACTCAACAGAGCGAAGCAGTACTTCACCTCGGGGCAAAGGGTGCTTCCTTATAAGTGGCAAGTCCGGCCCAACATGGAGTACTGCTGCCATCTCTGGGGGTTGCACCAGGATACCAGCTTGGCCCTTTTGGTTTGGTTCAACCACGGGCTGTCAGAATCGTCGACGATCTCAAACTCACAAGCTGTATCGAACCCTTAAGTATGAGGAAAGACTTTGCCACCCTGTGTCTGTTCTACTGCTTGTATAATGGGAAGTGTACTGAGGAATTGTTCGAAATGATGCCGACTGCTACTTTCTACCATCACACCTATTGCCATTGGCAGGGCATTCATCCTCACACCTGAGAACCTAAATGTTCGCGTACAGTGCGGTTTCAGAAAACTTCCTCCCGTGAACGCTAAGATTGTTGAATGGGCTCCCCGCCAAGGTTTTCTCTAAGGATAAGTATGGGGTTCTATAAGAAAGAAGGTATCAGGTATTTAAAGGGTCGGCAACACGCCAGTGATGCCCCAGGTATAGCAAGTGTCCATAGGCTACGGTGACCGCTTACCATCAGGTGGACTGCGAGCTTGTTTGCCAACAAAGTGATATGAAAAAAATGTTTTCGTTTCTTTGGCTGTCTGTCTGTTTTGTTATAATCGCGCGCATTTAGAATGGGAAGAAACCTTGTGAAATGAGGAAGAGGTTCGAGGTGTCAAGTAGAATTAAACTAAAGAAGTTCTAATATTTTAAAAGTTTTAGTTATTTATTTGTAAAAATCACTCATATTAATCAATCAAAATATGACCAGAGTTAGAACGCTGCGGCTGGAAGGGCGTCCGCAAATACCTAACTTATTTCTAAAAGGTCGCATTCCATTCTGATTGCGCGCAAATTATATTAAACAACGAGACAATAAGTCCAATATGTCGTAATATACCCATTATTCTTTATGTTACAGCTTCAATCCATCATCACCATCATCATCTTCATCCTATTCTTCTCCTAAACCTAACTCCTGCATGTTAGGGCTTTTAACATTATCAAACTAAAACAAATTAAGTTACTTAACTTTCTGTTTAGCTTTTAATTCAAAACAAAATTCTGAGCAATTTGCACTAAAGGGACTTTTTAGCTAAAACAAGTACTATAATAAGTATTTTGTTAGGATAAAAGGAATGCTCCCAAAAAAATACTTTAAACAAATGTGGCTCGAAAATGCTGAATCTTTTGTTTTTAAATGATTGATAATCCTTTCGTAGATCACATAATAAACTTACTTTCTGCCTGATAATATTTTCAACTTCTAGAGCAGTTTCCAAATTTTGTGGATAAGGCATTCCATGTGTGATAATGGTAGATTCCAGAGCCACTATAGGCTTGCCCTCTATCTTCGCTTGGCTAACTTCTTCGGAAAGCACCAGATGATTTGACGCTGCGCTATAACTTTTCAGAAGACGCATATGTGGAGCCCAAAATTGTGTTTTGCTGATAATTTTCCGAATATACGCCATTGTCCTATAAATGAAATGGTATATTACTATATTATATATATAGAGCAAATATTGTATATATATAGACACACAAACATTGCCACCCCTTTACTCCGCTTTGGTCATGACAACCATGTCATCACTAATCACTAATATTAAGATACTATTTAATTTGACCATAAAAATATTATTTATATTACAAACTGTAACATCTCCTTCCTCCCGTTAAGGGTTCAATTTTAAAAAAACACCGAAACACGTGTTTTATTAATTGTGTTGTAAAGCATTAATACTCAGCTTAAAGATAATTTATTATAAGTTATTATTTTCTTAACAAAATTTTATTTACATTCTATAAAACAAGACATCAAATGTTTTAAAGAGTTTGTCAGAGAGTATCAATACGAAGTCCCAAGCAAATTTGACCGATAAAATGTTATTTCGCATTAAAATTTTGCCACCATTTTACCCTCTTATGGGTACAATATAATGTGAGTTGTGTTGGCAAGCATTGAATTTTGAAACACCTAGAACGCGATTTTCAATATTTCAATTTTAAAGTATAGCTATAAATATCTCAAGTTTTATTTGAGTTTCAACATTTCTGAACCTGTTCTCCCTTTATGGATTGGATTTTAAAAAGTACGTAGTTTATTGATTGTTTTAAATAGCAATAATACTAATTTTCAAGGTAATTTGATTGAATTTCCCAAATAAACTTTGCCACCCCTTATTCACCACTTTGGGGTCAAATTTTAGAAACCTCAAAAATGCATTGTGTTAGAGAACCACAATACCACTAAAGTTTGGCTTCAAACATAGTAATTCCCATTTTCAAAAAAAGATATCACCCCCTCTTCCCCTTAAGGGTTGACTTTTAAAACACTCCGGAAGACATCGTTCAACAATATTGTAAAGAAAATTATATTGAGTTTTAAGTAATACTACCATAAATAATATTTTAATTCAAGATGATGGAATTAAAATTTATTATTACTTGAGTAACGACATAGATTTGACTTTATATATATTATTTCCCATACAAACTTCAGTAACCCCTTTTTCCCTCTTAGGGTCAGATTTTTTGAAAAACACTGAAATACTTGTGTCATTAATTGCGTGAAAGAATATGTATTAAAAAATTTTACTTTTAATACAAACTTTGCCCATCCCTGTCTCCCACTTAGGGTCTGTTTTTTGTAAAATAATTATTTCATTTATAGTGTTGAAGAACACATATACAAAGTTATAAATAATTTTGACGTTAAAAATAAATATTTTGTACACATATTGTCACCCCATTTTACCCACTTAGAGTTTAAATTTCAAAAAATGTTGAAACACGTCATTCTATATTTATAACCAGATATATATTTACCAATTTTCTTTATTTAGAAAAATAGAGGGATTCCCATAAAAAGTTTTACCCCCTATGGGATGATTCTCCAGAAACAATAAAATCTATCATTCTTAATTTTTATTCAAAAGGTCGAATACCAATTTTCATTTCATATTTAAAAACTGACAGATTTTCATACCCTTAGAATTCAAATATTGCAAAAGCGATGCCTTCAATAATATATATAACAAACTTGTTCCCCAATTAAAAATTTCTATACTTAGCGGTTTGGGCTGTGCGTTGTTGAGTCAGTCAGGACATTGCCTTAAAAAACAGGGTTCCCTCAAATATTTCGTGTTTGAAAAGAATACCATCGTCAAAAAAGTGTAAAAACCTACTGTATACCATAAGTGTGATAATACCTAATATAAAGATAGACAATTGTCTAAAATCTCATTAAAAACTTTATTATTTCCGATAGATTTCGCAGTAAATCAAAACGGAGTAGGTCTGCTGAATGGATTTTAAATTAAGGTGGTTACTTGCACTTTATTTCATACATTTATTTTTGTATGATCATTGTTTGGTGAAAGAGTTATTCACAATCACACTTAACTTGTACAAAATGTAATAATTGATTTATGGGATATGTTAGTATTTTAGTTTTTTTAATTTTATTTGAATACCACCAAAGTGCTAACAACCTTAAGGAAATAACACTTTTATGCTAAATACTTTGCAGCAAAATACGTAAAGGACAGTTATCCAACTGCAAATTTAAGCATTTACAAGCAAATTAACAATTTTCAGATTTTTATCGTTACATGTGCTGTGAAACTTAGCTTCTAGACAGAGGAGGCCATTCACGTTTCATACTACATTGGACCCAAATATCAAAGTACCGGCCAACAAAAGAAAATTACCGACTCCGTTTAGAACAGCAGTACGAGCTTTTTTTTTATTAATCTGTACACATAGTTTTTAAAAAAATACATCAAAAAAAACTAACGGTTTGAGAAAAAAAGTTTGATAAGCTTCTTAGGATTGGAACCGAATTGAATAAATATTACTACGACACCCAACCTCTGTAAGTATTTCTTTATCTCCTAATGAGATTTAATTTGTTTAAAAAATACTTATTTACATCGATAGTGACAATATTGGCAGAAAAAAAGAATATCCGCTGTCTAATCCTAAAAGTTTTCGTCATAAACTATCAAGGGGTCATATTTTTGTTGATCTCTTTAATTGCACCATCATTATAAAACGCTAAAGCTGAAATTTAGGCCTAATTTATTCGTTTTAGTCATCAAGAAAGCAATTCCTATGTTAAAACAGTTAGCGAAAATTATGTCGTTAAATTTTTAGTACTTTCTGTCTGTCTATTGTCAAGTAGCTTTATTGTTGCTGTGTCGGTAAAAATAATAGTATTTCTACTCGCCAAAATATTTCAGGAAGAGTCATATTTTTCAGTTTATCATTGTCTGAAAACACGGATAAAACGACGTTTTCTAAACATGAAACTTAGCTAGATCGATTTATCGCCCCCGAAAACCCCTTTATGCTAAACTTCATGAAAATCGTTATCGTTAGAGCCGTTTCAGAGATTTAGATTATAATATCTACAAGAATTGCTCGTTTATTACTTTTAGATTAATTAGTTGTGAGTTAGCCGTAATTGCAGCCATAATCCTAACACAGTTATTTTGTAACCACCACGTTGGCTCGTCGACGATACAAAGTAAAATCTTTGCACTACAAACTAGTGGAAGATTAATGTCTATCGTTTCACTATTAAGTGTAGAAACCTTTGCCGGCACAGCAGTGATCGGTCGGGCCACAGTAATTGTGTCGTTAGTGCACGAATGGTCCATTAACGGAAATTACTTTCTCGTTTGCAAACAGTCTGCTTCGTGGCAATTGTGCGCCTTTAGGCACAAAATACAGGTTTATATTTCCCAGACTCAGACCTATGTACATACATTGGCAAAACATCGTACCGGTAAGTTTCTTTGTATTTAGCTAGCTGATATTTATATTTATACTAACAAAAGCCCTCCGCCTGTGGCTTCGCTCGCACTTTTACAGTTTTTTAATCAACGAACTGTCAAGTATAAGTACTTCCTTTCACCGACTCGAGTTGTAATTTTAAGTTGTCTCTCAAAACGATGCTTACAACAAAAAATCAACCCCTTCCCCAAATTTTTTTTTTTATTCTAAGCGATTTGAACTTTGCCTTGTTAGCCTACACTTTCCCGCTGCATGCGATTTTTTTTTAAGTTTGAGCGAATAGTTTTTTGCTTCGCTGCTGCGTATGATTTACGCCCTTAGGGGTTAATTGAAAAAATCTCTATAGGGATATATGTTTTTAGGGTTCCGTACCCAGAGGGTGCCAACGGAGCTCTATTACTAAGCTTACGCTGTATGTCTGTCTATTCGAACTTTAAAAGGCATAGAGCCTTTTTAGACCGGAATAGGTAGAAACCAGATTTTATCAAAGAATATGTGTTTTCACACATTTTACCACTTTAGAAGTGTCTCTCGCGCAAACTATTAATTTAGAAAAAAATGATATCAGAAACCTCAATATCATTTTTGAAGACCTATTCATAGATACCCCACACATATGGGTTTGATGAAAAAAAACATTTTGAGTTTCAGATCTAAGTATGGGGAACCCCAAAAATTTATTGTTTTTTTTTCTATTTTTGTGTGAAAATCGCAATGCGGTTAACAGAATACATCTACTTACCAAGTTTCAACAGTATAGTTCTTATAATTTCGGAAAAAAGTGGCTGTGATATACGGACGGACAGACAGACAGACATGACGAATCTATAAGGGTTCCGTTTTTTGCCATATGGCTACGGAACCCTAAAAAGTGTGCCGCGATGCTAAGTCACTCACTGACCAAGCCCGACGTTGCTTAAGAGTATCGGATTCGCAGCGCGCTCCATACAACAGGATTTATCTCCTATGATGCATATCAATCCCTCAAACTCAATGTTTTTTAACAAGACAAGACAACTAATATCTAGGTCTGTAGTGTTTCAGTTTTACGTTAAATTGTGTACTTCTAAAATTATTAGAGTCCAAAAATTTGTAATTTATGGTCAAAACAGCTGCAACACACAGCAAAGCAGCTAACATTCATTTATCTTTTCACGGAGACCAGCCGGGACGATAATAAAATAGGTAGGTACTCGGTACCTCGTAACATTCTTACCCACACATACGGTATCTACCTTTTTTTTAAATTTACTTTATAATCATAATAATGTTAATATGTAAGTACAAATATTTACTTACCTTTCACCATTTTTAAATTATACTTATATATTTTAGGTACTTATAGGCTACTAAATTAGTATTTTTCGAAATAATTGTACGTTACGAAATAACGTTACGAAATTGTTGATGAAGTTAAGCAGTAAGTTGTAACTTTTAAAAAATGTGTACACTGCCTACTGATTGACTAAAGAAATGAAAGGTAACATAAATGTAACATTGGAGGTCAATAGATAATTAATAATACCAAAATAATCTATAAAGGTTGTTATGCGTAAACAATATTCGTAGTAAGTATTTTTTGAAATGGAGTAGGGTAAAACACCCAAATGTCGGCCCCTTAACATGAAACGCAACTTTCAGTCCTAACTATACCTGAACCTTGAAGTTATCCACCGTTGAATTTGCATTGTCGGGCTATTTGACATATATACTTTATGTTATTGGGTATATATAGTGATTATAAACATCTTCAATTACGTGACAAAGAATAATAAGCGTTTAAAGTTTTGTACGGCAAATTTCCCTAATATCGGCCATCCTTTACCTAACTACGGCCTTCGTCTATCCCAATGTCGAATCGTAAAAAGGGTAATATATGAAATTATTTATTTGTGTTGAAACTTTACCATGCATAACTTTAACTCTCTATAATACCTTTTAAAATAGAAATCGTATTAGGTTATATATGTATTCTTGTTTTTCTTATTATGTGAAAATTGACCAATAATAAATGAAAATAAAATAAATTGTTGAAAAATCCAACGGTAACTAGTTTTAATGTGATAAACAGCATTGTGTTTTACAGCAAAAAAATATAAACACACTGTTCCACACAGTTACATGAATAGACTTATTTAATATTTTAATATACTGTGTTTCTGTTAGATCAGCCTAATTTCAGCCGTGATTTTTATAGTCTATTAAAAAAGTATAACTAACATTTTGAGGCGGCCGAACTTTGGTTATTCAATTAACGGTTTAAAAGCCCTAACTTAGGATACTAATAAATCCATTAAAATTTAACGTTCCTATTTAACTGTCCGGAATTAGTATGAAAACTATTGTAAGCTATTGGTGGACAAAAAAAAAACATATTTTCAGAGTGGTATCCCTTGACGTTTTTTGCCAAATCAGTGACAGAATTGCACTGTGCTGCCCCTAGCCGGCTTTACATAATCTTTAGCATAACCTTTCATTTCATCATTCTATCAGTAGGCAGTGAACACATTTTTTAAAAGTTATAACGCTGTTTAAGTTTTTAAATTTACTAATTTAAAAATAATAGAACGGGAGCGTTCATGCCCTATATCAAAGGAGTAACGGATAAAATTGGATCGCTTTTAAATAAATTCTCCATTAAGACGGTATATGTTCCATACTCCAAAATTGAACAGCAGGTGCGCACGCCAAAGGACGTAATCCCGTACCAAACACCAGGTGTCTTCAAAATTGACTGTAGCTGCGGCAGTTCTTGCATTGGCCAGACCAAACGCACAATTGCGGACAGGGTCAAAGAACATATTGCTGCTGTAAAGAATTGCCAGACGACAAAATCAGCTATAGCAGAACATCTAATTAACTCAAATTCCAACCACTGGAGTGAGCTCCACCAGCCTAAGGTTTTATCCACCGATCGCCAATATTACAGTAGATTGGTACGCGAAGCGATTGAAATAAAAAGCATAAGAACTTCAATGGTGAGGATGGATACAAACTGTCGCCTACATGGAATCCAGTCATAGGAAAATACAGCTCTCGAGTTTTACCAACGAACGCACCGAGGACACCGTTTTAGTGTTGTGTGTAGTGATTTTGACAATTATAAAGACAAGGTGAGGGTAGTTCAACAAGACGCCCCCACTCGAAGCCGATGACGAGACGCACCGCCAGTCTGCCCCAAGGCTGGTGTAACCCAGCCGAAACGTCGGGAAAAAGGTATTTTGCCAAATAACGCGTTTAATCCCGTTTTATTATTTTTGAATTATAACGCTGTTGTTGATAAAGTTAAGTATTGGCCGCTTGGCCCTTTTCACTCGGTTCAACGACGGGCTGTAAGAATTGTCACCGATTCCAAACTCACTAGCGGTATCGAGCCCTTTAGTCTTAGAAGAGACTTTGACTCCCTGTGTGTGTTCTACTGCTTGTACAATGGGTTGTGTTGTGAGGAATTGTTCAAAATGATGCCCACAGCTACTTTCTACCATCGCACCGCTCGCCATCGGCAGGGAATTCATTCTCATACTTTGGAACCGAAATGGTCGCGTACAGTGCTGTTTCAGAGAAACTTCCGCCCGCGAACGCTTGAGTTGTGGAATGAGCTCCCTGCCAAGGTTTGCTTTAAGGACTACAGTATGGGGTTGTTCAAGAAAGAAGTTATTAGATTGCTAGAGGGTTGGCAACGCGCGAGTAATACCCCTGGTGTTGCAAGCGTCCATAGGCTACGGTGACCGAATACCATCAGGCGGACCGTAAGCTTGTTTGCCACGTTAGTGGGATACAAAAAAAAAGTACTAAGTTATAATTTTAAAAATCGTGTTCACTGCCTACTGATTGACTGAAGACATTAAAGGTTATGATAAAGATTATGTAATGCGT
The DNA here is from genome assembly GCA_946406115.1 of Apoda limacodes. Taxonomy (NCBI): domain Eukaryota; kingdom Metazoa; phylum Arthropoda; class Insecta; order Lepidoptera; family Limacodidae; genus Apoda; species Apoda limacodes. The sequence goes on from OX291546.1 coordinate 17,768,647, forward strand.
CATTGAATTATAATTTAAATGTAACATTGGCGGTATGTATGCAATATGGTGTCTTTATGTCGTAGCTCCAGTGGTATAGTGTATCGAAGCCGGCGGCAGCAGTGCAATTTTATCACTAATTTGGCGGAAAATGTCAACGGATGCCACTCTGGAAATATATTTTTTTGACCATAAATAGCTTGCAATAGTTTTTTTACTGCTTCCGGACAGTAAAATGGCAATATAAAAGAATTTTTATTTTATTTGAGTTGTTTAATTTAATTTGTTACTTAGGAATAACGGGGCCCATGATAGGATTCTTATTTTATTACAAAACCCTAATGTTGGCCTGCGGCCGAGACAAGGGGGATGACAGCAATTTTATAATTTATTAGTATCCTAAGTTAGGGCTCTTATAGTTTATAAGGCGTTCCATACCCGTTAATTGAATGACTAAAGTTCAGCCGCCCTTTAATTTTAGTTATACTATTTTATTTGACTATAAAAGTCAAAGCCGACATTAGGCTACTCTTACAACCTAAGCTCAGCCACATTTACCTGTTCTGATGAAATATAGTATGTTCAAAATACTAAATAAGTCTATTCATGTAACTGTGTGGAACAGTGTGTTCATAATTATTTGCTAAAATAAACAATGCAGTTTGCCAATAATTTATTTTTTAATAATAATATAGAAATTTTAATAATTTTATTATATTTTATTTATCATTCGTCAAATTTAGTTTTACATAAAAATCGTAAGAAAATACCTATATAACCTAATATAATTTCTATTTTAATATAACTTTCAATTTTAAATAACAATGACTAATAATGCCTTCTTTTGTTTACGATTTAGAACATTCTTTACTGGCCGATATTAGAGTAAAAGAAGGTTGTATTATGGAAATGTTACGTGCGTCCATAGGCTTTGGTGACCACTTACCATCAGGCGGACCGTCGGCTTGTTTGCCGATTTTTAATATATAATAATTAATTTATTTTTTAATGTTTAAAAATAAATAAATACCTACTGTTCTATTCTTTTTACTTAGGATAGGAATAATTGGTAATCTCTTTCTAGACTTTCAATCTTATTGACACATTGTTCACAGTAGATGTAGGTACAATTATTTTGAAAAATAGGTATCATACGGCAAATTTTTAAATAGGTATGTATTCATTATAAAAATCCATACTATTATAAATGCGAAAGTAAATGTGTCTGTTTGTACCTCTTTACGCTAATGTACTGATTAAGATGAAATTTAGAATGGAGATAGTTTGACTCCCGAGAAAGGACATAGGCTACTTGAAAACGTCAAGTGTGAGCCGGTTTTTTTATAATTAAGGAGTTTCCGTTGAAATCTTACATCTTTAACGGAATTCAGGGCGGAAGGAACTGCGGTCAAATTTGTCATGGAGATAGTTTGAGTCCCAAAGAAGGACATAAGCTACTTGAAAACGTCAAGTGTTAGTCGTTTTTTTTTTCTCTAAGTGAGGAGTTGTCGTTAAAATTCTACACCGATAACGCGGGCAAAAGCTAGTATTATATAAGTGTAACTTACTCGTGATCCTGCCTGATCGAGGGTCAATTAATTGCAAATCAAATGGTAACACTTTTAATTTTATTACCTACTATTATTTTGCGCGCTCTAGGCAGTGCTCTTTATAGGTATTACTAGCTGACCCGGTGAACCGTTTTTCGTTAATAAAAATCTTGCCCTAACACTATTAAACACAACAAAAAAATTACCCGAATTGGTCCAGCCGTCTTCGAGTTTTCCTTAGTGCGCGAGTCCGACTCGAACTTGACCCTGGCCGACTCGCACTCGACCCTTTTTTCTTACTCAGAAACCTACCCCGGCGTGTGCAAAACAACTTACCAAAATTCCACTAAAACCGTTTTCCCCTTTTTGCGCGAGCCTGACTCGCACTTGACCCTGTCAGACTCGCACTTGCCCTTTTTTTTTCTTTCTCGGAAACCTTCCCCGGCGTGTGCATAACAACATAAGCAAATTTCATTAAAATCGGTTACATATAGTGTGTGTGAGCTCTACAGTATAATAACAAATAATAAAAATCGGCTAAGTGTGAGACGGGCCCGAGTCATCTACCATCTTAAATTACCGTTACAGTGCGATTGAGCTTATTATTAAGAGAAACAGTAACACATTTGTTTGTTGGAAACTATATTCAAAGTCAAGCAACGTCGAGCTTGGTCAGTACTTAGATGGGTAGCCGCTTAACGGCACACCTTTTTTTTGTTTGAATTTGTAAATTACGTAACTGGTGGTAGGTACAAAACCCTCGGTGCGCGAGCCCAACTCGCACTTGGCCGGTTTTGTTTCTGATCCAGCACGTCGAATATCGGTGGACAAAAATAAATGTCTGCGATAAAAAGATTGATAAAACTTTAAATTATCATCACCAACCAGTTCACGCTACGTTAATAGGTACTTAGTTATATCGATAACGACATGTCTAACGATATAATACTCTTTGGTCTAGATTTGGTCTGATATTTGACGATCGACTCGTTGTAAAAAAATAAAAGTATTTACCGACACCACAGACTATAAAATTCTTGAGCCCACACCTTGCGCTCGCAAACGACCTTGCTCTATTTTAACAGGCCGTCACAACCCTCTGTTACTATATTTAGCAATAAACACTTAGGTACCTATATTATCGAAAGTTAAACACTTACCCAAAATTTCGCTGTAAAACCAGAGTATGTAAAACGTTGTTTTAATACAAACACAGACCACGAACAGCAGACACGTGGTGCAGTGTCGTAGCTACACTGCACGTGTGTCCGCTTTGTTGTATTGAATAAGTGCGTGTAAACTGAGTGAACGCCTGTGAATGGGTGAGCTTTGCGAACCCGACATTCAACATTATCGATATCCTTTATTGTAATTTATTGTTATTAAAGGCTATTTGCCATTTGGTTCCTTAGCCAAATGGCAAAAAGGGAACCCTTATTGTTTCATCATGACTGTCCGTCTGTATGTCACAGCCCGATTAAAATTTATAGAAAGTTGTGTTACGTGTATAAACTGCCATACAGCTTTTTTAATAAAATTAAGTTAGTACTGTTAATATACAAAATAAGTCTTTATCAACAAACAAGTGGTTAAAGCATCACTGGACGGGTTGACTTTTCGTTTTCATTATTATTGTTTTTATTTCTCGACTTTGTAATTTATTTGTGCTTTTTATTTTTGTTTTAATATATAAATAAATAAAACGAAATTAGGTAATAATAATATATCTATACTTTATTTACAATTAGATGACGACAGTTGACGCGATGTGATGTGTGGTGTGTTGACTATGAATGACATATGTAATATATTATTTTCTATAAATATAAAATGCTTCGGCCTGTATGATTGACGGATCAACGCACAGCCTAAACCACTCATCGTAGAGACCTGAAACTTGGAGGTTGTGTACTTTGCATGAGGTAGGCATCCGATAAGAAAGTATTTTCCGAAAGGGATAAGTAGGAGTCGGACTCGCACCGTAAGGGTAAACCGAAATGAAATTTTGGTAAGTTGTTATGCATACGCCGGGGAAGGTTTCTGAGAAAATAAAAAGGGTCAACTGCGAGTCAGACAGGGTCAAGTGCGAGTCAGACACGCGCAATAAGGGTAAACCGATTGTAATGAAATTTTAGTAAATTGTTCAAAATCAACACGCCAGGGAAGGTTTCTAAATTAGTACAACCCTTTCACAATAGATTGGTGCGGCAGTTATTTTTAAAAAAGAAACAACGTTCGCCGGGTTAGTATATTATAAAACACAAAATTTGTTTGTTTGCTTGCTTGAACGCGCTAGTCTCAAGAACTGCAGCTCCGATTTGAAAAAATATTTCAGTGTTAGCCCATTTATTGAGGAAGTCTATAGACTATATAATCACGCTAAGACCAATAGAAGTGGAGCACCAGAATAGAATGTTTCAAAATCGGTGTTTTTTTCCTTTTGAGAGGTTCCGCTGCGTGCGCTGCGTCAACGGTTAAAGTTGCGCAAAAATCATGTATGACAGAATTGTTCCCCTTTAAAAGTTCTAAAAAAAAGTCCGTGACAGCATATGTTTATCTTTTAAGGTTGTTTTCAAATACAATATTTTTTTTTTTACACTTTTGTGCTTTTTATTTTTTGTTGTAGTATATAAATGAATAAAACTAAAATTATGTAGATATATCGACGTTTAGTTGTCGTTTTCAATACTTAAATAGTAAAGTTATATAATATATTAGGATATTCTATTTACAATAAAATTATTAATGACAGTTGATGTGATGTGATGTGTGTGTGTGTGTGTTGACTATGAATGACAGTTGATGTGATAGGTATGTACATAGGTGTAATAAAATAATAACGTGAGATTCTATTTTAAATTTATGGTACATTTTGTTGATTGTTTTATTACTTAATGCATTTTATTCAGCCCTGGACTGAAGTAGGCGCCAAGGGCCCAAATATAGGCATTTTCCCAAGTCTTTAGTTGGATGGTAGAAATTGGGGGGTTGAAAGATTTAATTACTCTTATTGAGTAACATTCGTTAAATTTTTTGCTATGGGAATGAGCATGGGTGAGAATAGGTAAAGGTGAGTTTATAATGGAATCTGTGGTGTGTCGGTGATGGTTGACTCGTATATGTAATGGATTGATAGTTTCTCCTATATAGTATGAATTACAGTCATGACATTCGATGATGTATACGCAACAGGATGTTTTGCATGTAGCTTTAGACATTGTATGATACTTTTTTTGAGCTATTTTGTTATGATTGTATCGGAATTAATTATTGGGCATGTTTTGCATCGAGGGAGGTAGCATGGGATTGTATTGGAATTTGTAGGAAATGTTTGATTTGTGGTGGGTGATTTAATTTTAGTTAAAATTTGTTTTATATTCTTGTTTTGTCGAAATGTAATCGTTGGTGATGTAGGTAATAAATCTTTTGTTTCTGTGTTTGTATTGAGAATCGGAAGTAAATCTTTGAAAATATTTTTGATTTTATGTGAGCCATGGAAGTATTTTGTGATAAATCGAAGTGAGTTAGTGTTATTGTTTTGTAAAGGTGATTGTTGGTAATACTGTGGTCTTTTATATATTTGTTTTTGTAAAAAGTGTTCAGGATAATGTCTTTTATGTAATGCATTAAATATTGTCTCTTGGTATGTTTTTAGGGATGTTTTATTGTTACAAATTCGTTTACCTCTTATTGATAATGAGTATGGAATGGATTTTTTGGTATGAAATGGGTGACAACTATTAAAGTAAATTGTAGTTTGTTTGTAGGTTTAAAGTGGACAGAAGTGTTAAGTTTATTTTTAGATGAAATGGTGATATCAACGTCGAGAAATGTGGTGTGATGTTCTGATATTTCATGTGTGAACTTGAGAATACTAAAGTTATTGAAGTTATTTATAAATGTCTGTAAAGAAGAAAATGTGTTTGTCCATATTAAAAAAATGTCCTCCATAAATCTTAGCCACACTAATGTTTTTATTTGACATTGTTGTAAAAAATTGATCTCAAGTTCACCCATGAAAAGATTTGCGTATGACGGTGCCATGCGGGTCCCCGTGGCTGTTCCTTTGATTTGTTTAAAATATCTATTATTATAGGTGAAGCTATTGTTTTCCAAAACTATTGTTGCAAGTTCTATTAAAAATTATGTAGACGGAGAATGAGGTAGTGGACGTTCGTTTAAAAAGTAATACAAGGAGTTAAGACCAGCATTGTGTGGAATATTAGTGTATAAGGTTTTAAGGTTTTATCTTTTAAGGTTGGCTCATTATGACAACCAAATTTGCTCTGAATGAATGCATTATTTGCGAAGGTGTTTTTATAACAACATATCAAATCATTATCCAAATAAATACGTTGTTCACCACAAGTATTTATTTTCAAACGAAATTGCCCGTTACATAATTCGATTTCAATGAATATCTTAGGAGATATCGCAGTTTAAAATAACATCGCAGCAAAATAACGATCAAGTACTGCGCGCGCATTTATGATGTGCAAGGCCGACGGGCAGTCATGAGGGGGAAGGGCAGTACGTCTTGTTTAAAAATATTTTCACCTTCTACGTTAACAAAGTCGCGGGTTAAAGTTAAAAAGTAACTGACTGACTGATCTATCAATGCACAGCTCCAATCACTGGCCGGATCGAATATATCACATCATTCCCCATAAAGTTTGTAAGGATTGATTTTCAAAACAACTTTCTATCAACGATGCCTACGATACTAAATCAATCAGTGCTTTAAATCTCAAATTTCTATCGTTATAATTTGGTGATGATAATTCAGTCAGTTCCTGGTTTTTTTATGCACACAAAATTTGCCACCCCTTTTCTCCGCATGCTACCACCGTTGTCTTGAAGAACACGTAGGTATATATACCAAGCTTTAGGTAAAGTTAAGCATAGATTTTTTTCCAAACAAACTGCCTACTTCTCTTCTCCCCTTAAAGATTTAATTTTAAAAACCTCTATAGTAATTAATACTAATAATAAGCCCCCTAATTAGGTGTTAACGTTTTAATGTCTATGGTATACACTACGTTTCATCAATTATCATAGAACATGTACACTTACCTTTTGAAAAGCATATTTACTCAAATTTCAGTTAAATTGACGATAGAAAAATTTTATCACAACAAACTCTCTGATTTCCTTTCCCCTCTAGGAGTTGAATTTTAAGAAACAACAAAATATCTAGGTTTTTACTTTTTGTGATAAAGATTACTTATATTAAGGTACCATTAAATTTAACCCTAAAAATATTATTTATATTACAAACTGTATCATCGCCATCCTCCATTTGAGGGTTCAATTTTAAAAAACATGGAAACACGTGTTTATTAATTGTGTTGTAAAACATTAATACTATGCTTAAAGATAATTTATCAGAAGTTATTATATTCTATACAAATTTTGCCACCCTTATTTACCTTCCTAAAGAGCATCAATACGTCCCAAGCAAATTTTATTGATAAAATGTTATTTCCCATACAAATTTTGCCATCCTTTTACCCTCTTATGGGTACAATATAAAGTGTGTTGTGTTGGCAAGCATTGCATTTTGTAACACCCAGAACCCGGTTTTCAATATTTCTATTGAAAAGAATACCTATAAATATCTCAAGTTTCATTCGAGCTTCAACATTTCTAACCATGTTCCACTACTTTATGGATTGCATTTTTAAAAAGGTTAAAGTACGTAGTTAATTATTAATTGTTTAAAATAGTTTTAAATTATCCATATAAACTTTGCCACCCCTTTACACCACTTTGTGGTCGAATTTTTGGAACCAAAAAAAATGCATTGTGTTAAAGAACCTTAATACCACTAATAAAGTTTGACTACTAACATAGTATTTCCTGTTCACGAAAAAAGGTGTCAGTCCCACTTCCCCTTAAGGGTTAAATTTTAAAATACTTTGGAGACGTCGTTGAATAATTGTAAAGAAAACATATTAGTACGTATAATTGGTACGATAGATAATATTTTGATTCAAGATTTGTCACCTCCTTCAAATGACGCCTTCAATTATAATGTCAACACATTTTTCAAATATCTGTTCTCAGCGGTATGAGCTGGGCGGTGATGAGTCATTTTGGACATCGATTTTTTTTGTATAGATAGGTAGGGGATGATTACCAAAAACGATAAACCCGTCATTTTAAGTTTGAATACCGATGGTATTAACTTAAAAAAATATCTATTTTCATACAAATCTTCAACCCCTATATCACACACACCCTAGGGGATGGTTTTACGTTTCCAAACCACCAAATTCCTATACAAAGATTTAATTCCTTATTTTACCACCTCGCGGATAATTTTTCAAAAACTTCTAACAAATGAAAAATCCTTTGCAAAATGACGCCCCCAATATAAAATCGAACCTTTGTTTGCATTTCAAATTTGTATGCTTAGCGGTTAGGGCTGGGCGGTGATGGACTCGTCGCTTGAGTTAGGACATAGATTTCACTTTATAAATATTTTTTCCAATACAAACTTTACTAATCCCTTTTTCCCCCTTAGGATCAGATTTTTTTAAAACACTGAAATACATGTGTCATTAATCGTGTAAAAGAATATGTTTACTTAGTCAAAGTAAATTTAACTTAAAAAAAAATACTTTTCATACAAACTTTGCCCATCCCTTTCTCCCGCTTAGGGTCTAAGTTTTGTAACACACTGAAATAATTATTTCATAAATAGTATTGAAGAACACGCATACAAAGTCATAAGTAAGTTTTACATTAAAAATAAATATTTCTTATACATATTTGTCACCCCATTTTTCCCATTTATAGGTTGAATTTCAAAAAATGCTGATACACTATATATATATATATATGTATATATATGTAACCAGATATAGATTTACCAATTTTCAAAGCTTTATTTAGATAAAAAGCCGAATTCACGTAGGTACATTGTTTTCCCCTATGGAACGATTCACCAGAAACAATAAAATGTATCATTCTTAATTTTTATCATAGATGTTACTTAAAAACTGACAGATTTTCATACCCTTAATTATTTTTACCCTTGAACTTGGCAAAATCCGATCTAAAGCGACGCCTTCAATAATATATATAACAAACTTCTATCCTTAGCGGTTTGGGCTGTGCGTTGATGAGTCAATCAGGACATTGCCCTTTTATATATGTAGATGTATATAAATTTACAAAAAAACAGGTTTTGCTTATTTTAGGGTTCCCTCAAATATTTCGTCTTTGAAGGGGGTTCCATCCTGAAAAAAGTGTAAGAACCGCTGCCGTATACCATAAGTGTGATAATACCTAATATAACGATAGGCAATTGTCTAAAACTTTATTATTTTCGATGGATTTCATAAAATACGAGGACAAAGTCGAAGCGGAGTTTTAGGTCTGCTGAAGGGATTTTAAATTCAGGTTACTTGCACATTATTTTTTATACATTTATTTTTGTATGATCATTGTTTTGTGAAAGAGTTATTCACAATCACACTTAACTCTAAAATATTATGCATGGGATATGGATGGGATGGGATATGTACAGTTAGTATTTTAGTTTCTTGAGTTTTTTAGTTGAATTTATTCTAATATAATAAATGCCAACCTTCTTAAGGAAACAGAGGTCAAGGTCAATTATCCAACTGCCAATTTAAGCTTGTAATCGCAACTATTTTTATCTGATTATAACAACGAATGAAAAAATTTCAGATTTTTATCTTTACATGTGCTGTGAATGAAACTTTGCTTCTATAGCACGGACGCTAAGTAGGAAGAATTTCGTTCAATCACCGGTCACTATTTGTCTCTGTTGCACGCGCATAATTATTTGCCGGCGCGCTCGCACAGATGCGATGACCGCTGTCCGTGTAATGTTTTTAAATTATAAAACCGATTAAAAAGAAAAACCTAATCTTAGTCAATATTTTGTTCTATGTTATACTGATTAATTTATGCTCATGTGAATTTAATACTTCTATTACATAATAATATTATTATTCTATTTATCTTATTTTTTAAAATTTATTTTGTGTAATATTTTCTAATGTAAAGTAATGTTGGTAGGCATATCATTGATTACTTTAGATCATGTGGTGTGTACCTATAATTGGTTGTGCATTTAATTGAGAAATTGTTAAAATGTGTTTAGACTGTAAGTTTTATTGTAACAACTGTTGGTATACCGAATAAATAAAATAAAATAAAATAAAAGTAATTTCTGTTAATGGACGATTCGTGCACTAACGAGACAATTACTGTGGCTCGACCGATCACTGCTGTGTCGGCAAAGGTTTCTACAGTTAATAGTAAAACGATAGACATTAATCTTCCACTAGTTCACTAGTTTGTTGTGCAAAGATTTTACGTTGTATCGTTGACGAGCCAACGTAGTGGTAACAAAATAACTGGATTAGGATTGTGGCTGCAATTACATATAAGTCACAACTAAGGTTTTAAAATGAATTTAACGACTCAATTTTTGCTTACTGTATAACATAGGATTTTTTGCCGACTAAAACAAATAAATTAGGCCTTAATTACAGCTTAAGAGTTTTATACTGATGGTGCAATTAAAGACTTTAATAAAAATATAACCCCTTGAAAATGTTTAGGATTAGACAGCGGGGATTCGTTATTTTTGCCAATGTTGTCACTATCAATGTAAATAAGTATCTTAAGAGTTTTAACTCATTAGGAGATAGAGAAATACTTACAGAGGTCGGGTGTCATAGTCATATTTATTCAATCCGGTTCCCATCCTATTAAGCTTATTTACCTTTTTTTCGCGAACCCTTAGTTTTATTGTTAACAAAATTTTTGATCTTAAATATCTTATATCTTAAAAAAATGTGTTTACAAAAAAAATGCTCGTGCCGCTGTTCTAATCGGCGGTAGTAATTTTCTTTTGTTGGCCGGCACTTTTATATTTGGGCCCAATATAGTATGAAAAGTGAATGGTCTCCTTCGTTTATAGCACGGACGCTAAGTAGGAAGAATTTCGTTCAATCACCGGTCACTATTTGTCTCTGTTGCACGCGCATAATTATTTGCCGTCGCGCTCGCACAGATGCGATGACCGCTGTCATAGAGGGTGCAACGGCAAATAATTATAAGCGTGCAACAGAGACAAATAGTGACCGGTGATTGAACGAAATTCTTCCTACTTAGCGTCCGTGCTATAAACGAAGGAGACCATTCACTTTTCATACTATATTGGGCCCAAATATAAAAGTGCCGGCCAACAAAAGAAAATTACTACCGCCGATTAGAACAGCGGCACGAGCATTTTTTTTGTAAACACATTTTTTTAAGATATAAGATATTTATGATCAAAAATTTTGTTAACAATAAAACTAAGGGTTCGCGAAAAAAAGGTAAATAAGCTTAATAGGATGGGAACCGGATTGAATAAATATGACTATGACACCCGACCTCTGTAAGTATTTCTCTATCTCCTAATGAGTTAAAACTCTTAAGATACTTATTTACATTGATAGTGACAACATTGGCAAAAATAACGAATCCCCGCTGTCTAATCCTAAACATTTTCAAGGGGTTATATTTTTATTAAAGTCTTTAATTGCACCATCAGTATAAAACTCTTAAGCTGTAATTAAGGCCTAATTTATTTGTTTTAGTCGGCAAAAAATCCTATGTTATACAGTAAGCAAAAATTGAGTCGTTAAATTCATTTTAAAACCTTAGTTGTGACTTATATGTAATTGCAGCCACAATCCTAATCCAGTTATTTTGTTACCACTACGTTGGCTCGTCAACGATACAACGTAAAATCTTTGCACAACAAACTAGTGAACTAGTGGAAGATTAATGTCTATCGTTTTACTATTAACTGTAGAAACCTTTGCCGACACAGCAGTGATCGGTCGAGCCACAGTAATTGTCTCGTTAGTGCACGAATCGTCCATTAACAGAAATTACTTTTATTTTATTTATTCGGTATACCAACAGTTGTTACAATAAAACTTACAGTCTAAACACATTTTAACAATTTCTCAATTAAATGCACAACCAATTATAGGTACACACCACATGATCTAAAGTAATCAATGATATGCCTACCAACATTACTTTACATTAGAAAATATTACACAAAATAAATTTTAAAAAATAAGATAAATAGAATAATAATATTATTATGTAATAGAAGTATTAAATTCACATGAGCATAAATTAATCAGTATAACATAAAACAAAATATTGACTAAGATTAGGTTTTTCTTTTTAATCGGTTTTATAATTTAAAAACATTACACATTAGTTAAATTCTCTTTTAGTTTTCTACGAATTTCGCGTTCGGTATCAAAGAAAATGTCCAAGTAAGAGCTACAATGGTTTATGAGCTTCCTTATTCTAGAAACCTGCGAGTTTGTCCCTAACGTTGTTTTTCTGAAAGGAGGAACAAAAGGAAGCACAGCATTTCTAGGGTATCTACTAGGTATCCTAAAGCTTAGTCTTTGGAGCAACTGGGGGCAGTCTATTTTATTGTTTAGGAGTTTATAAGCAAATAGGGCTTCAGAAGTATCTCTACGTTTGCTTAGTGAGTCCATCTTAAAATAAGCCAGCCACTCGATATAAGACAGCTTTTTCTTAGATATGCCTGCCGAGTTGGCCAGATGCCATAAAAATCTCTTTTGAATACGTTCTATTCTTAAGCTGTGCGTAGAATAATGTGGGTGCCACACAATACTACAATATTCAAGATTCGATCTAATCAAGCTATTATAAAGAATTTTTTGTTGATATGCATTTAAATACTTTGCTATTTCGAATCACAAATCCCAGCATTTTAGTTGTTTTTTTAATAATTTCAACTATATGGACATCGAAAGTTAGTTTTCGGTCAAAAACTACACCCAAATCTTTCACGTTCTCAAAGTCCTTTATTAGATTTGCCTCAATATGATAGGCAGAAGAAATCAGTTTTCTTGTGTATTTAATACCGTGACACCTTTTATGATTAAGGTTCACCCCATTGGTATTGCACCAGTCATTAAGTCTATCTAGATCAGACTGTAGTAGAGTTACGTCTTCCTTGCATTGTACTATTCTAGCAAACTTCAAGTCATCCGCAAACAAAAATGGGGTAGAATATAAAAAGCATTGTGTGATATCATTCACGTATAAATTAAATAAAGTAGGACCAAGGCGAGATCCTTGTGGAACTCCTGATGTAATTTTATATATTTTTGAACTAAAGCCATTAAGTACTACATAAAACTGTCGGTGTTTAAAGTAAGATGCTAGCCAATTCAGAAACGAACCACAGTAACCATAATGGTAAAGTTTTTCAATCAATGCTTGATGTGGGACAGTGTCGAAAGCCTTGCTGAAATCCGTATAGATGAGATCGATCTGTTTATGATCATCAATAGCTTCAGTAAGGAATTCTAAGAAGGAAGCAAGGTTTCCACAAATTGGTCTGGACGATGTAAATCCGTGCTGATGAATTGTGCTATACTTTTTAAAATGGTTTTGTACATAGGGACATATTAGAGATTCAAAAATTTTCGAAAATTGTGATGTAATCGAAACTGGTCTATAATTATTAACAAGGTTTTCATCATCATTTTTATATATAGGGACTACTTTAGCCTTTTTCCACTCAGCAGGAAATGTACCGGACTTTAATGATTCATTAAAAATTATAAATAGAGGTTGGGTCAGGCTGGATGCACATGAAGCAATATAGAAGGGTGAAATTTTATCTGGTCCAGCTCCTTTATTTGTGTCTAGCATTTTTAGTTTTTTAAACGTGAATAGTGTAACGATCAATTGCAAATGGACTAAGGCAACCCGTATTGTTTATGATACTATGGCAAGAAGTGAGATTATTAGATACATTAGTATCTACTGAATAAACAGAAGAAAAAAAAGAGGCAAAAAGGTCACAAACCTGCTCTCCTTCTGATACAGTAACATTTCCGTCAGAAATGGATGAAGGGTAATTGCTGTAACCTTTACGTTTTGCTTTAATAAATGACCAGAAATATTTTGAATTTTCAGCTATCTTAATCTCAGCAGCAGTAACATAAGTGTTATAGCAATCGGTTGTAAGCTTTCTACATCTTTTCGTTAGTAACTTATATGATATTTGGTCTATGGGGTTTTTAAATTTTTTATAGCGATTTCTGTATTTGTGTTTTTCTTTAAGCAGTTTGACTAATTCTTTGTTAAACCAAGTAGGATGTTTGTTAGTTTTCAATTTACGCAATGGCACATATTTAACAATTGTTTCTCTTATCTTGGCATAGAAAATTTCCAACATATCGTTAACATTTAGACACTTAGAAAACAAGCTGGCCCAATCTTGTTCATTTAAATATTTATTAATTAGTATGTAATCAGCTTTTCTAAAATTAGGAAGTTGGTTAAGTTTAGAGTTCAATTTACATTTCATATCTAGGCAGACTTGAATTTCGATTGGTGGATGCGGGAGGTCAATTTTACTGAATATATCCGATGCTAAGGTAACTCCGCAAAGTATATCAGTGAGTACAAGGTCTAATATTTTCTGTCTATGATTTAGAATGTGATTAAATTGATTGAGATTATTAACATTACAAAAATCTATAAGCATTTGACATGACGTATTATTAGGATTTGAAACCGAACTATTAATTGAGTTCCAATTTATTGTACTTAAATTAAAATCACCAACAATTAAAAATATTCTCCAAAGTACTGGTTTCAAGGACATTGTTACAACTATTTAAAAAGTTTTCCAAAATTGAGCTTTGAACAGGTGGTGGAATATATACAGCACATATGGCTATTGTTTTTTTGGTTCCCATAAGTATTATATCAAAAGTTATCCATAGATCCTCACATCTACTTTCCCATCCAACCATTCTTTTTGGTGCAAGTTTTTTAGACACAACAATCAACACCCCACCCCCTTCCTTATGTTGATGAAAGCCAGAAGTTTCTCTGTCTCTCCTGTAGACGATGTATCTGTCGTCGAACAATTCGTTATCTTTTATGCTTGCATTGGTCCAGGTCTCCGTCAACACAATAATATCATTATTAGTTACAGAAATGTTCCGGTAGAAAGTATGAGTTTTAGTGCGCAAGCCTCTGACATTTTGGTAATATTTACTTATTTTTATTTTCTTCCGTGACTTCATCAAATTTCGCATTTAAAAAATCTAAAGATACCTTAAATTCCTTCAACTCTTCCTTTAGCGTTCTAATTTCAGATTTCAGCTTTTTATTTCAACTTTCTCGTTTGCGAACAGTCTGCTTCGTGGCAATTGTGCGCCTTTAGGCACAAAATTCAGGTTTATATTTCCCAGACTCAGACCTACGTACATAAATTGGCAAAACATCGTACGGGTAAGTTTTTTTGGATTTAGCTAGCTGCTATTTATGTTTATACTGACACAAGCCTTCCGCTTGTGGCTTCGCTCGCATAGACCATAAGACTTTTACAGTTTTTTAATCAACGAACTGTCAAATATAAGTACTTCCTTTCACTGACTCGAGTTGTAATTTTAGGTTGTCTCTAAGAACGATGCTTACAACAAAAAAATCAACCCCTTCTCCAAATTTATTATTTTTATTCTTAGCGATTTGAATTTTGCCTTGTTAGCCTACACTTAAGTATAATAATATAAACCGGCTAAGTGTGAGACGGGCCCGAGTCATCTACCATCTTAAGTTACCGTTACAGCTTAGTGCCATTTCGCTTATTATTAAGAGAAACAGTAACACATTTGTTTGTTGGAAACGATATTCAAAGTTAAGCAATGTCGGGCTTGGTCAGTACTTGGATGGGTAACCGCTTAACGGCACACTTTTTTTTTTGTTTGCGTTTTTGAATTACATAAATGGTGTAGATATGGAACCCTCGGTGCGCAAGTCCAACTCGCACTCAGCCGATTTTTTTTGATCCAGCCTGTGCACTGCCATGCACTTAAAATTCTACAAACGCAAGTATCATAGAGGCAACATAAATATTTTAACCCAATTGCTAATCGTGCAATTAGTATAGAAGAACATGTCGAATATCGGTGGACAAAAATAAATGTCTGCGATAAAAATATTAATAAACCTTCCAATTATCATCACCAACCAGTTCAGCTACGTTAATAGATACTTATTATTATCGATACCGATACGTCTATCGATATTATATATAGACTCTTTGGTCTAGATTTGGTCTGATATTTGACGATCGACTGGTTTTTTTTTCTGAAATTACAATGCAGTTGCCATTACTGCTTCACCAGGCTTTTTGGGGCGAGACTATGAAGGAGCCTCAGCCCATATAGCGCCTAACGCTCAAGGGCTCCCCGCGGGGGGAGCCTCTTCTTGGGTTGTTGCTCTTCGACTCGAAAATAATAAAAGTATTTACCGACACCACAGACTATAAAATTCTTGAGCCCGCACCTTGCGCTCGCAAACGACCTTGTTCTATTTTAACAGGCCGTCACAACCCTCTGTTACTATATTTAGCAATAAACACTTAAATATACCTATATTAATGAAATGATACACTTACCTTTAAAGATTTCGCCGTAAAACCAGAGTATGTAAAACGTTGTTATAATACAAACACAGGTCACGAACAGCTGACACGTGGTGCAGTGACGTAGTTACACTGCACGTGTGTCCGCTTTGCTGTATTGGTTAAGTGCGTGTGCACTGAGTGAACGACTGTGAATGGGTGAGCATTGCGAACCCAACATTCAATGTCGATATTCTTTATTATAATTTATTGTTACTAGACATTTGCCATTTGGTTCCTTAGCCGAATGGCAAAAAGGGAACCCTTATATTGTTTCGTCATGGCTGTCCGTCTGTATGTCACAGCCCGATTTTAATTTCTCGACTTTGTTATTTATTTATTTTTTATAAATTTCTAAATTCAATATTTCTACACTTTTGTGCTTTTTATTTCTGTTTTAAAATATAAATAAATAAAACAAAAATCGACCAAAATGTGCCATAAATTTAAAAATAAAATCTTACGTTAGTTTCCCACACCCATGTAAGTACATACCTAAATATATCACATATGTCATTCGAAGTCAACACACACACACATCACATCACGGCAACTGTCATCATCTTATTGTAAATAAAGTATACATATATTATAATAGCTACATTTATTTATTAATTAAAGTATTGGAAAGGACCAATAAACGTCGAAATATCTACTATTACCAAATTGCATCAATTATCTAATTTCAAATTTTTAACATAATTACTAGCGGTCCCGGCGAACGTTGTTCCGCTGCCTCCCCTCTGTAACCCGGCAAACGTTGATTTTTACCTAAAGTGCCCGAGTCCGGTTGGCACTTGACAGATCGAGATAAAAACTATCCTATCTTTTAAGTTGGATCAAATAACATATAGTTACGAAGTTTGATCAAAATCGGTTCATTAGTTTAGGAGCTCATCACGGACAAACAACGTGACACGAAATTTTTATATATAAGGATGTTCAATCAAAATATCAGCAATTATTATTTATTTAATTGAAAACAAGGTAATTAAAAATAAAAAGATGCGTACAAAAGGGTAAAAGAACCGCTTATTCAACATTTTTCTAAAAACACCTCTTTAATTATACATAAAGTATTCAAAATGATATAGTTTTCTTCATATTGTGTATAATACGGTACGATGTTCACCTTCTGTGACACACGTTGTATAGACCAAGTTTTGTCACATACTGTCTCATGAATATGTATACCCATTCACTTTTGCATTTTAAGCACCCATTTTACAAATGTAAATGCGTCTCAAAATGCAGTTTATGAGCAGTCAAACAATGATTAACCTTTGACATAAGGTTTACAAGCTCTTCATTTACATATTTCCCCCATTTGCAATCTTCACATGAGATGTATAGGGATACCTATACCTACAGTTCAACTAGATCTGTAGGTACATGTATATTACTTCAAAGATTTTCATTTTCTTGCGACTTTGACTGCGTGTACTTCTGAAAAAAAAAACCTTTTAACTGTTAATGATTTTACCTACAAACATATATGAGAATTCTGATACAACAACAGACCGTGTTTTGCTGGGTATTTTTGTAGCTGTGTGTTGATCACACGCTCCATCACCTTGGAGAGCAGAGAGGTACTCGCGACTGGCCTATTTTTCAAGATCAAAGCGCAGTTTTTGAGGTGACCATTAGGTATTCTATAGTGTATCCTAGATAATGAGAAATTATATGATTCTTCAGTCTTATCCGTCAATAAATCATAAATAGCAGGAAACACTTGCATTGTTGTTGTCACTGACAATATCAATTTCATTTTTATATGATAAGCATAATAACAGAGGTGATTATTGCGTTTTACTATGATGACATTATAAGTAAAAGAAAATTAAGACAAATCAGAGTAATTGAGAGATCGGTTATCCTACTAGTGTAAGATACTGAAAAGAGTAGGTACATCCGAAACCTTAAAAACGGCTGTCATGTAAGTAGTATGTAAGTAGACCAAGTACCTTCAGAGTAATGGATACCCAATATTTTACTTGTCTTTGTTGACTGCAAGCCCAAAACATGATATAGCACTGCTGGTTGTCATGATGTTGAACTGTCCCACGTTTACACTTCACGGATTCTAAATCCATTTGACTAGTTTGACGTCGAGGTTTCACGAGGAATGTAAACGGCTGAAAACATAATTTCTTGTGATCAAACCAGTTGGGCTAAATAGTTTGACTACTAGGAAGGAGGGTGAATTTCTGCCTGCGAAAGTTTGACTAAGCGATAATTGATGTGAACCATCCATTTTTATACCACTGAGATGGCAAAACAAACATGCGGTCCACGTAATGATAAGCGGTCACCGCAGCTTTTAGATGCTTGCAACACCTGGGGCATCACTTGGGGTTACCGACCCTTCAATAATCAAATTACTTATTTCTTAAAGAACCCCATACTGAAGTCCTTATAGACAACCTTGGCTCATTCCACAATCTAAACGTTTCGAACAATTCCTCAGATCACAACCCGTTATACAAGCGGTTGAACACACACAGGCACTAAGGCTCTCCTTAGATTTATGGGTTTGATACGGCTTTTGAGTTTGGGATCGTCGACGATTCTCACAGCCCGTCGTTGAACCGAGTCAACAGGGCTAAGCTGGTATCAGTCTTTCGCGGTAGTGGTAACGACGACTAGCAAAAGTTCCCTTCGGCAGCTTTAGCAAGCGATCAGAAAGCACGACTACCAGAGGGATAGCTCGCGAATTGCCCACCCATTTTGCATTTTACTGAATCTTGGGGCAGGATTTAATTTGCGTTTTGATTCAGAAATATTCCGATCCTTATTATTACGAGCCGTGGTCTGTATGTCTGATTAAACCACGGTCGTATCCGTCTCCGGCAGCTACTCGCGGATTAGGAATAAAACATTCCATACCAGTGAGGATTGTCTTAGAATTACTTTAATTAGAATACGACGGTGGAGACACCAGGATCTTCTGAGCCAAAGCAGAGCTGTTTCCGCGGGTACCATGCATAAAATTCACGCAAGTCTGTCAACTAATAATGCCACACATGACGCCAATAAGTTGGCCCAGATGGATCGGGTTGTGTGCACGACACTTGAGTCCAAACGTGACAGTGGTCCGAGGAGCTGTGGTGTAATCTCAAGTGGTTCATAATAAGTAATTACAATTACAATGTTAGTATATGACATCACACTTTAAATTATAAGTTCTATTAATTATGTTTTAATTTCAGTTCATAATCGATCTTCTAATCTTTTATTTTGATAAATTAGATTAAATATAAGTTGTAAATGGCACATTGATTTGGCAATATTTTTTAAGAACTTAGTCAATAAAGATCAAGATTGTTAAGATATTTCTTAATGACATTGTTCTGTTCTCATTCAACATTTTCCTAAGACACAACAGTCATGAAAAATTGTTTTGTGTGTTCAAAATGACAAACGTTTTTCCGTAAAATCCCGTCTTACTTTTTTTGAATCTTAGTGCGAAATTTGACACATTGCTATCTCATTGAAGTACTTCTTCGAAATCATCAATTATAAATTAAGCAACAACACAAAAAAACAACAACACACTTCAACTGACACTAATGTCAAATTGAGGATATGTTTTACACAGGATACGAAAATGGTTTTGGGTCTAAAGTTTATTCTTAATGACCAATATTTTGTGGTTCAAGTGTGTACATTTTAGCTGTGTAATAATTGCCCTGTATTAATTTTGTACAGCCAGTAAATTATATTACGAGTTATAACTTTCACTCCCATAATCTGTGAACATGTACGTGTATTATTTCGCGTATAATCCATGGTTCCCAATTACTAGTCAAACATAATGTACTGCTAGCAATTTACTGCTATGGATTGCACTGCCCAATAATTAAAATCCAATTATATTGTTCACAAATTAAAGGCAATACCTACGTGTGTGCGCAACATAGGGGCTGCTCCTCTAAATAATAGGTACAATCTATTCCATAATTCATTGGGTTTTCAATATTTTATCTTTTTATTATATATATAAGTGATCTCCTTAGTTATAGGGATGTTCCATGTAAATTGATGCACACACATAATAAGTATTTACGTTCAGATTTATTAAATCAATCTTACATTATAACACTAAGAGTTAACTGATATTTTAGCGATAAATGTATTGAAATACCATACAATCCGTGTTGTTTCGATGTTGAATCGGAATAAGTATCCGTTAACGATTAGGGATACATCAGACCGCAACCATATATATCTGTATATTCATCAATGGAATCAAGATTAAATCTTTAGTCAGTCCAGTACTCAATGGTCCATAATGGCTTACGACAGGCCAGGTATGTTTCATTTCTATGTTATTAGCGCATCGGATGTATCGCTAAAAATCAGTTAATTCTTTGCAATAAATACATCGGAATATGAATATCTACAGTCGTACGTGGGTCACCATAAATAAAGGACAAGGAGAAGGATAAAACTCTTCAAAATGGTATTAATACCTAGGTATTCGGGAGTGTCCGTTAGATTTTGTTTATTGATATATAATGCAATTGAAACGATGTCCTTATTTAAATATATAAATATATTTGGACATTACACACAGCACTGTCTAACCCCAAAGTAAGCAAAGCTTGTGTTATGGGTACCAGACAAAGGATACAAATACATACATATTACTTTTTTTTTTGTAAATACATACATGTAATATATAATTACAACCAGACTCAGGACAAACACAAATGTTTATGTTATGACATAAATGTTTGTCCAGTGCGGGAATCGAACTCACACCCTCTGCACGGCAGCTGGCCACACTACCAACTAGGCTGCGAGGGAGTCAAATTATGGGTAATATGACAAAATATATATTTTAAGTAAAATTAAGTTTTTAATAATTCTCGATAAATATGAATCCAAGACAAAAATTAAATATCACAGTTAATAGAGCTACTTGTAAAGTTTAGAACTGTGACCTATACGCCTATTGCCAAAGCGTCATTGATAAACCTATTAGGTAGAATACTGAATACTATGCGACGGTGAAAGTAATATATAATTTTTCAACAGAATTTACACTTTTTGTTTCTAGGCTGATATTTAACACCTAAGGTGTGAATTTTACAAGTTGCAGCAACCAGTGCAAGGCGGTGCCTGTCGCAGGTTTCGCCTGTCACTGCAACTGCAAGGCAATTTAACATGCGAAGCGGACTATTATACTATTTCCATTTTGCTTTTATAAATAAATATTACACTAGTAGGTGTTCTTTGTGTAGATGGTTTTTAGTGTTCCGTATTTGGTTTACTTATGTCGGTCCACCCGTCACCCGGGTCATGTCCTAGTCTTTTTATAAAGGTTCCGTTCGGTTATTTTGATATTCTAATAGGCATTCAGCTGTAAAATTTAGTAGATTAATAGATTTTTTTAAAGGTTGCTCATGCGGTCAATCCAAGTTCATGGTTCTTGCCTAATTAAGCCCAACTTGGCCTCTGAACAAAGAAAAAACAGCTTTATTCGGTACGCCTTCTCCTATCCGGGACTTTTGATGAGGCAGTCTAAAAAATAGCCCACCTGGATGAAACTTAAATTTTTTATTAATTATGTATTTCTAAAAATGTTTGCATTTGTACTATTTGTGCATTAGTATTAAAGCATGTCTCGTAATCTGTGTGTGTTCTACCGCTTGTACAATGGGATGTGTTCTGAGGAATTGTTCGAAATGATGCCCCCGGCTACTTTCTACCATCGCACCGCTCGCCATCGGCAGAGAATTAATTCTCACACTTTAGAACCGAAATGGTCGCATACAGTACGGTTTCAGAGAAACTTCCTCCCGCAAACGCTTGGGTTTTGGAATGAGCTCCTTGCCAAAATTTCCTCTAAGGAGTATGTACAGTATGGATTTCTTCGAGAAAGAAGTCATTAGATTCAAGGGTCGACTACGCGCGAGTGATGATACACCGCGAGTTGGAAGGTTGTATGGAAATCCGCTTTTTTTAAGCTTAATGCATAAAACTTTGTAGTAAAATCAAGATTAACGTGTTTCACCGTTTTTTATAAAATCGCCTCCTAAACCGCAAAATATGAAGATTTTCACATTTTTGAGTCTAAAGACTTGAAATTGAGCACAGAGGTTATTTGGCCTGTAGGTTGAAAATTAAGATCGACATGTTTTTTTGGAAAGGAAAGGGGATGAAAATTTGTATGATGGTGAGGATTTTTGTGTGCAGACTTGAAATTTTGAACAGAAGTAGGTATCAGTTACAATAACGTAGGCGAGGTGCAAAAAAGACGTTCGCTAAATCCATCCCCTAAAGGGGTAGGTAAAAGTATAGCGATAAATTTGGTATTATTATTCAATAAGTCTCAAAAAAGGAGTCGTGGGTAAAAGCTAGTAAATTATATGAAAAAGGAACAAACATTTTTTTTTCATAAAAAAATCCTTCCACATTCAGATTTCGCCACCCCCATTTGCGGACTCTATTTGCGTTAACCATAATTTTTGTTCTATACCTTTTTTTAGGTTTTTTTCAACAAATGCGAAATAAATATAGCTGAAGACTATTAAGTTTTAGAGTAGTGTTTACCTTTTAAGGCTGCGGTATAGGCTAGACCGCGAAAATACGCCGTTTTTGTGCAAATTTTGTGGCTAAACTATAGCATCTAAAGCATTGAAAAAAATATATGTTATAAAACTTGCTTTTGTCTAGTGCATTACCTTACTAAATGATTTTCATTTATTGTATTTAATGCAATAAAAAATCTGAAAGTGACTTTTGTTTAACACTTGTGCAAATTTTTAAAGCGTGTTTTGTATTTGTTTCTAATGAAAGTTGGTTAAATAATTAGAATAGCTTGTTATCTAGTGCATTGACTCTTAATTGTACAAAAAAGTCAAAAAATGTGACTACAAAACGTTAATAACGTTAAATTCCATACAAAAAATTAAAAGTTTCAAGGCGTCATTACGCTATAAATTACTTAAGAAGTTTATAACATATATATCTAATAGTAATATATAGAACATCATACATACATACACAACGTTAGAATTACAGAAATTAGCTTTCTGGCCTATATCGCCCTCTTAAGTCGATAGCATTTCTAGTTGCCGAAAATACAGACGTAACACGACACTGAAGGGGTTTCTTTGTACCATTTTGAGTACAAAACCCTAATGAACTTATATGTGTATACTCGTATATATATATATATATATTAAAAATTAACGAAAGATATTTAAAATAGTCATCAAAATAAATATAGTTTATAGTTTTATGAATAAATCAAAAGTTAAGTTAGGTCATTGATTAAGTTGGCACTTGTGAGAAAGTTCATACAAAGAAGAAAGAAGTTATACAAAGTCTCACAAAGAAGCTGTTGGCCTCCTGCCATAATTTCATACAGAGTTGAAAGCTCAGTAAAATATTTTTTAGCTTCAAATGATACAATTTGAATATTATTGCAAAATTTAAAAAAAACACACCTAAATATTCAGCCAGTATATTCGAGTAAAAAACAAACATTTAGGAACAATTCAGTGCTTTTTTTAATATTGTGGGTAAAAATATATCCTGTAAAAATATTCAGGACGGTTTGATTAAAATGTTATCAAAACTTGAGCAATTTATCCGCAACGTAGGACCACTCGTAAAAAATGGTTAAAGATAAGATCAAACTCTTGAAAGTTACGAGACCCGGATAAATTTAAATGATTGGATTTTCCTGTAGATGTATAGACCTGATAGGGACTTAAAATATCTATAAGGCACTGGGATACTTTAATATTTTTGGGGTTGATATTACCATTTTGTTTATTTTTATTTCACATTCATATACATACATATATCGCTTTAAATGAGGTAATGACAATGAATCAATTTTTTAAACATCGATTAAGATTGCGCACGTCTTATGTCCAAGGGCAAAGCGGTCCAGAGTTTGATTGCGTGTACTGGGTAAGAATCGTTGTAATATTGCGTTACGTGTGTGGGTATTTTTAACAAGCTTGTGGAAAGTCGGTGCGCATGCGAAATTGGAAACGCCCTTTTAAGTATGATCTTTTAAGCTTTGATCGATATATTTGCGTAAGTCAAATATGAACCTGATACATCAATTTTGGAGTCACTTAAACTTATGAAGTTGCTCCACTGTAAGGTCACCATAGCTTACGTCGGCATAATTGAGAATAGGAAAGCGTAATGATTGTGCCAAAGCAATTTTAGCAGGAATAGGTAAGAATTAAAGAGCTGTTAGCCGCGTACAATTTCTTGCTAATTTCATTCACGAGTAGACACCGTGTTAAGAAACGGTCGATTTATTTTCCCAGGGTTTTCGCTGAGTCACTAGTAAGGGATCAAGAATTTTTTTAAATACACTGGTGGAATGGAGTTAAAATCTAATTTGGTTAAGAGACGCGAGCTGCCAACCATTATTACTTGAGTTTTAACAGGATTTATTTTCAGACCGTAGGACTCACTCCAATCTATAATGCTAG
This sequence comes from Apoda limacodes, assembly GCA_946406115.1. NCBI lineage: Eukaryota > Metazoa > Arthropoda > Insecta > Lepidoptera > Limacodidae > Apoda > Apoda limacodes. Next base: position 17,793,159 of record OX291546.1, read on the forward strand.
TCAGATTATTGTCAGCAATAGCTTGAGGCAGATTTTCAATTGTTGATTGCTTATATATCTGGAGATCGTCTGCATAAAGATGGTAGAGAGAAGAAACATGAGAAGTAATAGAATTTATGAATATTGCAAAATTATATATATAATTATAATGAAGTATAGTTTTAAATATTTTTTTTATGTCAACCTACAAATACGAGTAGGTATTAAGTTGACATAAAAACGACGCATATAATCCATCGTTCGTTGAAACTGATCGATGCGCGATTGTTCAGATACATTTAAAATGAAAAGGCTTTTTATAAACCTAGTGTAGAGTCCACATACGATTCCAACGAAGAGGGATTTACGAAATCCATTACCACGGGCGCTGCAGTGGCGCGGCGCACCGTTCCGGATAATGTTCTACAAAGCGAATTTAACGATTCAAACATTTCTCTGCCAATTGCTTAGTCTGGACTACATAGTAATAAAAACTTTATAAAAACTTTGTGGTGTCTTTTTATTTGTTGAAATAAGTAGAAATTCTATAACTATTGATATTATAAACAAATAAACAAATGTTTTTGGACATTACACACAATGTCATTTGGTTCCAAACTAAGCAAAGCTTATACTTTGGTTGCCAGACAATCAACGTTGTATAATATTGTATATATATATTTGTGTCTGTTGTCTGGTAGCTGAGTGGATTCTATGATTGAATTTTTCTCGAAGTTGAATTAAGGAACTTTATAATTGCATTACTTACTGGCATTCGTTAACAAAGTTAAAATTCGTTAAGTAGCATTCCAAGAGTAACCGCTAGCGAACATTATCCTTAACCTAATTTCTACCCAGTTTAAAGTCCAGATCTCTCTGTTAGTGAACCTAGCTTAATTAATAATATTTTTTTTGCGTTTATTTCAAAAGCTTGGAAATGCTAAGTCAGAGTCGTATGTTATGTTTGTTAAGTACATAAACTTTGTTGCGTTTATTTCAAAAATTTTAACATGCTAAGTAAAAGTCGTCATTTTAATAAAACCAGACATTGTTGCGTAGCACGTAGTTAGAGAGTAAAACCGACTTTGAGAGGAAATAACTCAAGTCGAATGCAATCAGATTGCATCGCTGTACTCGAGGGGGCTTAGACCATTCGATTCGATTTGCTTATATTTCTTGCATCTAAGTTTGCTTGGTAAAATGTCAATTTCTTATAACGAAATACATATTTGCAGTCTTTTCTAAAGTACCTAACAATGTTTGTTTCTAAAAGCTTCTATCTAAAAATGGATTAAAAAGTTTGTTATTTAAAAACCAATTGTAGATTATTATGAATTATGTAATGTACTGTTCATTTAATAATACCTACAATTATATACCTGACTAAAATATGCAATTTGTGCGGCTTTAAGCGAAAACGAAATAATTATCGAAATGGAACCTTATTAGGAACAGTCTCGAGAATCGGACTCCGGAATCCGAGAAAAAAATATACGAAAGTCTTACTTACCTCTCGAAACCCGTTAATGTATCTGCATACATTTTCTCTTAAAAATTTTAAGATTTCAAATAGCTCGAGACTGTTACCAATAAAATCCAAGTTCAAACTTTTTATGGACTTAGAGGAATAAGTGGCAGAAGCATATCTTCACACTAAATTAATTGAATGACACACAATCAAGTAAACTTGTTATTAATGCTTATCGATAAACAAAAAAAGTAATTGTTAATAATTTATATATTTAGATATTAAAACACATTGTCAGTTTAAGAGTTTTGGAAAGAAAAAACTCATAGCCGTTTTTAGGGTTCCTTAGTCAACAAGAAACCCTTATATTTCTAGTCATGTAGGTGTGTGAAAACCATTTTTTCGATTAAGGTGCCAAGTAAATTTTAAATGAGAGTGAAAAATTAAGCTGGCCGATATTACATATTTTAAAAAGTACTATACCTACCTCGCTCGAGAGACGCTCCCTCAAGTAAAGTTCCTTTTCCCCCGGATCCCGCTGCTTTTATTACTCTGCTGGATCCCGCACCTTTAAAGCGCGGATCCGCGGATCCACGGATCCCGCAAATCAAAACTTTTGGCGCTAAAATATTCGAGTAAATCACGAGTAGCAAGAGTGCGACGTTTAAGTTGTTCATAAATGGCACTGTGCTGCGCCTGCGCACGTCTTTCTGTAGGTGACGAGTGTTTTGTTTTCGTATTCACCGTCCGGCGGTTAATACATCGATACTAAAATGCCATTTCCTTCTTAAGACCACCGAGAGGCAAGTAAGTCGAATCACTAAGAGACTCCAATCCTCAATCACCGCCCTAGGCGAATGGTTTCGGAAATGGAGAATCGAAGTGAATCCTGCCGTTCTCTTCACCTTAGGCCGCCTTCCGCGACCATCTCCCCTGTCACTCATTGACACTTGGCAAAACAAGGCCAAATATCTCGGTGTGACTCTGGATAGTACTTCCGCGATCTCACCAAAATAGTTAGAGACCGAGCCGCTTTTGGCTTCGGTCGTCTATATCCATCCCATGGTAGGCAAGTACAGTTACATGTCGCTTAGAAATAAGCGGACTCTTTACGTCACCTGCATCCGCCCCATACTAGCTTATGCTAGCGACGTCTATGCGTTGTCTAACTGAAATCTGCATAAACTCCAAACCCTCCAAAACCGCTTCCTCAGAGCGGCCTCCGAAGCCTCTCCGCAATGCGGCTTACACAGGGACTTTGAGCTCCCCACGATACCCCAATATCAAACAAAGTCACCCGAATCGATTATTTGTGTCATCCGTTCGTTTAGAATTGGTATCAAACATATTAAAATTTTGGTATCATCTGTAACATACTGTCAAGCGTTCGTTTACGATATTTCTGTTATATATATATGTCACTTTTGCCACCGAAAAATTAAACTTTAGACCCGTGTCTGAAGTTGGGGGGTTTAAGTGTTAATCCGTCAAACTGCCTACACATATTCATTGATTTTAGTAGTGTATGTGTTATTATCGCAGTGCGTGTACGTCAACTGTTCGTTTTGCAACCAAAAGGTTTTGTTAGTAACGTTTCAAAGCTACACGAAGGTGTAGCTGTCGGTAGCAAAACCGGCGTTATCAAAAGTGTGAAAAGTATCAAACGTGGGAACATTTTATCCCAAAACGAACGTGCCCTCAGTTAGAAATATAAGAAATTGTAGCTTCTGTGAACCTACAAAAACCTATAAAACTAATTTAACTTTTAAAAAATAAAATCTAGAGGTCGCCAAAAACCTGAAATTTCATGAAACTTTATCCATTACCTATATCTTGTACTCATTCAGGTCAAACTTTATTAAGGTCTAGGTTAACTTTTTAAAAAATCAAATTAAAATAAAAAAAAAAAAAAAAAAATCTAAAAATTAAGCATATATATACATAGTTATATATCTGTATTAATATAATAAGGTTGAAGAGTTTGCGTGAACGCGATAACCTTTAAACTACTAGTAGAATTTGAAAATGTAGCCTTTATGGTCCAATTGTTTAAGGCTACGGCATACCCTAGCAAAAGCATGTGGTTTTGAACAGTATATAATAGTAAATTGTATCACAAGGGATTAAAATCATATTTTTACGGCGAATGCGCTATTTTGAATCCCGTAGCAGTAGATAAAACTCACTTTTACTCACTGAGTTAATTAAAACATTTCGAATTGGGAACAGTTGTTAAATTTTTTTAATTGTTATTGTAGTTGTTTTATGCCATTGTTCTCTTATCACCCGGTAAAAATTACCGAATATATACCAAAATGTGATAAATATTAATATAGTAACTGAAAAGTAAGTAAAATATAATACTTTTATATTTTCGCAGTCAATGGTCGTAGGCAAATTAAAATACATAATAGTTTGGAGCCCAACATGCGCACACGCACACTAGCGGTACAAAGTAAGTGCCCAAGAATGTTGTAGTAAAACTACATTCACGCACACAACGAGATGCTATAATCACTGGAGCTAGGCAAATGCGGACAAGAATTGATGCAGAGCAGTCTGAGAGCAACTTCCTAGACAAAACTCGAAAATATACATAAATTAACACCTTACACTTCAACGCAAATTGTTATTTAGATTGGCAAAAGAGAAATGTGTGAAAAAAAAATACAAATATATCTGGATTAAAAATCGCTCCATTAGCGAATTCATCCTCACACCTTAGAACCTAAATAGTCACGTACAGTGCGGTTTTAGAGGAACTTCTTCCCGCGAACGCTTTTATTGTGGAATGAGCTACCTGCAGTGGTTTTCTTTAAATATGGGATACTTCAATAAAGAAGTTAGGTCTTAGGTTTTTGAAGGGTTGAACGGCTCGGCTGCGGTGACCGCTATAAGGTGGACGGCAAGCTAGTTTGCCACCTTAGTAGAAACAATAATTGTTCAACCCGGACAATGTCGGGGCGCGCTATGCCGCTTGTTTAGATAATAAAAGAATGAACTGATTTCACATCTCGCCAAAAAGAACAAAATAAACCTCTCTAGCAGACAAAATACAGTCGGGTGCCGTTTGCTTTATCTGCGTTGTTTGCACATCTCGGATTTAGATTCCAGCGAAACATATGAAAATACCCCAGAACGACTTAAGTAGGTACCTTCCTCTTTCATGAAGTCGACAGCTATTGATGTTTTATGGATTCTTAACAGTAATATATTTTGCGAAACTTAAAGTTCCGTCTTATATCAAAAAAAAAACCGGCCAAGCGCGAGTCTGGCCTGCGCACCGAGGGTTCCGGGCTTACTATATGTTGTTACATATTATTAGAAATAGTTTAATTATATGATGTAACTAAAAATTTACGGTTTTCACAATTTTTCCTTCATCTGTGCTACAAGACGTTGCTTCGTACCAAATTTCAAGATTCTGAGTTCACGGGAAGTACCCTGTAGGTTTTAATTCCCTTGCGAGTTTCGAAAATTTGCGGCATAAACGGCTGTATCTTTTGATTGCGTTGGCTTAGAAGTTTGATTTTTTCACAGCTCTAAGGGACAGTAGACCTGAGTATTTGATATAAATTTTAACTTTATATCTCCACTCGTTCCTGAGAAAAAGGGTCTTGACAGCCGGACAGACAACAAAGTGATCCTATAAGGGTTCCGTTTTTTCCTTACGAGGTACGGAACCCTAAAAAAAACACATGACAAGATAATTGGCTTTAGGTAGGACTGATTTATAAAAAATAGAAAAGTCGTTACAGTGACTTCGAGAAAGCAGCCCCGGAAACCCCTAACGCAAGTAGGTAGGTACATAACAGCAATGTTTCTACAAATCGACTTGACGCAAATTACACTCACATTGACTCCTTTTCTGAAAAAAACAAACCTTCTGTATTTCAGCAGACTGGTCATCATTTTCCCGAGACATCATTATGCAAAGCAGCATCTGGCATCCAGCCAGCGGTTCTCTGCGGTCGTCTATCTGAGACCGATCCAGTTGAAGCCGACAGCAAAAAACCTTTACAAAAAAATACCGGTTAAGTATGTATGTGTCACACTTGCATGCTGAGGGTTCCGTAGAGTATTTACTTATATAGTAGATACCTTTAGTTGAAAACTAAAATGTGAATCTAAAGATGGAACGATCAGAGGCCTGATGCTCATGCTGATAGAGCAAATTTCGAACGAGAGATATTTTTTTAATCGATTTACTCACTGCTTGTATATCGCTGTGACTCTTTCAGTCGATAGCTCGACTAGTTTGAATTAGATATGACGGATATCGTTTGCCAAAAGGTTTCCGTATTCTTACAATCTCAATACAGACATATATCTACCCGATATCTTGCGAACGATATCCAACGAGCCGGTAGCAGTTGGTACCAAAAACCCCTCTTATATCCCTCTTCTTTTCAATAAAATTAAATACAGTACATCGCCACAGCAAGGTTCGTATAGAGCTCTTTTTATTGTGACCCTTTTAATCTTTTTTTTAATAGGTGATCTGTGTGTGTGACTCCAAAACTATTAGATTAGATATTGATACTACTTTAATATTAGTAATTTTGTGTTTTGTCATTTAATGTTCTTTCCTTTAAACTAGTAAAAAAAAGTTATTTTTAACTTTTTAGTTTAAAACACTGTTTAAAACAATATGTTTTAATGTCCAAACCATGCCTAGTTTGTTATTTGCTTTGAGTATTCGTTATTAGTCAGTAAATAGTATTTACCAGAGTTTGTTACCCTATACCGTGTGATATATGTAGGTACAGGTGTAGATCCCAAAGTGACGAATTACCTGGCTCTAATGAATAACGGTCCGTGTAAACAATATTGTATCAACAGACAAGGTCTCTAGATTTATGGGTGCTTCAAGACTTAGCTTGTTTGTTTTTATTATTTGTAAATTCCAGTTGTCGAAGAAATTCGCTGTGGCGCGCCTTCATGTCAACCACAATTATTTTTCTATTTTTTCCATTTAATCTGCCCTCTACCTATATGCTGCTGCCGGTAGAGATTATTCTTTAACAATAAGGCCGCCTATTGTGACTACATATATACCGGTTACATATTTATTAGGGCGCAGAACAATTATCGTATATTCGTCTTCAGAAATGCATTTAACGGCCTTTTCTCTCAGGCGCGTAGTACTTATATTGCGAATCGAACTTCGAAAATGATTTAAAAAAGTTTTCAGATAACCGCAATAAAACTCAATCTATGAAACCCTAAGCCTAAATTGAATGCGTGTAAGACATGCTCTTAGCCGGTTAGTTCGATGGAAATCGTCATTTGAACACAATTTCAGTTCCTTAATGACTGAAGGCATCAATTAATTTATTCAAAAATTATGGGATGTCTAGCAGCCGGTTAACACCATGGACAAATAGACTTTTAATTAAAATTGGTCGACGTTTGAGGAGTTTAATAAATTTTCACGAGCTCGCTGTGGATTCGTTAAGTTAGCTAGTAGTTCGGAATTAAAGTAGCTAAGCTTTTGTATAATAACTACAATGATTGAGCGGCTTAAGTGCCCCAACTACGCGCATATACATTTTTTTAAAGAGCGTCAAGCCGCAACCGACGATGTTGATCTCAAATAGAATTATTTTTTCTGTGATAAAATACTTTTAATTCAAAGGAAAGCTAAGCGTAAAATCGGAAATTAATTTATTAAATTATATCACATAGTTTATAGAATAGTACATTATGATATAAGTGAGCTAGGCTGCTCATTACATACGAGGCTGTGGGTTGCGGCCCTGGCTAAAACGAGGGTGTAATTCAGCCGATTGTGTATTGGGCAGATCTCAGGAGTGTCATACTTCTGTTTTTAAAACACTTGAAGAGCAGTAAATAATTATATTAGTGTTAGATGTTGTAAAAAGTTGATATTCCATGAAATCTAATAGTTTAGATATGTTATTGACAAACACGTTGAATTTATTTTTTCAAAAATTAGTTCATAGACATAATTTATTCTTGCTGGAAAAAAAAATGTTAACAAGTGCTTAATGGGCGCTATTACGAAGCTGAAAACGAAGCTGTAAAGGCTGCTTTATAAACAGTGTTTTGAAAAATATATAACAGTAACTTGCTAGCTTTTCAGATAGTTTACATTTTGTATGCATGTATTGATTATATTCTAACATTTGCCCGCGGTTTCAACCGCCCTAAATTCGGTTATCTGTATATCGATTTCAATCGCAATTCCTCAATTATAGAAAAAAAACCGACTCACACTGAAATTTTAAATAGAGATAATTAAAGATACGAAGAAGAATATAGACTACTTTCTATCCCGTAATATTTAAATTTCTCGCGGGAGTAACTTTAACCGAATTCCACAACATGAGCAAACATATTTTGCTATAACTATCTTCTTTAGTATAATCAAGGAGTTGCCGTAAGAATTCCACGCCGATAACCAAAAGCTAGTATTATAATAATAAAACAAATATTATTAATGCGAAAGTAACTCCTGTCTGTCTGTTACCTCTTCACGCTTGAACCGATTAAGATTAAATTCGGCATAGAAATAGTTTGAGTCCAGGGGAAGGTCAAAGGCTACTTGCAAGCGTCAAGTGCAAGTCGGTATTTTCTATAAGTGAGGAGTTGCTGTTGAAATCCTACGCTGATAACCAAATTTTCGACGAGTGGAACTACGGACAAATTTGGCATGGAGATAGTTGGAGTCCCGGCGAAAGACATAATCTACAAACAGCGTGTGAGTTGGGTTTTTTTTTCTATAATTAAGGAATTGCCATTGAAACCCTACACTAACAACCGAATTTAGGGCTGATGGAACCGCAGGGAAAGGCTAGTATTATATTAAATACGTGTAAATGTACATACTATAAATAGTAAGTAACCAGCTTCAAAATAATAAGCGTAAGTAATTTACGGACAGGGACAGAATTAGATATAGAAGAAAAAACCTGATTGCCATTTCCTATAAGAAGAAAGTCAGGATTGGGCGGGGTTGGGGGGAACTTTACAAGTTAATAAGAAGTTACAGAATTAAAATAGAAAAAGAAGAGAGACAGAAGTTTTTTTCTAACCAATATTTTATAGTACGTAAAAGTATGTTATTTCCCGTTTAAAATGTGTAATAAAAGAGTGTAATCAATTTAAAAAACAAGCAGAGAACCGCACAGTTGGGTAGGACGCTGCCTTAAATAGCCGATCATATCTTATCTAATACCTTTATACGAGCAATTCTTGTATATGTATATATATATATATATATAATCTGAATTACAGAAACGACTCCAACGATTTTAATGAAATTTAGTGTGTTTCGGGGGCGAGAAATCGATCTAGCTAGGTATTTTAACCGACACAGCAATACTAAGGCTATTTGACAATAGATGGCGTTGAAAAAAAAAGACGAGCGAAGCTCGGTCTTTCAGTAAATAGGTATTTGATACATTATTGTTTAATAGTTTCGAAAAGGTTATAAAGTTAAAAATTGCGTAAGCAGAAAGCGAATCTTCAGGTCTTAAAACGAAGTGAAAACACCAATTTAGCAATATCTTAGACCAATTTAAATAACTCCGCATACAAAAAGAAGTTGCGCCAGAAGCTGCACTGCATTTTTACACAATACATTGATATTTTAGGATTATGGCTAATTTCGGACTGAACTTTGATAATCCACTCTCTGAAAACTAGAGGCATGCATGAGCAGTAAGGAACGTTCGTGATGTAATAAGCTGATTGTGTTTAGTTTCGTGAACTTTTTTTTTTCTATGAAAATCAACTGAACTCAACTCTGGTGTATCAGGTTCATGCTGGACTGAAAGCTTTAAAGGATGAGCAAAGTTCTCAGTTTCATTTCAAAATATTTTTCTTCTCGGAGATGCAATTCCCCTGTCTGTACACTTTTGGTACATTAAAGAGTTAGTAACAATAATATGCCACAAGTGTCTCAGTATATTAATAATAACTATTTATACTATACGTAGCATATAATGGACATTTGAAAATTAACATCATATTGCGAAAGTCAGTTTTAAAACTTTAAAAATATTTTTTAAAACTTTTCTTGTTTGAAATATTAGTTTGTTAACCAACTTGTATAAAATAAGAATTTAATTTTTTTTTTTTTATTTTATTGCGACATATTTTTCGATATATGACCAAAATATAAAAAGGTAAAAATAATAACTTATTTCCAAAAATCTGATCAGAAATACATTTTTAAGTTGGTTTTATGCATGTGAAGTGTGTTATAAACTATTAGGTACATAAAAACCAACTTCTAACTTTAATTCAGATTAGATTTTTGGAAATAAGTAATTCTTTTTACCTTTTTAGTGCATCTTTTTTATGCCGGTTGTTTTTTTGATGTTAAACAGTTTTTATTTTTAATTTTGAGTGACAAAAAAAGCATTATTCTTACACTAAAATCATCCATACTCGTAACACAATTTTATACAATCATCAACATAAAATGCGTTTCACCAGTTACAATAAACCAATTATTTTTTTACACAAAAAGTTTAAGTTTTTAATTCACTACATTAATATGGGACCTCCTCGGAAGTATACCCTTTTAAATAAAAAAAGAATTTTGCAAATCTGTTTATACATTGTTGTTGTACTGAGTTATGCCCGAACATACATAAAAAAATATACAAACATCCGAATTGAGAACCTCCATTTTTGAATCTAACTTATTTTTGTTAGAATTTATCTGGCCAGTCATATAAATTGTTTTGTTATATGTACAGTTATGTTGTAACGGATTGAGGTTAAAGCCAAAATTTAAATATATTTTTGATGTTTTTTTTTTATCGAGGAAAATTATAGCTATCGCGTTTTTGGTAGTAAAAGCCATTAGGTATATGGTACCCCATATTAATTTTAGGGTTACATTTTTACCTTCCTAGCACGAATTCCTTCAGTATTTAACATAAATAAAGGGATTTACAAAATAGTAGATAAAAAGTAGAATCCAGAGCGCAGCGAGGGCACGAGGTAAAATAATTTTTCGACCGAGTGATACACTCTACTTCATATCACCCTCTATAAAAAAAGAGATAAGTGTAACTTATAAATAATAATGGTACATTTATTTATTTTATTATCACTCCTGGAGGAAAACGCACTTTTTTTATATAAGTATCATGATAAATAGGAATTTAAGTAAACAATTACAAAGGCGGAATACATTTGACGCGGTTTTTACTTTTTCACATTTTTTTTATTTGGTCCGCGCTCGGCTAGCCAGTTTTATAATACAGATAGTTACTTGTTCACACAATGTTCTTGATCGACCTCTATAATCCACATTCCAAACTGAAATTACTTAAGAGCCCAGTTAAACTATTGGAGTAATCGAAATGCGGTTCTAGTAGTAAAGTTATTTAATCTGAAGAACGTTTTCTAATGGTCTATACAAAACGGTCAAGTGTGAGTCGAACTTGCGCAGCGTGGGTTCCGTACTACTATATGTGTAATTTAAGAACACAAACAACGACAAAAAGTGTGCCGCCAAGCGGTCACCAATCGAATGTCTGACCATGGCCGACGTTGCTAAAAAACAAATGTGTAATTGTATCTCTTAATAATCAAGCTGGACTATTTTCGCTAGATGGCGCTTACATGGTAATTTAAAATGGTAATCGTGCGAGCCCGTCTCACATTTGACCAGTTTATATTATTTGTTGTTCTACTTTAAACCTTGTACGTGTTACTGTTTTTACGATAGAGCAAAAACCACAAAAACGTGTTTCTTGTATGTTTCATTTGTTACTTTTTGTGACTTGGCTGCTTATGAGATTTCACTACTTTTTATAGACTAATCATCTTAATTGAGACTTGGCGCGTTTTTTACACCATGTTTTGGTTGGGATGTTTATAACGTGGGTACCATTGGCACCCTATGGTTTTTGAAGACTGAATCTAGCCCGCGTCAAACGGGGTACTGTAAGTAATCCAAGGACAATTGACCACTGGTGGTTCTACCATCGCACCGCTCGCCAAAGGCAGGGAATTCATTCTCATACTTTAGAACCGAAATGGTCGCGTACTGTGCGGTTTCAGAGAAACTTTCTCCCGCAAACGCTTGGGTTGTGGAATGAGGTCCCTGCCAAGGTTTTTTCTAGGGCTAAGTATGGGGTTCTTCAAGAAAGAAGTTATTGGATTTTTGAAGGGTCGGCAAAGCGGGAGTGATACCCCGGGTGTTGCGAGCGTCCATAGGCCACGGTGACCGCTTACCATCAGGCGGACCGTGTGCTTATTTGCCACCTTAGTGGTAAATAAAAAAAAAATTACCAACGATACCCCATGGTAGACTATAACAAAAACAAACACATACTTGAACTCAAAAAGCAATACACTATTTGACAGTCGTGTAAAACTCATATTTATTTTCGCAATAATAATGTTTATCTACTATATGAACACTGTAAAGACATAATAATATTGGAAATCGTACAAGAAAGTAGATTTTCTTCAGTAAATGGATTTTCTTCTGTATCTGTAGAGTTTTCCTCCCAATAATGGATTTGGTTTCACTACCAATCCTTATATTTATTAACAACATTATCTATTTATCCGCCCTACAAACAACCACTTACTTTAGGAAAAGGTTAAATTAAGTTTGATTTGAACAAATAAATTAAGGGCAAAGTTCGACAGTCAGACTTTAATAGGCCTGCATTAAACAAACAGAACTCCGAACATTACTTTAATTTTTTTTTTTTCTTTTTATTTTTCTTTGGCTTTAGGGCTTCTTACCAAAGTCGTAGCTCTGTCCATATGTCCGTTTATATGTTTGTCTGTTCGTCAGTCTGTTACTCTGTTGGGGTTATTGAGTTCGATATCTAACTTGCTGACACTTACTTGCAGGTTTTTAGTTTAACGAGTAGTCACGTTTTGAAACGTTTAATGTTAACGAAATCTACTGATATCGCTAGCCCCGTGAAAGGGATCAATTGGCACAAGTGGATCACTGCTTAAGTTAAAAACAGATACTGGAAAATTAGACAATAAAAGATCTAATTTTTTCCGTAAGAGTTGGCAACCCCGTTATATTGATTTAAGCCGTGAGTATTCAATTTGTCGATTAATAAATTTTCATTTAGCCGGAAGATGTCCGCTGGTGAACGTAGGATTTTCCCATATATTTTCACAGTAGCCGGTCCCATGTGTTCATTGGTTTCCTGCTTTCTCATGCCCCATGTGTCCTGTCTATTGACACTTAACTTGCTTAATATTCGAGTAACTTTCGGTAACTTTGGTTTATTGAAGAATTTTCTTATTACGGATTATATCTCCAATACATTCTATACTTTATGTAGGTAGGTAACAAACTACCAAGTAAGCTGAACTCAGTTCAATTTAATCTTATTATAACTTGCAAAACTTTCCGAGATGAGCTTGAGGAGCAAGTCACCTAAACTTTTGATAATATTTGCCTTGCCTACTTTTATGGAAGCTGGTAGGCTTATTTTTAGGAAATTCATGTAGATACTATACATTTGATATTGTGACTCTATCTATATAATAAAGAAATCATAACCTAATTAAAATAAAGATTTTTTTACAAAAATAAAAAAAGCCGACTTCAAATCTTGACAAACTTAAACTAAAAATTTAATAAAAACTTAAAATAACAACCGGTTTCAAAAAGCTGCACTAAAAAGGTAAAAATAATTACTCATTTCCAAAAACCTGATCTGAATTGCAGTTTGAAGTTGGTTTCTTGAACTAAACTACAGATGGCACTTTTGCACATACTTGATAAAATAGATAAAACAGTACGTAAAGTCTACGCACTGTTTTATCATACTAGAAGAGCGCGCGAGTTGCATTCAATTCAGAAACGAATTATATCGCCCGTGGGTTTTATAAACTCCCGCTTTGCCTTTAGGGAAGATAAAATTACAAAGTAAAAGCCTGTGGGAGTTTTTAAATGTAATGAAAAATTGTTTTGGAAAATCAGTTCATAAGTTTTTAAGATATCCGCAATTATAATCATTCTACGGAATCTTATATAAATGCGTCTACGTGTGTATTGTTGTTGTTCTATTAAACTTAAACTACCTATAATCGATTTTAACGTTTACTTACGGCATTTCCGTTTTTACGATAGAGCAAAAACAATAGTTACATGTTTCTTGTATGGAGATCCCTCAAATTTTGAGTTTATGATATTTTAGTTCTGGTTAGGAAAACCGCCATATCCTGTTAAATTTTTAGGTTTCTATCTACTTCGGTTGAAAAAATAAAGTCCTCTCAAGGTCGAACAGACAGTCAGGCAGTGTAGGCTTAGTAATAGGACTCCGTTGGCACCCTTTTGGCACAGAACCCTATAAAAAGTAAAAGTCTACACAGAAATTGGTCCCAAGTTGTACCAAAGTTCCCTTAAGTACTTAACTGAATCTAATGGATAACGGTACGCGCACACCATATTGTATTAACCAACAAGGTCTCTAGATTTATGAAGGCTTCGCTTGTTACCTGTTATTTGTAAATTCAATATTGTCAAATAAATTTTCCTATGCCACGCTTTAATTCTGACCAGAAAATGTAATATAGGAATGACTGAGTCAAGTCAGATTAATTCTACTATAAAGTTCTTCTTTTTCACGTAGAACAAATTTAAAATTGTCCATTACTTAAATCTTCTTTTCTATAAACCAAAAATTGAACATCGGGGATTAACAATTCGACCCAAATCTTGGGGTTAAATGGATATTACTTTTATTAATAATAAAAATATAAATTTTGTCATAATAGGTAACATGTTTATGTACAGACATAAAACGAAATAACATCTCATTTACGAGATCAAACATCACCTACATCAGATATTGGCAAATAAATCACAAGTGTATGGTACCTACTTTGTCACCTCTTCTATCAAAACAGTTTTCGTGGCACTATTTTTCACTTGCACTGTGCTGAATCCAGCCCTGTGTTGGTGGATGTACAAATTTGTTCGTCTGAAGCTTTACTTTTATTTTTAACATATGTCCAATCCATCTAAAGTATTTTTTTTTCATAAATATGTTATAGACATTTAAAGAACTGATCCAATTCGCCCCAAAAGATATGATTCTATTCTCCCCATAGTAAAGAACTTTGGAAAACGTGATTTGTCACAATACCTGTCACATCATTAAAAAACAAATAATAAAAAAATTAGAGTAAAATAAGAGCTTTACGGGACAAAATAATTCAAAAAAAAATTAACTAATTATTGCTTCGAAACTAGGTGTATTCATAATTACGTACCTTACAATTGGCTACAAAACTGCCGTAGACATTTGCCTCCATCCCTTATAAAATATGTGTCCTAAAGCAGCCAAACTGCTAGAATCCATCAAACTCTTTAAATTAAACTGAATTCTAGACGGAATACGATTAATTTTAATTTTGGTGGAAATGGCACTTATGAAACCCATTGATTTAAAAGAAAAAATCATTAGATGTTCCTCTTATTTGCATTACAGTTCACTCATTTTACGTGCAAAAGACTTTTAACAGTGCTCATTTTAAAGCTTATTTGATTATATTATTAGTATGCATAAAATGTATCTGCTCGCTGCTAGATGGCATTGAATACATCGATTAAATTCAAGACAAAATAAAAAACAGCTTTGATCTTTAATCTCTCGCTTAATATTACACTTAGAACACTTTATAGAAAAACCGATTTGTTCAGTTTTTTACCTGCTACAATTTTGTTCATGATAAAATTTTCGTTAAATTGGAGATATTTGTAAAAAACCGATGAAAAACGTCAAAAAAATCCGAATTTTCAATTGCCAATAACTTGAAAAGTATTAGGTTTCTTGAAAAACTTTATGGGACATTTTTTTCTAAAAATTAGGCCTTCTATCGATATCCGATTCGGTTATTTTGAAAAAAAAATGTACACCAACGAGAAGAGGTGGCAACCACCCCCAGGGTGGGTGCGGAGTTCAGATCATTTTCACTTTTGAAGTTAAGGGTAAGATAAGCCTAATTTCAAAATTTCATGCAAATCGGTTCACAGTAAAAAAAAATTCAGAGCAATAACGCTTCAATGACTGCACTAAACCGCCGAAAATATATATTCTGATAGAAATATTTTTGCAAATTTTTTTAAACTTACAGTAAAGTTCCATTTGTAACGTTTATGTAACATTCGCTCTTTTTTCTGTTACTTTACATATTTAAAGTATTGTAAATGTTTAATTTCGACTTACTTTACTTAGTAACTTGCTCAAACGTTAAAATTATTATATTAATGCAACATTTTAAAGTTATGATAAATTTCAGTGATCAGGACTGGGCAAGTTTCAGGGGATACTTCTTGCGCGGCTGTTAGGGGTTCGTGGTGGGGTCGCTGAAACCTTGCTGGAAAGTTACAACCTTGCGTTTGAAACTTACAACTCCCAAATGTAGTTGTAACGGAACGACCGTTTCCGGTGGTCCGTCTCCGGTAAAGGACCGGATGATGTAGGAAACGATAGAAGTTTCTGGACATTCGCTCTTAGGTCCATTACCACTGTGGTAATTTAAATTTAGAGATCAAAGAATCTCTAGATGTTTGACATCGGTAAGTCAAAAACAGATTACTTTACGTTCTGCTTGACGTGGTTGTAAAAATTCTACTACTAATTATTTTTACGGATAGTAAACTGTGCGATCTTCTTCTAAACTGCAAATTAATTGCATATCCACTTCTCTTCTATAAATGAAAACCGTCCTCGGTAATTTTATATATTTATTTGTGCTCGTTCTGTGTTTTGTGAGTTATTGGTAAGTCACTAATCTATTTATCTTTCTCCTTGACAGTACGGTTCTTAGTTTATATATACGATGTATATATATTACTCTACTACGGCTCAACGCCGTAACTGAGGTCCGCGAGAAGACTTCTCTGTGGGCTGGTGCACGTTTGTCTTCTAACGACGGCGCACCGCAGCTGCTTTGCTGTCCTTATACTGTGGGAGGCCGGAGTCTACTGAACTCCAAATCCTCGGCCTGTCCGGTGTCTCCTTGACTCCAAAACTTCGGCCTGTGCAGTAGTGGTGCTAACTAAAACATCGCTACACACCAAGGCTACGGGGCGACCTGCTCTACGCCGAAGCTACTGGCGAGCTACGTCCACGTGCGGCCTTACCTTGTGCCTGCCACGGGCGGCATATTCATTACTCACCACACGCTGTTAGGCCACGTAACATCAGTCCCATCCGCGTCTTCTTTCTACGGCGGTGCTGACCTGAGGGGTGCCCACAGCGAGCAAGACATCAAATCGGGCTCTAGGCCGAAGAGACCTGAGTGTACTAGTTCCCTAATAAAAGCTTTTAAAAACTACACTTAAAATCTGTGTAGGCAGGCTTGCGTTTGGCTATCTTTCTATTTATTTAGGTAGTCCTTTATGATTGTGAATTAGGTAGCTGTGAACTAGATATTTAAGTGTTACGAATCACCCTATGTGATTAGGATTTTGTGCATTAAAAGCTGTTATTATATAATGAAAGAGTATACTAATACAACCTGCCTTTCCCTTGAAAAGTGTTTCTTTACTCGCCTTTGAACTCCCTCTATCTTTTCTCCTCCTTCTGAGCACCTAGCCGGTGCATTCAGTAACAGGGCACTACTGCTTTAACCTGTCCTGTTATAGTGGCGCCCAACGTGGGTTTTAGAGGTATTCTACTTTCTTTAAAGTAAAGAGATTTTTCAAGGCAAGGTTCAGAGATTTTAGGGTGTCTAATCCTTATTTTTTTCAGCTTCTTATGAAATTGTATTTTAGCATAGCGGTATACTCATTCATTGTATATCTAACCCTAGGTAAGGTGTTAATAATTTCTATAGAACGTGTCGGTGGTAAGCCGAGTACCATATACTAGGTTACTAACGTCTTTTGCTTATTATTTCATTGTAATTAACTGATTACTACTACTAAATCTAATCTATCTGATATCTTTGTGTAACAGAGGCATTCCAGATGGCAGGCGATTTAATTAGGTTTCTGCCTAAAAAGGCTCTACAGTATGAGTTGCTACTCAGAGGTGTAGAACCTGCTTCTAAAATCGATCTAATGCGCGATCAGTACGAAAAACTACCTTCTACTACTGTTGTTTCTGATCTAAGCCCATTGGAATGTGGCGAAGATATCGATCAGATATCTAAATTGCTTAAAATCTGGAAAGCCAAAGTTGATTTAACAATTTCTAGTGGAATTGTATCTAAAGCTGATCTTGAAGCTATTTTTCAGCACTTAATGCTTAGATTTTCTAGGATCAATATTGACGAGGATGAGGATGAATCTCTTATAGATAAGTTTTCAGACCTTTCGTCAGACTATACAAAGATTTCTCAAAGTTATTTGAATTTTTGCAAGGGCATTGTCGAAAATGTTGATCCTAAGCCTTGTATTTCTTGTCCTACTAATACTGAAAAAATAGTTGTAATTGAACGCTCTCCTCTTCTAGATTTTAAAAAATTCAAATACGATGGTCAATCTTGTCCAATTGAATTCTTAAGAAACGTTACTAAAATGGCTTCATTAAAGTCTGTTTCGGATGAAAAATTGTATTCACTTTTGTTTGAAATGTTGAGCGGTCCAGCACTCGAATGGTTCCGTAACAAAAAAGATGTATTAATAAATTGGAATTTATTCAAAACCGATTTTCTTAAGGATTTTGAGGTTCCTGATGCTGACTATTTATTAAGAAAAAAAATTGAGGCCAGAAAACAAAAATCTAATGAAAAGGCCATAATTTTTATAACTGAGGTGCAAACTCTTTGCAGAAAACTTAGGTCCCCAATGTCAGAATCAGAGATTGTTTCTATTTTGCGCAGAAACTTAATCCCTAATTTTGCAATACAGTTGCGACAATCGGACGTTGTTTCAATTGATTCTTTGTTTGAAGCTTGTAAATGGTTAGAAACGTCTATTGCGATGAATACTTCTATTCCTAGCACTAGCTCTCTTAATACTTCTAATAATAATATTCTTTCTACTTCTATAGAAAACAAGGTTAGTCTTGTACAGTCTACTCCTAAAACTGACAAGAGAAACCTATGTTTTAGATGTAACTCTGAATCGCACACTACGTTACAATGTAACTCTCGTGACATTGTATGTTTCGGCTGTGGCCGTAGAGACGTACGTGTGATCGATTGTCCTAATTGTTCTCCTACTTCGACAATTAGTGCATCTAGACCTGCTCGAAAGTACAACCATTTTAAACCACAAACTGGTGGAAAAAAGGTCACTTTTACAAAAGGTTCAAATCCAAAAAAACTTGTAACAGAGAACCCTAATTCTAATACTGATTTTAAGCCAAATCACTTTTCAAAGAAAGGTTTATCAAACTTGAAAAATGAAAGGTTGATCCCTAAGAAAATCGATTTTTGTGCTAAAGATAGTACACACAAAAATTCGAAATCTTGTATGCAATCTGTCACTCAACATATCAACTTCTTTGATAAAGGCGAGTGGGATGCATGGCTTAAAACGGTAAAAATCTTTTCGAAATCGTACAAAGTCGATTCGGTTCTCTCTAAAGAAAATGATTTTGTACGTCCTTATGAAAATATCTCTGTACATAATCTTACTTTATGTGGTTTGTTAGATAGCGGTAGCGCAATCTCTATTTTAGGCAATAATTCACATCTCGTACTCTGCGAGAATGGGTTAAGTGTAAATCGTTGCGATATCATTCAATGTTTCGTAGCAAACGGAACAAAAATGTCTTCTATCGGATCGATTGAATTACCTGTCGAATTCAATGGAATTCGAAAGCTTTTAACTTTCTACGTTATACCAGAAGTTAAACAGTCTCTACTACTTGGTGTTGACTTCTGGAAAGCTTTTCAAATTATGCCTTCTTGCATAAACTCTAACTTGGTACATTTGGATACTAAACGTCCTTTTGTAGCGAGTGTATCTCCTGATGCGAAAGGTTCCGATACTAAATGTCCTTTTGTAGCGAGTGTATCTCCTTATACGAAGCGTTCCGACAATGTGATACCTGACTTCTTGTCTCGTGCTAACATGGTGAATGCAATCACTTATAACAGCACATCGTCTACTGATGCCTGGTATAATGCTCTTAAGGCTAATATTCAAGCTAACCCTAGTGCATATCGTCAATACCTAATAAGGGATAGCAAATTGTATAAACATTGTCGCACTAACTCTATTTTGTGCTCTGAATATGACTGGAAAGAAGTCATACCAAACGAAGTGAGAGAACAAGTGATTTCTGAAAATCACTCTCCTCCTACTTGTGCTCATTTTGGGATACAAAAAACATACCAAAGAATACGCCTACGTTATTTTTGGAATGGAATGTACCCTGACGTTGCTAAGTTTATAGCAAAATGTAATGTTTGTCTTGCTTACAAACATCAAAACTTTAAAACTATTGGTTTAATGGGTAAACCTAAACAATGTTGTAGACCATTTCAGTGTATTACAACTGATTTAATAGGCCCATTGCCTTTATCTCGAAAGCTTAATCGGTATATTTTGGTAGTGATGTGTCATTTCTCTAAATACACTCTTCTATTTCCTATTAAAAAGGCAACTTCTTCTGTCTTAAATCATGTCATGGAAAACTTAGTTTTTCTTGTGTATGGTGTACCTGAAACAGTTATCATGGATAACGGTCCCCAGTACGCTAGTACTGAGTTCGTGGACATGCTTAAAAGGTACAATGTTCCGAAAATTCACTTTACTACTCCTTATACTCCTCAAGTGAATACTACTGAACGGACAAATAAGACCATTGGTACGGCAGTCGCATGTTTCGTGGAGGAAGACCATAGAACATGGGATGTGAATATGCACAAGATTCAGTTCGCTATTAACTCATCTGTAAATGAGGTTACTAAATACACTCCGGCGTTCTTGGTGTTCGGAAGAGAGCTGGTATCTTGTGGCTCTATCTATAAAAACAACGAAAATTCTGACGAAGTCATTATGTCTCCTAGGGACGAGTTCGCAGATAACGTTGGTTTTCTTTCCCCTATCTTCGACAAGGTGCAGGAAAGGTTGTGGAACGCCCACGAGCGTAATGCTGCTTATTACAACTTACGTCGTAGAGACATGTCATTCAACGTCGGTGACTATGTCTGGAAAAGGTGTTACAACCAAAGTGTCGGACACAAATTCCATTCGGCTAAGTTGGCTAAAAAGTTTTCTCGTTGCAAAGTCGTAAATAAAATATCTCCTCTAATTTACGAACTGGTCGATGAGAATAACAAAAACATTGGCCGCTGGCATATAAAAGATTTTAAATGCATTGGTAATTAATCTTAATTACCGGCATTAGTCATTTATATGGTTATTTGTACTATAGTATTGTTTTACTTGTACAAAGTTCATATTAGGTTAGGATAACATAGTTATTCATCACATTCATTTTCTCATTACAAAGCGTTGCTAATTGAGCAAAAGATTTTTTTTGATGAAAAGACGTGTTCACGTAAAGTGAAAACGATTCGCTCTTGACCTTTGGTTTGTTTGTAAACAATGGTCAGCTGTCAGATTGACAACTGTCAAGTCTGATTTTCTTCTTCAGCGACTCGTAAGCTGTAATAAGGTTGACTGTCCTGTCAATCATTTTACCTATCTATGGTAGAATGTTCATTGACATAAGATACTACTACTCTATAATGCTTATGTCAAATATGAACGTAATCTGCAATCTGAAGTTTTGAACTTTAGAACAACTAATTCTACTTGTTGTTAATACAGAGGCTACTCGTAACTCTGTCGGTAAATTTTTAAATAGTGTATTTGAAACTTAACAAAGAGACTAATTATAAATTAAATATTTTGGGTTCACTTGGTGGACTGGCGATTGTAGCTCAGCACCAACGTACGTAAGGGTCTGAAAGTTCATGATGAGACTTTCAGACAATTTAAAAGCGAACTTTGAAAGGATTTTGAATGTTGCTGTTTGTTTGAATGAAAGTGAGTGATACCAGAAGTTGTACATACTCATCAGCCATCTCTTATCATTGAAGAAAAGTGTCTTCAGAAGAAAAATTTTCAGCGAGACTTGGTCTCATGGAAAATTTTTGAAACACGGGAGGGGACACTGTAACGGAACGACCGTTTCCGGTGGTCCGTCTCCGGTAAAGGACCGGATGATGTAGGAAACGATAGAAGTTTCTGGACATTCGCTCTTAGGTCCATTACCACTGTGGTAATTTAAATTTAGAGATCAAAGAATCTCTAGATGTTTGACATCGGTAAGTCAAAAACAGATTACTTTACGTTCTGCTTGACGTGGTTGTAAAAATTCTACTACTAATTATTTTTACGGATAGTAAACTGTGCGATCTTCTTCTAAACTGCAAATTAATTGCATATCCACTTCTCTTCTATAAATGAAAACCGTCCTCGGTAATTTTATATATTTATTTGTGCTCGTTCTGTGTTTTGTGAGTTATTGGTAAGTCACTAATCTATTTATCTTTCTCCTTGACAGTACGGTTCTTAGTTTATATATACGATGTATATATATTACTCTACTACGGCTCAACGCCGTAACTGAGGTCCGCGAGAAGACTTCTCTGTGGGCTGGTGCACGTTTGTCTTCTAACGACGGCGCACCGCAGCTGCTTTGCTGTCCTTATACTGTGGGAGGCCGGAGTCTACTGAACTCCAAATCCTCGGCCTGTCCGGTGTCTCCTTGACTCCAAAACTTCGGCCTGTGCAGTAGTGGTGCTAACTAAAACATCGCTACACACCAAGGCTACGGGGCGACCTGCTCTACGCCGAAGCTACTGGCGAGCTACGTCCACGTGCGGCCTTACCTTGTGCCTGCCACGGGCGGCATATTCATTACTCACCACACGCTGTTAGGCCACGTAACATCAGTCCCATCCGCGTCTTCTTTCTACGGCGGTGCTGACCTGAGGGGTGCCCACAGCGAGCAAGACATCAAATCGGGCTCTAGGCCGAAGAGACCTGAGTGTACTAGTTCCCTAATAAAAGCTTTTAAAAACTACACTTAAAATCTGTGTAGGCAGGCTTGCGTTTGGCTATCTTTCTATTTATTTAGGTAGTCCTTTATGATTGTGAATTAGGTAGCTGTGAACTAGATATTTAAGTGTTACGAATCACCCTATGTGATTAGGATTTTGTGCATTAAAAGCTGTTATTATATAATGAAAGAGTATACTAATACAACCTGCCTTTCCCTTGAAAAGTGTTTCTTTACTCGCCTTTCTCCTCCTTCTGAGCACCTAGCCGGTGCATTCAGTAACAGGGCACTACTGCTTTAACCTGTCCTGTTATATAGTGTTCAGCAATGTTATTGCAAGTTAGGCTTGCTTGGTGGGTGATGTAACATCTTCCTTCTTACACAAATACTACTTGTACAAATTTATAATTTACCTCGTATAAAGTACACTAATTTACTAGGAGTCTATAAAATAATTACACTAAACTTAGGTAGTAATTTAAATAAAGTTTATTTTTGACTATAAATCTATGAATGTATTTGATGATATATAGGTTTGGTTAATATAGTAAATATTTTAGAGAAAATACACAAGTAAAATTAAACAAATGTATGCTTATAACCACGCCATCGAGGAGCTCGTTAAGCAACGTTGGGCGTAGTCTGTCATTGGATAGATGGCCGTCGTTAACCGAAGTCAGAGGCCGTATCCTTGTCCTACGACAACCTAACGGGCGGTGTTTTAACAAATAGTCAAGTGGCCACTAACTCTAGAACGTAACATGGATGGCCTAGGTCTCCTTTTCTAGTAGAGGCCTGTGTCCTTGGGGTAGGGTTGTTTAATTATTACAACGACTTTATAAAGAATACATTCTATTCTACTAATTTTGTAAAGAGGAATGGTTTGTACGTTTATTGCTCTGTAACCAAGACAAATTATTTCTAACAAGTAGCTAATATGCCCGATTTATATAGGCGGGTAAAACCGTGGGACACAGTAAGGTAATATTTAGGTTATAAAATTAAATTTCTGATTTCGATTAACTACAAAGATAGAAAATGGATATCGAATGGCGACCGCAAGGATTTGAGGACGCAGCGTCGTCGGGCGGCCTCCTACCAGGTGAACATGCAAGCTGGATAGATCCGCAGGAAGCCATTGTGCGCGGGCGGCTCAAGACCGACATATGAGAGAGGCCTACGTTCAGCAGTGGACGTCTTTCGAATGAAAAACAAAGCAAACATACGGAAAAACAAAGTCAGAAGCATGAAACAAAAATTATTTCTGTGTTGAATCAAGGGAATTCACTGTTGTTAGGGACTGTGTCCTTATAGTTGAGTTTCTTCGGCAGATATATTGTATTGACGATTCAGAAGTGTTCTCAGAAACCTACTTGAATAGATATTATTTGATTGTTTGATTGACTAAGTGAATTCACTTGATACTTCACTTCCAGGAGAAGAATTTCAGGCTATGATTTTAATCGGAAATATTTCGTTTTAGTTTAGGTTTTAGTTTTTTTTTAACTTTAAATTTTCTAGTTAACCCAAATTGGTTGTTTTTGTTTATGTTTATTGATTTATTCGACATTTGAAATATATTTTAAAGTCGGTTGGCATGGACGAGTAGGTATTCAATTAAAATGGGCCGACGACTAACAAAGTTTGATGAATGTTAAAGAGCCGCTCTGCATTCGTTAGCTTTCAATTTTGTCACCTCCCTGACTCGAGTTTCAATTATTCTAAAACCAAATGGTCGCATCAAACTGTCGTCAACTCATTTTTAGGGTTCCGGTCCTAAAAAAAAAAACACGGAACCCTTATAGGGTCACTTTGGTTTCCGTCCGTCTGTCAAGACCCTTTTACTCACAAGGTATCAAGCTGAAAATAATATAAAATATTCAATCCCTTAAAGCAGTGTAAAAATCAAACATCTAAGTCAACGCAATCCTAAGATACGGCTGTGTATATGTGTTTGTCTTGATATTTACAAATAAAAATATTCATATATAGGAATTTGTATCCGTTGCCTGGTATCCATAGTACAAGCTTTGCTTAGTTTGGGACCAGACAGCGCTGTGTGTAATGTCTAAAGATATTTATTATTATTTATTTATATTTTCAATCTCAATCCTAAATTTCGTATTCGTAACATCAAAAACATAGTAGTGACACATAAACTGTAACCCCTCTTAATCCGTCCCTGTCACTGTACTGAAATCTTACAATATCATATTTTTCATACAAATTTCATGCATACTACATGCATATCGTAAAATTATTAATATTTATTTCAAAACATGCCTTATCAACAAAGCTTCTAGTTTAAGCGCTTCAACTTTTTAAAGTTTAAAGTTGTGAGATATAAATATTTAAAGTTGGTAAATAATGATTTAAAATCCATTACACTAATTTAATACAAAAATATTTGAAATTGAGATCGTAGTTAATAGCTTTGTTTTCGATCTCGATGGAGTTAAGGCTAGAAATAAAACGGTTGAAAAACTTAAGCAATAAAATTCTTTTATCAAAGTTGAGAAATGGCCCGGAAATATTAAGTTTTTATTATTTTCAAAATATTCATAAAACTAAAAAAAGGATAGTGACACTCTTGTGCCCATCTGATGCTCAATTCTAATTTCTTAAATAAACTATTCTCTATAATCGGCTATTTGAAAATTTAATTCAG
This sequence comes from Apoda limacodes, assembly GCA_946406115.1. Classification (NCBI taxonomy): domain Eukaryota; kingdom Metazoa; phylum Arthropoda; class Insecta; order Lepidoptera; family Limacodidae; genus Apoda; species Apoda limacodes. Next base: position 17,818,222 of record OX291546.1, read on the forward strand.
TACTAGCTGACCCCGCGAACGTTGTTTCGTTTTTTTAACAAACTTTAGTACTGGCCTCTGTGTATCTATCACAAAGGTCACAAAGGTGATACTACAAAGCGATCTTAAAACGTTCTTTGATTTAGGTAAAGCTGTTATAGTAGCAGGCGACCTAAACTGTAAACATAAGCGATGGAATTCGTAATCAACATCGCCAAACGGCAAACGATTTAGTAGAGGTCCTAGTCGAACCGTTAGGTTCCGATATTATTGCGCCCATGTCTCCCACCCTGACACATAGACCTGAAGTACTAGACTTACTAAACAACTGCCGCACCAACCTATTGTGAAAGGGTAATACTAATTCAGAAACCTTCCCCGGCATGTGCATAACAACTTACCAAAATTTCATTACAATCGGTTTACCCTTATGGCGCGAGTCCGACTCGCACTTGACCCTGTCTGACTCGCACTTGAGCCTTTTTTCTTTCTCAGAAACCTTCCCCGGCATGTGCATAACAACTTACCAAAATTTTATTACAATCGGTTTACCCTTATGGCGCGAGTCCGACTCGCACTTGACCCTATCTGACTCGCACTTAACCCTTTTTTATTTCTCAGAAACCTTCCCCGGCGTGTGCATAACAACTTAACAAAATTTTATTAAAATCGGTTTACCCTTAGTGCTCGAGTCCGTCTTACCCTTGACCGTTTTTTTCTTTCATAAAAACCTTGCTCTAACAATAACAAACACAACGAAAAAAATTACCCGAATTGGTCCAGCCGTCTTCGAGTTTTCCTAAGTGCGCGAGTCCCACTCGCACTTGACTGATTTTTTTTCCTTATAAACCTTGCCTTAACAATAACGAACACAACAAAAAAAGAATTATCCAAATCGGTCCAGCCGTTAGATAGAAGATAGAAATGAAATTTTCAAATGGGCGTGCATGGCCGAATCCGAAACTATTAAAAATAGCGAAAAGTACTCAAAGGAGTCTCGAGCCAGATTTTTATAAAAACTAAAACTGCATCATTGGATTTTTTAAAAATCAAAAATCCTAGCCAGGAATTGAACCCGTTTATTTGAAATAATACAGCCTCTTATATTATTATTATTACACCATTCGATAGTGTTGCTGATAGGAACGAATTCTGGGAAGTATGACATACGAGACACTTAACGAAAGTGTTGGATTTTTAACGAATTACTTTATTATTTTCCATAGGTTATCTTTACCTACCTATTAAACCTTAACTGATTAATTGTTATTACATTGTTTCATTATGAAGTGCATAGAACATTCCTATAATTGTACTCGGCTCAATTAAGCCTCTGGCAGGCTTCCAGCTATGCAAAATCCTATTCCACTTCCACTATGCCAATTACTATGTAATCTAGGTACGTTTGAAGTCCACTATGAGCTCCGACAACGCACCACTCGATTAGCTAACAGAAAAGCTTTTAACGGATTAAGCGCTCATTTAGAGCTTTGAAGTAGGTACCAGTAGGTACCTTACGTGTAGATAAAACAAAAGATTTTTATTGACAATAATGTTTAAGTACTGATAAACATATTTTTGACCCATTTCTAAACACCTCTCGTCTATTAGTGTATGTATTCACCTACTTACGGCCCACGAAAAAAAGGTACATTGTCCAGTATAAAAAAAGCACATTTTCCAATATAAGGAAGAGCACATTGTCCAATATAAACGAAGCACATTGTCCAATATAAACGAAGCACATTGTCCAATATAAACAAAGCACATTTTCCAATATAAAAAGAGCACATTGTCCAATATAAAAAAGCACATTGTCCAAAATTAGAAAGAACACATTGTCCAATATTAAAAGAACACATATTTCCTCTACCTAAAGGTTATCTGGAAGAGATCGCTTTGAAGCGATAAGACCGCCATTTGTTATTTATAATTATAAACATATTTTTGGAAAATTATTTTGTTGATGCAATAAAGTATATTATTATTATTATTATTATTATTATTATTGTCCAATATTAGAAAAAACACTTGTCCAATATAAAAAAAACCGGCCAAGTGCGAGTTGGACTCGCGAACCGAGTGTTCCGTACCTTCAACCATTTACGTAATTTACACACACAAACAAAAACAAAAAGTGTGCCGCTAAGCGGTCACTCATCCAATTTCTGAACATGCCCGCCGTTGCTTAACTTTGAATATCGTTTCCAATAAAAATATGTGTAACTCCATTTCGACGTGAAAAAACGAAAAAAATAAACGAACAAACTCACTCATTTATTTATACTATTATGTATTAAAGACTAGATTACCGACATGCGTCTTAGTAAAAAGGTAGATAAGTATAGATATAGATGCAGTAAACGAAGTATTAAGAGGGCGATATAGTTCAGAAAGCTAATTTCTGTAATAGTAACGTTGTGTATGTAAATGTACTAAAATCATTACACAATGTCATATACATTACTATTAGATATATTTGTTATTTACTTCTTTAGTAAATTATTCCATAATGATGCCTTGAAACTTAATTTTTTTTGTATGGGATTTAACGTTTTTACCGTTTTTCCGTTACATTTTTTTAGTTTTTGCTACAACTTAGAGTCAATGCACTAGATATCAACCTATTCTAATTATTTAATCAACTTTCATTACAATAAAATATAATGCACGCTTTAAAAATTTGCACAAGTGTTGAAACCATGGTCACTCTCAGATTTTTTATTGCATTAAATGCAATAAATGAAAATCACTCACTAAGGTAATGCACTAGACAAAAGCAAGTTTTATGACATATATTTTTTTTCAATCCTTTAGGTGCTATAGTTCAGCCACAAAATTTGCACAAATCGGCGTATTTTCGCGTTCTCGCCTATACCGCAGCCTTAAACACTTTGCTGAATAGTTTTTAGATGAATTCCTACATTGCTTAATTCAATTGTAACGGACACGTATATCCACTTGTTAGGAAAGGGCGAAGTTGGCTTGAAAGACTTATTAAAACTAGGCTAATTCTAAAATACTAACGATAAGTATATTACTCATACATACCAATAACCCAGTAATAAAAATTGTTAAACAATATTAATTTTAAAAGCAGCCTTGCTCAAAATGGTAACTTACAGGATTTATTTCTTTTTAAAAATTATTTAGAGAACAATTTCTCCCTTTTAATAATTATGTTAGTAATCTGTGACTTCAGCTTTGCAAATGAACCATTTAAAACTTTAACCTTTTTTTCTGGGGTTTTTAAACTTTAAATTTAAATTATGTTTTATTTATTTATTTTTTAGGTTTTTAGTTAGGATAATTTTTGTTTTGTTACTTAATTATGATAATGATATTTTGTAAACATTGATTGTATTTAAAACTTCAATATTGAATATATAATGTAGTAACAAAACATATTAAATGATCATCGAAAAATAATAATATTAATTTTACCCTCTGTAATAATACAATGGGAAACCTATCAATCCTATAATACTAATACCTAGTGAAATCAATTATTATTATTATTTTTCGATACTATTTTTCTCACTAATATTAACTAAGAAACGAATCTCTTCACTATTTTCAAACTCTTTACCGACTTTTGAATTTCTGCAAAAGTCTTATTTTCTTGATTCTAATAAAGGTAAAAACTTTTCACTTTTCGTTTTGATAAGATGAGATGAATAAAACACATTGTCCAATATTAAAAGAACACATATTTCCTCTACCTAAAGGTTATCTGGAAGAGATCGCTTTGAAGCGATAAGACCGCCATTTGTTATTTATAATTATAAACATATTTTTGGAAAATTATTTTGTTGATGCAATAAAGTATATTATTATTATTATTATTATTATTATTATTGTCCAATATTAGAAAAAACACTTGTCCAATATAAAAAAAACCGGCCAAGTGCGAGTTGGACTCGCGAACCGAGTGTTCCGTACCTTCAACCATTTACGTAATTTACACACACAAACAAAAACAAAAAGTGTGCCGCTAAGCGGTCACTCATCCAATTTCTGAACATGCCCGCCGTTGCTTAACTTTGAATATCGTTTCCAATAAAAATATGTGTAACTCCATTTCGACGTGAAAAAACGAAAAAAATAAACGAACAAACTCACTCATTTATTTATACTATTATGTATTAAAGACTAGATTACCGACATGCGTCTTAGTAAAAAGGTAGATAAGTATAGATATAGATGCAGTAAACGAAGTATTAAGAGGGCGATATAGTTCAGAAAGCTAATTTCTGTAATAGTAACGTTGTGTATGTAAATGTACTAAAATCATTACACAATGTCATATACATTACTATTAGATATATTTGTTATTTACTTCTTTAGTAAATTATTCCATAATGATGCCTTGAAACTTAATTTTTTTTGTATGGGATTTAACGTTTTTACCGTTTTTCCGTTACATTTTTTTAGTTTTTGCTACAACTTAGAGTCAATGCACTAGATATCAACCTATTCTAATTATTTAATCAACTTTCATTACAATAAAATATAATGCACGCTTTAAAAATTTGCACAAGTGTTGAAACCATGGTCACTCTCAGATTTTTTATTGCATTAAATGCAATAAATGAAAATCACTCACTAAGGTAATGCACTAGACAAAAGCAAGTTTTATGACATATATTTTTTTTCAATCCTTTAGGTGCTATAGTTCAGCCACAAAATTTGCACAAATCGGCGTATTTTCGCGTTCTCGCCTATACCGCAGCCTTAAACACTTTGCTGAATAGTTTTTAGATGAATTCCTACATTGCTTAATTCAATTGTAACGGACACGTATATCCACTTGTTAGGAAAGGGCGAAGTTGGCTTGAAAGACTTATTAAAACTAGGCTAATTCTAAAATACTAACGATAAGTATATTACTCATACATACCAATAACCCAGTAATAAAAATTGTTAAACAATATTAATTTTAAAAGCAGCCTTGCTCAAAATGGTAACTTACAGGATTTATTTCTTTTTAAAAATTATTTAGAGAACAATTTCTCCCTTTTAATAATTATGTTAGTAATCTGTGACTTCAGCTTTGCAAATGAACCATTTAAAACTTTAACCTTTTTTTCTGGGGTTTTTAAACTTTAAATTTAAATTATGTTTTATTTATTTATTTTTTAGGTTTTTAGTTAGGATAATTTTTGTTTTGTTACTTAATTATGATAATGATATTTTGTAAACATTGATTGTATTTAAAACTTCAATATTGAATATATAATGTAGTAACAAAACATATTAAATGATCATCGAAAAATAATAATATTAATTTTACCCTCTGTAATAATACAATGGGAAACCTATCAATCCTATAATACTAATACCTAGTGAAATCAATTATTATTATTATTTTTCGATACTATTTTTCTCACTAATATTAACTAAGAAACGAATCTCTTCACTATTTTCAAACTCTTTACCGACTTTTGAATTTCTGCAAAAGTCTTATTTTCTTGATTCTAATAAAGGTAAAAACTTTTCACTTTTCGTTTTGATAAGATGAGATGAATAAAATCTATTTTGTTGGTTATTTTTAGGGTTCCGTATTACTAGCCTACGCTGTCTAGCTGTCAGTCCGTCCATCCGACCGTCCTTTAAAAAGATCTATCTTTTTCACAGAATATGTATCAAATTCACTTAACGATAATAAAATAAACTGACTAGCAGCAACTACCATACGAGCGACATATCTTTGTCAACTAAACCTAACAAAACTTAGTATTATCAAAAGAACTTAGATTTTGTTACAAAACTGTACCAAAACACGCACACCGTACAGAGAGAGAGGTAGTCTCTAAAAAATCGCAAATGATTCCTTATGTCACAGAACGTAAAGAAATCAGCAATTCCGATTTGCGACGAACGGACACCATTTAAGCAGTAAAATGTCTCAATACAAAACCTAGCATTAAATTCAAAGAAACATGTGTGTCAATTGCCCTAACTTTTAAACTTTTGATAATTACATATTTTCAATCAAATGAGCTAGGGCATTAGTTAGATATATTCGCTATTATATTTGGAGGAGTTTCGAGTATGGGCATGCTTGATTCGGGCCCATATTCAGTACTTGAATAGGCACTAGTGGCACATTTTCCGGGTTCCAGAACAAAAATTGTCTTATGAGTGGCTTAAATAAAAACTCTTGAGAGTCGAGTAATAACGTCCGCCAACACGCCTTAGGCCAGAGTGGTGAACTATGCCGTAATCCTTCTCCTCAAAGAAAAGTCCTGCGCCTCTGCAGTAGGGCATATAATGGGTGAAGAAGTTATCATAGTTATAGTACTTGGAATACCGAGCTCTGCTCGTTTTTTTATCAACGCCATCTATTGTTAAGTAACTTTAGTGTTGCTTAACAATGCCATCTATTGTCAAGTAGCTTAAGTGTTGCTGTGTCGGTAAAAATAATAATATTACAACTCGCCAATAGATGTCAGGAAGAGTCATATTTTTGCATTTTATGATACCTAATATATACATGAAGTATAATCTTAATGGAAAAATAAAAACAAGGAATGAGTATGTAGGTAGGACCTTATTATTTTTGTGAAATTTGTTTTTAACGTTTCGTCGTTACATTTTCTTAATATATTTCCTTGTGACGTCAACGAATTTTATCATTGGTCTTTTAATACCTACTGCATATTTTTATTAATAATATATATTTTTATTCCTTTCAATGATTATACAAATACCTACTGCGTTTTTACGCAATCTAGCCTTAATTATATTTTAATGAACGTAGCAAAGAAAAATAATGTAGGTAAATACTAAAAAAACCTTTGTTTGCCATCGGCATTGTGACTCCATTTACCAGTTCACGCACCAGTAGAAGAAAAACGAAAGTGAAGAGAATAGACTAAGCGACAATGATGAATTGTTACTGTAAGTATATAGTTAATTAATTATAATTGTTACTGTACGCAGTTCATTAGTTAAAATTGTTACTGTACGTAGTTCATTAGTTAAAATTGTTACTGCACGCAGTTCATTAGTTGAAATTGCAAATTTTGCGCAGGCATCACTTAATATCATTTCAATAAAAAAATACGTAAAACTAATACAGGTACTGAAAAGACATATAACTAAATTTAGCGACAGTAACGAATGTAGATGTACTACGATATTTCGAGACCCAATTCCGGTTTTATTTTTTCGTGGGGTCCTGGTTCTTATACTGAGCAAGTCATAAGATAAATAAGTAAATTATTTCCTTTATAAAGGTAGTAATTATATCTAGTTCATAATGTTTTTAGTTTTTTTTTAGTAAGAATATTATACATATAACAGGCGTTTTATTAAAAAGTTTCACTTTCAGTGATTCGCAGCTTTAATATTTAAAGTTCTTTCCCTCCAATTATCAATTATTGATTTTCTTTCCACCCAGTTCTATCTAATGTTACATTAATGAAGTCCGATTCATCATTTTGACTGTATGATATTTATTACTTAAAAAATAAAAAATGTAAGTAGGTGGGTTCCGAAATGAGGTTTATTGCAGACACCTTGTGAATCGATTTTGTTTCAATATAAGATTTTGTTTAACTTCTTAAAACTTACAGTTAAAAGCCAGAGGGCACAAAAATGTTAAATTTAAAAAGCTATTAACTTACAAAGTTTGCACCTAAGATAAAAAGAAGAGTTACTTAGAACAGTTACTTAGAACTTAAATACTTTTTATACATTTTCGAAGACCATAAATGTCCAATGGTAAACAATGGTATGTATGGTATGGTAATTGTTGTTGTCACAAGAGTTCTGTTTTTACCATTTGATTACGGAACCCTGAAAGTAGCAAAAAATCTTATGTTTGAAGGCCACCATTACAAGCTTTTCGGTTAGCTAATTAGCACGTTGTTATATAGCACTCGTAGTTAACTTCATGTGTAACTAAACTAAAAAAAACTTACTATATACTAATTGGTAAGTATAGGAGAGAACATTATTACAATGTCTATTTATTTATTTATTTATTCTTTTTGCACAAACAAAAGTGTACAGTGGCGAGCTTAATGTTACGGCATTCTCTACCAGCTAACCACAAGCTTAATATATAATTTTAAATAGTGGTGCAATAAAACTAGGCTTAACTAACTAGCAGATAAGTAAAAAACAAACAAAAAAGAACAAATAGTTAAAATTAAACCTATGCTAATACTATGATGTTTGAACTGATAAATTGGGATATTTATATAGACACATACATAGAAATACATATACATAAACACATACATAGACATACATATACATAAACACATACATAGACATACATATACATAAACACATATAATATACAGATGCACTTGATGTATACCGTAAATGTAACATGAACTGATTTTTTATTAATTATGTAGGGGGAGGGGGGGCACATTGATGCACGGGGCACATTTATACAGTACCTATATTTAAAAACTGAAAAACACTACGCAGTCTGGCACGTCACTAGAACGCTCAAGTACATGCGCAAGAATGACAGTTGTGACGCCGGTCGCCACTAGTTCGTCATTGGCCTTCAGCGGTCACAAACGTGTTTATGCTGCTGCCAACTAAAATTTCAGCCGATTTGTGATCGTGTCTCAGTACCGTCTTATTAGTTTTTTTTTTTGTTTTATGTTGCCAAAGGCAAGTAAATATATTTAAAAGTGTTTTTAAATATTTTTTAGAGTACAATATTAATAAATAATTTTAAAAATTATTTGTTTGTGGAAAAAGTCCATTGGGGCACTTTGATTCAGTAAGTTGCGGGGTACAATGATACGTATTATTGATAGGAAGTTTTATTACGTTATAATATATTTGCATTAACCATGTTCAAGTTTAATGTCTGATTACTGAGTAGTTAGGTATATAACTAATTTGATATTTAAGATAGTAATAAAGTCTAGTTAGATGATGACAATATTGTTTTCTTGTTTATTTTCTTTAAGAAACGTAAGAGACTGATTGTAAGTAATGTTTACACGCTTAATAAAGTATTTTATGATCTCAATTAATAATATGGTTTATTTGTTAATTTTAAGTAATTAAACAATTTAGGTTACGGTATATATTGCAGTTTTAATGGATTTTAAATAAGCATCAAATTGCCCTACCCTTATGTATCAAACTACCCCTCTGGTGGGGTACATTGATGCAAAAACGTTTTTTTATTAAAATCAGTATATCTCTATACCTAATTACTTTTAGCGGCTATTTCGTAACCAAAATGTAAACTGACATATTGGCCAATGCACACGTCAAAATAAATATTCAAATATGATGCTTTTTGTCCATTAAAAAAGCGGTTGAATTTTTGTGCATCAATGTGCCCCCCCTCCCCCTAGGTGCGTTATTTTGCTTTTATTTAGTTTCACCTGTTCCGTGTCTGTAATCAAATCTTGTAAGTTAAAGGAGTTGTTCGAACTAGGGCCAAAACATTGTACACCTAATAGAAAAAAAGTTTAAAAATAATACTTCACATATTAGTTATTAATTTTTAAGTTTTGTGTCTGGTTTTCGTGTACAAAATTAATTTTAAATGTTTATATTTTCAATGCTGACATCACTGACACCATAATGCGCACTGCATCTTATCTATGATCACCTCGAAGCTGCGTTCAAAAACCGACTTGGTTGGATAGAGTTTCTACTCAAACCTTTACAAACTGAACTGATTTGCAACCTAATGCCGGCTATGAACGTGTAAGTTGTTACCTTTAGTGTTGTTGTATATTATTCAGTTTAATGTGGATATTGTACTATAAGAGAGTGCTTTGAGTTTGTACCTACTAACTTTAGAAAAATATTTAAAATCAAACATACATTGTCTTTGGTTTGGTCCTAAATTGAGTCTCGTATAGCTCCGTTGTGTTTTGAGGGAAAAATTCTACACAAAAATAACTATTTCTGTGGAAATTCTCAATCGGTACAAAAAGTACTTATATCCTATCTGTTACAACATCTCGATCTGTGACAACATTAAGCAACAAAAAACTTAGTTTTTCAAAGATATAAGCCTTTATAACATACATTGCCTCATTTTAGCGGGCGCGCCAGAATTGACGGATAAGATAGTATTTTCTTTTACTCTATGGATTAAGATTGTTATGACTGTGTTTCCATTGTTCAATATTGCTAACTTCAATTCAGAAAATTTATTTGTACATAAAATTACGGCATAAATATGGAAAATTAATGGTTCCAATCAGTTTTACACATTATTTCTCATTTTTTAGCGTTATGTACTATGTCATGGCCCAGGCTCCATACAAATAGAAAACATCTCATTTGACCCACTTTCCGGGTTACCGATTAGGTTGAAATTTTGCATACATACGTAAATTTGATGACAATGCAATATAATGATGTAGTAGAGCTTGAATAAAAAACCTTAACATATGAGTGTTAAAAATCAGTTTTGGGCAGAAGCTTTTAAAAGAGTTTCTGAAACTAGAGACACCAGAACAATAACAATTAAAGCGTTCTTTTAGGTTAGGAGGTGTCATGTTGGTAGTTTGAACAGTACCTACATTATTAAGAAGCGAAATTATATAGGAATCCCTCCCCTCAAAAACGAAAAGGTATCCACCAAAATACTTTTTTCCCGACGTTTCGGCTTCAAGTGGAGGCGTCCTGTTGTACTACCCTCACTTTATAACTTTATAGTTGTCATCATCACTACACACAACACTAACGGTGTCCTGGAGTGCGTTCGTTGGTGAAACTCGAGAGCTGTATTTTCCTGCGACTAGATTCCATGCAGGCGGCAGTTTGTATCCATCCTCACCATTGAAGTTCTTGTTTTTTTTTTTTCAATCGCTTTGCGTAACAATTTACAATAATACTGGTGATCGTTGGGCAAAACCTTAGGCTGGTAGAAAAAAAATAATCCTGTTAATTTTTAAGCCTTAAAAAGAAGGAAGTTCTTAATTCGGATGTTCATATATTTTTTTCTATGTAGATTCAGGCATAACTTCAGTAGTATAATATTGGGCACTCTAGACCACCTCCGTGTCATCAGGCTCACTCCGTTCGCCTGCACTCCGGTGGCTTAGCGTGCCCAATATTATGTTTTTGAGATCTTCTGTTTACCTTGAGTGACTGGAGTTGTTTTGTTATTTTCTGCTATAAAACGAAAAGAGTGCTTTCATTAATGTCATTCAAGGCAAAATGCTCTGTTGATTTAGTTCACAATGAAGTTTGTTAAACAAAGTCAATCCCTGCAGCTCGACAAAATTTGTCCAGATACTATAAACACAACTCATCGCCATGGAAATCTCTTACCTGATACCGTTCGTTGTATAATTTGTGGACCGTCAAATAGTGGAAAAACTAATTTGGTTATCGGTCTTCTATTACATCAAAATGGTTTACGTTTTAAAAACGTATATGTCTATTCGAAAACACTTCATCAACCGAAATATGTCTTCTTAGAAAGAGTTTTGCATCTTGTTCCAGCCGTGTCTTACGCAAAATACAGTGATAATGAAGATGTGCTTAGTCCTCAGGACGCAAAACCGAATTCGGTAATAATATTTGATGACGTAGCATGCGAAAGTCAAACAAACATTCGAGATTATTTTGCTATGGGTCGTCATAAGAATATAGATTGTTTTTATTTAAATCAAACGTATAGCAAAATTCCTAAACAGCTTATTCGAGACAATGCAAATCTTTTAGTTTTATTTAAGCAGGATGATATCAACTTAAGACACATATATGATGAGCACGTCAACACAGATATGAAGTGGATTGAATTTCGTGAAATGTGTTCCAAAATATGGAGTGAAGCGTATAACTATCTAGTTATAAACAAAGATTGTTCAAAAAGTAACGGGTGTTATAGAAAAAAATTTGATACCTTTGTAATATTTGATTAGTGATATTATAAATGTCTATAAAATTGTATTTTATATTCATTATTTCATTGCTACTTACTATTGAAGGTTATATACGTAAACTATTGAGAGATATAATATATAAGTATACAGACAACATTAATATGGAAAAGGAATTAAAAACACAAATCGTAAAAGCAGCGGAAGCAGTTAAGCGGAAAGTAAAAAATATGCGTACAATGGAGACTGATAACCATGAAATTTTACAAACAGTTTTCAAACCTATCATCAATCCGCTTAATAAAATGATAGGGAGTGAAAAACTAAATTTAGCTAATGATACATTAGAAAATAGTTATAATAATATAATTGGTATCAATGCATCTCCGCAATCAACAATAATGGATAAAACTGTTGTAAATAGAAATTCTATGGTCTCAACACCTAAACGCTCATCTGATGAAGACGATAGTTCCGACATTAATAACATTTCCGATGAGGGCGATGAATCCTTTAAAACAATTGAATCAGTATCAACTCCTGAACAGAATACATCATCATGGTCCCTATCTTCAGAAGCCTTTTGCGATGTCCCCTTCGGTGTTCGAAGAGAGCGCGGAAAACTTATGATGGGATCAGTTCGCATAAATGTTACCGATAGAGAGATTTCAGTTGCTGGAAGAGTATATAGTTCTACACCAGGGTTGGTAGAGTTACTTTTCAAGAAAATGCCTGATTTAGATTTAGTGACAAGTGAAGATTTGCAAAATTATAAATCAATGCTTCTGAACACAAATGCTCATCGTAGGGACTTTGATCCCCATAAGCCATTAAAATCAAACAAAGGACGAAAATATCTAACTGTTATAAAACCATTGTTCAAATTACGAAAACAATCCGTCAGTACTGATGACAATATTGACGAAGATTTTGTCGGACAAGGGTTGCCATTGATGAAAAGATTAAAAAAGAATACTGATTATGTTTACTGGGACGATCCTAATGAATTAGTTGATAGACTAAAGTTATTGACAGCTTCTAGAAATGCTGGAAATTCGGGTTTGGATAACGAAATAATATCTATTATAGAAGAATTGCGAGAAAGTGGTATTATAAATTAGATAAATATGTATAGGTTTTTATTACTTTACGTTTACCTTTCAACATAAAAGCAACGTTCTATATTTCATAATGAATATTGATAAATTTGGTCACCATGTGCATAAAAGAATGCGTTTTTCATAAATATTTGAATTTGCTGATAAAGCACTGTTAAAGTCAGATAGTGGGAGTTTTGACTTACAATCAGCAAGACTAGTAGGTGTGAAGTCACCTATAAAGTCTGATGATGCTGTCAACAAGGAATATGTAGATCACACATGTAAAAATTTTTGTAGCAAGAAAGATTTTGAAACTCTTACAGAAACTTTAAAAACCGATATAAAAATGTATTTAAAACAGTTTGAAGAAAGGTTTTGTACGAAAGACTACTTGGATAAAATAGTAATTAAGATTAAAAATGAGCAAACATCAAGTGGTAAATGAAATCCACAAACCAGCACGAAAAAATTTTCCTCGGCGTCACGTTATTTTAAGAAGGATTGATGATTTATGGCAAGCAGATCTCATAGATTTTAATAATCTTAAAAAATATAATAAGTGCTACAGTTTTATTTTGATTATTATTGATTGTTTTTCGAAGTATGCTTGGTCTGTACCATTAAAAACGAAAAGTAAGAAAGAGGTAAGTACAGCCTTTGAAAACATTTTACGTTTAAGTGGTCGTTGTCCAAATAATTTACAAACTGATATGGGTTCAGAATTTTACAATGAATCTTTCAAAAAAGTTATGAATGCTTTTAAAATAAATCATTATTCATCATATTCAGTTAAAAAAGCTTCTATTGTCGAAAGACTGATTAAAACTATTAAAAATCAGTTATTTAAATGTTTTACTTTCAATGGAAATAAAAGATGGATTGGAAATACTATAAAAGACGTTATGCTTTCATATAATAATACCAAACATCGCATCACCCAATATAAACCATGCGAAGTTGACAAAGAAAATGAAATGATGGTTTTAAATAATATCAACAAGTCCCAGAAACAGTCATTTACGTCGTATAAAAATAAATTTCAAGTAGGAGATATTGTTCGCATTAGTAAATATAAAACAATATTTCAAAAGGGATATACTCCTAACTGGACTACTGAACTTTTTGTTATTAGAAAAGTTAATAACACTAACCCACCAACTTATCTTATTGAAGATTGCAAAAAACAAATAATAATGGGATCATTTTATGAGCAAGAACTTCAAAAAACAAACTGTCCTAACGTGTATTTAGTAGAAAAAGTTATTAGAAAAAACAGAGATAAGTTGTTTGTTAAATGGTTGGGTCTTAATGATAACGAAAATTGCTGGATTAGAAGAAATGAACTTGTTAAATAATTTAACGTACTTATACTATCTACAGTTTTCGGTACTTATCACTTTCTTTTCAGAAATGAAAGGAGAAGGACTTGTAAATAATTTAATTAATAATCTTCCTTTTGAGTTACATTTACCAGGATATAACTATTGCGGTCCGGGAACACGACTAAGAGAACGGTTATTAAAGGGTGATAAGGGGGTAAACAAATTAGATGAAGCTTGTATGCATCACGATATTGCATACTCTAATTTCTCAGATCTGTCGAACCGGCACAAAGCAGATAATCAATTACTAAATATGGCAAGAAAACGTCTCAAATCAAAAGACTCTGGAAAAGGTGAAAAACTTGCATCATGGCTTGTTAGCAAAGTTATGAAAGCCAAAATTAAAACAGGTGCAGGAGTCAAGAAGTTCAAAAAAATTATATCCAAAATACGATCAAAAATTAAGAAATTTAAACATAAAGATAGTAATACTGCTATTAAATATGCATATTTAGCAGCCAAGAAATTATTTCCTAAAAAATGCCGTGTGCACTTACCACGTATTATACCACTTCCGAAATCAGGAGGCATTCTACCTTTGATCCCAATATTTGCGGGGCTGTCAGCCTTAGGTAGTTTAGCTGGAGGTGCGGCAGGTATAGCTAAATCAATAAATGATTATAAAATGGCTCAACAAAATTTTAAGGAGTCTGAACGACATAATAAAATTATGGAATCTGTAGCATTAGGTAAAGGATTGTATATTAAACCATATAAAAAAGGCAATGGCATATTTTTAAATTCATCAAAAAACTGAGAACCAGGCTGCCTGAGAGAGCACTTACAAATTATGACATCTTAGAACATGCCAAAAAAACAAAAATACCAGAGTTTAGAGGAGTATATATGAAAGACAGATTACCTGGAAAGGTGAAAAAAGTTGAATGTGGCATAGTTAATTTGGATAGTTACAAGAATCAAGGAACTCATTGGGTAGCCTATGCAAAGATTGATAAATATTGTCAGTATTTTGACAGTTTTGGAGATTTAAAACCACCGATTGAATTAGTAAAATATTTAGACACAAACAATATAACTTACAATTACACAAAGTTCCAAAAATTTAATTCATATAATTGCGGACATCTATGTTTAAAGTTTTTGCACAATTTCTGGAAACAATGTACGATAAAGGTAAAAACGGTAGTATAAATTCGGACTGATTAGTTCTGCTGTTACCAATAGCAATATGTCCTTCACGCTGTCTATAACAGGTAACACCTCTGTTCTGACGACGAACTATTTTCCTACATTACAACTTGATGGTGAATATGAGTGTGCCTTGCTACATTTATCTACATTTAATTCCTTACCGAATATTGATGGCAGAAATAATAAATTTCATTATGGGACTAATGAACTAATAGAAATCCCTGAAGGTGCATACGAACTTCAAGATATTTGTGACTATTTAAAATCGAAAATAAAAAAATGTGACTTAAAATTATATTGTAACAATAACACTTTAAAGACAACAATATTTTGTACTAAAGATATTCATTTTGAAAAACGGTCATCACTTGGTAACCTGTTAGGTTTTGGTGAAGTATTGTTAAAAGCTAATAAATTGCACGAGTCCCGCTTTCCAGTTAACATTTTATCAACAACTGTGATCAGAGTCGAATGTGACATAGTCAGTGGTTCATACATAAACGGAGTTTCCAGTCACATCATCCACGAGTTTTCTCCGAATGTTCCTCCAGGTTATAGAATAATAGAAATACCAAAAAACATTATTTATTTTCCTGTAAATAGGAATACCATTAACAATATAGACATAAGAATATTGGATATAAAGAATAACTTGATAAATTTAAGAGGTGAAGAAATTCAGTTGTATTTACATATCAAGAAGAAATGATTGATTACTATAAAAACGAACAACGTCCAGTTAAAACGCGTAGTAATAATAGTGGTGTTCGTAAAACAACACATACCAAGAAAAAAAAATTAAGCGTTGAAAACATAAACTTTTTAAAATTAGTTGGCCTATTAAAATGAGTATTTTAAACATTATCAATCCTCCTGTTCACGATAATTCTATCGAGGCTATCGAAACTCATTCGTATAAACCTTATGTCACAAGTTTTAACAAAAACGATGAAATTAGAATTCCGATTAATCAGCAAGATGTATACATATTGCCCTCCGCAAGTACCTTGTACTTAGAAGGAATAGTAAATGTAATAAAAAGAGATACAAAAGAAAAAGTATCTAGTGTTCAATTTACAAACAATCCCCTTCTATATTTATTTCAAGATATTCGATATGAATTAAATGGAGTCGAAATTGATAAAGTGAAAAATGCTGGCGTTACCACAACAATGAAAAGTTTATTATCAATGAATGAAACTGAATCAAAAATTTCAAAAGCTTGGGGTTGGGACATTGATGGTACAAAAAATATGCATGGTGGAAGATTTTCAGCATCTATACCGTTGAGCAATATTTTAGGTTTTGCTGAGGATTACAAGAAAGTTGTAATTAATTGTAAACATGAACTTGTCATGTTGCGCAGTAACACAAATCTAAACGCGGTCAAATTAAATACTGGAGAAGTTATAGACGATATTGAAATACATAAAATAATCTGGCGTGTTCCGCATATTAAGGTCTCCGACCGAGAACGAATAAATTTTCTTAAACTATTAGAAAAGGATCGCACCATTCAATTAACGTTTAGAAATTGGGACCTATATGAAAATACGTTAGCTAAAACCACCAAGCATACCTGGACCATCAAAACTTCATCTCAAATAGAAAAACCTAGATATGTTATTGTAGGCTTGCAAACTGGTAGAAAAAATGATGCTTTGAAAGATATGTCGCACTTTGATCATTGTAATTTACGTGATGTTAAAGTTTTTCTGAATTCAACATATTTTCCTTATGAATGTCTAAATGCAAACTTTTCTGAAGATAGATTTGTTTTAATATATGAACAATACGTTAAGTTTCAACAGTCTTATTATGGTCGTAGAGCTGAACCGTTGCTAAGCACGAAAGAATTTAAAGAAAAAGCGCCGCTATTTGTCATTGATTGTGCTCGTCAGCCTGAATCACTAAAGAGTGGGCCTGTAGTAAACATTCGATTAGAGTTAGAAAGTGATGTAGAAATTCCTGATCAGACATCTGCTTACTGTTTAATACTAAACGATTGTATAGTTGAATATAAACCTTTAAGTAACATCGTTCGTAAAATATCATGAATTCTTATTTTGTCGATGTTCAAGGATTTAAAAATTACAAAAATGATTTTATCATAAAAGAATTTGCAATTTCTGACAAATATAACAACACTCGGGTATTTTTGATTAAGCCTCCTTACCCGTACACGAAATTAACTGATGAAGAAAAGAAAACAGTATCATGGATTGAACGAAACAGAGGTATCTATTGGAGCGAAGGTTACATAGATTATTATAAATTCTTAAGACTAATGAAATCATTTTTGAAAAATAAGGAAGTCATAACGAAAGGAGACGAAAAGAAAAAATGGATTAATTTACTCTGTGAAAAGTGTCAGTCTTCAAATATTGAGGAGATAGGTTGTCCTAGCTTTGGTAATCTGTACGATAAATATAGTAGTGTAGGTTCTGTAACAAGTTGTAAAAATCATAAAAAAGAATGCGCTTTAAAAAATGTTTTATGTATTAAGAAATGGTACTTTGAAAATGTGTAAATTTTTTACTTGTTTACTAAATAAATAAATAGTTTAAAATTTTTTTGTATTATTTTTGAACCTTAACCAATCCATCACTTATAATTTTATTATATTTATGAAACGGATACAAGAAAGGTAATGTGAAAGGATAATTTTAACTATGGGGTGGACATCTACAGAGTAAAATGCTAATAATGAAATGTGAGTGAGACTTTAAATAATACACTTTTTTTAAATATACTTTTTTATTTTCAATTTGTACATTTTATATTTCTAAATAGATTTCATATTTATCTACTAAGATATTGTCGCAGCGCAGGCTATTTTGACATCCGTATCTTGTCTTGACATGAAACAAAGCGTTATTATCTGTAACAAAACAAAAAATGATTAGTGTATTGCTTCTGTAAAAGGAAATAATACCATTTCAAAGACTTAAAAGTGAGGAGAAGTAAAAATTAGCTATTATATAAAAACATATCTACATACCTGAAAAGATTTACGTTGCACAGATTTTCGTTGCGCTCTCCTAGCTCAGACGTTATTTGGTATATTAATTGGGATGCCTTGTATAGAATATTATCCTTTTCATCATAAACTATATATTGAGTTTTAATACGTGATCGTAAATGCACATCATTTGCTTTATCAACTGCATCAAAAATTTCAACTTTTACTAAATACTTTGGTATTTTTGAGTCCATAACTGCCACCATACTAGCTTGCATTGATCGAACTTCAGACATGATTTCGTGTATACTGATATAGATGTGACCGCACTTAACGCGAAGAACGTAATGAGCTAAGAGCTAGGCATATGCCATGCACCATATACTAGACAACGCGCCCCGCTCCCCGCGCTCGCACGCTATGCAACAATGCAACGTAATACGCATGCGTCATTAAAAATCATGTCTGGACTGGTTAATTGTTGCTCTAGATAGACTAATAGCAGGTATAATGGTATCTTCCAAGTATAGTGGTAGAAAATAAATAAAAAATACAAATTCTACATACATAAATTTATTTTCAATAATCATGCACTATACAATTATTAAACAATTTTTTAAAATATTTATAAGTTGAAAATTACAAAAGGTAAAAAATAATCAAACCCAATAGTCACTATTTCATTTTCAACCAAAGACTCGGTATTACAATTACACAATAGTCTATAGTAAATGTTTTCAACGGAAGAAAGTGTGTCTTGTTTAATAATTTTTTTAAAACGTGTAATGCATTCAGACACATATTCATCTAAACTTAAAAGATAATCGAAATATATACACATACAACGGTAAAATTTTTTTAAGATGCCTAGTACTTTTGTAACAATTTCGTAATCACACAGTTTTACACAGTATTAAAGACATATAATTCATGCATATCACAAGTATTTAAATTTAGAATATTTTTAATATAACCAAAATCACTTGAGGTTAATGTTACTATTTCACAATCACTTTGCAATATCTTGACTTTTGGTTTGAAATCGATGTCGCCCCATAGTGCAATTATTAACTGTAGACCGTTATATTCGTATGTATGTTTTAAGACACATATGGTTGACAAGTAACTTATACCCCTAAAATAGACACGTGACCCCATGCTGTCGTAGACACTTTATCTCCTGACACCAATCGCTTATCGTCGTTGCTTGACAAGGCAATCTTTTTAACGCTACGCGTGAACACTTCGTGTTTTATAGATTTGAATAAAATATTTTTTTTTTTTATGACACCGCCTTTAAACAATGTTTTTCTATAATTTGAAAAACTTAAATTTCGTACAACACATGTCTTTACACCTTTAGCTTTTTTAATAATACTGTTTGCAGTTTTAACGCAGTACAATTTAGAACGTAGGCCTACAAACTTTGTAATAATATCCCCTCCCATTTCGTCTTTAAAAAGACCTGGAACTTTTTTATTTATTAGTGGCAAGTCATAGTCATTTTGTAAACCATAATTGCTAGTATCGAAGTACTGTATAAAATGTTTTTTTAGGTCTTTATAAAAGTCAGGTGTTTTTATGTGATATATGAAACTGTCTGTATCAGTATAGCACATGCGTACGCGTTTACCATAAAATGGTTGAACAATAGAGTAATGAAAATCGTACATGTGAGCTTTAGATAGCTCGAGCACTGTAAACCCTATGTATAGAGGCTTATCTAAAATTATCTGTTCAGGCTTGGTTTGTATAGCAACCAAATTTTCAGTAAAGACTGAAACACTATGAAAACTCGGACTTGCTATTAATTTGTCTGCGCTATTTTTCTTTTTAGTTTTATTTTGGGTGTCAGACCATTGATTCACTAACTGTACCTTAACCCTTCGTTCGTTGTTTTCTAATGTTTTACCAAAGATACTATTGTTTAACAATTTAAAAAAGTCTTGTTCAAATTCCGATTTTGCGTTTTGTCTTAAACTTGTATTTAGATCGATGTATTGTTTTAGGTAAGAGCTCTGCCTAAACGTAATAACGCGATGCACTTTTTCAAGGATTAAACCGTGTTTTATACAAGTTTTTAAATTCACATAGTGAATTACGTAAAAATATTTGTCGAATAAATTCGGAATAAGTTTAGAAGTTTTCCCTCCGGGAGGAATACTTTTTTCTGGACAAAACGGTAACTCGTTATGTTTTCCATGCAATTCTTTAGGATAAATCAAATCGACTTCGAGTATAAACCCGTAATCAGCATCATTTGATACATTGTTAACATTAAAATTAACTATATCAGATTGACTCAAAAAACGAAAGTTTGAAAAAGGCAAAGCTTGGCACATGCTGTATCCATAAAGATTATTACAATCTATGTAGACTATATATGAGTCAGTTAACAAAGGATCATAGTGTAAAACGTGTTTATTGTTAGCTTCTGCATATCTGTGCGAACACATACAAACACCGCCCCTTATACCGGCTTGAATCATTCTAATTATTTCTAAATCTCCAATGAGTTCAAGCTCGACACCTGTTTTAAAAAGCATGCTATCCCATGATAAGCTACTTGCTGTTAAGTAATATGCTGGATCGAGAAGATAGTGACGTTTGCATGTTTGCCTAAAATTTTCGAAAATATCCGTCAGCAAAAGCACATCAATTTGCAAATATAAATCAGTGTACTGACCGAGATTTAAAATATCAAATGCGCGCCAAACTGTTTGCGCGTGTTCGTAATCCTCATCCGAAATAGTTTCATTAGTAAGAGAACTGTAAAAACATTCTTTTTTAGGAAGTTTCTGTTCATTGTAACGATCCCATTTATCCATATATTCGTAAGGATAAACTCCTTTACGTGTAACTAAATCGAATTGAGTTGGATTTAAAAAACATCTACGAAGATGTATAAAATGTTCTTTTTTTAAAGTTTTAGCCAACTTTTCTAAACTGGTGCCTAAAAATTTATAAGAATCTACAAATCGTAGCTGAATGAATTCTTCATCGGAAACTGGAATGAATTTAGTAAATGAGATATAGTTCTCTTTAGTTTTAGGAATGATTTTTATCGCTCCTGGAGCTTCTCCTAGATTTTTGATAAACAGATGGCTGTCATAGCCTGCCAGATTGTGGAAAAATATCGGTACAAATTTGGGAATTTTGTATTGTAAATTACAATAGTTATGAGCTGCACCACGATAACGGCCTGATATATGACAATGATCTTTCACTTTGTCACCAAATAAAAAATTCCGGCAAATATGGCAAAGGGTAGCATTTTTAAAATCTTTTGCATCATTTTCATTAAAAATAATAGGAACATTTTGAGATAGAATTTGGTGTATTTTACGCGCGTCTCTATAAAGATAATCGATAAATGTTTCAATACAGTCAACGCCGCGGTAAGACACATATCGATTATGGTTCGGGTCCGCTGTACAAACAATTTGATAAGCAAACGCTGCTGGAATATGATGTTGTAACGTTTCTGTATTCGAAGTGCCTGATGGTTCTTTATAGCACGGTTTCAATAAAGTTTCCATGTCCGCGTAAATTACGACGGGGACATTTTGTTTACGGTCATAATTTTTGAATTTGATTACTGAACCCTTTTCCGGTAATAAAGTCACTATTCCACCACAAAGGTGATTATCAACTTCGATTTGTGTTTTAAAAAATACTAAACACGTGTCGCAAAAATACAGTTTCCCGTGATGGTTTGTTATTTGTTTACGAACAAGCCGTGACAAATCCTTAATGAGACAGTAATGCGATTTACCATTATTTTCAAAAAACAACAAATGTATGATTTTTTTATTACTTATATTTTCAGACTTATACAATGGTCCCGTTATGGTCTTATTGTTTTGCAAACCAAAATTATGAATTTAAGCTGTGGATTATTTTTTTCAAAAATGTGGATATCTGTAAACGTAACGGGAAAAGACATGCCATCTATGTTCAAAACATCACGAAAATGAGGATACGATGTTACTCTTTCAGAATGATATTTTGCTGGGTAAAGGTTTGCCATAACACTCCATAAAAAACAAAACTCATCGTTATTCTGAATGTTAAGACAAGCCTTTTTATTCTTTATGACTCTCGGCAGTTGTATAAATGTGGACCCCTCCCCACCCCGCAACGGTTGGTAACGGTTTACATTTACCTCCAAATGTGAAGCACTTAGGAAGGCCCAACCGCTTTCACATTGCTCAAACTCTTCAACTTTCTTTGTTAAAGTATTAACAACTTTTGAAAAAAACTTATTAAAATCGTAATTATAATAAATTGGTATGTTTTTTGTACTGAAGGACTTAATTTCTTGCTTGTTATTTTTAAACAAAACAAAAATTGAAAATAACTCCAAATTTACCTTTAGACAGGTATGTTTTTGTAAGTTTTCACTCAAAAGTAACATTATTTTACTACGAAGAGAGTTTAAAAACATAGATAAATTATTTGGAATAGGTTCAAAAGCCACTAGTCTATAGGAAATAATGCGTCGACGAAACGCCGAGCTAATAATTTCAACCCCATCGCTATGGCGTTGAGTTTTATCATTTTTTTTATGAGTATTGCTCCTTACGTGACCAGTCCATGACTTATTATTGACAGATACGCTACAAACAGAACAGAAAGGCATTTTTTAATGAATTAACGAAAACCAAAATATCAGAAAGTTGTTATGAAATACTTATATTAACCTCATGAATATTTAATGTATAATGCGTGAGTTCAAAAATAAAATAATGTAGAAAAATCCATTGTTAATATATTTTTTAGGTAAATTTTAACTTATTATTAAAATGCGTAGGCTCACTATCCTTAAACAAGTTGAAGGCTATAGCGAGAAATTCCTGTATAGCCCCCCATTCATTGGAAGAGCTCTCACACTGTAGCTTTACCGCTGCGAGGGCTTTCTTGTACCGTTCCTCTGGTGGAGCGTCCTGAACGTCACCCGTGTTGTAAATCTTCAAATCAATGAAGAAGTCTCCTTGAAAGTTCCCAACGCGACGAGTCTGACCTGTTGAAACGCGCGATGTAAAAGAGGATGTTGTACTGTGAACACTCTTCTTGCTGCTCGATGCTTTTTCCTCAAAATTTAAAATTGTGAAGAGGTCTTTTCGGTTCTTCTTTTTTGAACTGGGAACAAAACAACAAATAAAGTTATCTTCTTATTGACATGAAGTAACTACTTAAGATTAGGTGGACCGTAAGCTTGTTTGCCACCTTGGTGGTGCAAAAAGAAATAAAATAAAATAGCATTATTTATGGTTGCGTAATAAGGGTCACATTCTATCAATCGGTAATGAATAGGTACTATCATAAAAACAATTTAATATAACAAATAATAAAAACATTTTAAAAAAATAATCTATTTTGATAACAATCTATTATACAAATTATATACGATCATCAAACATGTATTTGCCTGCACGCGTTATGATATGATGAATCATCACATACGTCACATAATCGCTCGTGCTACTACAAAGCAAACACCACAGAAAAGGTAAAGTATATGTATACCTATTTCAAATTTTACATTAAGTTTAGCAAAAGATTTTTAAAATAGAAACACAACTATATAAGTACCTTGTCTTTTCGTTTAGCGTATCCGATGTAAGGCGCTTACGGGATGAGGCGATGTTTTTGGGTTTCACTGCTTTTGCACCGATTGAGGATGTGCAGAGTTTTCTAGAAGACACCGGAGGTGTAGGCGCCACCGCAAGGATTTCTTGGCTGGATTCGAACTCTGAGTCAGACCTGTGAAATAAATAGAAATAATAAAATCAACTATAAGAAAAAAACATTTAAAAACAAAAAAAAATTTTTTGTTATAAGTAGGTACTTACTTACATTTTTCAATATCAGAATAACTGGATTTAACACCGGAAGCAACTGTATTTAATGCACAAATTTTCAAAAAAATATGTAATTACTTGTAGCCTGTGTGAGCTTATAAGCTATTGAATATAGATTCGTCAGCAAAAATAGAAAAACCGGTCAAGAGCGAGTCATAACAACACCTAATTTTTATTACTACGATATCTACCTTTTAAAACTCCTATTTTTTATCATTAGAGGTTTGAAATAATTTGACATGTACTAGGTAATAATTACAAATAATTCCTGCAGATGTAATTACACATAGACAAACATTAAAAATCATCTTAACACATAACTTTATACCTTCTCTATACTATTCAGTTGTTTAAAATTGAAATATGTCTAAAGTTAATAACGTCTATAACGAAGTTTTCAATTTTACTCAAACAGCTCATGACTAGATAAAATGTACCGTTTGATTTTTTTAAATTGAACCCAATCGAACCCTAAATCAATAATATTGCATACTTTGCAATTATCACGCTTAGGTATTCTTTGTCGCCTTGCGTCAAAGGATGTGTAGTAAATTGATATTAGGTCGCGGTAAAATGTTGAAAATGTCGCACTGTAGACATTTGACCAAATGGTTAAAAATCTAAGTTACATTTCTTATTAAAATTATCCTTTATTAACTCCTTCATATATTATAAAATACTAATTGTCAAATAAAATTAATGCTTCGCGAATTGCACCCCTCTCAACACATATTTCGGCAAAATACCACACTTAAAAATCATAAACAAAAACTTAGATTTAAACTTATGTTTTCGAAAACTGGATTCGTTAGTTATTGTACTTATAACTTCAATAATTTAATTTTGAGACGTTGTATGATTTTTTTCATAAAAAGAGGGAAAAAACACTAAGTAGTACTTTTCTTATATGACTCGCTATACAACAAAGATTACAAAAACTTTATATAAAAATAAGCAATACGGATATATTTACTATCGTATGTTTTTTAACTTGACTGTAACATTTCGCAATAGATGAACTTCTCATATTATGTTCGTGATACTATTTTATGCTTGCAAGGCTCTTTGTTTATGTATTTGTCGCTGAACTATACATGATACTTTAAAATATTACATTAATGAAATACCAAATTATAAAAAAGACAAATCGGTTACGAACCCACATAGAACTATATTAACTAAAATGTATTTATAATATATTTATGTACTTAAATTAATCCACCAATTTGCGGCCGGCCGGTGCGGTGGCCAATAGCCTAAGCCTCCTTTATCTAACGAAGGCTTTGCTTCTGTGGTAGGGACAAATAACCTAAATTCGCTATTATGAACAATCATCTAAAATTTTGCATAATATAAAATTTGCTTAAAAATAATAAAACTTATTTTCTCAATGAATGTGAAAACAAATTGTTTTTTTTCAGTTAAATTAATCACTCATATTTGTAAGTATGTGAGAATATATTAATATAACCTAGATATTATACTACAAAACAATAAGATACTGGTGTTAAAACGTATACTAAACACGATTGAATTGCTCTAAATTCCGAAGTGTTCAAGATTCATTGGTCGGAGTATAAGCAAAACGTGAGAATTATTTCTATAATAATTATTATAACTCATTTCTCATAGAAACTTGTAGCGCTGTGAACACGTCTCAAAACTTTAATTAGTGAAAGTGCAATTACCAAAATCAAGAAAAGTGATCAAGCAGTACTTACTTATTTATATACTGTAAGTAAAGTGTGTTACTTATTTATTTATTGTAAAATTAAAAATAAATAATATATAATTTTTAGTTGTTCATTTTGTCAAGTAAATAGAGATTTTTTTAATGTAACATTTTATTGCTCATTGGAAATATTCTGATTATATTAGGATAAAATAAAAAATATGCTGATAAAATTATTAGACATGTAATTAACGTTTTCACAATGGTTTTTGCTCAGCTCAGCTCTCAGTATTATAACACTGTTGCAATTATCATGATTTTATTTATATTTAATTAATGCAACAGTTTATTTTTTTTATATTTTTTTAGATCTGCACTAGATCTTCCTTAGTACGGATTCAATGCCTTAATCTAATTTATTATTTCATCTTAAAAATAAAAATCCCTGTTATCTTACTGCTAGTTTCCTTTTTATTAGTCAAAACTGTAGGTACCTGTGTTCAAGGTATAGTTTCCTTTTTATTAGTCAAAACTGTAGGTACCTGTGTTCAAGGTATAAAATTTGTATAGAAAAACACCGTAAAACTATAATAATTATATTTTTTTAAATTGTTTGCAGAGAAGACAGTGCTGCGACTTTAAGAACTGTCAGCTTTCAAGTATTTAAGACCCAAGTACCTACATGGGACATTCAGGTAACTCGCTGGTTTTCAATATTTTTAATAACTGTAAAAGAACCTTGTCAGTGCTAATATATTTTATTGTTCGCAGGTACTATGCTTCTTACCAGACCAGACTTCACTACACTATAAAGAAAAGTATTTACTTTTGTAACCTGTTCAAATTAAAAAAAACCTATCCTACCAAAACTCTATAGTTCACTCAAAGCAGTAATGAACTTTGATTGAGCTGTAGATATTTCCACATTGTTTTATTTCCAACATTGTTTTATTTTTTATACACCTGCAGGTAATTCTTCTATGGTAAAATGGTAAAAGATAAATGGTAAAAGGTATTTGGTTTTTCAAAAGGTAAAGGTGATTTTTTTTTTTTTTTTAATTTTTTTCTTTTATTTATTATGAATTCGATCGTTCGATCTGTTCACTAATTTGGAACATTAAACAATCGCGGTTGGCGTGGGGTGATCTTACCACGGGCTCCCCGGGCGGAATCTTACCATGGGTCTGTCAACCAATTGCGATTGTGTTAGGAATTCCTTTCAGCGGGGTTGATCTTACCACGGGCTCCCCAGGAAGAACTTACCACGGGTCTTCCAACTGAAAGGTTTAGGATATACACGGTTCACAGAGTGATCTTACCACGGGCTCTCTGTAATCGTGTTTTAGGTGTCGCGTTCAATAAGGTGATCTTACCATGGGCTCCAAGTTGAACGTGTTAGGAATTCCTTTCGGTGGGGTTGATCTTACCACGGGCACCCCAGGAAGAACTTACCACGGGTCTTCCAACTGAAAGGTTTAGGATATACACGGTTCACAGAGTGATCTTACCACGGGCTCTCTGTAATCGTGTTTTAGGTATCGCGTTCAATAAGGTGATCTTACCATGGGCTCCAAGTTGAACGTGTTAGGAATTCCTTTCGGTGGGGTTGATCTTACCACGGGCACCCCAGGAAGAACTTACCACGGGTCTTCCAACTGAAAGGTTTAGGACATACACGGTTCACAGAGTGATCTTACCACGGGCTCTCTGTAATCGTGTTTTAGGTGTCGCGTTCAATAAGGTGATCTTACCATGGGCTCCAAGTTGAACGTGTTAGGAATTCCTTTCGGTGGGGTTGATCTTACCACGGGCACCCCAGGAAGAACTTACCACGGGTCTTCCAACTGAAAGGTTTAGGATATACACGGTTCACAGAGTGATCTTACCACGGGCTCTCTGTAATCGTGTTTTAGGTATCGCGTTCAATAAGGTGATCTTACCATGGGCTCCAAGTCGAACGTGTTAGGAATTCCTTTCGGTGGGGTTGATCTTACCACGGGCACCCCAGGAAGAACTTACCACGGGTCTTCCAACTGAAAGGTTTAGGATATACACGGTTCACAGAGTGATCTTACCACGGGCTCTCTGTAATCGTGTTTTAGGTATCGCGTTCAATAAGGTGATCTTACCATGGGCTCCAAGTTGAACGTGTTAGGAATTCCTTTCGGTGGGGTTGATCTTACCACGGGCACCCCAGGAAGAACTTACCACGGGTCTTCCAACTGAAAGGTTTAGGACATACACGGTTCACAGAGTGATCTTACCACGGGCTCTCTGTAATCGTGTTTTAGGTATCGCGTTCAATAAGGTGATCTTACCATGGGCTCCAAGTCGAACGTGTTAGGAATTCCTTTCGGTGGGGTTGATCTTACCACGGGCACCCCAGGAAGAACTTACCACGGGTCTTCCAACTGAAAGGTTTAGGATATACACGGTTCACAGAGTGATCTTACCACGGGCTCTCTGTAATCGTGTTTTAGGTGTCGCGTTCAATAAGGTGATCTTACCATAGGCTCCAAGTGGAACGTGTTAGGAATTCCTTTCGGTGGGGTTGATCTTACCACGGGCACCCCAGGAAGAACTTACCACGGGTCTTCCAACTGAAAGGTTTAGGATATACACGGTTCACAGAGTGATCTTACCACGGGCTCTCTGTAATCGTGTTTTAGGTATCGCGTTCAATAAGGTGATCTTACCATGGGCTCCAAGTTGAACGCGTTAGGAATTCCTTTCGGTGGGGTTGATCTTACCACGGGCACCCCAGGAAGAACTTACCACGGGTCTTCCAACTGAAAGGTTTAGGATATACACGGTTCACAGAGTGATCTTACCACGGGCTCTCTGTAATCGTGTTTTAGGTATCGCGTTCAATAAGGTGATCTTACCATGGGCTCCAAGTTGAACGTGTTAGGAATTCCTTTCGGTGGGGTTGATCTTACCACGGGCACCCCAGGAAGAACTTACCACGGGTCTTCCAACTGAAAGGTTTAGGATATACACGGTTCACAGAGTGATCTTACCACGGGCTCTCTGTAATCGTGTTAAGGACAACGTGTTTCAAAAGGCGAACGATGACTGATCTCAAAAACATAATATTGGGCACGCTAAGCCACCGGAGTGCAGGCGAACGGAGTGAGCCTGATGACACGGAGGTGGTCTAGAGTGCCCAATATTATACTACTAACTTCGTCATATATAGACGGATTTGCAAAAATCTTTTTTTATTTAAAAGGGTCCCTTCCGAGGTGATCCCATATAAATGTAGTGAACTGAAACTTTTGGTGAAAAAAAATGATTGGAGTAAATTTGGAACTGGTGAAACGCCTTTTATGTTGATGATTGTATAAAATTTTGTTAGAGTATGGATGTTCTAGTGCACAAAAAAAGCAATTCGTCACTCAAATTGACAAAAAGATGCACTAAAAAGGTAAAAATAATTACTTATTTCCAAAAATCTGATCTTAATTACAGTTTGAAGTTGGTTTATATGCACCTAACAGTTTATAACACACTTCACTTGCATGATTGCTATTTGTGTCTGTTTGTTAGCTACCAATCTTTTGTAGATGCTTGCCTTGGTATTTTCTGCGTTGTGATGCCAAATAAAGAATTGTCTATGTCTATGTTGAATATGATGGCAATAAAACGCAATTTTGTAGAAGTATTTTTTGTTTTAATCCCGCAATCTCATATTGCGGGAAAAATATAAAAGTGTCAAAAGAAAGGGCGTATCATAATGATTGTGAAAACATAATATAAATAAATTAATGATGTGTTTCCATAATTTTAGTCATTCATATTATTGTAATTGCTTTGCAAATATAGCGTGACGAAACACAAAAGTAAGGGTGTACACTATACATACATGGGTGCAGTGTTTCAAATAAATCTATTTATCCAAATAAACATATAAGGCTAAAAATGATCGCATTTTAAAACAAATCAAGTACCTAGTATATTCTGATCTATTGTTTTTCTCCGGCATTGTGAAGCTTGAATGAAGCAATTCACTCCGCAGCTGAAGGAAAATGAAAAAGAAAATAAATTCTGTGACGACGACAGAAGATAAATCGTCAGTGTACCCAGTTCATTAGTTGACGTTTTAAATTGTGCGCAAACGTAAATATGCCGCAGTCTTAGGCTGCGGCCACAAGCCAATTAATTGTAATGTACACCTACTATTGTGATACTGTCAGAGAGGAAAATAACAACAGGATGTTTGGGAATTTTATGAATATTTCTATTTTTTTTTTGACTAACTATGCAGTTGGCTGATGCTGCCATTACTACTCCACCGGAATGTTTGGGGCGAGACTCTGAAGGAGTTTCAGCCCATATAGCGCCTTACGCTCAAGGGCTCCCCGCGGGGGGAACCTCGGCTTGGGTTGTCGCTCTTGGGGTCGTCCCTTCGACCAGCGTGAGCCTCGAACCCGAAGGTGAGTCAGTGCGAGGAGGGCCACGTTACGCGGTTGCGGTTGCGATTGCGAATATTCCATACATCCATCTAAGGTACTTTATGATACTGAATGAGTAGTTGAAATAATAATAATAATAAATAATTATTTTTGGACATTACACTCAGTGCTGTCTAGCCCCAAAGTAAGCAAAGCTTGTGTTATGGATACCAGAAAACGGATACAAATACATATATATTACTTTTTTTTGGTAAATACATACTAATCATATATACACTAATCATAGTACACTCAGGACAAACACAAATGTTTATCACATAAATATTTATTCAGTGCGGGAATCGAATCCACACCCTATGCACAGCAGCCGGCCACACTACTAACTATGCTGCGAGGGAGACTTAAATAAACAAACTATTTTGTACTAGTATGCATGTGCAATATTCGCATAGCTTGTCGAATTTCGTCTACCAGCCGAATTTGAAAATTTTTTTTTGGTTTTGACAGCCCCAATCCTTGAAGAAGGCTATTAAACATCAAGTAGTAGTAGGAGCTGAGCAAGAACCAAACAAAACACAAAAAACCCTAAGAGAAAATGGTTTTTTTACATTTACACTATGACAAACAACGAATGACCGACCAGTCGATAACATACGACGATTATGTGTAAAGTGATACAAAGAATGCGTGAAAACAATTCCTTATGGCACGTTACTATTTCAACAGGCTAGGGCGGTTGAGGGCTAAGCTAAAAATGAAGAAATAGCGCGCGGGCGAGAGATGCGACAGGGGATGTCAGTTTTAATAATATAATGTATTTTGAATTACCCACTGAACCTTATTACTCTCTGCTTTGCTGCAATAAAGTTCAACATCATACATAGATGTTTTTTTTTTTAAACATATTACAAGATGACCCTAGGAAGCTTTATTATAAGTTTCTTTGTCATTTATATGATTTTAAGTAATAAATAATCATCAATAGTCGTTGTAAATTAACCTTAAGCCTTAACATTTCCATAATTTTAGGGCTATTCAGAAACCACGAAGAAGTATTGCTCTATTGACGCGGATCCGGCCATTTGTTACAGCGAAATAAACGATAAAGATATGGCTCAGAAATTCGTTCCGAAATCAGATATGTTATAAGGTCACCGGTGTCCTACGTGGCGCCATGATACAGGATAGGGTCCGGTCACCGGCGTCCTACATGGCAGACAACGTGTTAATACAAGTAGTAGTTTTGCCGTGGCTTTGCCCTGTATTTACTTATACACACACACACACACACACACACACACACACATGTATCTATCATCATCTTTTAATACACACATTTGAATCACGATGGTATTTTGATATGGGATGGTAATCTTTAAAATCATCATGTACAAGCGAACCGATATCGCGTGCCTATAATTACACTATATTTACGCACCCTCCTACACGGAATTTCACTGCATTCAAGAACAAGTTAACTCACTTATACCTACTAAAATAGGCCAGGCCAGGCCCTGTATGTGTTACTTATAGGTACATAGTTATTTTCAAGTACGGGCTGAATTACAATACTGTTCTGTTTATACTATGCCTGGAAGGCTTAATCGGGCGCTGAATACTACGGATATTTGGTATGTAAGTTAATTATGCATAAACGGGAACACAGATACCTACTTCGATGATGTCCTGGATCAATACATAGTATTGCTTCTACGTATATCAAAAAGGCATTAGGTTTCGCCGTAATACCACTAAGCATGGCTAGTTTTTTTAAAAAAAACCATAGTGCTTTATAAATGACGGAGATCTGACGTAACAAAAATTAAAAAAAAAAAACATGCAACCGAATTGAGAACCTCCTCCCTTTTTGGAAAAGTCGGTTAACAAGTGCATCAAAACGCAAAAACCTATTATACTTATTAGTAAACAAAAATAGATTCCTAATTCGAGGCCCTGGTGGTGTGTTGTATCTATTAAAAGCTATTAAAGCGTTTAGTATGTACCTAAATAAGTTGTTATCGTCGTGTTCGTAGTGGGCTATAAGTGTATACGTCGAGAATAAAATACGTGGTAATTGGCGTATATAGTTGAAAAGGATTCTCAATAGTTTGGAACCGAGCCAAAGGCTCATTTTATCGGCCAGGAACGCTTTTATATAAATATTTAATATAGCACTTCAATAATTACCATGTATGTTCTCTACCTGAATATTAATGTTACGTAAGCCTGCCGATTAAAAAATAATTCAACAATTGCACCATTTTCGAAAAATCGCATTCCAAAGGAATTATCATAGTAGTAAAAGAGGTACCTACATTATCCATTTTCCTTTTAAAATATTACCTATAAGTACTTTTAGTTGAGCTATTATGTCACGATTGAGAAAATAATTACTACGTTTTACTCAATGCCTAAGTACATACAATTTTACATCAGTTTGTTTTCTTATGATGATTTGCCGGAGTTCTATATATGTGAGAGATGTATGTGTGTGTGTGTGTGTGTATGTATATCTTAACGGTATTTTTCCAAGGGGGGAAGTGACCAGTGGCCAGCCACAAACCCAAAAAAAAGACCAGGGACTGAATAATATATCCCATATGCCAGTTGCTGCCAAACTATTGTGCAGTACGATTGTGCAGGACTTATATGTCAAAGAAAAGACAGTCTGAAGATATTTTTTTAGGGCAGAATTTGAAAAAAATCACTGAGCTCAGGTAATGGGTTTAGGAGAGGGCCAAAGAACATTTTTATAGTGATGCTAGACTTCCTGAGAGCACCATTATTTTGAATATAAACACCCTCCAACGTAAAAAATGATACCTTGTTTAATTATCCTGTCTTGCGAGATTCACGAAACTCCTTAAAACTTACTATTTTATTCAGCTTTAGTTTTTATTTAACAAAAAATGTCCAGCCAGTAACATTCGTGTCTTCAATCGTTAGGCCAACATTACTTTAAATGTATCAAATTAAGGCCACTCGTTATTCTATCACGTCCTCATTTAAAGCAATATTTACCGGAAAATGTTTCAAGAACCAACGTAAGAATACGAAATAGTTTTGATATATCTTGTTTTTTTTGTTAAAAATAAGGCGCTGGCACGTAATGTATTTGTTTACATTATGTTCAAGAACTTAACAGGTCAAGGTTACCTTTATTTTCTTTAAAAATTACTTGAATAAAATTACTGATACAGAAGTGTATTGTTGTAACTCTAATTCCATGTACATAAGGTAATTTAGAATGTGTTCTAAACCATTTTCTGACAGGTTATAGTACCTACATTGTGTAATAAGGGCGGTAAGGAGAAAAAAAGCCTAAGGCCAAAGGCTTTAATGACTCGAGTATGTAATTTCCATACCGCTCGTGTTACACACAATGTTTTTCATCACATTTGCGAGTAAATAGATAAAAATATAAAGTTTACTATTTTTGAACACATTAAAAGTTTTATAAATTAGGTAGTTAAATTAGGTAGGTGTGTAAATATTTGACGTCAAGAGGTTTATTAATAATATTTTCTACATTTTGTCCCGTAATTACATACCATTGACTGTTAACTTACACTACGACTGCCTTTAAAAAATGCTGTTAATTTGATGTTGTTCAATATTGATGAAATTTTTGGACTTGAGAATGCTCTTCAACATAGAGTAAATTGCCCGTAGGTAAGGCGATTTGTATTTTTCGTCAATTTCCCAAAAGTATGCATATTGGACATTTTTGCAAAATAACTTGTTTTCTTGTTCCTCCAGGTTAATGGCGTTTGCAGTTAAGTATAGGGTAATATTTATTTCTTGATGGGGCCATCAACAATATCTGGCGGTGTTGCATTTAACTACATTTAACGACGAGGACATTAATTAATTCTTTTGTAAGTTGTAAATAAAGAAACTCAAAATAAAAATGTACGCAACAGAAGAGTAGCCATCTAGCGATATCTAGGGAATATATGATTTAAAAGTCTTGGCTAAAGTAAAAAATTTTGGCCGCTAGTGTCGTTGAAAATTCACACCATTTTAATA
Source organism: Apoda limacodes (assembly GCA_946406115.1). NCBI lineage: Eukaryota > Metazoa > Arthropoda > Insecta > Lepidoptera > Limacodidae > Apoda > Apoda limacodes. The sequence goes on from OX291546.1 coordinate 17,852,611, forward strand.
TGGCGACTGTAATTTTTGAACTCTATGGACAAAATTGTTGCACAATAAATGCTCGCTTGGCGCGTAGTTCATATCTTAAACTACAGATGGCACTTTGAACATACTTGATAGAATAAATAAAAAACAGTATGTAAAGTCTACGCACTGTTTTATCGTACAAGTAGAGCACGCACGGTGTGTTCAATGACATAATGAATCATATCGCCCGTGGGTTTTATAAACTCCCGATTTGCCTTGAGGAAAGAAAAATTTAGAAAGAAAAAACCCGTGAGAGTAACTCAGTTCTAAGCACCCACTCTACCAGCACGTAATGACACTGTTTACGCGTAAGTGTGATCAAAAGTATCTTAATGCTGTTTTAAAGGAAAAGTGGGGCAATAAAAGAGTTATTATACTTTCAAGGCATCTTGCCTTTCATTTTTTCATATCGATGACCAGTGCGCTGACTGCATGACAGTTGCGCTCAACGAGCTATAGAAAGGACAATGCTCGTAGTTAAAGATCCAAAGAAGAACAGTAAAGTCACCGACATAGATTACAGAATATGTAAGCTGATGGCAATGGACTTAGGTCTAGTGACCTATGAGCTGAAAAGGGTAGCTGGAGTTGGCTGGATTGAAAAGAACTCCGCCTTTGTGTGGTGGTGTTCATTGCGAAACGCCTGTGCCCAACATTGGACTGCTATTAGCCGATTGATATAGTTTCAAGTTTAAAAATAAAATTATATCTAATAAATATTGAACACACGTTTGTTTGCCAACCAGTTTATTTACAGACTAAGACAGCGCTGATGACAATTTTACTTACCTACTACTATTTACACATACCGTACAATGTCCACCTATATTTGGGGTTTTTTACGCATTTATTATGTCCAACTGGTTGTACGAACAAGGATTGTTTCCCCATGAACCAACTAAATAGTTGAACATTTTTGCCGACTTTTAAAAGGAAGAAAGTTGTTGTAGTTAAAAAATGTCAAGTGTGAATCGGAATAGTGGAAGGTTTAAAACGAAATATAAGCCCCAAAGCTTTTTAAAAAAGTTCAAATGATGATAGGGTTTTGCTATCAAAATCTTTAAGCTTTATGCCAGGTGATAGCTTTATGAATATTAATGGCTTCCTATATCTCCAAAAGTAGATAGATCAGAAGTTTCTTAGTTAAAGTAATAGATCTCATCAAGATCTTTACTAAACTTCAAGAACCGGTCTATTATAGTGGTCTCCATAATAACTGTTGTCGAATGAAAGCACAGCCAGGACCGAAGGCTTAATGTGACCTCCAAAGTACAGAAGAGCTTAGAAAAATGCGCCACTTGGCGATCATTCATTTAGGTACTGACCACGCCTTGGCTACATGGCTGACTCCGCTCATCGTTTCAGATAGATAAATATGACTGGACTACTTTTTAAGTATTAATATTCAAAGATAAATGACTTACTTTAACACGTTTCTGGAAGCCATTTGAATAGACTGGCCATTATCGTGAAACCTCAATAGTATAAAAATGTAAAGCAGCTTCGCTAGCAACTCTGCGGCCGTCTGCTGAGATCGATCGGTGGTTCTGACGCAGACAATTCAGATACTGCAAGAAATCTATATTTGTTTTACACTTTGTTAAGTAAACAGTAAACGATTTAAGTTTTAAGCATGTTATTATGCCAAATCAACGTCTAGGAGGCAAAAGAATGTATGGGTCATAGTACTTCAGCCAGCAAGCATGGCCACTCTTCGCCGCTCTCTTTTGCCTACTTACCCTCTGTTACGACTCTGTAACTGCTCGCATAGAACACGCTCACATTTGCGAATAACTACCTGCAGGGCCTACTCAATATTGTGTGAATGAGCGATTTTGTTTTTTAAAATGATATTTTACTAGAAATTGTGTTGTTCCGTTTTATAACAACCAATTTCGTTAGTTTCTTTTCTTTTGCCACTTTAAATTTTTCACAAAATAATTGACAAACCCATCGTGCGGGGTAAAATATTGATAAATCAAAGTTTTATTTGAAATTTCCTCATTTTTCCGAACAATATATCATCTTAATTTTGAAGTCAAATGCGAAGCACAGAAGGGATTCACTCATCTACTGCTTATGAATAATTCCGCCATTTGGACGGCTTATATTCTACATTTGGTATGGAACCCTAAACTTGCGAAGTCCGACACGCACTTGGCCGGTTTTTTGTATTAAAATTAGCGTTTTCTGCAAACTGTACTATTGTCCATAGTAATTTTTTTTAATAGGTTTCCAAGTCTGTAAATATTCCACTATAGAAATAAACCCAATTAGTATTCCGCACAAATGCTCTACCCGGACTTAGATAAATGAGTGCGATATAATAAAGTATTCTCTGGCTAACCCTTACTCTTCATTTGTTTCTTCACACCCAGTTAGAACGCTAAGTGATGCAATCCCTTATAGTTTTTTAGTGCTATATAGCAACCTTTTCGCTAGATGATCTTAGGGAGGCTAGTTTTTACTTGAATGACCCAGAAGGAGGGTAATGTTTTTCAGGCGTATTTGTGTACGTGGGTATGTTCGTTCCATTGTGACCTCCTGTAGCCTAAGCGGCTGGACCGATTCCGATGCCTGAGGTATCGAATAAAAGGTTTCCCGAATGCTATAAGGTAAATACAATACTCAAGTGCGAGTCGAAAAAAAAAGTAAAAAAGAAAAACTAAAAAGCTATAAATAAAGAACCCGATTGCAAAAACATAAAGTACTAAAAAGCAATAAAAAGTGCACCTAAAACTTGATATGATAGTTAAATATTTGATATGTTTTAGTTGCACTTTATTTGTTTATGTTTTAACAGTCTGGTTTAATTATTTATTTATTTTTTAGGTTCTGAAAATTGTAAAAAAGAACCCTTATGGTGAAACTTCAAGGTCTGTACACTGTATGCATGTATACATGTACATATACTATGTACTGTTTGTTTGTCGGCATCTAACAATAGTTATTTGTTCAAACAGTGGGCAAAGTTATTTTTTGTGAAGAGTGCCAACCTTGAAGCCTGAGCTAGTGAAGTAGTATAGAATTGACGGATTTAAAAACACGAGAACTAAAATAATTTTCTCTCGTGTGAAACATACAACTTTCACCTCTACCAGTGCGAAAAAATAGGTCTTAGGCAACGAACACACTGAAGGCCATATTAAGCACTAAGTTTATTCTTATTTACAAATACTACCTATATACTCTGCTCCTATCAAAAAATAAACAATAGGTAGGTACTAACTATTCTTTATTACATTAGCACCTTTTGAAATTCGCCAATTATTGAACAATTCGTATGCTCTAAGATATTTTTCACTATTAAAAGGCTTAGTTCAGCATTAGACACTTGTTGTCGTAGCTCTTCTATCTTTAAATTTTATTTTTTCAAAACAAAATTTAATATATACGTTAATAAACAATTCAAGGTTAAAATAACTAATTAGTTTCGTGCCATTTCGCTTTTTTTTCTTAGACGTGCGTTCAGAAATTTATTCTATGACACTTTTTATGAAAACAAAGTATAATTAATTTGAAATAACCGCTATTAATTATTAGTAGGTATCATGAATCATAAATATGAAGTATGTCAACAATGAAAAAATACAATGTAGCTATGCTTTTCATTAAAATAAATTGGTTTCTAAACCAATCAACGCATTGTTTTTTTTCAGTAACGCAAAATTCAGAAAGGTAATATTCGAACGTTGCATTACTTTGTCTCACGCTCGCATTAAAAATCGATTTTGCCCACTTTTTTTCTACGGCAAAACCACCCTCTAGGTACTGGAGAGGTGAAAAAGTTTAACACTAAGGTGGCCAACAAGCTTGCGGTCCACCTGATGGTAAGCGGTTACCGCAGCCTATGGACGCTTGCATCACCTGGGGCATCACTCGCGCGTTGCCTACCCTTTAAAAATCTAATAACTTCTTTCTTGAAGAACCTCATACTGTATTCCTCAGAGAAAACCTTGGTAGAAGGCTCATTCTACAACATTAGCAGTCGTGGAAGGAAGTTTCTCTGAAACCGCACAGTACGTAACCGCATTTAGGTCCTAAGGTGTGAGGATGAATTCCCTGCCGATGGCGAGTGGTGCGATGGTAGAAAATACACGCGCCCAGAGATGACATCAGTACTCCATATGGGGCCGGTAAATGTAAAGGTAAAGTAATTTTGTTGTTATTGGAAAATAGAAGTCGATATCAAAAAGTGGGGCTATAACAGGGTTTGGCAAAATACTCGTACTTATTCCAAAACTTTAAAATAATTTTACATGACAAATATTTGTTCCCACTACAGGCACATGCTTCATTTGAGAAAGGAGATTTAGGCCATAGTCCACCAAATAGTGGGCCTTGCGGATTGGCGAAAGTTGTCAACCTAGTGACTGCTCGACTGTCAGAGTTTTTACAGTCTGTATGAATAGATAGATAAAAATATGACAATAAACAATTATTTTTTCTATTTTTTAAACAATACTAAATAATACTAACTCCCTCGCAAACTAGTTGGTAGTGTGACCGGCTACTATAAGCAGAGGGTGTGGGTTCGATTCCCGCACTGGACAAACATTTGCGTTTGTTTTGAGTCTGGGTGTATTTATATATGATATGTATTTACTTACAAGAAAAATATGTATAAGTATTGGTATCCGTTGTCCGGTGGCAGTGGTTTATTCATAACAGAAGCTTTGCTTACTTTGGGGCCAGACGGCGCTGTGTGTAATGTCCAATAATATTTATTTATTAATTTAAAAATCTATTAAAAATTACAAATTAACGTGATAGCAACTACCGACATACGATAGTAAAAACTTAGTCACATGCTTCACTAGTTTGGCCATTTGGGCATTTAGTTCTTCATTTATTAATTTGTAATAAGGCAAATATTACTGTTAGTATGTTACACTTACCGAAGCGTAGGCGGTGGAGCTTAACAATCTCGAAACTTTGAAAACTTTGCCACAAACATTTATTAGCAAAAACTTTGCACTTACACATATGAAACCTTTCAGATAAAACAGATAACTTTATGTGAACGGAACGGATATCATAATAATCTCTGTCATATTCGTATTCTAATCTCATAAAATTGTGGATAATAGGTGGAGTTGACGTTAATTTTAGGGTTTTCGTAGCCGAATGGCAAAATGACAACCATTCTACTTTCATAATGTTCTGTCCATCTGTATGCCACAGCCTTATTATTCAATTAATCAGTCAAATAGCTCGTTACTCAAGTAGGTTTTTTATAAATAATTATGACTTTACCATCAATGCGGAAGGTTGTATCTACTAAGAAAATTCTCTCGTCTTTGCATCGATTCGAATGAAAATGTATAGAAAGGAGCATTTTGTTAAATGAAGGTTTTTTATAAAAATGGAAGAAAAATAAATTAAGAAATGCTCTGCATGTAGAAGGATTCGAAACTTGCACAAAAATTTTTTGCGCATCCCACATTTTGTGGGGTATCGTTTGTTGAGTGTGTGCAATTAAGGTTCCTTATTTTTCTCTTTGATATATATTTTTCTATTAATTGGGTTTGAAAGTTAAAAAAATAGTGTCCCCTCTCTATTAGGTACCAAATATTGCTATATACCATATTCGCAAAAAGTATGTAGGTAGATATATTTGCTTTTTGCGACTATGGCAAAAAGCGATATAAGATAAATACCGATTTAGATTAGCAAAATGTTTATAGGTTTGGATATTTAAATTGTAAATTGATTTACCTAGGCTTTACGGCAAGTCTAGGTTACAAGTAGAACCGACAACATAAAAGCAAATGAGGCTTGTTATGATAAGATGCGTTGTCCATTACTACAACAGAATCTGGGAGCAACTTATCAATTAAATTTTGCTGAACCCACTTATAAAAAGTAGGTCCGTGTTCGCGTGATAATCACAATTTTTAGCGTCTGATTTAAATATTGTCCGTTTCGGTTTTCGGCGTGAAGAATTAACAAACGTCATCCATTCGCAATATCAGTGCAAATTCCCGGTTCTTACTGACATTGTGACTCGCGTATAAATGTACGTTTCCTCTAAGAAATATACTTATGTTGCTATTTTGGGCTGTTATTTCTGGTTTTCGTAAGATATTTGGCTCACCACTCTGTAATACTGGGCTGCTCTATAAGAGATGTCTTTGATGCACATTTCTTGTAGCTATAGCCCATTTTATGTAAATTTTCCTAAAAGTCGGCCAAGTGCGAGTCGGACTCGCGCATGAAGGGTTCCGTACCATTATCTATAAAAACGGCGAAAAAAATCGCGTTTGTTTAATGACAGCCTCCTTAAATATTTGTTTTATTTTAATTTTAATTATTTATTTTTAAAGTGAATGTATAACTGAATATTCTGTAAATATTTTAAGCGTCTACCTGTTGTCAGTATCAATATAAAGCAAAAACGAGCAAAAAAATCACGTTTGTTGTAAGGGGGTCTTCTTATATATTTATTTTATTCTGTTTTTTAGTATTTGTTGTTGGCAACAGAAATACATCTTCTGTAAAAATTGCAACTGTCTAACTATCACGGCTCATGAGATACAGCTTGGTGACAGACAGACGGACAGCGGAGTCTTAGTAATACGGTTCCGCTAATTACCCTTTGGGTCCGGAACCCTAAAAACTCTCGCACGCAATTCATACGCCCTTTTGTCACAAACTTGCCAGTAATTTACGGACACTTAGCACTTTCTTTTCGACTATGTAAAACTGATGTTTTTTTTTCAAATCACTACTAAATCAAAAGTATCAACATGTTTTTTTTGGCGAACTGAATTTTAACTGACGCGAATTGTAAGATGATAACTTTCCTTCCATTGTCACTGTTTGTACATCTTGAGCCACTATTTTCCCGATATTTACGTCATTTTCGTATTCAATGCTCTCTTTGTCTACTTTTATCTCACGAAGGTATTCTGCCACATTGTAAATAACGGCTTTGACATCACGACATAAAGCACGACCCATTTTAGATAGTTTATTTTAGATAAGATAGTTTATTTTATTTCATAAAACATAGAAAAGAAATATAAGTTAAACAAAAAACACTAACAGACAATATTTGTGTCGTGCGGATTTCTATTTTTGCCCTCCGCGCTCATAAAAGCAGTCATGCAGCACAGCCACCAACAGCCTATATTTTTCTAACTTTAAAAGAAGTAAGATACGATTACAAACTTTGTCCCGTAGGCTGGCAAAACGATCTTCATTGACCTAAAAAATTCAGTAAAGGCAATCTTTTCAATAATGTGTGTTTTATAGTTTACAAACCCAAGAAATAATAGGCTGATTTTAGTTTTCTTTTTATTAAAAAAAAAAACTACAACTTCTAATGCGTATAAAATAAGTGAGCAAAAAATAATGGCTTTGATGTGTCGAGATAAAGCGCGACCGATCTTTAGATATTTTTCTCATTAGCAAGTACTACTTCGCTCCGCCGCCTCACCGCCCGGTAGCTAGGGCACGGTACAGCATCTCCTGTCAAACTATACCAGGAGTATACTACTATATATATGTAATACTAGAAGTATACATATAGCTACAGCTTTGGTTTAACTTGCTGAAGCAAACTTCCTTTCACTTACTGTACAAGACATATCTCTCAAAATATTTCAGCCATAAACTAATTTTAGTTGATAAAAAGGTTCAACCGTCTCTGACCAAAAAACGACAAATACATAAATTATTTTATTACTGATCGCACAAAATGGCTTGAACATTAAGGGTGATTAAGGGATCCGTGTATAATAAACTAAGCATTAAGGGCAGTGATTAAAACGTTGTTATCGAAAATCAGAGGCCACGAAATCAAAATTATACAGTTAAAAGGTCAAGTGAAGGGCTGCCCTAAGCTAAATAATGGATTTACGAGTTCCTAGATTGGGCGCTATTTTCGGCACAATAGAAGGACGCACATAAATCTAACCGAAGGTGAATCCTTATCTAATAATGTAAATGCGAAAGTTTGTTTGTTTTTCATTTAAAAAAAAAATTCAACAACTTAATATATTAGGGTAGCTTTACATACTTACATTGGTTTTTAATATAAACTATAACACATATATTTTAATTGAAAAGTATTTTGTCCATGGCAAAAAATTTATATTAATATAAATTTATAAAAAGAATTAGGTGCAATGTGCAGTGCAAGAAACTTTTCTGACTCGGTAGTCATAAATCAAAACTACAGTCGCCATATTGAAATGATGTGAACTTACAATGACACAAGTGACCAAACATCTAAGGTCAGAGGACCAGAAAAGTTTGTTGCACTGTAGCTTAGTAATCAAACAAATACAATTAACGGATGAATTGGTTGAAAACAACCCGAGGCTTATTTATTCAGAATGCTATAGGATATACAAGAAGGTACATGGTGATACGATAAAGTGTGTGTGTCTAGTCGATATTTCGTTAAATTAAAGGATAGTACAAAACTACTAATATAAAATTACTCCTTATTTTAAAAAAAACGTGTCATTTAAAATATTAAACTAAATAAAAATCAAAGCTTTTTATATTCCAAAATTTTTTTATTACAATACGATTTATGTACTACTCATAGATAGGTTATTCGAACTTTTTGATTAAGAAACAATTTAATAAAAAAGAAAGTAGTAAATGTTCATCCGTTCTATGCCAGAGCCTTATTTCTCAGTCTTTGCATCGATTTCAATGAAATTTGACATTAAGGTGCCTTTTATGGACCATCATACAGATTAGTTATGAAAATTGAAAAAAATCCTTTTAAGGAATAGCTCGAACCGAGGTATGAAACATTTTTTTACGTTCCCTGTCTTGTGGGATATCGTTGGATAGGGATTCAAACGTACATCTGAGGTTTCTAAATAGCTTTTGACTAATATGTATATTTTGCGAGTTATGAGCTTCCAAAGTTGAAAATTTTGTGTCCGTATTCTAAAAATCTAAAAAAATCACGATTATAGAACTTTATAAATACATTTAAGAGTACTTAGACGTATTTGAGTATGACATGTTTAGGTTTTTCTCTGCGTTTGAGCCGCCCAAACGGCCAGCTGCCTTTACAGGTGTACCGACGTGTAGCACGACCAATCTAACGCGTAGGCGGAAGACGTAGGCGACGTGCGGTGTTTTTGTTTATATTAATTAGAAATAAATTTTTAGATTTAATATAATTTTTTAAATTAATAAATTAAATACTAATTAATCTTATGAACAATATTTAATCTTTTTATTTTATGGCGGAAAGCAAATACTTAACTAAATTATTTTTAACCGATTTTCAAAAATGTATTCTGGGTGACGCCTATACTAAAAATAAATATTTAATGTTTTTTTTTTTTTTTTTTTTTTTTTTTTTATACCACTAAGGTGGCAAACAAGCTTACGGCCCGCCTGATGGTAAGCGGTCACCGTAGCCTATGGACGCTTGCAACACCAGGGGTATCACTTGCGCGTTGCCGACCCTTCAGAAATCTAATAACTTCTTTCTTGAAGAACTCCATACTGTAGTCCTTGCAGAAAACCTTGGCAGGGAGCTCATTCCACAACTTAAGCGTTCGCGGGAGGAAGTTTCTCTGAAACCGCACTGTACGCGACCATTTAGGTTCTAAAGTGTGAGAATGAATTCCCTGCCGATGGCGAGCGGTGCGATGGTAGAAAGTAGCCGTGGGCATCATTTCGAACAATTCCTCAGAACACAATCCATTGTACAAGCGGTAGAACACACACAGGGAGGCAAAGTCTCTCCTCAGACTTAAGGGCTCGATACCGCAAGTGAGTTTGGGATCGTCGACAATTCTCACAGCCCGTCGTTGAACCGAGTCAAAAGGGTCAAGCTGGTATCCGGGTGCACCCGCCCAGAGATGGCAGCAGTACTCCATATGGGGCCGGACTTGCGACTTGTAAAGTAGCAACCTTTGCCCCGACGTGAAGTACTGCTTCGCTCTGTTGAGTACACCAAGTTTTTTGGACGCCAGCTTTACCTTATCTTGTAAATGATCTCGGAACTGAACATCGCTGGAGATGTCGACACCAAGGATCCCAATGCTCTTGGAGATGGAGAGGGGAGTGTTCTGGAATTGTGGGACCACAGTGAATGGAGTTTTCTTAGCGGTGAACGCGCACACTTGTGTCTTTGTAGGGTTGAATCGGACCAAGTTTACCCGTCCCCAGTCAGAGACCTGGGACAGTGTGGTCTCGATTTGAGACACAAGTTCTCCGCGGTTTTCCTCCACAACGGAACGAGGGATGTTTGCACGACCCGTGTAAAAAGTGTCTCCAGTACTGTCATCTGCATAGCAATGTATGTTGTTGATGTCCAACATGTCATTGATATGCAGTAGAAACAGCGTAGGAGACAGCACAGAGCCTTGCGGGACACCAGCATTAATGTCCATGCTATCAGAGCAACTACCGTCAACTACAGTTCGTATGCGTCTGCCGGACAAAAAGCTAGCCACCCATTTGCACAAACCCTCGGGCACTCCGTAAGATGGCAACTTCGATAGAAGACCGCGGTGCCAGACCCGATCGAACGCCTTCGCTATGTCCAGGCTACATGCCAATGCCTCCCCCTGACTCTCAATGGCTAGTGCCCATCGGTGTGTGAGATACACTAGAAGGTCACCAGTCGAGCGACCGTGGCGAAAGCCATATTGACGGTCACTGACCAGATCGTGTACTTCTAGGTATCTTAGAAGCTGTGTGTTGATCACACGCTCCATCACCTTAGAGAGGAGAGGGGTAATAGCGATAGGCCTGTAATTCGATGGATCTGATCTATCGCCCTTTTTGGGCACCGGGTGCACATTCGCAGTCTTCCATGTAGACGGAAATTGCCTAGTGTGGTAGGAAAGCGCGAAGAGGCGCGTGAGTACAGGACATAACTCAGGAGCACACTGCTTAAGCACCACTGCTGGTATACCGTCTGGCCCACTCGACTTATGAACGTCTAGAGAAAGCAACGCCCGCCTGACCTCCCGCTGTGTTATGGAGATTTCCGGCATGGACTTACCGCACCACGGTATAGTAGGTGGTACAGCGCCTTCATCGTTCATATTCGAGTTCGAGGCAAAGAGACTGCCCAGTAGATCGGCTTTCTCTTTAGCACTATGGGCCAAGTCACCATCGGTCTTTCGCAGTGGTGGTAACGACGACTGGCAGAAGTTCCCTTCGGCAGCTTTGGCAAGCGACCAGAAAGCACGACTCCCAGAAGGATAGCTCGCAAGTCGCCCACCTATTTTGCCGATGAATTGGAATTTTGCTCTGGCAGTTGCTTTCTTACTGAACCTCGAGGCAGCATTTAATTTGCGTTTTAACTCAGAAATATTCGGATCCTTATTATAACGAGCCGTGGTCCAAGCCTCATATGCATTTTGCTTAAGAATTTTAGCTTTTCTGCAAGACCTATTAAACCACGGTCGTTTTTTGACGCCGGCAGCTACTCGCGGGTTAGGAATATAGCATTCCATACCAGCAAGGATTGTCTCAGTGACTGCGGCTGCGCAGACGTCAGGATCTTCTGAGTTAAAGCAGATCTGCCTCCACGGGTACGATGCGTAAAATTCACGCAATCCATCCCAGTCTGCCGACTTATAGTGCCACACACGACGCCAGTTAGTTGGCCCAGAAGGATCAGGTTGTGTGCATGACACTTGAGTCCGAACGAGACAGTGGTCCGAGGAGCCAAGAGGCGCATCCACTGAGACGGAGTACCCGTCCGGACGAGTAGTCAGCAGAAGGTCCAGTAAGGAGCTCGTATGTTCCTCTATATCTGGTATTCTCGTTGGAGAAAGTACCAGCTGAGAGAAACCATAGGTCAGAGCAAATTCATGAGCAGATATCCCAGCATAGTTATTGGTTCGAGAACTGAGCCACTCGCGATGGTGGGCGTTAAAGTCTCCCAAAATAACTAGTTCTGCTGTGGGATATTGCTCTAGAACTTTGTCAGTCGTCAAACTCAGGTGCGTGAAAAGTCGAGTTACGTCCGTGTCTCCGCTATGAGACCTGTATAGGCACGCATAGATACGAGTGTGGCCGCCGTAATCTACGCGCATCCACAATATCGACAGGTCCCTGTCTTCAAGGCTATGAAGGCGGCGGCAGCAGATATCCTCCCGGACGAACATACATACACCGGCACGACTCATAAAATTGTGTTCGAGTTTGTAGCCGGGATAGTGAAGGTATGATGTGTAGCCGGGCAGGATATCTGCGTCTCCGTTAGAAAAAGAATGGTCGGCTGCGCAGTTTCGAGATGGTGGTGGACTGCGTTAAGATTTGCGTGAATACCCCTGATGTTGCAAAAATCCACATTATATGTGGATGGAGTAGCCGCTGTGCAAACTCTTTTCTTTTTCTGTCTTCTGGCCATAATTTATATAAGTTATTGTAATAATTAAATAGTTAAAACAAAAGCATAAAAAGTAACGGAATTTTGTCTAATCGCTTATCGGTTCACATTTTTTTAGATAATTGCAATAATTCTAATACTACGGAACCCAAACTTATGCGTATACGACACGCACTTGGCCGGTTTTGTCAGAGGCAGTGTTCTGGCGATGGGCTCACCACCTGTAACGCAGGATTTGGTTTTTGAAACATGGCTAATTTCCACATTGTGGTGTGGGTGTGTTTGAAACCATAGGAATAATAATCGTGACATTATACATTTATATACATAATTGTATGTTATGTATATAAATGTATAATGTCACGATTATTATTCCTATGGTTTCAATTATTGAGTTGAAGAGTTTGCCTTCGTTGAAAATATACAGTCGAGAACGAGATCTCTGTTATTTTAGTACGTGTAAGAGATACCTTAGAAATCTAACTCTGTTTTTTCTACAAAGGCAACCTTTTGAACAACTTCTTACATATCACACTCCTAAGAAGATAGACTTAAACAATTCGATATAAGGTTATTGAAAGACAAATGGGTAAAGTTAAATCTATCATTCATAGCTCCATAAGTTAATAAACGTAACACTAGTGCTAGTACTACTGTGCACTGGTTAAACCACTTCAGCTTTCAATGCAACATTAGGCGGGGCGTATACTTGTTTTTCACCTTAGTTACATAATATATAAATACCTATGTCATCATATCAAACATATTTTACTTAAGCTCGATTCTTAAAATACTTTTGAATTAACATAAAATACAAAATTCATTTTACATACCTACATGTAAGTTGTTAATCTATCGATACCTATACACTTTGTATTAAATGTAAAAAAAAACAATTCTTAATTACTTACTGTATTAAAATTGCAGGGGGCACACCATGCATCAAATCCATACTAATATTATAAATGCGAAAGTAACCCTTTTAAACCGCTGTACAGATTAAGATATAATTTGGGATGGAGAAAGATTGAGTCCCGGTAAAGGGTCATGGCTACTTGAAAACGTCAAGTGTGAGTCGGTTTTTTTTTTCTATAATTGAGGAGTTGCCGTTGAAAACCTACACCGATAACCGAATTTAGGGCGGGTGGAGCCGCTGGTAAAAGCTAGTGATTAATAAAACATAGTTGGGTTCCCTCGAAACACCATCAATGTGTAAAGTTATGATTATGTGTGTTACTTCAATTCAAATAAAAACATATTATTACCCGTGAACACTAAATAAACATGCCAACATATTACTCAATCTAAATACGAATCAACAAATATACTCTTTTATCGTATATTTGGCATGTAATCATTTCCCTTCAAAAGCTCTCAACTCTTCAAACGATTAGAAACGTATCGCGTCAGGATTCCAAATTGCCAAATGAAATGTCATTGATCGAGGAGAGGACCCTTATCAAATACACTTCCCAGTATCTACCTACATCCAATCAGAGAAGGAGATATCGGAAATGGAGAAAATACTGTAAGAACGAAACGAAATTTCACTATTTACTGTACGGTTAAAAGGCTAGCCAGGGCATGGATTGTAATATTCTCTAATTAGTATACTTATATTTTCTTTTATATTTACCACAAGTTTACGATCGAAATAATATATATGAGTAGTAAGTAGGCATTGTATTATTCCATAATGAGTCAAAAGTCAGTAGTCAAAAAAGGAAAGGTAGAAACATCTCATTTTATGATTTTGGATGCAGTTTGATAGTGTTTTGCCAACTTTACATGACCGAATATTAGAATTGTATCAAAACCAGCATCGTCATATAATAACAAAAGTTTAAAATTCAGGGCTTGAAGCAAAAACTGCCTAATACTATACATATTGCCAAAATAAAAACACTTTCAACGTTAGGTAGCTACCTTTGCTCATCATATAGGTTAATTAAAATGTGTACGGAACAGTTAGTGCGCGAGTCCACTTGCACTCGGCCGGTTATTCAATACTATTTCCATGGCTCGATTTGGTTCCTAAGCAACACGTTACTAGGCAACAAGTACGTTTGACAGTTAATACTAAATACTAAACATGTTTTAGTTTTCTATACTTTTGAGTTATACATTATTTAATTAATTGAAAAATTTTGTAAAGTTAAGTGGCTTTCTGATTTATTACGAAAGGCGCAGTGACCAATTTGTAGGTAATTCCTAGTCTCCTATAATTGTTTTATAAAAATTGACATTATGCTCCAATGACCTTCTAAGGGCCTGTTTGTTTAGCTTGCAATTTCTCCAATATGTAGCAACAACTGACAGCAGGATAGCAAATAGATTATTCAAAAAAAAATAGTAAGGGTGAGCACGAAAGCAAATGCAATCGTAACAGCGTAAAAAATCACGTAGATAGCTTTGTAGATAGGTGATTATTATGCTCCATTCAAATTGTTGGTACAGTAATTAGTCTAGGCAAGTACTATAGGCCTAAGTGGTGTCCAGGGTCGTGATGGGGCTGGAAGGTGGTGAAACTAAACAATACCGATGTGTTGCGGCTTGTAAAATTTGTCTTGACAAATACAACTTCATTGACTAAGATGACTTCGTCGTGTTTGAGATCTATGAATTTGTCTCAATAAGTATTATATTAAAATACTTACAATAGGCCTGTGGCCCGGGGCTTGGTAATGCTTTTTCCTAAAAGTATTTTTATGTTTAAGTTTTTATTTGATCCGAGGATACCTGGAGGTACAAAGAAAGACATGTATTTTTTATTAGCGTCAAGATTTCCTACGCGGATAATATTTCGCGGGTGAAACCGCGAGGCACTTTTTCTTTACTTTGCAGCGGAGGAAGGAATTGATTTTAATTTATTGCACAGGGATAGTTGAAGATTCGGACAGTTCTTTGACGTAGTAACCTTTGTAATCCAATCGAAATTATCACTGGAATAGATTTTTCTTGGATTGGGAATAGAGAAAATCACATGAAATATTTTTTATTGCAGTTAAGATAGATAGATGTATTCTTTATTGCATACCAGATAAACTTAAAACGAATTCATACATTCTATTATTAGCCAGGCGACCTTTAGGTAGAGGAAGGTTTATCAACGAGTATCCGTTAGGACCCCACATAGTAGATCGAATTCCGCGAGGGCGAAGCCGCAGGCAAAAGCTGGTACTCAATAAAACTATTTAAATTGTGAAAACTAAATCTAATTTCTTATTGTATTTTCCGCCTTTTTATACTTTGATAGACAGTCCCACTTAGTCTCAAAAATACCGTGCTCTAAAGTTGGCAAGCTTATTGACCCCACAAATGATTCTCGTCTTAGACTGATGAAACAGCGGAGACCCTGACTATAGCTACTAGGTTCTAGAAAAAACACTGCAATTGGCACCGCTCTGCCTTAAATAGTTGCAATGTATGGGCTGCAGATCACATAGCGAGTACTTGCTCGAATGAGCGGCCCGAACTGGGGAAGTACCTTCACCTTACAGAAAACCGCGGCCATAATAACACTAACATTGAGTAGTGTTGTGTTCCTGGCGGTAAGTAAGGTTGCCAGAGCTCTTTGAGGATTCGCTGCGCGGACAGCGGAGGACCGGCGGTGCTTGTTGCTGTCATGCTCGGCGTAGACGCGGCGTGCTGGTTCGGCAGTCAGGGAGACCTGATGAAACGGCTGACCGCTGGCCGCCCGCAGGTTGAACGGGATCCCGAACCCAGGGATCACTTAATCTCCGCCCTGGGAGACTGATCCGCCAGCCTGTGTAAAGTATCTGAAGTGGTAGTCGTGCCGGAGAAGGAGACCGGAGTGGACCCGGCTACTACAACAGAGGGGGATCAGGGGCCCTTCCACCCGCCTTGCCAGCAACCGTATCATCTGTGGCGAGCTTCGGCAGTCTTAGAACCGCACCTTTTGTCCTCTAAGCTGTCTGTGCAGTGAAATCCTCATCCTTAGTCTTAGTAACTTTTTTTATATATTATGGCCATGAGAACGAAAAAGAAAAGAGTTTGTACAGCGGCTACTCCATCCACATATAATCTGAATTTTTGCAACATCAGGGTATTCACGCAAATCTTAATGCAGTCCACCACCATCTCGAGACTGCGCAGCCGACCATTCTTTTTCTAACGGAGACGCAGATATCCTGCCCGGCCGACACATCATACCTTTATATCCCGGCTAAAAACTCGAACACAATTTTATGAGTCGTGCCGGTGTATGTATGTTCGTCCGGGAGGATATCTGCTGTCGCCACCTTCATAGCCTTGAAGACAGGGACCTGTCGATATTGTGGTTGCGCGTAGATTACGGCGGCCACACTCTTATCTATGCGTGCCTAAACAGGTCTCATAGCGGTGACACGGACGTAACTCGACTCTTCACGCACCTGAGTTTGACGACTGACAAAGTTCTACAGCAATATCCCACAGCAGAACTAGTTATTTTGGGAGACTTAACGCCCACCATCGCGAGTGGCTCAGTTCTCGAACCAATAACTATGCTGGGATATCTGTTTATGAATTTGCTCTGACCTATGGATTCTCTCAGCTGGTACTTTCTCCTACGAGAATTTCAGATATAGAGGAACATACGAGCTCCTTACTGGACCTTCTGTTGACTACTCGTCCGAACGGATACTCCGTCTCAGTGGATGCGCCTCTTGGCTCCTCGGACCATTGTCTAGTTTGGACTTAAGTGTCATGCACACAACCCGATCCTTCTGGGCCAACTAATTGCCGTCGTGTGTGGCACTATTAGTCGGCAGACTGGGATGGATTGCGAATTTTACGCATCGTACCCGTGGAGGCAGATCTGCTTTAACTCAGAAGATCCTGACGTCTGCGCAGCCGCAGTCACTAAGACAATCCTTGCTGGTATGGAATGCTATATTCCTAACCCGCGAGTAGCTGCCGGCGTCAAAAAACGACCGTGGTTTAATTGGTCTTTCAGAAAAGCTAAAATTCTTAAGCAAAATGCATATGAGGCTTGGACCACGGCTCGTAATAATAAGGATCCGAATATTTCTGAGTTAAAACGCAAATTAAATGCTGCCTATTAGTAAGAAAATAACTGCCAGAGCAAAATTCCAATTCATCGGCAAAACAGGTGGGCGACTTGCGAGCTATCCTTCTGGGAGTCGTGCTTTCTGGTTGCTTGCCACAGCTGCCGAAGGGAACTTTTGCCAGTCGTCGTTACCACCACTGCGAAAGACCGATGGTGACTTGGCCCATAGTGCTAAAGAGAAAGCCGATCTATTGGGCAGTCTCTTTGCCTCCAACTCGAATATGAACGACGAAGGCGCTGTACCACCTAATTTACTGTGGTGCGGTAAGACAATGCCCGAAATCTCTATAACACAGCGAGAGGTCCGGCGGGCGTTTTTTTCCCTAGACGTTCATAAGTCGAGTGGGCCAGACGGTATACCAGCAGTGGTGCTTAAGCAGTGTGCTCCTGAGTTATGTCCTGTACTCACGCGCCAGCCACGCCTACCACACTAGGCAATTTCCGTCTTCATGGAAGACTGCGAATGTGCACCCGGTGCCCAAAAAGGGCTATAGATCAGATCCATCGAATTACAGGCCTATAGCTATTACCTCTCTCCTCTCTAAGGTTATGGAGCGTGTGATCAACACACAGCTCCTAAGATACCTAGAAGTACACGATCTGGACAGTGACCGTCAATATGGCTTTCACCACGGTCGCTCGACTGGTGACCTTCTAGTGTATCTCACACACTGATGGGCACTAGCCATTGAGAGTCAGGGGGAGGCATTGGCATGCAGCCTGGACATAGCGAAGGCGTTCGATCGGGTCTGGCACCGGGATCTTCTATCGAAGTTGCCATCATACGGAGTGCCCGAGGGTTTGTGCAAATGGGTGGCTAGCTTTTTGTCCGGCAGACGCATACGAATCGTAGTTGACGGTAGTTGCTCTGATAGCATGGACATTAATGCTGGTGTCCCGCAAGGCTCTGTGCTGTCTCCTACGCTGTTTCTACTGCATATCAATGACATGTTGGACATCAACAACATACATTGCTATGCAGATGACAGTACTGGTGACGCTTTTTACACGGGTCATGCAAACATCCCTCGTTCCGTTGTGTAGGAAAACCGCGGAGAACTTGTGTCTCAAATCGAGACCACACTGTCCCAGGTCTCTGACTGGGGACGGGTAAACTTGGTCCGATTCAACCCTACAAAGACACAAATGTGCGCGTTCACCGCTAAGAAAACTCCATTCACTGTAGTCCCACAATTCCAGAACACTCCCCTCTCCATCTCCAAGAGCATTGGGATCCTTGGTGTCGACATCTCCAGCGATGTTCAGTTCCGGGATCATTTACAAGATAAGGTGAAGCTGGCGTCCAAAAAACTACTTAACAGAGTGAAGCAGTACTTCACGTCTGGGCAAAGGTTGTCTTTACAAGTCGCAAGTTCGGCCCCATATAGAGTACTGCTGCCATCTCTGTGCAGGTGCACCCGGATACCAGCTTGGCCCTTTTGACTCGGTTCAATGACGGGCTGTGAGAATTGTCGACGATTCCAAACTCACTTGCGGTATCGAGCCCTTAAGTCTGAGGAGAGACTTTGCCTCACTGTGTGTGTTCTACCGCTTGTACAATGGGTTGTGTTCTGAGGAATTGTTCGAAATGATGCCCGGCTACCATCGCACCGCTCGCCATCGGCAGGGAATTCATTCTCACACTTTAGAACCTAAATGGTCGCGTACAGTGCGGTTTCAGAGAAACTTCCTCCCGCGAACACTTAAGTTGTGGAATGATCTCCCTGCCAAGGTTTTCTGCAAGGACTACAGTATGGAGTTCTTCAAGAAAAAAGTTATTTGATTTCTGAAGGGTCGGCAACGCGCAAATGATACCCCTGGTGTTGCAAGCGTCCATAGGCTACGGTGACTGCTTACCATCAGGCGGACCGTAAGCTTGTTTGCCACCGTAGTGGTATAAAATAAAAATAAAAAAAAGTCACAGGCTGAAAAAGCCTTCCTGTGAATGGCAAGTGACGTGGTTACTGATATTTTGTCTCCGACGTAATAGCTTGATATTACGACCACGTCAGAGTAAGTATCTAAAGTTTTATAAAATAAAAAAAAACAAAATCTTAAAAAAATACTTAATTACCTAACTTACCCAAAATTCTGACTGTTGATACAAATTTTAAACTGTTCTTTAGACAAACTGAGAACTTAACACTGTTTTTCAGATAAACTTAGATTTTCTACAGATATCTGATTATAAAATTTCACCGTTTCCTGTAATATATTTGACTTTATTTGTTGAATAAAACCAAGCTGTTTGTCCCTGTACGGGGACTGAACTCCCGGTATAAACAAATGACTCGCTCAACATAGTGTACAATCAGAAGATGGGTAGCCTGAACCTAGTATATATCATTAAAACTCGAACCGAGTGCTTAAACAAATATAAAAACAGACTGAAATACGAGAGGAAACTTTTCAGTATTTACTCGGGCATGTTAAAATACGGAGAAACGCTTGTTTGTCCGGGAAACGAATTGTTTTCTGAAACTAATTAAATATGACCCAGTAGATAGAAATTTGTACTCAATTCAGCAGTTTCATTATTTTCGATCACTGTCTCATAGATACCATGGAAATGCAAATAGTACTGTTGATATAATGGAAGTCTTTCAGTCACTTATACTGATGATACTGATTTATCCGTTCCGTATTGCCTGTTGCATTTGTTGTTGATCAGTTTTCATACGTGTATGATGGTGATGTATCTTTAATTAAATATCATTGGTCCGCTGCATCCCTTAGTTTAAACATTTATGTGTTAATAGTTAGCTGTACCTATATAATTTTAGTTCTTTTTCTTTCTTTCTTTTTTGTTATGGTAGTTAAGAATACTTTAGAGATAGTAATTAAACAAAGAAATAGATTTTTTATTATATTTTATTTTTCTCTGTATAATGTTCTGTGGTATAGGATATGTTTATTTAGCCAATTCAGCGAGCATGTATGTTTTTTTGGAAATCTGACGGCGAATAAAGGGCTCCACTGAAAATCAGTGTTGTGGCTTTGGCCGCAGCTTATGCTGCGTGGATACCCTATTTGGCATTATGCAACACAAAAAACTTGTAGTTGCTAACCTTTTTTTTTTTGTATTTTTGAATGTTTTGTTGTACCTATAATGTGTTGCTTATTTGCTAAATAAAAGTATTTTCTTTCTTTCTTTTCTTTCTTCTTTCTTTCTTTACTTAAAACATATTCTGCTATTAACTAAAATATAGTCACATCCGAGTTGGATTTGCACACCTAAGGTTTCGTAATTAATAGATAGGTATTTTAAATTATTTAAAAACATTTAACTATCCCTCAGACTGAGTTATTTATTACTTGTAATCTCAGTCTAAGTTTTATAAGTACACTTTTAAATAGTCAAAACTCTTATGTACTTTTCATTGGGTAAGGCCAAAGACTTTTGTAAAAAAGAAAGCTTTTAACTAGTTGGTTGGTTTTACCTGCAAAATATCGGGATTCTCATAGGTATATCCCAAAAATGGTAAAACACGTCAATATATATAAAAAAAAACGGCTTTCGAGGTACGGAACCCTAAAAATTACCTCTTGTAGCAGTAGTTCGGTTGTTAGTCCGGTTGACCGAACCACTGAAACTTTTAAGTTGCAATAGTTCGGTTGTGACAAAGTACCGAAATTATTAACTAACCGGACTGTTGCTACTAAAAAGGTATCAATAGTTTGATGCTTTGTCACAACCAAACTATTGCAACTTAAAAGTTTCAGTAGTTCGGTCAACCGGATTAACAACCGGATTACTGCTACAAGAGGAAAAATTATCATTTAGCTTCAAATATAACTGAATTCCATACAATTTCCGAACCGGGGATGATTTTTGCAAAATCCTTTTTAAATGCTCACCTACGTTTATAACAGGACCTCCCTGCAAAATTTTTAGTCTCTACGTTTATAACAGGACCTCCCTGCAAAATTTTTAGTCTCTACTTCATATATCAGTCAGTCAGTGAGTTTACTATTATAAATATAGAAATAGATTTTCTCAAGTTTTTTTCGTATTGGATGTAGTACAAGATGGCTTGGGGACTTCCAAAACTGCCGGGTCTGACGTTCGCAGATCCTACGAAGAACCAGTTCCACATGAGGAGTTCCCTCCGTTATTATCAAGGCCACAGGTTCCCCGATACAACGTTGCGTGCGCCTGGCGGTGAGGCTACCGACGTGGACAGCAACGCTTTCGCTCTTGCTGATGACTCCGTAAAGTAAGTTCTTCATAAAATTTACATTCTAGAACTTAGATTTACAATTTTCGCAGTGGTCATAGGAACGACACTCTATCACCAGCAATTCATCTTTACCTTGGTCACGCATAGTACGGGCAATTTCAAATTAGCTTCTGTTGTAGAATGTGGATGCAGTTTTTCCCTAGAGTATACACTATACAGTATTAGGCTCTTCAAGAGAAAAAAGACTCGTTCTTTAAAGGGTTGGCAACACGCGATAATAAACCTGGTTTTTCAAGCGCCTACTGACAACAATAACCTCTTAACAACAGCTGGGTCGTTGGTATGCTTGTGTCCCATGTTAGACGTATAAAAAATCTATACGACACCAAACACGCGTAAATTCTACAAATTTATGTAAGTATAGACTGATAGACTATTCATTCTAAAGATGCTTTACTTTATGTTTTAACTAAAGTATCTGTTATGATAATCATTTCATTATTACTGTCATCTCTATTACAATATCACTAACACTCTTTTTATCAGCACATATGCCAACAGCGCTTCTCGCCGTCTTCACTTACTCAGAAATTCGGACCTGCTTTTCTTTTTTTTAAAGCACCATTTTAGGTAACCATTACTATTTACAGCCTTCCCTTTACTTTATATTCACCTTCTTATATTTAGTTGTGCTGTCATATTAACCTGTGCTTCCATGACATATCCATAACTTGCGGTTAGTTGGCAAGCAGCCAACACTACCCGTTACCATCACTTACTGCACGCTCTTAAGACCTACTTTTCTTTCTATCTATGTACCCTATGTCTATCACTATTAATAATGTTAAACTGTTCACAGCCTTCCTTTATCCCTATCTACTTCAATATGACATGCAGTTTGTTGACAAACAGACAGACCACCACCTATTGCAGGTACTAAGTCCTAATTATCTATTCATTAAAAGCGCAGTACCTGGGGACCGAGCTTTCCTCGTTTCTTTTAACAACGCCATCTATTGACAAGTAGCTTTGGTGTTGCTGTGTCGGTAAAAAAAAATAGTATGACTACTCATAGATAGAATATAGAATAATAAATGTAAGGAAGAGTTATATTTTTTAGTATATCATTGCCTGAAAACACGGATAACACGGCGTTTTCTAAAAATGAACACAAGTTAGATTGTTTTATCGCCCCCGAAACACCTTTCACACTAAATTTCATGAAAATCTTTAGAGCCGTTTCCGAGATTCAAGATTATGTATTATATTATAGACTAGCTGCTGCCCGCAACGTCGTCTGCGTGAACGCTATACTATAACATTACTTTTTGTGAACGAAACCATAGCGCGATCTAATTCGACGCCAACGCCATCTAGTTAGCAAATAGGAAACATTTTTATATGGTGAAAAATTATAACACATCTAAGTTATGACTTTACACGATTTTCTAACATAACAGAAATGGCAATGTGTGAGTAGAATAATTAATAATTAAGAAGTAAGTCAAATATGCGTCGTTAGATTACAAAATGCGTTGAAGAAATAAAGGTTCACTGCTCGTTCCCCTTAGGTGATAGCGTGATAATATGTAGCCTATATGTTGACCCGACTTCGTAATAATATTCATGCCAAATTTGAAGTAAATCCATGCTGTATTTTTTGAGTTTATCCCGAACATACATACAGACAAACAGCCAAAAATTCTAAAAACTATTTTTTTGGCTTCGGTATCGATTGTAGAATACACCCCAAGTATTCTTTTAAAATAATATTCAATGTACAGTTTTGACTTTCCTACCATTTTATTATACGTATAGATTCGAGATTATACAAGAATTGCTCATTTAATTGTATTAGATATCATTCATTTTTATAATTATGTAAAGTAACCAGCACTGCTCCACAACCTTGCTTTACTATATACACTGTAACACTTGCTTGTATATATTATATAGGGTGCATGGTGGACGATGAATATGCCATTATTTATGACTTGGTGCACAAGGATCTATCTTACTTTACAGCTATGATCCGTCCCTTACCTACGGCCGAGTGAAGCAACCAGCTCTACCCGCCGTCGTTCCTCATTGGGTGCACTACGACAAGCGGTGCCTTAACTTCACCGCGTTCTTCAAACAACCAGTCTATGAAAACCCTGATGAAAGCTACAGAGTGCGGGTGGTGATCATCATCTACTTCCTTGAAGACGATACGATCACCATCATGGAACCTAGAGTAAAGGTATGTAACGAAATATAGGTATCTCCCTTTTTTCTTAGGAAAATAAGGTATAAACCGTATAAGTTTTTTAATTTACGCGTTCCATTACTAATCCCGTTTTATTATTTTTAAGGTATAAACCGGTTTAAAATGATATTTTCATAAAAACTAGCTTTGCCCCACCCGCTTTGATTATAGTAAAAAAGTTTGCTGTAGCAAGCTTTTACTATAGCTATAGTTAGTCGATGTGGAACACGGTTATGGTTATAGGGGAACTTTTGAATTATCCGGGATAAAAGTCTTTTTTTTTAAACGGAACTCGATAAAATTGAGTTTCTTTAGAGAAGGTGAAGCCAAGAGAAATTTAGATTGACGAACATGAACCAAAGGATTGATGCAAGTGGATTAAGGAAAAGCAGTGTACAAGGTTCGTAGTAAGTGGAAATCTGTGATCACTACCTACTATTAATAATTTATGGTATAGTAAAAGCTCCTAAAAGCTCCTTATGCGTTGGGGAATACATTCATAAGGGACATATGCTTTATTTTTTATCCACGAATACAGAAAATGCGTATAAGGAAACCGTAAATAAGAAGCTTTTACTGTACCGTACATTAATAATAGATACATCACGCCTGTTTATTGCACGGGAAAGTAGAGATCACAAGTTTTCATAATACGAATCATACAAATCCTCAAAATTTACAAAAAAACCCTTTGTTTGAAGGGTTTTTGAAAATCCTTTGATTGTTTTGATATTCTAGAAAGACATTTTTGAATAACCCATGTTATATTTTAAAGTTAAACTCGACATAAAGAGCTACAAGAGCTCGTGTAATATGGTAATCTCTTTCCACGCTCTATTTATTGAAATGTCGGAAACTGCCAGCACATGCTGTTGTACGTGATTTTCACGTACATTTCCCGTCGCTTCGTATACTCCGATTGCAAATATTGTTGGAAATATTATATCGTTTTATCCGGTTTCTGTTTTGATAGTATAGATACATCTACGTGATTCTGCATTCTTAAAATATTTGCTACCAATTTATATGTCCATGATTGACATTGTTATACGCACCTATGAGTTTTTAATGATTTTATTTGATATGATAATTTAAAAAAACTTTAATTTCAGTACTACTACAACTTGGCCCTCATTAATAAATTTCAGTTAATTATTCTTTAAAAGGTTGAACTTTTGTTTTGCAATTTTAAAGTCGAATTTATTTAATCAAACATTTTAAACGTACGCACTCGTAACGTACCTACATGGGTACCTAACTCAACTCCCTACCGATTCGCTTACTGCATGTAGGTTCAAAGCGTGGGTCTTATATCAGCAGCGGAGCTATCAAATCTGTTTATACTACGTACTTAAACATTGTGTCCCCACCCCTCTCAGCGAAACCGTTATATTTGGCAATATTTAAACAACCTCTTAAATGTTAGGCTACTATACGGAACCCTATATTGCGCGTCGCCCGACACTTGGTCGGTTTTTTTGAAAGAATATTTATATTTTCCTTAGTTAAATAATTAAAATTAAATTAAATTAAAGATAAATGTTTTGTCTGACCATTCTTATATTATTACTTACCTAGGTATATGTTATTTATTTTTAACAAGTGATCTCATTCAATTTTATTTTACTAACAAGAGTTATGTTATTTCAAGTGATTTTATTAATTAACTAATAATTTGATCATTAATTAAAAGCGATTTCACTGAATATGTAAAGGAATGTTTTAAGATTCCGTGGATACACCTTGAAAGGAAAAATGGATCCATTAAAAAATCACTCCTCCATCCGTTCGTCTGCCGCAAAGGTTTTGTTGAAAACTAAGAATCTTGAAACTTGGCATTATAACAAATTTTGATAACGAGCACATATATCTCCCTCGCTTGCAAAGATAAAAATATGTTTATGTATAAATATGGGAGGTCAGCATAGTACTAATTTTTATTTTAGCTTACCGCAGACGTCATCGTCTAGTTTTTTTTAAACTATAGATCGTTTAGGTGATAATAACAGCACATTGTGTTAGTTAATTTGATTAAGAAATTTATTGAATCAGCTGCTTGCACTTGTTTTTCTGTAGGCATTATTACTAAACATTGCTTTATATTAACAATTGATTCAGATGTTTTAAATTAAATCTATGATATAATTTTATATCTATTCACATAGCCTCCGTGGCGCAATGGCTAGCGCGTTCGGCTGTTAACCGAAAGGTTGGTGGTTCGAGCCCACCCGGGGGCGGTTTTTTGCTTACTATTTTTAATATTCAAAAGTTTAGCAAGAGACACATTCCAGAGTGTATAACTGCTTAGCATAGCTTGAATTTCAGGTGCTTTTCCTTATCCGGCCACGACCGCGGCAATAGCACAGTGACGCCACAGCATGAAGGTAGTAAAAATGCACTGGAATAGAAGAAACCCGGGCAAGGCTGGGCAGTAATGCCAAGAACTCTTGTATACTTTTTTTGTACTATGATTGATCAGGGGCAGATCCAGCGGGGGTCGATAGGGGCGATCGCCCCCCCCCCTAAGGACGGTCGAGGTATATGACTTTTATTACATATAAATTTTATAACATATAAATCCAATAACAGCTATAATTATGAAAATAAAACGTAGAAAATATAAAATTATAGAAATTTATTACATTTAAATTTGCAGATTCAAAGTTCAAAAAATACCTTCAGATCTTATGATCGCGCCCCCCCTGAACTTTTGTTATGGATCCGCCCTTGTGATTGATTGTCTTTGGAAAAGGTTAACCCAAAAGCTTAAGACTCGCACCAATGTATTTGTATTTTTTTTTTAAATAATCATAAGCGTCTTTACCTTTGCTTCTTTTAGAATATGTCCAATTGATTCTGAAAAGAACATGCATGCATTACCGATTTCTCGGTTTTAGTGTTTACCGGTCAGCCGCCTGGTTTCACTGTCGGTAATTTACCGGTAAAAAAAAATACAAAACCGATATCTAACCGTGTCAACAAATCCCTTATTTGTAACCAAAATGTTATTTCTTTTGCGCTATCAACACTACATGTGAATGTAATGTGATCTGATCTTTAAAATTTGACATTTATGATAAAATCACTGTGGTATATTTTCAAATTTTAGTGTTATTTTAGTACAATTGATTTATTTAAGATTTTTTCAGTATTTTCACTTATACTTAGGTACCTGCCTGACCTTATCAATATAATAAACTTTCATGGTGATTATTATTTTATTACTGTACGAACAAATTATAATCCCACTGTGGACATATGGTATACAGCTTTGGGGCTGTACCAAACAAAGTAATACAAGAAATGTTTATACAAAGATTTCAGAACAAAGTACTAAGAGATATTGTCCATGTACCTTGATACATTTAAAACGAGGACCTCGACAGGGAAAAGAAAACAGACTTCGTAGAAAAAGTTATTAAGAACTATGAAGCATTTCACCAACATAGACTTTACCATTTTATAAACTTTGAAGCAATCCAGCTCTTCGACATCACAAATACAATCAGCAAACTAAAAGAAAATATGGTGTTAGTGCTAATAAAAAATAATGCAAAAACCAATTGCCTTCCCCTTAACAACGACTTAGAAAGAACAGTGGACAAATTCTTAGGCATGTTTTGTACTAGTTATAGTTTAGGTTAAATCAAAGTTACTTATAAGCCAATAGGCTAGATTGTAATAATATTAAAGTACTATTTATTATGTACTTTATACATAAAAATGGTGATTACTCATAATCCTAACGAAGTTGGTAGGATAAATAGAACAAATTCGTTTTGTTATTTACCTTTTCACTGGTGTAAAATATCTTTTTAGGATAAAACAAAGGTATTATCAAAAATACAGAGTTTAAAATTATGGATCCAACAACAATCCAATCCAACAGCGTTTTCAATTTAGCTGGACTTTTGCTGGACAAACATCAATCCAGTGTGGATTCAGCAGTATTTTAAAGAAAATTAATTTATTTTTTGTTAAGTCTTAGGAAACTTTTATAACTATTCTTAATATAGTCACAATAAATTAGTTAAGCTTAAGGTAGTTAACTTAACTTTCGTTCAGTTTAAAATTCAGGATTGAAATAATTATATTTTATTTTTAGGTAGTTATTAAAATAATTTAGTTTCTATAGAATACATGCAATTTATAAATGCAACTGTTAGCCTCTCAAGCAAGCTCAAATTTGCGAAGCAAGCTATGGATCGTACTCTCCTAGGTATTTCTTTGCATGATAAATTTTGAATGTAAAAATTCGCCGACAACAAAAGCAACTAACGTAGCTCAATTAGTTAGCAAGATTAAGGTATGCCACATAACTTGCCGAACCAATGAAAACCAATCAGGGTGAAAGGTTCTAATTAAAAAGTTTTCAGAAGTATTCCTTTGATGTGAATCCGTTAAAATTTTTTGACAACTTTGGCAGCTTATCACAACCCAGTATCTTTTACTAACCCTTTACTAACTATATAAGAAGTTTTAGATGGGAGCTCCGTGTCCAGCTTACTATTTTAGTACCTATATAATATCTATGTCTGTCTACATTTTAACATTTTAACATAGTTTTACAGTTTTTAGATAACAAAATTTAAACCCATGGAAGATACTAAATAAACGTTGACTTTCTTCACTGATGCGTTGCATATGTACTCGATGTACTCATCAGAGGCAAGCAAGTACTTTACAACGAGGCAAAAGTTGCTGCTTTACAAGTGCACCCCGATACCAGCTTGGCCATTTTGACTCGATTCAACGAGCTGAGAGAATTGCCGACGATCCAAAACTCACAAGCCGTACCGAATTCTTAAGACTAAATAGAGATTTTGCCTCCCTGTGTGTGTTCTACCCATACGCGTATACAGAGGGGGGGATTTGGGTGTCGTATATTTGAAATATTTGAAATTTCAAAAATTCAGATGCACTTTTTCGGCGCATTTGAACCTTGCCGCCGCGCCACTGTCGTCGTCGCCCAGGACTGGCCCGGACAGACACGAATCTGTGTATTTAACTACTACTTTGCTTATGCCAAAACACTCGCGTTTGGCGGTCGGCCCCTTTTGATTTACTTCGGCGGGTGTCGCGATCGGCTCGTGTCGCCGAACGTTTCCATCCGATACCTACAAGTGCCGCACGCAAGCCTTACGTTGTCGGCAAGGTTGCCAAATGAACTTATTTCCAAGTATATAAACAAGGGAAAAACTAGTTTTCTACGGTGCAAGTACCTACTTACCTTAACGGATCCTCAACTACATTAAATCAAAACACTAGGTTCAAACAATAATACTGATTTGTATTATTTTTACACCATTTTCTTTCCCTTAGAAGCAAAATATTATTGATACCTCTGCATTTTAGGCTAATTTGCAGAGTTTAATGCAGAAAAACCTCAAGGAACTGTCAGTTTTTTACAAAGAAAAAATGGAATAGGATTGATTTTAAGTTACAAATGGGTAAAATAAATACAAAACCACTACTATTTCAGTATTTTCGTCATACCGAACACCGAACAAGGCAAATACAAATACCTGGCAACTGTCGGGCGAGCGAGTCAGGGGGGTTAAGTTCGAATTTAAATCATGTGCAGGTGAAAATTATTGTGCACACACTTAAGCATTGATTGATTGACCTATACCTATCAGAATCGAATAATTTCGCGCTCGCGTTAATGTTAAAGTTCGGTGTCCTAGTGTACGCCGTGAAATGTAGCAACGCAACCCATATTACCGCAAGTTTAAAACGTGTTTATTCTACTTGGCAACTAGCCTCAGGCTGGCACTGTTCATCCCCCCCCCCCCCCCCCGAATACAAATCCTGGCTACGCGCCTGGATCTACCGTTTGTAATATGGGATGTTTTCTGAGGAATTATTGGTAATTATGCCACGGCTACTTTCTGCTATCGGCAGGGAATTTATTCTCACACTATAGAACCTAAATGATCGCGTACAGTGCGGTTTCAGAGAAACTTTTTTTCTTTCCTATTTCTTATATACATTATAATCTGCCTATGGTTGTAAAAGATAGTCATGAGATAGTGTTGTTTGCAGAAGACACATCACTGTTACATTGAAAGACGTAAAACTATTTTAAATAATGTTAACAACTGTCTAACTTAAGTTGTCCTCTGGTTCAACATGGATAATTTACTCCTAAATAGCAAGGAAACTAAATATATAAAATTTTAAACACCAAAATCAGTCAGTAAGAGTCAATCAGGTATAAGAACCGGTGTATTTACGGTTTATAAACGGGGAGCAGTTAGATATTGTAGATAATATAGTTTTCTTAGATATTAGTTACCCTAGACACATAGCCAGAGGGGACCCACATATAGCTATATTGGCGAATAGGCTTAGCTCTGCAGCATTCGCGGTTAAAAAATTCGTCAACTTACGGACCAAGATAATGCCCGGATAGTATACTTCAGCTAATTTCACAGCGTTATGTCCTACGGTATTTTACTATGGGGATACGCTGACATTCAGACAATCTTTGTGCTACAGTAGAGTGCTCTTCGAATAATTTACAATCTGTCCCATAGACAGTCTTTACGAGATAAATTTAAGGAAATCAGGTCTTAACCTTACCGTCTCGTATATATCTCGTGTTTATATGATAATTTAATCGTAATATTCTAAATAGACACATACTTGCTCTGATCCACACAAGGATTGAGAAAATAGATAAATCATTTAAAGGACAATGTATCCGTTTTTACATGGTTTTTACAATATTATCCCTGCAAAAATATGTCAATTAAACTTTTACAAAAGATTAAGATTATGTGATAATTAAAATTCTTGGGAGTAAAAATTTTTATACTAAAAATAATTTATAGAGTGATATAATTGATATCCCTTTTTTGAGAAAAAAAACATTTGAATTTGAACATTGTTTAAGTTTTTTTGAATAAGAAATTTATTTAATCAGCTGCTAACACTTGTTTTTCTGTAGGCATTAATAATAAACGTTGCTTTATGTTTACAATTGATTTAGATGTTTTAAATTTAAACTATGATATAATTTTATAAATATACACATAGCCTCCGTGGCGCAATGGCTAGCGCGTTCGGCTGTTAACCGAAAGGTTGGTGGTTCGAGCCCACCCGGGGGCGTTGCTTACTTTTTTTTAATATTGGAGAGTTTAGCTAGAGATCCATTTTATAGTGTATAACACCTTAGCGTAGTTTAAATTTAGGTGCTTTTCCTAACCCAGCCTCGACCCCGGTCGGCACTAGCACAGCGACGGTACAGCATGGAGTTTCCTATAGTCCGGTAATAAAAATTCAATTGGTGTAGAAGAAACCCGGGCAAGGCTCGGCAATATATAGAACTCTTTTATACTATGTTTAATCGTCTTTGGAAAGGTTACCCCAAGAGCTGAAAACTGACACTAATTTTTTGGGAGATTATAACGCCCATCATCGTGATTGGCGCAGTTCTCGAAACCAATAACTACGCAGGGATATCGAATCAAGAATAAGCTCTGGCCTATGGATTCTCTCAGCTGGTACTTTTTCCAACGATAATACCAGATATTGAGGACCATACGAGTTCCTTATTGTACCTGTTGCTGACTACATGTCCAGACGGATATTCCGCCTTAGTGGAAGTGCCTCTTGGCTCCTCTAGCCACTGTCTCGTTCGGACTCACGTGTCATGCACACAACCCGATCCATCTGGACCAACTAATTGGCATCGTGTGTGACATTATATGTCAGCAGACTGGGATGGATTGCGTGAATTTTATGCATCGTACCCGTGGACGCAGCTCTGCTTTAGCTCAGAAGATCCAGACGTACGCGCAGCCGCAGTCACTGAGACAAGCCTTGCTGGTATGGAATGTTTTATTCCTAACGCGCAAGTAGCTGCCGGTGTCAAAAAACGACCGTGGTTTAATCGGTCTTGCAGAGAAGCTAAAATTCTCAAGCAAAATGCGTACGAGGCTTGAACCACGGCTCGTTATAATAATGATCCAAATATTTCTAAGTTAAAACGCAAATTAAGTGCTGCCCCGAGGTTCTCTAAGGAAGCAACTAGTTCATCATGTGTGTCGCGTGGGTGACTTGCAAGCTATCCCTCTGGGAGTCGTGATTTCTGGTCGCTTGCTAAAGCTGCAAAAGGGAACTTTTGCTATCGCACTTTCCTATCACTCTAGGCAATTTCCGCCGTTATGGAACACTGCGAATGTGCAACCGGTGCCCAAAAAGTGCGATAGATCAGATCCACCGGATAACAGACCTATCACTATTACCTCTCTCCTCTCCAAGGTAAAGGAGCGGGTGATCAACACAGCTTCTAACATACCTAGAAAAACACGACCTAGTCAGCGACCGTCAATATAGCTTTCGCCACAGTCGCTCTACTCGTGACCTTCTAGTGGGAGGCATTGGCATGTAGCCTGGACATAGCGAAGGCGTTCGATCGGGTCTGGCACAGGGGTCTTATGTCGAAGTTGCCATTTTACGGAGTGTCCGAAGTTTTGTGCAAATGGGTGGCTAGCTTTTTGTCCGGCAGAAGCATACGAGCTGTAGTTGATAGTAGTTGCTCTGATAGTATGGACATCAATGCTGGCGTCCCGCAACGCTCGGTGCTGTCTCCAACGCTGTTTCTACTGCATATCAATGACATGTTGTCCATCGATAACATTGCTATGCAGATGTCAAAACTGGAGACGCTTATTACGCGGGCCGTGCAAACACTCCAACTTGTGTCTCAAATCGAGACCATCTGTCCAAGGTCTCTCTCTGGGGACGGGAAAACTTGGTCTGATTTAATCATAAAAAGACATAAGTCTGCGCGTTTACCGCTAAGAAAACCCCATTCGCTGGGGTCCAACAATTCCAGAACACTCCCCTCACCATCTCCAAGAGCATTGGGATCCTTGGTGTTGACATCACCAGCGATGTTTAGTTACGAGATAGTTTAGAAGACACGGTGAAATTGGCGTCCGAAAACCTTGGTGTACTCAAGGTAGCGAAGCAGTACTTCAACCTCAGGGCAAAGATTGCTGCTTTACAAGTCGCAAGTCCAGCCCCATATGGAGCACTGCTGCCATCTGTGGGCGGGTGCACCCAGATACCAGCTTCCCCTTTTGACTCGGTTCAATGACAGGCTGTGTGAATTTTCGACGATCTCAAACTCACAAGCCATATCGAATCCTTAAGTCTTCTACCATCGCACCGCTCGCCATCGGCTGGGAATTCAAACTCACATTGGAACTTAAATGGTCGCGTACCGTGCGGTTTCAGAGAAATTTCCTCCTGCGAACGCACGGGCTGTAGAATGAGCTCCCTGCCAAGGATTTCTCTAAGGACTACAGTATGGGATTTTTCTAGAAAGAAGTTATTAGATTATTAGATTATGCGAGTGATGCCCCAGGTATTGCAAGCGTCCATATGCTGCGATGAAGGTGCCTCAAATATAGAGATTTTTTTAACATTGACCAATAAGGAAAGCTACCATAATCGTTGTAGATACAAGAAAACGGTCTAAAAGATTTTTCTTTCTGCTTTGGTTTTAAAGTTTAAAAAAAATTGCTTCTGAAATTTCTAGTACTGAGGAAGAGTACCTACTAGAAATTGGTCTCGTACAAGCTTTTGATACTTATAATATAAAATAAAAAGTTTTGAGAAATTTGCCGTTTATTTTGCTGGCAGTATCATTTTTTCAAAATCTGTAAATGAAAGTCAAAATATCTCAAAAATTCATGGACAGTCTTTGAAGACCGTTTTCTTGTTGTTACACGATTATGGTAGTTGCCCTTTCTAAGTTAAAATTTCCACCCTGTATCTAATTATAATATAATATCAATAATATCTATACATATAAAATGCTTTGTCCTTAATTGACTGACGGATCACCGCACACCCTAAACTGCTGATCGTAGAGACCTGAAACTTGGAGGGTGTGTTCTTTGTATGACATAGGCATTCGATAAGAAATGATTTTCTGAAGGGTCAAGTTTGAGTCGGACACGTGCAATAAGGGTAAACTGATTGTAATGAAATTTTGGTAAGTTGTTATACACACGCCAGCGAGTGTTTCTGAGAAAGAAAAAAAGGGTCAATTGCAAGTGATTGATGAGTGATGAGTTCGACCCGCGCAATAAGGGTAAACCAGTAAGTTGCTATGCACACGCCAGGGAAGGTTTCTATCACGCTTCATGAGATACAGCTTAGTGACAGACGGAAGGACGGACGGACAGCGGGGTCTTAGTAATAGGGTCCTGTTTTTTACCCTTTGAGTACGGAACCCTAAAAAATGGTCAATTGCAAGTCGAACTCGCGCAATAAGGGTAAACTGATTTTTATAAAATTTTGGTAAGTTGTTATGCACCACGCAGGAGAAGGTTTCTAAAAAAGAAAAAAAGGTCAAGTGCGAGTCGGACATGGTCAAGTGCAAGTCGGACTCGCGCAATTACGGTGAACCGATTGTAATGAAGTTTTGGTAAGTTGTCATCCACACGCCGGGGGGGTTTCTGAATTAGTACAATCCTTTTACAATAGGTTGCATAGGCAGCAGTTGTTTGAAAAAAAAAGAAACAACGTTCGCCGGGTCAGCTAGTATAAGTTACCAGCTTTAAGGTAATGTCTTAATGATATAAGAAGTATTAGAGACAAAGCAATACCAGTTTTACAATTCTTAACGCACTAAGTATAAAAAGTAAGTTAGGTTCGGACAGTAAGTTGCCAGAATTGCAGTTTATAAATATTAATTGCAATTGTGTAGGCTCGGAAGTGAATGTGAATTCCTGAAATTAATGTTTAAATATTTACACAAAGAATGAAGCACGAAGAGTATCTCAGTACATAATGTATGTAGGTAAACAAAGGTTAACGTGGCTTGTGCAAAATGAGCACGTAAATTGTCTACATTTGAATACTGCATGCAGCGTCTGACGCGTGCTTTGTTCCTCCTTCACCACCCCGGGCGCTGTCGCTTCCATCCCCGCTGCCATGGCTACCGCCCCAACCACCCCCTTAGTTCCAGCCCTACCAGCGACCATTTGTACCTCAATTTTCAAAGTCTGCGTTAATTTATGACACTATAGTCTTACATTATACTATAGGTAGGTATAATTGAAATAATAACTGCTACAAAACAATAAAAATTATAAACTGGCCAAGTGCGTAGTAGTGCGCAGCGTAGAATTCCGTAGTTGCCCATCACAATTTGCTGACATTTTATTTTTACTAGCTATATTGCACAACTAACATCGTTATAAAAGTATTTCTAAATGGACTTTGTAAGAGATTTTCCTTCTTACTTACTTCTCCAATATTTTAAAAGTAGGTTGACCATTAAGCCCATGGAGCTATTATATATAGTAAGAAAAAAATACACTTATATAGGTAAACTTAAAAAGCAAAACCCTGTCTAAATACCAAATATCATCCAAATCGTTAGACCAGTTTACGAGATACGGAAATATACATATATACATATGCATGTACAAGAATACTCGTATCGAATATGTAAGATTAATTTAAACAATAGCAAACAATATATTTCTGTTTCGTATGGAATTGCCATAGTTGTGATGGCATTAATTCATCTCAAATAAACAATTTTTTCAACAAAAATTTTAAATCCACTGAAAAGCCAAAAATTTGCCCCAAGCAGCCTTATTGACAGAATATTTAGCTACATGTTTTATTCGCCTTAAAGTCGATTTTAAGTCAAAGTCATATTTTTGTATAAAAAACAGTTCATTTTTGAAATTTAAGTTTCCTTCTATTAAATAAATTTCAGTTGTCATTAATGTCAATAATAAGTTAAAGAAACATAGAACTTTCTAACATTTTTCTTTGAACACCTAAATTGGTCAAGCGGACTAATTAGACAAAAAAGTAAGGATAGGAAACTATAAGGGTTCGGATTATACCACATCTACGGAACCTTTAAAATGATTGAAAATACATGACGAAACTATAAGCGTTCATATAACTATTTACTGATTGGCTTCGGAAAATATAACCACACCGTTTTGTACTCCAAAATTGAAAAATGGAAGAACGGATTATACGACGGATACAACGGAATCCGTTTTGGCCGTTTGACTACGGAATCCTAATATTTGACAACAGAATATAGTCGCACAGATATGACTAAGCTATAAGCAATGATAGTGTATGTATTAAGAAGGTTGATATCGTACTATCACGCAAAAACTGAGGAAGCGAAATTAAGACAATCGTCGTAATTTAATTCAGTCACATGTCACTTTCTAAATATAGCTATTTCCCACACGTTCCGTATTATCTATTGCATTCGTTGTAAAAACCTATGTATATGATAAGGTTAGTACGTGAAGGTAACAGCGAATCAAATTTAGATTTCGAACGATATGAAGGTACCGTTATTCTTGTATGTATTTATAATCTGATTTGGTGTTCAGGGGGTTTCGGGGGCTAAAAACTGATCTAGCTAAGTTTCATTTTTAGAAAACTGGTACTTTTTTATTGATAGCCTCGTATTCTTTTAGTAAATTTCAAGGCCAATATTTCTTAATTAATTCCCATCAAATTCTTTTTCATTCAAATTCAAAGCTCGTACCAAATTTAATGCGTTACGTTTTTGAATACATACTTAAATGTTGAGTTTTTTTTTTCATTTCTCATCCCACCAAAAACATTTTCATATAAAATGTTGCCAAGACGAGACCATATAGCACGCACTTTCAAAAGGTTTTTTAAATCTCATTTAGAGCCAAGCTTCAAACTCTACACGCCGTATCTCTACAAGCCCTAACTTCACAAACTCTACACCTTAGCTAAAATATGAGGCTTGGCCGTTTCGTTACTACAAGATCTATTGTATAACAGAAAAGTAATGAACAGTTAATAATTTTTTCACCTTGCGCCCATGTGATTTACAATACTTATAGGTAATATTTTATTACAGAATTCTGGACTTTGGCAAGGCAGAATGGTGACGCGAGGAAAAATACCGAAGAACGACCTGGGCGAGTACTGGCATTGGAAGGATCTAGACGTGGGCAAAGACATCTGTATATACGGAAAAGTTTTTCATACAATTTCCTGCGATCTTTTCACAAAGGTAAGTCACACTTGTTTTTCCATTTGCGACGGAACTCACAAGTTCGTGAATTATATGATGATCTTCTTGACTAACAGAACTGACTTCTTAAGTCGTCAACGCGCTTATTTTTAGACTAGCTTTTGCCAGCGGCTTCGCCCGCCTTAAATTTGGTTATCGGCATAGGATTCTTACGGCAGCTCCATAATTAAAAAAAAAACACAGAAGGTAAAATATTTTTAAATAATACGTACCGCCCTTCCCCCTCATGACTGCCCGCCGGCCTCGCACATCATAAATGCGCGCGCAAAACTAAAATTATTTTGCTGCCATGTTATTTTAAAACTACGATATCTCCGAAGATATTCATTGAAATCGAATAAATCGAACAGGACAATTTTGTTTTAAATTAAATGCTTGTGATGAATAACATATTTATTTGGATAAAGATTAAT
This sequence comes from Apoda limacodes, assembly GCA_946406115.1. Lineage (NCBI taxonomy): Eukaryota > Metazoa > Arthropoda > Insecta > Lepidoptera > Limacodidae > Apoda > Apoda limacodes. Next base: position 17,889,954 of record OX291546.1, read on the forward strand.
ATCATGTTTATGAAAACACCTTCACAAATAATTTTAGAACAAATATGGTTAGCATAAAAAAGGTTATAGTGAGCCAACCTTAAAATATAGACATATGCTGTCGCGGACTTTTTTTTAGAACTTTAATAGGGGAACAATTCTGTCATACATGATTTTTGCGAAACTCTAACCGTTTACGCAGCGCACGCAGCGGAAGCTCTCAAAAGGATAAAAAAACCCCGATTTTTTTCATTAGTGCTCCGCTCCTATTTGTGTTAGCGTGATGATATATAGCCTAAAACCTTCCTCGATAAATGGGCTATCCAAAACTGAAAGATTTTTTTAAATCCGACCAGTAAGTAGTTCCTGAGATTAGCGCGTTTACACAAACAAACTCTTCAGCTTTATATATTATATAGAAAAAACCCCGATTTTGAAACATTTTTCATTAGTGCTCCGCTCCTATTTGTGCTAGCGTGATGATATATAGCCTTTAACCTTCCTCGATAAATGGGCTATCCAACACTGAAAGATTTTTTTAAATCCGACCAGTAGTTCCTGAGATTAGCGCGTTCAAACAAACAAACTGTTCAGCTTTATAAATTAGTATAGATGGACCTAAGCTATATTTTGTAATATGTACTTAGTTAATGTGCGTGTGGGTGTCTGAATATAACAAAAACCATTTCACAATATCATACAGGATATAATTAGATGTATTTAATTCATGCTTTATAAGCAATTCATAACAAAATTACGTTTTCACCGTTGCAGGATTACAATTTTTTAACTTAATAAATTTAGGTAACGCCCAAAAAAACAAAAAATTTAAATAATTTACCTGACTATAATTATAACGCAACCGAGAGCAATATATACGCTTAAAAATGTGCACAAATGTTTGGAGCAATGTAGGTTGTTATTACACAATATCATAAACGTTGGCATGAAATGTAAATATAGGATTCATTCATACTTATATTAGTAATGCGAAAGTAACTCTGTTTTTCTCTGTTACATCTTGAAGCTCAAACCGCTGAACCGCTTTAGATTGAATTTGGAAAGGAGATAGTTTGTGTTTTGAGAAAGGACATATATAGCTACTTGAAAACGTCAAGTGTGAGTCGGTTTCTTTTCTATAATTGAGAAGTTGCTGTTGAAATCCTACACCGATAACCGAATTTAGGGATGGGACTGCGAGAAAATTTGGCGTGGAGATAATTTGAATCCAGGGGAAGAAAATAGGCTACTTGAAAACGTCAAGTGTGAGTCGGTTTTTTTATAATTAAGTTGCCGTTGAAATCCTAAATAGATAACTGAATTTAAAGCGGGTAGAACCGCGGGCAAAAGCTAGTACTATATATTCATACCAAAATTACGTTCTCACCGTTTCATAGTTGAGCGCAAACAACTCAATAAATTCTAATGATTTTACTGACTGTCATTAAAACCGAGTGCAATATACGCTTTAAAATTTGCACAAGTGTTTGGAGCAATGTAGGTTTTGATATGTTATATTACGAACGGGACAGCTCGAATTTTGTAATCAACATCCTTTATTATTAATTTCGCGTTTTTTTTTGTCATAAACTTACAATATCAAAATCGGTGATAGTAAAATGGTAAAAATGTTACTAAAGATTGAAAAACTGAATTCAATACATTTATTAAAACATAGCTTCGGCCAGCGGCTTCGCCCGCCCTAAATTTCGTTACCGGCGTAGGTTCTTACGAAAACTCCTTAATTATAGAAAAAAACAAACAATCAAATCTTTCCTCTTTCATGGCATAATACATTCGTGTCTATGAAACCATGGAAATAAACATACAAAATTTTAACCCAATCGGTCACGACGTTTAGTATTTGACATAGCTGTAGCAGCGCCACCTACCGTGCAATTGTATTTTTAAATCATCCAGGAAACCATCGAAATACCCATATAAAATTTCAACCGAATCGGTTCAGCTGTTTAGAAGTTATGTGAAAGATAAGTACGGTAGGATAATTCTTACTACCCGTTGTCCTATTACCCGTTGTCCCGTAGGAATGAAGCATTTCCCCGCGGTAAAAAGTAGCCTATGCTAATGCCGGCTTCTAATGGTAAAAGAATTTTTCAAATCGGTTCAGTAGTTTCGGAGCCTATTCAATACAAACAAACAAACAATCAAATCTTTCCTCTTTATAATATTAGTGTAGATTTATGAGCTGTGTGGAAGAAATAAATATTTAATTAGGTATGTAATATATCTTCCGATTCCTTAACTATCATATAATATGGTCCCCTTAGTACTGGTGCACCCGGATACCAGCTTGGCCCTTCTAACTCAGTTCAAGGTTCAAGAAGTTTAGCGTCGGAGATCCTAAGCTCACAAACTTCTAAAGTCTGAGGAGAGAGTGAGCCTTCCTGTGTTTGTTCTACCGCTGGTATCATATACCATATCTACCACCGCACCGCTCGCCATCAGCTGGAAATTCATCCTCACACCTAGATCTTGAATGGTCACGTATCGTGCGGTTTCAGAGAAATTTTCTCCCGCGAATGCTTAAGTAGTAAAAGAGCTCCCTGCCAAGGATTTCTCTAAGGACTACAATATAGGATTCTTCAAAAATTATGGTTACCTTTTTAAATATATACAAATTGGACTATAACATATTTTAATAATATGGTCGAAAATATTTTGCCCTTAATTCAGCGTGGACTTTGAATACGAAATGTGTAAGTACGAGTGTATATTCACAATCAATATCGCTTATTCTTCACTTTTAAATAAGTTAAGAAACCGTACAGTTAAATGTAAATAATATGGTTTGGATGCAATAACAAAACAATAATGAGAAACGAATTGCCTTCATAAAAGCTTCGAATGGCTTTTAGAATAAAGCCGCGGGGAGGTCATAAGGCTTGAAAATGTGTTTATAGCCCGAGGAACTGTGGGATAGTCGCTGCTATTGCTCACTAAGTCTAGGGTTATAAATTACGTGATATATGACTAAATATCCTGAAAACCAGTTCGCTTTTAGTATTTTATATTCTATTGACGTAAAAAGCGATCTATTTATGTTGATACGAGAGATTTATAATAGGTAGGTTTCAGAACTTCAGCTTGCTACATACTATGTTATGAAAATTAATGCGTTTCTTTACATAGTCACAGCATAAAAAGTAGTAGTCACAAAATGAAAATAGTAGTTAAAGAATGAAAACAGTATATACCTAGTCACAGAATGAAAATTGTATTCACGGATTGAAAATAGTAGTCACAGAATGAAAATAGTAGTCACAGAATAAAAATAATAGTGACGGAATGAAAATAGTAGTCACAGAATGAAAATAGTAGTCACAGGTCAAACATATGAATACGTAGATACCTATACCAAAGAATTACTACATTTTTATCTTTAAATTTATTAGGTAATGTTTAGGTATAACTGTTTTCATTCATGTTACTTGTATGTAAATGTTAAAATTATATAGGCTTAATCTTCGAGAAATTCAGCTATCGAAGCACAAGTCTGGCTGATGCAAATCCCAACTACATCTTTGCTCTAGAAATACGCTCGTTACGAATGTCACATTCAACTCCTAGTGACTTATAAAGTCCTAGTACATCAATCTTACAAACACACAAAACCTTCATAGAATAAAAAAATACAATATAAATATACATACATAGAAATAATCTCTCTTCGTTTATGACTTCCTGAAGATTAGAGTCTTAGAAGAAAATATATTATTTATGCCATATCTATTGCTATATCATCAATATAAATAAATACTTTCGTAGGAAAGATGCAGTCAAAAGATTAACCTCAAGCCAGGACTTGAACCTTAGTCAAGTCATGGCTCGAGGTTAATCTTTTGACTGCGGCTTTTCTATGAAAGTATTTATTTTATTTTTTTCTAAAAATATAAAATAATTTCTTTGTTATATTATTAAGCCACTGAATAATAATTTTATTATAACGATGATTAACACATTTCATAATAAAATAGAGTACCTACAAAACCTCACCGATATCTATGATTTCCACTCTCCGTTATTCAGACGAAGCTTACCTACGTTTTGTTTCTTTAGTGCTAGCAAAAAAAACAATGACGTTGACGTTGCTTTCCGATCCCACAACACAATTATATATTCAGGAGTTTTTAATTTAAAAGTATTGTTTTTGGCAGTATTGACTGCTAGAGTGAGATATAGCAAAAAAGTATTTATACAACACTAAATCGACCAAGGGTAATGTGAATTTGGATGATGTAAAGCGGGTGCGTCGTGCACATCAAAACGATCTGGAGAATATTCCGGCGTTTTGGGTGCTGGGAGCGTTGTACCTGACCATAAGTCCTGAAGCAGCCTGGGCGACGAACTTGTTCCGTGTCTACACAGCCGCACGAGCCATCGCCTTTTTCGTGCCTCACACTATCATGTGGTACAAAAAAGGTGTCAAAGTTGTGTTGCATTATGCAAGTGCATTGTGAATGAACCTTCTTGTGAATAAGTAACAGAAATATCGACATATATAGTTGTTAAACGTTATAACTATGGGTTTTAAACGTAAGAGAATAAAATCTTACGTCGTGCACCATGATAAACATGTTCCTTGGGCACTCTAATCCCCTTGGTACGTGTCATTTGCCGGGGATCGCGCAATTTCCCAAGTTACGGCTAATAGGGTATATAATTATAGGTAGGTCGAAATCACCTATCGCAAAATTGATATTCTAAGTTAGATTAAGATCTAACGTTTTTTGATTGATTTTTCTTTTTTGAATTCTGTGGGAAAACGTCTTGCATAATTTTATTCTTATTCAAATTAATTGCAAGACAAGATTTTTAGGCCATGTGGGTGAAAAAAAAAATCACGTTTCTTACTACTTAACAAAATCGTAAATTTTGCGAACGTTGGTTTCTTATTTTTTTAATTTTTTTATTCTTATTTCGAAACCGTAGGAAATGTATGAAAGCATTGATGCGTATAGATGAGGCAAGAGAGGTATGCCAGGATCGTAGCAAGTGGCAGTCTTTGGTCTCTGCCTACCCCTCTGGAAAACAGGCGTAATATTATGTATGTATGGTTTCTTATTGATCTCCAAATTAAGCTCCGAATCGCTATGCAAGATATGCTAGGTGTTTCTTTGCGCGACAAATTTAATGCGTTATAAGGATATTCACACATGCAAAAATCAGAAATCACTGACATAAAAGTGACATTGCTCAAGACAAATTCAACAATATCAATTAAGAAGTGCCAGTAGTAAATACTTAGAGGAACCTAAGCAAGTGATATGAGTACGAGACGAAATGCAACAAGGTCTTTTGTTCGAAACATTCTGCGATATATGCACATCTTAATAGTCTTTTTAATAGTAATTTTTTACTGATTTTTCATTGAAATTTATATTAATAGATAAATGAGATATATTATGCTGCTGTTGCATTTTAAGTCAGAATAAAATAAATAATGTTGCCAATTTTTAATTTGTCACCCCCAACCTGCGGGCTCATGTATATTCCTCGTTTCCCAAAATAGGATTTTATTATTTATTGTGCGCTTTATATCAATATTATTGGTTTCATAATATTGCAGTCTCCACCATTATTTTTACACAGTGAATTCGTGTCGAATGTATATCTCGTATAGCCATTATATTAACTACCTATCTTTCCTGACAGTTCTTCTTATCCCAAATACGAGATTTAGGCATGAGAATAATTATTTTATTATTTATTTATTATTCTAATGAATAAAGGGTTACAATGGCACTTATCGAAGAATAGTGAATATATAAAAGGCGTAAGAAATATTTGAAACACGGGTAAATAAATAGCTCGAAGGTATATTTCATTTTTAGCCGACTCCAAAAGGTTGTTACTTTGGAACTGGTGAAACGCCTTTTATGTTGATGATTGTATAATTTTTTTTTTTTCGAGTATGGATGTTTTTAGTGTACGAAAATATCAATTCGTCACTCAAAAGTAAACATGAAAACTGATTGACAAAAAAAAACGACCGGCTTAAAAAAGATGCACTAAAAAGTTAAAAATTATTACCTTTTTCCAAAATCTGATATGAATTACAGTTTAAAGCTGGTTGTTTTTTTTGTTAAAAATTTTTTTTATTTTTTTTATCTAAATGAAGTACACTATGTTTCACCTACCCCACCTGATCATATAAATGTTGATTATAAATGATATCTATCACTGACAGATAAGCAATGAGATTGGTAGGCCGATACCATTTGACTCAACTCACTATCGAAATGAATACCCGAGACGCAAATATCGACGAACGCCACTGTTGTTTTATAGATTATTCACCAGTCAGTTGGGTAACACCCGTCACTCAGGCAAAGCGTGCGTTTCGTTCCTTTAGTGCTACAAAAATAATAATAAAACCATGACGTTGACGTTTCTCTCCGATCCCGCAACACAATCATATATTGTGTATTCAGGGATTTTGGGTTTAAAAGTCCTGTCTATGGCAGTATTGACTGGTAGAGTAAGATATAGCAAAAAGGTATTTGCTAATGAAGAAGACGCTAAATCGTCTAAAGGTAAAGTGAAGTTAGACGATCCGGATGTGGAACGTGTGCGTCGTGCTCATCGAAACGACCTTGAGAACATTCCAGCATTTTGGGTGCTCGGTGCGTTGTACCTGACCACAAATCCTGAAGCTGCCTGGGCGACGAACTTGTTCCGGGTGTACACAGCCAGTCGTATACTACACACCATCGTGTATGCTGTGAAACCCTTGCCGCAGCCCGCACGGGGCATCGCCTTTTTCGTGCCTTACACTATCATGTGGTACATGGGCATCAAGGTTGTGTCGCATTTCGCAAGTGCATTATAAATGAACCTTATTTTGAATTATTTATAAAGAATAGATATAAATATTTAGGTATTAAGTGACTTGTAAGAGGATACACTTCGCGGCGCCTCGCAGCGGGCTTCAATTTCTCATTTGTTTTTGACATTTACTGATCAATCTCTGTGAAATTTCTTAGTCATAATCCCAAGCTGAATACCTAGCTCTGTGGTTTTTCCAAAATCTTATAAAACGACCTATTAACTAGAAATCTTTATTAAATGATTTGTATGAAAAACTAGAATCGTGTTTAACTTTTGAACAATAAAATTTGATAGAAAACTGGCACATTGCAGGATATTTATTACTAGAACATGTCTTCAAAATTTAGTGGTGTTTGATCGACAAGTGTCAAAAATAAGTGAGAAATTCGTTTGTATGAAGCCCGCTGCGATGCGCCCCGAAGTGTATACTCTTAAGTGTAGATTTTATTAAAAAAAATTAAATACAAAATATTTTTCTTACTACATTGTATAAAAACCAGAGGTTTGCATATTTATAACTGTAGAGCGATTTATTCGTGTCAATATATAATTATTTTGTCATGTTTTTCATTGAATTTTTTATCAACTTTATCAAGGCACATCGTTGAGTGCTATCACGTATGTATTTTTGTACGTGCTACAATTATAGAATAATTAATATAGCTTGCCCGCTGTGTTTGGCTTTTAGAGTTTCCATGGTCAAACCGCTAAATCACTGTTGTTTTGCCATGTCCAACCGCCCGTATGTATCCGACTAAGCGAAATTTGACGAATGTATTTGATACAAAAATATTTTTTAACATTTTGGAAAAAAATTAGGGTGCTTACAAAGATGACTTATACGTGCTTAATTAGAGCAAGGGGACCATAGACAAAACAAAATTGCTCTCGATAGTAGATAGTATAGACAGAGTACCTATCGTTAGTAAAATACTTACGGTGATTATCGATAGTTTAATATCGCAATCGGTTTTTTTTTATGACTACAGTATTAAGGTGGCAAGTTTATAAACTTATCAGAATGCCTAGAATGGATAAAATTCAACACTCAAGTAATGCCATATTTATAGCAAATGTACTACAAAGTTATTTAGGAATACCCATCACGTGGGCTGTGGAACACACATTTAGCAATATGGTGTAAGTCCTTCGGATTTTGAAGAACGCAAAATGACTATAGATATCTGTTTTGGTTGTTGCACAGTCTTTGTTGTTGCTTTTCCTCTGCAGATAAAAGAGGCTAAGGTCATAGTGTAGCACACTGGCCCTGGTGTAGCAGAATGGCTACTTGTTTGCCCTCGGTCTCAAACCGTACATTAGGACTTGGCGATTCAATTGTCCTGATTGACTATAACTGGGATTGACGACTTATGATGACTAGTGCCTCTTCAAGCAAAAGCACTCAACCTGGACTAGCTGTGAGCTTGTGAGCGTCTAGTCTAGGTTACCTGGTGGATCTAAAGATATTGCTTATTTGATTGGTTTTACTATTATATTTCATTACATTAATGTAATTTTTATCCTGGAAAATATAAATATATAATACCTACCACTATAGTGGCAAACAAGCTTGCGGTCCACCTGATGGTTAGCAGTCACCGCAGGCTATGGACGCTTGCAACCTGGGGCAACACTTACGCGTTGCTGACCCTTCCTAAATCATTCATTCATGAAGGCAGGGAGCTCCTTACACAACCTAAGCGTTCGCGGGAGGAAGTTTCTCTAAAACCGCACAGTACGTGGAGGTGGTGAGAGATGTGTTCTGGAAATGTAGGACCTAAGTGATAGTGGTTTTCTTAGCGGTGAACGCGCTTGTATATAATAAAGCTATAAATTATTATCTCCAAAAGTACATACCTATTTAAAAAATTTATTAACTTAGGCCCGTTTTTAGAGGTTGTAACGGGTAATGAGTTGCTATCATGATTGCCCAATTATAAGGCTTGAGGTTTATCTTGCAAAAACTGAATAGGTAATAATAGATTACTAATAAACGATTAAAAGTCCAATGGACTTTATTTCTTCTTTCAACTAACGTAGACTGCGTAACGTAGCCCTCCTACAGCATTTGGTGAAGGAAGCAAAAGGACAAAGGAGATGAGTTCCGTAAAAAATTAGAACATTGGCACCGTGCCACATGGACAATCGATTTTTTTATTTAAATCTATGCTAGTTTATTTTTAATATTTAGATTATTTTGTAGTTATTACAAGTTAAAACTATTGTACATTGTTTTTGCGCCAAAAGAACTCATCAGGTACGACCTAACTTCAGGGATCTTAATTTTTTTTTTAAGTTTTGTATGGAAGCAGGTGCAGTAGTACCCAGCAGCCAGCATTAATTTTATATTAGTACCTGGAGGACTGAGCTCTGCTCGGTTTTTTTAGAACAACGCCATCTATTGTCAAGTAGCTTAAGCGTAGCTTAATAACGCCATCTATTGTCAAATAGCTTTAATGATCACTATCACTGCCTAAAAAGACAGATAAAACAACGTTTTCTAAAAATGAAACCTAGCTAGATCGATTTATCGTCCCCGAAACCCCCTGCATACTAAATTCCATGAAAATCATTAGAGCTGCTTTCGAGATTCAGATTATATATCTATATATATACATATATACAAGAATTGCTCGTTTAAAGTTATTAGATTAGATAGATACCTACGTATACTTTAGGCTAATATTTTTATACACAAATATTTAAGGTATACGACATACCCAAACGAGTTAGGTTTGCAAGAACTTGATTAATTTTGTTGCAGTCCTATAAGTAGACTTTCTGACGTAAAAAATAAATTAAAGTATAATCTCTCGGGTGAATCACATCATTTAATAATCATCGACATTCATTCAAACGTCAATTAAGAAGATTTGCTAATATTATAATAATATGGCTGTTTTAACAGTCAGAAAAAAATAATTCCGACACCATATTTTTTGTCTTTAATTGCAATTGTTAGGAAAACTAAGAGTGATATTCTCTTGATTCTTATTTTATAAAATATATTAGTATGACCTAGTGAATTTAATAATTACATAGTTCTAAAAAAAGATTTGTATTCTATACCGACAAAAAACCGAGAAAATTGATATATTCAACGTTCCGTCACATGCTAGCGCCTATCGTACGTGGAACTGTGTGTATATTTGTATGCTTCGAGTGAAATATGTCTTTGTTTACTGGTGGCACGTTTTTGCTAGGGAATGCCAAACAAGTATACTTCAAGATACTTCAGTAAAAGATATGATGTATAATTTTGCTGTGCTTCTGAAGAGTTCCTAATTAGGTACTTTCTGAAATAGTGTCTTGGACAACGTACGACGGTTAGGTAGGTAAATCACGTTACATAAAATTTTGCTCCGTCACCGTTACGAAAGTATACTAACGAAGTCTAAATTCCAAAGTCCACTCTTATCGTATTCGGTTGATAGATGAAACAAACATTTACCTATTAACGATATAAGTACCCTTATATCCCAAAACAGTCTATCTTATTTGTTCTAGATTGAAAGATATAGCGCAAAGGTCGAAAATTACTAATGAGAAGCTATTTAGAAGCCTAAGGCCAAAGGTCGAAGGCTTAAGAGGCCATAATCCGAAGCCGAATGCCTATGCCTGTGGTTTTCCATAATCTTGTTAAATGTTTTTATTAACTAGAAATCTTTTTAAAACCATTTGTATGAAAAAGTAGAATTCTGTATAACTTTTGAACTATAAAATTGAATAGAAAACTGGCACACTGCAGAGCATATTTATTTCTAGAACATGTCTTCGAAATTTCGTGGTGTTTGATCAGCAAGTGCCAAAAATAAGTGAAAAATTCATTTGTATGAAGCCCGCAGCGAGGCGCCGCGAATCGTATCCTCTTGATGACTCGAATTTGTAAATTCCGTACCACCCATTTTACACACAATAATCTTCATTACATTTGCGAGTAAATTAACAAAAATAAAAGGAGAATAAATAAATAAACCCACCAAATTACAATTGAAACGGCGGGTATGGAAGTAGATAAAAGAAAGCCACCGCCAGGTGGCGTATATGTATATCTAGAGAATTTATAAATTAAAAAGTTTAGGCTTAAAAACGAGTAGTTAATATTTTGAAAAGACAGCTTCTATACATACTAGTTAAAAAAGGCTCGTCATTACCGCCCATGGGTTCTACAAATGCGTGTTTTACTTTGAGAAAAGTAAGATGTACAAAGAAAAAGCCCGTTGGAGTAATTAAGGTCTTAGCAGCCTTAGTGTGATGAAAAATAATTTTTAGGATATTTTTAAACAGTAATCAATATAGCATACATTGATACTTTAAATTACCGCACCGTCATCGTAACTAAATTATATTATGTTAATGAATTAAATACTTATTGAAAATGATATTATTTTTGAAAACGAACTGAAATTATTATATTTTTTATTAATGGTCTTTTGACACTGGGAATTAAAAAAAAATATAATAATGTAATGTAATTTGTTTACTTCGTTGAAATAAAAATTATTTACTTATTGTAACTTAATTTAATAGTAGGTACTTATTATATTAAAAAATGATTACTTATATATAGTATACACAAATATTATATATATTTTATAAAAAAAGAAATTCATTGGAAATTTCAATGTATGAATAATAGTATCAGTATGATATAACGTGTTATAACGAAGCTAAATTCCAAAGTCCACTTTAATCCTATTTAGTAGGTAGATTGTTGCTTTTTGTTGCCTCAGTCGCCGGTGTATGTATATCGACCCACTTCAGAAGCATAGGCCTCTTTTTAGAGGAAGAAATACAGTCTACCACGGTTGCCAGATCCATAATAGAAAGCCAGACTCCAAATTTCATATAGCCGGACATTTTGTATTTAATGCCGGACTATTTGCACATAGAAACTGAGACAGTAAATATTTTACAGTTAGTTTTCTGCGACACCATCCTCGAATGTACCTAAAGTCTAACAAAAGATGGACAGGCCAGATGGACATAGGTATAAGTGGCCAAACACAACCGTAAAAACCTGGCTAAACCCAAACACCTGGAAACCACGCTACTCCAGTATGGAGGTCTAAACCTGTTGAGCATTGGGTTTCTTTAAGGGGCACACCATGTGAGGCGATTATTATGCGTTGAGCTCCTTCTTTATTCTTTGGTTGAGGTCCTATTTCGTATGTGATTGTACCTTAGTAAATTCATACGTGACAGTCTCGCAGTGTATTTAGAATTTATTTCCAAACCAGTGGTTAGTTTTTTTTTATATATCTAGGCAAGTAAGTATAAGAAATAATTGATAAAAAAATAACATTTGTACATAGGTATATAAATTTTAATTTATTTAATACCTATAAATTTATTACTTTATTTATAAATCATTATTCTTGCTATCAGTAGGATATTAGATTGATTGTACATAAATAATATGTTCTAAACACAAAACATTTTGTGACGCCAAAAAACCTTTTGAATAGTTACATAGGTACATGCATTCAATTTTAAAATGTCACACATGTTAACATAAAACAACACTTAATAATTAATTGTTCTGCTCAAAATTGCAACACTACAAAGCAGTGATGTAATAAAGCAGGACCTGCACTCCCATGTACCACATGATCAAATATGGTATACCATACGCGATGGCTCGGGCTGGCTGCCTCACTGGCACAACGGCGTACACAATCGTATGCATAATGCGGCCCAGCGTATAAACACGGAAAAGAAGCGTAGCCAACGCCGTGGCAGGACCGGTCGTCAAGTACAAAGCGCCAAGAATCCAAAACGCCGGTATATTTTCCAAGTCATTAAGATGCGCACGCCGAACTCTTTCCACCATTGGGTCATCGTACTTCACAACTGAATTCTTGAGCGTCTTTGCGTCCTCCGGGTTAGCGAATACACGACGGGTCATCCGAGTTAAAGCAGTCAGTGTGGATACAGACAACAGTTTCAAAGCTAATATTGCTGAATATACGATGTAAGATTGCACAACGGGGCTGTCCAATGAGAGCGCCATGTTTTTTTTTAATTTAAAGAAGCGCGATAAAATTTTGTGAACGCTGAGCAAGGTCAGCCGGCGCGACGCGAATGAAACAGCTAATGAATAAAGACGATATCTTGTATAGACAAGCACAGAACCTTGTTAACCTTGCGCTTGGCTGGCGTAGCGGTACATAATTTAAGTTGACAAAGTTCTATGCACGGGCTATAGTGTAGCAAGCAGCAAGTTGTTGAGTTTACTAAACTAACAGTACATCATCGATTACGTTATCATTTTATATGTGTGCGTTCGATTATTCTGTTGTAGGTAAACTACATCCGTATAATAACCTTGTTATCTTTAGACACCTATAAGAATGACAAGCACAATTTTAAATTTATTAAATCAGCATGTTTGATCAATTTTGCACCAACAGAATGCCTACCTATATAAATAACGAGCATTTCTCCGCGGATTCGCCCGCGCAGAATTTGACCACACTAAACTAATTTTGACGAAAACAAAACAAATAGATATAGAATAAATTATTCGCTTTCAGAATAAGTAACTTTTATGCAATTTGGTTGAAATTTAGAAGAGAAAAATGGGTAATACCAAACACAGACTTTGATGATTGTGACGAGCGAGGTATAATTAGGAGGTGCAGTTGTCTTTATCGCACATCGGTGTCTTGGCCTGTTAGTAGCGCGACCGCAATTGTTTTTCCTATTACCTATGTGTGAATTCACTAGGGTCTGTTCTTTCCTCTTTACTGACTTTTAACATACATTTTTAGCATAAAAAATGTATAGTATTTACTGTCCCACCAGCAGCAACCCTTGTGCCAAAAATCTAGTCAACCCTTTGGCCCTTATAACGTGAAGGAAAAGTAAAGTAACAGGTGACATTAAGTAGTAGGTTACTGTGTAAATGTTGCCCTGCGGTGCTTCTCATGGAACAGTCTATTCCAGTGGGAACTCTCAATCGGGATGAAATGCCGTTGTCATTCTCCGTCTTTACAGTGATTCTTATTCCAAAAATCAGATCACCTACTTGCGACAAACAAATAGACCCTTTGAGTCTCGTCCTTGCGAAAATAGGAAACTGAAAAATGATTTTTATTTGTTATACAGGAATGGTTAGAGTCTCAAGGTATTGAGCTGTCTAAAGAAGAACACTTGCCAATTGATCCGTATACGGAGAAAGAAATTTGGAAAAATGTGCGGCCTCCATCTAAGGCCAAAAGTCAGGATGACCCGCTGCGCCGCTTCCTAGAATACGATGGAAAAGTTCTTGCGTTAGTTTTTCCTAAAAATATATCAAAACAATCAATACTTATAATTATAATAAAACGTGTGATAGCAAAAAGGGGTATAACTTGAACAGCTCCCTGCCAAGGTCTTCTCTAAGGACTACAGTACAGTACGGGGTTGTTCAAGAAAGTAGTTATTGTATTTTTGAACGCGTGAGTGTTACTCCCGGTGTTACAAGGACCGCTTACCGGACGGACCGTAAGCTTGTTTGCCATCTTAGTAGTATGTAAAAAAAAAAAAAAAACACTACACAAACAAGCCAACTGATTCCGCTGTAAGTTTTTATACATATGATACATAACTTGGAATGTATAATGTAAGTATTTTTTATATTTATTCACGTTTTATTTCTCGAAGCGGTTTACCAGTGACTGGAAACATAGGCTTCTTCTTCTAAGAACAGTATATCTTGTCACCATCCAGTTTAGTCCTACGTGACAGGAGGTAAGCCCATCGACGCAACACTGCTTGTGATAGCAGTGTACCTGGACTAAGGTGTCTTTATCTTTACATATAATAAAATGGTAGGAAAGTCATAACTGTACATGATGAATATTTTTTAAAAAGAATACTTGGGGTGTGATCTACAATCGATACCGAAGCCAAAAATATAGTTTTTAGAATGTTTGTCTGTATGTATGTTCGAGATGAACTCAAAAGTACTGCATGGATTTACTTCAAATTTGGCACGAATTTTATTAAGAAGTCGGGTCAACATATAGGCTACATATTATTTCTTCAACGCATTCTGTAACAACGTGTAATCTAACGACGCATATTTGACTTTCTTCATAATTATTAATTATTCTACTCACACATAGCCATTTATTTTATGTTAAAAAATCGTGCAAAGTCATAACTTAGATGTGTTATAATTCGTATTCACCATATAAAAATGTTTCTATTGGCTAACTAGATGGCGTTGGCGCCGAATTAGATCGCGCTATGGTTTCGTTCACAAAAAGTGATGTTATAGTATAGCGTTTACGCAGACGACGTCGCGGGCAGCAGCTAGTTATATAATATGTGTATGTATGTATATGTGTGTGTGTGTGTGTCATAAATACCAGCTTGGAAAAGGCCAGGGACAGAATAATATACCCCTTTGCCACAAGGTTACAGGAAAAAAAACTTGAAAAAAACACTCAAACATCTCAATTGAATTTTAAATATAGCCATTTGCCAAGTTGAATTAAATACACATTTTTTAGGTTTGATGTCGTATGGGATGAAGAACGCGATCAAAGTTCTAATTGTGAAGGACTACCGAAATATAAACTACTATATTTCCTGCAAGATGATACCATTGCAATAAAGGTAAATAAATAAAGACCCCTAAATTATACTTTATTAAAGACGGTCTAGTTTTTTATTACTATTAGGTAAACTAGGTCTTCTAATAATAGATTTCTATGTTCGTGTTTATACAAAAATTTAGTTTATATAATAAAGTTTAATCATTTTGCATTGGGAATTAAAACCGTTTTCAAAGTTATGGTAGAATAGCTTTCCTTTCATTGCATTCCTAGGACAAATCGTTCTCTTAGGTAGGTCCAATTTTAAGAATAGGTGAATCAATGGAAAGTGTTCGGGAAACTACTCCATAGCTTTCCATCTAAAATACTTCTGTGCTTAAAGGTAAAGGAGTATGTGTTGTATGTTGCAACTAAAAGTGATGACTTTCGGTCTTAGAAGGTCATATTGTTTACGGTACGAGGCGTTTTGATCCACAATGATGTTGGCTGCATACGTAAATTTGTAAACATCTGAAAATTATTCTATACAGTTTGTAATTTGTTTATTAAATCCGGTTCATCACATAAATTTAATTATTTTTATTTGTTAATTAAAAATTAGTTTCAAAAATTGTAGAACAGGTACATATTATGTAAGTATTTATGTCCATTACGTTTTTTAAATACGTCTTTTTAATTCTTTTTAGTTAATTAAGACAAACACCTTGGCAACGCTAAACTTTAATATACAGAGTTACAGGAAAAAGAGCGATGAAATTAAAATATAATCTAATATCTTCTTCGTTTAGGAGCTTCACGACGGCCGAGGTGGAAAAGATCCATTTCCGTTACTACTAAAGAAAACAAAAGTTCCAAAGAAGTGGAAGGAAAAGCCAAGTAAGTTTCTCTTTTAATTGGTACATTCTATAAAATTGTTTTTTCATTCATTCTAGTATCGGTACTCGTAGGTCTGATAAAAAATTTAGGTCAAGATAAAATTATATAGATACCTATTTACACAGTCGCATCGAAAACAGTTTTTATGGTTCCGTAGCCGTATATACTGAACCCTTATTGTTAGGTAACGTATTACATAGCCTCATAAATCTGTCATGTTACTATAGATTCTTTGCTTATTACATGCTGATGTCATGTGAAACCGGCATATAGTTTTGTTATGAAAATATAGCATAAAGTTTGAACTGTTGTAGCTCTACACACTCGTTGTTGCGGACAGAGCTAGTGGACTGTAGGTTTATCGAAATGAGGCTCTGAAAAACCCCATGTTGCTTGCAACAGCTTATAATTGCCTTAAAGGCAATTTACATTCGACAACGCATTTAACATTTCTCAAAACTATAATTTACAAAATTTATATCTATAAATTACAAACACTTTATTAAAAATCGTTATTTTAATTTGCTTTTCACTGATTTTACTTAATTTCTATGATTACACAAATTTTCTTGATTTATAAAAATGTGACTTCCTTCTTGAAGTCATCTTGAGTTATAAAAATGTTGGTTCTTTCTTGACAAATATATATAACTTGTTCTTTCTTCAGTTGGTTTTTTCACTGCTTATTTATCTGGAACTGTTGAACTTTCACTGCATAATGTATGAAAATTTTGTCTCCTTTTATACTTTTTTGTCTAGGAGGAAATGTCCAAATCATTTCATTTAGACCAATCAGAAACCGTTGTCTTTATTTTGGAAACTCAATAACCGGTTCAAACCGGTATTTTCCGGATTTTAACGTAGAACTTTCTATTTATGTGCAGCGCCGAGCCAGCATTTTAATGTTTTTTAATGTAGTTCTCATATTTTCGTCTTTGCCCTGATTGGCTGCTCATTTTCATATAAATATGAGGCTTCAAAAACTGTTTTCGGTATTTTATCACAAATTTTCCCTTTTTAAATTTTTTATTTTACTACTACGTCAGTGGTGATTTTGCATAGTATAAAAAAACAAATCGCATACATTTATGTCCAGAAATGTATGTGTGAGAAACAAAAAACACATTTGGTTCACTTTACAGTTTTGTTAAATAATCGAAAAGTCACGTTCCGACGGTAGCTCCACAGAAGCCGTGACATTTTCAGGAACTAGCAACTTTGAGTTTTGATAAAACTAGTTGCGTAGTTTTTTGAAAGTTATTTTTTGCGTGCATGTCGAGGGTGCAACGACACTGTTGCTGTCCGTCCGTAATACTCGTATACATACAAATGAGGAATAAGATTATTTTTTGCTCACCCCATTGTGTTGAGTTTCACTGGACAGTGAAAATCAATAGAAGGGCGATATAAGCAAAAAAGTTAATTACTGAGTAATACTAAAATGTGAATGTAAATGTACAAAAAATCATTACCCGCAATGCCATGCATTACTATGAGACGTATTTTGTTATAGGTATATTTTTTTAGTAAGTAATTTATACGGTCATGACGCCCTGAAACTTAATTTTTGTATGCAATTTAACGTATTAATCGTTTTGTAGTCACATTTTTAGTTTTTGCTAAAAAATATAGTCAATGCATTAGATATCAACAAATTCTGATGATTTTAATCACATTCATCACACTAATTTTATGAAGGCGAAAGTTTGTGAGTTACTTTTTCACGCTCAAACGGCTGAACCAATTTTGATGAAATTTGGTATGATAGCTGACACCCTGGGCACACAGGCTACTTTTTATCCTGAAAAATTCAAAGGTTCCTTCAGGGGTAACAATAATCTTGCTTAAACGAACTATAGTAGCAGCTATAGCTTTTGCTATAGCAAACTTCATTAGTTTAAGAGTTCCAAACCGATAACCAAATTTAGGGCGGGCGGAGCCGCTGGCAAAAGCTAGTAACAACTAAATGCAATACTACGCTTTCAAAAGGGGATGAGACCTTTTGGGCAGGTACTTTGCCACGTTTCTACAATATTTGATAGTAATTATAAATTGTTAACTAATTTTTACAATAGTTAGATTAAAACCAGCTCGTTTCCACTAGGTGAAGTAATACAAAGAATTTCCTAAAAATTAAAAAACACGTCAACCATTTTGCTTAGGGTTGACAGTTTTTTGACACTCTGTGCTTTGGGGCTCTAGATATGTGAGCATAAATGCGATAGCGAACGAAAAAACGCCAATATAGGGCCGAATAAGAAAAAAATATTTATTTTTCTAGTACATACCTACCTGCCAAGTATCTTTTCGATCGTTTTTTTTATCGCGCACTTGGCTCGAAGCTTTGTTTGTATGTAAATAATCTGTAACATTAGTTATCGCGCTCGGGTCGGCTGTTGACTTTCTCTACAAACTGCTTGTAAACTATGACTTTGTATAGACAAAAAAATAACCTCAAAATAAAAAACCTAAATTTTTTTTAATAGACGGAAACGTTTTACAAGTTTATATTCGATGCCATTAGTTACTTAAAACGTTTCTCTCGAACTTACTGCCCAGATCTGCTTAGAGAAAGCCTCACATATGTGCCTCTCATCCTTTGTGCAAGTGTTAAAACTATAGTCTCTTCCAGTTTTTTTTAAAAGATAAATACAATAAATGAAAATCACTAAGTAAGGTAATGGTCTAGATAAATAAAAAGCAAGTTTTATAACAAGGGTATATTTTTTTCAATCCTTCAATCAAAAAATCAAAAAAAATCCTTCTTATTTACGCGATCTATACTCATAGCTAATAGCCTTAAAGGATTATTTTTCTCATACGTGTATTTTTGCAAGTTGAGAGCTAATAAAAATAATACAGTCATTAATTTTAGAATAATAGTGATTGCATCAGCCCCTTTTCAAACACAATTTGACTGGTATTTATGGCTGAGTTGTTTTACTGACTGCGGGCTAGGAATAGAGTTTAGGAATAAAACAATGTAGTACATAGGTGTATATTCATGGTGAATATTTTTTTAAATTAAAAGTTCAAATTATATGTTTTATTATAGGTAGATATCTTGAGATTTTGGCGGCAACAAATTATCTATTATAAACGCTGTTTCAGTACGTAATTATTCCGGAGTTAGTATCTCATTCTCATCACTGGAAGAACTCATTTTGTTTTAATTAATGTAATATGAAATTCACTTAAAATAACTACGGTAACAGATAGAAAAGAACTAAAATTGGCGGGAGTTTTTTTTTTTATTAAGCCAGCCAGTATAGTTAGGTACTATCAGCGCGTTTTATTCACCTTTTCCCATTATTTTGGTTTATTCCAAATTCAAAATCATTCCATTCGGTCAGTGAATAAAAGAGTGTTTTATTTACTGTTATCGATGAATAAAGCCCCTTTTTAAATGGCAATGGTAAAAAGTCATTTTATATGTATGTTCTAAAACTTTTCCTAAAACTGTGGACCCGACCCAATAAGATTATTCTTGTAAAAAATGCCCCCGCAAAAAAAGTATTGGTTACGCCTAAGTATATTCACTCGATTTGCAATGTGTTACGAAACCAACCTAAGAACAAATAGGTGGCTATAGTTACTTCCAAAACTCGCGTAATGTACTTTCAATGACGTTTGTAGGGTTCGGATAAAAACGTCCATAAAAATGATTGTCGAACGGAATGATATATAGAGTGATCAAATGCGAGGAAAAGTAAAGCTTTAACGGCTCAATCAGAATAAAAGGCTTTCGCATTTTCAATATATTGTTAGCTTAGCACTTGATGTCAATAGGTATTTGAACAAGGCTTTGGTTTGGTTGGAATTCAACCAAATGGTTCAGGTTTGTCGTATTTTCTTAAGTCACGTTAGACAAAAATGGCGTAATTTAGACTTTATGTTTTACAAGTTTTTATTGAGTTTCACTTGTCCGTTGTCTGTCTTTGTTTTCGATTAAGCTGAAATTTGGCACAGATATTTATATCGCGTCACAATGCAATATTATGATGACATGGAGGTGATCTAATAGAGCTGGAGGGTGGCCATAGGAACTCTGTAATGAAACGACGCCACCCCATGGAGTTTGGGCTCGTTTGAATCGTCTTTATGAGTACTGTGGTCCTAGAAGATCACACTTTCACACTTTCAATAAAACGAATAAAAGCGTGTTATATTTTGACGGCAAGAGAAATAAAAAAGATGTAATGCGCTTTGATTTTTAAAATGGGATATAATTGTACCTGTAAAATAGTATATTTCTCATCAGAATAAAAATATTCTTTTTAGTTTTTTTTATTTACAAGTAATAAAAGCTGGTTTTAAAACATACTGTAGTTACATACTCTTTAAAGTACTGTCGTGCCTAACCGTTAGGTGATTGTCCCAAATTTCTAAAAAACGTCATTTCTTATTTCATCATCATCATAGGCCTCACCTAACTTTCTCCACAGCGTGCGACTCTGTGCCGCCTGTAACCAACGGCTCCATCGGCCATCGGTTCTTCGAACTATGTGCGCTGCCCATTGCCACTTCAGCTTTGCGATTCGATGAGCTATGTCAGCGACTTTACTTCTCCTGCGGATCTCCTCATTTCTGATTAGATCACGTAGGGAAAATCCGAGCATAGCTCTTTCCATCGCCCGCTGAGCGACCTTGAGCTTTCGTATAGTGCCCATAGTTAGCGGCCACGTCTCAGTGCCGTAAGTCACTGGCAACACACACTGGTTGAATACTTTTGTCTTCAAGCACTGCGGTATTAAGGACGAGAAAATAGTACGCAGTTTACCGAACGCTGCCTAATCGAGTTGGATTCGGCGATTAACCTCTTTCTCGAAATTGGTCCTACCTAATTGAACAGTTTGTCCCAGGTATACGTATTCGTCAACAACTTCAAGTGTAGAGTTCCCAACAGTTATTGAAGTGGGTGCTACATGGCCATTGGACATGATTTTTGTCTTGTCCACTTGTTGGGAAGCTCTACAGAGACTTTCGAGCATTGTGCTAAGGTCCTCTATTGATTCTGCCATGACCACAATATCGTCGGCAAACTTAAAAACATCTTCCAACGCATTTCTGAACAGTTTCGGAGATATGACATCTCCCTGTCTCACACCTCTCTGCAGTTGGATCGGTTTCGGGTTCTGATCCTGGAGACGGACTGACATGGTGGCGTTATCGTACAAGCATTTTAGCACCTCGATATACCGATGATCAATACAGAATCTCTGTAGAGCCTGTAGCACTGCCCATGTTTCCATCGAATCGAAGGCTTTCTTATAGCCCACAAATGCTAAGCAAAGGGGCCGATTATACTCTTCTGACTTCTGTATAATCTGCCGTGGCGTATGTATGTGGTCTACGGTACTATAGCCTCTTCGGAAACCGGCTTGTACGGGAGGCTGGAAGTCGTCGAACTTGCGAGCGAGGCGGTTCGTAATAACGTGATGGGTCTGTAATTCTTAAGAAGCGTATTGCCACCTTTTTTGAAGAAAAGCATTTCTTTTTTCCCTATTTATCCCCCCAAGGAGATAATTCTTGAATTTTATTTGAAATATATTTTTTACTGTATTACGTATTTTTTTTTATGTCCTAACTAAAAGGAGGACAAATAACAGTTTTCATCGATTAAACTGTAAATATAACGAGTTTTCATACAAAGGACGAGATACAAAAACGTGCGTAAAAGTTTGTATGGGACGGAAAAAATAAATCCTGTAGATAGGTAACACGGCGAAGAACCAGCCATTGTCATTTAATAGTTTTTAAATAAACCTAAACATTAGTATAATCAGTCAGGTAATAGGTAATTAAACCTTTAAGAGGGCGATGTAGGCCAGAAAGCTAATTGCTGTAATTCTAACGATGTGTATGATAATGTACTAAAAATTAATATATAATGTCATATACATTACTATGAGATATATTCGTTATATACTGCTTAAGTTATTAATGCCATAATGACACCTTGAAACTTGAAATTTTTCTGTATGTAGTTAACGTTTTTACCGCTTGGTAGTCACATTTTTTTTGTCACATTTAGTTGCGACAACTTAGAGTCAAAGCATGCGATACACGCTTTAAAAATTTGTACAAGTTGTAAAACAATGGTTCCCGATTGTTTATTCCATTTCATACAGTAAATGAAAATCATTCAGTAAGGTAATGCACTACACAAAAGCAAGTTTTATAACTTTTTTTTTCAGACCTTTAGATGCTATAGTATAGCCACAAAATTTGCACAAAAACGGCGTATTTACGCAATCTAGCCTATATCGCAGTCTTAACGTCGGAATGTAAAATTTATGTTGACAACAGTGGTTATTCTGCACAGCCCAGTTAAGCGACATAAATCCCAACAAAGAGAAACATCGAAATGCTGAAAAGTTAAAATGTGCGGAACCAAGTAGCTGGCAGTATAAAATGTTTTATGTGTCGTGTCGTGATGTGGCGATTAAATAAAATGTGGCCGCTTTTGAGGGGAAGTTTCAGATTTGTGTAATTGAATACGGGTGTTTATGTTCCGCGATAAAACTTTTAAACAAAGGAATTACTTTTAATTTTAACGTTAATGTCGCGAATCTCCGCTGTAATGATTTAGTTTTGAAATTTTCTGTTTACGTGTAGATAATTACGTTTTTTACGTTTTTATTGAAGCTCGTCCAAAAAATGGTAACACTATTAAAGATCGTCTAATCTAAACATGCGTGGGTTGCTTGGCTATTATAATTTTTTATTTAGCCGCAGCGGTACTTACCTACTCACTTAAATCAAGATTTTTTCTACTACATTGAGGCACTGGTGAAAAATTATTTTCATTAGGTAGTACGGTAGGTATACGAAGATTTTACTCTTTACCTGAGGTACGGGGACGGAGTCGCGATGGACACAAAATATTCCATCGAATCGAACTTTTTTTTTCTGTACGACTAATACAGTTTGGCTAATGCAGCCATTACTGCTCCACCGGGCTACCGTTGGACACTTGTATTACTTATAATGACGTAACTAAGACAATAGAGAGAATAGTAACTCTGTGTTTATAGTATCGTTCCCGGGGATCGTGCTGGAGACCACAGAGGCGGAGGTGACAGAGTACTACGCTCCTAAGGACCTCATCGTAGGACAAACGTTGTACATCCTGTCGCGCAGGTTCCTCATATATGACTGCGACAAATTCACCAGACATTATTATAGGTGGGTATAATTTGAATACTTACTACACAATTTAGGTGTGACATTATACTTTGATATAATTTCTATTTTAAGTTATAAAGCCCATCACATACCAAGCTATAACAGGTTTACCTATGTGCATATTATAACTAGCGACCAGACACGGTTAAGATGATAAAATATAGATTTTTAGTTCTTCATGGCATTGGAGTTTTTTCCGCATCGTGCATGATGTTCCTCCACATTTCATATAAAGATGCTCTCATTTAAAAAAAAAATACGAATGGCTCCATCAAGATTCAAGCATATTAATTCTAGATTTAATTAATAGTTCTTCAAATGACGATCTGTTAATACTTAAATTATAAATACGAAGGTGAGTATGTTTGTTTGTTTATAACTATTTTTTCACTTGGGTTGATTATGACATTGAATTCATTAAGGCTGCGAATAAACCACGCCTATTATAAATTACGTAAAAGGAATGTTAACAAGGTAGGTAAGTACCAAAATAGTAAAAATTAATAAACACATAAACTAATTCTTTCGCCGCAATGCATGTTCGACGCCGCGCCGCTTCTGCAACTTTTTATCTCAACATTTTAAAAATATACAAAACATTCCTACTGTAGTAGATTGTCTTATCATATAAGATGCTAAAACTAAACCATTTCTCAAAACTATAATGGATTTGTTATTATTATTAGTCGCCTAATGGATCCACTATTTACCACAGTCTCAACATTAGCGGTAATGAAGATGATACATGGTATTTATGATACCGTTTATAACGTATTTTTCTTATGACACTGACACATGTAACTAATAAATCTAACATAATTATTATCCCTAATAACTGAGAAAGTACGTTAAGGTCAAATGAAACATTGCGTGATTTATATCGTAAATTAGATATTTTTTTATGTATCGCTTTTTATTGTATCTTATACGAAACGCTTGTAAATTATCAGTCATTGATATCAATGAACAAGGCCTTTTGTGACCAGCTGTTTGAATCTAGCAGTTCCTCACAGTCGACGGATTTTCGCTCCTGTTTTATATAACTACATACGAAAGTTGTCCAAAGGGCTCTACCTCATTAGGACACCAAAGACTTCCACTTGCTAGGTACGAACCTCGCACACTTCTTTTGCTTCATCAACTGACCGTTTAGAGTACCCTTGATCTTGCCTTTCCAAAGAACGAACTCAATTTAATGAAGACTAGCGACCCTCCCTTTTATCTACTTTGGCTTCATAAATTTGTTTTGTGCATCTCTTGACATGGTCTAACCACCTTAACATTTCTTAATCTTTTTCACTACATGTTTTTCACTCCGGAACGCTCCTGTACCTAACATAATATTTCTTTCCATTTTTAACCTTCCTGGTTGTGGTACGAGCTCCCTGCCAAGGTTTTCTCTAAGGACTATAATAAGGGGTTCTACAAGAAAGATGAGATTAGATTAGATTTTTAAAGGGTCGGCAACGCGCGAGTGATACCTCGGGTGTTGCAAGGATTCATTTTAGATCATGCGGATTGTAGCTTATTTGCTACCTTAGTGGTATAAAAAAACCAAATTTAAACTAGGAGCGCATAAGCGTACCTACCTATATAGCATAAGTTACCTAGAATTTATGCTAGACTAATGATTTACTAGACTATGAAATGCCTTATCCTTATTAAAGAATATAGGTAGGTATCTATTCTACATTTACTGACCTCTTATCGCAACGCCGTTGGAGATTAATACGAAAAACAGGACAAAGTCTTGTATCTAACAATAATATTGTAACGTTTTAATAATTATATTATTATAGATTTTATTATACATATGTATATGCCTATAGCTTCTAGTTTTGGTTCTCTTTTATTTTAACAGATCGATGCTCAACATTGAGCAGCCTGCTCGGTTAGAGGTTCATCGCGAAACTAAGCACGAGCCTGTTAAGGTAAGTCTTCTTCGATTGCTAATATGTACTTATCGAGATTCCCTAGCCTGCTCAACTATTTAGCAGTAATAGCTGCATCAGCCAACTGTAGAGTTGGTCAGAAGAAAAAACTTAAAAAAATCTGTCATAATATAAGATATCTACAACTATATTCTTTCCTTGTGATATATAAAAGTTTGTGTGTACATGCTCGTAACATAAAACCTTGGCCATAAAATTCTCAAAACTTCGCTAACCTTGCACATAGTAAATCTAGAGAGTTGCCGAATTCACTGAGACCCGTATCGTTCATTGTTGAATTTTTTATCGAAATATTAAATAAAGAAATATCTAATTCTATACAGAGTATACCACCACACATTGGCATTGGGACTCCAGAAGACACTTTGCAGTCCTGTTACGGCCTGGTCCCGAAGCCTCCTCACAAGGATATCATCAAATACAATCTTAACGCTAACAAGGTACGATTGGAAAAGTTCGTTCCGTTATAAAAAAAACAAATCGGCCAAGTGCGAGTCGGACTCGCGCACGAACACGAACGTTCCGTACCATTATCTATAAAAACGGCAAAAAAATCACGTTTGTTGTATGGGAGTCCCCTTAAATATTTATTTTATTCTGTAGTTACCTATAGCGGCAACAAAAATACATCTTCTGTGAAAATTTCAGCTGTCTTACTATCACGGTTTATGAGAAACAGCCTGGTGACAGACGGACAGATGGACGGGCGGACGGACGGACGGACGGACAGCGAAGTCTTAGTAATAGGGTACCGCTAATTACCCTTTGGTACGGAACCCTAAAAATATGTATTATTTATATATTCGTATAAGTTAAAAAAAAGATTTAGCAGAATAACTAGAAAGCGCAATCTAGTATTTACTAGCGCAATCTAGTATCTTCTTCTGATATGTATAGTTACGTAAATGTATAGCTTTTCTCTGTATTCTGTGCTAGCTTTTGTAGGTCTACCACAAGCTGACAATTTCATTCAGCCGGCCATCGCAGAAGTCGAAACAGAGCAATTGTGAGGTGCGGGCAAAGCGAGTGCACCCGACAAACCTATATCATCCCCAAGTCGTCAAATATATATGGCTAGTCAGGTGCTGTCCAGACAGTCATACATTTTGTCGCCTCGCCACGACTGTGACGAATGAATGAACGAAATGAATGTTTAACTGTGTCTACTATGAATAAACTTCTACAGTAACCCATTTTAAAAAAACACTTGTGATACTTAAAATAAACTATATTTTTACCAATTATCTACCAAATAAAAATAAGTTGAATATTCAAAAAAGAATATTTAAAACAATTTGCCTTAAAAGTACTTCAGCCATTAGTTCTCTCAGTGGACCCATCAGAAAAAACCTTTTAATTACTCTAAGGCCTCGGTTCATACCTGGGGGTAATTACACCCGCAGGGGTAAAACTTGTATTTCGCGGGGGTAATAATTAGCTGGTTGTTGTCTCGAACGCCGAATTTCAAAATGACAAGTCAGCACAGCGTGTCTAGCCAACACCTACTAACATAAGATCTTAAATACATACTTATGCAGATATAAACAATAAACACAAGCATTCATCATACCAATTGCCTTAAACTTTTAACTGACGATTGTTAAATCACTCCTAAGTTATTTTATTTATAGTTATTATATATTTGTTGAGTTAAACCTAGACTATAAATGTAATATAGAGTAAAAATATCTCAATTTTTCATGTGCAATTGTTTTTATGTTTGATATAGTCTACGTATTTGTATTACGTAACACGTATTGTTTGAGTTCGTCTTTGGGAGGAGGGGTAAAATCAGTGACCCTAGTTAGATCATAAGGGTAACGGACCTAAAAAGGTAAGGACTACTGCTCTAAGGGATCTTGGTTAGCTGTAGAAGAGTACCTAAACAAGAATGATTAATTTATAGTTTCGATAACGATTATGTTTTGTCGTCAATTATCTGGAGGTACTTACGCAATTCTAGCAGTTTCTTGTAAATTCATCTAAAAACACAAATAAATCATGGCATTGATGATAAAATAAATCATAATTGATACGTTGTTGGCCTAAGCCGCCTTTCTCTAAGAAAAGGTCTCTGCACAGGGATGCACCAAAGCGACTGCAATAAAAAAACGTTTCCACTTAAATCCCGTAAGGGATCTTGGTCAGTGGTAGAAGAGTAAACAAGAATGAATGATTTACGGTTGAAATAACGATTCCGTTTCGTCAATCATCTACAATCCCAATTTAAGCAGCCTATATACGTACAAAAGCTACCGCAATAAAGAAACTAAACCATTTAAATCCCCCAAGGGATCTTGGTCAACGGTAGAATAGTTAACAACAATGATTGTTACTAAGCCGCCTTTCTCTAAGAAGCAGCCTCTGCAGCGGGACGTGTAAAAGCTACTGCAATAAAAAACTTCGTATTTTTCAACAGAAAACATTTATTAAGATTTATAGCCTTACTTTATTTACTTCGCAGGCGATGAGCTGTGAGTCTTCAGACTCGTTAAATATTAAAAGCGTGTCAGGACATGGATAGTACAAAGTTGATCGGTGTGCTACCGACTTTGTTTATAAGATCCATGTGGAATGAGACCAAATTCATAAAGTGAGATAATGGGTAAAAAATAAAAAAATAGGTATTCGACAGCGAAACAGGGCGAATGGGTTTTATATTTATATCATAAATAGATACCTACTCTGAAGTCTAAGCGCAGAACCTTAATTCCACTTGTAAAAAAACTGGTTGCCTGTAAAGTCGGTATACGGGCGAAAGTTTTACGTGACAACTTGTGCCTTTCACTTTTTATGTCTGTCTCTCTCGCTCTTAGGCGGGCTAACCATGCCGCGTGCCTGTCACTCGCTCTCATTGTGAGCGCATAACGTGAGCGGAGCGTAACGCAGTTTCTTGAAGTGTCACCCGGCAAACCAATTTATAAGACGTTGTCACGTCAAAACCGACAAAATCTAAATAAGCCCGATATAATATAAAACAGTTCCAGATGAGTAATGAAACCTTAATTAGGAGATGACAGAAGGACAGGACAATCGACAAGAGATGCTGACCATGGAAATATTAATCATGGTCTAAAATCTACACTATATCAGCAATAGAAACGATTTAAAACTTGGTCAATAGTTTTGGTGGGTGTGAAAACAAGAACGGGTCAAAAAGGCAAACACTGGTGGAACAAGACAGCAAAATAAACACCTCGAAACTCATTGACACGAAAAAATGCAAACTATCCTTTAGACAAATGATGGTCTAATTGCACGTATTTGCATTGTCAAAAGTCGAATGGAACGAAAAGGAGTTGACCGGTAAAAAAATTAATACTGCAGCTCACAAATCACTGTACTGCAGGCAATCCATTGTTTGCTTAATCGACGGTTAATGGCAGCAGTCAATTGATAATGCTAACAAAATAAAATGGAAAGGTTACGTGAACGCTCATTTTTGATTTGCCAACACAATATTTATACAGACAAATATTATATTATATAAGGAGACAACCAATATGATCACGACTAAGACATAGACATTAGAAAAAGATTACGTTTCCGACCCAATCACTTCTAACTAAGACATAGGCATGGACCTTAGGACAGGATTGCGTTTCCGAAACTAATTACGTCTAACCAAGACATTGATATGAGGAAAAGATTGCGTTTCCGGAGCCAAGTGGCTTTATCTAATAAGCTATCAAAAGTGAATTACTTAGATTCTTTATTTAAGTCGTAACCTCGCTTTCGGAGCATTCATTTACCAAAGTACTGTTGGCTTAAACTATATTAAAATCAGAATTTAATTATAGAATAGTTAAGGTATACCTAAAGCATCTATCGATGTAACTAATCGATTTCATTTTGTGGTATTGGTTTCAAATTATAAAACGACTACCTTTTAGGTAGTGTGTGTTAGTTAATACATATATTTTCATAATGAGTTTAGTGTGGTATAGTGTTTTATGATATTTAGTAGGTGTCATATTTTCACTTGCACATCAGACCTTTAGATTTTTGTGTATACGAGCCCTTAATAATTTTTAAACATTTAAAAGTCTGACCTGACTATTGTGACCAATTTTAAAAAGTTGATAGCCAGTTTCCAGGAAGGATAAAATTTTAAAGGATTTTTAAACTTCACTCTTTTCTCTTTGCACTTTTTTAATCAAATCTATATCCATCTGTAGTCTGCATTTGCAATATTAATCTCTGCGTTTCTACTGAACTCAATTAAAGTTAGTTGGAGGTTCGAGTTGACACTCGAGGTGCATTGAAAGTCGAGAGTAGGGTTACTAGACGACAGTCAGGAATTTTCCTGACATGTCCGGAATTTCGGCCCTCTGTCAGGAGAACAAGGAAAACTTCAACTTCATTTGGGAATTGAGGAAAAAAATAGGTAATAAAATTATTTGATATAACAAAAAAAATTGAAGAATCTAATGTCAACCAGCAAAGTGAATTGTTACATTATTTAATTTCCTCCCGCGAACACTTAAGTTGTGGAATGAGTTCCCTGTCAAGGTTTCCTCTAGGGACTACAATGCCGGCAGTGGCGTTTTTCGAGAAAGAAGTGATTAGAATTATAAAGGATCGGCAACTCGCAAGTTTTGCTCCCGGTGTTGCAAGCATCTATAGGCTGCGGTGACTGCTTCACATCAGGCAGATCGTTAGCTTGTTTGCCACCTTAACCGTATAAAAACATAAAAGTTTCGTACTTTTATACTTTCATGAACTGCACAGGTCTTTCATGATTACCAAACACTTATTTACTACTCAATAAATAAAACGTAAAAAAAAGGAACTGACATGGCTATCGGTGCATCGTCATCTTTTAAGGTTCCTAAGTTTGAATTGAAAATCCATTACGTATAGATGAAGTTTTTTTTAAGAAATCTATAAAAAATAATTTGCTACTCCCTTTGCATATAAAACTCGGATTGATAACGATGGACCTATAGCCAAGTTAGTTGCATTTTCTAATGTTTTATTTGTACAGTAATGCTTTTACCGTATGCAACACTAAAACTAAATGTCAAAAAATTAACTGAAAACTCAGGCATTTTGTTAGCAAAACTTATTTTTGAATCTGGTAACCCTATTCGAAAGTAGCTTTGTGATTCTCAACTCTGTCTGTAGTGTCGCTTCGTTTCACAAACAACTTCTTTTGCTTTGTTAAAAGTTTTTATTAGAGTCCTCTTATAAAATAAAGGTTATCTATAAATAAATGTTTTAATTGCGCATCGTCACTAAGGCAAGTAAGTATAGTGTGCCTATAAAGTTTTCGTATGGCCTACAAAACACCAAAATGTATAAAAGTGTGTGTGTAAGTAAGTAAGCACAGAGAGAAATTGACATTTAGCATGTGTCAGAAAGCAACAAACTATGCGAATATTACACAGACATACTTAACAGTTAATTTATATAGAATGCACACTAGTCTTATAAAGTACAGTGGAGTGGAGGGGCGCACGGGCGTAACAAGATTTTGTAGGCAGTCTATACCTAACTAGGCATTAAATAAATATCTTCCTAATTCACTGTTCAAAATTCTATCAATTATTCGTAAATTACTGCAGAAATTCATCAACGAAGCCTTTTGTTTTACAACTCCAGGAAAAAAACGTAACCAGAACAAGGTCTATTTGGAAGACAAAAAAATCGAAAAGGGTTATGAGGATTTTAAATCATTATATTTCTTTCAAAAATTACCAATCAATGTTAGCGAATCTATTCAAGAGTCTGCCATGACGTTTGCGGTTATATTGCGCAGTATATCATTAAGAATATCAATAAGAATCAACTTATTGATTTAAGATTTTTAAACTGATAACGTAAGAGCTGATGTCAACCTTTATTTTTATTCTTGGTTTCGTAGGTGCTAAACTATTAAAATAGTTAACGGTGCCTAAATTATGTTTAGATTATTTTAGGGCACAGCGCGTACTCGATCGAATAAACCAACCGGACAAACAACAAAACAAAAGATGGGTACGAATGAGCAGCCTGAACTGGAGAAGTACCTCCGACTCACAGAAAACCGCGGCCATATTAACGTTAACGTTGAGTAGTGTTATGTTCCTGTCAGTGAGTAAGGTTGCCAGAGGTCTTGAGGATTCGGTGCGTGGACAGTGGAGGACCGGTGGTGCTCTTTGCTATCATTGCTCGGCAAAGACACATGGTAAGGCGGTTAGGGAGACCTGATGAAACGGCTGACCACCTGTAATTCTTTAGGAGGCTTTATCTCGTTTTTTGAAAAACAACTATTATTTATAATTATTATTCAATATAATATTGTTTATTTATATGATTTGAGTTATATATATATTCAATTTGACTAATGACTGATGAAGCTTGTACCGAGCGAAACATATCAAAAACAAAATATTTTCTTTTAATATACATTTATTACTATTTTATTTATATAAATAAGTAGTTACCTATATCTAGATAATTTATATCTAACTATGATTGTTATTTATACTTGCCTGTTACACGATTAGTACCTTCGTTACCTGTGCGAGATGGACTGGATCCATCCAGAAGATAAAGGTCGGCAGTTCGTGCTCTCGTACAGCCTGGCGGACGGAACCATCAAGATTGGAGAGATCCCGCGCCGAAACTCCGGCATCTGCGAGGGAAGGTTCCTCAAAGCCATGCGTTTGCCGCTACCTGACTCTGATCCTAACTTCCCCACATATTTCACCCCTGACAGATTCTTTATCGGTAAGTTGTAATTGAACTATATTGATATAGGCAGAATAGGTTAATTGATAAAATCAGGTGTTATTCCACATTAAGGCCCTGAGATACGCTTAACTAGCGCCACCATTATCTACATATTTTTGATATCTACTAAGTACAAAATTATTTTTAAAATGTGCTCAATTGAAAAGTTTGAAGTACAGATAAGCTATTGTTTGTAAGGAATCGTGCACAGGTTCGCTTAAATTTTTATTTACATTTGTTCGCATAAATGAAAATTCTAGTCATATCTTGCATGCTATGAATGAATGAATGAATGAGCTCCCTGCCAAGGTTTCTCAAAGGTTACAGTGTGGGGTACTTCAAGAAAGAAGTTATTGGATTTTTGAAGGGTCGGCAACGCGCGAGTTATAATACCGCTGGTGTTACAAGCGTCCATAGGCTACGGTGACCATTTACCATCAGCAGACCGTAAGCTTGTTTGCCACCTTAGTGTTATAAAAAAAAAAAAAAAAAAACGTTCTAAAACTAGCTTATACTAAATATTTTACCTTCATGTATGTCATCGTCTCTTTTAAAGGAAGAAATACATAAGTTAGTACCTTTTTATACGTATAATATAAATGTAACCTGTCCTAATAAATGACGGCCAAAATATGGCGATCTTTCAGGTGCAATAGTGCCAGTTTTCAAGCACCGGTTCAGAATAATCGGATGCGACCTCTTTGTGTACAACTACATGAGCGCCAACGAGGACAAGTTTCCGCAAGAGGTGATAGATAATGTGCGGAACTACCACATGCGAGAAGGCAACCTTAAGGCAGATCTAGAGGTAACTAACAAATGCATACAAATTGACGGAGATCATAATACACTTATAATCAGTCCTTACAGACTTATCTTGCTAGTGATGTTGATCTCAAAAACACACACATCTACTACACTTCATGCAAAAATCGCGTTATTTGTGACAAGTAACACTACAAAAGTGACACAGGATCGTAATAAAGGTGCGGCAGGGTCGACTATATATGTAGAGCGGCGAGTACTGACTATACTGCATTAAATGTTATTACATATTATGAAATATTAAATATGTAACTCAAATTGGATTTGACGGTAAAATGTTCCTTAGAATTAATAGTTTTTTATAACTACAAAAGTCTGTATTTTATTTTTCACTTTTCAGTTCTTTTATCGGTTTGATATTTATCTACTTAGGACTTTTTCTTGTAATTAATGATACTTGTCACCTAGCGAGCGTTCCAAGAGGAGCAATCGGCAGAGACGCGAGCACAATTGGCTAAGATCGGCCAAGAAGCAGTGGCTGAGCCAAACGCTATGCAGCGTTGCCTCACCGCACTGGATGTGGTAGAGGGCAGTGCAGCACCACCGCGGCCGCCCACGCCGCCGATGACCACCGACCGCATCTCTTACGAGGATACGCTGCGAGCCACCAGATTCAGGTTAGAAGACAATCTAGTATGTATGATGACAGAAGAATGTAGACTATACAGATAATGACCGATAGCAGTGTTGACCAGCACTGTGGCCCATGGGCGTAGCCAGGAACATTAATCATTACACCAAAGACTACCCAAAATGCCTATAATGTCGTGAATTTTGCCTGTACAGTACATTTTTGCCATATGGAAACAATATTTTCTAACATTTTTGACCTACCCTAGCTCAAATACTGGCTACGTATTACGGCGATCATATCTGTCTCGTGTGTGACAACCTTAAAACCTTGGCTAAAAAGGGCGAATTGGCGGCAATTTCACTGGCGCACTAATTAGCGCGCAGATAAAGTAGGATTATACAGTTCGATGCAAACTTCACGGCCACTGACACTACACCGGGCCAGAAAAGTTTGTTGCACTTATCTACCTAAGTACCTAAAATTTTTTGGATTTAAATATGCGCGTAGATAAATTTCCAAATAAAAAATAAACAACGTGAAAACAGTAGTGAGTGGCAGCGAAGAGGATATTTTTATGCCCTCTAATTTAATACCATGCCATGCCACCAAAATTTTACTAGGCATAGTGCAGTAATTGAATCGTTATTGCTCCGAAAAATGATTTGAACTCCGCACCCACCCTGGGGGTGGTTGCACCCGGTTTGCAAATCGGTTCACAGAAAAAAAATTCGAAGGTAAGACCCTATTTTTCGCTTCAATGACTGCACTAGTAATCAAGTCAAAAAATGTAATTTACTAATTTCTTTCACCTACAATTGTGGTTTTAGTCCAAAAATAATGGCCTTTCCCATATTCAGATAAAAAATCCAAGTGTAAACCGTACATCAATTATTTACAGTAAACCAACATGTGACAACATAATGCCTCTGAAAGGCATATTGAAGGCAGGTGTGCCGCGCGACGACCACCAAAAAGTGGTATGCTTCAGTGGTCCAGAAGTGGCTGAGGGTGGAGAACGAACCAGCCACGTGGAATATCCGCCCGGCCAGCAACCACACTTCTACGAGGGAGACGACTTCTGTGGCAAATACAATGACCCGGTAATATAATGGCTTGAACACCAGCTATCTTTGCAGGATTCTGTTCGATACGATTCAGAGCGCCTCTCAGCGTGCTTCATACAAACGATTTTCTCGCTTATTTTTGACACTTGTAGATCAAACACCACGAAATTTTAAAGACATGTTCTAGTAATAAATATCTAGGTCTGCAGTGTGCCAGTTTTCTATTAAATTTTATAGTTAAGTATATAATATTCTAGTTTTTCATACAAATGGTTTCAAAAAAGATTTCTAGTTAATAATAACATTTTACATGATTTTGGAAAACCACAGACTTAGTTATGCGGCTTGGGATTATGACTAAGAAATTTCACAGTGATTGATCAGTAAATGTCAAAAACAAAGGATAAAAACTCTTTCTTACTTGTAGTGGAAATATACGTTATTAACCACATAGAATGTAAAGGACCTTCCTACCATAAAGCTTCTTGTTATTATTTTTGGGAAATAAATTATTATCGTTAAGCTGGACTGTCCTCTAATTTAAGTATCCGCATGAATAACTAAGATCGAATTCCACGTGAACGAAGTAACAGTTACAGCTTGCTATAGTACACTTCCTTACTTTAATCAAGGAGTTGCCTTAGAAATTCCAAGCTGATAACTAAATTTAGCGCGAGCAAGCGGCTTCGCAGACGTGTCCGCTAGTCATTAAGTAAGCCTGATCGATTAGTTACTAAAAGTGCGTTGTATTGACGGCATTGAAAGCTCTGACATCGCATAGGATTGAAATCGTTCTGTTCACCAAATGTAAACAAACAATATGGCCGTTCACAATTTTAACAGCGCATCCACTGCTCTACCTATCGAGCATGCGTTGAATGCGTTCCGGATGTGACGTCATAGCGCATTAATTTTTGGTTAACAAAACGATTGAATGTGCGCATAGACAGCATTGAGCGCAATCAATGCGTAAACTGCTTGTCAACAAAACTTCCCTTATATAAAACGTTAACAGGATGTTAAGGAGCGAGCAGAGCGTCGGGCGCGAGACGAGTGCGCCTATGAGTTGATACCTAGCGCAGAGGCTGTCAAGGCGATGGGATTGGAAAATAAGGCGAAGCAGCTTCATGGTCACCTTGGAGCTTATGGAGTCGATTGCAAACAGGTAAAAACAGTGATCATATCGTTTGACATACGACAATAACGTGATAATTATCAACTTTTCACAAAACTAGGTTATTCTCAAAATTATGTCTTTTTGTTTTATATACCCACGGAATTTAATGGTCGACCGTGAATCGCGTTCGAATCGAAATTTCAGCTTATCTTTTATTTGTGATGGGCAGTACAATTACAGCCTTGTGAGAGACTGACGAACGCGCGGACGTGCGGGGTAAGCTAAGAAAAAGGTTTCAGATGTGGCACTTTTTGTGATGTTGACAGAACACAACTCTTAAACCGTTTAAAAGCGTGGAAAGTATATAGGTACAAATAAAGATGAGGAAATTCTCAGTGGTTCTATTTTTTGCAATATTGATTACGGAACTCCAAAAAAAAAACAGCTTAGTATTTAGTTTCCACATATTTTTTCAGATCCCGGAATATATGCGTTTACCCCAAGACGCTTATGAACAAGCAAAGAAACTAAGGCAAGAAACTCCCGATATATCTCCAGCTGCGGTTAAACTTCAACAGTACCCCGAAGCTCCGATGCCTCCCGTTGAGACCTGTGTGAACCCCCCACCTAAAGACACCAGTCCTTGCGCCCCCAAGAAAGAGGAGGATGTTGCCTTCGCATGCCCTCATGATAAACCCTGCTTACCTTGTTGCGATCCAGTAAAGAGGGACACTTCTGGTACTCGGTAAAAATATTATTAAATAGGTGGGTAGTTAGGATAATTGATCATATTTTAACTACTGATACTCATTTTACGTGACATTTGATAAAATCAAATATTATTTTATGCGTGTTTATTTTTGTCTACGTTATTCAAGTTATTACCTCAATGCAAATAGCATCCTAATGTCAAAATTATGAAAAAACAGGGCAAAGTGCGAGTCTGGCGTTCGCACCGAGGGTTCCGTACAAACTTATTATATGTAGTTCTTCCATCCTGAGATTAAGTCTCACAGATTTATGCCTTAAATATCAGTTTTCGGAATTTTTTTTGGAGATTTGTGATGTAACATCTTGCTTCTTGCTAAATTTCATGATTCTAGGTCAACCTATGGGGCACAGTTTTAGAATTGTGTCACATGTGTTGTATTGATGTTGTTGTATTGACTTAGAAGCTTTATGTTTTACAACTTTAAGTGACCGTAAACCGCAGTATTTCATATTAATTTAAACTCCACGCGTTTCTGACGGACAAAACTATATATTAATGATTATTTCCTATATTTGTGATGCAAGACCATGCTTCGTGTCAAAATTTCATGATTTTAGGACAATGTGTGGCAAGTACCCCATAGGTTTTTTATTTATTTGTGAATGCCATAATATGCAACAAAAATGACCGTATTTCGGCAATATTGTTTTATTGCGTTGACTTAGGATTTTGATTTTTTACAGCTTCTAGGGACCGTAGACCTTAGTATTTGATATTAATTTCAACTTGATCTCAACAAAAGGGTCTTGACTGATAGACAGACGGACAAAAAAGTGATAAGAGTTCCTTTTTCCTTTTGAGGTACGGAACACTTAAAAACAAGTTTACCTTCTAAGTAACACTAGTATTCTACACGAGCACACGATGTCCCGGTTGTAGACGAAGATTATATCCTGTTCCTAAACGGAACTGTTTGGTATTTCTTGTACCTAGGTCATATGATTCCAAATTATTCTAGAGAAGAATTATTTGCGAGGCCGAAGAGGCAAG
Organism: Apoda limacodes; assembly: GCA_946406115.1. Taxonomy (NCBI): domain Eukaryota; kingdom Metazoa; phylum Arthropoda; class Insecta; order Lepidoptera; family Limacodidae; genus Apoda; species Apoda limacodes. Next base: position 17,927,403 of record OX291546.1, read on the forward strand.
TGTTGGTGAAGAACGGTTTTCAATAGACGCTGTACACAGGAAGCAGTGAAATCCTCTGTGAGATAGAAAGAAGACCGCCACAAATTGTCTGGTGGTGGGAATGGAAATCGGTTTCAAGTCACTTACATTACCATTGCCCCGCGCATAGGCAGGTATGGTTTATTCAATGCCTACGCACGCAACAATGGTAAAGGTATGGTAATAGACTTGAAACCAGACATATATACGTATTACTAGCTTTTGCTCGCGGTTCCACCCGCCCTAAATTCGGTTATCGGTGTAAATTTTCAACGGCAACTTCTTAATTATAGAAAAAAAACCGACTCACGCTTGACGTTTTCCAGTAGCCTATGTCCTTCCTATGGATAAACTATCTCCATCCAATTTACATCTTAATCGGTACAGCGGTTGAAGCGTGTAGAAGTTACAGACAGACAGCCCGACTTACTTTCGTATTATAATATTTATAATTATTTCAAACAAAACAAATAAACTTGCAAAACAAACTTGACTCAAAAATGTTTGTTTCATGTTTTTTTTTCTTTTATATTATCTTTTGGCAAAATTGTTAATAATGCTAACGGCTGACAAAATGAAATGCTCCAGAAGGTATTAAAGTTACTATAAAATAAAATAAATATTGTTTGTAAAAGCAATAATTATAAACAGTAATAATTTTACACAGAATAAAATTAAATAAAAAGCATAAATTATCTTGCAATACAACTAAAATAAAATAAAATTATTGGCAAAATTGGCTTTACAGAATGGCCCCCAAATCACTTTAAATTATTTTTTTAAAACAGGTAATAAAATAGCTTTTGGCATGATATACTCTTCGTTATGAAGCAACTGCAAGTAATGATGAGTAAAATCTACACCTGCCAAGCTAGAATGTAACATCCTGCCTGAATATAGAAAAAAGAGGGGGGCAGGGGATACGATAAAGGTAATGTAGTTACTTTACCTAAACAACACTCGCCGAGTGAGCTAGTCAACGTGTAAACTGACACTATATGTATAAGTGCAGTTCATACCTCAGTTGCTACTTATTAAAGTATCACTCCACAGCAAAATTTCAGGTTCGATCGAATGCCGACTCAGGTGCTATATTATTCAAAATCATCATAATATTCTTAGTAGTAGTAATATACTTAACAATACATATGAAGTAAATTTGTGAAGCTTGTTTATATTTTGTAAGTCACTTATTTACAAAGCAAACAAAAATGTAAATAAATGTTTTTAAGTGGCTACTCGAAAAACAAATAAAATGGAATGTACATACATAATATTAATATTGTTATATTATATAATCCTATTTACATTACAATAATAAACTAATGCTGGGACAATTGACGTAAACAAAACTTTAACGTAGATTTATCTGAGGCTGGGTTGCACCAACTAACTATAACGATAACAAAAGGCCGACGGCTTGTCAAATACTCGATTAAGCAAAACATGGAGTGCACCATCTGACAATTGTCATAACTATAACAATAACCAGCCGAAAATGACTGGTTATAGTTAAAGTTACAATTGACAAGTCACTAAATGATCATAAAACGAGGATGAAATACTACAAATTTGAATTACTTAGAATTTTGAATATTATGTAGATAGCATTGCAAATGAAATACATTTATTTAATCAGTATTTTCTTAACTATGTGGGTATCTATCTTACAAAAATTTTAGATAATAGCGTAACTACAAGTTCTACTAGCTATAATTACTTATAAATTCGGTAAATCCTAGTCGTAATAGTTATTTAAACCTTTACAAAAAACAGTTTTTGATAGCACTAAAACAGAAAGTGTCCATAGTTATTTCTTGTTTTCCAATAAAAACATCAACTCATAAATTACTGTTTTTTCTGGCTATGCTTTGGCAGCTTCGATTTTTTTATTCATTGTGAAAGGCATGGATTCAAGTCCTTTATCCTAGCAATTCACATAACAATAGCATTTACAACTTGTTGGTCAGTGCAATCCAAATAGAAAAAAAGTAAAAGTAATTGTTAGTTATTTTGACAGTTACTTTAACAATCGTTTTGGTGCAATCCAGCCTAAGTGTAAAAATAAATAATGAAAACCTTTCAATAGATAATACTACTAATAAACTAACAAAAAATATATAAAATTCATAATCATTATATGGCAACCTTCTTGTACCTGAATCGCCTTAAAATTGCAAAAAACATTCATAAAATTTTGTGTTTGCCGAAGAGGGACATCCGAAACATTATTTAGCCGCCTATAATATTCTAAAACCCCAAGCTAGAATAAACAATATTTCATTTAAAACAAAATTAACCAAGATAAATTCAGCTTCTTTAACAAACCAATCTATTATTTGATTTTCAAGTTAAAGTAGTGTAGGCTAAAGTTTATAGAGCATTGTCCAAGAAATTAAAGGTTTGCCCTTAGATTTGACATATAGTGTCTGAAGAAGAAGTAACGTTAAGGGCAGAACAACGTCTGCCAGGTTAGCTAGATCTATAATAAAAAAGATAACATTATCCATCATCAATGACATAATCAAGAACAGCTTGCTGTATGAGTAATGGTATCAAGGATATTAAGGCCCGGATTAATAGTCGCTGCTAAGTAATGTCCTAAGTGATACTTTTGAAAGTCTTGATTGGAAAATTCTATACAATACTATTTCTAATAATCATATTTACCGAATTTAAAAAAAACAGAAAGCCATTTATGATAACTATAGAAGAAAATTAAAATAGGTGGTTATCATAAATGGCTTTCGTTTTTTTTTGTACCAAAAATTCTTAACTTTTTTATGTCAATTCATTTAAAACAGTGTTTTTGTTTATCGACAAAGCTGCATGGCTTGTAACCTTTATCGGCGTGCATCGAATGCCATAACGAGAAAAAACCGATCGAGTGCTTGCGCACCGACGCCGGTACCGCAGTAGGTACCTATGTAATAGAATTATTTCCCCACCCCCTCGCATTTGCCTACGGTACCCTAAAATAAGACGACGTAAGCAGCTACAAGAAAATACTTCAAGGATATTTGAGCATCTAAATTCATGTTTTATTATTATTAACACGTTACGTGCTTAGACTGTCCCGAGTTTAAATTCGTTACTCAGACTTAGCTAAGAATAAGAGCATACTTGGGCAATATGTGTGTATCTAAGGCTTAGACACACACTTAGTCCCTTATGCAGTGTTTATTATTACATTACTGTAACTTAGTCACTGTCTAAGCAATAAGTTATACTTTGTCTAAGCAACGACTATTATTACGGGACTCAGTTATGGTCATTGTTGCATATAATTACATAACACTTACTACGCCTTGTCTTAGAATGTTACTTTTTCTAAGCCGCGACTATTAATCTGGGCCTAAAACTTGCGTATTAATTCATCGACTTATGTACCCTTCATCATTTTTGATGTCCAATAACAGAGGCCAAAAACTATGCTAAGATAAAAATACAATACTAGAATCTAAACATTTTATGTAGACAAAATAAAATTGTGAACAGTCGCATTGATAAGCAGCAAAACTTCTTTGTTGCATAATAGATTTTTAAAGTCCCATTTAAACAAATGATGTTCATTATTGAACCACTTTTACAAATGTCCTATTTGTCAATTCTGGGGAAGACTGGTTTTTTTATACCAATTTATTTTATTACAATCGTTTATAAACATTAAATATAACAAAATATAGCGCTTAAATTGACCACTGTGAGTTATTGTTAATTTAATTTCTTTGCACTTTTAATGCATTTGCAATACGTGTTTAATATACTAAACCTATGATACCTGTAATAAGATAATTTTGGACTATTTGCCTTAGAACAGAATAGCCATTTTGGTAAGGTTCGGTTTTTTTTTAATTATACTTTTACTTTTAGTACCAACTACCAAGTAATTTCATAATTGGTCACCTATAGTGCAAGAAAAAAACGTCACATCTATGATTCTATAAAAAACAATATTCTAAAAATTCTATTGCGTCCCGGGCTTTTAATGCAGAAATGTTGGATGGAAATACATTACATCACGGTTTTTACTGCGCATACGCTAGCGTGAAATTGCTGAATGTTATATTAGGTTTTTACTACAGTTATTAAGTTTTCTTAGTGAAAGTGAGTTTGAAGTTGAAGTATAAACATGTTCCACAATAAAAAAAAAATTCACTATAGTGGTTCCTGTTACAACCTCAATATCCTGTTCATACAACCTCTATACAAATTTTCATACTACTTCAATGATGTTTTTGTTAATAGATGTAAAACGGTAATAAATAATAATAATTATATGATATTATAATGATATATAATTATAAAAAAATACTTTTATTATTATATTAGTTTCCAAATTAGCACGAGTTGACACGAGTCAAGTTTGTTAGTTATGTCAAGGGGAATACCCGAGTAATTAAAACGTACGTAAGTTGAGTAATTGATTATCAGTGGTATTTTTCCTCATTTTCGCTGTTCATACAATGGTTTGCGTCACGAATGAGCTTTGTACAATGCCGAGATTAAATGTCTCATAAATATCATTAAATAATATATAGTGTTACGTTTAAATACCCATAAACATATACCTCCATATAAGCAATCATAGCACTGATTATATAAAATTTAAGTCAAGTACAATAATAAATTGCGGTACATATTTATTACTAGCTTCATTACTAGCATAAAGGCGCAAATAAATACGGTTTTCAGTAGAATCTTGTTTTGTATGCACAGTCCGCTCAATCATCTTCTTGAGATGAGTCCGTCATAATTTTTTTCATACAAACTACATTATGCTCAATATCTAGACATAGTTACGTCAAAGATAACCATTCGACACGTAAAATGTGTTAATATTCTATATGACTCCCTCGCAGCCTAGCTGGTAGTAGAGAATGTAGGTTCGATTCCTGCACTTGATAAACATTTATGTGATAAATATTTGTGTTTATCTTGAGCCTGGGTGTATTTATGTATTATATGTATGTAATCATAAATATATATATATATATATATATATATGTATTTATATCCGTTGTCTCGTATCCATAACCCAAGCTTTGCTTACTTTGGAGCCAGACGGCGCTGTGGGTAATGGCCAAAAATATATTTATTTATTATATTTATTTATCTACAAGAAGTCAAAAGATATAATGGATCACTTTTTTTTATTATTATCATATACTATTAACCCTGTACATATTTAGGTATAAAACTTAAATACATAAATAAAACAAGCAAATACTTCACCTCTTAAAAATAATATAAATAAAGCATTTCACCTTCAACTATGTCAAATATATAATAACAAGGACAATCACAGCCAATGTCAAAAACATTCCACCGAAAAGTATGTATTTGTCCTGGGCGACTCTTCGTTCTATAAGGGATATTGTCGCGTTCGACAAACCAAGGGTGTTGGCCAGGTCTATAATTCTCTTGTGAGCACCTTTCAGGGTTTCCCTATTGTACTTCAATGTCTCCAGGATGTTGGAACCTGAAAATTAAAACGGCACACTTTACTATTCAAATCAGATCTAATGTTTTTTATAATATATGTAGATAACTGTGGTGAAGCAAGCGTGAAACTTCGGAGTACTTTTATAATTTGAAAACTCCTTGTTGGAAGGAAGCATTATTACTCTACTAATGTTCATCAAAAACGCTTTAGTGTATCTAGGTTTCATATGAAATTGTAGAAAAATCAAATGTAACACATGTTGTTTTATTTGGGTAGAATTACTAATTCACGATTTTTCGCAGCTTAAGCAACATTGCGTAAATAAATCAATAAATTTAAAAAAATGGGCAGCTAAGTAAAAATTTGAGAAATGTCTAGCGCGTAGGGTACCCTCTTAATTAATATCACAACAACAATGTTTTATCGATAACATTTAATCATCCATGTACCGATAGTTGATAACTATTAGTTACCTAACCATAAACAAAGCTTCGCTTAAGGTCATGAGCAAGTAACATAAAACTATTTATTGATGTACACAATTACAATAAATGTTTTGTGTTACTTTTAGTTCTATGTGTTTATGAACTATTTTAGATGACTTTGACTAGACGTTTAAGGCAAGTTTAAAATATATATAGCTAGCTGAATTGCAAAGCTAAAGTGGCAGTGGGCTGGCCATGTTGTCAGAGGAGCCGATGGATCAGACGTGTCCTATAGTGGATACAGCGTTTGGGAAGGCGAAACGTGGGACGACCTCCAGCCCGGTGGACTGACAACCTTAAAAGGGTTGCTGGATGCGGAAGGCAGAGGACTGCGAGAATTGGCACGCCACAGAGGAGGCTTATGTTCAGCAGTGGACTAATGTAAGCTGATATGATGATGATTAGAATATAGACAACTTAAGTACTATTTATAATAGTCAAATATATGGACGGAATTTATGTCACCTATACATACCAGAAATAGACCGCGTGACCGTGCTGAAAACTCGATAGCGGTAAAGAAACAGAATGCTGTATTTAGGACCCCTCTGCCTTCGTCTAGTCGCTGCTACTGCAAGGCGTATCATGTGCAAATTTGCGCGTACGTTAAACTTTTTGAGACAAGAATAAAGGGATCTCATATGCAGCTTTCTCTTTCTATAGCGCTATCGCATTTACCGACTGGCTACCTCATGCGGTCTATTCTAGTATGTCTCGCATAGACAATTTATCTAACCTTCATTATATGTACAATATAATAACAAGTAGGAAAACATTATAATAACCGGTAATAAAGGAAATTGGAACTGACCAGTAGTGTACGGAAATGAAAATTAACCTGTTTAAAAATACCGCTAAAGATTGTCCACTTACAGGTACCCAAGGGCAAAGCGTTTTAGTTTAATTGCGGGATTTTAAACTAAATAAACTATTACGAAAATCACTCTGTCCCCAAAGGAAATGTATTATCTATACATATATGTAAATACATTTGTATAGCCATGTTCAGTTCCGAAATCTTTTGCAAGACAAGGTGAAGCTGGCGTTAAAAAAACCTGGGAGTACTCAACAGAGCGGAGCAGTACTTCACCCCGAGGCAAAGGTTGCTGCTTTACAAGTCACAAGTTCGGCCCAATACATAGTATTTCCTGGTGCCACCTCTGGGCGGGTGCACCCGGATACTAGCTTGTCCCTTTTGACTCGGTTTAACGACAGTCTAAGACAATCGTAGTCTATCTCAAAACTTACGAGCCGAAAGTCTAAGGAGAGTTTGCCTCCCTGTGTGTGTTCTACCCCTTAATAAAGGGATGTGTTCTGAGGAATTGTTTGAAATGATGCCCACGGCTACTTTCTACTATCGCACCGCTCGCTATCAGCAGATAATTCATCCTCAAACCTTAGAACCCAAATGGTACAGTGCGGTTTCAGAGGAACTTATTCGCGCACGCTAAGGTTGTCAAATGAGCTCCCTGCCAAGGACTACAATATGGGGTTCTTCAAAAATTGTGGAAGGTCGCCAACGCACGAGTGATGCCCCAGGTGTTGCAAGCGTTCATAGGCTGCGATGACCGCTTGTTGCAAGCGTTCATAGGCTGCGATAACCGCTTACTATCACGCGGATTGTTAGCTTGTTTGCCACCTTAGTGGTATAAAAAAAGGGTTAGCGAAATATCACACTAAACCAAATTTTTTAAACTTAACTTAAAATTAGCTAGGCAAGCACTCACTTATATTTTTTTTTAAAAACATCAAAGGGGTTTAAATTGGAATTGACGTTTTTATCAAAAGATTAAGCCGCATCTAAATTGGCTTGTCGACTGTTCAATAAAACAACCGCTTAACGTGTCCTACGACGCACGGAAGCAGTCAAGGTCGTTTACCTCTAGGTACCTCTAGGTCACCCATTCAGGTACTGACCGCGTCTTGCACCGCTTACCTTCGCTAAAATAAATAGTTAGGTACTTAAATAATAACGATTCAAAAGTCTTGAATCAAAACTTATGTCGTGGACCACAACCAGTTGCCTTTAATATGAACATTTATAATCTGGTTCTAATCTTACAAACCAGATTTATGTTTAATTCTAAATATAGCAGGTACGGCAGAAGTCAAAATTTCCATGATAATTTTTTAAATGTTTTATTTAACCTTGAATTTCTCCACCCTAAATAGTTTCTAATAGTAGTTTCTAAAGCTGCCTCATTTTTGCCACTCAGCTCCAGATCTATAGGATTTAAATGGAAAATAGCAGAACCGCCTGAAAGACTGCCAACTCTGCCATTTTTCAACCATATTTTTTTAATTCAATTTATATGAACTTAAATAAAACACTTATATACTATACAGATACACTATGAACAAACTACATTTTACTGGGTTTCAGAAATAAATGTATATTTTCACTGGTCAATTTGCAATGAAGGTACACTGATATGAAATACTTTTCATACCAATGTTTTCATACCGTGTGTCGTTCAAGTGAAGTGCGTTATAAACTGTTAGAGAGATAGACACCAACTTCAAACTGTCATTTAGCTCAGATTTTTTTAAATAATAATTTTTACCTTTTCGGAGCATCTTTTTTAAAGTCTGTTGTTGTTTTTGTTAAAAAGTTTATTTTTTATGTCTACGGTTGGCATTACCTATTTATACCAAAAACAACCAATTACCTATTTTTTATTCTGCCACCTAACTAGATCACGAAACCAAAACAATTTACTTGCTAAAGTTGTCTTTAATCGTTTTAATAGGAGATTAATCCGTAACATAATATTTGCATAACTGGTGTACACCTTGATCGGTTCAAAATCGCTTCTCTGAATTTAAAGTCACGCATCCGCATAAGTTCAAGTAAGCTATTTAAGGAACCTATAGCAGGTACTAACTTATCAGGTTTTCCTTGTACACTGTGAATAATAGATAATTAAGTATGTATATCCCCTAAGAGCAGGTGATACGATATAAACATTATAATACATTTGTTTGTATCGACAATCACACGTATAAACTGTATTATAAAGTGTTTTTTACGCGCTACGTTCAGTTGTGCTGTTTGTTGTGCATTGACCAAGTGAATCAGACTTATAAATTCGGATTTGTGTAGTGAGAGAAATTGTGGAATATTTCCCATAGTAAAATTAAATGTGGTAAGTACTTTTACATTGTATATAGGTAGTAGGGTTGCCAACTGTCCCGATTCTCACGGGACGTCCCATATTTATTGCATAAATTTTAATATCCCACCGGGACAGACCATGTTTATCTATAATTTTGTTTGTTTTTTTAAGCATGTCGAAACACAAAATGATATGTTGCGTGCTGTAAAGTCTGTCACAAAGTATAGTTTGTCTAAATAAAACGGAATATAGGTATCGAACTTAAAATGCAATAAACTTTGTCCCGGGGGGAAATGAGTAATCCCGTATTTTAAAGGTTCATTATTGTTTGTTTGTTTGTAACCTTAATAGGTAGAGTATCGTTATTCACGCAAGGTCGCAGGGACGACAGTTGTAAGGCGTACCTCATCGTTAATTAGGCAAACTTGAACATTACGTCACTTCTTGTATATAATTTTATTTAAACACTTTTTTCTTACTTGCCTTATTTTATAACCTTAAAATCAGCAAAACTATGATTTTGGCTCAAGTAAGAAAAACCACTAAGTAGAATATAGTTTAATCTCGATTTTTACTGTGCATTTTGAGTTTTTTTTATTTTTTGAGCCAAAATCATAGTTTTCTTGATTTAAAGTTTACATATTTTTATATAGTTACGCACCAAAATAGAATTTCAAACAATAAAGGTTCAAACACTCACTGACAGGACTGAACGCGGCATGGTCAATTATTTTTTGTGAAGCTGGAATCATAATAAATTTAATAATACTCCTAGCACTCGTATTTTGATACCTTCATATAAATCGTCATCCGAGTTTTTTTTTATACCACTAAAGTGGCAAACAAGCTTACAGTCCGCCTGATGGTAAGCGGTCATCGTAGCCAGTGGACGCTTGCAACACCAGGGGTATCACTCGCGTGTTGCCGACCCTTCAGAAATCTGATAACTTCTTTCTTAAACCCCATACTGTAGTCCTTAGAGAAACCTTGCCAAGGAGCTCATTCCACAACTCAAGCGTTCGCGGGAGGAAGTTTCTCTGAAACCGCACTGCGCGCGACCATTTCGGTCCTAAAGTGTGACAATGAATTCCCTGCCGATGACGGGCGGTACGATTGCAGAAAGTAACCGTGGGCATCATTTCGAACAATTCTTCAGAACACATCCCATTGTGCAAGCCGTAGAACACACACAGGGAGGCAAAGAATCTCCTCAGACTTAAGAGGATACACTTCGCGGCGCCTCGCAGCGGGCTTCATTCAAACGAATTTCTCACTTATTTTTAACACTTGCTGATCAAACACCACGAAATTTTAAAGGCATGTTCTAGTAATTAAATTTTATAGTTCAAAAGTTATACAGGATTCTAGTTTTTCATGCAAATGGTTTTAAAAAAGATTTTTAGTTAATAGAACGTTTACAAGATTTTGGAAAAACCACAGACATAGGTATTCGGCTTGGGATTATGACTAAGAAATTTCACATTTCAAAAACAAATGAGAAATTCGCTTTTAGACTCAAGTCAATAGACAAATAAAAGTAATATTGTTTTAAAATAGATCTGTTACACTGTTTCAAAAATTTATCAACGTGAGGACTAATATTCGGATTGCAATATTAAAAGGGATAAATAATGTACAAACAAAACATACTTTGACACCTTAAGCTCTCCTACCAAAAAAAATAAAAATGTAATGGTTCTAGCTGTTTTAGTCATGATTGCACTTTAAATTGTATTCAAGGACCAAATATATTAAATGATCACCAAATCTTGGTGAGCAAATTAATGCGCTTTTACTACCTAAATAAACCACTGTGATTGCCATAAAATGTAGTTACGTTACCAAATAAAGTATACTGACGCCAAATTAAGTTAAATCTCACGTCTTACAAGCCTTTCCCGTTCGACTCACGGACACCGCAGCCGTCCGACCCTGTACCTTATTGCGAACAGTGTCGAGCTATTCGGACTCTGGGATTCGATAAAAAAATGTATGGAAAGACTTACCTCTCAAACTCGTGAATGTATCTGCATACATTTCTCTCTCAAATTCCAGAATCCAAATAGCTCGAGGCTGTTCCCAACAAGATCCCAGACCTCCAATTCAGTCACGCCAGAGCACCTGCGTTAGTCCCGTGTGAAGTTTATTTACCCTGCTCGTTGGATCTTTTTTACAATGGCCAACTAAAACTTAGCGAGACCCAGTTCATGTGTTCATGTGTTCCATTGTTGAGTGCTTCATCGTAAATTACGATAGGAGGCAGACAGTATGAAATCCCAGAGCAAATGAAAAAACGTCGATGTGAACGTAAAAATTGGGTTTTCGAAAGGAAATTTACGACTGTGTAAAGCGCACAGGAATTTATCAAAACTAAGACCCGGTCAATACATTTTAATAAAAGGATTTTTGAAATTGTATGAGTTTAATTTTTAAGCATTATGAGCAATTTGCACAACGTAGACATTTACACCGGGGCTGGTCCACAAGTTCAAAGTTGTACAGCGCAATGGAGCGAACTATGCTCAGACTGTCTCTGAGGGATCGATCCGAAATGAGGACATCCAGAGAAGAACTAAAGTTTTAGCAAGCTGAAGTGGCAGTGCGCTTGTCAAAGGACCGATGGCCGATTGAGCAGACGTGTCCTAGAGTGAAGACCGCGTATGGGAAGGAGGAGCGTGGAAAGCCTTCCAGCCCGGTGGATCGACGACCTTAGAAGGTGGTGGCTGCATGCGGAAGGCAGAGGAACGGGAGAAATGGCGGGCCATATGGGGAAGCTTACGCCCAGCAGTGGACCAACATGAACTGATATGATGATGAACAATTGATTGAATAAACGCTCCAGAGAAATAATGTTTTTAAAGCTCAGATTTTAGTGAACATTTTACAAGGGTCAAACTTTAGGAATTCATTTACTATGTTTGGGTAAACTTATCTTAATCTAGAGTCATTTACTTTTATAGGATAGCGAGATGTTTAATATTTGGATGACATCAAAAATAAAATATAGTAAAAATTTTGGTAGTCATTTACTATTTAACATTGATTCCTTAGGTAATATTTGTTTTAAAAGAATAGCTAGATGTATAATTTCTGTATATAATTTCACATTAAAATGGGGTTTAATTTTTGGTGATCATTTACTATTTTTGGCAGTAAAAGGTTTTTTTTTGTCGTTTTATTTTACTATATCTGGTAATAAGTTAAACACAAGCCATATTAATATAAGGTCCTTATATATGAAACTGATGTTTTATATGGAAAAAGCAAAACTATTTTGTTTTACATTTCTTTATTTAATCAATCAAAGTGATTATATATATACATATATATATTATATATAGTTGTTATCTATGCACTTCTGCCATTTTATAGGGAGTTCATTGATTCCTTTGCTGAAAAAATTGCGGGAGCGAGAATCAACAAAATCTTTAAGGTGTTTTGAACTGCGTCATCTGAATTGAATTTTTTTCCAATTAAGTAATTGTCCAAATTCCGAAAAAAGAAGTAATCGGTTGGAGCAAGGTCTGGGGAGTATGGTGGGTAACGGAGACATTACAATCCTAGCTCCTCTAGTTTCGCCACCGTCTGTTGTGCAGTGTGTGGTATAGCGTTGTACTGAAGCAGCAGTAGGCTAGAGCCGTTGACCAATCTCGGCTGCTTAACGGCTACCTTTTTATCATGGTTCCCAATTGTCGGCAATACAGATCTGCCGTAATCGTCTGACCAGATCTTAGGAAGCTTGATGACACCAACGCTGGTCCACCAGACACTAACCAGTACCTTTTTTTGAGTCAACTTTCGCTTGGGGCAGGATTTAGTCGGATCTCCTGAATTTAACCACTGTGATGAGCGTTTCCGATTATCGTATAGGATCCATTTTATCCATCATAAGTAAAATAAAAATCCCCATGTTATTATGACGGTTGAGTATCGTGACGCAGCAGTCTACGCGTGTTTATTGGATTTTTTTTACTTAGCTCATGCGGTACCCATTTTTCAAGCTTTTTCTCTTTTCCAATTTGATTCAAATGATTCATAATAGTTTTAACACTCACACCGACGCCTGCAGCTAACTTTGAGGTGATTTGAGATTGAACCGGTTCTACGATCACTGTCAATTCCTCATCGACAACTAGGGCCGTCTACGAGGTTTGTTCTGGAGATCAAAATTTCCAGAATGAAAGCGATGGAACCAAAAACGCACTGAGTTTTCTTTTACAGTGGCTTCTCCGTACACATCATTAAATCTTTCGAGCTGTTTTTGCAGCGCTAGTGCCACGATGGAATCGTATTCGAAAATAATGCGGTATTTTATGTTTTCCATATTGAGCACAGAACGATGTCAAAGCAAATTGAATGACGCGAAAACAAATGAATTATTACATTCGAAACACAAATAGACACAAGCTTAAAATTGAATTTGGAATTCTTAACCAGAAGTCGGCTTTTTGAGATCAAAGTGGCCAGTTCTATAAAACATCAATTTTATATGTATGGACCTAATATATTATATTACTAGTCGGTACCAGCGAAGGTTGTTGCGCTATAGTCCCTCTCTGACCAGCCGGATCGCACTTGACCGGATGAAATATAGTCCGCAAAGACTTGCTGATCATGTAGCATTCTATAGCAAAATCGGTTAAGTAGGGTTTTGTTTACCCTTAGTGCGCGAGTCCAACCTGCTCTTGACCAGTTGTAAATAAAACATACGCTATGTTATTCAAACTGAAACTCATTTTTTTTATTCAAATTAGGGTTTTACAAAAAACTTTTCGTCAAAGTTATAAAGTACTATTTTTATTTTTTTGTAAAAGTTTTTTTTTTTTTTTTTATGCCACTAAGGTGGCAAACAAGCTTACGGCCCGCCTGATGGTAAGCGGTCACCGTAGCCTATGGACGCTTGCAACACCAGGGGTATCACTTGCGCGTTGCCGACCCTTCAGAAATCTAATAACTTCTTTCTTGAAGAACTCCTTGAAGAAAAGTGTATACATTAAAGAGTTACTAATTTTTTGTAGACGTGTATCATGCACCAACACCAACCAAAAGCTTATATTTAATTCTAGTATTTACTTTGTCAACGTCATCTTTCTTGCTAAAACTATTAACATATAAAAGATTTTCATATATGAACTAAAGTAAAAATATTTATTTCCCTAAACCTATCCCTATGATATCCTATATATTAATTTGTAAATGGCACTAATTACCCTTTTACACAAATATTGTATTTAAATCAGCAGAGCTACCCCACAATATCAGTTAACTATGGAAATAGTTAAAATGTACTATTTTTGTAGTGTCGACATCTGTCAATTGTCTTATCCTCTTGATCGCATACACAGCAGAGCTAAGTTTTTTCGCTAGGTTATAATGTATGATGATGCCGCTGATAATGTTGCTTTCTATGGGTATAATATTAATTTATAAAAGTAGTTTCTGAGTGTGTGCATTACAAACAAACAAAACAATTTAAATCTTTCCTCCTAATAATATTAGTGTTGAATTTTTTTATAAACGATTTATTAATCTGATTTTTATACTCTTGACGGCTTCTTTCTTTAAAGTGGATTTCACGCGGCTTAGAGCTGTCGAAAAGAACTTTTTACATGTAATAAATCAGGGTTCCTTGTAGCAATCTGTACCATAAGGAAAGTAAATTCTTAGGTCTACATTGTTCTAAATCAAATCAAACAATATTTATTCAAATAGGTTTCTGAGAACACTTTTGAATCGTCGATACAATGTAAACAATGTTAATTGCTACCAAAAAGAGCTATTACGACTAGCTTTTGCCCGCGGTTTCACCCGCCCTAAATTCGGTTATCGGTGTAGGATTTCAACGACAACTCTATAATTGATAGAAAAAAACCGACTTAAACTTGACGTTTTCAAGTAGCTATAGTCCTTCCTCGGGTCTCAAACTATCTCCATGCCAAATTTCATCTTAATCGGTACAGCGGTTTAAGCGGTAAGAGGTAACAGACAGACAGACAGACATAGTTACTTTCGCATTTATAATATTAGTTTGGGTTGTCTAAATATTTTATAGTTATTTCTGACAACCTTGACAGTAGCTTCTTTTCAGTTAGATCAGATTTATTTGAAAACTACATAAACTCGTTTCCACTTTCGATAACTTACGAAAATGCTTAGATATTGCAAAATTTTTATCATACACCACCACCCTGAAGATCCATTCTAAATATTGGTAAATTCAGTTTCGTAATCGAATTGTGTAGGTGTAGGTTCCAAAATAACTAAACTTTACCTCTAATATGTAAACTAATAGTTACAAATACTTTACGCTTACCAGTATGTAACATTTCGTCAACATTTCTATGTGAATTCTGTAACGAGTTTTGCTCCTGCATCGTGTAGTCAACAGTGATCGCGGTGTGGTCATGTCCCGGCCCAAACCTTCGACTTAGCAACTGCTCTCTATCGGCAGTCTCTTGCTCCCTTCTACGTCTCTTGTTCTGAGCGTTTAGCAAAGATGCCTGGGAATGATACAGCCACAATATAGGTATATATTATTTATACACATTACCTATTTGATAAAATAGTTGTTACGGATGTTTGTTTACTACAATTTTTTTGGCTACAATTATCTATGCCAAAAAGAAGGCATATCTTTGACACAAAATTAGGCACATAAATTTTCTTTGCCGCTTATAAATCCCACTATACCCCTTTACACAAGGATCTACTACATAGCGGATCGTTATAAGCACAAAAACACTGCAAAGCAATGGGCTTGCCAAATATAATGCAGATCAGTGAAAAGAGACTATTCTGCACATTAAGATGTGTGTGGGTAAGCATCCAGCCACTGGTTACCCCCTTCTGTAAGTAAGTATTAGTCTTCAGAATGTTATAATTTTATTTTTCTATGATGTTACATGGTTGATTAAATTATATTTAATACCTGTTTTACACAAGTACCAACTTCATGTAAGTATTTTTTAATGGAATCTGTACGAAATTTTTACTTTTCCGACTACATTTTTTAAGTTAGTCGACTATTACTCATTAAGTTGTAAAGCCTACTTAGCTATGATAGTTTTCCTTTTAATTTGGTTATATATGCTACTTTTATGAATTTTCAACACACTCAGGAACAGCCATTTAGCTGGCAGTGACGGGGCACACTAAACTTTTACAAAAATTTGCACTTGAAAGCTTTGCATTTCGCAAACGATTCGCTGAATCAAAAAATGGTTTTGCACAAACCCCAAATATTTTTAAACGAGCTATCCAACGCTTACTACGGGGTAGACAAGAAAAACAATTCATTCCCACTTTATGTGTAGGGGAGGTACCCTAAAAAACAAGTTATTTTAAAAACTTTGCCGGCCTAATTAATATGCATACCCATGCCAAATCACAGCTTTCTAGTACAAGGGTACAAAGCCGCGGACAGACGGACGGATGGACATGGTGAAACTATAAGGGTTCTTTTTTGACTAAGGAACCCAAAAAACCAACATTGGGGCATCGCTACTTGAATTTTTTTTTGTATGGATATAAAGTTTTAAACGTTTTTTAGTCATATTTTTTGACTTTTAACTTAGAGTTAATGCAGTAGATAACAAATCAATCCTAATCATTTAACCAACTTTTATTACAAGCAAATGCAATACATGCTTTTAACATTTTTGAAAATATGTTACAGAAACGTGTTAAAATAATGGTCACTTCCAGATTATTTTGCATTAAATACAAAAAATTAAATCACTCAGTAAGGTAATGCACTATATAGAGCCTAGACAAAAGCAAGTTTTATAACATGTGTTTTTTTTTAATTTTTAAGATGCTATAGTTTAGACACAAACTTTGCACAAAATCAAAGTATTTACGCGATCTAGCCATACTATGTATATAACGTATAGAAGGCTTGACCATTTTCTAATTATTTTTAAAAAGCATAATAAACTTTTTTTATTACACACCGACACAACCAGCTATTACAACGAGATTGAGATTGAAACAGAAGATTGATTTAGCATATAATATGCTGCCTATAGGTCAGATATATTCCAGAACCAATATGACTAGTTTTAAATAAATAATAATATTATAAAGGGGCCGTCCATTAATCACGAAATAACACAAGGGGGAGGGGGGGTCGAGTAAGATATCACGTGTATTTATTTTTTCGTCAAAATTCGAACAATTTTAAGATTTTTTGTAGGTACTAAAAAATACACATGATTTTGGTTGGGGGGGTTGGGGTTGGTAGTCTTAAACCTCACCACGTATCACCAAGGGGGAGGGGGGGTTAAAAAATGCTATAAAAACATCACGTGATTAATGGACGGCCCCAAAGAGGAAAGATTTGATTGTTTGTTTGGGATAATGCTTCATTCCTACGGGAAAACGGGTAATTGGACAACGGGTAGTGAGAATTATCCTTCCGAACATTCCTAATTACCTACTTAATTACGTAATTACTTCCTTTTTCACGTAACTTCTAAACGGCTGAACCGATTGGGTTGAAATTTTATATGGGTATTTTGATGGTTCTCTGGATGATTAAAAAATACATATCACCCGGTAAATACATATCATTGGACCCGGTAGGTGGCGCTGCTGTCGGTATGTCAACTACTAAACGGCTTGACCGATTGGGTTGAAATGTTGTATGTGTATGGTTGCACAGACACGAATGTATTATGCCATTAAAAAGGAAAGATTTTATTGTGTGTTTTTTTTCTATAATTGAGGAGTTGCCGTAAGAACCTTAGCCGATAACGAAATTTAGGGCGGGCAAAGTCGCTGGCAGAAGCTAGTTTAAAACAAAATGGTTATTCCAATTATTCTTTAAAGCTTGTTGCCTCTTTATTTTTAAGTTTTTTTTTAGATTTAGGATATGATCAATATAAATCCAACCGTCAACTAACGTCAGACGTGATCAGTTCTTAGATGGGTTGGACTACCAAAGTAGTAAAGTTGCGGTTAAAAGTTAAAAAAATAACAGTTGAAAATAAAGCATTAAAACAATAAAATGATGCCTTAATCGTTTTTGTTATAACGATTTCCCTAACGATAACATTTAGTTTTATAGATTAAATTAAATAAAATAATTATAGAGGTGGTCGTTATTCATATTTGGTGTTTCTATTTGTTTTCTTAGTTTTGCTTTGTTAAGGTTATTTAGTTTGTTATTTAATCATAAATAACCTTTTTTGGTAACTTTTTTATACCTACTCATAGGCTCAATCAAAACAGCGAAAAATACTTGCCGCACTAGCAAGGAGAAGAAGAACTATCTATCAACAAAGACATTAAAACTACTAGAAAAAAGGAAACAATTAATCAGTTCTACAGATACTTAAAATAGAAGGCAACGCATATCGAAATTAAGTCAAGAAATAAAACAAAATTTGAAAAGAGATAGAAAGCAAAAAAGATTAGAAACAATTGAAAATCAAATCATGAGAACAGGATGAGTAAAAAAGGCGTACAAGGAAATACTTGATGCAAAAGAATGGATTACAAAATTCAGAAACGAAAAAGGAACAGAGAAAAGATAAAGACTTGACATAAAAACTATTGCTACAATGTATTTCAAGAAACTATACGAAAACACAACAACACAGAAAGAGTTAATCCTAAACGATAGTGACGACGAGGGGATACCAGAAATACTACAACGAGAGGTAAAAATAGCTATAGAATCACAAGGCAAAGATAAAGCTCCAGGTCCAGACGGTATTGACAAAGTTGAAAAAGTAAGTATCGTGTTATATTTTAGATGAGTTATTTAGGTGTAGGTAAATGTAAATATAATAATAATAAGCCTTTTTATTCAAGCGAAGATACAATAAACAAGTACAAATCAATCTATATAAAATCTAGGTTATCTTCGGTTGTTTGCCAGTTGGCAAAGGCCTACTCCAACCTTTTCCACTCTACTCTATTTCTGGCTACTCTGCTCCAGGTTATTCCCGCCATGTTTCTGAAGTCGTCTTCCCATCTTTTAAATTGTTTTCCTCTCCTCCCATTTTCCTTCTCTGGGGTACCATTGGATAATCCTCTTGCTCCACTTTTCTTTGCCCCTAAGCATGTGTCCAGCCCACTTCCAATTCTGTCTTTTAATTTTTGTTTCGATGTCATGAACCTTCATATTTTTTCTTATTACTTGGATTCTGAGGTGATCTGTTTTCTTTACCCCGAACATGCTTCTCTCCATTGAATGTTGGCATATAGCTAGTTTCTTACTGTTCTTCAGTGTAAGTGCCCATAATTGACTTCCATACATCAAGATGGGCATTATGCATGTCTTGAAAACTTTACTTTTGGTAGATATGTGTAGTTCTTTATCTTTTATTATTTCCTTCATGCTCCAGTACCTCTTCCAAATTTTTGCTATTCTTATGTCGATTTCTTTTCCTATGTTGTCCTGGGTGGAAATAGTTTGTCCTAGATAGCTATATTCGTTGACATATTCAATCTTGACTTGTCCTACATTTATGGGCTCGTTCTTAGTTCCATTAGTCATTGCTTTAGTTTTATCTAAGTTCATGGAGAGTCCCATCTTCTGGCTTTCTGTTTCCAAATCGTTGACAATAGCATTGAGTTCATGTGGGGTTTAAGCAAAAAGCACTATGTCGTCGGCAAACCTTAAATGCGTTAGCCTGGTTCCATTTATATTTATTCCGTACTCTGCCCAGTTCAATATTCTGAATATCATTTCTAGGACAGCAGAAAATAGCTTTGGGGATAATGGATCTCTTTGCCGTACTCCCTTTTGTATGTTAAACGGTTTATCTTTTTCTTCTAGCTGTACACAGGCAGTACTTTTTTGTATACATTTTTTATTATCCTTATGTATTTGTTTTCAATACCTTGCACTTTTAGAGCCTCCCATATGCTGTCATGGTATATGGAGCCAAAGGCTTTGTTGTAGTCGACGTATGCTATATATAATATGTTTGATTGTATTCTCTAAATTTTTCTATCACCTGTCTCACAATGTGTATATGGTCCAATACTGAGTAGCCCCCACGGAATCCTGCCTGCTCGTCCGGTTGATTTTCATCCAATTTCCTTTCTAGTCTTCTAAGCAGTATCTTTGCAAATATTTTGTATAAGTTGGACATCAAACTAATCGGCCGATAGTTGCCTATAATATGTTTATCGCCTTTTTTGTACAACAAAATAATAGTAGATTGCGTCCATTGTATGGGGATAATTTCTGTTTTTAAGATTTCATTAAAAAATTCAGTAATTATTGGTGACAAGAGAATTTTAGCCATTATCAGAATTTCGTTGTCAATACCGTCTGGACCTGGAGCTTTATCTTTGCCTTGTGATTCTATAGCTATTTTTGATTGTTAAGTGTTGTAAATGATTAATTTTATTTATTGCTAAAACAAACATAACGTTTTTCTTGATCTCAACTAAGAGCCCTACTCTTAACCAAATAAAGTCTATTTTTTTATGTAACACCTTTTTTAACGTTATCATCCAATAATATTAACGCTTACTGCGAGCTAAGTTGAAACATGTTTTATTGTAGATAAACAATTTTTTTTAATTGACAATAAATAAAAGCGCACTCAGCAATGTTCGTTCATTGGTTGTTTCACTGCATGAATGTCTTTAAAATTAACTAAAGTGCTTTAGCAACGTCAAGCATAAATCGATCCTTACACATGAGTGAGCGCTGGCTGACAGACAATGAACGCATTGTCTAAGTAATTCGTCATTTATTCCCTAAATGGAACTGTGCCAATTCTTCTGTTATTTATTTAAAAATTTACTGCTTAAGGATATACTTAACTTTTAAGTTAAATGTTAATATTTTAAATGTGTTAAATTGAGGCTGGGTTGCACAAACCAACTTTGAAGATAACCAGCCGTCAAAATGGGACATTGTATGAAAATTTGCAATTGCGCACACCACCCCTTATTTTTATGACATTAGGCTTAGGTCAGCTATTTTTAAAACCGGCAAAGTTAAGCAAACCTCTAGCTAGTTAACATTAAAAATAGCTGACGATAGAAATTTCCAAACAATCTCCCATTTTTGGCGACTGGTTAACGTCAAAGTTAGTTGGTAAAACCCAGCCTAAAAGTTAAAACTTTAATCACCACAACTACTAGGTAGTCTAGCTACTACCTACCTACTAGAAGCCCATTTATCTGAGCATTCATTGAGACAGGTCAGATACCTTTTGGGTAGTTTAAAACTGTTGTCAGTTAAGTGGCCACTTAGCACTGAACCAGCACAATAGACTATGGCCTATTTAGGAGTCTAATTTAGGAGCCTGGAGTCTAATTTAGGAACATTTGAAAAATTCTTAAATATTTTACTATTAGTAAGCTTACACTATCTGTCTAATCACACATTAAAGGGCTATATTTTTAGATCGAAGTAGAGGCCTGAATTTTTTACTGTAGATATACTGTAGAACTAACAATCTGAATAAAACTTTTATATGCTTTTGATATCTCCAATGAGTATCTGGACCTATTTTCCGTGAACAGTTTACTATAGATTCCAGTATGACACCTGTCGAACATGACAGAAACTCAACGAAGTTTTAGGATAGTACTGGGATATGACAATATCTGTAATTATTCGACTTATTTAAAAATCGGCACTTTTTGGTTTGTTTTATTTCGGTTATCATACCTACTTACTTAAGTTAATTAAAAAGTCTCCATTGTTTTTGTTTATGTACATACAATATAGCACAGGTAAAAATTAAAGATGTAATTAAGTACCCAATTTGTACCAATAATAAGTAAGTGAATATGACAGAAAACACAAACTTTAAAGTGCATATTTTATTTACTATTAACATAAACAAAAATTAAGTATTGTTTGCTGACAAAAAAAAACAATGTATGTACTAGGAAGTTATAGTGAGCGGCCATAGTATTTTGGATTCTAATCCGATCATAGAATTGGGGACGCAATAGATGAATGAGGGGGAAAAAAAAGGTATGTATCCAAAAAACAATTTAAGGTTACTATTTCGCTGGCTAATTTGGTGTTAAAATACAAATAAAAATAAAATGAATGAAATATATGGATTTGGGATGACATATTACAATTTACATTTTCAATATAAGTACAAGACAACAAGCAGCAATTTTTTTGTGAGTTGATTTAGATTTTTAATGTTCTTGCCTACCCTAACTAAAACACCATGCATACAAGTATACTGACACATCTGATCATTCATATCCACACATCTCTGCAAATAGTTCTCATTTTAATATTATATATTCTAAAATTGTATATATCGATCCCTTAAATTATAAAAAAATGAGAAACAGCTGATGACTTCTAGAATTAAAGATGTTGTAACTGAAAACCACTTAGTTATTACCTGAATATGCTTGTTGTCATATTTTAACTGGTCCACTCTCATTTTTGCCATTGGTCTCTGATTGATAGGTGTTTTAAACACATATATGTCCAACTTCTCACAATTTCTAAAAAATAAAGTTTTAACAATTAGCTTCATTCGCCCATCATGCAGTTTCTTATTTAAAATAAAGTTTATGTTTAAAAATGTAGTTCAAATTTAGTTAATTTAGTAAGTAAGTATTGTCCTCCCTCCGTCATAACCCAGAGGCAGCAGTTTATTGTTGACATATGGTGATAAACAAGGCAAAGTGGGAGGAAAAAAGATTTTCTTAAATTCCACAAGTGCTATCCAAATCTCGCCAAGGTCTACTTCCACAATGTCTTCTGTGTGGCGAGTTAATTATTTTTCATTTTACAGTTTACAATTTTTTGGGCACTTGATCTACTCATTTCCTAAATTAGGGTAGGCAACACTGAGTCAAAGTAAAAAAGGGGGCATAAGAGCCGACAGATCTGACAATGAAACATTTGCAAATTAAAAGAGGTTGGATCTTATAACAAGTGGCCTGAATTTGAAGAGTCTGTCACTGTTGGGTGTTAAGGTGGTTCATCTCTATCTCTCTCTAATGCAATTTTAGTTGCCAGAGCTGCATCAAAATAAAAAATTACAAATACTATTTTACTGGAAATATCAAATTATTAACATAGTATATGTCCGATAATAAAATTTTTTGTTGAAAAATTATGTTGTCAGTTTCCTTTAAACACCCTAGTTTTTCTGGTTTTGAATGAATGAAATTAGGATCATATTATAAGCTTCAAAATACAAAAGACAGAAAGGAGCCTTAAGGTTATCTTACTGAGCCTAGTAAGTGTAGCAGAGGCTGGCAAAGTACTAGAAATACATTGCACCCGTGTCACTCAGATCGGTATTTAGATCTAACCAGAATATACTGCTGTAGGTTCTGTTAGGTTAACTTTTATCAACTATATAAAAAACTATTCACCTCTGGCAAGAGGTAAAAGTGGGGGGCCAGTCCTTTCTCCACCCGACCCCCTGTTAGAGGCGGCTTATTGTAAGATTTTTACAGTTGTCTTAATTCAAATAAGTTTATAGCAGCATTACTACTTCTAATTTAAACTTACGCACTAATTTCATTTATTCGAAATTGAATAGCATTTTCTATATCTTCGTAGTCTGTATGACCCTTGTCTAATTTGTGGAACAAGTCGGACGTTTCTTGTATTAATTGATTAGTTTTATGATATAATACTTCCATATTTATTAAGCTGACAATAAATTGTGTTATAAATTATCTCTTCAAATTAGTCACTTGTTAACGATATAACACAAGATTTCAAACGTTTCCAATAACATATACAACCCAATAATCGCTGCAAACGTCATGCATGCAAACGTAAACAAAACTAGGGATTCTGAAATATATCGATGGTGTTTGTTCGATGTATCGATGTTCTTCAGTAAAATATTTTTAAATTTATCGATGTCCAGAAAGGGATCAAATCTTTTTTAAAACTCAACTCAGAAGCATTCTAAATAACTAATTAAAGGACCAAAATCCTAACTGATGTAATAAACATAATCATATTAAATAATATTCGATGATAATCCTGTTCTAAGATTATTTATTGAACCGAACTGAAACTGTTTATCGGCCGGACGAAATACTTTGAGTCGGCACACACAATGGCCCAGGCGATTCTTGCGGTTCGTTCAGATTACGTTTCCAGGTCCAACTTTGGTATTTCCAAAGTGTTAAGCCAAATATTGTAAACTATTATCAATGGGTATTAAAAAGATGCAGCGGTGTACGTACCCCTGATAAGCTATGTTTTAAAACTAGTGAGTAATCGAAAAAAAACTACGCCATTTTTTATTCCACTCCCTTTCCTAACGATAAAGTAGCAGGTAGTGAGACGTTTTTCTCATAAATTTACAAAATATAGAGAATATAAAATTTGTTGTGCAATGAAGAATTAGATACAGAT
The DNA here is from genome assembly GCA_946406115.1 of Apoda limacodes. Taxonomy (NCBI): domain Eukaryota; kingdom Metazoa; phylum Arthropoda; class Insecta; order Lepidoptera; family Limacodidae; genus Apoda; species Apoda limacodes. The sequence goes on from OX291546.1 coordinate 17,951,805, forward strand.
TAAGATTTTAAAGCCCTCCTATCTGTAAAGTAACTGAACCCCGAAAGAACGGACTTTTTAATTTTGTCAAGGGAAAACCTTCATTACCTTCCGCGTCAACGGTTTTAAATGTTTTCACTCAGTCTGTCCCAGCACGTCGACTGCATTAAGCACCCCGCACCCGTCAGCCAACAGCCTTTCCCTGAATTAATGAGCAAGCGGACGTGCGTCGCTGGGAGTTAAGGTATGTGTACATCTTAATTCTTCAAAAGTACTTTGTCACAGATCACCCATCATTACTCAGCGTATTTTGATACAATTAAAAGTTTCCTATTTTCGATAAAAATGTACTTTAATCCATTTCAGGTTAAGATTTATGTAATACATCTACCTTATAGGTTAGGTACATGAGTCACTTGTAATTTACAATTATTTAAGAAAACATTCCTTTCCAATTCATTACCTTTCATTTTTAGAAAATATAGTATGGATGGTAATGAAGCCATTTGATAAGAAATGAACATTTTTACTTACCTATATTTCTAATATTGATTTAACCACTGCATGGGTTGGCTGTGGCTGAAAGAGATTTCTACTGAAAAAAGCTTATATATAATGTATTTATTCAAATCTTTCGGTACCAAAATGCAAAAATATCAAGTGAACAATAATTGATTTATGTCATGTCAGAATAATTGAAGAACTATTTAAATGCGTCAACAACAGATTATCTCATAGATTTGTTTTAACAATTATTGTAAGAACTAACCAATGATATTTAAGTAAAGATGCGCCATACTCATATTGTGTCACGTTTATTATTGTTCCGCTTAAATTTCAACTTTATCACAACCAGATAAATGTCAATGTTATTTCTAAGTGTCATATCTACCCCTTTTATATAACCACTATCATAGGAACTAACCTATATTATATACCTAAAATTTACATTTCTGAACTGCATAACAATATAAGTTTTTAAATTTTTGCGTTCCTTAATAACTAAAAAACTAAAAACGGGATTTAACGCGTACAATTTTTTGGTAAAAAAAGGCTGGTGCAACCCAGCCGAAACGTCAGGAAAAGGTATTTATCAAAAAAAATGTTAACTCCCGCGTTATATCCCGTTTTAAATTTTTGCATATCAATATGTAAATTTAAATGCGTTTCTCTAAACATTTTGTTATATTTTATTTAAATTTTCTTTAAACTAAGAATTAAAATTTTCTTTTGCTTGATACCTTATTATTTTCTTTACTTAACTTAAATACATATTTACAGACCAAAATGTCAGGAACGAAATAAAGCTTTCCAAAGAGGAAAAACAAACCAATGATAGATTACGGAAACAAAAGAAATACCAAGAGATAAAGAATGATCCAGAGCAGTATCAAAAACAGAAAGAAAAAGAAAGAACAAGATATCTTTTCAGAAAAGAGAAGAAGAAAATTTGTAGTATAAAAGACTTAGGTGCAAGAGCCCAAAGAGATTTAAGAACGAGATGGCGAAAAAACTCCCAAAATTATCTAAGAAACAGCAGAAAGTATTAGAATAAATATTGGTTGAAAATTCATCGCCTGAAAGCGATAATAAACCTGAGAATATTACTAACTCTGAGCGTAACAGAAATGTTTCAGAACCTGACCCTTTAGCGATTCTAGATGACTCTAACGCAGACTCCTCTCCTTTGACGAGGAATGCACCACGACAAACCAAATCTGCATCATCTGCTGTACGCAAACTTATATACCGAGCAGCAAGAACTATTAAAACTTTTCAGACTGAAATACAATAATTGAAGAAAGAGAAAATCCTATACAGAAAGACAGCACAAAAACTTCAGAAGACATTTAGGGAACAAAAAAAAGAAGAAGATGTATGGGCAGATTAACTACCATATAGTGTTACTTCTAGAGACCCTAGCTGTTTTAGCTGTCTAAATACATTTTTGACAAGTGAGCATCAAAAGAATCTTATCTATCGGTTTTTAAAGAGAGACAAATGTATTCAATGACTTGGACTTGAGACAACCAACCTTTAATGAAGAAAACCTATTATCATTTCCACTTGATTAATTCGATGACGAAACCTCTACCAATTTAAACATTGGTTCAAAGACAATAACAAACAACATGAAACATGATGACATGGTCTTGAGTGAATTGATGGCACCTTTTCCTGGACAGACATTCCAAATTCAGCCCCTGTACAAAAGCAAGATAAACCTATGATATTATGGTTATTGTAGATTAAATTATTTGATAAGTAAACTAATACTACCTACATTAATCAACATTTCAAATGCCAAAAAGCCTTTATATTATTATTGGCTTCTGGTGTCTTTCAAAAGTATAATTTTCTATGACAAATTTTTGTAATGGTTTTTTAACAACTTATCTTTTGCTTAAGTGTGTTTTTTTTAATTTGAAAAGTTATGGATGTTTTTGTTTTTTAAAGTTTTTGAAGTATTAATGTTGGAGGATGACGAATAATTATGCATGTTACTAAAGTTACATATTTGATATCAATTAAAAGGCTGATTTATCTACATCTAAAAAGTCCTTAATTTGAAATCTATATTTTTAGCTCATACTTACATTAAGTATCTAATTTAAATCATTTTAGAAAAGTTAGTCTATACCTGGGAACCAGGAAATAACACTACTTTCCAAAGATGGTTCATTAACTTCCAGGCATTTTTATCTCATTGTTCAAATGGTTCATCGCCATCCCAAGCTTTTCATTACCATCCATGCGATTTTCATCGCATTCCATCCCTTCATTCCTTTCCATCAGTTTATTCAAAAAGTATTTAAATCACAGATGTGCCCTTCAAAATATACTTATCTCAGTGCGAATATAAACACATTAAAATAATAAAAAGTTAAAAAAGTGTCAAAAAAATAAATTCTTGCAAACCTTGCAAATTCAAACGAACCGCAAGAACTGTCCGCCCATGCTAGCCCCACAAGATGCTATTACCCACAGACCTAAGATTTATTTTGGTATGCTATATCTATATCTTTTATTATTTGAATTCTATATCTATACTATCACCATTGTGCCCCAGACGGCACAAAAATTTGAGTTGTAGTAAAGTCCAGCGTTAACAAAAAGTGTTGTGTTTCTATAAATAACTTAACAAACGACGTGGTTTTACTCCCCGAAAAACCTGTTCCGTGGGTGCTATCGTTGGGGACCGAAGTACAACACTTTTTTGTCTTTTTCAGTCTCTAGCTATCTCATGCTAAAAATTATGGAAAAAATCTGTTTAACAATGTGCAAAAAAAAACACAACGCCAAAGAAATCGAATTCAAATAGTGTTTGAATAAAGACTGGCTGGTACGACGGGACGGACCATAGTCGCACCGCCGGCCGGCTGCATAGAAAAAAAAGAAATATCAAATAAAAAACGCGTGAACTACAGCCCGCGCTTTCGTAAATTTTCGTGGATTGTTAGAAATTCATGGTTTTGTTTTGAAATATGAGTTCTTCAAGTGACAGTGAAAGTGTAGAATTAACGCCTTAGTATTAGAACTGACGCAATAAATGTGATCGATAATCAGTTACCTGCAAAATCCTGGTAAAAAATTTATAAAAGCCTATGGTAATTTTATTGAGTGGAGAAATACAAGAGGCGCAAAGATTTTTTTAGAATCTGTGTTTTTGGCCTTCTTCCAGTACTTGCCGAAACTTAATAACATTTCGCTAAGTCGTGTTAAAATCAACAGTCAGTTCTAATAACGGCGTAAAACTGGACACATATTCGAAATTAATAGCGTATCAGAAGAGGATGTCTGACGGACTTAAACCTAAAAAATCCAAAGTGTTCTCAGTCAAAAACGTGGAGACTTTCCAATGAGGCACCCGACAAAGTCTTTCTTGCCGTAAAAGTATGTTTTTATTAATATCGTAGATTAGTAAAGTATAACCATAGTGTTTTAAATGCGCATTTTCTTGTAACCTGTACTTCGATAGACAGTTGTCTTATTCACATTCGGTTTTGTTAATCTGAGGAGAATACAAAACTATTGTTCAGAAATACCTGGATTTGCGTCCTGCTGACATGAAGACCAACCGGTTTTTCATCGGTTATCAAAATGGCAAGTGCTTCAAACAGGTTATAGGAAAAAATGAAATTTCTAACATTCCACAAGAAATCGCTACTTATAAAGTTACCAGATATCAAGCTGTATACAGGACATTGTTTTCATCGTACTTCTGCTACTCTTTTAGCAGATTCTGCAGCGGACTTAACTGTTCTAAACGCATATTTGTTAACTAAATGAAAATCGCAGCAAACACAAAAATGTCTCAACGTTAAATCTTTTATCGATCGCCATACAGCAAATTAGGGACTGACCAGCGTAGGAACAGCAGCACCATGATTGCCAGCATAGGCCATTGTGTACTGCCAACTTTATTGCTTCATGATAGACACATTCCTTTTGAGCGCCGTAGCAATTTAATAGCAAAACCTCATTTTAGCACAAATGCCCGTTCGGTCCAAGTGCAGCTAATAATTTCAGTATAGGGCGTTCCATCAAACTATGTACTTAATAGCAGAATTGTTAGTGACTTACGTTTCATTAGGTTTGGTCTAATCTAATGTTGGCTTCTAGTGTTTCGCCTAAGCAGTTTTGCTACGAAATATTGCTATCAAAAATCCATGTAAGGAGGTGGCTATTTTGCCCTACTTTTTGACAACTGTTAAATGTGAAAGTGAACCTTTGAAAAAAATAGTCATGTGACTCTTGTTTTTAAAAAAAGTTTATTTTGGCATTATATCTTTGTTATAAACTACAAATAAAGCAAAATAAAATGCTTAAAAATATCTGTCAAAAACTGACGAGAAACATGTTTCATTTAAATAATAATAGCGCCGCTGAAATTATCAGCTGCGCTTAGACGGAACGGTTATTTTGTGTTAATATGAGGTTTTATTAATAAATTGTAAAGTTGCGTCGCTCATAAGGAACGCACCTGTAGTTAGATGGACATGGAACCATTAGTGTGTGCGAACAATAGCTGATAGATATTTTAATTCAAATGTAATAATAGCATAATGAGTTCTGCTTACAGGTATAATACATGCTTTTTTTAACTTATTGTAATTTTATTCATCTATTTCTTTACTAGTTAAGTAACTTTAATGATCCCAACTTAGATATAAATCAATATACAACGGTGTTAGTTTAATTAATTTTTTGTAAATTTTAATGTTAATATTTGCATGCTAATGTTTAGCGAGATGCGTCAAAGCTATATGTACCGCATTTCAAGCAAATAAATAAATCATTAAATCATTTTAATTTACTTTATCTTAGATGTTTTTACTTATCTTATAGACAAACATCCATTAAACAATAATAAGCAGTCGTTCATTGCCTACGACTTTAGTTATTTCGTAAGTAGGTAACCTGACTAACTCCCTAGTTACCACGACCGCTGGAAACCACGGCTTTAGTTGGTTTAAGTTTGTTTTTACCGTATTAAATTAAGTGGATCGGTAGTCAAAATTTGAAATTGACATATACGAAAAAAACCTTGCTAAGACCTGTGGTTGTTTGTGGTGAGTTGGTTTAATTTGAATTATTTTAGATTGAAGTTCATGAACCGTAGTTATGACGTCATTTGGTCATCTGTGGTCGGAAATGGTTGTATAACGTACCGGGACCGTAGCAAGTATTGTCAATCAATTTGGTTTTCTTATGCTACCGACCGTACATGCATATTAGTAAAATTGCAAGTGACAAGCTGTTGGATGAAGTAATCGAACGTAACTCAACAAGGCCATAAACTTTGTAATAAAAAAATTTAAACGAAAAAAAATATAAATAAAGTTTTTGTGTAACTGTGACTAATCTGTAACTATACATTATAAATTTACGAAATTACGAATCAAAATCTTACGTCGAGTTAAACATTATAACAATGGGTGACGCGTGCCAAGCTTGTCTAACAAGAATCCCCCATGCAACTCTAATAGCCACTATCATGTGTTGTTTGGGTGTGGGAGTGTTCTGTGGTACAATGTACAGAGGATCAGCGCTTTCTATTCTTATGTTTGACGAAGTGTTTCATTTTCGTCTTATGTGGATCGAAGCACTGCAAATGATATTTATCGTTGGTAGTGCCTGTATGGCAGCGTTGGGGTTTATGTTGCTCTGTTTAGGTTGCCTAACCACGGGTGCAACCAGGCAGAGAGTATACCGAGCATGGAGAGCCCGAGTTGGTGGACGAATATCTTGCGCTGTCTTTATGATTATCACATACATACTAACATTTGTATGGATAGTATTGTTAGGATTCTTAGTAATAACGACATTTTTGTTTACGATATTTTGGAAGCTTTGTTTAAAGCCTCAAAATATTAATTTCTCAACATGTATAGATTTTACACAATTTGACTTCATGTTTCCGTCAACAGTGAAACAAGAAGATATGAAAGTGTGTGGATCACAGAAAATAAAATTATTCTGCAAAGATTATGTTGAAAATGCAGAATTTATGTTTATTTTAGCTATGGTTGCTTGTATTCTCGTAATACTAAGCTTGGTTCACTATTTAATGTGTTTATCAGCAAATTATGCTCATATCCGTGATCACAAAAAGTTTCAAGAGTTGCAGGAACTACAGTATCTTACTAATCCAAACTTGCATGCTTCTAAGGATCGTTTCTAGTACACAGCTCGTGCGCCACTTTTGCGCTCTCTAGAAGCTACAACTAAAATGTGAGTGTTAAATTAATGTCATGTGAGTGACTTTATATCACTAAATGAGGATGTAAACATAAGACTGACTTTAATTTAACAAGGGCAAATAAAAATTTAATTAACAATGCATATATTTTGCTGGATGGATACCCAAAATAATTAAATTTTATAACTAAAGCAAATATGGTTAAAGTTAATTGACCTACAAGAATTTAGGTGTTAGTTAACTGAATCATTACAATTTATAACTTAACCGACTCTATTATGCACTTGTCCAAGTTCCTAATTAAGGTAAATATTTAGTTTTTCGGCAAATGACATTTTGATTAAAAGTTAGTTTTAAAATTGTCTTTTAAATTAACACACGCTTCCCAATAAATATCAAACATTTCCTCTCAGAAACTTGAATAAAAATAATAAGTTTGTTTTAATTAGCAATGTTGTCGTCAACAAAGAACAACTACCTAGTTAATTGCAACAGAAAAACTATTTAGTGAAGAAACCAGGTTAGATTTTGTTTGGTTATATGTTGTCCTTAAAAAAAAGTTAGCAACAGAAATAGCACTAGGTTGTGTTAGGTTATCTATTATCCAAAAACCGAAGTTAGGAACGGAAATTCAATTAGGTTGCATTTGCTTACATCGGATGTGTATTTATGATCTTAAAAAAAATAAGTTAGCCTCTGAAGTCACTATATAATCTGGTTAGGTTGGCTTAGATTATCTAATATTAAAAAGAAAAGAAGTTAGTGATCAAAAAACAGTGGGGCAATTCACAACCTTATTTGCTATTTTATTATTGTCATCAGATCAATACCATTTACTGTTGAATCCTACAACCATGTATAAAATTATCTAATTCTTGACTTTTTAAATAACTTTTGCAAAAGTCATATAGTATATGTTTGTTATCGAGATAGTTATAACAGGTTGAATAAGAGGGCAGGTTGTGGCAAGAAATCTTCTTACAACAGAAATCAGGTTAGGCTGATAACATTACAAAGCTAATTCCTATTGCAATGTTTAAGCTCTTAATTACTACAAAAGAATATGTGTTACTAATGATTCTTTTTCCATTAAAATTTATTTTTGCAAAAGTAACATCCACCAAACAAGGGTAAATTACCTTGCTTGATATACTTAGTGTTAAAGACATTGGCAAGGCCTAAGAAATTAAATTACCACTATTAGCTAACTACATATTAGTATTAATAAATGATGGTTTATAATGATTAAAGGCAGCCACAACACTTTTAGCATTGGCAACAGGGGATCTTGCAACTGCATCAATATGGATTTTTAACACCACATATGTTTGAGCTTTGCTCAGTGTCACATCAAACTTCTGAAAAGCAACTAAGTTGGCAGTTAGTTGATGCCAGAAGAATTGTGTGTGCTGAGAACGCATATATGATATGAATTAAAAATCAAGTTTATAAAGAAAATTTTGAGGTATTCATAACAATTTTACTATACAGACATCACTATACCGAGAATGGTTTTATTATTGAAATTGAAGAATTGAAGAATTGAACCGAGAATTGAAATTTAGGAATATAAACATCATTTTAATTGAGAAGATGATAATGGTAATAATTGTAAATTACATCTGACTTAGAGTTCAGATAAGGCAGCAGGTTAAAAAAGTGATGTAGGTACTACAGAAACACACTAGAAAAAGGGTAAATAGATATATTTGCCCAATGTAGCTAGCTGCCTGTGCTATGCATCTCTGTAGTCCATCTGTGACCATGGTGCAAAATATTAGTTATAAAAGGGTTATGAATATGTTAAACTTGTATATTAGATTAGAAATGTTTTATTTCTTTTTTATATATTTTGTCTATAGGGATTCCTTGTTTAATATGGATGTGTTGAATGTTTTTATTTGCAAATTACGTATGTTTTTGTTGGAAATTGTATTACATCTCTGTTATGAAAGACAGTATGTTCTCCAAGCGTTTTTGGAGAAGCCACCAACTAAACAGTGATTATGTTAAGGGCAGTGCCTGTGCAAAGTGTCAAAAACAAACTTATCAGTATTGATAATCCATTCTTTAACACATATATTAACATGTAGATTATTTTACTTTAAAATGGATATTGTGGTTAAACATTTAATTCATTTATACAGTCGGCCATGATGGTGTCTACTCATAAGGTGCGGTGAGTCGGGGGACTCGGCGTTTCCGACTAGCCTATATCTTGACATATCACTACTCGGGAGTTGCCCAGCCAGTCATATGTTTTGTCGCAGTGCCATGACTGTCTAGACGTTGTCGATTTTTTCTTCAATATCAAGGGCGACGACCGACTGTAGGAATGAATTCATTTTTTAAGCTCAACAAAAGGTTATAATATATGAACTGTTCATTAAAATTATAATGACGAGGCATATAGGTTGCTATATGTTATAAACAATGCTGTATATTTTAAAATGATGTATTTTTTAATTATTCATAATATTAGTTATTGACATTCCATAGTGTTTTTATATTTGGTGCTTCTAATCACAATTTAGGGCTATGTTCCAAATCACGCCGAGTAATTATCGCCCGATAAAGTTGAAAAATCAACCCGTTCTGGAACGAGCATTTGACAGTTAATTTTCACACTGACAGGAGTGATTTTCAACCTTATCTATTGCAGTGTAAAGAATTCAACTTGACAGTTGGAAAATTACTCTACCCCGGGCGTCCCAAAACCACTTTTTTAACTTCCTCGTTGTGATTTGGAATGCACCCTTAAAGTTCATGGGATAAAAACCAATTTTTGATGAGATGTTATAAATTTGTGTAATGTAGTGATAAATAAATGTTCAAATTACGTATTAGGACGTATTTATTTAGTTATGAATAAGAAATTATTGACTGACCTATACAAAGCTCTTTAAAAGAAATTAAAATTCTACACATGTGGATCCGAGGCCATAGACTAGTGTGCATAGAGATGATGTAGATCATAGAAACATTTCAAAATCATAGATATATGTCCAAATAAAGAACAGATTTCACATATAATCTCATCCAGTAATCTTCACCCTATTATTTGGTTGGATAATGACATATTACTGATGCTTATTACCGTTGTAAACGCTGCCTAAGGGCCTTTGGTCGACCAATTCATATCAATTCAACCAAAAGGCTTTAAATAACTTGTAATTGACAAATGACTAATTTGGCCATCCTATAGCTAGGTTATATGCATACTTGATCATTCGACATACTAAGACTGGGACTTCATGCATCTGGAGTTCTTTGAAAATTCCGCTAAAAAACGGCTCCAGGTAAAACCAGATCCAACCCGTCGCTCAAGTAAACATTTTAAATTTTCCAGCATCGCATCGACTGTATAGGATCTACAATCGATCCCGAGTTTTACCCAAAAGCAAACAAATCATGCTTTTGTTTCTTGAATGTTTCGTGGATGTTAAAGTCAAAGCTAGTTGACAGCTGAATGCATTTAGGTATGTCGGAATAAAAATGAAGAATTCTGAATGTATTTTTGATAAAAAAAAATATAATTTTCTTTTTTACTAACGTCCACACACAATTAATAAAAAATTATGAATTCTGGAGTTTTTTTTATATAATTTTGATTTTTACTAACGCCCACACACAATTAACACAAACTGGATTAAAACTGGATATCATACCGCAATCCTATTTTCGATTCCGGATACATGAAGTTCTAGCCATAATTTGTAGTTTGGTCACATTTTATATTGAATAAAATGCACGTATTAGCTTTAATGTTAGGTAGTTAGTATTCAATATTAATTTTTATATGTTATGCGTTTATTCAATATCCATAGCTTTGTTTTATATTTATATGATGTAAGTACCTTTTTAATTAGCACCTATCAAGATGTAAGTAACATGTTAGTTAAATTGATGCCCATACAGTTTTACCTCTTGTCCGAATAATTTCTTTGATTAATGTTCTATATATAAGAGATGAGTTATATCTGACAAAACAGATACATTTATTAAAAGATAAGTATAGTTCAACAAGAGAGCTCAGATGTTTCTTCCTTGACACAGTATTTTAGTTCATATATTTATATTTGTAGGTTCATGTATTCCTTCCACAAATAGATGATTTTTGTAACTTTTATACAGAATAAATGATTGTTTTGCAAATATTGATGTACAGATTTTTACTTAGTTCTACACAGGGTGCGTGGAGCCTTTTTTTGCATGCAAGGTAACAGACGCGGGCGGCTTACTCAGATAAGTATGAGAAGAGCCCCTTAAAAACATTTGAAAAAAAATTTTTTGACAATTTGTATGGCTTTGGGTCAGCACGATGCTTATATTGTAAAAATTTGAAGCCGGTAACTTTAACCGTTTAGCTGTACAACTTGCGTGACACACGACGGGCAGACGGACACGTCAGTGACAGCAATAGGGATCCGTTTGGGCCCTTCGGGTACGGAACCCTAAAAAGGTGCCACGCACTTGTGCCTGCGTGCGTGATGTTGATGGAACACGCGTATCTCACGCACTTGGCCCGGATCACAAAACCGGTTTATATTTTTAAAAAACTGGCCCCCTTGGGAGCCCCCTTAAATGTTTATTTTATTCTGTTTTTTAGTATTTGTTATAGCGCCAACAGAAATTCATCATCTGTAAAAATTTCTACTGTCTAAATATCGCGATTCATGAGATACAGCCATACATACATATGATAGTGACAGACGGACAGACGAACGGACAGCAAAGTCTTAGTAATAGGGTTCCGTTTTGTTTCCCCCTGGGTACGGAAGCCTGAAAATTATTTAAACAGAAAAAAGGCAGCGACTGTGCAGGAGCAGAAGCACTTCATGAGGTACGAATATAGCTAAGTTCTTAGAATACCTAGATATATATACATAGTTTCTTTTAAATTAATACCACTGTGGTGGCAAAAAAGCTTGCGGTTACCACAGCCTATGAACGTTTGCAACACCTGAATCATAACTCCGACCGTTGCCGACCCTTCAAAAATCTAATAACTTCTTTCATGAAGAACTCCATACTGTAGTCCTTAACGAAAACCTTGGCAGGGATCTCATTCCACAACCTAAGCGTTCGCGGGAGGAAGTTTCTCTGAAACCGCACTGTACGCGACCATTTCGGTTATAAAGTGTAAGAAAATTCCCTAACGATAGCGAGCGGTGCAATAGTAGAAAGTAGCCATGGGCATCAATTCGAACAATTCCTCAGAACACATCCCATTGTACAAGCAGTAGAACACACACAGGGAGGTCTCTACTCAGACTTAATACGGCAAGTGAGTTTGGGATCGTCTACAATTATTACAGCCCGTCGTTGAACCTAGTCAAAAGGGCTAAGCTGGTATCCGGCTGCCTTATTAACAATGAGTTAGCAAGAAATTGTTAACGCGTGGTGCCTGCGCAAGCAGTTCGCGGTATTGCTCTAGACATCGAATTATGTATGGAAATTGCGTACTGGCGGCTACGAAAACGCTCAGCGATCAGCTTTGTTCCAAAATTGACAATATTTTGTTGAAGTATCGCACTATCTCTTTCTGTCGTACACAAAATCGTATTTCCCATCTCTACTGTTATGTTACATATCTCTACATCATACTAAATGTTTGAACACAGGTTGAAAGTGCATTTTCAAAGTATAGAACTAACACCATCTATTATGCAGTAGCGGTATTAACTAAAAATGTTGTCAGTGTTCCTTCTTTCTGGTTTTGCCCTTTAATGTTGGAATTTGTAAACTGTTATGATCGTTTTACACATAGTTTTTTATTAATAAAACTAAAAGAACTTCATATTTTGAGAAACTTGATATGTAATGTCAATTTTTAAATGACTGTCCTAAACAAACAATATTACATATTAATATTGTAGATAGTTTTTAGAAACAATAAATTTTATATATTTTACATTTTGGGATATTATGAATTTTTTGATTGGTAATTGGTAACACTGCTTTGTTTACGTTGAAATTGGAATCTTTAAAGTAAGGTTATTTAAAAATTCAAAAAGTAATTTCCTGAGACTGTGCCGTATAATAAAAAAGGTACATTGATTCGTCGTCTTGTATTACTTTTCTTTACCTAGTACCTTCAAAGTAAACAATTACGAAATCCAGGAGGAAGGTTGGTGTTATAGTAGATGTAGAAGGTGTTATTCTATCAATCTAAAAATGTAATCTTTGTTGTATCTTCCAAAAAACCACGTCGTACCTGAGGGCATAGGTGCTCTGGAAAACAGTTTAGATTCCAATCGAAGGTATGAAAACAAATCTTAGTCACGCTTTAAAGCCAATACCTACCCTAGATCCCTACATACGCTGCAAATACAAGTGATAAATAGGTAATCTCATGATTTTGTGGCATTAAAATAAGCCTGCCTCTATACTGCTGTTTATCTAATGCCAGTTTTATACTGAAATTGTATTCTAAGCATTGAGAGCTACTCATCTGTAGTACTCACATAACATGATTCTTCGTACAGGGATGACCTATTTAACATGATGCCAAAATATCTATCATAGTTTAAGTTAGATTAAACCTAATATAGGTATAGTTGCACTTATTTGATTGACAAGTCTTGAGAAAACAGCGCTAAATAATAGGTATTAAAATTGTTTCTTTTAATATCTTGCCCACACTTAAAAGATACTTCATTATGTAATTTATCCAGTAAAGAATAGTTTCTGTTGCTGAGTATAATGTGTAATGCATATTTTAGGTCTGTGTACAAATAGAGTCAGTACCAAGGAATTCTTTAAAAATCAATCCACGTGTTGCACTTTCTATTGCCTGCAGAGCAGTTTTGAGCTTATGAGGTGAATAGTCCTGAGCACTAGTCACGGTTTTATAAAATTTCGCACTTTTGACCTATACACTTGGCGAAAGCTGCAGCTGGTTGACAAAAGTTTATCATGGTTGAAGATGATCTAGCAGCTAGAGTAAGGCTTGCTTTTAACTAAAGGCCAAAATCTATTGTAGAAGTAAGTGTTGACTGCCATCTTTGAAAATTGATTTCCTTCACTTAAAATTGTTTACCCAACAAAAACTTGTGTATTAATTATATTATGTGTATGGTTTGTTTATACACTCTTTAAGTCATCATCAACCAACAATTATGAACTTTTGTTTGTAAATAAGTTGTTGGTAAGTGATAGGTCAATAGTTTTATTACAAGTGATGCCCTAGTTGTTGCAAGTGTCCATAGGCTGCGGTGACCGTTTACCATCAGGCAGACCCCAAGCTTGTTTGCCGACTTAATGGTATAAAAAAAAATGCTGGTTTGTTTTTATAGTTTAATGTATTATGGTAACAATTATATTTCATTCCATGTGTGCTTGTTCAGTGTAGTCAGTAAAATATATTTCATTTATTCCTTAGTAACATTTATTTATTAATATATAGGTACTACTGCTGACTACACTTTGTCCTTTCTTATTCGCAGAAAAGTTGCAGTATTCACAAATTCAGGTGTTGATTCCATTTCGTTATCATGACAGCATAGGTTTATCAACCTTGTTACATATCCTCATCATATTATCTGCAAAATAATTTAGAAAATTAGCTATAGAGGATATGGTATTAAGGTAAACGGTAAGTTATAAAAAGTAGGTCCTAAAGCTGAGCAGCATATTCTAGGGTTTGAATAGAGTAATGGAAGAAATCCTACTAATGCTTTATACAGTATGTTTAAGTTTATGACAATGATGAAATGAAATTTGGCACACACAGATTTATTATTAGACCAACAAATATTTTATAATTATTATTCTGTTGAGTAATAATCAGCTGATAAGTTTGTTCCAAAACTACTTTTTAATTGCAATATGGTGTTTAAGAACACCTGTAGGCTATGCTGTAGCACAGTATTTGCCCTCTGCCTTATAGAAATATATTAATTAGTAGATTTCTTCTAATTCACTTTGATTACCTATGTTTACAGTATAATTCTTAGTCTGTTTTTTTTTAATTGTGTTGCCCTAATGATTAAATACTATTGTTGTGAGCGTTGGGTAGGTACACTTGTAGAAAACTGACCAAACATAAAAGAAAGGGTAGTTAGGTATGTGAATTCAAACATATACCACATCAATTGTTTGGTATATTTTAGGTTATAGGTTTTAACTGTAAGTTTTTCTATTCATTTATGGTGTAATGAATAGGTAAGTCCCAGTATCTTGCCGTTAAATACATACAATTTTCTTCGATTTTAGTAATCTTATGTTGTCAACTTTCTAGATTCCTTCATTAGTAGGCAACAGTATTTTATAGGCAATTTTGGGTTTTAAATCAGCACATACAGTTTCTCTGGTATTCTTTTCACTATTTTTAGCGAGTTAAAATTCACAAACACACACAAAATTAACCAAAACACTAGTTTAAACAGAAAATTGTATTAGTTACAACGAAGCGTATTCTGACCTCGCACACTGGTTTCTGTTTTGTTACTTAACTTTAATTCATTTCTTGCGGATATCTGCTTTAACAATCAATGTTTTGAAAATGTCTAAAGTATTTTATTTAATAAATATAAGCTTTGCAATCAGAAAGCGACCAGTTTGCAACCATTAAAAAGGTAAACGCAAACTTGACAGTTCATATGGCTTGCTAACCGCTCGCTAATCGTGATTGTTGTCATTCATAATTCCGATTTTGAAGTTTTCTATGACGTGTAGCGATTGAAAATGCATTTTTAACTCCTAAATCGCCTGATAGAGGCGCTAGCGTCGACTTATCGCTACTTGCATCGCGAACGCTGCTTCATAATTCGAAATTGGTGTTTGACAGCCATTATTGCGAAATATGAGGCTCTTGCACTGCTCACGCAAGATTGGTGATAACCCCGCGGGTGCCCCCGCCCAGATAGAGATGGCAGCATTACTCCATATGGGGCCGAACTTGCGACTTGTAAAGCAGCAACCTCTGCCCCGACGTAAAGTACTGCCTCGCTCTGCTGAGTACACCAACTAGTTTTTTGGACGCCAGCTTCACCTTGTCTTGCAAATGATCTCGGAACTGAACATCGCTGGAGATGTCAACACCAAGGATCCCAATGCTCTTGGAGATGGAGAGGGGAGTGTTCTGGAATTGTGGGACTACAGTGAATGGGACTTGTGTCTTTGTAGGGTTGCATCGGACCAAGTTTACCCATCCCCAGACACAAGTTCTCCGCGGTTTTCCTCCGCAACGAAACGAGGGATGTTTGCACGACCCGTGTAATAAGCGTCTCCATATCGCAGTACCGTCATCTGCCTAGCAATAACGCCAGCATGTCATTGACATGCAGTAGAAACAGCGTAGAAGAAAGCCTTGCGGGACATCAGCATTAATGTCCATTCGCTCCATCACCTTGAAGAGGAGAGAGGTAATAGCGATAGGCCTGTAATTCGATCGATCTGATCTATCGCCCTTTTTGGGCACCGGGTGCACATTCGCAGTCTGCCATTAAGACGGAAATTGCCTAGTGTGGTAGGAAAGCGCGAAGAGGCGCGTGAGTACAGGACATAACTCAGGAGCATACTGCTTAAGCACCACTGTTGGTATACCGTCTGGCCCACTCGACTTATGAACCTCTAGAGACAGCAACGCCCTCCGTACCTTTCGCTGTGTTATAGAGATTTCCGGCATGGTCTCACCGCACCACGGTATAGTAGGTGGTACAGCGCCTCATATTCGCAAAAGCAAAAGTTCCCTTGGGCAGCTTTGTCAAGCGACCAGAAAGCACGACTCCCAGAAGGATAGCTCACCTATTCTGCCGATGAAATTGTACGTAACCATTTAGGTTCTGAGGTGTAGAATGAATAGTCTGCTGTGTGTGAAAGTAGCCGTGTAACAGGGAGGCAGTCTCTCTTCAGACTTAAGGGTTTGATACGACTTGCGAGTTTGAAATCGTCGACAGATAGTTGTTGAACCGAGTCATGGTCTCAGCGACACGTCATAAACAGCAGCAGTACTCCATATGGGGCCGAACTTGCGACTTGTAAAGCAGCAACCTCTGCCCCGACGTAAAGTACTGCCTCGCTCTGCTGAGTACACCAACTAGTTTTTTGGACGCCAGCTTCACCTTGTCTTGCAAATGATCTCGGAACTGAACATCGCTGGAGATGTCAACACCAAGGATCCCAATGCTCTTGGAGATGGAGAGGGGAGTGTTCTGGAATTGTGGGACTACAGTGAATGGGACTTGTGTCTTTGTAGGGTTGCATCGGACCAAGTTTACCCATCCCCAGACACAAGTTCTCCGCGGTTTTCCTCCGCAACGAACGGCCTGGACTTCCGGCTTGTAAATTAGCAACCTTTGCCCCGAGGTGAAGTACTGCTTCGTTCTGTTGACTTGCACTTTAATTTCGTTGCCGAAAGTAGAAGAAGTAGGTAACGCATGCCAAGCCGCAAGTAACAATTACATATACCTATACATACATACAGACACAATTGCACTTATATAAATAAAAAAATACCTATAGAAGTATAAGAGTAAACTTATTACATACATACATTGCTAAAACGTTCTAAGCAGGCATTCTATAACAGATGTCTAAATATTATACTTGAATGAACAAACTGACTTAGAATTATTGGTAGATAGATGTTGATCGGCGCATCCAGTGGTCAGGAAACAGGATACGCAATAGTTAGTGCGCAATGTTTTCTCGCCCTTAAGACTGGGGTATGCGCCAACGATCTTGCTTGTTTGAGCGAAGCTAGTAAAAATACCCCCCCGCCCGCGCGTCCTAATATCCGATTTACGAAGTTAAGCTTAGACTCGCTAAGTCGCGGCCGAGTGAATGTTTTAAAAGTAGGCGTCACTGTAATTTAGGGCAAGTTAAAGTACTTAGATGTTAATTTATTATTAGTAGTTAGTAGTAACCAGGGTTGGAATAAGTAAGTGTGTTTTTCCAATTCCAAAAAACATAGGCGGCATGCAAAGATCAGTTTTTTGATTTAAGGCTCCTAATAAAACCATATTATTGATTGAGAACACAAATTCTTTATTAAGCGCGTAAACATTACTTACAATCACTCTCAAGTTTCTTAAAGAAAATAAACAAGAATATTGTCATCATATAACTAGACTTTACCTACATTTCTTAAGTTGAGTGGAATAGTTTATTTTGTGATTCAGCGGCTCCGAAATAGATGTTTTGAGTTCATAATGAATATTTAAATGCATAGGTATGAATAACTTGGTAACTATCAAGTCTAATTTTATGGAGTACCTACCAAATGCATATAATGATATGGTCAATTAGAAATTCATTAATTCTGACCGAGATTTTATTTTGTGGTGAAGTTTTAATAAGTAACTGTAACTTGGCGCCAGGTTAATGCTAAATAAATTATCCCCTAATTAAAATAAGAACAAAGCTATGCTATACCAAGCTATGAGTTTGAGTGAAAGAAAAACCTTCCGTCCACAAAAAAATACGTACAATTTTTCCTTATTGTATAAATACCATACTTATAAAACGATAGAGGACGTTACCCCAGAAAATAGGTATTGTTAGCTATGCCAATGCCTACGAATAGAAAGCGACATCCATTCCTTACCAACCTTATAGGTCCTCACTGTTAGGGTATGGCTCCCCTCAGTCACTTTGGGTGAGGGTGTTTTGGGTATATATAGAAGTATAGTTCTTCACATGGCCCGGTGGGGATTTCATATACGTTTTTTTGATTAGTTTCTCGCGTTGTTTTTCTTTACCGAAAAGCCAGTGGCGCGAATAAACAATGTACTTGAAAGACTCATTGTTTGCCCCGGGCTCGAACCTCCGTCACTCAAAATACGAGCCAGACACCAAAGGTTACCATTGTCTTTAGGTCACTGAAACCACTAGGGCACTACTGGACACAGACCTACATATTAAGACTAATGTGTAATAAATGTATAAAAGAGTATATGTAAATACTCAGTTTCTTGCCGAATTTTCACAGTAAAATAGTAATAATAAACAGGTGGGTGAAATAAATAGCCGTGAATTAACGATCCGAAGCTCTTCAAATTCTTACTTTTTAGGTTTCCGAAGCCAAATAGCAAAAACTTCGTCGATCCGTCCGTAAGTCACAGTCTTTTTTTAGGGTTTCGTATCCAAAGGGTAATTAGTCACCAAGATGTATCTCATGCACCGTGATAGCTAGACTGTTGAAATTTTCACAGAAGATGTATTTCTGATGCCGCTATAACAACAAATACAGAATAAAAACTAAACTAAAAAACAGAATAAAATAAATATTTAAGGGGGCTCCCATATAAAAAACGTGATTTTTATGGTGGTTTTATAGATAATGGTACGCAACCGAATTTTTTTTATTTTGCCGTTTTTGTATCCGTCACAGGAAATTTGTAAAATGCGTAAACTTATAAGAAATCTAGGAAACTTGTAAGTGGTCAAATGGTTTTTTGAATGACATCTTTCCTGATAGATTTAAGGAAACCCACAAGATGACTGACCGGCTTTAGTAAACTTGTTAGAGGAGATAGTTTTGGCATATTTCCGAGTTTTAAAATCAATGTTTTATCAATGTTTTTCCTAGACGGGTGTGACGGCGCTCATAGATTTAAGAAAACACATGAAGTGCATTACCCTATTTTAGTTCGAAACTTATGTCCATTCAAGTTTTTATCAATCGTCCGTTTGGCAGTTGTAGTATATTTGTACCACTTTATAAAAACTGCTCTTTCTTTACGATGGTTTTATTTAAAGACTTCCGGTCTATCTAATTGGTGATCAGATGATGCTTGTACCGCAATAGTATATAAAGTATGTGTGGACATTTACGTACGATTTCAACACGAAAACACCTCTTGATACAAGTAAAACAGGTTTAGCAGTGCTTAATTGTTGTTAAAAACGACTTTGTGAATTGCAACAGAGTGGTCTAGATGGATCGCGCTATGTGAGAATACCCAGTGTTGGCATTAGGTCCCGTGGTTCCCCGCTACCCCGCCGTCATCCTCAAGTTCACAAAATTACTGACAGCGTCTAGGAAATTTGTAAGTTTTCTAAAACATCGATTTTACAACTCCGAAAATATTGCAAAAATGATTTTCTCCTACAAGTTTACTAAAGGGGGTCACTCATCTTGTAAGTTTCCTGAAATCTATCAGGAAAGATGTAATTCACAAAGTCGTTTAACAACTTTCTGCTAACAAGCTAACTTATAAGTTTACGCATGTTACCAATTTCCTGCGACATATCGTTAAATTAAACAATTATACCATACATTGAACTGAAAGATTATTTTTACCTTTTACTAAATAATGAAAGCAATAAATATGCTTCTATTAATGTATAACAACTGTAACAAAAAAAATATTTTCATCAAAATAAACATTTCAAACCCAATTAATTACCTAGGCCTTGACAAGAAGCGTCTATTAACATTTCTTCTCTAGACTTAGTTAAATGTGTGTATACTATTTTTTTTAATGTGAGGCTTTTGGTAAGCGGTCACCGTGGCCTATGGACGCTAGCAATACCAGAAGTATCACTCGCGCGTTGCCGACCCTTAAAAAATCCAATAACTTCTTTCTTGGCAGAGAGCTCTTTCCACAACCCGAGCGTTCGCGAGAGGAAGTTTCTGCCTAGAGATGGCAGCAGTACTCCATATGGGGCCGAACTTACGCCTTGTAAAGCAGCAACCTCTGCCCCGACGTGAAGTACTGCCTCGCTCTGTTGAGTACACCTTGTTTTTTGGACGCCAGCTTCACCTTATCTTGTAAATGATCTTGGAACTGAACATGGACCTGGAGATGTCAACACCAAGGATCCCAATGCTCTTGGAGATGGAGAGGGGAGTGTTCTGGAATTGTGGGACTACAGTGATTGGGGTTTTCTTAGCGGTGAACGCGCAGACTTGTGTCTTTGTAGGGTTGAATCGGACCAAGTTTACCCGACCCCAGTTAGAGACCTTAGACAGTGTGGTCTCGATTTGAGACACAAGTTCTCCGCAGTTTTCCTCCACAACGGAACGAAATATGTTTGCACGACCCGTGTAATAAGCGTCTCCAGTACTGTCATCTGCATAGCAATGCATGTTGTGGATGTCCAACATGTCATTAGGAATATAACATTCCATACCAGCGAGGATGGTCTCAGTGACTGCGGCTGCGCAGTCGTCAGGATCTTCTGAGCTAAAGCAGATCTACATCCACAGGCAGGATGCATAAAATTCTCGCAATCCATCCCAGTCTGCCGACTTATAATGCCACACACGACGCCAGTTAGTTGGCCTAGATGGATCGGGTTGTGTGCATGACACTTGAGTCCGAACGAGTACTACACATTTTCAATTAAGACGCAGCATCATGAATAAACTAGGAGTTTATTGGCAAAAGTCTCTAGTATGTTAGGCTCTGGAAATCGGGAGAAAAATGTATGCAAGTAGCCTCAAGTAGGTCTTACCTCTCCAGACCAACGCGACTTCTTACATCTCGAATTCCAAAGTTTCGCTTACTCGAGGCAGTTTCTAGTAAGCCTCTATTCGATGTATATTGACTGAAACTAGACCATGATTAACCCCTGAGTGAGTATTAGTATTATTATAATAGGCAATTGAAATATTACATAATCAAACTATTTACATTGTAAATCTTATTTATTTAATGTTTCAATACAAAAAATGTATTTATTTTATTGATTGTTTTTTTTTTAAATCAAACAATTTACATTGTAAATCTTATTTATTTAATGTTTCAATACAAAACATGTATTTATTAGTTGATACACTATAATTTTATGTTTCTTTTGTGATTTCACAAAGATTACCTATTGGACGCACGCAATAAAACAGTATTGTAATTAGTTTGTAAAGCTAATTGTAGTTAATTTACTTGACGATTCGAAAGTGTTCTTAGTAACCCATTTGAATAAAAAGATTTTGATTTGATTTGAGTATATTTTTTTTTCTTAATGAACATAAAATTATTTTATTTTATTTGCAAAAAATGACAATCAATGTACAATAAATATAAACTAAACACGTAATATATATAACTAAAACTAAAATAAATTAAACTTATTATTTTTAATTTAATTAAAAATTAAAAATAATAAGTTTAATTATAAATAAAAAACCTGATCTGAACAATTGCATTGTGGCATAGTGCCCAGAAGGCAGGCAACGTTTCCTCTTTGTATGGCTAAACTGATTCTTTGTGCTAAGTAACTGCCAGCCCTCTTAAAATTGTTATAATTTAAAAAAAAAATATAATTGTTTACTCAATGTCCAACACATGTGATAAGCAAACTTATTTCTTATTTGTAATGCAATTTTTCTATAACATGCGATATAATGTACTTCCTTGTGATGCAATTTTACTTAAACAAAGGGCATAATCACGTTCTAAATAAACAGGTAGAATTCTATTTTATTATTCTATATGCTAATTCATTCGGCTACGTCGGAACCGATTTAAATAGAATTGTAATTTAATTATAAACAGTACACTGTACGAGTTACAAAAGGCGACATGTATTCTACACTTAAAAATAAATATATTTATTTCTACCGAGTATTATAAAAATGTGAAAATGCTGAAGTTTTTCTGGAAAAAAAAAAAAGATGTGAAGAAACGTAAAGTGGGATTCCCTCGTTTGAAGGACAAGCATGAGAGTGTAAAGACTGACTCAGTCCATTGTGTACCTTCGGACCGGCCGTGCTTGCCCGCCCAAAGGTATGTAATTAAGATTAATTAATTAATTACATTTCATCTTAATTTATTTTGCCACTCTTTTTTGTATCGTCAATCAATCTAGTCACATAAGTAACAAGAAAATTAGTGTCTGCTTAACATTGTCTATGTAAGTACATAACCTATTTCTTACTTAGCTTTTAACACCTACGTTTTTGTCATACTGTTCTTAAAGTGTTTGTTTTCCTAGTAAACATTGTGTTAATCAGTGATTCAGACAATATTACGTCTATACGGTTATTGCTAACTTTATTTCCAGACAGTTAATACACAAGGATAGAAGTGTTTTGTTCTTTTGTAAATAAATTTAAAATTGTGTGTGTGTTTGTCGATACTCGCTAGCGTGTGTAGTTTCGGTGTTTAAACTTGAAGAATATCGTCAGAAGACGGTGTAAATATTGTGATATGAGTTCGGAAACGAGTCAATCGGATGTGTTTGAACAAAGTGATTCAATAGATGATTTAGATTTTACGTTACTGTGGTCTAATACAAATGAAAAAACTGTGTATGATGTCGATACGCCTTCATCAAGCGATGAATCGGACGAAATGTTACCAATTTCGCAAAGCAGTGATGAAGACAGCGATGGAAAAAGTGATAATTTATCGGAAGATAAAAAATTGCATAAGTAGGTATTTCATAATGTTTCATAAGTAAGTAGATCAATAAAGTTATTGTTTTCAATCTAAAATATTAAAAGATCTAGTTATATTAATTGGAATGATAAAATAAAAGACTGAATTTAAACTGAGTGTTTCCTTGTATTAGTTATAGAGATTTTCCAGATTAAATGTTTTTGTTTTTGATTTTTACAGCAGAGACCTTATCGGGAACAGTCTCGAGCTATTCGGACTATGGAATTCGAGACAAAAATGTATGGAAGTCTGCCTTACCTCTCGCAACCCGTGAACGTACTTGCATACATTTTTTTCCCAATAAGGTCCCAGTTTAGAATTGAGCGAAAAGTGAGTTATGAATGATAAAAAGTCACAGGTCGAATCGGTAAATATAAACAACTTTACAATGACGATAAAATTACTGATAATAAACACTAAAATAAATGAAGTAACGACTCTCCGTCTAAAGATAAGGTGCAATATTTAATGTAACTAACTTATTCGGTTTCTCAATATCGTCTAAGTACATATTAAGTATGTAGACATAGGTACGTGTACTTTGTCAAGATAAGTAGCTTATCAGATAACAACTTACAAGTTATTCAAGTGTGCCAATGCCTCTCTGAACAATTAATAAGTGCAGAAGTATAAAATAAGTATTTTTCCCGGTGATATAATAATGTGACAATTTAAAAATACAAAGCCATACAAATAATAATAATAAAAAATGTGTAAGTGTTTTTTCTGTCTGCATCTGCTTTCTCTCTATCATTAAACTGGTATTTAATATATTCTTTAAAATTTTAGTGATTTTAGTGCATAACCCTTATTGTGTGTGTTTAAACCTTAAAATGAAACAAAAAATTAAATAAATGAAAAAACCCGACTACAAGAACTAAAAAGAAGTAAACAAGTGCCCCTTAAACATACCAAATATTTAACTATAAGCAGTCGGAACTCATTTTAAGGATCTACTATATTGTGAGCAATCTGTGCTATACTATATTGTAAGCAATCTGTGCTATACTATATTGTGAGCAATCTGTGCTATACTATATTGTGAGCAATCTGTGCTATACTATGTTGTGAGCAATCTGTGCTATACTATATTGTGAGCAATCTGTGCTATACTATATTGTGAGCAATCTGTGCTATACTATTTGTTCTTGCATTTAAATGAGTATGTTTTAGGGACACTTGTTTACTTCTTTTTAGTTCTTGCAGTCGGGTTTTTTCATTAATTTAATTATTTATTTTTATTTACAGCCTTTTCGTGTTATTTTATTTTCTAATTTTATTTACTCGCGCTTGACTATTGGGTAATTATTTCCAATAGGTCAACTGTACAGTAACAAGCTTTTCTTACCTTCTAACCGTGGGTGTTTGGTCGCTAATGTCATAGTGAGAACTTTCTTCATTTTTAATATGGCGACTGTAGTTTTGAGTTTAGACCACCAGGTCAAAATACTATACTAGTTTCGTAAATAAAAATAATAATAAATTGTTTGCCTGCAATTTCACAATAGCAACATGATTTCACTGTTATTAGTAGGCATTGTAAATTTTTTTTTGCAAAATCTTTTAATATACTGTTTCAGCCACGGATCTACATTTATAAAAAAGCGGAGCAAAGTGCCATTTTGCGGCCCTTCAGGCAAATTTTATAGCGTACTGAACTAACCGGTGGCTTGTTGCCGCCCCTAGTCTTCGCCGCCCGGGGCAAGTGCCCCTTCTCTGGTTTAATAATTTTAGAGAAATCTCTGCTAAAAAAACCGGGAGCTTATTGGGAGCAGTCTCGAATACGGCAGACTCTGGAGTTCGAGAGCAAAATGTATGCATGTACATAGGTCTTACCTCTCGAGACCCGTGAATGTTTTACTAGTTCCCTTTAGGCAAGGTTCCAAAGATACTGGCAGCGTTCCTCCTTTGAATAGCTAGACTAATTCTTTGTCCAAGGTAGCTGCCACCTCTTCGGTCTCCTGTGATGTATTGTCAACTAACCTTTTTGCTATTTCCTTAAAAAGCCTTATAGCGCTAGGACCCCACGGACCAAGGGTCTCGACACCAAATGGAACAAAATCATATTCGGAGCCCATGCAGACACCTGTATCACATAACTGTTCAATGACATACTGGCAGTTTGTAGTTTCTATTACGTTTCCGTGATTAAAATATTTGAATTTGCCGTCATCCGTCCGCATGTCACAGGCTTACTTAAAACTAATTCCGATAAAAAAATCACTAGGTGTCTTATGTGTACGGCCACACAATTTTGAATTATCTTTAGATACCTGCCTACTTGATAATTTGGTCTGTTCTGCATCGAAAGTTTAAAATCGTGCAAGTTTTTTTTTTATTCTAAGGAACCTTAAAACTATGTGTCCTGATATTCATTTAAGGTGCAATCAATATTGATCTGGGTGCGAGTAGCCTATGTTTTGTAAAGTCACAGATTATATAATACTATACTGTAAAGTAGAAAGGCGACGACTTTGTAAAGTAATTTTGTTAGTGAATTTCTGGGTGTCCCTGAACAGTGTCACAGAATGATACGCTTCGACTATCTTCTTCTAGGTTAAAATGTAAATAACTTCATGCAGCAAAGCGTGATCAAATACCTACAGTGCTTTAAACCGGAAATTTACGAATTTGTATGATTTTCAGTACTTACAGTTACCGTAAGGGGCTTTGCGCATTTTCTCACAAATTCTACAAACTAAACTAACAATAAGGATAACTCGGGGCGGTAGATGGATTTGCAGATCTTAAAAGTAAATGTATGAAAATATTATAGCGCTTTTTTTTTTTTTTTTACCACTAAGGTGGCAAACAAGCTTACGGTCCGCCTGCTGGAAAGCGGTCGGGGTATACTCGCACGTTGCCGACCCTTTAAAAATCTAATAACTTCTTTCTTGAAGAACCCCATACTGTTGTGTAGTATTTGGTAGGGAGCTTATTCCAGAACCCGAGCGTTAGCGGGAGGAAATCTCTGAAACTGCACTGTACGCGACCATTTCGGTCCTAAAGTGTGAGAACGAATTCCCTGACGATGGCGAGCGGTGCGATGGTAAAAAGTAGCCGTGGGCATCATTTCAAACAATTACCCAGAACACATTCCATTGCACAATTGGTAATACACACACAGGGTGACAAAGTCTCTCCGCAGACTAAAGGGCTCGATACGGCAAGTGGGTTTCGTCGACAATTCTCGCAGCCCATCTTTGAACTGAGTCAAATGGGTCAAGTCGGTATCCAGGTGCACCCGCCAGGAGATGGCAGCAGTACTTAAGTTGTGGAATCCCAAGTAGCACACATAGCAGTAGAGTCGCTGGACACAGCTTTTAAACTCTACTATTCAGCTCCTTTAATTCCTCAACACAGCCTTGCCTAAAACAGCCAAGAAATGATAAATACAAAAAAAAGCATAACGCTAGCTGTACAATGGTATTAACTTATTTCGCTGGCTGTCTAAGGGTGTGTTTTAAGGATAAAGAAATCTTGATTCCTATGACATTCTATTTTCTGTCACAATGCGATAATAAACTCTATTTGACAGCTGAAAGCATTACTTTAGCTTTACAATGGAATGAAATTGTTTTAATGGCTGTCTAAGGTTAAAAAACAAGAGTAACTAAGAGTATTTTAGGGATTAGTAAATCTTGATAAAATATTATTTCGTACATATAACTTTAGTTAATTTTGTGATCGTACTTGTCTTGCCAATAAGCTAATGAACTTTAATAGTGCTTATACTTCCGTAGGTTCCCTAAACCCATTGCGAGGTTATGAAAAAAAACCACGACATCTTAACACCCCTCCCCTATATTTACCCTCTAATAACTCTAAGGCCGTACAATAGCTGATATTTACACTTTATACATAAAAATTAAAGTGAAGTTTAATAACACCCCAATGAGTCATTTGATGCTTTTATACATCATACAGCAGTTTTCGACACTCAATATTATATATCAGCTACTATCAAGCTTATTTAATAGCATTAGAATAGAATTAGTGAACACCGAATAAAATGTAATGGTAATATTTGATTCTTTAATACAGCTTGCGGCATTATAAGGGAGGTATCTTTTTCGCGTTCAGCAGCCGTTTATATGCTTTAGTCTTCTAACACAGCTAGAGCATCATACGTTGCTAAAGTCTGGACAACAGTGATTTCAAATTCTACTCTAATGCATTATGTTGATTTTTTATCCATTTTGCAGTCATTAGTCAGCTGTGCCGTCTAACAGTGTACGAAATCCTGCTAAAACAGTGATTAAACTAGTTTTATCCTCTATTCCCGCTGAATTTGACTGTAATATTGCTTGTTTTCGGATATAATTCACGCTAATGTGCTACTTGGGATGGTACTGCTTAGGTTTTCTTTAGGGACTTCAATTCACATACATTTAAATATCATACTGTAGTCCCTTAAAAAGAGAAGAGAGAGAAAAGTTGTGTAGGTAGACAACGGCTACGGTAACCGCTTAACATCAGGCGGCTGCATGCTTTATAATTGTAGGAATGTTGGTAGAAAAAAGTTTTTAACTCTTTCTCGCGTTTGCATGTTTGTAACAGTCCTATAAGAATTAATTGTTTTTAAATGCGTCCCAAGGGACACTGCTTCATTTTTATACATTCATTTTGATGATCCAAACGATGTAGTAAATACTACTGGATAAATAAATACTCTAATATTTATAAGCGGCACAAGTAGTCAAGGAGCTCCAGGATGCCCCTCCCTCATTCAAATGTCTCCCCGTACAAGCTTTTTTGAATTTCTACAAACCGAGTCTGAACTAGTGGTCATGACTCACACTCATAACAGGCAGCGGGCCGTAAGCTAGTTTGCCACGTTAGTGGTAGAACAATTTGGATACCTAGTTGATTCGGAAAACTCGAAAACAAAGTAAATTGGATGTAAATAGTTGCACGGGTCTCGATAGGATGTGCCACTTAAATCTATTCAAAACATTTTGAATCTAGCAATTGGACCGTGGCTAGCATTAGCTACTAATCTATAATGCAGCAAATCTAAGTAATTTAGATAGACTGCTTCGATATTAAAAAAATCAAACCTTGATATACAAAAAAAAATGTTAAGTGTAAATTTAACTGAACCGCTTGGGTTCTGTGGCCTCATATTAGCGATCCCAATGGCAGAATTATTCATAAGCAGAAGTGAGTAAATCCCTTTTGTGCTACGCATTTGACCGCAACATGAAGTTGGTTGTAATAGCAAGAATGGAGAAATGTCAAAGATAAAATATGATTTATCAATATATTGTATGTAAGTAACAATGTATTTTTTAGTAAAATATACGTAATTATAAACATTATCAACAAATTTTAAGTTTTCATAGGTCAATAAGAAGTTAAAAAACTCTTCGGAACTAAATTTTGTAAAATTAGCTGACTTTGGTGGCTTCTAATCTTTACCTTTACTTACCCAATATTTTTTTAAAACGAAAAATCAATATTAATCAACTCAAAGAGCTCAAAACAACGATATCCACTCAATGGGGTAGACCAATTTTTTTTCGGGCTCCCCTTTATTTGTATGAGCTTTAAAACGTTTAAAATTATTTTTTTACATTTGTAATTTCTATGAATTTGGGTCAACAAGATGCTTATAAGACTGTAGCTCTAATCGTTTGGCTGAAACACCTGTGTGACAGATGACGGATAGACGGAGATGTGCATGAGTGACAGCAATATGGCTTCTTTTGAACCCTTCGGGTACAGAACCCCAACAATACCTCACGCAATCGATAGATGCCCTATGCCCTCTTACCTACCATACAGATAGACAGACGTTCCTTTTGGACTTAGTTATTTACTACGGAACCCTAAAATATGTGAATAAATACTCATTAATTAACATTTAACTAATGCGTGTAATTATAAACTTCAAAAATGTGATTGGCAAATATTTTCTTATCAAGTCGTATAATTTAAATTAATTGACCCATTATTATTTCGCAATGCTAATTACTAGAATAAGCAGACATATACAATTAGGATGGAGTGAATTTGGCAAAAAAAAATTTTTCTTTTCTTTTTATATCTCCTGTGTCATTAATCGATGACCCTATGGGAAAGCTTCCCCCGTATAAAAAATTAAAAGTCTGCGACTTCATCTTCAGGTGGCGCACCTTGAACGTAATATACAGAAATCTTACATTTTAAGTTCTAAATTTTACCCGCAACTTAAAGTAATTTCGTAACTTTTTGTCATAAACATGATATTTTTAAGTTCGTTAAGATCTTATTTTGCATGGGAGTGCATTGTTTTTAAGTGAAATTTCAGATATTCGGGCTGAAGATAATTCCATTTTGAGAAAATTTCTTACATATATTCATAAAAATGCCTATTTGCGGTGTCCTGTGTTTGGCGATTCACTAAAACTAAGTAGTAGTATATTACTTACGTATTGTGATGTGATTAAATATTACTTGTGTATAAGAAACAATATTCTTCGGTTCAATAATGGGAAATATCCTTCAGTCAAAGACTTATGTGAAATAATTGCTATTAACATTGAAAAAATATAAAACAAAGCGTCTATTCCAAAGATTAGTCACCAACAAGTCGTCGCAAGGCTGATATCGTATAACAAGAAGTATAAGAGTGTAAAAAATTCGCAGTGATACAAAAAAAAAGAAGTGCTACAAGGATTCTCAGAGGAATATAAGAGTGTATCGAGAGCAGTATGCAAATATGTATTGAATGTGCCTGTGGCCTAGGAAAACTTCTTAAAAGATCAAAGAAATTATCGCGAAATGTATATTGGTTCTGTGAATAAGGTGATGATAGAATCTATCCAGCGTAATGAGGTAAGAAAACGAAAGTATGATGAGTTTGTAAAGAAATCTTTCGGTACCTACTCCATGCCCTTCTTCATCTATCCCAGCGATAGTTTGGGCATCTGACAGTTCTTCTGACACATCTGATTAAGATGAGATTCCCATAATAGAAACATCGAGACGATCTGGCAAAGCAACTCAACAGATGAGAGGTGAGCTGCAAACTCTAGCTACCGCGCATGAAATTGAAAATTATCCGTACCACACTCAGGCAGTAGAACGGCGCGTCAAGCTCGTAACGAGAAAAATTTTTCCCCGCGATTTATTTCATTTGTGTATTAAGGGTTGTTAATCTATTGATAAAGATTTTTTCGCAATAATGACAGGGTACAGAGAAGATGAAAAGATAATGAAGTTTAATATTAACCTATAACGTAAAATAAAGTTACCTCTTCCCCTTTGCCAATTTTTAAATTATTACTGAGTAAAAAATCTTCAACAAATTCAAACGGAAAACAAAAAGATATTACCGAATTTAGGGCGGGTGAAACCGCGGGCAAAAGCTAGTTACTATTTTGTCGTAAATAAATGAATGTTTTTAGTGTAATATCCGGATACGGCTGCCATATGATTCATATAAAATAAAATATATAATAATAAATTAATATAATTAACCTTTAGGTGGTAGGTATTTATTATTGGCCCATCTCACGGTCGCGGTCGTTATGTCATCATAGATTTTTTTATATAGGTACATATATTTAAAACCTCAATTTATTACCTACTCACTCATAGGTAAAATCAACACGAAATTGAATGGGATGCGTCTTTTTTTGCTGTTTTTTATATTTACTTAAAAAATAGCGTAATTACTTTAGCCAGTTGTTTGTGGTCATGCCGTGACTTTTTTAACCGACCGCAATCAGCAAGAGGATCTTCATTTGACGGGAATGTTTTTCTAGCGAAGTTTCTTTGAACTGATAACAAAAAGTCTCGAGTACTTCAAAGTAAGGGCCTTTAGAGAAAAATGTGTTTCCTCTCAGGACCCGTAAAAGTACTTGCTTACATTTTACTCCCGCCCAAAATACATTGTGCTATGCGGTTGCTCTAGCAGCTGAGAATCGTACAGACATGTATTCAATGAAATCCCCGCCGCAGTTTCTCAAAGTTTCGTTGCTGTTCTGTTACTTTTTACAAATTTAAACTTATTTAATAAAAAGTGCGTTTTGTACTTTTAACTAGGTACTACTGTTTCAAATATAAACCTGACAACTGCATCGAATTGATTTTCATTTTGATATACATACCAAATATGAAAATGTGCGTTTTCAAGAAAAAAAAAATATTAATTCAGTACGCGGAAAAAGGCGGCAAACAAAAACATACCTACACATTTACGCAAACAGGTTTTTTGATAAAATGTGACATGAAATTACGGTGAGAGATATTATAGCAAATAATAATATCTGCTTCCCATACAATTCAGGCATATATTTCAAGAACATCATTCTTAGAGATTTTTTTATTGGTTTATTTTGGACCCTAAACTATTTCCGTTATTCAACATTACTCAACTTCTTGTTACTTACCATGTTTAATACAATAAACCCCAAATCTGAGCCCAATAAAAGTGAATATTGCCAAGAGGTTAAAGTGACTATTTTTAGGTCAGAAATACAGATTGTCTCATTATTTGATTGACTCTTTTCGGATATTCCTGTCTTCAATACTTACTCCCGAACTCTTCGCCTTTATGGGTAGAGGCACTGTTAAAAGGAAATTAAAATACACAGCACTGTCAAAACTGTTAAAGTAACACAGCGGGAGGTCCGGCGGGCGTGGGCCAGACGGTATACCAGCAGTGGTGCTTAATCAGTGTGCTCCTAAGTTATGTCCTGTACTCACGCGCCTCTTCGCGCTTTCCTACCAAACTAGGCAATTTCCGTCTTCATGGAAGACCGCGAATGTGCACCCGGTGCCCAAAAGGGCGATAGATCAGATCCATCGAATTACAGGCCTATCGCTATTACCTCTCTCCTCTCCAAGGTGATGGAGTGTGTTCAACACACAGCTTCTAAGATACCTAGAAGAACACGACCTGGGCAGTGATCGTCAATATGGCTTTCGCCACGGTCGCTCCACTGGCGACCTTCTAGAGTATCTAACTCACCGATGGGCACTAGCCATTGAGAGTCAGGGGGAGGTATTGGCATGTAGCCTGGACATAGCGAAGGCGTTCGATCGGGTCTGGCACCGGGGTCTTCTATCGAAGTTGCCATCTTACAGAGTGCCCGAGGGTTTGTGCAAATGGGTGGCTAGCTTTTTGTCCGGCAGACGCATACGAACCGTAGTTGACGGTGGTTGCTCTGATAGCATGGAAATTAATGCTGGTGTCCCGCAAGGCACCGTGCTGTGTCCTACGTTGTTTCTCCTTAACATCAATGACATGTTGGACATCAACAACATACATTGCCATGCAGATGACAGTACTGGAGACGCCTATTACACGGGTCGCGCAAACATCCCTCGTTTCGTTGTGGAGGAAAACCGCGGAGAACTTGTGTCTCAAATCGAGACCACACTGTCCAAGGTCTCTGACTGGGAACAGGTTAACTTGGTCCGATTCAACCCTACAAAGACACAAGTCTGCGCGTTCACCGCTAAGAAAACCCCATTCACTGTAGTCCCACAATTCCAGAACACTCCCCTCTCCATCTCCAAGAGCATTGGCATCCTTGGTGTTGACATCTCCAGTTCCATGTTCAGTTCCGAGATCATTTACAAGATAAGGTGAAACTGGCGTCCAAAAACTAGGTGTACTCAACAGAGCGGGACAGTGCTTCTCGTCGGGGCAGAGGTTGCTGCTTTACAAGTCGCAAGTTCGGCCCCATATGGAGTACTGCTGCTATCTCTGGGCAAGTGCACCCGGATACCAGCTTGGACCTTTTGACTCGGTTCAACGACGGGCTGTGAGAATTGTCGACGATCCCAAACTCACTTGCTGTATCGAACCCTTAAGTCTGAAGAGAGACTTTGCCTCCCTGTGTGTGTTCTACCGCTTGTATAATGGGATGTGTTCTGAGTAATTGTTCGAAATGATGCCAACGGCTATTTCTACCATCGCACGTCTTGCCATGGGCGGGGATCCTTCTCATACTTTAGAACCGAAATGGTCGCGTACAGTGATGCTTAAAACTAACTTCCTCCCGCGAACGCTTGGGTTGTGGAATGAGCTCCCTACCAAGGTTTTCTCTAAGGACTACAGTATGGGGTTCTTCAAGAAAGAAGTTACTGGATTTTTGAAGGGTCGGCAACGCGCGAGTGATACTTCTGGTGTTGCAAGCGTCCATAGGCCACGGTGACCGCTTACCATCAGGCGGACCGTGTGCTTGTTTGCCACCTTAGTGGTATTAAAAAAAAAAAAAAACGGTTTCGGTGATTGCTCCCCAACTAACTAGATAGATATATATTTAATAATAAAAAGTATAATATATTTCCTAATCTCATAAAGTTATACCTATATTCAAATCAATTAGTACTACTGACCTCTCTAACTTTAGACCAATTTCTATACTATGTACCTGTTTGCAGTAACATTTTTAAAAAACTGTTCTTAAATCAATTGAGTTTTCAGTTAAGTTCATTCCCAACTTGTAAACAGTTTAGATTCACAAGGGATCGTTCAAAAAATGTATTAGGAGTACTGCACTTAAACAAATTACCTCGTATCTGAAAAAACAAAAACAATTAGACAACATTCAAACTTAAAAGACGTTAGTTTTGAATAATGCTAACTGTCTGAATAATGTTGTCCACCTGTTTAACATAAATAAATTACTCCTAAATAGCAAGAAAATTAAGTTTGTAAAATTTATAGCACCAAATGTCAGTCAGATAAGAACCAGTGTACTTATTAACAAATCGGTCAAGTGCAAGTCGGACTCGCACACGAAGGGTTCCGTACCATCTTTATATATATAATTCAACTGTACGTGTGTATGTCACTGTACTCCTCCTAAACGGCTGGACCGATTTAAATGAATTTTTTTCAATGCGTTTGGGTGGCGCCCTGGATGGTTTAGATTCACAAATGACCCCGGCAGATGACGCTGCAGTCGGTATCATGCAGGACAACATCTGCCCGGTCAGCTAGTGTAAATATAATTTTTTAATCAATTCTTATACTTTAAGCATTAATTATACTTTATATTAATATATTTTTTTATGAGTGTGTCTCAAAGCGCCTTTTAGCGGGATAGAGCGGGATAAAAAATAATGTATATCGCTCGGTCACAAAATATTTTTTAGCTCGGGCGACTACACTTAGAATTCTACTCTAAAATCCTTCACTACGCTCTGAAATCAAAATTGCTCCATCGTCATAAAAATACGTGGAAATATATGGAAATGAAATGTACATTAAATATAATTATGTTGACAAAGCGTGTATGTTATTATGCATGTAGTCTAGTAGATAACTATGTAACCAGTGATTCATGCTACGAACCCATTGTTTAATTATGACCTATAATCATCATCAAATACAGTAAGTTCAATAAGCAAGTCATGCATGTGACAAGTACCTATTGACAGCTTAACATCAAAAAGTGTGATATAGACGCAGTAATTATGTCACTGTAATTTATGTTTAACGGGAACATAAAGTCCGTAACTCTAGGTTTTTAGAGTTCCGTGTCAAAATGCCAATTAACGAGATAATTTCCTCAGGTCCGTCCGTTGTTTTACATAAATACCTATATGCATACGATTCGCGGAATATCGCATCTTTCTTCATACAAACGACTTTCTCACTGATTTTTAACACTTACCAATCAAACACTATGTAATTTTGAAGTCATTTTTTAGGAATAATTTGAATAACATCCGTGTCAAACGTTGAAACCAAAGTATCAAAAATCAAAATATTTTTCCACAAATCCACAAAACTTACTTACTACTACTATACGATAATCATTCTAAACAAAATCGGTTCTCCAGTATTTGAATAATTCTCATTCTACGGAACCCTTACTCAAAGTGTATACGAAATGATCTTGGTCGGTATTTGAGTAAGCAGATCGTGACAAAATACATCACAGAAATTTCATAAGCCTAATTTTTATCAAATTCAAATGCTTTATTTTTTAAAAATAGGATGTTAAATCACTATTTTGAAGTAAATAAACTATAAGTTACTAGTTACTACCGTTACGAAGTCAAAATGGCGTTCTCGTGAGAAGAAACGGCGAAAGAAACTCTCCAGCAGTCGCTCCTTTAATTTTGATTAATCAACACAAATTGTCAAGTAAAATATTTAATACCATGCATTTTTATCATGGTACTCTTGTATTGTGTAATAAGCTTTTTCGACAAGTCTCTTTGATTATAAAATTTTTGAACTTTTTTAAGTTTAATTTACATACTTCTGCAGGGATTTTATTGTAAAAACGAATACATTGTCCTTTAAATTTATTTAAATTATTAAATTGATTTCTACTTCCTTAAGCCTTGTGTGGATCATTGTTTTTTTCTAATTCGAGTATTACGAATATCGCTATTTGTTTTTAAAGCAATCAATATTTCTAAGAACATAAATTTAATTGCCTAATATATACTGAGACGGTAAGGTTAGGATCTTTTTCTATCTGTAATTATATTGAATTTTGGTCAGTAACGTTTTGTAAACGTTTTAAGTAACAACCTTTACCTATGTGCTGGTCAACAGCAAGTAAATGCGCACAGTATCTACCTACCTACCTATTACTACACAATATGTAATCAATCAGTTACCACGGATCTATTTTTTAAGTCCGTTTCTATAACGCGCTAAAGGGATTTGACAGAGTTCTTTTACAAAAACTATTGAAAACCTATGTTTTGTTCCGAATAAATAATATTCCATCAATAAAATAACATTTTCATGTAAAATGTTGTCAAGACGAGAGCATATGGCTCGCACTGTCAAAAATTTATCAGATCTCATTTAGAGCCAAGCTTCTAACTTCACACCCCCTCCTTCTCCGAGCCCCAACTTCGCAAACTCTGCACCTTAGTCAAAATATGTGGCTTAGCCGTTTCGTTACTACAAGAACACTATTATATAACAGAAAAGTAAAGTAAATAAATTTTTCACCGTATGCTTATGTGACGGTAGCGAAACGGCCAACCCTTATATTTTGACCAAGGTGTAGCGTTTGTGAAGTCAGGGCATGTAGAGTTAGAAGCTTGGCTCTACATGAGATCTGATAACTTTTTGACAGTGCGAGTCATATGGTCTCGTCTGGGCAACATTTTACATCAAAATATTTTTGATGGGGTTTCACATCTTTTGTAAGTTTGCTTATGGCCAAATTTTTTTTTATTTTGTACATATTTTAATTTTTTAAAAGGGGTTTTGGGTATGGGAAAACCAATACAAACTTCCATCTCCTAATTTGTTTGGGGTTGATTTACTAAAAAACCTAAAATATATATTTTATTATTTATAACAAGGAGTCTCTTTATAAATTTTCATACCTACATCAAAATTTGCGGAGGTCTCATACCAACTGCCATCCCCCAATTTATGGGTTTGGAAGTTGAAAACAAAACAAAAAATCATTTTAAGATTTTTTTGGGAATTCAAAAAGTACCTTAACAATTATGATGATCATCAGTGAGTCTGTAACGAAACCGGGTTTTTTAGATATCAATAAAATCTTAAGTATAAGAGCTATGCAATTGAAACTTTATATGTTATAAAGTTTATAAGAGAGGTAGGGCACAGCGAGTACTCGCCCGAACAAGCCGTCCGAAAAATTAAAGCGGGGTATATCGAGTAAATCAACCTCGCTTATGAGGGTAGGCCGTGCCCCAACAGTGGGGACGTATGAAGGCTGGCAAGGAATAGCGAGTACTTGATCGAATGAGCAGCCTAAAACTAAACTAGGGAAGTACCTACACCTTACAGAAAACCGCGGCCATAACAACGCTAACATTGAGTAGTGTTGTGTTCCTGCCGGTAGTGAGGTTGCCAGAGCTCTTGAGGATTCGCTGCGCGGACAGCGGAGGACAGGCGGAATGAAACGACTTCAAGAAAGAAGTTATTGGGATTTTTGAACGGTCGGCGAGTGATACCCCTGGTGTTGCTGCAAGCGTCCATAGGCTACTGTGACCGCTTACCATCAGGCGGACCATAAGCTTGTTTGCTACCTTAATGGTATAAAAAAAATGTCCACTATTGGCATCATATCCCGAGAATTTTGTTTATCTGGTATAATCCAAACCGAATTTATGAGGGTCAAAAAAACAACAAAGCGCTTCGCTTGGCTCGTAAGTTAGTTCCTGTCTGGACACATCCCACAAAATATGGAAAATCATTAAATTTAATTATAATTTTTTATTATAATTATCTATTTCGATAAATTTAAATTTATTTTAGATTTTTTGGCTTGGAAAAATAATGTCGGACGGCCATTTTTGTACATTTGTGGCCATAAGTCAAAAACTAATCAAAAAAATTGATAGCATTCATTAATTGTTTACTGGCTGTAAAAGAAATCGTGACAACAAGGCAGACGGACAGATACTAAAGTTTTACTATAAGGGTTTCTTAATAGAATTTGAAAAAACGTGCCATAGGTAAATTGTCATACTAATAGAGCACAGAGTCACAGTATTAATTTTCATCGTAAATTACCAAAGTTTTAGGATTGTTTAAACTTGAAAGCTTTTTAAAAGCTTGACTGACAAATATTTGAAGTCAATTTTGGCCTACTTTCGTTAGTGGACCATATTACAATGTTCTATGCATCTTGGGCTCATATGTTGCAATCAGGATTAGATGATGGCGCTGTCCGGTGAGCATATGAACTCCTTAACAAAGCATGGCCTGAACAACCAAGGATAGTGGTGTTGCCTTAAGTGGACTGAATTTTATTGTGGAGAGAGCCGTACGTTATAAACACTAGTCAGTCTATCCTAACTTACTGAAGGCATTTCACTTAAAGAGAGGAGAGACGAAGACGTGACTCTACTAACGTAGATAGGTACCACAGAGTAAGGTACTGTACCTAAATTATGCCAAGCAAGTTAATGATTAAAAAACAATCGGAAGCACGTGTTTTACTCGTGCCGAATATTTTGTGGTTAATACACAAATTACTTTAGTCACATTTTATAGAGCCTGAGAGATAAAGGTAAATGCAATTAAATATAGTTTGACACTGACCTTTTTTATGGCTATTTAAAATGATTTAGATATGTAAGTGTAGTTATATTAAGTATATATAATAGGTTTTTTATCTTAAGAAAACATCATAATTACTTATGTTTTCTTTTATATTACTTACATCACTTTTGGAAGTTAATTTACTATTTTAAAGTATTAAGTGCCTAATGTAGTTCAAAACTTTTTGTTTTAACATACTGCACGAAATTTGGTTTGCGTTTCTTTAAATAGTTTTATCGCGTACGCCAGGCTGTTGGTGCACTTACTTGCTTTACACACGCATATATGTATATGTGTGCATTTTTGAAAATGTTGGTAAGTAATCGAAAATTAGATAATTATTGTACATACAACTTTATAGCTATTTATGCAACTGCCACGAAATAATTGTAGCGAAATGCAGTTTTTTTAGTTAGTTTTTTTGTATCAGTTTATGTTAGGTTATACATTTTAAGATCTGAACGTGGAAATCTGAGTTAGTTTGAAAAATGTATAATAGACTTTATTAATATTACTTTATTAAATAAGTAACTGCTAATAGACTTTATTATTTAGATATACGATATACTGATACGCGATATATTTGCCGATTGCAAACTAAATTTTATGGGGTTGATACCATTTGAAAAATGTTCGGGATCATGTACCAACTAAAAATAAAAAAAAAACTACATCAGCTTGAAAACCACACTTAAAAGTAAAAAATAACCCCTAGAGCAGATGAATCAGTGAGATTAAAGTCCTTCTTCAAAGTTGGTTGCCGATAAGCAATTATATTCTATTTCCTAATTTTTTTGTATGAAATGAAAATGTCGTTATTCGAAAACCTTTTGATTGAATTGAATCAAATGTATTCTTGTTCTACTACCGGTTTACAATCTTATTTGGTACTTGGTAGAGCCGGCAAGGAGCCCAACAGTTGCCCTTTACAAAAAAAATATAATAGTGTCCAATATATTTGTCTGTGTTACAATATTTGTGTTTGAAATGTAGGTAAACATGTATTTTATTTAAAATAAATATTACTTGGACTTTTTTTTTAATAAAATTTTATAAAACATTTTATTTTGTTTTTTCCTATTTCATATTTTCATTTATTATTTTTTTATAAATTACAATGTACTTACAATACCAATTCAACACCAATTCAAAGTATCTACTCTGTACTTAGTTCTCTTGTCTTGCTTTACACAGGTGGTAGCTAGGCATCCTATAATTGAGCATTCAAGACCCATTAATAATAAAAATATAATACTAGCTTTTGCCAGCGGAAAAGCCTATGTCCTTCTCCATCTCTTTGACTACCAATGCGCCAAATTTCAGCTTATTTGGAAGTGCAGGAATGACAAACAATAAAACTCACTTATGCACATATATATAGCTAATACTAGCTTTTGCCCGCAGTTAATTCCACCAGCTCTAAATTTGGTTATCGGTGTAGGATTTCAACGGCAACTCCTCAATTATAGAAAAAAAACCGAGTCACACTTGACGTTTTCAAGTTGCCTATGTCCTTCTCTGGGACTTAAACTATCTCCATGCCAAAATTTCATTTTAATCGGTACTGCGGTTAAAGCGTTAAGAGGTATGAGAGAGTTACTTTCGCATTTATAATATTAGTATGGGTTAGTATTAGTATGGATTGATCGATTTGTTAAATATTACCTATTATAATTTTGTTGTAAAAAACCGTTCTATTCATTAAGAAGGAAGGAAGTTACCTTTTCAAAAAGTCGTTACTCCATTTCTGTGAATACGTGAAATACGCCAAATTGTAATGGAATCGATTTGTGTAATATATTTCCGAACAAATCGACAGTATGTAAAATTATATATTAATGACGACAACTTGCCTATACCTGTTTATCCACATCTACTCTTCTTGTTTATTTCACATATTTTTTGTTTACGCTTACGTACACTTTATCTCATTAAGTTTTATACGTTCTTAGTGTCCGACCCGTTCGCACGTCTTTGTTATATCTTATATTAAACTTCTTTATTAAAAACTTCGTTATTTAAAATTATTTTAACGAAAATGTTAATCGAGAGTGACCGAAAATATTTGAAAGGACAATAAAGTTTACATATCTGGTTTTAAATAGGTCGTTCCCTATACCGGAAGGGTTACCAATGGACCCTTTGGCGCCCGCAGTGCTGACCGTCTCCTCGGAGTTTATGGGACACTTAGGCAGTGGGCTGACTATCCTTAGGGATCATAGCAGAAAAGTTCAGAAGGTAAGTTTGAATTCATTGCTAACAGTGATAGCTTGGTTAGTTCTACTCTTACTCAATATTACTCATTATGAAAACTTTCGGTTTTTTTCCTATTATTTTTATTGTTGATTGATTATATTATATTTGATTATCAATAGATTTTACTAATAAACTAAGCGCCCAAAATCCCCTCCGTGGATCCGCCACTGCATTAATCGACTTGATCTTGTTTTGGAATCCGTAAATAATAGTCAAATATAAATCGTCGAAATAATTTCTCACAGTAATACTAAAATACTTTTTTATTTCTTCCTTATAATAATAGGTATTGTATTTATATAAGGTACCTTATATAAATCAGCCTATCTAATTTCAAATTCAGTTATTTAACTAATGTTTAGTTTTTTCAAACTATATTACATTTTTAATATTGTTATGATAGAGCTGCAGATCTTCAGAGGAGAAACATATTTTAACTGGTTATTTTAAATTTTTAGATGAATTTAAAAAATATTGGGAATTATGGCCTTAGGTTTGTAAAGCCTATTTTTCAATAAATAACAAAATAACTCTATTAAACTTAATTTGATCCAGTAAATTCATGCAATGTTTTATTATTCAAAGTGAAAGAGCCCGGCGCGGCGCAGAAAAAGTTACATACAAATATGTTGTGGTAAAGAAACTATAACAAATGGGTACTAATTGATTTAACTTCGGTAACTTTATACAAATTTTACTTCTTGTTTTTCATCCTTGAGGGTTAAATATTCCAAATCCTTCTCTTCTATACGCCACTATTAAACCTACTGCCTATCTGAGGGCAAGGTAGACCAATAGACTTATGCGAATTTAGTTTTTATGTCACTCTTTGTACACAACGAAAAAACATAATAAGTGTTTAATACTTAAATTAAACAAAAATAGAGAGTGGGCTATGAAAAATGGCACCTCTAATGTACAAGAAATACACCTCAAGAAAAGAAAGAAATATGAACAAAATAAAAGAGAACAAGCAACTTACATAAAGAAGTAAAATCCAACCAAAAACATTTTTGCCACATATTTTGACTAAGGTGTTGAGTTTTTGAAGTTAGGGCTTGTAGAGTCAGGGCATGTAGAGTTAGAAGCTTGGCTCTACATGAGATCTGATAACTTTTTGACAGTGCGAGACATAAACACTCGTCTTGGCAACATTCAACATGGAAATGTTTTTGGTGGGACGATTTTGCTTGAAATTCGTTGGTGTGCATTTAAGAATATATACACACCGGCACAATTAGCGGAACAGAAAAAAAAGTGAGACTATGAGATAATAACGCATATTTGACGAAAATGTGATAAGACACAAAATAACAAATTGATTAACATCTTTTAACAACGACTTTGAAAAGTCTTTGTTATTTTTGACGTGACAACGTCTTATAAATTGGTTTGCCGGGTGACACTTCAAGAAACTGCGTTACGCTCCGCTCACGTTATGCGCTCACAATGAGAGCGAGTGAGAGGCACGCGCCCGCCTAAGAGCGAGAGAGACAGACATAAAATCATTGTCACGTAAAACTTTCGCCCGTATACCGACTTTACAGGCAACCAGTTTTTTTTATTGAAAAATAAAGAAATTTGATAAATGTGAAATTTTTAGATGATTATGAACCATCACAAAAAACAAAAAAAAGTAAGCATTAAATGATTTAACAATAAAATTAAAGCAAAATTAATAATGAGTATTTCCCCCTCTTGCTCTGATTACGGCTTCCATTCGTCTGGGAATGCTACAGATTATGTTATCGATGATTTCTTGAGGCAACCGCTCCCACTCCTCAAGTAATGCGTTTCCAAGTTCATTCAGATTGTTGGGGGGTGGCATTCTGGATTTAACCCTTCTTTTTAGCAAGTCCCAGACATGCTCTATCGGATTCATATCGGGGGAATTTGCTGGCCACTGCATATATATATGACCATTAAAAATGTTATTAAAGTGAAGTATCTTTAATCTTCTTTAAAACTCATAGTTTTTTTTTATTGCAAAGCAATAGTTCGCAAGTTTAATATGAAAGCTATAGTTTTGATCAATTTAAATTTTTCAATAGGCTGCGTGCTAAGTGGTGTTAGAGGATTCTTCTAGAACTGATTGTTGTGGCTGTATGATGTACTAGTATTTGTTCACATCTACGCTTGCGCTAAATTCCGTAATCGGCGTGGGATAAAAAGAAAATTGTGAAATTTAAAGAAAATGGGCAAGAAAGTTTGCTAAAGCAAGCTATAGCTGTATCTTTAGTTCTTTTACGTGGAATTTGGTGGTCGGAAGGGAATTCAAGTGGGTACTTTTGAATTTTCTGGGCGTCCTTCTCCGTCTCTTGTGCTAAGTTTCACCTTAATTTAAAATACTCCGTTGCAACGCTAAGAAATAACTAATAAACAAACATACTTTCACATACTTATTAGTTAGAATTAGGATAGTACCTCTACTAAACAATTTATGAAGAAAACTGCCTAAGCATTTTGAACTTTACCGACTAGAAACCAGATAACATAAAAAAAAACAGTCAGGTCAGGTATTGTTACTTTTGCGTAAAAGAGAGGCAATGCTATTTTTTAGTGATTTTTTGGTAGGAACGAGCTTTTCAAGGTAACTTTAAACGAGGAAGCGTCTAAATAGATGTATTTATAATCATAAAACTAGCTTGATAAATATAGAGTTTATTACATGAAAATTTTAGATTTCGAATAAACTTCAGAACGATCGTTTCTAGAAGTTTCGTAGTATCCTGATAGCGAGATCGTCGTCTGGGGCCGTTAGTACGTGCCGAGGCCACCTAACAATAGTTTTTCGACCGTGCCGTGGTTGGTCGGGGGGGATGGTAGGTTGTAGATTGCACAATTAACGGGTTGGGGTAATGATTGGTAATTTTTTTATCTATAATGGGTGTAAGTGACACCTCACGATTCTAAACACCTCGGCGTTGGAATTTTCCGTCGATTTTTTTTAAATGGCTGTAACGGAGTATCAAACACAAAAAAGAAAAAAAATATAAGAATAAAAACAAAACATAGTTTTTTTTAACACCATTTTAACGTAAAAAGTAATAAAAACCGATAAATAATTATTTTGCATTAGAAAATAAAGTTCAAGTACACGTTAATAATAGTTAATAATGTTTATACAGTTGTCAAAAAACAAACCAAAAATTTTAAAGCTTTTAGAATTATATACTGAATCTATAGTATCAGTTTGCGATACGATGTCGCTTACACCCAGTATACCTATTGTTACGTCAGTAATTTGTATAATATGGGAAATGCTATGGTTTTAGAGGTGTTTTCTCCTGCAAAGGAGGTGCTCAGATTAACTTTCTTTCCCCTTAGGGACTATAGTTTGACACAAGAATTTGTAATGGTTGGCAACGCGCGGGTAATGCCTTTGGTGTGGCAAACGTCCATACCATACCATAACGGCTTAACATCAGGCGGGTGGTAAGCTTGCTTGTCACCTTGGTGTTATATATAAAACAACACGAGAAGGCTTGCTTAGCATCCATGTGAACACAATACATCACCATACCTTGACGGTCAAGGCATGGATGACCTCACCATTAAATTATATTGATTATCATAAGGACCAGCAATCTTGACCCTTACCTAATAACTTTACAAAGTTCAAACTATACCAAGTTAAGTTACTTAAAGGCTATGAAGTCACGTTCAATGGTAAAGCTAGATATGGAGAGTAGGCCAATCACCGCCATGTATTTTGCACGATTATTAGTAGTTTACGTGCTAGAATTTTGTTTTATTTATGTCATATTTTCCACTAGGGTTTTTTTGGTTTAGAGTTATTTTTTTTCTATTAGACATTTGTGATTTTTTTTTTGGTAGATTATGACCATAATGAGTAAAAGTTTTAAAATTGCACTGTTGTGCATTCAGTGGCGTATCTATCGGAGGGCTAGGCGGTGCCATGCACCAGGGCCCCCAAGCTCAAACTGAATTTCAGAAAATTCCTTCCACGTTAGAATATAAATATAACAGGTTGCAACACGACTTTAATAACTGCAACTCAGTTGAAAGGAATCAGAAACTTGTAGTAAATTCTCCTTAATTCTTTCTGTCGATTGCGCAGTGTTGCCCACTTGACGGTTTTGCCATCTGATTTAGCGGGTTGGTTAGGATAAGAAAAAAAAATAGGAACAAATAACAATATGCTTAAAAATATGTGTAATTCTAAAAGATATTGCTTGAAATAGTTATGTCGATAAACTATATGAACACATATATTAATTATTTAGATATTTATGTTGATTAACATTATGAATATGAGTTATAAGAAATTACGATAGTTATGAACCAAAATAATTATAAATAATGATCAGATATATTTACGGAC
Source organism: Apoda limacodes (assembly GCA_946406115.1). Lineage (NCBI taxonomy): Eukaryota > Metazoa > Arthropoda > Insecta > Lepidoptera > Limacodidae > Apoda > Apoda limacodes. The sequence continues at coordinate 17,996,417 of OX291546.1, forward strand.
TTTTATATAAACAAAAAAAAAAACAGGACACGTCCTCTCAGAATCATAATTCTAATATATTTCTCTTACAAACAAGCCTCACCATGATTAGGAAACAAGTGTGGCGAGAAATGCCTTTAATTACCAACGGAAAAAAAAAGAATCACTGCTGCATCGATTTGAAACAAAGGTACACACATAGCTACTAGACAAATGTTTAACAAATATTGCAATCGATAGTTAAATGAAAATTCTAATAAAACTAATACAATTCTCTGATCCAATTATCACATAACTGATAATAAGTATGTATATACTTACATTTTCCTTTGGACATTCTTATTTTTATTGTCATTAATCAAAATTTAATATTTTATTTATTTTAACTTTATTTGACTTTTTTAATTTCATGTGTAAGGTATTGAAAAGATTTATAATTATTATAAATAACGTAATATTTCTGTTTGTTCGAAAGAGTAAATTATAGCTGAAACGTATGTATAAATATACTTGTAACATTGTTTTTACCCATAATTACAAAAGAAATTATTTGATTTGGTTTAGTTACCCAGCTACGCCACTGTATTGCAATTATCCTAAACTTTGAATCGTTTTTGAATAAATTTAAAAATAAAATAAGGTTTTGATTTTCATTTCGGATGTTTTTCTCGAAAATTACTACAACTTTGACGCTATCCCTTTTTCTAAGGACCAATCAGTATGCTATGCCATTATAAATTCATTTATAACCATAATTTAAGCCACAAAAGAAATAGATAGTTAATACAAGTAAATTTTGGTAGGCTTTGCTCCCCTTTTGCTTTTTGTTGCTAAAGGGTACATAGCTCGAAGAGGTGCAATCCTTATCGATAAGTAGGTACACAACAAAGGTACGTTTTCGTGTACCAATCAATATCTAACAATTAATCAACTAACTAATCTAACAAACAATCACCTATCATTATCTATAAGTGATAAACGCGAAAGTTTTAAATCAAATTTTGCTGAAAATACCGGGAGCTATAATAAGACATATCGTCTCTAGAAGTCTTATATTTCTATAATATAACTGTCATTTTTCAACGACTTCATCCGCGTGGACTTTTGAGAAAAGAAAACTTTTAACTGTTTATGGATTAACTTACTAAGAATTCTCAAACATTTTTTTTAACCCTATTTTTATATATTTTGCTGAATCCTTTCTTAGTGGAGCTCTATGACAAGTAAAAAACCCTCATGCCAAATTTAAAAAATTCTAAACCCAGCAGTTTGGGCTGTGCGTTCATATTAAATCCGTTAGTCAGTCAGTGTTTAATTAGTCTCCACAGATTATATCAAGAAGCTTATTGCGAAAAAGTCTTGTCTAGTCTCGCGTTCTCGGGGGCAAAATGTATGGAAGTATGTACATTTTGCTTCTCGACATTTACAGTAGTAAACTTACTTGTAGTAAACAAACAAGATCAAGAAAGCTGAGTTTTACTCATACAAATTGCCGCCGAGAACGCGAGACGAGACCAGACTTTTTCGCAATAAGCTTCAAGGTGGCCATAGAACCTCTGTAACGAAATGTCGATACCTCATCGAGTTTGGGCTTGGTTGATTTGTCTTGACAAGTACTCTGGTCTTAAACGATAACCAGGGTCTGATAAAAGCTTGTTTGTAAAATATTTTATTACGCATAATCTTGTTTTGCAGAAACCTCCCTAGCTAAAGTACTATTTACATAATTACACTGTTACACAAAGCATTGGTGTAGTGAGCAAATATGTTTTGTTATAGGTAGTTCTAAAGAATTAAGGTTAATGTACAGACACAAAGATAAGATACATTTGCATTTCTGTGATTCACCAATAACCTTTACTTGTTCGAAATTTGGGGTACAAAGGTAGACATACTCGTGTTTGCACTTTTTGGGATCAGTAACCAAAGCAGACACTAAATATTTAGAGAGACAACAATATTATATTTTTAAATCGAAAGGGTTGAAAGACCCAGGTTTTTTTATGGTTTTTACCTAATCCAAATTGAAACTAATATATATTTGTAAAAGTGTATTTATTTCGTCGCCGCAGCGCAACCAATTGAGCAGATCTGGCACAGAGATTGTTATAGGGATGCAGAAGGACATAGGCTACTGCTGAGAGTTATATTTTCTTATTCTGCTAAGTACCTTACGGAATGATGAAAAGGTTTTTAAAAGCTTTACTAGATTACAAAAATATTTCGCTAACACGGTTAAGGTACAGCCTGATATGTCGTAATACGAAATACTGTAAATGATTCATATATAAATCTATCGTTATAAAGGCGTGACTTACGGACGAACGGACGGACATGACGAAAGTGTTCTTTTTTGTCATTGGCTTTGGAACCCTAAAAACTAAGGAATATATATTTTTATTTTTCACGCATCGCACTGTGAGGTTTGTCACTATGGTAGAGTTCTTTATCAATATTTTCATTTAATTATAATTATCTGTAAGAAAATTCGATTTCAAGTTTTTAAGACGCAATACGGAACCCTAACTTTATTGCATACCTACCTATAATACAACACGCACATAGACGATTTTTTGGTAATTCGGAATATTTTTGCCCACAGCTAGTTTGGAGAAACAAAACATTTGATGTATTGAAGAAATCATGGAAGGCGATAGTAAACGTGGTTTTGGTGGAAGCAAAAGACTTGCCGGATGGACCTGACGCTGGTTCTAATACAGTTTATTGCAAATTTAGGTAAGTTTCATAATCTATATCTATACTTCTGTACCTAGTATGTATACTTATGTTGTATTTCTTAATTCTATGAAGATTTGTGTGTTAGTAAGATTTATGTACTAAGACTTTATAAGTCACTAGGAGTTTTATGTGACGTTCGTAACGAGCGTATTTCCAGAGAAAAGATGTAGTTGGAATTTTCATTGGCCCGACTTTTGCCTCGATAGCTCAAAGGTAGAGCGCTGACATGGAGTTTACCGGTTGCAGGTTCAAGTCCTGGCTCGAGGTTAATCTTTTGTCTGCATCTTTTCTTTGAAAGTATTTGTTCATATTGAATCTTTACTTAGATTATAACTTTACGCTACGACTCTATGTCAACTAATCTACACTAATTCCATACATTAAATTATATATGTCTGTTAAGAATCGGCTTTAGATGAGTCTGGATCCAATCCGTTACTCTAATAAACATTATTTTTTACCTTCAATGACTACGTAGAATCAAAAACCATTACCTCAATGCTTTGGATTCACAGATGGATACGGTAGATATCGGTGCTGAACAAGCCGCCTTATGTTCTCTCTATCTACTTATGTTACAAGGTTTTCGTTATTTTTCTTTAAGAAGAAGATACTTCTTAAGTGAAGTAATCATTAAATTAGTTATACTTCTGACTTAATGTTGTAGCGGATGTGACATTCACAAAGCGCTGATGACGTCAAACAAATCTGCAAAAACGTTAACTTGTCTTGTCGTGACTAGCTAGTACCTAACAAAACATTGTTTTGCAGATGTCTTTAACAAAAACTGGTCACAATATATCATTTGTTTGGTCGTAGCTGTAACAAATTACTGTGAATTGGTATTGCGCTTTAAAGGTCATTTGTTAGTATCATTCCTTTGTTGATGATAGTATAATTCTATGATTAATCATTTATAATATCCGACTTTAAAAATCAACCAAAAAGTAAAAAATAACCCTCTAAATTAGACAGAACATTGAGTTTTTTACTTTTTGCTGGTTATTTCACATTGATGAAGTCACATTAATTTTGTTAAGAATTTATTTTATTTTTGAATTTTTAGTTGTCTCTCGAACTATTAAATACAAAGCTTAAATCAGTTCTTTTCTACGTGAGCTACTTAACTTATTTCAGTTGATAGTCTAAGTAACTACAAATGATGGAATTGAAAGCATTTTCTCACCAAATTGTGGTTTTCTTGGACTAATCTTTACCAAACTAAAATGCGACTACTGCAGGTTAACTCTTCCATAGATATATCTAATAATTGACAAAATCGGTTAAAAATCAGCAAGATATTGCGTAACTCACACACACACACACACACACACACAAAAGAATTCAGAACCTCCTCCTTTGACGTCAGTTAAAAATTGATTAAGCGCTTCAAAGCAAAAAACTCATATGTCGTTATTAATTTGCGTCTCATTTGTCTAGGGGTCGTCGATCGTCTAATACAACTTTAATGTAAAAGATAGACAAACAGAAAAAACTGACTGTGCCAGTTTATCTCGCGCATAGTGGGTTCCGTACCACCATTTAAATTATGCATGAACACAAAGAATATCAAAAAGTGTGCCGGTACTCATACAGCGACTGATCAAGCCCGAAGTTGCTTAACTTTGAATATAATTTTCAATACATAAATGTGTAACTTTTTCTCTTAATAATTAAGATTGTAATAGCTCGAGCCCATCTCACACTTAGCCTGTTTTTATTAGTTGTTGTTATACTTTAGAGCTCTCGCTATAATCACTTTCTTCCCCCCGAACGGCTTCGGCAGGGTTGAAAAAATATTATTAGGCGGCCTCGGCACGTATTCGCTATCCGGATAGCTAGATTAGTCTCAACGACCTCAATAAGGCCTCCTTCCTCACACGACGCCGAATCCTTCAGAGTTTCACCCCAAAAGCCCGGTGAAGCAGTAATGGCTGCAACAGTCAACTGCATAGAAATTTCAGAAAAAAGCTTATATGTATTTCTGTTTGTACGATAGAGCAAAACCACGAAAACGTGTTTCTTGAATTTATTATTTGTTTTATAATTCGCCACTATAAAATATTCTGGGAAAATCTTAGGCTTATACCTACTTTTATTTAAAAGATAGAGCCGTAGAATGGTCGGACAAACAGACAAGGGTTTAGTGATAGGGTTTTAATTGGCACCCTTTGGGTAGGGAACCCTAAAAAGAATTAAACTTTGAATATATTTAGTTCTACCAAAAAATTAAATTGATATTCAATTTTATGCCATCATAGGACTAGTACTATTCCTTACTTTGTGTTATAGGTACCAATGATGAAAACAAAATATTATGTTTTTTGAAATGAATCGGTTTTTAATAATTCCTTTTTTTTTTTTGATCGGCTACAGGAAAATAACTAACTAATGGTAAAGGAAAATCAATGCAATATTTCATGCTTCTAAGAATTGATTCCTAGACAGTTTTACTTTATTGCATTCATTTTATTAACAAGCAACATGCATTAAAGCCTAAGGAAACGTTTAAAATATTCCACAAAAGAAAAACAACAGACGCCCTAAAAAGGGTAAAAATAATTACTTATTCCCAAAAATCTGGTCTAAATTATAGTTTCAAATCAAATCAAACTATATTTATGCAAATAGGTTTCCCAGACCACTTTTTTAAAGTATAAACAAAAAAATAAAATAACAATACTTAAAAATAAAATAATAACAAGTTAACAATATGTACTGAAACACTTAGTAGGTAATATAAATAAGTTAGTAAACTACTAAAAACAAAGTCAAACAAGTCAATAATTATTTTTTGTTTTTATGTAGCATAGGGGGCGCACCATGTGAAGAGTCAAATATCGTCAATCGCGTGTGGAGGAATTCAGATATTTAAGAGTATTCCGATATTTAATAATACTAGTGGCATTAGCGCCATCATAATTATATTCTTGCACAATCATATGTACATACATATACTTAAATCTATCAATATTATCCATGAATATAATCTTTACATATAAAATACTTTGTCCTGAATGACTGATGGATCAACGCACAGCCTAAACCGCTGATCGTAGAGACCTGAAACTTAGAGGATGACGTAGGCATCCGATAAGATAGGATTTTCAGAAAGGGTCAAGTACGAGTCGGACTTGCGCAATAAGGGTAAACCTATTGTAATAAAATTTTGGTAAGTTGTTATACACACGCCGGAGAATGTTTCCGAGAAAGAAAAAAGCGTCAAGTGCGAGTAAGACAGGGTCAAGTGCGAGTCGGACTCGCGCAATAAGGGTAAACCAATTGTAATAAAATTTTGGTAAGCTGTTATACACATGCCGGAAAATGTTTCTGAGAAAGAAAAATAGGTAAAGTGCGAGTGAGACAGGGTCAAGTGCGAGTCGGACTCGCGCAATAAGTGTAAACCGATTGTAATGAAATTTTGGTAAGTTGTTAAACCCACGCCGGGGAATGTTTTTGAGAAAGAAAAAAGGGTCAATTACGAGTGAGACCAGGATCAAGTGCGAGTCGGATTCACGCAATAACGGTAAATCGATTGTAAAGAAAGGTTATTACAACCCTTACACAATAAGCTGGTGCGGCAGTTGTTTAAAAAAAAGAAACAACGATCGCTGGGTCAGCTAGTATAATAATAAATGCGAAAGTAACTCTGTCTGTTACCTTTTCATTCTAAAGCTGCTGTACTGATCAAGATTAAATTTGGCATGGAGACAGTTTGAGTCCCGGAAAATGACATAATCTAGTTGAAAACGTCAAGTATTATCCGTTTTTTGTTCCCATAATTGAGGAGTTGCCGTTGAAATCCTACACCGATGACCGAATTTAGGGCGGGTGAAACCGCGGGCCAAAGCTAGTATATTAATATTGCAAAAGTATGTCTGTTCGTTTATCCCTGCATCACGTCACAAAGGAGCATTCAATTTAGCTAAAATTTCTTGCTACAATTCGGGAGTGGTCGCAGTAATCCTACGCAAACCCAGCGCGGGCGGTGCCGTTGGCAACAACTAGTGCATATAGTATAAATATGTACACAAAGAACCACATAAATATACAAAAAACATAAACAGTGTATCAAAAATTTATACTACTGGAAAAAATATACATATATGTATCAACTTACATAAGCACCAGTATAACAATATAAAAAAATATAGTATTAATAACCCGTTGCAATCCACCATCGGCCGTCCGGCGCCAGAGAGGCTCCAAACCCGAGAGGGCGCATCACAAAAACGTGCACACATACATATGCATACACATACCCACAGACGTTGCATATCATGAAGTAGCCCAGCTCCCATTCGACAGTCCGGCAACAAATGTTTGTTTCGTTAAATAATAAAACAGTACGTTTACTGTCACTTCAGAAACAAGCCTAAGGGAAGAAGAAGCGACAAGAAACTTCCCGGGTGTTGTAATTTAAAGTTGGTGTCATGAATATGAAGTGTGTTGTAAACTGTTAGGTACGTAGACACTTACTTCAAACTATAATTGTTTTTACCTTTCTATTGCATATTTTTGAAGCCGGTTGTTTTTTTTTTGTTATAAAGTTTTAAATTTTACTTTTGAATTTCTTTTTTTAATAATTTGAAACTTAACGTTCTGAATTATCCTTTATACAATATAATACAACTATCGGACAGTGTGTATGCATTTGAGCCTTTTAGGGTCAAAACATTAGGACCGTGTGGGGGCAAAGTGCCAAAAAATATTTAATTAGGTCGAGCTATCAAAAACCTTTATATTCTTCTGTATCTACGTTTTTAAGTCACTTAATTTTTTTGTGTGGGTTTGAGTAGGTCCTTTGATAGCTTAGAGTCACAATCCAGCAATGGACCCGGTAAGAGGCGTTGCAATCGGGTTCTAGGGTTTTTATTAATTTTTTAACATTATTCATTCATATACGCCCCTCTAGGGAGGTTCTTCTATTGAACCTAGAATTGAAAATCTTGTTAATAACGTGCAAGTACATCCGTCTTATTTTGGACTTTATGACCATTAATGTAATTTACTATTGCGTAGCGAGCCCACTTACTGTCCGCTGCACACCTGCTGCATCGAGGGGGGGCGTGGGCATTTTCATGTTTGGCGATAGGGAGGCGTGATAAAAAACTTTGGGAACCCCTGGTCTTATAACAAACAAGCCATTCTTCAGACAGGACCTGATCTATGAATTTTGTAAAGCAATAAAATAACATGAAAACATAGTCAAAAAGTTTCACAGGTTTACACAAAATTAAAAAACAACGCAATAAAATTCGGAAAAAACAAACACAACACAAGGAAATTTAATTAAAATTAATTTGATATACGTCTGTCACGACGTCAATGCCGCTGTTTATACGTCACAAATACACCAATTTATAGGAAAGGAAGTTAAAACCAGTTTCAGATTTATTTTTACGTAGATACTGTTGTTGAGAAGTGTTAAAATTTATCTTATACCTTTAAACGAGCAATTCTCGTATATATATGTATATATTTATAATCTAAATCTCGGAAACGGCTTCAACGATTTTTATAAATTTTAGTATGCAGGGGGTTTCGGGGGCAATAAATCGATATAGCTACGTTTCATTGTTAGAAAACGTCGTTCTATCTCTGTTTTGGCAATAATAAACTGAAAAAATTCGACTCTACCTGGCATCTATTGGCGAGTAGTAATACTATTATTTTTACCGACACAGCAACACTCAAGCTACTTGACAATAGATGGCGTTATTAAAGAAAAACGAGCTAAGGTCGGTCGTCCAGGTTCTAAAATAATAACAATGTAGATAATTCATGCTCGTTTGCTCATGTCTGTCTGTCTATCTGCCCGACATTTAAAGGGCTATATATTTATTTTGAATCATAACAGCTAGTAGGCGGCTGAAACTTTGACGGAATATCTGTTACCAGCTTTTTACCAGTTAAATTTTGCCAGCGGCTCTGCCCGCCCTAAATTCGGTTATCAGCGTGAAACTCCTTAATTATACTAATGACGTTTCCTATAACAAGCTATACCTGTAGCTATAGTTCGTTTTAGATCGGTTATAGTTATTCCTTTAACTTTTGAAATTTTCGGGATAAAATTAGGCTAAGTTCACAGAAAGAAAAGATATCGTTCGAATTAAAAACCTGTTTTTTAAAATGCGTTAATACCAAATTTTATTAATTTCAACAATTTTTTTTCTGGCAATTACGAAACAATATAATTTTAAGTACATTTTATTAATTTCGTAAACTAATAACTACAACATAGTTTTATTTTACAAATCTTATAAAACTTTTTTCGAATTTATGAGTGAGTTAATTAATATCAACATATAAAGGTTACTAAAGATTACAAAAAGTTGTATTTAAGTGGGAAGATAAAACACTACTTGTCATAACAGTGAAGGCCAATTAATGTTTACAAACACCTTTCTAAGAATTAGTGAAGTTTACTAATAACAAACATCATATCGTACCGCTACGAATCAAGTTTGACGTCAAGCGTCCTACATCGCGCTATTGAAGTTTCTGCAATAGTTCGAGTATATACATACCGAATCGCAAGTGAAGTATACCAAGGCGTTTGTATACTTGGGCGGGGAATTACTGTTTACCGCCACTTCTCAGTCGGTGACCATATGAGCTGAACAAATTTGACGTACCTTGAGTCACAGCCCTTGCTAGGTACACGAACCAGTGGTTAACCGTAATAAGTATGCTAGTTAAATCATTTCAATATTTTTTACTTGTTTTTAGTAAACACTGTTATTCCAACAAGATTAGTTTTATTCCTGTTAGTAAATACAATAAGTAAAACTCATTGGTAGCCGTCAGTGTAATTTACTTGTCCTCGGAATTACTAATATTTTAGTGATTACTAGTATTATTTACTTGTGGCTACTAAAGTTTTTTCTCCGTTCTGTTCAAGAACCTTTATGTGATTAAGTAACAAACATCCATGCTATGAATAAGAACTTCAAACTTTGAGGAATTGTAGTATAAACCGTTAGTTTCGTAATTTTTTTTTTGCGCTCCTTAAATTTTATAATAGCACAATGATTGTCTTTTGTTACTAGCTTTTGCCCGCGATTCCACCCGCCATAAATTCGTTTATAATTTCAATTTGGGTAGGATTAACGGCAACCCTAGTGTAGATAAAAACCGAGTCTCACTTGACGTTTTCAAGTAGCATATGTCCTTCCTCGGGACTCAAACTGTCTCTATACCAAATTTCATCTTAATCGGTACAGTGGTTTAAGCGTAAAGAGGCTGTTACCTGTTGACAGACAGACAGTTACTTACGCATTCATAATATTAGTATGGAACTAGGCATTAATCATTTTATTGCATATGATTTACTTTTGTATGATACGACCCTTAGTGCGTGAGTTAGATTCGCACCGGACCGGTTTTTCTTAACTCAGATAATATTTCTATTTATGTCAATGTAGGATATTTCTATCGTCACCATCACAGATATCCCACGTTGTTTGTAGGTAACATTTTGTCAGTAACAATGTAAGTTAACCGTTTTTTATTAACTTTTATTTGCAATCAAATTGCTTTGTAACTGTTTTTTTCTTTTTGAATTTGATTAAAGATGCTTATGTTTTATTATCAGTGGAAAATAACGGATGACCTGCTATTTGTATTTATCGTTGTTATTAATTGGATTGCCACTCATTATATCAAATGAATGCAAAAATTTATTGTGTTCATATTTTCTTTATTAAAAAGGTACCGGTATTGCTTAATTATTTTGTTCGATATATCATTTATATCTCTAATCAATTCGTTTGGAGATAGTCGTAGTGCACCGAACTTTTCTGACCCGGTGATCAGTCAAATCTAAGCTACAGTCGGCATATTGATAAGTTGTAAACTTACAACGACACTAGCGACGAAACAGCCAAGGTCAGAAAAGATTTTTGCACTTTCGTTATGGTATATCTATACATATAAAATGCTTTGTCCTGAATGACTGATGGATCAACGCACAGCCTAAACCGCTCATCGTAGAGACCTAAAACTTGGAGGGTGTGTTCATTGTATGACGTAGACATCCGATAATAAAGGATTTTCCGAAATTCTACCCCTAAGGGGTGAAAAAGGGGGGCAAAGTTTGTATGGGACAACGTGATTCCTTGGTCCAATCTCCTTTAAATTTTGCACAAACCTGTTTTAACAGAATTGGTGGAAGAAGTGTTTCGTATTTTATTGCAACACATTTTACCACTTTGGAAGTGTCTCTCGCGCAAACTATTACAAACCTCAATATCATTTTTGAAGACCTATCCATAGATATCCCTATGGGACTGAAGAAAAAAAAATTTTTGAGTTTCAGTATAGGGAACCCCCAAATTTTTTTTATTTTTTTATTTTTGTGTGAAAATCTTAATGCTGTTCACAGAATACATCTACTTACCAAGTTCCAACAGTATAGTTCTTATAGTTTCGGTAAAAAGTGGCTGTGACATGACGGACAGACAGACAGTCAGACAGACATTTCATATCTATAAGGGTTCCATTTTTTGCCATTTGGCTACGGAACCCTAAAAAGGTTAAACTCACTCAAAAACATAATCAAATCTTCTTCTATACAATATATGTATATTAATATTATAAAGCTGAAGTGTTTGTTTGTTTGAACGCGCTAATCTCAGGAACTCCTGGTCCGATTTGATAAGAATCTTTCAGTGTAAGATATCCTATTTATCGAGGAAGGCTATAAGCTATAAATTATTATTACGCTAAGTACAATAGGAGCGGAGCACCAATGAAGAATGTTTCAAAATCGAGGTTTTTTTTCCTTTTGAGAGCTTCTGCTGAGTTTGCTGCGTAAACGGTTAAACTTTTGCAAAAATCATGTATTACAGAATGGTTTCCCTTTAAAAGTTCTAATAAAAAGGTCCGAGACAGCATATGTCTATCTTCTAAGGTTGGCTCACTATAACCTTTTTTATGCTAATCAAATTTGTTCTGAAATAACGCATTATTTGCGACGGTGTTTTTATAAACATGATATTAATCCTTATCCGAATAAATACATTATTCATCACAAGTATTTTATTTAAAACAAAAATGCCCTTTACATCATTCGATTTTAATGAATATCTTAGGACATATCGCAGTTTTAAATTAACATCGCAGCAAAATAATGATCAAGAACTGCATGTGCATTTATGATGTGCAAGCGCCGCGGACAGTCATGAGGGGGAAGGGCGGCACGTATTATATTTTCACCTTCTTCGTAAACAAAGTCGCCGGTTAAAGTTAGCGTTAGCCCAAAGTAACTATTACTGACTGACTGATCTGAAATTTAGCGCACATATAGCTATTATGATGTAAGCGTGCGCTAAGAAAGAATTTTTCAAAACTCACCTCCTTAACGGGGGTTCAAAGATTGTATGATGCTCGCGATGTTAATCCATAAGGTTATTAGTAGTTAATTATTTATTATTTTAAAGAAAGAGAGAGAGGGAGAGAGAGACATGGAGAGAGAGTGTAAGTAGGTTATTTTCTATAATTAAGAGGTTGCCGTAAGAATCCTACGCCGATAACCAAATTTAGGGCGGGCGAAGCCGCTGGCAAAAGCTAGCATTATTATATGCTGGTAGGTACCCTATGGAAAGTTACACTCTATTAAAAAATCCGGTAAGTTTTGCTCGAGGCGATGACCGCCAGCTCATGACGCTGTTGTGAAGCTGACGCCGTTTTTTGCGTTTAATACAAATTATCAAAATTTTAAGATATGATTAAATCTTAAATAATAGTTTCAAAAGATTTTTTATAGTGGTCTAAGTTGCGATCGCTCAAGCCCCGTCATGTAGTAATGAGTCTTTTTTATAAACAAGTCCAGTTTTGTAATAAAATCATTGATTTATTGAAACATTGAATAACAAACAATTTTAGCGTCTTTTTATTCTACATATTTTACCCAACGTTCTTGGGCGGTTTGTAGTAGTTAGAACATACCTACCTTATTATACTAAAATACCAAAACAAAAAAAAAATTTATCCCACTTAGGGGGCAAACTAGCTAACGGTCCACCTGATAGTAAGATGTCACCGCAGCCTATGTACGCTTGTAACACCAGGGGCATCAGCCACTTGCACGTTGCCGACCCCTTAAAAATTTAATAACTTCTTTCCTGAAGAACCCCATAATGCAGTCTTTAGAGAAATCCTTGACCGGGAAAAGTTTCTTTGAAACCGCACTGTATCAGTATCGACCAAGTTTAAGTGTTTAAGGTGTGCGGATGAATTCTCTGCCGATGGAGAGCGAGAACCTAAAAATTTATGAATTCTGTTGGATGTTTCGCAGTATTATTCATCTTACCATCCATAGGTAGTGTACAAAATCTGTGACGTCACCACACCACGGTGGCCTTATATTTATGCACGAATTAAATCCCAAAGAGTACCTTGCAATTTTTTTACCTTCATATTATTTGTAGTTCATAAATAACTTTTAAAATACCTAGATAATAAAACAGTCCTCTGCGTTTGTCTGTCTGTACACACTGTGACGTTTGTTTGTCTCTGCAACTATACTAAACAAGTTTATTAGGGTATTTTTAAATGAACAGAATGTTTTAAAGCGAACGCTTGTATATTATTTGTGATCCTTTTTCAAAAGTAGTCATCAAAAAAGAAAGTCAGTTAGTGTTACTGTAGTAAAAAAGTATCAAAGAACCTTTTATAAAATTTTTATTCTATCTTGCACGAAATTTTATTGAATTGATATCCTTTTAGTCAATTTATCTATTTACGTCAATTAGTCGTATAGTTCTACTTTCATACTGGTTTATCAACTCTCTAAACCAGATTATTTGCTGATTATAATAAACGTCTTCATATCCAATTGGAAAAAGTAACTGCGTCCGTGGTCAAACAAAGACGTAATGCCATACTATTTTATGGGAAATTCCTTAGAGCTGGCAATATATAGATAGTAAATTCCATACTGTTTCATATAAACTAATATTATAAAGAAAACTTTTTTTTGTTGGTAACGGGTAATCTCTGGAACTACCAGTCCGATTTCAACAATTTTTTTTACGTTAGATAAATATTTTTGTCTGGAGGAAACATAGACTATGTAACATCAAGCCAAGATCAATAGGAGGGCTAAAATAAAGAAAAAGATTTTAAAGAACGGGAGAAAATGTCCCCTCTGAGACTTTTCGTGGCGTGCGCTGCCTAAATATTTAAAGTTACTCGAAAGTAATATATGGTGGGATTGATCCTCTTAAAGTAGCGTAAATATTGCTCGTATATACGTTGCGTCACTCCTCAAACCCTTTTAAAAATTAGTTAACTAATGCCAAACCAGGGGCATGCTATTTTATTCTAGAAAACTTGAAAGCTACCGCAAAAATTAGCGACTATAACTATAGCTTGCTGTAACAAACTTCTGCTATGATCAATGAGTTGGATAGTAATCCCACGTCGATAAACTTATTTAGCGCGGGCAAACGCTTTTATTTATATAATTGCATGTGTTTCAGATTAGGAGCGGAAAATCACAAGTCGAAACGAGTTCCTAAATCAAAACCAACTTGGTGTGAACGGTTCAACCTTTACTTATACGATGATCGAAATTTAGAGATCACTGTATGGCACAAAGGAAAGGAGAAGAATTTTATGGGAAGGTAAGAGGTAAATAATATAGTAAAATACAGACAGCAGACAAATGTTTTCCAACAATTTCAATATTTAGATTGTTGATGCAGAATGTTGATGTGTAAAAACCAATACATACCTTATAAGTGTAACTTGACTTATATCCCTATTACCCCCAGTCCAAACCTGACTTATATTTATACTAATACTTACACTTCTTACTTACTTACTTATACAATAAAGTTAGTCAGGAACTAACTATGGGGGCATATTATTCTGGCTCTGCTGTATAATTTCAACACTTAATAAACTTTAAATTTGGCGATATACAACTTACGGGCCATATTTAAAGCCATTTTAGTCCAGCTATACACTGTATCATAAAGCAGTGGCTCATTAACTGTCATGCAGGACTAAAGTGGTTAGTGATAAGTGACTGTCCATTACAGCCACTATTTTTATTTCTAAAAGGGGGTAAAATATCATACTTCTTATTTATAAAGATGCTAAAATGCAGAAAATACATATATTATCTCTTTTTGCTAACTATACGTGAAATTTGAGAAGATTAAAATTATTGTAAATAATAAAATATTCCAACGAATGAATATTTACAGTTACACAAGTCCTACGCCTCTTGAAATAATTTTAAATATTTTGATAGAACATTGAAAATCATGTTCGTTTTTTATGTCGACTGAACGGGAATTTTTAAAACTATTTATTTATAAACTAAGGTTTCTTTTTATAAGCCAAAAGCTACGCGTACCAATATGTTCAGTTAAGGCCCCATATACTTCACTGTAGCGCCGCCACTCGATACCAATTGTTGATGTTGAAGCTTATTTTAAAAGAGTGAAAAATACTGACTTGTCATAAACTACCTATTTTTAGAACGTATAGTGTTGTTTGTTAATTTTGTTAATTAGTTTTGATTTCGGGTTTCTGCTAAAAGTGACCGCCTTTAGTGTGCAGTATATTGGGCCTTAAAACCAGCAGCGGTTATTTTGAATTTAAATTTTTATAATGGTATAGGTTTATTTATGATTACATCAAAGTCAAAACTAGTTTTAAAATTTATGTGAATTTGGTTAAACAGGATACGATTCACGGCGCCTCGCAACGTGTTTCATACAAACGAATTTCCTACTTGTTTTTGACATTTACTGATTAAATACTGTGAAATTTTGTAGGCATGATCACAAGCCGAATATCTATGTCTGTGGTTTTCCAAAATCCTAAAAAAAGTTTTTATTAACATTTAATTATATTCGAGATCATTTGTATGAAAAACTAGAATCCTGTAAAGCTTATAAACTTTATTATTTATTAGAAAACTAGCACATTGTAGACCTAGATATTTAATCCTACAGCACCTCTTTAAAATTTATGGCGTTTGATTTGTAAGTGACAAAAATAAGCGGGAAATTCGTTTGTATGAATCGCGCTGCGAGACGCCGCGAATCGTATTCTCTTAATGAAAAACGATTATTTTTAAATAACTTGTATATTTAATTTATTTTATGTTATTTTATATACGATTATGTGATAAAAATCTTTAGGCCGTTTGTAAATGGCAATTATTTTCAAAGCTGCTCCGTAGCTTTATTGGTAAAGTGACTGCCTACCGATCTGAAGAGCGTGGGTTCGATGCCACATATTACAAATATTTATGTGATGAACTTAGGTGTTTAACTTGAGCCCGGGTGTCATATGACAATATGTATTGTATTTTCCAAAGAAAGTATTTATGTATTTGTATCAGTCGTCTGGTATGGATAGTAATACAAGCTTTACTTAGTTTAGGACTAGATCACGCTCTTTGTCTTTGTTATTTGATTTCCTCGTAGTAATAAATTTAACAAAAACTGCTCTACTGTAATATTGATTCGCGCGCAAAAAGGGGGGGTCTAATTACGCATAGGGAATACATCTCTGGCAGAAGATGGCTATTAGTTACGTCACAGATCTACATAGTTCAAACAAAACAAAAAAAAAGTAATCCTACGTTATTCTACGCTCAAAACATATAGGAAAGACAAATTTATTACAATACAAATTTATAATCAAAAACCGGCCAACTGACACGCACTAAGTATAAATAAGGATTCAGTAGAATGAGAAAAATCTAAAAAAAATTATGAATCGACGTTGTTTAAAATAATTTTGGTTTCAAGTTTTTTAGGACACGCGACTAAAACTTAGTGGGGGACACAAATTTTTAACTTTGGAGTTACATAACTTACAAAACATACATTTCAGAGAAAAATTCTAAGGAACCTCGTATACATTTTAAAGGGCTAATTCGACAACGCACTACACTACTGTGTAGTCTCAATTACCTACATAACAAAACAGCAATGAAACCTATCTGTAAATTTTCATTACAATAGATGCAAAAGCAGGGGGTTTTAAGGCTGTGACTTACGGACGGACATAACAAAACTACACATAGGTTCCATTTATGTCATTTGGTTACGGAACCCTTAAATGTTGAACGGGCCAATTCAAGCCAAAAAGGAGAGTTGCCCACGCCCATGGCTGCATATTTTCCACGTACGTGTAAGCCTGCAAAGTCCCAAACCGTCTAAATAACTAACTAGCGACTGTGGTTTAGTGATGAAATTAAACTATATAAAAAATATGAAAACAGATGCATGCTGGATTTGTCGACAATGGAAAAGGAGCGGACACACGACGTCTGGCAAGAGCTGGAATGTGGATTCGGTCGACTTCACATGTTGGTAACCCTCAACACGGCGCGCCGGCTATCTGTCGACAACATGTTAACTACCCTTGACAACAACAAGCACATTACCCCCGCCCAAGATAAATTCGTAAGTTCTATTTGTTTCTTTTTCTTGTAAGGTCCTTCTCCTTCTCCTTATACCTTCTACCTTTAATTTTCTGAGGTGCCACGCTCACGCGTCGTGTTCGTGGAGAACATTACATAATGTTTAGCGTAATTTTTTTTATTTTTAAGCATTTAATGAAAACATGTTTTGTAGGAAAAAAAACTAATTTCGTTTCGGATTTTTTTAGTCGGGTTAGGTAAAACTATATATTACAACTCGAGTATTAATATCGAGTTTGTTTGTCTGTCCGTCGTTCAGCGTAATCCAAGTCCGGTTTTAGCTTTTTTCAAAATCAGTGTTTTTGCTTGTACGTTCAAACTTCGAAAAAAATATATTTTGGGTTAATAAGATCCATAAATTAACTAACCCTATGAAGAATAATTTTAGATAGGTATTTTCTTTTTAATGAAGTAGAGATTTCCTAGAAACTATTAACAATAGTACTTAGTGTATTAAGGGCCGTTAGGAGAAAATTACTGACGCGTGGCAATTTAGAAACGGCCGAAGGCCAAAGGCTTTTATGACTCGAGTTTGTAATTACTGTACCACCCGTGTTACACACAATGTTTTTCACCAAATTTGCAAGTAAATAAATAAAACTATAATGAACTAAATATCTTACATAGGTACTATCAGGTGGGTACAATTTTTAAAATACACAAAGTTTTTAAGTTTGTAAAACCTTAGTGTGTAAATATTTATCGTCAGAGCTTTATTAATATTTTATTCTATATTTTCTCCAATAAGTACCTTCCTTCGATTTTTTACTCAGGTAGGTACCCATCTGACTTCGTTTTTAAAAATGCTGTCAAATTTATGTACCTTACTGTTCAATATTGATGGAATTTTTGAACTTGAGAATGCTCTTCAACATAGAGTAAATTTCCCATAGGGAAGATGGTTTGTTTCTTTCGGCAATTTCTTCAAAGTAAGCTAATAGGCCATTCTCTGAAAACGAAGTCGTTTTCTTGTTTCTCCAAGTAATAAAACTGGCGTATTTTTGTTTTTTTTTTATACCACTAAGATGGCAAACAAGCATACGGTCCGCCTGATGGCGTATGCGGTTAAGTACCTACTTGACTTAAGGCTTCGGCGGTAACAGTTTTATATTTATTTCCTGATCCCCGCTTACAATATCGGGTAGTGTCGCATTTAAATTGTCATTTGAAGACGACGAAGACATTTTTTATTTCTTTTGTAAGTTGTAAATAAAGAAACTCAACAAAATAAAAATGGTCAGAACAGAAGTGAAGCCATCTAAAGAATTTATGAATTAAAAAGTTTTGGCTAATTTTAAAACTTTAAAACTTTAGTTTTAACTTTAGCCAAAAATTTTTGGTCAATAGTGTCGTTATACGTTCACACCATTTCAATATGGCGACTGTAGTTTTTATTTTTGACCACCGGGTCAGAAAAAAATGTTGCACTATAATTGCTCGCTTGGGGCGTAGTTCATATCTTAAACTTAACATGTCACTTTTGTAAAAACTTGATACAATAGAGAAAACAGTACGTAAAATCTACGACCTGTTTTATAGTACAAGTAGAGCGTATTAGAGCGAATGATACAATGACATAATGAATCATATCGCCCGTTTTTTTTGAGCTGGATTCAATAGCTCAAAGAAAAGACTTCAACGGGGTCACTTATTAATATGTCGAATTTCTAAACGGTGCCAGTACACATTTTTTATACCTGCCAAAATAAAAATAAATACCACAATTTGAGCAGTTTCCTAGCCGTATTTTACTTAAAACTTTGACACTTTTTTCGAAGTTAAAATAAACTGAAAATCTCGGTAATATTCGGAGATTTTGTCGAATTCAATTTGTTTGAAAATTATTTATGGTTAACCATATAATACAATAACTTAGTTCAGATACACGTTGATGTTGACTACCTCGCAGCCTAGTTGGTAGTGTGGCCAGCTGCTGTCCAAAGGGTGTGGGTTCAATTCCCGCACTGTACAAACATTTAAGTCATTATATAAACATTTATGTTTGTCTTAAGTCTAAATGTATTTCTGTATGATATATATTATTTACAAAACAATGTAATATATATGTATTTGTATCCATTGTCTGTTACCCATAACACAAACTTTGCTTACTTTGGGGCCAGACGGCGCTGTGTATAATGTCTAAAAATATTTATTTATTATTATTATTATTTATAATATACCTAATATGTATTTTAAACACTGAAATTCCCTTATTTGGGCATTTGAATAATTATAATACACAGAACTATTTAGGCAGAAAGGACATCATAATTTATTATAATAATAACAAAGGTCATCACACTGTACACAGCATTCTTTGATACAGCGGCGTCTGGTCCCAAACTAAGCAAAGCTTATACGATGGATACCAGACAACGGATACAAATATATATATACATATATATACTTTTGTAAATACATACATATTATACATAGAAAACACTCAGTCTCAAGAAAAACAAATGTTTGTCTTGTGCCGTAATTAAAGTCACGCACCTCGATTTAGCAGTCGGATTATCACCCACTGAGCCACGTAGCCGACTTTCCACTAGGTATTAAAGTTTCTGTAATTACGGCTTCTCAGAGGCTCCGTTGGTAGTAGGGGTTGCCTGCCGATCAGAGAGGCGCGGGTTCGGTCCCCGCATAAAATAAATATTTAATTTGATGAACATTTGTGTTTATCTTGAGTATGGGTGTTTTCTATGTAGTACACATTTTTTTTTTTTCTGAGCTGACTATGCAGTTGGCTGTTGCAGCCATTACTGCTTCACCGGACTTTTGGGGCGAGACTCTGAAGGAGCCTCAGCCCATATAGCGCCCAACGCTCAAGGGCTCCCCGCGGGGGAAGCCTCGGCTTGGGTTGTCGCTCTCGGGGGCGTCCCTTTGACCGGCGTGAGTCTCGAACCCGAAGGTGAGTCACCGCCAGGAGGGGAGTTCCCCGTTACGCGGGTACGATTGCGATTGAGTGGGGGCGAGAAGCGCCCCGGCACTTTTTGATACCTAGTGTATCCTTGTGGGCGCCGACGAACCCGGGGACGTCGGCGTCGTGTTTGGAGGGAGGCCCTATTCGGGGAGGTCGTAGAGACAAATCTCGCTATCCGGACAGCGAGATCGTCATCTGGGGACGTTAGTACGTGCCGAGGCCGCCTAACAATAGTTGTACGACCGCGACCGGGTCGATCGGGGGGACTACACATTTATTTACGAAAACAAGTATTTATACCCGTTCTCTGGTACCTATAAAATATGAGTTTCTTAGTTTGGGATCAGATGGCGCTGTGTGTACTGATTTCCTAGAATATTTATTTATTATTTTATTTATTTACTGTGTCTGCCAATACCATATATTATGCTCATTCTGTTAATTTGTAATTTTCCTTATTAAAATGACTCATAGTCTGACATAGATGCCTTACGGGATACAAGGAAAAATACCTTATATGGTATATTTAATGAGTAAAAGGTTATACCTACCTACTCATTATACATATTCATATTTCATTTACCTATAATTATTTTTTATACCACTAAGGTGGCAAACAAGCTTACGGTCCACCTGATGGTAAGCGGTCACCGTACAATAATACACTATCTAATTAAATATATAGCAAGTAGCTGTCACTGACCATTATTTTAGGGTTTCGTAGCTACATGGCAAAAACGGTACCTTCATAGTTTCGTTTCATCATGTCCGTCTGTCCGTCCGTTTTTATTTCACAGATATGAAATTTCACCATCTTTGCATCAATTCAAATCAATTGACTTAGACGTTTAAGTGTCATTTTTTTATAAAATTGTAATAGAGAGTACCTACATAGACTTTCTACCAAAAATGTTTTAAGTTTGTTCTCAAAAACCTACTTGAATAGAAACATTTAGATTGAAGCACATATACCTAAGCACATAAAACTATGTTGTAAAGCTCAGTTTCCAGGTCATTCGCTTAAACTGGTTAATAACCCTTGACTCTTAGATAGCTTTTAAGTATCAAATAAGATACTTAAAACGGTTTGTTGTTCTCAGTGACGTTATCTTCTCTATATCTAAAATTGATAAACTCTGACACCGTTCGACATGGTTTAACCGACCAACATAAAAGTTGGCACATCTGAATAAGTGTTTTTTCATTGAAAAGGTCCGCGCATCAAAGGCCAGCTTATTTAACATATTACAAAACCATAAATACTTGCCAAAAGTGACGTAAATTTTAATATGTCCTCATGGAAATCTAATTTTTTCTAAGGTTTATAATTACAAATCTTTATTTTTAACCCCCAACGAAAACAGAGAGGTGTTATAGGTTTAACGTTTGTATGTTTGTGGCATCGTAGCGCCCAGACGGAAATACCGATTGTGATTAAGATTTTTTTTGTTTTAAAGGTAACTTTATTGTTAGTGTCTATACCTACTTTAATAAAACTGTTTAGCATTTTGAAGATAATTAAATTAGCTTGTTGTTGATGTTGATGTAGGAATATGAGCAACTTCCACAAGTGTGATCGATTTGAAATTTAGTATCTTGTTACTGCAATGATATTGCAGGGAGATAATAAACTTGAGCTGGTGCTGCAGTATCACCACACAAATCTGCAGGATACCCAAAGCCTTACCAAGTTACAGCAGAGGTATCATGTTTAGGCTAATTTGAATAGATTATAGATAGATAGTGTACAAGGTGTAAAGGTGGAGCAGGGAAGAGAAATGAGGATAAATTGGTGAGGGATTGCTAGTTCTATCGATATACCTTTGGGTCAATGGCTTAAAAAATTTAGGGAATTTTACAAGTGTTTGAAATTTGTTAAATTTAATGAAAAGTGAGTAAATATTGAGTTGCACTAAATATTTTTTTCGATTTTGTTGTTTCAATATTAGTTATATAAATACTATTAGCTCTATAATTTGGATATGTAATAAAAATATTCTAAATATACTTACAGTTGAAAATCTAAATAGTCAACGGATATAAATACATATATATATCCTTTTTTTTTAAATACATACATATAATACAATAGAAAACACTCAGTCTCAAAACAAACACAACAAAAAATAATAGTTTGTCTTGTGCGGTAATCGAACCCAGGCCCCTCGATTTAGCAGACGAGTCATTACCCACTGAGCCACAGGGCCGACAAACGTTAAATATGTAAACGTAAAAATATGGAACGTTAATAGAAATTTAACCAATAAAATTAATAAACACAAGTTACACGATATATCATTGGTCGTAAAGTAACCTCCGGTTTCTCTGTCAGTAACAAGTTTCACGGTCAAAGTTATTTTCGCGGCACAGTCTCCCCTGTCTCGATTTAAGAAAGCATTTTAAACTTTACTAATATAAAAATTAAGTTCAATTTAGATAAATAGAACTGGTATTTAGAGTTCATGTATCAAGGTATGTATTTGTTTTATTTAAGATAATTGGTTGATTCTACATAAATGATAAAGCGTTTTTACATATTGTTTCTATAGCAAAAAAGTTATAATTAATATTTATCTTGTACGGGGGGAGGAGTATTCCCCACATGATAAATCTTAAGCAATTTTTCGTTGCTTAGGTCATTTTACAAGTGACTAAATCCTGATCTTCGGTAAATTAATCGTTCATATCTAAAAATATTGAACTAGGTAATAACTTTAAGCACATGAAAAATGCGTTGTAGCTAACAAAAAAATTAGCCAAGTGCGAGTCTTCCGTACTTCCGAGGTTCCGTACCATTATCTATAAAAACGGCAAAAAAATCACGTTTGTTGTATGGGAGCCCCTCTTAAATACTTTTTTTATTTTAATTTAATTATTTATTTTTAAAGTGAATATAAAACTAAAAAAATATAAGCTGATGCCGTTATAAATTTCGATCGATCGTCCCGTTTTTTACCCTTTGGGCACAGAACCCTAAGAAACAGCAATCATCTTGTATCTACTCTTTTTAACATGTCTTTTTATGTAATTTTAAATAGTAAGTGTTGATTAGTATACTTACTTGCCACACAGACGACCTTCCATAATTAAATCTAGGATATCTATGTAATTTGTAATAACAAGTAGGGACTGAAGAAAGAGGTTCTTCAAGAAGGGAATGATTAGGTTCTTAAAGAGTCGGCCACAAATCTTGATGTAGAGGTGTCTATAGGCTCATAAGCTGAGTGCTACTAGGCGGTCACCCATCCAAGTAGTTACTGCGACCAACGTCGTTAACTTCGCATATCGTTTTAGATAAACGAATGTCACTGGACCATGAGCCACTACAATGATGAACAAAAACTATTTACCTATATAAGTATTATATTTTAAAACATTTGATAAATAACAAGCTAATGAATACGTTTAGTCGGACTAGATTACCTAGGTAATTAGGTTTTTTTTGGTCCTACAGAAATATTTAGCTATTATAGTAGCTCCTCTTTTTTTGGAGTTGGTTTAAAATAAGAGCTTGACTTGTTTATATGTTAAAAAACTCTATTTTCTTTTTCTTTCCAGACATGGTACAGACTAGACAACGACTGGAGTGAGGTGGGTCAAGTATCAGTGACGGTGCATTGCGCCAGAGGCCTGAGTCCGCTGGGCCTCGGCGCCAAGGCCGATGCCTACTGCGTGTTGGAGCTCGACAACTCCAGGGTGCAGACTCATACGGCAAGAGGAACCTCTGACCCTAACTGGAACAAGAGCTACATATTGTGAGTACAATTGCAATATAATGATAGCCAGAATCTTTTACTACTAGCTTTATGTATTGCTCAATCGAATTTTGTAGATACTTAGTCCGAATCAGTTTCTGATATTTTTATGGGCCATAGAAAAAATGTTTCAAAATATGCTCGTTAATAAGATAGTAATGGACCTTTGGATGTTTGAATGAAACAAGTGACAATATGCACATTATGTGTTGAATGTCAATAATTCAACCAAAGAGAATGAGCCAACATTTGTACAGTGTGTCACACAAAATTTATATCTTTTTAATTTGACTGGATTATTACATTAAACGCATTAAAGCAGTGAACAGAACGCACCTTTAGTTGTTACAAGTAGGTATAAGTCGCGCCACGTAAGTTGAACCATGTGCAGTAACACATTTTCGGGTCCACTGAGGTGGGGAATGTGGTGCGACGCGAAGAGCAGCGCCTAACCATAGCAAAGCAGGCTGTTGGGTACAATCATGCACTAAAGTTTTCAAAGTCGGAACTTCTGGCTCAAGTTTATGCCAATTCAAAATGAGTGAGTGATACCAATGAGTGATGGTGATTAAAAAACGTTTACACCTTTTGAACCTTTAGTGTTTTATGAAATTCTTATTTTTAAACTGTTACATTTTATTATATCTAACGACCATTTCCCAAGCCAATGTTGGTCAAAAGTACTATAACTTGTAAGATGATCCGATATTACGTATTTATGACAATTCGAGTTAAACAGGATGTATTTATCAAACTTTTTTAGTAAATTCACTTCATAAGATATAATTACTGGGTACATAAGACGTAATAACTGTCGTCTCGTGCGGCGGGCGCAGGGCAGTGCCAGACAGTGAGTACTTAGTTACATAATAAGTAAGAAAAAAAATATCAGCAAAACATTCGTTAGTACTATTGTCCGTAACTGTACCTGCGTGTACGACCGCCATGGCGCGATTTATCTTTCTCCCATAGCTTGACGGACTCTTTATCCCTTAAAGTCCATTTTGTTTCTCTTTCATTACTCTTTCTCTTTCCTTTAGTTTTCTTTTTGAATACCTATCAGTTCAAATACGTGTAAGTGTATAAACTAGGGATAGTTGTAGATGCAGGTTTTTTACATTTATACACCCAAATGTAGTCTGAGTGTCACAAAATAAAACCCTTACGAATGTACTAAAGTTGACACAAAATAAAACACACACATTAGCGATACAGACTATACTAGCATTGTAGTCTGTTTTCTCACCAATCATAACAACGCTCACTTGGTTTTTATTTATACTAGCTTATTGCCGCGACTTCTTCTTTCGCCTTTTAAGAAAAAGAGAAACCTTAACTGATTATGTTTTTTAGGTAGGGTTAATTCTAATACAAATTCCCATATTTCTTTATTTTGCCATATGCTATTTCAATAAAAAAAATCTAAAATGATAAAACACATCAATTTTAATTTTGAACTTAATGGGAAAATACTAATTTTTATGCACTAAGCTTCAAAAATAACGGATTTCCATACAAACATCCAACCCTCATTTTTCCTCTTAGGCGATGAATTTTGCTCACCTACATTATAAATTTTCTTATATATAGTATTTAATATAATTGTATATATAAATAAAAATTAAATGCTTTCCGGCGGAACCGATTTGGCTGATTAGAATAAAATTTTAGGGACAGAAACAATGCAGAAATTACTCGTAAAATTAGAAAATTCGCCAAAAACGGAAAACGGGATTCTTGAACGCTACAGCTTATCAAGAAACATTCACGCGACGCTCTGACTCTTAATCTTTACGTCTTCTATCTACCTATAGAAATAAAAATTAATAACCGTATCTATAAAAGATCATCACTTAAGAACGGGTTGACCGATTTGGATGTTTTTTTTCCTGTATTCGTAACTGTCAAGACAAGTTCCGATGTATAAAAGATTTAAAAAAAATTAACCAAAAAAAATTACCCGGAGCAGACAGCTGGTAAAATATAAAACAGTAAAGTAGAAAACATAAAGGCTTATTAATTTTAATATTAAAATTATATCTAAATTCAAGGAAAGTGACACGCTATATTTTTTAAGGGAGTCTTCTTTGATTTTGCTTGATTTTAATGTTTTTTTTTTTATTTGTTACACATAGCGCTGTGAATGATATAACTTCTACACTAGACATTACCGTTTACGATGAATCGATAATAACATCGATGAAGGCAGAAACTCTAGGGAAAGTATCGATACCACTGTTGAGGATAAACAACTTTGAGAAAAAGTGGTATGCCTTAAAAAATCGTACGAAAAAATCAAGTGCCAAGGGGAATTGCCCAAGGATACTTCTGGAAATGTCAGTCGTTTGGAATCCGGTAAGTATATGAATGTTTTTTTTTCTGACTGACTATGCAGTTGGCTGTTGCAGCCATTACTGCTTCACCGGGCTTTTTGGGGCGAGACTATGAACGAGCCTCAGCCCATATAACGCCCAACGCTCAAGGGGGGAGCCTCGGCTTGGGTTGTCGCTCTCAGGGGATATGAATGTACCAGCACAGATAATGCATGACAGGCCCCATGGCATCACAGATGTGCGTATAGAACCTGTAACCGCGTTTTTATGTATTTAGCTTCATCCTCCTTTTATCCCCTTAGGGGAAGAGTATTGTAAATTTTTTTCTTAGTGTTCGCCTACGTTATAACAAAAACTAATTCGCAAACGTTTGGACTGTGCTTTGATATAACAGTTTTCTGTATATATGAATATAGATAACGCTTCAAAATGACGTATATATTATAGGTATTAACTATAAATATACCTTTTTAGGGTTACGTACCCAAAGGGTAATTACCGGGGCCCTATTACTAAGACTCCACTATCCGTCCGTCTGTCACCAAGCTGTATCTCATGAACCGTGATAGTTATACAGTTGAAATTTTCACACAAGATGTATTTCTGTTGCTGCTATAACAACAAATATTAAAAAACAGAATAAAAATAAATATTTAAAGAGGCTCCCATACAAGAAACGTGATTTTTTTGCTCGTTTTTGCTTGATATTGATAACGGCAACGAAATAGACGCTTAAAATATTTACAGAATATTTAGTTATCTAAATAAGTTATTATATATAAATAATTAAATTTAAATGAAACAAAGATTTTATTTTAATAGATAATAAAAAGAGGGCTCCCATACAACAAACGTGATTTTTTGCCGATTTTATAGATAATGGTATGGAACCCTTCATGCGCAAGTCCGACTCGCACTTAGCCGATTTATTTTTGTTACCTAGGGGCTGATTCTTTACGATAATTCCAATTTAAATCTCGTATAAAAGCTAAACATTTTAAATATTAACATTGCAATCATAACCGACCGACTACCGATCGTAGTTACGGGAGGACTCGATTTAGCAGCTGGAGGCATCTTCTTTGACACGTTATATAAATTTTGACCAGTTATATATATCTTGACCTCCTGTATATGAAAACAGATTTATTTATTTAACACATTCACTTTGTTTCAGATAAAAGCATCCCTTAGGCTTCTTAATCCAAAGGAAAAGAAATATGTAGAAAAGTCCCCTAAGTTTGATATACCATTAATTTTCAACAATTTAAAATTCATAGCTGATGTATTCAACGCGATCGAAGCGGGCAATGAACATTTGAAGTAAGCATTTTTATTTAATTTTATTATGTCTACCTTTCACAAGTTCAAAGTCGTACAGCGCACGATGTAGCCAGATGTGCTTTAGTGTCTCTGAGGACATCCGGATTTGAAGACACCGATATAGCTCGTAGAAGCAGCAAGCTGTGCTGTGCAAGTGTGTTTTGAGTTAGTATTGTATATATATAAGAAAATTGATTGTATTGGGATTTTCTTGATAGTCTTTAATAATAATGCTCATAAAATAGGTTAGTTGAAGTGAAAGTGGACCAATAGAGCAGACGTGTCCTAGAGTGGAAACCGCGGCGTGGGTCACCCTCTAGCTCGATAGACCGACGACCTTAAAACGGTGGTGGACTGGGAGCAGTGGCGCGCCATAGAGGAGGCTAATATCAAGCAGTGGATCAAAAAAAGCTGATATGATGATGTTAGGGACAGGCAGACAGATCTTTAATGGTAAAACTGCAGGGCATAATTAACTAGTTATTTATAATATTCAAATTCAAATTCAATTTAATTTATTCAGTTTAGGCTTCAATAATTGAGCACTTATGAATGTCACTACGCCATCGGGTCGTAAGTCTACAGGGCGGGAGACCTTGTACTGAGAAGAACCGGCAAGAAACTCAGCAAGGGCATTTCTTTTCTCCCTTTCTCTTACAGCGTCCAATTAAAATATTGGAAAATGCCCTCCCTATCATAAAAGGACACTTTCCATTACAAACATAAAAAAACATGAAATATAAAGCACAAGCACAACATAAAAAAGTATCTAATATAAACAAAAGACAGTTTATGTATTCATCACTAAGAAATAATCAATGTCTTACAGTATTAATAAACAAAACAAAAAAGTTAGACTAAATACTAAGAATACAAAGAAGTATGCAAGAGCAGACCAGCCTCCACAGGCGGCACCCGTTCACGAGTATGACACATGAATCAGCCATCGCTCAACCATGTTTAACATATCGAGTGTGAAGTTCAAAGTTCAAATGTTTGCTAAGTATATAGGTGCTGGATGTCTATTCGGGAAAGGCTTTTTTTATTTCATACATAATCTATCAATAAGATAAAAGTATAAGATAAGATAAAATTAATTTATGTAATTGTTTATAATAAAAAATCTACTTGAATGAAATATTTTTAATTTATTGAATACTCGATTAGTGAATCTTTATCAGCAACAATTGCAATTACTGACAAAACTATCTGATATTGTTTCAGACGTGTATTTGAGTGGAACAACCAAGAAAGATCAACAATGGCCCTGATAGTTTGGTTGTCGTTCTGGTACTTCTTCCGACCTTGGATGGCTCCACTCCTATTACTTATACCTTTCTTCTACCACTGGCCAAGTAGTAATAGTAAGTCCGACATTAAATATTTACTGATTTTAGTAGGTAATTTAATTATGTATGATAATAATTGTTTTAGTAGGCAGGTGCTAATGAATGATAATTGTTTGAGTAGGTATGTATGATAACTGTTTTTAGTATGTATTAATGTATGATATTTGTGTTAGTAGGTAGGTATTAATGTATGATAACTGTTTTTAGTATGTATTCATGTAAGTATGATAAGTGTATTAGTAGGTAGGTATTGATTTATAATAACTGTTTTTAGTATGTATTAATGTAAGAATGATAATTGTATTAGTAAGTAGGTATTGATGTATGATAACTGTTGAAATAGGTATTAATGTATGATCAACGTTTTTAGTAGATATTTATGTATTATAATTGTTTTTGGAAGGTATAAATGTATGATAACTATTTTTATTAGGTAATTATTAATATATTTTCGTTTGCAGATAGTACTGCATTGGTCTCCGTAAATAATTTTGAAGAAGAGTCTAATGATGAGGTAGAGTCAACTAAGGTAACTTCCTCCAAACATGTTTATTTATTATTTCCAATACTTAGATAACATACCACAACAGATTAGTGGTTTTTTTTTTTAGATTTTTTAATCACGCGGTTTAATTATTTATAATTTTTTCAACTTTGGACGTTCTTTGCATAGTTTATTAATAAGTTTGATTTCTATCATACTTAAATTATTCAGCTCCATTCAGTTTTAATCACATTTAAATTTGTAATAGGTATCTCCTACAAAAATATTAATGATTTAAGTACTACAAATTCTGTAAATACATAAAGATAATAATTTGTTATCAGGACGAAAAAACTATTAAAGCCAGAATAAGTGGACTTCAAGATCTGACATTTACCATCAAAAACGGCATCGACTACATCGTCTCCCTAATTGAGAGAGTGCACAAGTAAGTTCTCCTGCTCGTGTTTTGCCGTAACATTACACAAAAACATGTACACAAAACATTGCTACACATTTTTGTTCTTAAAACTTTGTTTGTTATACTATATTGTTATACACACCACACACAATAAGGCTACTTTTCAATTCACTTTACATTCTGCCAAGTAATTATCGACCGCTAGAGTTGATTTTCCACTCGTTCTCAACCTTATATCTAAGGGAGTTTATTAAATTTGACTATTTAAAATAACTCTTAGCCGGGCGTTTTGAAAATAAAATGGCTTTTCACATAACGGTAATCGGTATAGATAGGCGAACAACTTAGCGTTAAAAGTGAAAAATAATAAATTACATTTATATCACATATGATTTAAAAAATTTATTTAATTTATTTCATAAAATAAATTATGGTCCGGCTACTAGTTGATAAGGAGTTATGAATCAAAAATAACGGGTTGCACTCCGGGAGTGCCGGCAGAAGTGAAAACACACAACCTGGATATAACATTTTAACATGTGTAATCCGAACTTTTATCTTTTCATCAACCCCATTTCCTCTTACTTTCTATTCGTTCCTATTGAGTTTAACATTTTTTACCCATTAAAAAAAAGTGCAAAACTCCGCTAAAGACGTTTTGACTTCAAAGAAAGAAAAACGAGAGGTTCGGCCGTTATTTTTTTAAAGCGATGTTTTATGTTAAAGAATGTTGCCATATTATTTTGTTTCCAGCCTTAAACTGGTAATGGGTAAATGGAATCGATTTTTTTTTAATTGGTACGCTTTCTTTGCAGAGGCGCGCCTTTAGACAATGTTAATATTTTTCACGCAACAAAGTTCTTGGTATACGTAATACAAAACAATGTTTAATATATTATATATTTGCGCAATCAAAAGAAATACGTATTTTCAAGAATCTAAATTGAAATTATGTCTTGTCGTGTTTATTATCTACTAATTACTTATAGAGCGCGCATACTTATGAATAGTTGATTTTTTCTAACATCAAAACCTCCTTGCATCCTACTCTATACTGTACAGAGCAAGACTGAATAATTAAAAAAAAATCCTTTACTGCACACATGAAATAACGGTAATATCAGTAATGTTTTATGTAACGCGTGATCTAAAGAGTAACTTTCTGCATAATTTGTACACATAATAAAGAAGACTTTACGAGTGACTGCATTAAATATAAATCGTCCTTGCATTTTGTTGAGAAAAGCACTATAAATAATATACATGCCTTTGCGGAAATTGCCTCTGCTATGAGTAATGATACTATAACCCATATTATCAAATCTTTATTGTATCTAAGGGTTCTTGTCCACTAGAAGTGTAGTTTGTAAACATACGTAAGTTTGTGCTTTTAAAAACACTTACACAACAGAAATCCGTATTCGCACATATTTTTATACTTTAATTAAGGATGTTTTAGTACATCTTACAAAAATACTGATATATTTTAAGTGCCCCTCCATTAAATAAGTATTTTTTAAGCCTGTAATTAACACCTGTTATCAACAATGATACGACTTTATTTTTATTTATTTTATTCGATTTTTTTTCAGTTTAATAAAGTTTACAGTGCCGTACTTAAGTTACCTAGCAATGATAATATTAGTAGCCGCCACAGTGGGACTGTACCTCATTCCTATTAATTATATATTTATGGCATTAGGTACGTATATACCTTTTAATTTTGGTTATTAATTAGAAAAAATAATATATCCAAAACAATATATATAACTTAGGTTGATCATTTGTTTTTTAATTTATTATTACTGAACGTTAATTATTGCCGATTCAATTGAAATTTAGCACAGAGATAGTTAAAGAAACAGAGAAAATGTAATCATAATTATCATAGAAAATTCAGTAGTTACAGTTTAAATAATTATAACCGAATTCTACGTGAACGAACAATAGCTATATAGCTTGCTATAACAAACTTACTTGATATAATCAAGGAATTGCCGTAAAATGCTGTTGCCAATAACCGAATTTAGCGCAGGCGGAGCCACGGAAAAAAACTATACCTAACAAAAATGTTTTGTGATTTCAGGCATTTATAAGTTTACTCGCAAATACTTGAATCCTGGTAGAAAGCCTAATAATGATATTTTGGACTTCTTGTCGCGGGTTCCTGACAATGAGATTTTGGTGAGTAAAATTTATCTTTACACATTTAGGTAACAAATTATATTTTCCGAGCAATATTTAAATAAATAAATAAATATTTAAAAAACCACAACAACAACAATATAGGTATTATTTATTTTACAACTAAAATTTCCCTCTACATTTTTTTTTTCGTTATTTAATTGTAAACTATTGAGAGACCCAAAAAGTTTACAACCATCATTAAATTATATACACTTACTATTACTATACTATCTTCTTTAAAACTACACAAAAATATACTTCTAAAAATATCATTAAGTAAATATCACAATCAAACACAGAGTAGGTACACAATAATCTGTGATGATTATCGTCGTGGTTTAGGTACCTACTTACTATTCTCAAGGTAAACACGTGCATGTGTTGCAGATATTATTTGTTCTATTTTATCTGCGAACAAATCCCGTAGGTATGCACTTTTATATTATATATATATATATATATATATATATATTTTAGTATGTATATATTCTAGATAGACAAAGGCATATATTATATTATAAATGCGAAAGTAACTCTGTCTGTCTGTCTGTTACCTCTTCACGCTTAAACCGTTGTACTGATTAAGATGAAATTTGGCATGAAGATATTTTGAGTCCCGGGGAAGGATATAGAATACTTGAAAATGTCAAGTCTGAATAGGTTTTTATTCTATAATTCAGTTATGTTTTACACCGATAACCGAATTTGGAGCGGGGATAACCGCGGGCAAAAGATAGTTCTTTATAAATGCAAAAGTGAATTTGTTTTTCCTTTGTTCACGTTACAAAGGAGGATCCAAATAGTTTTGATTACCTATACGGAGTATGCTGTAGTAGTTAAAAACTAGTTTTGATTTTACGGAGATTTATAATAAATTATAATTAAAGTGGTTGATAAAGAGAGGCTGTCCCACGCATTATGACATTGGTGTATGACTAGCCACTCTATTTGGGTAAAAAAGCCGTCAAGATACACATAAGATATTCAAATGCATATACAAATTTTTGATTAAATTAAATTCACAACTTACATTTCAGAAAGAATGGCGAGAGTTAAAAGTTCCGGAGCCAAACCCCAACAAGCCAAGCTGTGAACCAAGTTGTGAGCCAAACTGTGAGCCAAGCCCATGAGTAGCTACTTCCGTTTGTGCTTGGTACCATGCCGATTCTTCTACCTACTGACAGTAGTGCCATAGAATAAGGTGAAAGATCTGTATATATTGTGATAGTCTAATTTAAACGACAAAGTGATTAGAATAGATTTTAGATTTTAATAAAACGAATTTATTTACAATTGTGCTTACATTATTTCTATGACACCGATTATACCCTACCTACTGTTTGACAATGCTATGTTACCCCAGCTGGAAATAGTAGCTATTATTAACTAAGGTCTGCTTTGTTGTGGTTCAGGCACACTGAGTTCCTTCCAATCTTTCTGTAAAAAAATGAAGAATAAGATCATAATAACGAGTTCAAAAGAAAAAGCAAAGTTATCAAGATTATAACTAGGGTTTTACCCCCGGGTACTCGGGGCCAGGAATTTCCAGAAATATGAGCTTTGTCCTACCCGGGAATCAGGTAGGTATATCAAAACAAGCAACGATCCAAAAATGATAATGAACAATTTAGGTTTTTTTTTTTTATAAAGTCCTTTAAATTATTTAGAGTGAACGAAATTTCTTTGACAGACTATATATGTACATAGTCTATTCCTATTCTATTCCTTTGTCCACTATGCAGACATAAGGGAGAAAAATCTTTCCACGTTGGCGTTTTGTGTCTGAATCGCACAAAAAAAGTTCAGTAAGTTTGACATCCCTTTTTATATTGACAATAATGCACAATATTGCTTATGTGCTAGGTATTTTAGTAATGATGGTAGTCTCTAGTGCGTTTCGGTTCGGTATGTTAATAAGGACACTATTTATGGGAGGACGAAAGGAGGACGAATGTTGAAAAACGTTGTCATGTATTCCCAAAGGAGGACGTATGGTAACCCTTATTACGACAAGACACGACACTTGTTATATGAATCTGACTTTATGAGCTACATACCTGGGACCTAATTGGGAACACCATCGCTATTCGGAATCTGGAATTCGAGAGAAAAATGTATGCAACTGTTACATTCACGGGTTTCGAGAGGGAAGTCAAACTTCCATACATTTTAGTCACGAATTCCAGGGTCCGAATAGCTCGTGACTGTTCCCAATAAGCTCCCTGTAAAGCTACTTTATAAGTAAACAAATTAGAAAAGTAACAAATAGTTACCAAAATTCTGTTATCTGGTACTCTTGAAATAAAATCTAACAAGTCGTTATTTGACACTCTTCCCGGATTAAGATATTTTCTGGTGTACTTGTAAATACCTGCAACACAATTTATAACAACGGATTTAGGATACGAATCTTTTTATCTTGAAGAGTTCCCACAGGAATTGATTTCTGGTGCCGTTGTAGTAACGTTAACTTGTTTGCAATTCCCGATTTTCAACAATGTACTTTTTATTAATGGAAAGGTTTTTGGATATACGTGGATATTCGCCCAAATTTGCGCGTTAAAGTTAAAGTAAGCTATTCGTCCCAATTTTGGGCGACATACTATCACCACAGATTATATAATACTATCTATCACTATTACAATATACTATACCAAGTTGTAGTTCATCGAAGGCTCATATATATAATAATATAGTGTACTACTATAGCACGGACACGAAGCACAAATCAAAACGCTTGGCAGCTACGTAGGTACGTAATAGAGTCGGCAATATATGAGCCTGTCGGGTTTTGGTTCCTAGTTCGAATCTAGCCATTTGATATTTTTTTTTAATATATTTTTTAATTTTAATCTTAACTACAATTTTTAAGTATGTCATTCCGCTAATAAAAAAAGATTATACAGAAGCACAAGTGTAGGTTTTTTATACCACTATTAAGGAGAGTGGCAATCAAGCTTACGGTCCACCTGATATTAAGCGGTCGCAGTAGCCTATGGACGCATTATTTTTTCTGAGTGGAGCGAGGACAGCACAAAAGCGGTGTGTTTTATACGTACCAATAAATATCAAAAATATATTTTAAAACAAAACGATAGAAAACCACCGATTTCTAAATTTAATTTGCTTACCTATACAGGAAATGCTTCTGGATCGATTAAAAATATTATTAGACAAAAAGACAGGTTACAGAGAAGTAAAACAGTGATCTGAGAATTAACATAATTACAGTAATACAATGCAATAACACTAATAAAAATAGCATACCTGTTTAGAAACCCACATAGATATACGAATTAAATTATTAGGTATATAGGTACATACAGGTCGAATTGATAACCTCCTTTTTTGAGTCAGTTAACAAGAGAAGGTTTACACTAAACTTGTAAACACTTACCCAACAACATTAAAATGTAATTGAAAGGTATTACATACAGCCCAAACGATGCTATAATTAATAGTAACATTACCAAGTAACTCAAGAATGGTACTTTGAAGCTCAGCAAACTGAAAATTAAATAAAAATATTAACTGTACCTATAATAAAGCACTTAGTATGCTGGGGGTTTCGGGGGCGACAAATCGATCTAGCTAGGTTGTTTTATCCGTGTTTTCAGGCAATGATAAACTGAAAAATATGACTCCACCTGACATCTATTGGCGAGTATTGATACTATTATTTTTACCGACACAGCAACACTAAATACTTGACAATAGATGGCGTTGTTAAAAAAACGAGCAAAGCTCGGTCCTTCAGCTATGGATTTAAATGACCAAACTATTTTTGGCCTGACAATGGTTGTATTCTACATTATAAACAAATATTTGCGGCAGTTGTTAACCAAGTCAGAGTTTGAAAGTTCTGTCTGATAGTCAAGTGGCCACTAGCTCGACAACGTCTGACCACTGGGCCAGCGCAATGGACTAAAACTTTTATCGAAGGAGAGGCCTATGATAGGGACAAACAAAGTCTAAGGCAACAATAGGGGCATATAATATAGTTTGTTTTATGGAATTCAAAGAGAAAAATTTCTATAGTAAGTACCTATAATATATATATCTACATACATATTATAAGATACATAAGCACCGAACCTGTGACCAAACTATATTAGTAGTTACAGTGCAACCAACTTTTCTGACACGGTGGTCAAAAATCAAAAAATACAAAAATCAAAACTTCAAAAATCAAAACTACAAAAATCAAAATTTCAAAAATCATAACTACAAAAATCAGAACTTATACGACTGAAGCTGCCGTACACAGATGGTTCAGAATAATTTATTGCACTGATGAAGAGGAATACGATATATACGAGATATTATACGTAAAAAACACATATATATTTTATATAGAGACGACGCAGGCTTTCCGTCTGTGTGGTCGTATCGCTCTACTGGTTTAATTGCGTCACAAAACTACAAAAGTACGTACTATTATTTACTTTATGGCCAAACTACACAATTTAGGAACTATTGAAACAGGAGACTATAGAGCAAGTGCAAGAGTATCAACTACAGCAAAAAGGTTTATGGTACACTCATACAATTATGTATAATTACAGTTAGTAAGAATGTTCACTTGTGGCAAATTGAAATCAGTTCATATACATTCAGTCATATAATTTATACTCACTTGTAGATTCTTTCTACTAACGAAGCTATGAATTCTATACCATCTGTTATCGTCAAGGTCATTTCTTGTATGTCTTTGATTTTTCCGGTTACACTACTAGCACTGTTGTTTGTATTGTCCTGTATAAAACATTCGTAATTTAGTAGTGGCACACAATGGTCGCTTTTATAATTTACCGTTAAGCGACACGACACTATTTTGCCGTGGACACTCGCTCCAAGCCTTGCCTTCAACATCTATGATAAAATCGTGTCGTATAGCTCGACGGCAAATTAAAAAAGCGTTTGATTGTTACAACAACACAAGTATTTACATTGTAGATGAAATATTCGCATATTGAGATCCGAACACGGCCCTTAGGGCAACGCATATACACATACCGAGCTGATTTATGAATCTGAGAGATCAATGGCGCCCCCCTCGCTTTATCTGCCCCACAGTAACTTTTACAAATGTAAGTAAGTCAATTGTAAATACATACAATGTTGTAAATTTATACCTATATAAGGCTATATTAGACGACTTCACAAATATGTTATAGGTAGAGTCCCTATAACCATTTTTGAAATTGACCAGTTTGTTTTTCGTAATTTTTAGGAAAGCAACCTGTACCTGCCTGGATGGGCATTGCAGGCAGAATCCGTCTTAGCAATACATATATGAAGGTACATGTGCATGTGGATTTTTTGAAGGCTAATTTTCAAATTTATTAAAAGGCTGATTTGATTACTACACTATGAGGTTGTACATTTCAGTACCTGCATATTTTTTTCAATCTACTCTTAAGAAAAGGATTTTTTTATGGGCGTCACAAACCGTTTTTATGGGATTTTAAAAATCTGCAAAAATTCTGGGCATATTAAAATAGGTAAGTATAGGTCTTGTGATAGCGCCCTGCCGTTCATAACAGTAATTGACATAGAAATTTTAACCTGGTTATTATTCTCCTCTTCTTCAAATTGATGGTATAAAGTAAATGACGTGACTTCTGTAAATAAAATAAAAAAAATAGAAAAAACCACGATAAAATAATAAATAATAAATATTTGTGGACATTACACCTGTGTCGTGCCGTCTGGCCCCAAAGTAAGCAAAGTTTAAATACCAGACAACGGATACAAATACATATATATTATTTTTTTTTCAAAAAAGACATACATAAATACACCCACACTCAAAACGAACACAAATGTTTATAACATAAATGTTTGTTCAGTGCGGGAATCGAACCTATGCGCAGCAGCCGGCCACACTACCAACTAGGCTGCGAGGGAGTCGAAAAAAGAATAAAGAATAAAAGAATATTAAAAAAAACCCGGTCAAGTGCGAGTTCGACTCGCTCACCGGGAGTTCCGTACCTACCACCATTTATGTAATCTACAAACACAAACAAAGATATTTTAATATTTGAGTTGATTGAATGAAAGGTAAATTGTGGTTTACGATTTATGACGTATTAAAAAAAACTACTTACTAGGTCTTGTTCAAACTAATATTCAATTATATTCAAAATAATTCGGTGGAAGTTTGCATTGGAAATGTACATCATATATTTTTTTTAGTTTTATCATTCTCTTATTTATAAATTTTTGAGTTTCAGTTTTAAGAATGGGGAACCCCAAATATTTATTGTTTTTTTTCTATTTTTGTGTGAAAATCTTAATGCGGTTCACAGAATACATCTTCTTACCAAGTTTCATCGGTATAGTTCTTATAGTTTCGGAAAAAAGTGGCTGTAACATACGGACGGACAGACAGACAGAGATGAACATGACGAATCTATAAGGGTTCCGTTTTTGCCATTTGGCTACGGAACCCTAAAAACTGGCCAAGTGCGTGTACTCGCATTAAAAGTGCGCCTATACAGAGACGTAAGCGAAGAAACAGTGCTATGTAATTGCTGCCTAGTGGGACGGCGAGAGCCAACGCATAAATCTTGCGAAAAATTAATTAAAAGTCGCTTATAAAAAAACTACGAAAGTTATTAAATTCCTGGTTTAAGCATATTAAGATATTGTTATTGCCTATCAATATTTTTTGAAATAATCGCGAAATAGACTTTCGTTTTAAAGATTCAATGAAAAATTTGTGCGGAAATAAATGTACCAAATAAAATGACAAAAATCGTGTTTCGATTATATTTAACTATATCTAGCGATTAAAGTTTAAGTTTCCTGTGTCAAAATATTAAACTAATAAATAACATACAAACCGATATCTAGATCGACAAACATGACCAATTTAACATGTATAGACCCTTAAGTTAGAGTTCCGTAGAATCAGAATAATTGCGGAATTCTGAAAAAGTTGTAGCAAAAATTATATAACTAGGTAACTTATATGACTTAGTTCAATGTAAGTACAGAGAGCGACCCTTAATTATTTTTTTAATTTTATTACAAATCTGTATGACGGACCACATAAGGCACCTGTTAGAATTTACAACATACTTACGATGATTTCGTTGACAACACCAGTAATAAAAGAATGGAATTAGAATTAAAAGTGGTACTGTCCACAGCCGAAGGTAGTGACAAAAGACACACCAGCATACTACGGCCAAAAGGGACAGTTCTTTATCTTTCCATTCAAACAAAGACCTGCGAATAGTACAAGTGTGTGATTTCATCAAATTAACCAAATGCATTAAATAAATTAAACTAATCAAAATACAATATGGCGGACAAACTAGCGTTGTCGCAAACGTAAGTAGGTTTGTACGAGCTAATGTATAACTAATTTATATTTTTACTAGCTTCTGCCAGCGGCTTCGCTCTCCCTAAATTTCGTTATCGGCGTAGGTTCTTAAGGCAAATCCTCAATTATAGAAAATAAAACAAACAATCAAATCTTTCCTCTTTAATGGCATAGTACTTTCGTGTCTGTGAAACCATGGAAATACACATACAAAATTTCAACCCAGTCAAGCCGTTTAGTAGTTGACATACCGACAGCAGCGCCACCTACCGGGTCCAATTGTATTTTTAAATCATCCAGGAAACCATCGAAATACCCACATAAATTTTCAACCCAATCGGTTCAGCCGTTTAGAAGTTATGTGAAAAAGATACGTACCTACGGAAGTATAATTCTTACTACCCGTTGTCCTATTACCCGTTTTCCCGTAGGACTAAAGCATTTTCCCGCGGTAAAAAGTAGCCTATGTTCATCAGGAATAATATCGGCTTCTAATGGTAAAAGATTTTTTTAAATCGGTTCAGTAGTTTCTGAGCCTATTCAATACAAACAAACAAACAATCATATTTTTCCTCTTTATAATATTAGTATAGATATTTAATTTTTACTGAAGCTCATGAAGAATAAAATAAATCTAACAATATCTGAAGCTAAAGTTAAATAATTAAATAAGTATTTTAAAAAAACAGTTTACGTAAAGTATGCTACATAGTAAATCCGACGAAGTTAAAAAGGCAATCAAAGAATCTTAGGTCATTTACAGCAAAGTAAAGAAGTAAAACTTTTAATTGACAACTTTAAAAGTCAGAATTGCAAAGCAGGCCGAGGGTTCTATTTCAGTTTTGTATGTTCTTAATAGGAATGTCAAAAGTTCCAAATTTGAAAACTTATCTTCATTTTTCCTGCACAATTTTGTAAATTTTCTCAGTCTGTTTTTTTTTATCTCATAGCTGACATAAAAGGTACAAAGATTTTTTTATACGTTTAAAGCTATCACAAGTCAAACTCTATAACACAAAATTATAAAGAAAACGGCGGAAAGAAACTGAAGTCCTACTTTAAACCCGTCTCTTTTATTACTACCTAGTATAGGAAACCTAAAAAGATATATGATTCATGTTTTGCATAATGCAATAAAAAGTGTTCGAACTAATAATTAATTTTAATTTGTAATGAAATGAAAATATTAGGTAAATTAAATTAAATTTGATGAATTCTTGTTTCGCTTTGCCATAAAGAGTCCTAATTTAATTGAATTCGAATTAAAAGAATATCTTAAAAGAA
This sequence comes from Apoda limacodes, assembly GCA_946406115.1. Taxonomy (NCBI): domain Eukaryota; kingdom Metazoa; phylum Arthropoda; class Insecta; order Lepidoptera; family Limacodidae; genus Apoda; species Apoda limacodes. The sequence goes on from OX291546.1 coordinate 18,036,985, forward strand.
GAATGCTACACAGATCGGGACGAGACTCATACAAAAATGCCCATTATTTTCATAGTGACAACTGTAAACAGACGGACAGATTACAGCCAGTTTTGAAGTTTAATTCTGTTTTGTGACACTCATTATTTTACACTCGTAAATTCATATAAACTAAGTATCAGGATATATTTTTCCTAAAAAACTAATTAAAATTTATATCTTTATTTAACCCCTAATTGTACGAGTATATAGGTGGCATATACTCGGGTTAAGCGCTAAAAGTCGCCCAGCGAGCTATCGAAAGGGCTATGCTCGGAATTTCTTTAAAGGATATGATCAGAAATCTGACGAAGAACTAAAGTCACTGATATAGTCCACAGAATAAGCAAGCTGAAGTGGCAATGGGCAAGTCATATTTTCACAGAACCGATGACCGTTGTTCGGGAGTTTTAAGAGTGGTGTCGTATATATACGGTAAGCGCAAAGTGGGTCGTCCTCCAGCCAGGTGGACCAATGACATGAAAACGGTAGCCGGAAGTGGACGAATGAGAAATCGAGTTAATAACTTTCTTCCTTAATACTTTTCAGATTTACCTAGTTAAGGCATAGGATCGAGTGTGGTGGCGTTCATTAGGAAAGGCCTATGTCCAGCAGAGGACTGTTATGGGCTGATTAGGTACACTTTTCAAGCCCCTTCAATTCTTGAGTCTGTAAGACTGAAACGAAGACCCTGACTGTACACAGGAATCTGCTAAAAGCCCCCACTTCTTGTTTCTTTCATTCTTTTTTAATGAATTCTTGTTTAAAAAAATAATAGGCTCTTACTTATTTACTTACTGACTTCTTTTTTTACCTTTAAGCACTTACTTGTAATTCTCATTCAATTCGTAAAGGACGTCGAATGTATCTCTTACAAATTTTACATTGCTATAAACTAATGCGATATCAAATTTTTGCGATTTCTTCACATATTTCACTTCTTTAGGTTGAAATAGTCTTATTGCTGCTTTTACCTAAAATTCACGGGAAAATGTTAAAATCTTTAGTAGTGACCTCTTGTTATTTATTTTGATTTTCAAAAGAGGTTTTTAGGTTAGTCAGTTACCTAAGAAGTCATTATTTCTTCAAGACGTACGTAAATCCTGTGACTTATTAATTTACTTCTAAAGTTAAAAAAATGTGTTTTCAATAGAAATCTTATACTGTAAGCTCAAAAAATTAAAAAAAAAATATGAAATAACAACTTAATAAAAACATACACTTACTTTTAACGAAAATTAATTTAAATAAAAACCTAATTCGTAGGCTACGGAACCCTAACCAGGGCTGTAGCTAGAGTTGAATCTAAGGTAGGGCAGCGGTGGTTTCATGCACGGGTACGACGCAAGTAATTTTTCTATCTTTCATTATTTTACCTGCTTGTGAGCGTGAGAAATTAAGGTAGAAGGTAATTGGGTGGGATTGCAGGAAAACAAGAGCAAAATGGTATTAATTTATAGTACGGGAAAACAATTTATATTTAATATACCTTAGTTTATGGTACTTTTAAGGTAGGGCATGAGTATTTCAAGGTAGGGCATTGCCCCACAATGCTACGCCCCCTTACCTACGCCCCTGACCCTAACTAATTTATTTTATTTTTTACTTACTGGGTTCCACAATACAGTCATCTCCAAAAGAACTCTGGGGCAATTTCCTTTCGCAATGTGTCTCTTGCTTTTATCTTTCAAAGCATACCAGTGTTGTTCACCATTATTTATTCTTAGAAGTGGTATAGATACCCTTCCTAAACATTCATTTCGTAAAGGATTCAACAGTGAATTATCATAGAGTTTCAGGTCAAGGGTGGATGTGACGTCATGGACATTGCTGCAAGTGAACAAAAATCCTACTTATATTATAAAATGCAAAAGCGTAGGAATAATTGCAAACAGTCTGGAGTTCTCGAATGAGAAATAATATCCTACATCTCGAGAGTTACCGCGTAACGGGAAACTCCCCTCCTGGCGCTGACTCACCTTCGAGTTCGAGGCTCACGCTGCTCAAAGGGACCAGCGACCAAGAGCGACAACCCAAGCCGAGGCTGCCGCCGCAAGGAGCCCTTGAGCGTTGGGCCCTACATGGGCGAAGGCTCCTTCAGAGTCTCGCCCTAAAAGTCCGTTGGAGCAGACTGCATGGTCAGTTCAGGAAAAAAAACATCTCGAGACCTAAAAACTAGATCTTGAGAAGCAAGATGTACTTCTATACATTTTTTCCTTGAGAATGTAAGACTTTTCGCAATAAGCTCTTTTTGCGTATTATTTCTTATTCTCATACGTGGCGAAAGATTAAGACTTTAATAACTGAAACGATTTGTCTGGAGTTTTGAACGGAGCTAGTTCACACTGAATTAACACCTTTGCTAAGACAAGGCGGAGAGACCTACCTTATACAAATATGTTGACCTTATCTTCACATAAGAACAGTACAAAGTCAATTTTATGGGCCGATCATCACAGATAGTTAGAAATTGTTACTATAGTTGTAGTTAGGTACCAACCTAACTTTGATCTTTAAGGTTAAAATCAAAGGTACCTAAGTTAAATAAAGATAATATCGTAGGATAAGGTATGTAACTAAGGTAAAACTGATACCTACACACAAATACATAAATATTATGAAGCTTGTAACTGTCATTGGTTTATATTATTGTTTATATAACCAAATGTAGATTTTTTTAATTTAATAGTTTTCTTGGGATCAGCCCAGCTTCATTTGAAAATTAGCGCCATCTGTTATCCAATGCTGTTTAGCTGGTAAAAGCGAACGAACCTCTTTGATTCCAGATCAGACAACGTCACAACTTTTGCATGACATCTATCGACGAATAGCACAAATAAAATATTTTGTAAAAACACATGCTCGTTAACTTAGCGACACCTTAACAACATTTTACATTTCACATAAAAGTGTTAAAATAAAGAAACCGCTACTTTTAGATAATGAACATTTCTGCCAAACCATGTACAATTTCTTGAACTATAATTACTGTTTTGAAAATAGATAACACTTACCTACCTAGATTTTAAGGTTTTTCTCGTCTCTACAGACCTTCTCACATAATCACATCAAGCTTTATAGCAATCTTTAAAGCTATTGAACTACATGATTACATTCAAACAACCCAGTGAATGAGCAACAAATTTTTAATAAATGATTTACAGTGTTGACCCGTAGCCTCATCTAACCTTTTCAAACCCTTCTGGAAATTTGGCAGCCGTATATATTACTTACAAAACATAGCACTTGTTCCATGCTGGTTCAGAACTGCTACTTGTGCTGTGGGTCTGTATAAGTTCATTGTCTAGTTCTAAAGTGCAACAAGCATTCGTTTTACTATTCAGTCCTTTTGCTTTTATTAACTTTACATTTAACTGGCCCACCAAATCCCATTGACTCTTCAGATTATACCAGACCTAGTAAAAATATATTTTTCAGTCAGTAAAAAAAAACCTTTTTTTTTTATATTTTACATACATAAGTACAAGTAATATTGAACTTACATATTTGTCGTTGATTTCCTCCAATTTTATAAAATTATTATCGTAGCTTAGAGTTGAGTCTTTTTGTTTGGGGCAAAGGGTAGCAGTTAAATGCAATGAACCAAAATCTCCATCTAACTCTTGCCAAATTTCTTGGGTGCGCTCTCTTTCCAATTGTGACAAGTCCAAGACAGTTCTGTTAATGAGAACTAATAATTAAACTACTACTACTAAAAATTCACTAAGATTGACACAGATTTATTACATTTCTTAAATGGTTCGGGATATCGTGGACGCCATCGTATGTAAATGTTGTTTAATTCTTCTTAATAATATATATATCTTTCTTACCGAGATTATTTGAAAAAAAAGATTGAGATCATGCATTTTAAAAACAGACAGTGATTACATGTAAAACAATTAAATATAATCTACCAAGGAATACAAATAAAAAGGACAACAACCACCAAATTCCTCGGATTGCACATTGACAATAATTGAACTTTCAAAACACAAAAAGGTTTATTGATTTTTTCATGCACTCTATCAAATAAATGGAATTGTAAATGAAAATGCACTCTTAGTAGCCTACCGTGTATCTACTCTTTTTTTTATGATTCTGTACTTCTGTAACAAGTAACCCCTATAATAATCTTATGCCTGTAATTAGTATATATCGTTATATTTTTTGTAATGTAGATTAATACAATTATTTTTTAGGCTATTTTTTAGACAAGATCCTTATTTTACTTATTTACCAAATTAGATAAGAAAACAAGTCTAATAATCATAATACTACATAAACATAAATATTTTACTATAATTGTAAAATGATAGACATCAAGACAAAATATAGCTTAAAAAATCAACATTTTCAAAAATCATAAAACAAGAATAACATGTATTCATACTTTCCTAGAATATTCTTCTGTTTCCCTTTATCCCAAACGGTAATGTTTAGCAAATAATCTTGGGAAAGTCGAAGTGAAAACCGTTCACACCATTCCGGTTGCCGTTTGTAAGGTACAGCCTTAGATTTAAAACTCTCTGTCCCCAACCTTAAATATATAAAACATACAGAGTTAAAGGTAAATAATAATTGCCCTATGTAACTTCATCCAAATCTTCTCCAGATGAGAGTTTTTGCATGTTTCAGTAATAAACATCCTAAAAAATTTGCAAACCCTCACATTTATAGTATTAATAGAATTTTTGTTTTTGCTTGTTGCCTCAGCTAATGTACAATCCCACTGCAGGCACAGGCCTTCTGTTAGAGAAAGGTGCTTATAAGCTCGTGGCACTATAATATTATAGACGCGAAAGCTATTGTGTTTGTTACATCTTTGGGCTGCACCAGCTAGACGAATTTGGAAGACATTCAGAATAGAGACAGCTCACTTCTTTGTTTTTTATACCGAAATGGCAAACAAGCTCCCGGTCTGCCTAATGTTAAGCGGTTACCGTACACTTTGGACGTTTGCAATACCAATATCAATTCTTAAATGTTGCCGACACTTTAGTAATCTAATTACAGTCCCTTAAGAAAACCTAGTCACGGACCTCATTACACAACTTAAGCTTTCGCGGGAGGATGTTCCTCTGAAACCGCACTGTATGAGGTAATTTCATTTAAAGGTGTGAGGATAATGCTAGGAAGAAGCCGTTGGCAGCATTTCGAATTTCATAAAAAAGGTACATTTTATTCCGGAAAATTCAAAAATTCCCGCAGAAACAATTTTAGCGTGGACGGAGCTAGTCAGGAAAAAATATGATCCAAGCAACGTCTGACAAGTCGAAACCGAGGCCTTATTTATTGGCAGCGGAAAAACTTTATCAGTCGAGAGGTAACTATCTCGACGTCTGCCAAACTGTAAAGGTATACTATGGCCTAAGCCTTCTTTCTCTAGTAGTACAGTTTTCAAACTTACCGAAACTTACAATAAATACTGTGATGGTGTCCATCATCTGGTGGGCTAGGAAGACCTTTTGCGTTAACTAAAACAATCATTACCTTAGTACCTCTGTCCGTTTTAATAATTTCTGTCTTCCGTCTCTGTAAAATCAAATTGAAGTAGATATACTTATCGTGCCAAGCATAAATCGACTAAAGAGAAGTTAAGTACGTTATTTTACGCAGGAATTGTTAAGGACAGTTAAGTAATCTTCATAGATTTATAAAAGTACTTAGCAGTTCTTTTGCCTTTGACATTTTAAACACTTTAAAATACTATTCTACTCACAACCATTAACTTCAGAATCACATTAAAGTTTGTCAAGTTCTGTACGTAGGTATCACATTCAAAATTCACCTTATTATCATCACAAGCATATGAACTTCCAACAGCCGTGCTGCGTAAGTCTGAAGATGACCTCGACAAGCCTGTCGCCTTACATGTTAAACTGGAGTCCGGACCACTAGCGCTACTAAATAAGCTTGTAACTGAACTAGGGCGCCATCTGTAAAATAGTATGGTTAAATATTTGTTTAGGCAGCTTTTAATAGTGCATTGTCTAAAAGGGTGGTAAGGTTTTTAATGTCTCGAGTCTGTAATTTCCCTATCGTCCGTGTTACGCACAATTTTTCTCATTACATTTGCGAGCAAAAAAATAAAATTTAATAATAAACTCACCAAAACACAATCGAAATGGCGGAAATAAAAGTAGGTAAACAATAATGGCACTCTAGCTATCTAGAGAATTTAAGGTTGGTTAAAAGGTAATTTAAAGTTTTGGCTGAAGTTAAAACATACTTAAACATACAAAACTTATTATTAACAACAGTACAGCTTTTATACAAATTCGATAGAATCGGCGCGTCATTACCGCCCGGGGGTTATATAAACGTGCGCTTTGCTTTGAGAAAATAAAATTTACAAAGACGAAGCCCGTGGGAGTAATAAAGGGAGTAAACCGGAATACCTGCACTTAATGACACTGTTTACGAGTAAGTGTAATGAAAAATAATTAGGTTTGTTTACACAACTTAAAATAATCTCCTTCCGGGATGATTTGAACTGAATGAACCTTATGGTATACATCTACATATTCCGTTAATTGTCCGTGAAAGTTGTGACGTTATAAATGTAGGAAGGGCACCTATTCTCACGTGCCGTAAAAATCTACAGTGGTAGGTTATGATAAGAATAAAATAAATTATATCCCTATAGTAAGTCCTCTTGGGAATAAACTGGTGAAACCGTTGGAGACATCTGTTTACCTATCTTTCCCTAATCCTAACAAATATAAAAAATATTATAAAATACATTAAAAATCACGCTTATAAAAAAAGAACTAATAGTAGAAAATAAGTATGATATATGGTATATTTTGATCAAATTGTTTTTTTTATTGTTATTGTTATAGTTCTTTCAAGTGTCTGTGTGAAAGATTGTGGAGCAGTGGCTGTTGCGGAGAAAACATTAAGCAAATTAAATATTGGTGTACAAAACTAACATTAAATCAAAACTAGTATGTTTAATGCAGAATGAAGTAAGTGAGAAAAGACTCTTAAGTAAGTAAAACGTAAGTAATTTGAAATCGTATAATTATTCTTTCTTAAATAACAGAAAATGCAAGTTATTTTTATAAATCTAATGTACTGTTATAATTTTATTTGTTAATAACTTTAACTATTTTACTACCAGTAGTAAAAATTATATAAACTAATTATCTGACATAAAAACTAACTCAGACTCCTTTTTTTGTTGTTATTTTGAACTAATCTACTAAAGATCTACATTAATGGCTTACAAACTCAATCTCCTCGTTCTGTTGTAATCATTAAGTAATGATCTAAAGCTGTGACTTATGTTCATAAAAAACTAATGATCTAGAATTATGACTTACAAACTCAAACTCCTTGTCTTGTGTTTATTCCCAGACTCACTCATTCTGCTATCACCAGCGTCTGTAGACCGGCGTACCTTCCATAAATATTTACTATCCATTAAAAGAATCAAATTATCTTTGAAACATATAACAAAATTTAAATTTCTTATCATGCAAACACAACCTTGTTTTAATTGGAGTAACAAGTAGCACTAATATTACTTTCACAACAAATGATACTTTAATTGTGATAACTGATAGATAACAAATCGTAGTGATTAGCGATTATTCAAATAGTGAAATGTCATTGTGAAATTATTTGAAAAGCAAACACATTAACGTATTTATTCATACAGATAATATAATTGGAAGGTAAATCATTTCTTATCTAGGAGACACTATAGGCGTCAATGGCTGGAAACATGTGGTATCAACCAACAACTGACTGCAACCTCCAAAGGGTCAATCTGGCGAGGGAGTCCCTCGCTGCGCTCTCTGGCACATAACCTCATTCGAGAACCTTTTTGCCATTGATATTTCGGACGGTATTTCGAGCTATGTGCCCTGGCCACTGCCACTTCAGAGCAGTGGACCTTTTCATCGTAATGTAACAACTCTTTAAAAACCTTGTAAATATTATTGATCGAAAAATCGAATTAGGGTGGTAAGAAATGAAAATCCTTCGAAATCCTTGAGGAATACCAAGTCGATTGACGATAATATATCGAGGTGCTGAAATGTCTATGTAATTTGGCACATTCAATCAGTCAATACAGTGGCCGTACAAGTACAGAATCAGTCTACCAAACCCACCCAGTTGAACATAAAATGTTTTAAGATGCTGGATTGGAAGACTCAAGGTATCTCTGTAAACGGCAAGTTCATCACCCACCTCCAATTCGCGCATGCAATCGTAGCAATGGTTCAATCACTCAGGGTTTAGGGGAAGTGCTGAATTTTGTTGTACCAGACGAGTAGATTTTAGGATAAAAACAAACAAGACGACGGTTTTGTGGTCGTATCTTATCCACACTTTGACTTGAGACCAGTGACTGTCGATAATGTTACAATCGAAGGTATTGTAGAATATGTCTGTCTATCTAGTTCGATAAAGTAGCAGAATTGGAAAATTGGGAAAAGAAGCAGACAGAAAAATCCGGTTGGCCTCGGAGATAGCGATTAGTTGGCCAAATACACACATACTCGTAATACGGAGGAAACGCAAAACCTAAGAAGTCGGCTAACAATATAGTAGATGATCCATTGAAATTTCTGAAAGGTCGGCAACGCGCGAGTGATGCCCCTAGTGTTGCAAGCGTCCATAGGCTACGGTGACCGCTTACCATCAGGCGGACCGTAGGCTTGTTTGCCACCTTAGTGGTATAAAAAAAAAAAAAAAAATTGAGTATTGCCTGAGCCATTGTACAGCCCACTTTAGGGACACAGCCGTGTTTTAGAGAAGGACGCTAATGCCATATTCCACCACACTAGCCCAATGTGAATTATCCATTGCACTGAGTAGTTTCGACGATATCGCACGCTTTAAACAAGCAGCGACGGTCACCGCGCGACACTTTATTTTTAGGGCACATTTGCACGAGCTATGTTATAATAATAATAAATATTTTTGCACAATACACACAGCGCCGTCTAGCCCCAAAGTAAGCAAAGCTTGTGTTATGGATACCAGACAACGGATACAAATACATATATATTCTTTTTTTTTAAATACATACATATCATACATAAGTACACCCAGACTCAAGACAATCACAAATGTTTATCACATAAATGTTTGTCCACTGTGGGAATCGTAACCACACCATTAATCAACAACAAATCATTAATCATTATTTGGTGATTATATAGCGCACGAACAACTTGCATTTCAGAAGATGCCTAGTGTTAGGGGAAACACGCAAGAGCAGATCTATCGGCGACCGTGACCGGCGATGCGCTTTAATGTGCCGGCTTAAAAAAAATCAAATAATCAAAAAGTAAATCATTAAAAAAATTAAGAACCGACTCCATAAACATGAACTACTGAACAGAAATTAAAACACATTTAACTATAAGCAGGCAGAACTTATTTTAATGCAAGTTCAAATAGTTATCATTTAAATGTTCTTAAAATGAGTTCCGTCTGCTTATATTTAAATATTAATTCCAGTGTGCCAAGTGTAATTAGTGTTTAATGCTACTATCGCGTTTGCGTCAACGAAATACATGTATGGAAATGAAGGAGCGCCTCTAGCGGCCGCGTTGTGAGACGGTTTTTTCTCACAGGACTTTTAATGAATACGCGAACGCGATAGTAGCGTTACAAATACGCAAAAAATAGACACTAGGCACGCTGTGCTTGGATTCCATACGTTAATATTGAATGGCATAATGCACTGTAAATGGAAATTAGTAGCTTTCTGTCACATATATGCCTGAGTGTTTTAAATACAGGAATTAAGCGTCTTATACGATTACATAATGATTCAGTATTGTATTTCCAATTCATATTACGATCAATAGTTACTCCTAGATATTTGATTTTCGTAGTTTCTATTAAATTTACACAACTACACGCACGACTGTTAACATATTTGCAATAGTGAGCTTTCAAGGGCCTAGTGGTAATTGGGGCTTGATATTATTTCGAATGGTGAAGTTGATATATTTAGTTTTATCAACATTTAGTGTCAGTAGATTACTGTCTATCCAACTTGTGATATGCCTAAATTCTTTGTCTATAGTATCATATAATCTACTCCAAGTAATTTCACTACATAGAAGCACAGTATCATCTGCAAAAGTTATAATTTTTCCATTTTCAATGGGTAGTTGACATAAGTCGTTAATGTAAATTAAAAAAAGGGTTGGTCCAAGGACACTGCCTTCAGAGACGCCTTAGTCTATATCTATTTCCTTGATTTTCTGGTCATTCAGTTTTAACGTCTAAAGATGATTCAGGATTTCTTTTAATTTGTAAATTTCCGATGCCGATTTTTTGTGTTTTATTATAAAACACCTCTTTAATTAAATCCCATTGCTTTTTAGTATCGTGTTCATTTTTGCTCAGCTCATGTTTATAATAGTTATTTTTTAAGTTTTTTAATGTTTTGTTACAAGTGTTGCGGTATCTGATATAACTGGTTTTCAATATTATGTTATCTGGATTTTACCTTAGTTTTTTGTGTAGGTAGTCTCTGTAGCGAATACATCTTATTAGCCCTGCAGTAATCCAAGGCTTTAGATTATTTCTTTTCCGACAAATTTTGACAGTTTTTGTAAATTTTTCAACCGTCTCACTAATTATTTGTAAAAATAAATCTGTTGCTTCATTAGGACCATTCCAATTTACTTAGTTCTTGTATAGCTAAGTTGTGGTCTGTTTTAGAAACGCAAGTTGGCTTACTTTGACTGATGTGTTTTCTATCTAATGAAGCTATAACACTAGCATGATTTCTTACTGTTGAATCACAAATTATCGTAGTAATCGATAGTCTAGTTTTGGCAAAGCAATGATCCAAACAACTTTTATCGGTAGTTAGAAAATTGTGAGTTGGTAGTAGGCCGTGTAGTGATAACATTTCTAGATAATGACTAGAATAGATGACCTATTTGCATCATTACCTTCTTTTATATCAACATTCATATCTCCCATAACAATGATGTTTTTTTGTATATAATTTTTTAAAATTTTATCTAGTGAAAGTATAAATTTTTCAGTGTTGCTAAACTCATGTGGTCGGTAAATTCCTATAAACACCAGATCCCTAATAGTAACAACAAGACTATTTATTTCCTCGGTAAAATGTGGTTCAATCACTTGTGCATCAATATTATCCCTAATGTAAATAACAACTCCATTATTTTGATTATAATTGCGTTGAGTACAATAATGTTTATAGTTTTGAAGATTAGGGACACATCTAACTTTCGAAAGCCAGCATTCTGTTAAAACTATCAAATTTTTCTTTTTTCTTTTTCTACTCAAACCTTTACAAACTGAACTGATTTGCAACCTAATGCCGGCTATGAACGTGTAAGTTGTTACCTTTAGTGTTGTTGTATATTATTCAGTTTAATGTGGATATTGTACTTTGAGTTTGTACCTACTAACTTTAGAAAAATATTTAAGATCAAACATACATTGTCTTTGGTTTGGTCCTAAATTGAGTCACGTATAGCTCCGTTGTGTTTTGAGGGAAAAATTCCACACAAAAATAACTATTTCTGTGAAAATTCTTGATCGGTACAAAAAGTACTTCTATCCTATCTCTTAGGCTCGATCTGTGACAACATTAAACTCAGTTTTTCAAAGATAAACCTTTATAACATACATTGCCTCATTTTAGCGGGTGCGCCAGAATTGACGGATAAGATAGTATTTTTTTAGACAGGCACGCTGTTTAGTTTTTGCAGTTGGAAATATTTTTATTTCCCCTTGGCTGCAGTTTTCGACATTTAATTTTAGTGGTATTATTACTTATGTGATGATTTAAGATAGTTTTTAAAAATTACTATTAAAAGATTATTAATGTATTTTCTTTTTAACGTGGTTATAGTTTACTTTCAGTTGCAATTAAGTTAAAAAAAAACTTAACTTAAAAACCTTCGGGTTAATGATATGATAATGATAATTTACAAAAATCACTGAAATCACATTCAAATTAAACCCTCTAAGGTAAATGTGATCTGAACCAATATCTAAATATGGATAGTATTTCTTTGTAGTAAATGTTTTAAAGGTTCGATTACGATTCTGAAGGTAAAGCTAAAATTTGGTATGTAATTGTATTAGTACAAAAAAAATCTAAAACTTGGAACTTTTACCCCCCAACCCCTTAAGCTAGGGGATGGAAGTTTGAATGCGACTTCACATGGGCGTAAGGTGAAACATTTATTCTCTGTTCATTTGGTCACTGTCGTTGTAATAACGACACAGCCAAGACACATATTTTGTCAAAGATGTAGGAGTTTGTAAAGTTAGGGCTTGTAGAGTTAGAAGGTTGGCTCCACATGAGATCTGATAATTTTTAGGTTTCCGTAGCCAAATGGCAAAAAAACGGAACCCTTATTGATTCGTCATGTCTCTGTCTGTCCGTCCGTATGTCACAGCCACTTTTTTCCGAAACTATAAGAACTAAGTATACTGTTGAAACTTGGTAAGTAGATGTATTCTATGAACCGTATTAACATTTTCACACAAAAATAGAAAAAAAAAACAATAAATTTTGGGGGTTCCCCATACTTTGAACTGAAACTCAAAAAATTTTTTTTTTCATCAAACCCATACTTGTGGAATATTTATGGATAAGAATTCAAAAATGATATTGAGGTTTCCAACATCATTTTTTTCTACACTGAATAGTTTGCGCGAGAGACACTTCCAAAGTAGTAAACCCCCCCCCCCCTGTAACTTCTAAAATAAGAGAATTATAAAATTAAAAATATTTGATATACCTACATTCCAATGCAATTCAACTGAATTTTTTTATTTAATAATTATAATATAATGTGTGAGCTATATGGTCTCGTCTTGGTAACATTTTACATGAGAATGTTTTTGGTGATATTGATAATTTAATGACAAAACATTTTTTTTTTGGGATAGCTCAGATCTTATAGCCCGTCCGATAAATCGGACTCTAAGCATGGCGAACACAGTTGATGTTAAAAATAGGTTTATATAAAAATACGAGTTTTGTGACTAAATGTATTATAAAATCAAAAGAAAAGATACATATTTCGGTTTATGACATGGTATACCATGTGGAATTTGGGGTGAAGGCGTACATTATATTTCTGACATTGAAATTTACTTTTCCTCCACCTTGGTTAGCCTCCATATTGGGACAAGCCAATGATCTTTACCTTCGTATCTGATTGTAGACAATGGTATACCATGTCATAAACTGAAATATGTTTCTTTTCTTTTGATTCATCTTCGCAAAAATCTTTTATTTGGTAACTTGACATAGCCTGATAACCGCATCACTACTAATATATCGTAGATTTCATCTCCAGTTACTATCAAAGGCTTATTTTTCTGCAAAGCGTAAAGATTTGTTTGGTTGACAATTTGCCTCACAAGATCTTGGTGAAAAAACTGTGTGAAGTATATATAAAGAAATAAAAGTAGAAAGGGGCTCATCGTCTTAAATATTGCTTCTTGATGAATACCTATTCAAAGGTTGTCTATTTGAACGGTGGCATGTGGATGTTGATGAATATAAAAAAATAAAAATATGATAATAACAATGATAGTGATAATATCAATTATTAAGAATGTCAATACGCATGTTTTATATAATGTACCTTTTTTATTTTTATCAATAATGTTCTCTAATAAATAATTTTCTTGTAATTGAGCTTAATAGCTCGTATAATATTGAAATAAATAAATAAATGAAGCTGTTTGAATGAACTTTTCTACCCATATACAAAATGGCATAAGTGAAAAAATTGTTAAATGATTTCAGATTTTTCAAATTTTCAGAAACCGATATTACATTTGCTGATGTTAGATTAATGTTTTTTATCATGAAAGCTCTTTCTAGCACTTATGCCGCTTTCAATAATTGTTTATAACAACTTTTTCTACCAATATGCAGAATGGCATAAGTGAGAAAATTGACATTATTTCCACCAATTTTCCTACAACTTTTCCGATACTTTAAAGCTTTCAGCCCCACCAAGCACTTATGCCATTCAAACTTATTATTTTTTTTATTATTTACATTGTAATGAACTTTGTTTATATATATTGTTTATATATGTGAGAAAATCGCAGAACCAAGCTGAAAATTTTCATCAACTTTTCCATAACCGAAATTCATTCAGCCCTTATCTACCCTCATGACAATATTTTTAATAGACTGTTTCAGTTGATTAATTTCAAACTTTAAATTGACAGCGATGAGAAAATCATTTACTTTCACTTACATATTTATGCAATTCCACCCTTCAATATCAACCCTTAGAACCCTTGCTGCACTTATGCCTAGTTCATTAATAGTAAAGTCGATACCTAATTATCGGTTTATATTAATGGCAGAAGTGAGAAAATTGTTGAACAAAGCTAAATTTTGTTGCAAAATAAATACTTATTTAAACTACCTTGTCCCCGGAAGGACCGTTCAATTTTGCGGTGATTTTACTTGTCTCTGATGTAACTTTCAGTACTCAGAGAGGAATAAGGGAGAAAATCGTCCTTGAACTTCTGTTATCAGCTCCCGGTCTATAATCCGCACTGAGCCTGCGTGTGAACTGTGGCCTAAATCACTCTCGGGGAGAGTAGGCCTTGCCCCAATAGTGAGGACGTATAAGACTAAAGAAATATTAAGGGGCTAACATCGGCTAACTAGCCACTTGATATTTATTAATTTCTCTTCCTACAAAACTAGTCCTAAGCTATTTTTAGAACGTTTCATACTGGGTATAGAATAAGCCACGAAGTGGACAATGTCGATTTTGCTAAAAACGGCCACTTTTGTGAGCGTATAAAAATGATTTTGTAAACTCACATACATATTCTGGACAGAGTTCGAAATGTTCTGCAAATAGCTGATGACTAGTTTAACAATTTCTAAGAAGCGCATTTTTGAAATATGCTTTGTATGAAGTGTAAATTTAATTTAATCTAATTGTAATTGTATAAACTGTAAATTTAATAAATTAAATGTAAATTAGGTGGTGGCGCTAGTTAGCCGCTGTTAGTCCCTTAATGTAGTTGATATACCTGCCACCATCCTACACTTACATTTAATTATTTTATAGTACTCCGGTTTACCAGTAATTCGGCTTTTCATGAATACCTACATTTAAACTTAGATAAAATTACATTCTAATTGAAAAAAAAAAGACAAACCATGTCATTAACTAATGATTTTATACATATCTTCTCACTGAAAACTACCCTATTGCTTATTTAGAAATATTGTCGGCACTGCCTAAGATTGAATGATATTTCTTCGATATGCCTTACTCACGAAACAAGACTCTCGCTTATGTAAGAGCATATTCGTATATGTTGTGAAGGACTCCATTCATCGCCTTTTCTTACATTTTAGATCCATGCCTTTTTGCGATTCTGGTTAATATAGGTATGTGTTTTGAGTAGCATATGTTCATTGTTAAAGATATTTAGTGTAACCAAGTGTAACACAGTTTGTATGAAATAATTTAGGTCGGCTTTACCTTAATTTCTTAAGGCCCCGTATATTGCACATTAGCGCTGCCACTAGATGTTTATTACTTGTTTTGCAAAGCGTATTTTATAAAACTGTAAAAATGAAATTTTTTTATATCGGGTATTATTTAAAGGCTGCCACTTTTAGGAGAAATCAGAAATAAAACTAACAAATATATTCTACAAACAATACTAAAATTTCTACAAAAAGATAATAAGAAGTTAGTATTTTACCACTTGTTTTAAAATTACGCTGGTATGCAGTTTATTATGAGGCCTTAACGAAGCTTTCAAAAGTTCATAGAGAATAGTAATGACGTAAACCAAGTTTCTCATGTCGAAAGGATCTACTTATTACGCACTAAACGTAACATATATTAACATCAAAAGAATATAATAACCATCTATATAACGTGTTCGACACAACATCAAACGGAGTGTTGCGAGCCATTTTCCTATCAATGTGTGGGTAAATCAGCTAATACGACTATAATTTTTACATCTGTGTGCGTAATTTTGGT